>JAVUPR010000342.1:0-1343998 GCA_036785695.1 Gentiana straminea
GAGTTCAAATTTGTGTTTTTCTCTCGGTAACGAGTTGTCCTTCCAAAAAAAATGTCTTTTCCCTAATAACGAGTTGACATCGCCGGAAATTTGTGTTTTCCCTTTATAACAAGTAGAAATTTGTGTTTTTTCTTTGGTAACGAGTTCGAATTCATGTTTTCTTCTTATTAACGAGTTCAAATTTGTGTTTTTCTCTCGGTAACGAGTTGTCCTTCCAGAAAAAAATGTCTTTTTCCCTTATAACGAGTTGACATCGCCGGAAATTTGTGTTTTCCCTTTATAACGAGTAGAAATTTGTGTTTTTTCTTTGGTAACGAGTTCGAATTCATGTTTTCTTCTTATTAACGAGTTCAAATTTGTGTTTTTCTCTGGTAACGAGTTGTCCTTCAAGAAAAATGTCTTTTTCCCGAATAACGAGTTGACATCGCCGGAAATTTGTGTTTTCCCTTTATAACGAGTAGAAATTTGTGTTTTTTCTTTGGTAACGAGTTCGAATTCATGTTTTCTTCTTATTAACGAGTTCAAATTTGTGTTTTTCTCTCGGTAACGAGTTGTCCTTCCGAAAAAATGTTTTTTCCCTGATAACGAGTTGACATCGCCGGAAATTTGTGTTTTCCCTTTATAACGAGTAGAAATTTGTGTTTTTTCTTTGGTAACGAGTTCGAATTCATGTTTTCTTCTTATTAACGAGTTCAAATTTGTGTTTTTCTCTGGTAACTAGTAGTCCTTGCAGATAAAATATTTTTTCCCTGATAACGAGTTGACATCGCCGGAAATTTGTGTTTTCCCTTTATAACGCGTAGAAATTTGGGTTTTTTCTTTGGTAACGAGTTTGAATTCGTGTTTTCTTCTTATTAACGAGTTCAATTTTGTGTTTTTCTCTGGTAACGAGTTGTCCTTCCATAAAAAATGTCTTTTTCCCTCATAACGAGTTGACATCGCCGGAAATTTGTGTTTTCCCATTATAACGAGTAGAAATTTGTGTTTTTTCTTTGGTAACGAGTTCGAATTCATGTTTTCTTCTTATTAACGAGTTCCAATTTTTGTTTTTCTCTGGTAACGAGTTGTCCTTCCAGAAAAAAATGTCTTTTTCCCTAATAACGAGTTGACATCGCCGGAAATTTGTGTTTTCCCTTTATAACAAGTAGAAATTTGTGTTTTTTCTTTGGTAACGAGTTTGAATTCATGTTTTCTTCTTATTAACGAGTTCAAATTTGTGATTTTCTCTGGGAACGAGTTGTCCTTCCAGAAAAAAATGTCTTTTTCCCTTATAACGAGTTGACATCGCCGGAAATTTGTGTTTTCCCTTTATAACGAGTAGGAATTTTTGTTTTTTCTATGGTAACGAGTTCGAATTCATGTTTTCTACTTATTAACGAGTTCAAATTTGTGTTTTTCTCTGGTAACGAGTTGTCCTTCAAGAAAAATGTCTTTTTCCCGAATAACGAGTTGACATCGCCGGAAATTTGTGTTTTCCCTTTATAACGAGTAGAAATTTGTGTTTTTTCTTTGGTAACGAGTTCGAATTCATGTTTTCTTCTTATTAACGAGTTCAAATTTGTGTTTTTCTCTGGTAACGAGTTGTCCTTCCTGAAAAAATGTCTTTTTCCTTATTAACGAGTTGACATCGCCGGAAATTTGTGTTTTCCCTTTATAACGAGTAGAAATTTGTGTTTTTTCTTTGGTAACGAGTTCGAATTCATGCTTTCTTCTTATTAACGAGTTCAAATATTTGTTTTTCTCTGGTGACGAGTTGTTCTTCCAGAAAAAATGTCTTTTTCCCGAATAACGAGTTGACATCGCCGGAAATTTGTGTTTTCCCTTTATAACGAGTAGAAATTTGTGTTTTTTCTTTGGTAACGAGTTCGAATTCATGTTTTCTTCTTATTAACGAGTTCAATTTTGTGTTTTTCTCTGGTAACGAGTTGTCCTTCCTAGAAAAAATGTCTTTTTCCCTCTTAACGAGTTGACATCGCCGGAAATTTGTGTTTTCCCTTTATAACGAGTAGAAATTTGTGTTTTTTCTTTGGTAACGAGTTTGAATTCATGTTTTCTTCTTATTAACGAGTTCAAATTTGTGTTTTTCTCTCGGTAACGAGTTGTCCTTCCGAAAAAATGTCTTTTTCCCTAATAACGAGTTGACATCGCCGGAAATTTGTGTTTTCCCTTTATAACGAGTAGAAATTTGTGTTTTTTCTTTGGTAACGAGTTCGAATTCATGTTTTCTTCTTATTAACGAGTTCAAATTTTGTGTTTTTCTCTCGGTAACGAGTTGTCCTTCCTAAGAAAAAATGTCTTTTTTCCCGATAACGAGTTGACATCGCCGGAAATTTGTGTTTTCCCTTTATAACGAGTAGAAATTTGTGTTTTTTCTTTGGTAACGAGTTCGAATTCATGTTTTCTTCTTATTAACGAGTTCAAATTTGTGTTTTTCTCTGGTAACGAGTTGTCCTTCCGAAAAAAATGTCTTTTTCCCTAATAACGAGTTGACATCGCCGGAAATTTGTGTTTTCCCTTTATAACGAGTAGAAATTTGTGTTTTTTCTTTGGTAACGAGTTCGAATTCATGTTTTCTTCTTATTAACGAGTTCAAATTTGTGTTTTTCTCTCGGTAACGAGTTGTCCTTCCGTAGAAAAATGTCTTTTTCCCTAATAACGAGTTGACATCGCCGGAAATTTGTGTTTTCCCTTTATAACGAGTAGAAATTTGTGTTTTTTCTTTGGTAACGAGTTCGAATTCATGTTTTCTTCTTATTAACGAGTTCAAATTTGTGTTTTTCTCTGGTAACGAGTTGTCCTTCAAGAAAAAAATGTCTTTTTCCCGAATAACGAGTTGACATCGCCGGAAATTTGTGTTTTCCCTTTATAACGAGTAGAAATTTGTGTTTTTTCTTTGGTAACGAGTTCGAATTCATGTTTTCTTCTTATTAACGAGTTCAAATTTGTGTTTTCTCTCGGTAACGAGTTGTCCTTCCAGAAAAAATGTCTTTTTCCCTAATAACGAGTTGACATCGCCGGAAATTTGTGTTTTCCCTTTATAACGAGTAGAAATTTGTGTTTTTTCTTTGGTAACGAGTTCGAATTCATGTTTTCTTCTTATTTACGAGTTCAAATTTGTGTTTTTCTCGGTAACGAGTTGTCCTTCCGAAAAAATGTCTTTTTCCCGAATAACGAGTTGACATCGCCGGAAATTTGTGTTTTCCCTTTATAACGAGTAGAAATTTGTGTTTTTTCTTTGGTAACGAGTTCGAATTCATGTTTTCTTCTTATTAACGAGTTCAATTTTGTGTTTTTCTCTGGTAACGAGTTGTCCTTCTAGAAAAAATGTCTTTTTCCCTCTTAACGAGTTGACATCGCCGGAAATTTGTGTTTTCCCTTTATAACGAGTAGAAATTTGTGTTTTTTCTTTAGTAACGAGTTTGAATTCATGTTTTCTTCTTATTAACGAGTTCAAATTTGTGTTTTTCTCTGGTAACGAGTTGTCCTTCCAGAAAAAATGTCTTTTTCCCTAATAACGAGTTGACATCGCCGGAAATTTGTGTTTTCCCTTTATAACGAGTAGAAATTTGTGTTTTTTCTTCGGTAACGAGTTCGAATTCATGTTTTCTTCTTATTAACGAGTTCAAATTTGTGTTTTTCTCTGGTAACTAGTTGTCCTTGCAGAAAAAATGTTTTTTCCCCGATAACGAGTTGACATCGCCGGAAATTTGTGTTTTCCCTTTATAACGAGTAGAAATTTGTGTTTTTTCTTTGGTAACGAGTTCGAATTCATGTTTTCTTCTTATTAACGAGTTCAATTTTGTGTTTTTCTCTGGTAACGAGTTGTCCTTCCAGAAAAAATGTCTTTTTCCCTCTTAACGAGTTGACATCGCCGGAAATTTGTGTTTTCCCTTTATAACGAGTAGAAATTTGTGTTTTTTCTTTGGTAACGAGTTCGAATTCATGTTTTCTTCTTATTAACGAGTTCAATTCTGTGTTTTTCTCTCGGTAACGAGTTGTCCTTCCATAAAAAAATGTCTTTTTCCCTAATAACGAGTTGACATCGCCGGAAATTTGTGTTTTCCCTTTATAACGAGTAGAAATTTGTGTTTTTTCTTTGGTAACGAGTTCGAATTCATGTTTTCTTCTTATTAACGAGTTCAAATTTGTGTTTTTCTCTCGGTAACGAGTTGTCCTTCCGAAAAAATGTCTTTTTCCCCGATAACGAGTTGACATCGCCGGAAATTTGTGTTTTCCCTTTATAACGAGTAGAAATTTGTGTTTTTTCTTTGGTAACGAGTTCGAATTCATGTTTTCTTCTTATTAACGAGTTCAAATTTGTGTTTTTCTCTCGGTAACGAGTTGTCCTTCCGAAAAAATGTCTTTTTCCCGAATAACGAGTTGACATCGCCGGAAATTTGTGTTTTCCCTTTATAACGAGTAGAAATTTGTGTTTTTTCTTTGGTAACGAGTTCGAATTCATGTTTTCTTCTTATTAACGAGTTCAATTTTGTGTTTTTCTCTCGGTAACGAGTTGTCCTTCCGAAAAAATGTCTTTTTCCCTCTTAACGAGTTGACATCGCCGGAAATTTGTGTTTTCCCTTTATAACGAGTAGAAATTTGTGTTTTTTCTTTGGTAACGAGTTTGAATTCATGTTTTCTTCTTATTAACGAGTTCAAATTTGTGTTTTTCTCTGGTAACGAGTTGTCCTTCCAGAAAAAATGTCTTTTTCCCTAATAACGAGTTGACATCGCCGGAAATTTGTGTTTTCCCTTTATAACGAGTAGAAATTTGTGTTTTTTCTTTGGTAACGAGTTCGAATTCATGTTTTCTTCTTATTAACGAGTTCAAATTTGTGTTTTTCTCTCGGTAACGAGTTGTCCTTCCAAGAAAAAATGTCTTTTTCCCTAATAACGAGTTGACATCGCCGGAAATTTGTGTTTTCCCTTTATAACGAGTAGAAATTTGTGTTTTTTCTTTGGTAACGAGTTTGAATTCATGTTTTCTTCTTATTAACGAGTTCAAATTTGTGTTTTTCTCTGGGTAACGAGTTGTCCTTCCTGAAAAAATGTCTTTTTCCTTATTAACGAGTTGACATCGCCGGAAATTTGTGTTTTCCCTTTATAACAAGTAGAAATTTGTGTTTTTTCTTTGGTAACGAGTTCGAATTCTTGTTTTCTTCTTATTAACGAGTTCAAATTTGTGTTTTTCTCTGGTAACGAGTTGTCCTTCCAGAAAAAATGTCTTTATCCCGAATAACGAGTTGACATCGCCGGAAATTTGTGTTTTCCCTTTATAACGAGTAGAAATTTGTGTTTTTTCTTTGGTAACGAGTTCGAATTCATGTTTTCTTCTTATTAACGAGTTCAAATATTTGTTTTTCTTTGGTGACGAGTTGTTCTTCCGTAAAAAAATGTCTTTTTCCCGAATAACGAGTTGACATCGCCGGAAATTTGTGTTTTCCCTTTATAACGAGTAGAAATTTGTGTTTTTTCTTTGGTAACGAGTTCGAATTCATGTTTTCTTATTATTAACGAGTTCAATTTTGTGTTTTTCTCTGGTAACGAGTTGTCCTTCCAGAAAAAAATGTCTTTTTCCCTCTTAACGAGTTGACATCGCCGGAAATTTGTGTTTTCCCTTTATAACGAGTAGAAATTTGTGTTTTTTCTTTAGTAACGAGTTTGAATTCATGTTTTCTTCTTATTAACGAGTTCAAATTTGTGTTTTTCTCTGGTAACGAGTTGTCCTTCCGAAAAAATGTCTTTTTCCCTAATAACGAGTTGACATCGCCGGAAATTTGTGTTTTCCCTTTATAACGAGTAGAAATTTGTGTTTTTTCTTCGGTAACGAATTCGAATTCATGTTTTCTTCTTATTAACGAGTTCAAATTTGTGTTTTTCTCTGGTAACTAGTAGTCCTTGCAGAAAAAATATTTTTTCCCTGATAACGAGTTGACATCGCCGGAAATTTGTGTTTTCCCTTTATAACGCGTAGAAATTTGGGTTTTTTCTTTGGTAACGAGTTCGAATTCGTGTTTTCTTCTTATTAACGAGTTCAATTTTGTGTTTTTCTCTGGTAACGAGTTGTCCTTCCAGAAAAAATGTCTTTTTCCCTCATAACGAGTTGACATCGCCGGAAATTTGTGTTTTCCCATTATAACGAGTAGAAATTTGTGTTTTTTCTTTGGTAACGAGTTCGAATTCATGTTTTCTTCTTATTAACGAGTTCAAATTTGTGTTTTTCTCTGGTAACGAGTTGTGCTTCCTGAAAAAAAAATGTCTTTTTCCCTAATAACGAGTTGACATCGCCGGAAATTTGTGTTTTCCCTTTATAACAAGTAGAAATTTGTGTTTTTTCTTTGGTAACGAGTTTGAATTCATGTTTTCTTCTTATTAACGAGTTCAAATTTGTGTTTTTCTCTGGTAACGAGTTGTCCTTCCAAAAAAAATGTCTTTTTCCCTAATAACGAGTTGACATCGCCGGAAATTTGTGTTTTCCCTTTATAACGAGTAGAAATTTTGTGTTTTTTCTTTGGTAACGAGTTCGAATTCATGTTTTCTTCTTATTAACGAGTTCAAATTTGTGTTTTTCTCTCGGTAACGAGTTGTCCTTCCTTCAAGAAAAATGTCTTTTTCCCGAATAACGAGTTGACATCGCCGGAAATTTGTGTTTTCCCTTTATAACGAGTAGAAATTTGTGTTTTTTCTTTGGTAACGAGTTCGAATTCATGTTTTCTTCTTATTAACGAGTTCAAATTTGTGTTTTTCTCTCGGTAACGAGTTGTCCTTCCCGAAAAAATGTCTTTTTCCGAATAACGAGTTGACATCGCCGGAAATTTGTGTTTTCCCTTTATAACGAGTAGAAATTTGTGTTTTTTCTTTGGTAACGAGTTCGAATTCATGTTTTCTTCTTATTAACGAGTTCAAATTTGTGTTTTTCTCTCGGTAACGAGTTGTCCTTCCGAAAAAATGTCTTTTTCCCGAATAACGAGTTGACATCGCCGGAAATTTGTGTTTTCCCTTTATAACGAGTAGAAATTTGTGTTTTTTCTTTGGTAACGGGTTCGAATTCATGTTTTCTTCTTATTAAAGAGTTCAATTTTGTGTTTTTCTCTCGGTAACGAGTTGTCCTTCCTAGAAAAAATGTCTTTTTCCCTCTTAACGAGTTGACATCGCCGGAAATTTGTGTTTTCCCTTTATAACGAGTAGAAATTTGTGTTTTTTCTTTGGTAACGAGTTTGAATTCATGTTTTCTTCTTATTAACGAGTTCAAATTTGTGTTTTTCTCTGGTAACGAGTTGTCCTTCCGAAAAAATGTCTTTTTCCCTAATAACGAGTTGACATCGCCGGAAATTTGTGTTTTCCCTTTATAACGAGTAGAAATTTGTGTTTTTTCTTCGGTAACGAGTTCGAATTCATGTTTTCTTCTTATTAACGAGTTCAAATTTGTGTTTTTCTCTGGGTAACTAGTTGCCCTTGCGAAAAAATGTTTTTCCCTGATAACGAGTTGACATCGCCGGAAATTTGTGTTTTCCCTTTATAACGAGTAGAAATTTGTGTTTTTTCTTTGGTAACGAGTTCGAATTCATGTTTTCTTCTTATTAACGAGTTCAATTTTGTGTTTTTCTATGGTAACGAGTTGTCCTTCCAGAAAAAATGTCTTTTTCCCGAATAACGAGTTGACATCGCCGGAAATTTGTGTTTTCCCTTTATAACGAGTAGAAATTTGTGTTTTTTCTTTGGTAACGAGTTCGAATTCATGTTTTCTTCTTATTAACGAGTTCAATTTTGTGTTTTTCTCGGTAACGAGTTGTCCTTCCAGAAAAAATGTCTTTTTCCCTAATAACGAGTTGACATCGCCGGAAATTTGTGTTTTCCCTTTATAACGAGTAGAAATTTGTGTTTTTTCTTTGGTAACGAGTTCGAATTCATGTTTTCTTCTTATTAACGAGTTCAAATTTGTGTTTTTCTCTGGTAACGAGTTGTCCTTCCAGAAAAAATGTCTTTTTCCCTAATAACGAGTTGACATCGCCGGAAATTTGTGTTTTCCCTTTATAACGAGTAGAAATTTGTGTTTTTTCTTTGGTAACGAGTTCGAATTCATGTTTTCTTCTTATTAACGAGTTCAAATTTGTGTTTTTCTCTCGGTAACGAGTTGTCCTTCAGAAAAAATGTCTTTTTCCCTAATAACGAGTTGACATCGCCGGAAATTTGTGTTTTCCCTTTATAACGAGTAGAAATTTGTGTTTTTTCTTTGGTAACGAGTTTGAATTCATGTTTTCTTCTTATTAACGAGTTCAAATTTGTGTTTTTCTCTCGGTAACGAGTTGTCCTTCCGAAAAAATGTCTTTTTCCTTATTAACGAGTTGACATCGCCGGAAATTTGTGTTTTCCCTTTATAACGAGTAGAAATTTGTGTTTTTTCTTTGGTAACGAGTTCGAATTCATGTTTTCTTCTTATTAACGAGTTCAAATTTGTGTTTTTCTCTCGGTAACGAGTTGTCCTTCCGAAAAAATGTCTTTTCCCGAATAACGAGTTGACATCGCCGGAAATTTGTGTTTTCCCTTTATAATGAGTAGAAATTTGTGTTTTTTCTTTGGTAACGAGTTCGAATTCATGTTTTCTTCTTATTAACGAGTTCAAATATTGTTTTTCTCTGGGTGACGAGTTGTTCTTCCAGAAAAAATGTCTTTTTCCCGAATAACGAGTTGACATTGCCGGAAATTTGTGTTTTCCCTTTATAACGAGTAGAAATTTGTGTTTTTTCTTTGGTAACGAGTTCGAATTCATGTTTTCTTATTATTAACGAGTTCAATTTTGTGTTTTTCTCTGGTAACGAGTTGTCCTTCCAGAAAAAATGTCTTTTTCCCTCTTAACGAGTTGACATCGCCGGAAATTTGTGTTTTCCCTTTATAACGAGTAGAAATTTGTGTTTTTTCTTTAGTAACGAGTTTGAATTCATGTTTTCTTCTTATTAACGAGTTCAAATTTGTGTTTTTCTCTAGTAACGAGTTGTCCTTCCAGAAAAAATGTCTTTTTCCCTAATAACGAGTTGACATCGCCGGAAATTTGTGTTTTCCCTTTATAACGAGTAGAAATTTGTGTTTTTTCTTCGGTAACGAATTCGAATTCATGTTTTCTTCTTATTAACGAGTTCAAATTTGTGTTTTTCTCTGGTAACTAGTAGTCCTTGCAGAAAAAATATTTTTTCCCTGATAACGAGTTGACATCGCCGGAAATTTGTGTTTTCCCTTTATAACGCGTAGAAATTTGGGTTTTTTCTTTGGTAACGAGTTCGAATTCATGTTTTCTTCTTATTAACGAGTTCAATTTTGTGTTTTTCTCTGGTAACGAGTTGTCCTTCCTGAAAAAATGTCTTTTTCCTCTAATAACGAGTTGACATCGCCGGAAATTTGTGTTTTCCCTTTATAACGAGTAGAAATTTGTGTTTTTTCTTTGGTAACGAGTTCGAATTCATGTTTTCTTCTTATTAACGAGTTCCAAATTTTGTTTTTCTCTCGGTAACGAGTTGTCCTTCCAGAAAAAATGTCTTTTTCCCTAATAACGAGTTGACATCGCCGGAAATTTGTGTTTTCCCTTTATAACAAGTAGAAATTTGTGTTTTTTCTTTGGTAACGAGTTTGAATTCATGTTTTCTTCTTATTAACGAGTTCAAATTTGTGATTTTCTCTGGTAACGAGTTGTCCTTCCAGAAAAAAAAATGTCTTTTTCCCGAATAACGAGTTGACATCGCCGGAAATTTGTGTTTTCCCTTTATAACGAGTAGAAATTTGTGTTTTTTCTTTGGTAACGAGTTCGAATTCATGTTTTCTTCTTATTAACGAGTTCAATTTTGTGTTTTTCTCTGGTAACGAGTTGTCCTTCTAGAAAAAATGTCTTTTTCCCTCTTAACGAGTTGACATCGCCGGAAATTTGTGTTTTCCCTTTATAACGAGTAGAAATTTGTGTTTTTTCTTTAGTAACGAGTTTGAATTCATGTTTTCTTCTTATTAACGAGTTCAAATATTTGTTTTTCTCTGGTGACGAGTTGTTCTTCTAATTTCGTAGAAAAGTTCGTTTCCTAATCTTCTATCTCTCGATTTTAAAGATTATTACTTTCAAAGCGAAGGTGTAAGATTTCTCAATCTAGTTATCTAGAAATTCAACCTAATTAACTCTCGTTATTTTATAGGTTAAAAATCTAATCTTTATTATGTTGATTCTAGGGTTTAACAAGATTTTCATCTAAATCAAACAAACAATCAATCATGCAACGATCTATCAATATAATTGCAATAAACAACGCTAAACGATAATAAAGATACAATTTGAATAAAATACTCACAAGATAATCCGGAAACGAAACCAATATGTTGATGGATGGCTTCACAACGCTTGTTCAAGGAAGCCTTAGCCTCTAAACATCACTCGAATTGCTTGATTTGTTGAAGAAAAGAACATAAAGTAAACTAATTTAATCTAAGATTTAAGTGCATAAAACTGAAGGAAAAATATGTAAAAACGCAGCACGAGCCGCCCCTAGGGTTTAGGGTTCGAATAATGAGTGTATGGTATCCTTAGGGTTGAGAAACAGCCGCATATTTATAGATCTCTAAGTCGGTTTCGCTAAGTCGGCTACCGGACGCCCGTCTAGATCCTTGAACGCCCGTCCATTCTTCAATAAAACTTCGAGTCGGGCCGAGTCATGATCAGACGTTCGTCCATGAAGCGTCCACCTCAGCGTCCAAACTTCCTGAATCAACTTTCCATCCCTGGACGCTCGTTCGGGCCAAGAAACGCCCGTCCACCGGACGGGACCCGGACGCCGATTCAATATGATTGAATTTCGATTTCTTGATTTCTATCTCTTTTCTTCTTATCAATTCCTTCATTATCTCTTTTATCATCATATATTTCGACTCTTATCTCTTTTGATCATCATTTGAGCCTTGAAAAATGTATCTACATCATATAAAAACACCACAAAATGTAATATCGCTCAAATAATCGTAAAAACATAATTAAAGGACATAAATCAACCTATTTTGCGATTAACTCTTTTGAAATATCATTTACTCAATATACTCATTAAACACACATTTCTTATGCAAATTCATACAAATATGGGGGAAATTATCATAAAATATAGCGTTATAAATCGTATAAAATCACCCTTAACATTCTTCCAGAAAAAATGTCTTTTTCCCGAATAACGAGTTGACATCGCCGGAAATTTGTGTTTTCCCTTTATAACGAGTAGAAATTTGTGTTTTTTCTTTGGTAACGAGTTCGAATTCATGTTTTCTTCTTATTAACGAGTTCAATTTTGTGTTTTTCTCTGGTAACGAGTTGTCCTTCTAGAAAAAATGTCTTTTTCCCTCTTAACGAGTTGACATCGCCGGAAATTTGTGTTTTCC
Source organism: Gentiana straminea (assembly GCA_036785695.1). Taxonomy (NCBI): domain Eukaryota; kingdom Viridiplantae; phylum Streptophyta; class Magnoliopsida; order Gentianales; family Gentianaceae; genus Gentiana; species Gentiana straminea. The sequence continues at coordinate 11,398 of JAVUPR010000342.1, forward strand.
CTTTATAACGAGTAGAAATTTGTGTTTTTTCTTTAGTAACGAGTTTGAATTCATGTTTTCTTCTTATTAACGAGTTCAAATTTGTGTTTTTCTCTGGTAACGAGTTGTCCTTCCAGAAAAAATGTCTTTTTCCCTAATAACGAGTTGACATCGCCGGAAATTTGTGTTTTCCCTTTATAACGAGTAGAAATTTGTGTTTTTTCTTCGGTAACGAGTTCGAATTCATGTTTTCTTCTTATTAACGAGTTCAAATTTGTGTTTTTCTCTGGTAACTAGTAGTCCTTGCGAAAAAATGTTTTTTCCCTGATAAAGAGTTGACATCGCCGGAAATTTGTGTTTTCCCTTTATAACGCGTAGAAATTTGTGTTTTTTCTTTGGTAACGAGTTCGAATTCATGTTTTCTTCTTATTAACGAGTTCAATTTTGTGTTTTTCTCTGGGTAACGACTTGTCCTTCCAGAAAAAATGTCTTTTTCCCTCTTAACGAGTTGACATCGCCGGAAATTTGTGTTTTCCCATTATAATGAGTAGAAATTTGTGTTTTTTCTTTGGTAACGAGTTCGAATTCATGTTTTCTTCTTATTAACGAGTTCAAATTTGTGTTTTCTCTGGTAACGAGTTGTCCTTCCAGAAAAAATGTCTTTTTCCCTAATAACGAGTTGACATCGCCGGAAATTCGTGTTTTCCCTTTATAACGAGTAGAAATTTGTGTTTTTTCTTCGGTAACGAGTTCGAATTCATGTTTTCTTCTTATTAACGAGTTCAAATTTGTGTTTTTCTCTAGTAACTAGTTGTCCTTGCAGAAAAAATGTTTTTTCCCTGATAACGAGTTGACATCGCCGGAAATTTGTGTTTTCCCTTTATAACGAGTAGAAATTTGTGTTTTTTCTTTGGTAACGAGTTCGAATTCATGTTTTCTTCTTATTAACGAGTTCAATTTTGTGTTTTTCTCTGGTAATGAGTTGTCCTTCCCGAAAAAATGTCTTTTTCCCGAATAACGAGTTGACATCGCCGGAAATTCGTGTTTTCCCTTTATAACGAGTAGAATTTTGTGTTTTTTCTTCGGTAACGAGTTCGAATTCATGTTTTCTTCTTATTAACGAGTTCAATTTTGTGTTTTTCTCTGGTAACGAGTTGTCCTTCCAGAAAAAATTTCTTTTTCCCTCTTAACGAGTTGACATCGCCGGAAATTTGTGTTTTCCCTTTATAACGAGTAGAAATTTGTGTTTTTTCTTTGGTAACGAGTTTGAATTCATGTTTTCTTCTTATTAACGAGTTCAAATTTGTGTTTTTTCTGGTAACATGTTGTCCATCCAGAAAAAATGTATTTTTCCCTAATAACGAGTTGACATCGCTGGAAATTTGTGTTTTCCCTTTATAACGAGTAGAAATTTGTGTTTTTTCTTTGGTAACGAGTTCGAATTCATGTTTTCTTCTTATTAACGAGTTCAAATTTGTGTTTTTCTCTCGGTAACGAGTTGTCCTTCCGAGAAAAAATGTCTTTTTCCCTAATAACGAGTTGACATCGCCGGAAATTTGTGTTTTCCCTTTATAACGAGTAGAAATTTGTGTTTTTTCTTTGGTGACGAGTTTGAATTCATGTTTTCTTCTTATTAACGAGTTCAAATTTGTGTTTTTCTCTGGTAACGAGTTGTCCTTCCTGAAAAAATGTCTTTTTCCTTATTAACGAGTTGACATCGCCGGAAATTTGTGTTTTCCCTTTATAACAAGTAGAAATTTGTGTTTTTTCTTTGGTAACGAGTTCGAATTCATGTTTTCTTCTTATTAACGAGTTCAATTTTGTGTTTTTTCTCTGGTAACGAGTTGTCCTTCTAGAAAAAATGTCTTTTTCCCTCTTAACGAGTTGACATCGCCGGAAATTTGTGTTTTCCCTTTATAACGAGTAGAAATTTGTGTTTTTTCTTTAGTAACGAGTTTGAATTCATGTTTTCTTCTTATTAACGAGTTCAAATTTTGTTTTTCTCTTGGTGACGAGTTGTTCTTCCAGAAAAAATGTCTTTTTCCCGAATAACGAGTTGACATCGCCGGAAATTTGTGTTTTCCCTTTATAACGAGTAGAAATTTGTGTTTTTTCTTTGGTAACGAGTTCGAATTCATGTTTTCTTCTTATTAACGAGTTCAAATTTGTGTTTTTCTCTGGTAACGAGTTGTCCTTCCTGAAAAAATGTCTTTTTCCCGAATAACGAGTTGACATCGCCGGAAATTTGTGTTTTCCCTTTATAACGAGTAGAAATTTGTGTTTTTTCTTTGGTAACGAGTTTGAATTCATGTTTTCTTCTTATTAACGAGTTCAATTTTGTGTTTTTCTCTGGTAACGAGTTGTCCTTCCAGAAAAAATGTCTTTTTCCCTAATAACGAGTTGACATCGCCGGAAATTTGTGTTTTCCCTTTATAACGAGTAGAAATTTGTGTTTTTTCTTTGGTAACGAGTTCGAATTCATGTTTTCTTCTTATTAACGAGTTCAAATTTGTGATTTTCTCTGGTAACATGTAGTCCTTGCAGAAAAAATGTCTTTTTCCCTGATAACGAGTTGACATCGCCGGAAATTTGTGTTTTCCCTTTATAACGCGTAGAAATTTGTGTTTTTTCTTTGGTAACGAGTTCGAATTCATGTTTTCTTCTTATTAACGAGTTCAATTTTGTGTTTTTCTCTGGTAACGAGTTGTCCTTCCTAGAAAAAATGTCTTTTTCCCTAATAACGAGTTGACATCGCCGGAAATTTGTGTTTTCCCATTATAACGAGTAGAAATTTGTGTTTTTTCTTTGGTAACGAGTTCGAATTCATGTTTTCTTCTTATTAACGAGTTCAAATTTGTGTTTTCTCTCGGTAACGAGTTGTCCTTCTAGAAAAAATGTCTTTTTCCCTAATAACGAGTTGACATCGCCGGAAATTTGTGTTTTCCCTTTATAACGAGTAGAAATTTGTGTTTTTTCTTTGGTAACGAGTTCGAATTCATGTTTTCTTCTTATTAACGAGTTCAAATTTGTGTTTTTCTCTAGTAACTAGTTGTCCTTCCAGAAAAAATATTTTTCCCTGATAACGAGTTGACATCGCCGGAAATTTGTGTTTTCCCTTTATAACGAGTAGAAATTTGTGTTTTTTCTTTGGTAACGAGTTCGAATTCATGTTTTCTTCTTATTAACGAGTTCAAATTTGTGTTTTTCTCTGGTAACGAGTTGTCCTTCCAGAAAAAATGTCTTTTTCCCGAATAACGAGTTGACATCGCCGGAAATTCGTGTTTTCCCTTTATAACGAGTAGAATTTTGTGTTTTTTCTTCGGTAACGAGTTCGAATTCATGTTTTCTTCTTATTAACGAGTTCAATTTCGTGTTTTTCTCTGGTAACGAGTTGTCCTTCCAGAAAAAATGTCTTTTTCCTTAATAACGAGTTCACATCGCTGGAAATGTGTGTATTCCCTTTATAACGAGTAGAAATTTGTGTTTTTTCTTTGGTAACGAGTTCGAATTCATGTTTTCTTCTTATTAAAGAGTTCCAATTTGTGTTTTTCTCTGGTAACGAGTTGTCCTTCCAGAAAAAATGTCTTATTCCCTAATAACGAGTTGACATCGCCGGAAATTTGTGTTTTCCCTTTATAACAAGTAGAAATTTGTGTTTTTTCTTTGGTAACGAGTTTGAATTCATGTTTTCTTCTTATTAACGAGTTCAAATTTGTGATTTTCTCTGGGTAACGAGTTGTCCTTCCGAAAAAAATGTCTTTTTCCCTAATAACGAGTTGACATCTCCGGAAATTTGTGTTTTCCCTTTATAACGAGTAGGAATTTTTGTTTTTTCTATGGTAACGAGTTCGAATTCATGTTTTCTACTTATTAACGAGTTCAAATTTGTGTTTTTCTCTGGTAACGAGTTGTCCTTCAAGAAAAAATGTCTTTTTCCCGAATAACGAGTTGACATCGCCGAAAATTTGTGTTTTCCCTTTATAACGAGTAGAAATTTGTGTTTTTTCTTTGGTAACGAGTTCGAATTCATGTTTTCTTCTTATTAACGAGTTCAATTTTTTTTTCTCTGGTGACGAGTTGTTCTTCCAGAAAAAATGTCTTTTTCCCGAATAACGAGTTGACATCGCCGGAAATTTGTGTTTTCCCTTTATAACGAGTAGAAATTTGTGTTTTTTCTTTGGTAACGAGTTCGAATTCATGTTTTCTTCTTATTAACGAGTTCAATTTTGTGTTTTTCTCTCGGTAACGAGTTGTCCTTCCAGAAAAAATGTCTTTTTCCCTCTTAACGAGTTGACATCGCCGGAAATTTGTGTTTTCCCTTTATAACGAGTAGAAATTTGTGTTTTTTCTTTAGTAACGAGTTTGAATTCATGTTTTCTTCTTATTAACGAGTTCAAATTTGTGTTTTCTCTGGTAACGAGTTGTCCTTCCAGAAAAAATGTCTTTTTCCCTAATAACGAGTTGACATCGCCGGAAATTTGTGTTTTCCCTTTATAACGAGTAGAAATTTGTGTTTTTTCTTCGGTAACGAGTTCGAATTCATGTTTTCTTCTTATTAACGAGTTCAAATTTGTGTTTTTCTCTGGTAACTAGTAGTCCTTGCAGAAAAAATGTTTTTTCCCTGATAACGAGTTGACATCGCCGGAAATTTGTGTTTTCCCTTTATAACGCGTAGAAATTTGTGTTTTTTCTTTGGTAACGAGTTCGAATTCATGTTTTCTTCTTATTAACGAGTTCAATTTTGTGTTTTTCTCTGGTAACGAGTTGTCCTTCCAGAAAAAATGTCTTTTTCCCTCTTAACGAGTTGACATCGCCGGAAATTTGTGTTTTCCCATTATAATGAGTAGAAATTTGTGTTTTTTCTTTGGTAACGAGTTCGAATTCATGTTTTCTTCTTATTAACGAGTTCACATTTGTGTTTTTCTCTGGTAACGAGTTGTCCTTCCAGAAAAAATGTCTTTTTCCCTAATAACGAGTTGACATCGCCGGAAATTTGTGTTTTCCCTTTATAACGAGTAGAAATTTGTGTTTTTTCTTTGGTAACGAGTTCGAATTCATGTTTTCTTCTTATTAACGAGTTCAAATTTGTGTTTTTCTCTGGTAACGAGTTGTCCTTCCAGAAAAAAATGTCTTTTTCCCTAATAACGAGTTGACATCGCCGGAAATTTGTGTTTTCCCTTTATAACGAGTAGGAATTTTTGTTTTTTCTATGGTAACGAGTTCGAATTCATGTTTTCTACTTATTAACGAGTTCAAATTTGTGTTTTTCTCTGGTAACGAGTTGTCCTTCAAGAAAAAATGTCTTTTTCCCGAATAACGAGTTGACATCGCCGGAAATTTGTGTTTTCCCTTTATAACGAGTAGAAATTTGTGTTTTTTCTTTGGTAACGAGTTCGAATTCATGTTTTCTTCTTATTAACGAGTTCAAATTTGTGTTTTTCTCTGGTAACGAGTTGTCCTTCCTGAAAAAATGTCTTTTTCCTTATTAACGAGTTGACATCGCCGGAAATTTGTGTTTACCCTTTATAACGAGTAGAAATTTGTGTTTTTTCTTTGGTAACGAGTTCGAATTCATGTTTTCTTCTTATTAACGAGTTCAAATATTTGTTTTTCTCTGGTGACGAGTTGTTCTTCCAGAAAAAATGTCTTTTCCCGAATAACGAGTTGACATCGCCGGAAATTTATGTTTTCCCTTTATAACGAGTAGAAATTTGTGTTTTTTCTTTGGTAACGAGTTCGAATTCATGTTTTCTTCTTATTAACGAGTTCAATTTTGTGTTTTTCTCTGGTAACGAGTTGTCCTTCTAGAAAAAATGTCTTTTTCCCTCTTAACGAGTTGACATCGCCGGAAATTTGTGTTTTCCTTTTATAACGAGTAGAAATTTGTGTTTTTTCTTTTGTAACGAGTTTGAATTCATGTTTTCTTCTTATTAACGAGTTCAAATATTTGTTTTTCTCTGGTGACGAGTTGTTCTTTGTCACGGATTTATCTAACAAAGCAAACAAGTAATAATCCGGTTAACCTCAAGTATAAGGATCGTAGTAATAGTGGTTAATGCCGGGTCGATCTTACGGGGAACTAAACGATTGTGATTTCTAGTTGTTGTTTAACCTAAACTATGTCACAATTATTAAACTAAACTAAACAGATATGAAAACAGTAAATAATTCACGAGGAAGATAACAATAATGTAATCTGGACAGAAGATCGAGATCTAAAGCCAGGAAAATATAGTTGCGAACCAATTTAAACTAAACTAAACCTAATATGCAATAAAAAGACTAACTAAGCTTAACAATTCAAGTTCGAGGGATTTTAATCAATAATTTACGAACGAACAAGCAATTGATCCACCTATCCTACAACTATCAATTCCGATCTAGATTATCTCGTGATTTCTAACCAGGTTGTGATTCACCGAGTCAAAGGCATGAACTCCTAATTTCTTAGAAAAGTTCGTTTCCTAATCTTCTATCTCTCGATTTTAAAGATTATTACTTTCAAAGCGAAGGTGTAAGATTTCTCAATCTAGTTATCTAGAAATTCAACCTAATTAACTCTCGTTATTTTATAGGTTAAAAATCTAATCTTTATTATGTTGATTCTAGGGTTTAACAAGATTTTCATCTAAATCAAACAAACAATCAATCATGCAACGATCTATCGATATAATTGCAATAAACAACGCTAAACGATAATAAAGATACAACTTGAATAAAATACTCACAAGATAATCCGGAAACGAAACCAATATGTTGATGGATGGCTTCACAACGCTTGTTCAAGGAAGCCTTAGCCTCTAAACATCACTCGAATTGCTTGATTTGTTGAAGAAAAGAACATAAAGTAAACTAATTTAATCTAAGATTTAAGTGCATAAAACTGAAGGAAAAATATGTAAAAACGCAGCCTGAGCCGCCCCTAGGGTTTAGGGTTCGAATAATGAGTGTATGGTATCCTTAGGGTTGAGAAACGACCGCATATTTATAGATCTCTAAGTCGGTTTCGCTAAGTCGGCTACCGGACGCCCGTCTAGATCCTTGAACGCCCGTCCATTCTTCAATAAAACTTCGAGTCGGGCCGAGTCATGATCGACGTTCGTCCATGCAAGCGTCCACCTCGGCGTCCAAACTTCCCTGAATCAACTTTCCATCCCCGGACGCTCGTTCGGTTTCAAGAAACGCCCGTCCACCGGACGGGACACGGACGCCAGATTCAATATGATTGAATTTCGATTTCTTGATTTCTATCTCTTTTCTTCTTATCAATTCCTTCATTATCTCTTTTATCATCATATATTTCGACTCTTATCTCTTTTGATCATCATTTGAGCCTTGAAAAATGTATCTACATCATATAAAAACACCACAAAATGTAATATCGCTCAAATAATCGTAAAAACATAATTAAAGCACATAAATCAACCTATTTTGCGATTAACTCTTTTGAAATATCATTTACTCAATATACTCATTAAACACACATTTCTTATGCAAATTCATACAAATATGGGGGAAATTATCATAAAATATAGCGTTATAAATCGTATAAAATCACCCTTAACATTCTTCCAGAAAAAATGTCTTTTTCCCGAATAACGAGTTGACATCGCCGGAAATTTGTATTTTCCCTTTATAACGAGTAGAAATTTGTGTTTTTTCTTTGGTAACGAGTTCGAATTCATGTTTTCTTCTAATTAACGAGTTCAATTTTGTGTTTTTCTCTGGTAACGAGTTGTCCTTCTAGAAAAAATGTCTTTTTCCCTCTTAACGAGTTGACATCGCCGGAAATTTGTGTTTTCCCTTTATAACGAGTAGAAATTTGTGTTTTTTCTTTAGTAACGAGTTTGAATTCATGTTTTCTTCTTATTAACGAGTTCAAATTTGTGTTTTTCTCTGGGTAACGAGTTGTCCTTCCGAAAAAATGTCTTTTTCCCTAATAACGAGTTGACATCGCCGGAAATTTGTGTTTTCCCTTTATAACGAGTAGAAATTTGTGTTTTTTCTTCGGTAACGAGTTCGAATTCATGTTTTCTTCTTATTAACGAGTTCAAATTTGTGTTTTTCTCTGGTAACTAGTAGTCCTTGCAGAAAAAATGTTTTATCCCTGATAAAGAGTTGACATCGCCGGAAATTTGTGTTTTCCCTTTATAACGCGTAGAAATTTGTGTTTTTTCTTTGGTAACGAGTTCGAATTCATGTTTTCTTCTTATTAACGAGTTCAATTTTGTGTTTTTCTCTGGTAACGAGTTGTCCTTCAAGAAAAAATGTCTTTTTCCCGAATAACGAGTTGACATCGCCGGAAATTTGTGTTTTCCCATTATAACGAGTAGAAATTTGTGTTTTTTCTTTGGTACGAGTTCGAATTCATGTTTTCTTCTTATTAACGAGTTCAAATTTGTGTTTCTCTCTGGTAACGAGTTGTCCTTCCAGAAAAAATGTCTTTTTCCCTAATAACGAGTTGACATCGCCGGAAATTCGTGTTTTCCCTTTATAACGAGTAGAAATTTGTGTTTTTTCTTCGGTAACGAGTTCGAATTCTTGTTTTCTTCTTATTAACGAGTTCAAATTTGTGTTTTTCTCTAGTAACTAGTTGTCCTTGCAGAAAAAATATTTTTTCCCTGATAACGAGTTGACATCGCCGGAAATTTGTGTTTTCCCTTTATAACGAGTAGAAATTTGTGTTTTTTCTTTGGTAACGAGTTCGAATTCATGTTTTCTTCTTATTAACGAGTTCAATTTTGTGTTTTTCTCTGGTAATGAGTTGTCCTTCTAGAAAAAATGTCTTTTTCCCGAATAACGAGTTGACATCGCCGGAAATTCGTGTTTTCCCTTTATAACGAGTAGAATTTTGTGTTTTTTCTTCGGTAACGAGTTCGAATTCATGTTTTCTTCTTATTAACGAGTTCAATTTCGTGTTTTTCTCTGGTAACGAGTTGTCCTTCCAGAAAAAATGTCTTTTTCCTTAATAACGAGTTCACATCGCTGGAAATTTGTGTATTCCCTTTATAACGAGTAGAAATTTGTGTTTTTTCTTTGGTAACGAGTTCGAATTCATGTTTTCTTCTTATTAACGAGTTCCAATTTGTGTTTTTCTCTGGGTAACGAGTTGTCCTTCCAGAAAAAATGTCTTTTTCCCTAATAACGAGTTGACATCGCCGGAAATTTGTGTTTTCCCTTTATAACAAGTAGAAATTTGTGTTTTTTCTTTGGTAACGAGTTTGAATTCATGTTTTCTTCTTATTAACGAGTTCAAATTTGTGATTTTCTCTGGTAACGAGTTGTCCTTCCAGAAAAAAATGTCTTTTTCCCTAATAACGAGTTGACATCTCCGGAAATTTGTGTTTTCCCTTTATAACGAGTAGGAATTTTTGTTTTTTCTTTGGTAACGAGTTCGAATTCATGTTTTCTACTTATTAACGAGTTCAAATTTGTGTTTTTCTCTGGTAACGAGTTGTCCTTCAAGAAAAAATGTCTTTTTCCCGAATAACGAGTTGACATCGCCGGAAATTTGTGTTTTCCCATTATAACGAGTAGAAATTTGTGTTTTTTCTTTGGTAACGAGTTCGAATTCATGTTTTCTTCTTATTAACGAGTTCAAATTTGTGTTTTTCTCTGGTAACGAGTTGTCCTTCATGAAAAAATGTCTTTTTCCTTATTAACGAGTTGACATCGCCGGAAATTTGTGTTTTCCCTTTATAACAAGTAGAAATTTGTGTTTTTTCTTTGGTAACGAGTTCGAATTCATGTTTTCTTCTTATTAACGAGTTCAAATTTGTGTTTTTCTCTGGTAACGAGTTGTCATTCCAGAAAAAATGTCTTTATCCCGAATAACGAGTTGACATCGCCGGAAATTTGTGTTTTCCCTTTATAACGAGTAGAAATTTGTGTTTTTTCTTTGGTAACGAGTTCGAATTCATGTTTTCTTCTTATTAACGAGTTCAATTTTTTTTTCTCTGGTGACGAGTTGTTCTTCCAGAAAAAATGTCTTTTTTCCCGAATAACGAGTTGACATCGCCGGAAATTTGTGTTTTCCCTTTATAACGAGTAGAAATTTGTGTTTTTTCTTTGGTAACGAGTTCGAATTCATGTTTTCTTCTTATTAACGAGTTCAAATTTGTGTTTTTCTCTGGTAACGAGTTGTCCTTCATGAAAAAATGTCTTTTTCCTTATTAACGAGTTGACATCGCCGGAAATTTGTGTTTTCCCTTTATAACAAGTAGAAATTTGTGTTTTTTCTTTGGTAACGAGTTCGAATTCATGTTTTCTTCTTATTAACGAGTTAAATTTGTGTTTTTCTCTGGTAACGAGTTGTCATTCCAGAAAAAATGTCTTTATCCCGAATAACGAGTTGACATCGCCGGAAATTTGTGTTTTCCCTTTATAACGAGTAGAAATTTGTGTTTTTTCTTTGGTAACGAGTTCGAATTCATGTTTTCTTCTTATTAACGAGTTCAATTTTTTTTTCTCTGGTGACGAGTTGTTCTTCCAGAAAAAATGTCTTTTTCCCGAATAACGAGTTGACATCGCCGGAAATTTGTGTTTTCCCTTTATAACGAGTAGAAATTTGTGTTTTTTCTTTGGTAACGAGTTCGAATTCATGTTTTCTTCTTATTAACGAGTTCAATTTTGTGTTTTTCTCTGGTAACGAGTTGTCCTTCCAGAAAAAATCTCTTTTTCCCTCTTAACGAGTTGACATCGCCGGAAATTTGTGTTTTCCCTTTATAACGAGTAGAAATTTGTGTTTTTTCTTTAGTAACGAGTTTGAATTCATGTTTTCTTCTTATTAACGAGTTCAAATTTGTGTTTTCTCTGGTAACGAGTTGTCCTTCCAGAAAAAATGTCTTTTTCCCTAATAACGAGTTGACATCGCCGGAAATTTGTGTTTTCCCTTTATAACGAGTAGAAATTTGTGTTTTTTCTTCGGTAACGAGTTCGAATTCATGTTTTCTTCTTATTAACGAGTTCAAATTTGTGTTTTTCTCTCGGTAACGAGTTGTCCTTCCGAAAAAATGTCTTTTTCCCTAATAACGAGTTGACATCGCCGGAAATTTGTGTTTTCCCTTTATAACGAGTAGAAATTTGTGTTTTTTCTTTGGTAACGAGTTCGAATTCATGTTTTCTTCTTATTAACGAGTTCAAATTTGTGTTTTTCTCTCGGTAACGAGTTGTCCTTCCTAGAAAAAATGTCTTTTTCCCTAATAACGAGTTGACATCGCCGGAAATTTGTGTTTTCCCTTTATAACGAGTAGAAATTTGTGTTTTTTCTTTGGTAACGAGTTTGAATTCATGTTTTCTTCTTATTAACGAGTTCAAATTTGTGTTTTTCTCTCGGTAACGAGTTGTCCTTCCGAAAAAAATGTCTTTTTCCCTAATAACGAGTTGACATCGCCGGAAATTTGTGTTTTCCCTTTATAACGAGTAGAAATTTGTGTTTTTTCTTTGGTAACGAGTTCGAATTCATGTTTTCTTCTTATTAACGAGTTCAAATTTGTGTTTTTCTCTCGGTAACGAGTTGTCCTTCAAGAAAAAATGTCTTTTTCCCGAATAACGAGTTGACATCGCCGGAAATTTGTGTTTTCCCTTTATAACGAGTAGAAATTTGTGTTTTTTCTTTGGTAACGAGTTCGAATTCGTTTTCTTCTTATTAACGAGTTCAAATTTGTGTTTTTCTCTCGGTAACGAGTTGTCCTTCAGAAAAAATGTCTTTTTCCTTAATAACGAGTTGACATCGCCGGAAATTTGTGTTTTCCCTTTATAACGAGTAGAAATTTGTGTTTTTTCTTTGGTAACGAGTTCGAATTCATGTTTTCTTCTTATTAACGAGTTCAAATTTGTGTTTTTCTCGGTAACGAGTTGTCCTTCCGAAAAAATGTCTTTTTCCCGAATAACGAGTTGACATCGCCGGAAATTTGTGTTTTCCCTTTATAACGAGTAGAAATTTGTGTTTTTTCTTTGGTAACGAGTTCGAATTCATGTTTTCTTCTTATTAACGAGTTCAAATTTGTGTTTTTCTCTCGGTAACGAGTTGTCCTTCCAAGAAAAAATGTCTTTTTCCCGAATAACGAGTTGACATCGCCGGAAATTTGTGTTTTCCCTTTATAACGAGTAGAAATTTGTGTTTTTTCTTTGGTAACGAGTTCGAATTCATGTTTTCTTCTTATTAACGAGTTCAAATTTGTGTTTTTCTCTCGGTAACGAGTTGTCCTTCCGAAAAAATGTCTTTTTCCTTATAACGAGTTGACATCGCCGGAAATTTGTGTTTTCCCTTTATAACGAGTAGAAATTTGTGTTTTTTCTTTGGTAACGAGTTCGAATTCATGTTTTCTTCTTATTAACGAGTTCAATTTGTGTTTTTCTCTCGGTAACGAGTTGTTCTTCCGAAAAAATGTCTTTTTCCCGAATAACGAGTTGACATCGCCGGAAATTTGTGTTTTCCCTTTATAACGAGTAGAAATTTGTGTTTTTTCTTTGGTAACGAGTTCGAATTCATGTTTTCTTCTTATTAACGAGTTCAATTTTGTGTTTTTCTCTCGGTAACGAGTTGTCCTTCCGAAAAAATGTCTTTTTCCCTCTTAACGAGTTGACATCGCCGGAAATTTGTGTTTTCCCTTTATAACGAGTAGAAATTTGTGTTTTTTCTTTGGTAACGAGTTTGAATTCATGTTTTCTTCTTATTAACGAGTTCAAATTTGTGTTTTTCTCTCGGTAACGAGTTGTCCTTCCGAAAAAATGTCTTTTTCCCTAATAACGAGTTGACATCGCCGGAAATTTGTGTTTTCCCTTTATAACGAGTAGAAATTTGTGTTTTTTCTTCGGTAACGAGTTCGAATTCATGTTTTCTTCTTATTAACGAGTTCAAATTTGTGTTTTTCTCTCGGTAACTAGTTGTCCTTGCGAAAAAATGTTTTTTCCCCGATAACGAGTTGACATCGCCGGAAATTTGTGTTTTCCCTTTATAACGAGTAGAAATTTGTGTTTTTTCTTTGGTAACGAGTTCGAATTCATGTTTTCTTCTTATTAACGAGTTCAATTTTGTGTTTTTCTCTCGGTAACGAGTTGTCCTTCCTAGAAAAAATGTCTTTTTCCCTAATAACGAGTTGACATCGCCGGAAATTTGTGTTTTCCCTTTATAACGAGTAGAAATTTGTGTTTTTTCTTTGGTAACGAGTTCGAATTCATGTTTTCTTCTTATTAACGAGTTCAAATTTGTGTTTTTCTCTCGGTAACGAGTTGTCCTTCCGAAAAAATGTCTTTTTCCCCGATAACGAGTTGACATCGCCGGAAATTTGTGTTTTCCCTTTATAACGAGTAGAAATTTGTGTTTTTTCTTTGGTAACGAGTTCGAATTCATGTTTTCTTCTTATTAACGAGTTCAATTTTGTGTTTTTCTCTCGGTAACGAGTTGTCCTTCCAAGAAAAAATGTCTTTTTCCCTCTTAACGAGTTGACATCGCCGGAAATTTGTGTTTTCCCTTTATAACGAGTAGAAATTTGTGTTTTTTCTTTGGTAACGAGTTCGAATTCATGTTTTCTTCTTATTAACGAGTTCAAATTTGTGTTTTTCTCTGGTAACGAGTTGTCCTTCCAGAAAAAATGTCTTTTTCCCGAATAACGAGTTGACATCGCCGGAAATTTGTGTTTTCCCTTTATAACGAGTAGAAATTTGTGTTTTTTTTTTTGGTAACGAGTTCGAATTCATGTTTTCTTCTTATTAACGAGTTCAAATTTGTGTTTTTCTCTGGTAACGAGTTGTCCTTCCAGAAAAAATGTCTTTTTCCCGAATAACGAGTTGACATCGCCGGAAATTTGTGTTTTCCCTTTATAACGAGTAGAAATTTGTGTTTTTTCTTTGGTAACGAGTTCGAATTCATGTTTTCTTCTTATTAACGAGTTCAAATTTGTGTTTTTCTCTCGGTAACGAGTTGTCCTTCCGTAAAAAATGTCTTTTTCCTAATAACGAGTTGACATCGCCGGAAATTTGTGTTTTCCCTTTATAACGAGTAGAAATTTGTGTTTTTTCTTTGGTAACGAGTTCGAATTCATGTTTTCTTCTTATTAACGAGTTCAAATTTGTGTTTTTCTCTCGGTAACGAGTTGTCCTTCCGAAAAAATGTCTTTTTCCCTAATAACGAGTTGACATCGCCGGAAATTTGTGTTTTCCCTTTATAACGAGTAGAAATTTGTGTTTTTTCTTTGGTAACGAGTTCGAATTCATGTTTTCTTCTTATTAACGAGTTCAAATTTGTGTTTTTCTCTCGGTAACGAGTTGTCCTTCCGAAAAAAATGTCTTTTTCCTAATAACGAGTTGACATCGCCGGAAATTTGTGTTTTCCCTTTATAACGAGTAGAAATTTGTGTTTTTTCTTGGTAACGAGTTCGAATTCATGTTTTCTTCTTATTAACGAGTTCAAATTTGTGTTTTTCTCTCGGTAACGAGTTGTCCTTCAAGAAAAAATGTCTTTTTCCCGAATAACGAGTTGACATCGCCGGAAATTTGTGTTTTCCCTTTATAACGAGTAGAAATTTGTGTTTTTTCTTTGGTAACGAGTTCGAATTCATGTTTTCTTCTTATTAACGAGTTCAAATTTGTGTTTTTCTCTGGTAACGAGTTGTCCTTCAAGAAAAAATGTCTTTTTCCCTAATAACGAGTTGACATCGCCGGAAATTTGTGTTTTCCCTTTATAACGAGTAGAAATTTGTGTTTTTTCTTTGGTAACGAGTTCGAATTCATGTTTTCTTCTTATTAACGAGTTCAAATTTGTGTTTTCTCTCGGTAACGAGTTGTCCTTCCGAAAAAAATGTCTTTTTCCCTAATAACGAGTTGACATCGCCGGAAATTTGTGTTTTCCCTTTATAACGAGTAGAAATTTGTGTTTTTTCTTTGGTAACGAGTTCGAATTCATGTTTTCTTCTTATTAACGAGTTCAAATTTGTGTTTTTCTCTAGTAACTAGTTGTCCTTCCGAAAAAAATGTCTTTTTCCCTAATAACGAGTTGACATCGCCGGAAATTTGTGTTTTCCCTTTATAACGAGTAGAAATTTGTGTTTTTTCTTTGGTAACGAGTTCGAATTCATGTTTTCTTCTTATTAACGAGTTCAATTTTGTGTTTTTCTCTAGGTAACGAGTTGTCCTTCTAGAAAAAATGTCTTTTTCCCGAATAACGAGTTGACATCGCCGGAAATTTGTGTTTTCCCTTTATAACGAGTAGAAATTTGTGTTTTTTCTTCGGTAACGAGTTCGAATTCATGTTTTCTTCTTATTAACGAGTTCAAATTTGTGTTTTTCTCTCGGTAACGAGTTGTCCTTCCGTAAAAAATGTCTTTTTCCTTAATAACGAGTTGACATCGCCGGAAATTTGTGTTTTCCCTTTATGACGAGTAGAAATTTGCGTTTTTTCTTTGGTAACGAGTTCGAATTCATGCTTTCTTCTTATTAACGAGTTCAAATTTGTGTTTTTCTCTCGGTAACGAGTTGTCCTTTCCGAAAAAATGTCTTTTTCCCTAATAACGAGTTGACATCGCCGGAAATTTGTGTTTTCCCTTTATAACGAGTAGAAATTTGTGTTTTTTCTTTGGTAACGAGTTTGAATTCATGTTTTCTTCTTATTAACGAGTTCAAATTTGTGTTTTTCTCTCGGTAACGAGTTGTCCTTCCGAGAAAAAAAAATGTCTTTTTCCCTAATAACGAGTTGACATCGCCGGAAATTTGTGTTTTCCCTTTATAACGAGTAGAAATTTGTGTTTTTTCTTTGGTAACGAGTTCGTATTCATGTTTTCTTCTTATTAACGAGTTCAAATTTGTGTTTTTCTCTCGGTAACGAGTTGTCCTTCAAGAAAAAATGTCTTTTTCCCGAATAACGAGTTGACATCGCCGGAAATTTGTGTTTTCCCTTTATAACGAGTAGAAATTTGTGTTTTTTCTTTGGTAACGAGTTCGAATTCATGTTTTCTTCTTATTAACGAGTTCAAATTTGTGTTTTTCTCTGGTAACGAGTTGTCCTTCTAGAAAAAATGTCTTTTTCCTTAATAACGAGTTGACATCGCCGGAAATTTGTGTTTTCCCTTTATAACGAGTAGAAATTTGTGTTTTTTCTTTGGTAACGAGTTCGAATTCATGTTTTCTTCTTATTAACGAGTTCAAATTTGTGTTTTTCTCTCGGTAACGAGTTGTCCTTCCGAAAAAATGTCTTTTCCCGAATAACGAGTTGACATCGCCGGAAATTTGTGTTTTCCCTCTATAACGAGTAGAAATTTGTGTTTTTTCTTCGGTAACGAGTTCGAATTCATGTTTTCTTCTTATTAACGAGTTCAAATTTGTGTTTTTCTCTAGTAACTAGTTGTCCTTGCGTAAAAAATGTTTTTTCCCGATAACGAGTTGACATCGCCGGAAATTTGTGTTTTCCCTTTATAACGAGTAGAAATTTGTGTTTTTTCTTTGGTAACGAGTTCGAATTCATGTTTTCTTCTTATTAACGAGTTCAATTTTGTGTTTTTCTCTCGGTAACGAGTTGTCCTTCCGAAAAAATGTCTTTTTCCCTCTTACCGATTTGACATCGCCGGAAATTTGTGTTTTCCCTTTAAAATGAGTAGAAATTTGTGTTTTTTCTTTGGTAACGAGTTCGAATTCATGTTTTCTTCTTATTAACGAGTTCAAATTTGTGTTTTTCTCTCGGTAACGAGTTGTCCTTCCGAAAAAAATGTCTTTTTCCCGAATAACGAGTTGACATCGCCGGAAATTTGTGTTTTCCCTTTATAACGAGTAGAAATTTGTGTTTTTTCTTTTGTAACGAGTTCGAATTCATGTTTTCTTCTTATTAACGAGTTCAATTTTGTGTTTTTCTCTGGTAATGAGTTGTCCTTCTAGAAAAAATGTCTTTTTCCCGAATAACGAGTTGACATCGCCGGAAATTCGTGTTTTCCCTTTATAACGAGTAGAATTTTGTGTTTTTTCTTCGGTAACGAGTTCGAATTCATGTTTTCTTCTTATTAACGAGTTCAATTTTGTGTTTTTCTCTGGTAACGAGTTGTCCTTCCAGAAAAAATGTCTTTTTCCTTAATAACGAGTTCACATCGCTGGAAATTTGTGTATTCCCTTTATAACGAGTAGAAATTTGTGTTTTTTCTTTGGTAACGAGTTCGAATTCATGTTTTCTTCTTATTAACGAGTTCCAATTTGTGTTTTTCTTTGGTAACGAGTTGTCCTTCCAGAAAAAATGTCTTTTTCCCTAATAACGAGTTGACATCGCCGGAAATTTGTGTTTTCCCTTTATAACAAGTAGAAATTTGTGTTTTTTCTTTGGTAACGAGTTTGAATTCATGTTTTCTTCTTATTAACGAGTTCAAATTTGTGATTTTCTCTGGTAACGAGTTGTCCTTCCAGAAAAAAATGTCTTTTTCCTTAATAACGAGTTGACATCTCCGGAAATTTGTGTTTTCCCTTTATAACGAGTAGGAATTTTTGTTTTTTCTATGGTAACGAGTTCGAATTCATGTTTTCTACTTATTAAGGAGTTCAAATTTGTGTTTTTCTCTGGTAACGAGTTGTCCTTCAAGAAAAAATGTCTTTTTCCCGAATAACGAGTTGACATCGCCGGAAATTTGTGTTTTCCCTTTATAACGAGTAGAAATTTGTGTTTTTTCTTTGGTAACGAGTTCGAATTCATGTTTTCTACTTATTAACGAGTTCAAATTTGTGTTTTTCTCTGGTAACGAGTTGTCCTTCAAGAAAAAATGTCTTTTTCCCTAATAACGAGTTGACATCGCCGGAAATTTGTGTTTTCCCTTTATAACGAGTAGAAATTTGTGTTTTTTCTTTGGTAACGAGTTCGAATTCATGTTTTCTTCTTATTAACGAGTTCAAATTTGTGTTTTTCTCTGGTAACGAGTTGTCCTTCCTGAAAAAATGTCTTTTTCCTTATTAACGAGTTGACATCGCCGGAAATTTGTGTTTTCCCTTTATAACGAGTAGAAATTTGTGTTTTTTCTTTGGTAACGAGTTCGAATTCATGTTTTCTTCTTATTAACGAGTTCAAATTTTTTTTTTTCTCTGGTGACGAGTTGTTCTTCCAGAAAAAATGTCTTTTTCCCGAATAACGAGTTGACATCGCCGGAAATTTGTGTTTTCCCTTTATAACGAGTAGAAATTTGTGTTTTTTCTTTGGTAACGAGTTCGAATTCATGTTTTCTTCTTATTAACGAGTTCAATTTTGTGTTTTTCTCTGGTAACGAGTTGTCCTTCCGAAAAAATGTCTTTTCCCTCTTAACGAGTTGACATCGCCGGAAATTTGTGTTTTCCCTTTATAACGAGTAGAAATTTGTGTTTTTTCTTTAGTAACGAGTTTGAATTCATGTTTTCTTCTTATTAACGAGTTCAAATTTTTGTTTTTCTCCGGTAACGAGTTGTCCTTCCAGAAAAAATGTCTTTTTCCCTAATAACGAGTTGACATCGCCGGAAATTCGTGTTTTCCCTTTATAACGAGTAGAAATTTGTGTTTTTTCTTTCGGTAACGAGTTCGAATTCATGTTTTCTTCTTATTAACGAGTTCAAATTTGTGTTTTTCTCTCGGTAACTAGTTGTCCTTCCGTAAAAAAAAATGTCTTTTTCCCCGATAACGAGTTGACATCGCCGAAATTTGTGTTTTCCCTTTATAACGAGTAGAAATTTGTGTTTTTTCTTTGGTAACGAGTTCGAATTCATGTTTTCTTCTTATTAACGAGTTCAAATTTGTGTTTTTCTCAGGTAACGAGTTGTCCTTCCAGAAAAAATGTCTTTTTCCCTAATAACGAGTTGACATCGCCGGAAATTTGTGTTTTCCCTTTATAACGAGTAGAAATTTGTGTTTTTTTTCTTTGGTAACGAGTTCGAATTCATGTTTTCTTCTTATTAACGAGTTCAAATTTGTGTTTTTCTCTGGTAACGAGTTGTCCTTCCAGAAAAAATGTCTTTTTCCCTAATAACGAGTTGACATCGCCGGAAATTTGTGTTTTCCCTTTATAACGAGTAGAAATTTGTGTTTTTTCTTTGGTAACGAGTTCGAATTCATGTTTTCTTCTTATTAACGAGTTCAAATTTGTGTTTTTCTCTCGGTAACGAGTTGTCCTTCCGAGAAAAAATGTCTCTTTTCCCTAATAAACGAGTTGACATCGCCGGAAATTTGTGTTTTCCCTTTATAACGAGTAGAAATTTGTGTTTTTTCTTTGGTAACGAGTTCGAATTCATGTTTTCTTCTTATTAACGAGTTCAAATTTGTGTTTTTCTCTCGGTAACGAGTTGTCCTTCCGAAAAAAATGTCTTTTTCCCGAATAACGAGTTGACATCGCCGGAAATTTGTGTTTTCCCTTTATAACGAGTAGAAATTTGTGTTTTTTCTTTGGTAACGAGTTCGAATTCATGTTTTCTTCTTATTAACGAGTTCAATTTTGTGTTTTCTCTGGTAACGAGTTGTCCTTCAAGAAAAAATGTCTTTTTCCCGAATAACGAGTTGACATCGCCGGAAATTTGTGTTTTCCCTTTATAACGAGTAGAAATTTGTGTTTTTTCTTGGTAACGAGTTCGAATTCATGTTTTCTTCTTATTAACGAGTTCAATTTGTGTTTTTCTCTCGGTAACGAGTTGTCCTTCCGTAAAAAATGTCTTTTTCCTTAATAACGAGTTGACATCGCCGGAAATTTGTGTTTTCCCTTTATAACGAGTAGAAATTTGTGTTTTTTCTTTGGTAACGAGTTCGAATTCATGTTTTCTTCTTATTAACGAGTTCCAATTTGTGTTTTTCTCTGGTAACGAGTTGTCCTTCCAGAAAAAATGTCTTTTTCCCTAATAACGAGTTGACATCGCCGGAAATTTGTGTTTTCCCTTTATAACAAGTAGAAATTTGTGTTTTTTCTTTGGTAACGAGTTTGAATTCATGTTTTCTTCTTATTAACGAGTTCAAATTTGTGTTTTTCTCTGGTAACGAGTTGTCCTTCCAGAAAAAAATGTCTTTTTCCTTAATAACGAGTTGACATCGCCGGAAATTTGTGTTTTCCCTTTATAACGAGTAGGAATTTTTGTTTTTTCTTTGGTAACGAGTTCGAATTCATGTTTTCTACTTATTAACGAGTTCAAATTTGTGTTTTTCTCTGGTAACGAGTTGTCCTTCAAGAAAAAATGTCTTTTTCCCGAATAACGAGTTGACATCGCCGGAAATTTGTGTTTTCCCTTTATAACGAGTAGAAATTTGTGTTTTTTCTTTGGTAACGAGTTCGAATTCATGTTTTCTTCTTATTAACGAGTTCAAATTTGTGTTTTTCTCTCGGTAACGAGTTGTCCTTCAAGAAAAAATGTCTTTTTCCCTAATAACGAGTTGACATCGCCGGAAATTTGTGTTTTCCCTTTATAACGAGTAGAAATTTGTGTTTTTTCTTTGGTAACGAGTTCGAATTCATGTTTTCTTCTTATTAACGAGTTCAAATTTGTGTTTTTCTCTCGGTAACGAGTTGTCCTTCCGAAAAAATGTCTTTTTCCCTAATAACGAGTTGACATCGCCGGAAATTTGTGTTTTCCCTTTATAACGAGTAGAAATTTGTGTTTTTTCTTGGTAACGAGTTCGAATTCATGTTTTCTTCTTATTAACGAGTTCAAATTTGTGTTTTTCTCTCGGTAACGAGTTGTCCTTCCGAGAAAAATATTTTTTCCCGATAACGAGTTGACATCGCCGGAAATTTGTGTTTTCCCTTTATAACGAGTAGAAATTTGTGTTTTTTCTTTGGTAACGAGTTCGAATTCATGTTTTCTTCTTATTAACGAGTTCAAATTTGTGTTTTTCTCTCGGTAACGAGTTGTCCTTCTAGAAAAAATGTCTTTTTCCCGAATAACGAGTTGACATCGCCGGAAATTTGTGTTTTCCCTTTATAACGAGTAGAAATTTGTGTTTTTTCTTCGGTAACGAGTTCGAATTCATGTTTTCTTCTTATTAACGAGTTCAAATTTGTGTTTTTCTCTCGGTAACGAGTTGTCCTTCCGAAAAAATGTCTTTTTCCTTAATAACGAGTTGACATCGCCGGAAATTTGTGTTTTCCCTTTATAACGAGTAGAAATTTGTGTTTTTTCTTTGGTAACGAGTTCGAATTCATGTTTTCTTCTTATTAACGAGTTCCAATTTGTGTTTTTCTCTCGGTAACGAGTTGTCCTTCCGTAAAAAATGTCTTTTTCCCTAATAACGAGTTGACATCGCCGGAAATTTGTGTTTTCCCTTTATAACAAGTAGAAATTTGTGTTTTTTCTTTGGTAACGAGTTGAATTCATGTTTTCTTCTTATTAACGAGTTCAAATTTGTGTTTTTCTCTCGGTAACGAGTTGTCCTTCCGAAAAAATGTCTTTTTCCCTAATAACGAGTTGACATCGCCGGAAATTTGTGTTTTCCCTTTATAACGAGTAGAATTTTGTTTTTTCTTGGTAACGAGTTCGAATTCATGTTTTCTACTTATTAACGAGTTCAAATTTGTGTTTTTCTCTCGGTAACGAGTTGTCCTTCAAGAAAAAATGTCTTTTTCCCGAATAACGAGTTGACATCGCCGGAAATTTGTGTTTTCCCTTTATAACGAGTAGAAATTTGTGTTTTTTCTTTGGTAACGAGTTCGAATTCATGTTTTCTTCTTATTAACGAGTTCAAATTTGTGTTTTTCTCTGGTAACGAGTTGTCCTTCCTGAAAAAATGTCTTTTTCCTTATTAACGAGTTGACATCGCCGGAAATTTGTGTTTTCCCTTTATAACGAGTAGAAATTTGTGTTTTTTCTTTGGTAACGAGTTCGAATTCATGTTTTCTTCTTATTAACGAGTTCAAATTTGTGTTTTTCTCTCGGTAACGAGTTGTCTTCCGAAAAAATGTCTTTTCCCGAATAACGAGTTGACATCGCCGGAAATTTGTGTTTTCCCTTTATAACGAGTAGAAATTTGTGTTTTTTCTTTGGTAACGAGTTTGAATTCATGTTTTCTTCTTATTAACGAGTTCAAATTTGTGTTTTTCTCTCGGTAACGAGTTGTCCTTCCTAATAAAAAATGTCGGAAAAATGTTTTTTCCTTAATAACGAGTTGACATCGCCGGAAATTTGTGTTTTCCCTTTATAACGAGTAGAAATTTGTGTTTTTTCTTCGGTAACGAGTTCGAATTCATGTTTTCTTCTTATTAACGAGTTCAAATTTGTGTTTTTCTCTCGGTAACGAGTTGTCCTTGCGAAAAAATGTCTTTTTCCCCGATAACGAGTTGACATCGCCGGAAATTTGTGTTTTCCCTTTATAACGAGTAGAAATTTGTGTTTTTTCTTTGGTAACGAGTTCGAATTCATGTTTTCTTCTTATTAACGAGTTCAATTTTGTGTTTTTCTCTGGTAACGAGTTGTCCTTCCAGAAAAAATCTCTTTTCCCTCTTAACGAGTTGACATTGCCGGAAATTTGTGTTTTCCCATTATAATGAGTAGAAATTTGTGTTTTTTCTTTGGTAACGAGTTCGAATTCATGTTTTCTTCTTATTAACGAGTTCAAATTTGTGTTTTTCTCTCGGTAACGAGTTGTCCTTCCGAAAAAAATGTCTTTTTCCCGAATAACGAGTTGACAACGCCGGAAATTTGTGTTTTCCCTTTATAACGAGTAGAAATTTGTGTTTTTTCTTTTGTAACGAGTTCGAATTCATGTTTTCTTCTTATTAACGAGTTCAATTTTGTGTTTTTCTCTCGGTAACGAGTTGTCCTTCTAGAAAAAATGTCTTTTTCCCGAATAACGAGTTGACATCGCCGGAAATTTGTGTTTTCCCTTTATAACGAGTAGAAATTTGTGTTTTTTCTTTGGTAACGAGTTCGAATTCATGTTTTCTTCTTATTAACGAGTTCAAATTTGTGTTTTTCTCTCGGTAACGAGTTGTCCTTCCGTAAAAAAAAATGTCTTTTTCCTTAATAACGAGTTGACATCGCCGGAAATTTGTGTTTTCCCTTTATAACGAGTAGAAATTTGTGTTTTTTCTTTGGTAACGAGTTCGAATTCATGTTTTCTTCTTTTTAACGAGTTCAAATTTGTTTTTTTCTTTGGTAATGAGTTGTCCTTCAGAAAAAATGTCTTTTTCCCTAATTACGAGTTGACATCACCGGAAATTTGTGTTTTCCCTTTATAACGAGTAGAAATTTGTGTTTTTTCTTTGGTAACGAGTTTGAATTCATGTTTTCTTCTTATTAACGAGTTCAAATTTGTGTTTTTCTCTGGTAACGAGTTGTCCTTCCAAAAAAAATGTCTTTTTCCTTAATAACGAGTTGACATCGCCGGAAATTTGTGTTTTCCCTTTATAACGAGTAGAAATTTGTGTTTTTTCTTTGGTAACGAGTTCGAATTCATGTTTTCTTCTTATTAACGAGTTCAAATTTGTGTTTTTCTCTGGTAACGAGTTGTCCTTCAAGAAAAAATGTCTTTTTCCCAAATAACGAGTTGACATCGCCGGAAATTTGTGTTTTCCCTTTATAACGAGTAGAAATTTGTGTTTTTTCTTTGGTAACGAGTTCGAATTCATGTTTTCTTCTTATTAACGAGTTCAAATTTGTGTTTTTCTCTCGGTAACGAGTTGTCCTTCAAGAAAAAATGTCTTTTTCCCTAATAACGAGTTGACATCGCCGGAAATTTGTGTTTTCCCTTTATAACGAGTAGAAATTTGTGTTTTTTCTTTGGTAACGAGTTCGAATTCATGTTTTCTTCTTATTAACGAGTTCAAATTTGTGTTTTTCTCTCGGTAACGAGTTGTCCTTCCGAAAAAATGTCTTTTTCCCTAATAACGAGTTGACATCGCCGGAAATTTGTGTTTTCCCTTTATAACGAGTAGAAATTTGTGTTTTTTCTTGGTAACGAGTTCAAATTCATGTTTTCTTCTTATTAACGAGTTCAAATTTGTGTTTTTCTCTCGGTAACTAGTTGTCCTTGCGTAAAAAATGTTTTTTCCCTGATAACGAGTTGACATCGCCGGAAATTTGTGTTTTCCCTTTATAACGAGTAGAAATTTGTGTTTTTTCTTTGGTAACGAGTTCGAATTCATGTTTTCTTCTTATTAACGAGTTCAATTTTGTGTTTTTCTCTGGTAACGAGTTGTCCTTCTAGAAAAAATGTCTTTTTCCCGAATAACGAGTTGACATCGCCGGAAATTTGTGTTTTCCCTTTATAACGAGTAGAAATTTGTGTTTTTTCTTTGGTAACGAGTTCGAATTCATGTTTTCTTCTTATTAACGAGTTCAATTTGTGTTTTTCTCTCGGTAACGAGTTGTCCTTCCGTAAAAAATGTCTTTTTCCTTAATAACGAGTTGACATCGCCGGAAATTTGTGTTTTCCCTTTATAACGAGTAGAAATTTGTGTTTTTTCTTTGGTAACGAGTTCGAATTCATGTTTTCTTCTTATTAACGAGTTCCAATTTGTGTTTTTCTCTGGTAACGAGTTGTCCTTCCAGAAAAAATGTCTTTTTCCCTAATAACGAGTTGACATCGCCGGAAATTTGTGTTTTCCCTTTATAACATGTAGAAATTTGTGTTTTTTATTTGGTAACGAGTTTGAATTCATGTTTTCTTCTTATTAACGAGTTCAAATTTGTGATTTTCTCTGGTAACGAGTTGTCCTTCCGAAAAAAATGTCTTTTTCCCTAATAACGAGTTGACATCGCCGGAAATTTGTGTTTTCCCTTTATAACGAGTAGAAATTTGTGTTTTTTCTTGGTAACGAGTTCGAATTCATGTTTTCTTCTTATTAACGAGTTCAAATTTGTGTTTTTCTCTGGTAACGAGTTGTCCTTCCAAAAAAATGTCTTTTTCCCGAATAACGAGTTGACATCGCCGGAAATTTGTGTTTTCCCTTTATAACGAGTAGAAATTTGTGTTTTTTCTTTGGTAACGAGTTCGAATTCATGTTTTCTTCTTATTAACGAGTTCAAATTTGTGTTTTTTCTCGGTAACGAGTTGTCCTTCCGAAAAAATGTCTTTTTCCTTAATAACGAGTTGACATCGCCGGAAATTTGTGTTTTCCCTTTATAACGAGTAGAAATTTGTGTTTTTTCTTTGGTAACGAGTTCGAATTCATGTTTTCTTCTTATTAACGAGTTCAAATTTGTGTTTTTCTCTCGGTAACGAGTTGTCCTTCCGAAAAAATGTCTTTTTCCCGAATAACGAGTTGACATCGCCGGAAATTTGTGTTTTCCCTTTATAACGAGTAGAAATTTGTGTTTTTTCTTTGGTAACGAGTTTGAATTCATGTTTTCTTCTTATTAACGAGTTCAAATTTGTGTTTTTCTCTCGGTAACGAGTTGTCCTTGGAAAAAATGTCTTTTTCCCTAATAACGAGTTGACATCGCCGGAAATTTGTGTTTTCCCTTTATAACGAGTAGAAATTTGTGTTTTTTCTTTGGTAACGAGTTCGAATTCATGTTTTCTTCTTATTAACGAGTTCAAATTTGTGTTTTTCTCTGGTAACGAGTTGTCCTTCCGAAAAAATGTCTTTTTCCCCGATAACGAGTTGACATCGCCGGAAATTTGTGTTTTCCCTTTATAACGAGTAGAAATTTGTGTTTTTTCTTTGGTAACGAGTTCGAATTCATGTTTTCTTCTTATTAACGAGTTCAATTTTGTGTTTTTCTCTCGGTAACGAGTTGTCCTTCCGTAAAAAATGTCTTTTTCCCTAATAACGAGTTGACATCGCCGGAAATTTGTGTTTTCCCTTTATAACGAGTAGAAATTTGTGTTTTTTCTTCGGTAACGAGTTCGAATTCATGTTTTCTTCTTATTAACGAGTTCAAATTTGTGTTTTTCTCTCGGTAACGAGTTGTCCTTCCGTAAAAATGTTTTTTCCCCTAATAACGAGTTGACATCGCCGGAAATTTGTGTTTTCCCTTTATAACGAGTAGAAATTTGTGTTTTTTCTTTGGTAACGAGTTCGAATTCATGTTTTCTTCTTATTAACGAGTTCAATTTTGTGTTTTTCTCTCGGTAACGAGTTGTCCTTCTAGAAAAAATGTCTTTTTCCCGAATAACGAGTTGACATCGCCGGAAATTTGTGTTTTCCCTTTATAACGAGTAGAATTTTGTGTTTTTTCTGGTAACGAGTTCGAATTCATGTTTTCTTCTTATTAACGAGTTCAATTTTGTGTTTTTCTCTCGGTAACGAGTTGTCCTTCCGTAAAAAATGTTTTTCCCTAATAACGAGTTGACATCGCCGGAAATTTGTGTTTTCCCTTTATAACGAGTAGAAATTTGTGTTTTTTCTTTGGTAACGAGTTCGAATTCATGTTTTCTTCTTATTAACGAGTTCCAATTTGTGTTTTTCTCTCGGTAACGAGTTGTCCTTCCGAAAAAATGTCTTTTTCCCTAATAACGAGTTGACATCGCCGGAAATTTGTGTTTTCCCTTTATAACAGTAGAAATTTGTGTTTTTTCTTTGGTAACGAGTTTGAATTCATGTTTTCTTCTTATTAACGAGTTCAAATTTGTGATTTTCTCTGGTAACGAGTTGTCCTTCCAGAAAAAAATGTCTTTTTCCCTAATAACGAGTTGACATCGCCGGAAATTTGTGTTTTCCCTTTATAACGAGTAGAAATTTTTGTTTTTTCTTTGGTAACGAGTTCGAATTCATGTTTTCTCTTATTAACGAGTTCAAATTTGTGTTTTTCTCTCGGTAACGAGTTGTCCTTCAAGAAAAAATGTCTTTTTCCCGAATAACGAGTTGACATCGCCGGAAATTTGTGTTTTCCCTTTATAACGAGTAGAAATTTGTGTTTTTTCTTTGGTAACGAGTTCGAATTCATGTTTTCTTCTTATTAACGAGTTCAAATTTGTGTTTTTCTCTGGTAACGAGTTGTCCTTCCTGAAAAATGTCTTTTTCCTTATTAACGAGTTGACATCGCCGGAAATTTTTGTTTTCCCTTTATAACAAGTAGAAATTTGTGTTTTTTCTTTGGTAACGAGTTCGAATTCATGTTTTCTTCTTATTAACGAGTTCAAATTTGTGTTTTTCTCTGGTAACGAGTTGTCCTCCAGAAAAAATGTCTTTTCCCGAATAACGAGTTGACATCGCCGGAAATTTGTGTTTTCCCTTTATAACGAGTAGAAATTTGTGTTTTTTCTTTGGTAACGAGTTCGAATTCATGTTTTCTTCTTATTAACGAGTTCAAATTTGTGTTTTTCTCTCGGTAACGAGTTGTCCTTCTTGTAAAAAAAATGTCTTTTTCCCTAATAACGAGTTGACATCGCCGGAAATTTGTGTTTTCCCTTTATAACGAGTAGAAATTTGTGTTTTTTCTTTGGTAACGAGTTCGAATTCATGTTTTCTTCTTATTAACGAGTTCAAATTTGTGTTTTTCTCTCGGTAACGAGTTGTCCTTCCGTAAAAAATGTCTTTTTCCCTAATAACGAGTTGACATCGCCGGAAATTTGTGTTTTCCCTTTATAACGAGTAGAAATTTGTGTTTTTTCTTTGGTAACGAGTTCGAATTCATGTTTTCTTCTTATTAACGAGTTCAAATTTGTGTTTTTCTCTCGGTAACGAGTTGTCCTTCCGAAAAAATGTCTTTTTCCCGAATAACGAGTTGACATCGCCGGAAATTTGTGTTTTCCCTTTATAACGAGTAGAAATTTGTGTTTTTTCTTTGGTAACGAGTTCGAATTCATGTTTTCTTCTTATTAACGAGTTCAAATTTGTGTTTTTCTCTCGGTAACGAGTTGTCCTTCCGAAAAAATGTCTTTTTCCCGAATAACGATTTGACATCGCCGGAAATTTGTGTTTTCCCTTTATAACGAGTAGAAATTTGTGTTTTTTCTTTGGTAACGAGTTCGAATTCATGTTTTCTTCTTATTAACGAGTTCAATTTTGTGTTTTTCTCTCGGTAACGAGTTGTCCTTCCGAAAAAATGTCTTTTTCACGAATAACGAGTTGACATCGCCGGAAATTTGTGTTTTCCCTTTATAACGAGTAGAATTTTGTGTTTTTTCTTTGGTAACGAGTTCGAATTCATGTTTTCTTCTTATTAACGAGTTCAATTTTGTGTTTTTCTCTCGGTAACGAGTTGTCCTTCCAGAAAAATGTCTTTTTCCCGAATAACGAGTTGACATCGCCGGAAATTTGTGTTTTCCCTTTATAACGAGTAGAAATTTGTGTTTTTCTTTGGTAACGAGTTCGAATTCATGTTTTCTTCTTATTAACGAGTTCAAATTTGTGTTTTTCTCTGGTAACGAGTTGTCCTTCCCGAAAAAATGTCTTTTTCCCTAATAACGAGTTGACATCGCCGGAAATTTGTGTTTTCCCTTTATAACGAGTAGAAATTTGTGTTTTTTCTTTGGTAACGAGTTCGAATTCATGTTTTCTTCTTATTAACGAGTTCAAATTTGTGTTTTTCTCTCGGTAACGAGTTGTCCTTCCGTAAAAAATCTCTTTTTCCCTAATAACGAGTTGACATCGCCGGAAATTTGTGTTTTCCCTTTATAACGAGTAGAATTTTTGTTTTTTCTTTGGTAACGAGTTCGAATTCATGTTTTCTTCTTATTAACGAGTTCAAATTTGTGTTTTTCTCGGTAACGAGTTGTCCTTCAAGAAAAAAATGTCTTTTTCCGAATAACGAGTTGACATCGCCGGAAATTTGTGTTTTCCCTTTATAACGAGTAGAAATTTGTGTTTTTTCTCGGGTAACGAGTTCGAATTCATGTTTTCTTCTTATTAACGAGTTCAAATTTGTGTTTTTCTCTCGGTAACGAGTTGTCCTTCCGTAAAAAAAATGTCTTTTTCCCTAATAACGAGTTGACATCGCCGGAAATTTGTGTTTTCCCTTTATAACGAGTAGAAATTTGTGTTTTTTCTTTGGTAACGAGTTCGAATTCATGTTTTCTTCTTATTAACGAGTTCAAATTTGTGTTTTTCTCTCGGTAACGAGTTGTCCTTCAAGAAAAAATGTCTTTTTCCCGAATAACGAGTTGACATCGCCGGAAATTTGTGTTTTCCCTTTATAACGAGTAGAAATTTGTGTTTTTTCTTTGGTAACGAGTTCGAATTCATGTTTTCTTCTTATTAACGAGTTCAAATTTGTGTTTTTCTCTGGTGACGAGTTGTTCTTCCAGAAAAAATGTCTTTTTCCCGAATAACGAGTTGACATCGCCGGAAATTTGTGTTTTCCTTTTATAACGAGTAGAAATTTGTGTTTTTTCTTCGGTAACGAGTTCGAATTCATGTTTTCTTCTTATTAACGAGTTCAAATTTGTGTTTTTCTCTGGTAACCAGTAGTCCTTGCAGAAAAAATGTTTTTTCCCGATAACGAGTTGACATCGCCGGAAATTTGTGTTTTCCCTTTATAACGAGTAGAAATTTGTGTTTTTTCTTTGGTAACGAGTTCGAATTCATGTTTTCTTCTTATTAACGAGTTCAATTTTGTGTTTTTCTCTCGGTAACGAGTTGTCCTTCCGTAAAAAATGTCTTTTTCCCGAATAACGAGTTGACATCGCCGGAAATTTGTGTTTTCCCTTTATAACGAGTAGAATTTTGTGTTTTTTCTTTGGTAACGAGTTCGAATTCATGTTTTCTTCTTATTAACGAGTTCAATTTTGTGTTTTTCTCGGTAACGAGTTGTCCTTCCGAAAAATATCTTTTTCCCTAATAACGAGTTGACATCGCCGGAAATTTGTGTTTTCCCTTTATAACGAGTAGAAATTTGTGTTTTTTCTTTGGTAACGAGTTTGAATTCATGTTTTCTTCTTATTAACGAGTTCAAATTTGTGTTTTTCTCTCGGTAACGAGTTGTCCTTCCGAAAAAATGTCTTTTTCCCTAATAACGAGTTGACATCGCCGGAAATTTGTGTTTTCCCTTTATAACGAGTAGAAATTTGTGTTTTTTCTTTGGTAACGAGTTCGAATTCATGTTTTCTTCTTATTAACGAGTTCAAATTTGTGTTTTTCTCTCGGTAACGAGTTGTCCTTCCGAAAAAATCTCTTTTTCCCTAATAACGAGTTGACATCGCCGGAAATTTGTGTTTTCCCTTTATAACGAGTAGAATTTGTGTTTTTTCTATGGTAACGAGTTCGAATTCAT
This sequence comes from Gentiana straminea, assembly GCA_036785695.1. Classification (NCBI taxonomy): domain Eukaryota; kingdom Viridiplantae; phylum Streptophyta; class Magnoliopsida; order Gentianales; family Gentianaceae; genus Gentiana; species Gentiana straminea. Next base: position 41,440 of record JAVUPR010000342.1, read on the forward strand.
GTTTTCTTCTTATTAACGAGTTCAAATTTGTGTTTTTCTCTGGTAACGAGTTGTCCTTCCAGAAAAAAATGTCTTTTTTCCGAATAACGAGTTGACATCGCCGGAAATTTGTGTTTTCCCTTTATAACGAGTAGAAATTTGTGTTTTTTCTCGGGTAACGAGTTCGAATTCATGTTTTCTTCTTATTAACGAGTTCAAATTTGTGTTTTTCTCTCGGTAACGAGTTGTCCTTCCCGAAAAAAAAAAGTCTTTTTCCCTAATAACGAGTTGACATCGCCGGAAATTTGTGTTTTCCCTTTATAACGAGTAGAATTTTGTTTTTTCTATGGTAACGAGTTCGAATTCATGTTTTCTTACTTATTAACGAGTTCAAATTTGTGTTTTTCTCTCGGTAACGAGTTGTCCTTCAAGAAAAAATGTCTTTTTCCCGAATAACGAGTTGACATCGCCGGAAATTTGTGTTTTCCCTTTATAACGAGTAGAAATTTGTGTTTTTTCTTTGGTAACGAGTTCGAATTCATGTTTTCTTCTTATTAACGAGTTCAAATTTGTGTTTTTCTCTCGGTAACGAGTTGTCCTTCCGAAAAAATGTCTTTTTCCCGAATAACGAGTTGACATCGCCGGAAATTTGTGTTTTCCTTTATAACGAGTAGAAATTTGTGTTTTTTCTTTGGTAACGAGTTCGAATTCATGTTTTCTTCTTATTAACGAGTTCAAATTTGTGTTTTTCTCTCGGTAACGAGTTGTCCTTCAGAAAAAAATGTTTTTCCCGATAACGAGTTGACATCGCCGGAAATTTGTGTTTTCCCTTTATAACGAGTAGAAATTTGTGTTTTTTCTTTGGTAACGAGTTCGAATTCATGTTTTCTTCTTATTAACGAGTTCAATTTTGTGTTTTTCTCTGGTAACGAGTTGTTCTTCCAGAAAAAATGTCTTTTTCCCGAATAACGAGTTGACATTGCCGGAAATTTGTGTTTTCCCTTTATAACGAGTAGAATTTTGTGTTTTTTCTTTGGTAACGAGTTCGAATTCATGTTTTCTTCTTCTTAACGAGTTCAATTTTGTGTTTTTCTCTGGTAACGAGTTGTCCTTCCGAAAAAATATCTTTTTCCCTCTTAACGAGTTGACATCGCCGGAAATTTGTGTTTTCCCTTTATAACGAGTAGAAATTTGTGTTTTTTTCTTTGGTAACGAGTTTGAATTCATGTTTTCTTCTTATTAACGAGTTCAAATATGTGTTTTTCTCTCGGTAACGAGTTGTCCTTCAGAAAAAATGTCTTTTTCCCTAATAACGAGTTGACATCGCCGGAAATTTGTGTTTTCCCTTTATAACGAGTAGAAATTTGTGTTTTTTCTTTGGTAACGAGTTCGAATTCATGTTTTCTTCTTATTAACGAGTTCAAATTTGTGTTTTTCTCTGGTAACGAGTTGTCCTTCCAGAAAAAATCTCTTTTTCCCTAATAACGAGTTGACATCGCCGGAAATTTGTGTTTTCCCTTTATAACGAGTAGAAATTTTTGTTTTTTCTTGGTAACGAGTTCGAATTCATGTTTTCTTCTTATTAACGAGTTCAAATTTGTGTTTTTCTCTCGGTAACGAGTTGTCCTTCCGAAAAAATCTCTTTTTCCCTAATAACGAGTTGACATCGCCGGAAATTTGTGTTTTCCCTTTATAACGAGTAGAAATTTGTGTTTTTTCTTTGGTAACGAGTTCGAATTCATGTTTTCTTCTTATTAACGAGTTCAAATTTGTGTTTTTCTCTAACGGTAACGAGTTGTCCTTCCGAAAAAATCTCTTTTTCCCTAATAACGAGTTGGCATCGCTCGAAATTTGTAACGCGTTGTCCGAAAAATCTCTTTTTCCCTAATAACGAGTTGGCATCGCCGGAAATTTGTATTTTCCCTTTATAACGAGTAGAATTTTTGTTTTTTCTATGGTAACGAGTTCGAATTCATGTTTTCTTCTTATTAACGAGTTCAAATATGTGTTTTTCTCTCGGTAACGAGTTGTCCTTCTCGAAAAAATGTATTTTTCCTTAATAACGAGTTCACATCGCCGGAAATTTGTGTTTCCCTTTATAACGAGTAGAAATTTGTGTTTTTTCTTTGGTAACGAGTTCGAATTCATGTTTTCTTCTTATTAACGAGTTCAATTTTGTGTTTTTCTCTGGTAACGAGTTGTCCTTCCAGAAAAATGTCTTTTTCCCTCTTAACGAGTTGACATCGCCGGGAATTTGTGTTTTCCCTTTATAATGAGTAGAAATTTGTGTTGTTTCTTTGGTAACGAGTTTGAATTCATGTTTTCTTCTTATTAACGAGTTCAAATATGTGTTTTTCTCTGGTAACGTGTTGTCCTTCCGAAAAAATGTCTTTTTCCCTAATAACGAGTTGACATCGCCGGAAATTTGTGTTTTCCCTTTATAACGAGTTGAAATTTGTGTTTTTTCTTTGGTAACGAGTTCGAATTCATGTTTTCTTCTTATTAACGAGTTCAAATTTGTGTTTTTCTCTGGTAACGAGTTGTCCTTCCAGAAAAAATCTCTTTTTCCCTAATAACGAGTTGGCATCGCCTGAAATTTGTGTTTTCCCTTTATAACAAGTAGGAATTTTTGTTTTTTCTATGGTAACGAGTTCGAATTCATGTTTTCTTCTTATTAACGAGTTCAAATTTGTGTTTTTCTCTGGTAACGAGTTGTCCTTCAAGAAAAAAAGTCTTTTTTCCGAATAACGAGTTGACATCGCCGGAAATTTGTGTTTTCCCTTTATAACGAGTAGAAATTTGTGTTTTTTCTCGGGTAACGAGTTCGAATTCATGTTTTCTTCTTATTAACGAGTTCAAATATGTGTTTTTCTCTGGTAACGAGTTGTCCTTCCAGAAAAAAAATGTCTTTTTCCCTAATAACGAGTTGACATCGCCGGAAATTTGTGTTTTCCCTTTATAACGAGTAGGAATTTTGTTTTTTCTATGGTAACGAGTTCGAATTCATGTTTTCTACTTATTAACGAGTTCAAATTTGTGTTTTTCTCTGGTAACGAGTTGTCCTTCAAGAAAAAATGTCTTTTTCCCGAATAACGAGTTGACATCGCCGGAAATTTGTGTTTTCCCTTTATAACGAGTAGAAATTTGTGTTTTTTCTTTGGTAACGAGTTCGAATTCATGTTTTCTTCTTATTAACGAGTTAAAATTTGTGTTTTTCTCTGGGTGACGAGTTGTTCTTCAGAAAAAATGTCTTTTTCCCAAATAACGAGTTGACATCGCCGGAAATTTGTGTTTTCCTTTTATAACGAGTAGAAATTTGTGTTTTTTCTTCGGTAACGAGTTCGAATTCATGTTTTCTTCTTATTAACGAGTTCAAATTTGTGTTTTTCTCTCGGTAACCGAGTTGTCCTTGCAGAGAAAAAATGTTTTTTCCCTGATAACGAGTTGACATCGCCGGAAATTTGTGTTTTCCCTTTATAACGAGTAGAAATTTGTGTTTTTTCTTTGGTAACGAGTTCGAATTCATGTTTTCTTCTTATTAACGAGTTCAATTTTGTGTTTTTCTCTGGTAACGAGTTGTTCTTCCGAAAAAATGTCTTTTTCCCGAATAACGAGTTGACATTGCCGGAAATTTGTGTTTTCCCTTTATAACGAGTAGAATTTTGTGTTTTTTCTTTGGTAACGAGTTCGAATTCATGTTTTCTTCTTCTTAACGAGTTCAATTTTGTGTTTTTCTCTGGTAACGAGTTGTCCTTCCAGAAAAATATCTTTTTCCCTCTAACGAGTTGACATCGCCGGAAATTTGTGTTTTCCCTTTATAACGAGTAGAAATTTGTGTTGTTTCTTTGGTAACGAGTTTGAATTCATGTTTTCTTCTTATTAACAAGTTCAAATATGTGTTTTTCTCTGGTAACGTGTTGTCCTTCCAGAAAAAATGTCTTTTTCCCTAATAACGAGTTGAAATCGCCGGAAATTTGTGTTTTCCCTTTATAACGAGTAGAAATTTGTGTTTTTTCTTTGGTAACGAGTTCGAATTCCTGTTTTCTTCTTATTAACGAGTTCAAATTTGTGTTTTTCTCTGGTAACGAGTTGTCCTTCCAGAAAAAATCTCTTTTTCCCTAATAACGAGTTGGCATCGCCTGAAATTTGTGTTTTCCCTTTATAACGAGTAGGAATTTTTGTTTTTTCTATGGTAACGAGTTCGAATTCATGTTTTCTTCTTATTAACGAGTTCAAATTTGTGTTTCTCTCGGTAACGAGTTGTCCTTCCAGAAAAAATGTCTTTTTCCCTAATAACGAGTTGACATCGCCGGAAATTCGTGTTTTCCCTTTATAACGAGTAGAAATCTGTGTTTTTTCTTTGGTAACGAGTTCGAATTCATGTTTTCTTCTTATTAACGAGTTCAAATTTGTGTTTTTCTCTGGTAACGAGTTGTCCTTCCAGAAAAAATCTCTTTTTCCCTAATAACGAGTTGGCATCGCCTGAAATTTGTAACGCGTTGTCCTTCCAGAAAAAATCTCTTTTTCCCTAATAACGAGTTGGCATCGCCTGAAATTTGTATTTTTCCTTCATAACGAGTACGAATTTTTGTTTTTTCTATGGTAACGAGTTCGAATTCATGTTTTCTTCTTATTAACGAGTTCAAATATGTGTTTTTCTCTGGTAACGAGTTGTCCTTCCAGAAAAAATGTATTTTTCCTTAATAACGAGTTCACATCGCTGGAAATTTGTGTATTCCCTTTATAACGAGTAGAAATTTGTGTTTTTTCTTTGGTAACGAGTTCGAATTCATGTTTTCTTCTTATTAACGAGTTCCAATTTGTGTTTTTCTCTGGTAACGAGTTGTCCTTCCAGAAAAAATGTCTTTTTCCCTAATAACGAGTTGACATCGCCGGAAATTTGTGTTTTCCCTTTATAACAAGTAGAAATTTGTGTTTTTTCTTTGGTAACGAGTTTGAATTCATGTTTTCTTCTTATTAACGAGTTCAAAATGTCTTTTTCCCTAATAACGAGTTGACATCTCCGGAAATTTGTGTTTTCCCTTTATAACGAGTATGAATTTTTGTTTTTTCTATGGTAACGAGTTCGAATTCATGTTTTCTACTTATTAACGAGTTCAAATTTGTGTTTTTCTCTGGTAACGAATTGTCCTTCAAGAAAAAATGTCTTTTTCCCGAATAACGAGTTGACATCGCCGGAAATTTGTGTTTTCCCATTATAACGAGTAGAAATTTGTGTTTTTTCTTTGGTAACGAGTTCGAATTCATGTTTTCTTCTTATTAACGAGTTCAAATTTGTGTTTTTCTCTGGTAACGAGTTGTCCTTCCTGAAAAAATGTCTTTTTCCTTATTAACGAGTTGACATCGCCGGAAATTTGTGTTTTCCCTTTATAACAAGTAGAAATTTGTGTTTTTTCTTTGGTAACGAGTTCGAATTCATGTTTTCTTCTTATTAACGAGTTCCAATTTGTGTTTTTCTCTCGGTAACGAGTTGTCCTTCCGAAAAAATGTCTTTTTCCCTAATAACGAGTTGGACATCGCCGGAAATTTGTGTTTTCCCTTTATAACGAGTAGAAATTTGTGTTTTTTCTATGGTAACGAGTTCGAATTCATGTTTTCTTCTTATTAACGAGTTCAAATTTGTGTTTTTCTCTCGGTAACGAGTTGTCCTTCAAGAAAAAAAGTCTTTTTCCGAATAACGAGTTGACATCGCCGGAAATTTGTGTTTTCCCTTTATAACGAGTAGAAATTTGTGTTTTTTCTTTGGTAACGAGTTCGAATTCATGTTTTCTTCTTATTAACGAGTTCAAATTTGTGTTTTTCTCTCGGTAACGAGTTGTCCTTCCGAAAAAAAATGTCTTTTTCCCTAATAACGAGTTGACATCGCCGGAAATTTGTGTTTTCCCTTTATAACGAGTAGAAATTTTGTTTTTTCTATGGTAACGAGTTCGAATTCATGTTTTCTTCTTATTAACGAGTTCAAATTTGTGTTTTTCTCTCGGTAACGAGTTGTCCTTCAAGAAAAAATGTCTTTTTCCCGAATAACGAGTTGACATCGCCGGAAATTTGTGTTTTCCCTTTATAACGAGTAGAAATTTGTGTTTTTTCTTTGGTAACGAGTTCGAATTCATGTTTTCTTCTTATTAACGAGTTCAAATTTGTGTTTTTCTCTGGGTGCCGAGTTGTTCTTCCGAAAAAATGTCTTTTTCCCGAATAACGAGTTGACATCGCCGGAAATTTGTGTTTTCCCTTTATAACGAGTAGAAATTTGTGTTTTTTCTTTGGTAACGAGTTCGAATTCATGTTTTCTTCTTATTAACGAGTTCAATTTTGTGTTTTTCTCTGGTAGCGAGTTGTCCTTCCGAAAAAATGTCTTTTTCCCTCTTAACGAGTTGACATCGCCGGAAATTTGTGTTTTCCCTTTATAACGAGTAGAAATTTGTGTTTTTTCTTTGGTAACGAGTTTGAATTCATGTTTTCTTCTTATTAACGAGTTCAAATTTGTGTTTTTCTCTGGTAACGAGTTGTCCTTCCGAAAAAAATGTCTTTTTCCCTAATAACGAGTTGACATCGCCGGAAATTTGTGTTTTCCCTTTATAACGAGTAGAAATTTGTGTTTTTTCTTTGGTAACGAGTTCGAATTCATGTTTTCTTCTTATTAACGAGTTCAAATTTGTGTTTTTCTCTCGGTAACGAGTTGTCCTTCTAGAAAAAATGTCTTTTTCCCTAATAACGAGTTGACATCGCCGGAAATTTGTGTTTTCCCTTTATAACGAGTAGAATTTTGTGTTTTTCTATGGTAACGAGTTCGAATTCATGTTTTCTTCTTATTAACGAGTTCAAATTTGTGTTTTTCTCTGGTAACGAGTTGTCCTTCCAGAAAAAATGTCTTTTTCCCTAATAACGAGTTGACATCGCCGGAAATTTGTGTTTTCCCTTTATAACGAGTAGAAATTTGTGTTTTTTCTTTGGTAACGAGTTTGAATTCATGTTTTCTTCTTATTAACGAGTTCAAATTTGTGTTTTTCTCTCGGTAACGAGTTGTCCTTCCAGAAAAAATGTCTTTTTCCCTAATAACGAGTTGGCATCGTAGAAATTTGTAACGAGTTTGAATTCATGTTTTCTTCTTATTAACGTTGTCCTTAACGAGTTGTTCTTCCGAAAAAAATCTCTTTTTCCCTAATAACGAGTTGGCATCGCCGGAAATTTGTATTTTCCCTTTATAACGAGTACGAATTTTTGTTTTTTCTATGGTAACGAGTTCGAATTCATGTTTTCTTCTTATTAACGAGTTCAAATTTGTGTTTTTCTCGCGTAACGAGTTGTCCTTCCAGAAAAAATGTCTTTTTCCTTAATAACGAGTTGACATCGCCGGAAATTTGTGTTTTCCCTTTATAACGAGTAGAAATTTGTGTTTTTTCTTTGGTAACGAGTTCGAATTCATGTTTTCTTCTTATTAACGAGTTCCAATTTGTGTTTTTCTCTCGGTAACGAGTTGTCCTTCCGAAAAAATGTCTTTTTCCCTAATAACGAGTTGACATCGCCGGAAATTTGTGTTTTCCATTTATAACAAGTAGAAATTTGTGTTTTTTCTTTGGTAACGAGTTTGAATTCATGTTTTCTTCTTATTAACGAGTTCAAATTTGTGTTTTTCTCTCGGTAACGAGTTGTTCTTCGTAAAAAATGTCTTTTTCCCTAATAACGAGTTGTCATCTCCGGAAATTTGTGTTTTCCATTTATAACGAGTATGAATTTTTGTTTTTTTCTAGGGTAACGAGTTCGAATTCATGTTTTCTACTTATTAACGAGTTCAAATTTGTGTTTTTCTCTGGTAACGAGTTGTCCTTTAAGAAAAAATGTCTTTTTCCCGAATAACGAGTTGACATCGCCGGAAATTTGTGTTTTCCCTTTATAACGAGTAGAAATTTGTGTTTTTTCTTTGGTAACGAGTTCGAATTCATGTTTTCTTCTTATTAACGAGTTCAAATTTGTGTTTTTCTCTGGTAACGAGTTGTCCTTCCTGAAAAAATGTCTTTTTCCTTATTAACGAGTTGACATCGCCGGAAATTTGTGTTTTCCCTTTATAACAAGTAGAAATTTGTGTTTTTTCTTTGGTAACGAGTTCGAATTCATGTTTTCTTCTTATTAACGAGTTCAAATTTGTGTTTTTCTCTCGGTAACGAGTTGTCTTCCGAAAAAATGTCTTTTCCCGAATAACGAGTTGACATCGCCGGAAATTTGTGTTTTCCCTTTATAACGAGTAGAAATTTGTGTTTTTTCTTTGGTAACGAGTTCGAATTCATGTTTTCTTCTTATTAACGAGTTCAAATTTTTTTTTCTCTGGTGACGAGTTGTTCTTCCACAAAAAATGTCTTTTTCCCGAATAACGAGTTGACATCGCCGGAAATTTGTGTTTTCCTTTTATAACGAGTAGAAATTTGTGTTTTTTCTTTGGTAACGAGTTCGAATTCATGTTTTCTTCTTATTAACGAGTTCAATTTTGTGTTTTTCTCTGGTAACGAGTTGTCCTTCCGGAAAAAATCTCTTTTTCCCTCTTAACGAGTTGACATCGCCGGAAATTTGTGTTTTCCCTTTATAACGAGTAGAAATTTGTGTTTTTTCTTTAGTAACGAGTTTGAATTCATGTTTTCTTCTTATTAACGAGTTCAAATTTGTGTTTTTCTCTGGTAACTAGTTGTCCTTCCCAAAAAATGTCTTTTTCCCTAATAACGAGTTGACATCGCCGGAAATTTGTGTTTTCCCTTTATAACGAGTAGAAATTTGTGTTTTTTCTTCGGTAACGAGTTCGAATTCATGTTTTCTTCTTATTAACGAGTTCAAATTTGTGTTTTTCTCTCGGTAACTAGTAGTCCTTGCAGAAAAAATGTTTTTTCCCTGATAACGAGTTGACATCGCCGGAAATTTGTGTTTTCCCTTTATAACGCGTAGAAATTTGTGTTTTTTCTTTGGTAACGAGTTCGAATTCATGTTTTCTTCTTATTAACGAGTTCAATTTTGTGTTTTTCTCTGGTAACGAGTTGTCCTTCCAGAAAAAATGTCTTTTTCCCTCTTAACGAGTTGACATCGCCGGAAATTTGTGTTTTCCCATTATAATGAGTAGAAATTTGTGTTTTTTCTTTGGTAACGAGTTCGAATTCATGTTTTCTTCTTATTAACGAGTTCAAATTTGTTTTTTCTCTGGTAACGAGTTGTCGTTCCAGAAAAAAATGTCTTTTTCCCGAATAACGAGTTGACAACGCCGGAAATTTGTGTTTTCCCTTTATAACGAGTAGAAATTTGTGTTTTTTCTTTGGTAACGAGTTCGAATTCATGTTTTCTTCTTATTAACGAGTTCAATTTTGTGTTTTTCTCTGGTAATGAGTTGTCCTTCTAGAAAAAATGTCTTTTTCCCGAATAACGAGTTGACATCGCCGGAAATTCGTGTTTTCCCTTTATAACGAGTAGAATTTTGTGTTTTTTCTTCGGTAACGAGTTCGAATTCATGTTTTCTTCTTATTAACGAGTTCAATTTCGTGTTTTTCTCTGGTAACGAGTTGTCCTTCCAGAAAAAATGTCTTTTTCCTTAATAACGAGTTCACATCGCTGGAAATTTGTGTATTCCCTTTATAACGAGTAGAAATTTGTGTTTTTTCTTTGGTAACGAGTTCGAATTCATGTTTTCTTCTTATTAACGAGTTCCAATTTGTGTTTTTCTCTGGTAACGAGTTGTCCTTCCAGAAAAAATGTCTTTTTCCCTAATAACGAGTTGACATCGCCGGAAATTTGTTTTTTCCCTTTATAACAAGTAGAAATTTGTGTTTTTTCTTTGGTAACGAGTTTGAATTCATGTTTTCTTCTTATTAACGAGTTCAAATTTGTGATTTTCTCTGGTAACGAGTTGTCCTTCCAGAAAAAAATGTCTTTTTCCCTAATAACGAGTTGACATCTCCGGAAATTTGTGTTTTCCCTTTATAACGAGTAGGAATTTTTGTTTTTTCTATGGTAACGAGTTCGAATTCATGTTTTCTACTTATTAACGAGTTCAAATTTGTGTTTTTCTCTGGTAACGAGTTGTCCTTCAAGAAAAAATGTCTTTTTCCCGAATAACGAGTTGACATCGCCGGAAATTTGTGTTTTCCCTTTATAACGAGTAGAAATTTGTGTTTTTTCTTTGGTAACGAGTTCGAATTCACGTTTTCTACTTATTAACGAGTTCAAATTTGTGTTTTTCTCTGGTAACGAGTTGTCTTTCAAGAAAAAATGTCTTTTTCCCTAATAACGAGTTGACATCGCCGGAAATTTGTGTTTTCGCTTTATAACGAGTAGAAATTTGTGTTTTTTCTTTGGTAACGAGTTCGAATTGATGTTTTCTTCTTATTAACGAGTTCAAATTTGTGTTTTTCTCTGGTGACGAGTTGTTCTTCCAGAAAAAATGTCTTTTTCCCGAATAATGAGTTGACATCGCCGGAAATTTGTGTTTTCCCTTTATAACGAGTAGAAATTTGTGTTTTTTCTTTGGTAACGAGTTCGAATTCATGTTTTCTTCTTATTAACGAGTTCAAATTTGTGTTTTTCTCTGGTAACGAGTTGTCCTTCCAGAAAAAATGTCTTTTTCCCTCTTAACGAGTTGACATCGCCGGAAATTTGTGTTTTCCCTTTATAACGAGTAGAAATTTGTGTTTTTTCTTTAGTTCTTCTTATTAACGAGTTCAAATTTTGTGTTTTTCTCTGGTAACGAGTTGTCCTTCCAGAAAAAATGTCTTTTTCCCTAATAACGAGTTGACATCGCCGGAAATTTGTGTTTTCCCTTTATAACGAGTAGAAATTTGTGTTTTTTCTTCGGTAACGAGTTCGAATTCATGTTTTCTTCTTATTAACGAGTTCAAATTTGTGTTTTTCTCTGGTAACCAGTAGTCCTTGCAGAAAAAATGTTTTTTCCCTGATAACGAGTTGACATCGCCGGAAATTTGTGTTTTCCCTTTATAACGAGTAGAAATTTGTGTTTTTTCTTTGGTAACGAGTTCGAATTCATTTTTTCTTCTTATTAATGAGTTCAATTTTGTGTTTTTCTCTGGTAATGAGTTGTCCTTCCAGAAAAAATGTCTTTTTCCCGAATAACGATTTGACATCGCCGGAAATTTGTGTTTTCCCTTTATAACAAGTAGAAATTTATGTTTTTTCTTTGGTAACGAGTTCGAATTCATGTTTTCTTCTTATTAACGAGTTCAAATTTGTTTTTTCTCTGGTAACGAGTTGTCGTTCCAGAAAAAATGTCTTTTTCCCGAATAACGAGTTGACAACGCCGGAAATTTGGGTTTTCCCTTTATAACGAGTAGAAATTTGTGTTTTTTCTTTGGTAACGAGTTCGAATTCATGTTTTCTTCTTATTAACGAGTTCAATTTTGTGTTTTTCTCTGGTAACGAGTTGTCCTTCCAGAAAAAATTACTTTTTCCCTCTTAACGAGTTGACATCGCCGGAAATTTGTGTTTTCCCTTTATAACGAGTAGAAATTTGTGTTTTTTCTTTAGTAACGAGTTTGAATTCATGTTTTCTTCTTATTAACGAGTTCAAATTTGTGTTTTTCTCTGGTAACGAGTTGTCCTTCCAGAAAAAATGTCTCTTTCCCTAATAACGAGTTGACATCGCCGGAAATTTGTGTTTTCCCTTTATAACGAGTAGAAATTTGTGTTTTTTCTTCGGTAACGAGTTCGAATTCATGTTTTCTTCTTATTAACGAGTTCAAATTTGTGTTTTTCTCTGGTAACGAGTAGTCCTTGCAGAAAAAATGTTTTTTCCCTGATAACGAGTTGACATCGCCGGAAATTTGTGTTTTCCCTTTATAACGAGTAGAAATTTGTGTTTTTTCTTTGGTAACGAGTTCGAATTCATGTTTTCTTCTTATTAATGAGTTCAATTTTGTGTTTTTCTCTGGTAATGAGTTGTCCTTCCAGAAAAAATGTCTTTTTCCCGAATAACGATTTGACATCGCCGGAAATTTGTGTTTTCCCTTTATAACAAGTAGAAATTTATGTTTTTTCTTTGGTAACGAGTTCGAATTCATGTTTTCTTCTTATTAACGAGTTCAAATTTGTTTTTTCTCTGGTAACGAGTTGTCGTTCCAGAAAAAATGTCTTTTTCCCGAATAACGAGTTGACAACGCCGGAAATTTGGGTTTTCCCTTTATAACGAGTAGAAATTTGTGTTTTTTCTTTGGTAACGAGTTCGAATTCATGTTTTCTTCTTATTAACGAGTTCAATTTTGTGTTTTTCTCTGGTAACGAGTTGTCCTTCCAGAAAAAATGTCTTTTTCCCGAATAACGAGTTGACATCGCCGGAAATTTGTGTTTTCCCTTTATAACGAGTAGAAATTTGTGTTTTTTCTTTGGTAACGAGTTCGAATTCATGTTTTCTTCTTATTAACGAGTTCAAATTTGTGTTTTTCTCTGGGTAACGAGTTGTCCTTCCGAAAAAATGTCTTTTTCCCTAATAACGAGTTGACATCGCCGGAAATTTGTGTTTTCCCTTTATAACAAGTAGAAATTTGTGTTTTTTCTTTGGTAACGAGTTTGAATTCATGTTTTCTTCTTATTAACGAGTTCAAATTTGTGATTTTCTCTGGTAACGAGTTGTCCTTCCAGAAAAAAATGTCTTTTTTCCCAAATAACGAGTTGACATCGCCGGAAATTTATGTTTTCCCTTTATAACGAGTTGGAATTTTTGTTTTTTTCTATGGTAACGAGTTCGAATTCATGTTTTCTACTTATTAACGAGTTCAAATTTGTGTTTTTCTCTGGTAACGAGTTGTCCTTCAAGAAAAAATGTCTTTTTCCCGAATAACGAGTATAATGAGTAGAAATTTGTGTTTTATCTTTGGTAACGAGTCCGAATCCATGTTTTCATCATATTAACAAGTTCAAATTTGGGTTTTTCTCACGTAACGAGTTGTCCTTGCTGGAAAAAAGGCTTTTTCCCTGATAACGAGTTGACATCGCCGAAATTTGTGTTTTCCCTTTATAACGAGTAGAAATTTGTGTTTTTTATTTGGTAACGAGTTCGAATTCATGTTTTCTTCTTATTAACGAGTTCAAATTTGTGTTTTACTCTGGTAACAATTTGTCCTTGCAGAAAAAAAGGTTTTTTCCCTGATAACGAGTTGACATCGCCGGAAATTGGTGTTTTCCCTTAATAACGAGTAGAAATTTATGTTTTATCTTTGGTAACGAGTTCGAATTCATGTTTTCATCATATTAACGAGTTCGAATTTGTGTGTTTATCTGGTAACGAGTTGTCCTTGCTGGAAAAAAGGCTTTTTCCCTGATAACGAGTTGACATTGCCGGAAATTTGTGTTTTCCCGTTATAACGAGTAGAGATTTGAGTTTTTACTTTGGTAACGAGTTCGAAATCATGTTTTCATCTTATTAACGAGTTCAAATTTGTGTTTTTCTCTGGTAACGAGTTGTCCTTGCAGAAAAAAGGTTTTTACCTTGATAACGAGTTGACATCACCGGAAATTTGTGTTTTCCCTTTATAACGAGTATAAATTTGTGTTTTATCTTTGTTAAGGAGTTTGAATTCATATTTTCATCATATTAACGAGTTCAAATTTGTGTTTTTCTCTGGTAACGAGTTGTCCTTGCTGGAAAAAAGGCTTTTTCCCTGATAACGAGTTGACATCGCCGTAAATTTGAGTTTTCCCTATTTAACGAGTAGAAATTTGTGTTTTTTCTTTGGTAACGAGTTCGAATTCATGTTTTTCTCTTATTAACGAGTTCAAATTTGTGTTTTACTCTGGAAATGATTTGTCCTTGCAGAAAAAAGGTTTTTTCCCTGATAACGAGTTGACATCGCCGGAAATTGGTGTTTTCCCTTTATAATGAGTAGAAATTTGTGTTTTATCTTTGGTAACGAGTTCGAATTCATGTTTTCATCATATTAACGAGTTCAAATTTGGGTTTTTCTCATGTAACGAGTTGTCCTTGCTGGAAAAAAGGCTTTTTCCCTGATAACGAGTTGACATCGCCGGAAATTTGTGTTTTCCCTTTATAACGAGTAGAAATTTGTGTTTTTTCTTTGGTAACGAGTTCGAATTCATGTTTTCTTCTTATTAACGAGTTCAAATTTCTGTTTTACTCCGGTAACGATTTGTCCTTGCATAAAAAAAGGTTTTTTCACTGATAACGAGTTGACATCGCCGGAAATTGGTGTTTTCATTTTATAACGAGTAGAAATTTGTGTTTTCCCTTTATAACGAGTAGAAATTTGTGTTTTATCTTTGGTAAGGAGTTTGAATTCATGTTTTCATCATATTAACGGGTTCAAATTTGTGTTTTTCTGTGGTAACGGGTTGTCCTTGTTGGAAAAAAGGCTTTTTCCCGGATAACGAGTTGACATCGCCGTAAATTTTTGTTTTCCCTTTATAACGAGTAGAAATTTGTGTTTTTTCTTTGGTAACGAGTTCGAATTCATGTTTTCTTCTCATTAACCAGTTCAAATTTGTGTTTTACTTTGGAAATGATTTGTCCTTGCAGAAAAAAAAGTTTTTTCCCTGATAACGAGTTGACATCGCCGGAAATTGGTGTTTTCCCTTTATAATAAGTAGAAATTTGTGTTTTATCTTTGGTAACGAGTTTGAATTCATGTTTTCATCATATTAACGGGTTCAAATTTTGGTTTTTTCTCTGGTAACGAGTTGTCCTTGCTGGAAAAAAGGCTTTTTCCCGGATAACGAGTTGACATCGCCAGAAATTTGTGTTTTCCCTTTATAACGAGTAGAAATTTGTGTTTTTTCTTTGGTAACGAGTTCGAATTCATGTTTTCTTCTTATTAACGAGTTCAATTTTGTGTTTTACTCTGGTAACGATTTGTCCTTGCAGAAAAAAAGGTTTTTCCCATGATAACGAGTTGACATCGCCGGAAATTGGTGTTTTCCTTTTATAACGAGTAGAAATTTATGTTTTATCTTTGGTAACGAGTTCGAATTCATGTTTTCATCATATTAACGAGTTCAAATTTGTGTTTTATTTGGTAACGAGTTGTCCTTGCTGGAAAAAAGGCTTTTTCCCTGATAACGAGTTCGACATTGCCGAAAATTTGTGTTTTCCCTTTATAACGAGTAGAGATTTGAGTTTAACTTTGGTAACGAGTTCGAATTCATGTTTTCTTCATATTAACGAGTTCAAATTTGTGTTTTACTCTGGTAACATGTTTTTCTTGCAGAAAAAAAGTTTTTTCCCTGATAATGAGTTGACATCACCGGAAATTTTTGTTTACACTTTATAACGAGTAGAAATTTGTGTTTTATCTTTTGTAAGGAGTTTGAATTCATGTTTTCATCATATTAACGAGTTCAAATTTGTGTTTTCTCAGGTAACGAGTTGTACTTGCAGAAAAAAGGTTTTTACCTTGATACCGAGTTGACATCACCCGAAAATTGTGTTATCCCTCTATAACGAGTAGAAATTTGTGTTTTATCTTTGTTAACGTGTTTGAATTCATGTTTTCATCATATTAACGAGTTCAAATTTGTGTTTTTCTCTGGTAACGAGTTGTCCTTGCTGGAAAAAAGGCTTTTTCCCTGATAACGAGTTGACATCGCCGTAAATTTGTGTTTTCCCTTTATAACGAGTAGAAATTTGTGTTTTTTCTTTGGTAACGAGTTCGAATTCATTTTTTCTTCTTATTAACGAGTTCAAATTAGTGTTTCACTCTGGTAACGATTTGTCTTTGCAGAAAAAAAGGTTTTTTCCCATATAACGAGTTGACATCGCCGGAAATTGGTGTTTTCCCTTTATAATGAGTAGAAATTTGTGTTTTATCTTTGGTAACGAGTCCGAATTCATGTTTTCATCATATTAACGAATTCAAATTTGGGTTTTTCTCTCGTAACGAGTTTTCCTTGCTGGAAAAAAGGCTTTTTCCTTGATAACGAGTTGACATCGCCGGAAATTTGTGTTTTCCCTTTATAACGAGTAGAAAATTGTGTTTTTTATTTGGTAACGAGTTCGAATTCATGTTTTCTTCTTATTAACGAGTTCAATTTTTTTTTTCTCTGGTAATGAGTTGTACTTGCAGAAAAAAGGTTTTTACCTTGATAACGAGTTGACATCACCGGAAATTTGTGTTTTCCCTTTATAACGAGTAAAAATTTGTGTTTTATCTTTGGTAAGGAGTTTCAATTCATGTTTTCATCATATTAACGAGTTCAAATTTGTGTTTTTCTCTGGTAACGAGTTGTCCTTGTTGGAAAAAAGGCTTTTTCCCTGATTACGAGTTGACATCGCCGTAAATTTGTGTTTTCTCTTTATAACGAGTAGAAATTTGTGTTTTTTCTTTGGTAACGAGTTCGAATTCATTTTTTCTTCTTATTAACGAGTTCAAATTTGTGTTTTACTCTGGTTACGATTAGTCTTTGCAGAAAAAAAGGTTTTTTCATATATAACGAGTTGACATCGCCGGAAATTGGTGTTTTCCCTTTATAATGAGTAGAAATTTGTGTTTTATCTTTGGTAACGAGTCCGAATTCATGTTTTCATCATATTAACGAGTTCAAATTTGGGTTTTTCTCTCGTAACGAGTAGTCCTTGCTGGAAAAAAGGCTTTTTCCCTGATAACGAGTTGACATCGCCGCAAATTTGTGTTTTCCCTTTATAACGAGTAGAAATTTGTGTTTTTTATTTGGCAACGAGTTCGAATTCATGTTTTCTTCTTATTAACGAGTTCAAATTTGTGTTTTACTCTGGTAACGATTTGTCCTTGCGAAAAAAAAAGGTTTTTCCCTGTTAACGAGTTGACATCACCGGAAATTGGTGTTTTCCCTTTATAACGAGTAGAAATTTATGTTTAATCTTTGGTAACGAGTTCGAATTCATTTTTTCATCATATTAACGAGTTCAAATTTGTGTTTTATCTGGTAACGAGTTGTCCTTGCTGGAAAAAAGGCTTTTTCCCCGATAACGAGTTGACATTGCCGGAAATTTGTGTTTTCCCGTTATGACGAGTAGAGATTTGAGTTTTTACTTTGGTAACGAGTTCGAATTCATGTTTTCATCTTATTAAGTAGTTCAAATTTGTGTTTTTCTCTGGTAACGAGTTGTCCTTGCAGAAAAAAGGTTTTTACCTCGATAACGAGTTGACATCACCGGAAATTTGTGTTTTCCCTTTATAACGAGTAGAAATTTGTGTTTTATCTTTGTTAAGGAGTTTGAATTCATGTTTTCATCATATTAAAGAGTTCAAATTTGTGTTTTTCTCTGGTAACGAGTTGTCCTTGCTGGAAAAAAGGCTTTTTCCCTGATAACGAGTTGACATCGCCGTAAATTTGTGTTTTCCCTTTATAACGAGTAGAAATTTGTGTTTTTTCTTTGCTAACGAGTTCGAATTCATGTTTTCCTCTTATTAACGAGTTCAAATTTTTGTTTTACTCTGGAAAATATTTGTCCTTGCAAAAAAAAAGGTTTTTCCCCTGATAAAGAGTTGACATCGCCGGAAATTGGTGTTTTCCCTTTCTAATGAGTAGAAATTTGTGTTTTATCTTCGGTAACGAGTTCGAATTCATGTTTTCAACATATTAACGAGTTCAAATTTGGGTTTTTCTCTGGTAACACATTGTCCTTGCTGGAAAAAAGGCTTTTTCCCTGATAACGAGTTGACATCGCCGGAAATTTGTGTTTTCCCTTTATAACGAGTAGAAATTTGTGTTTTTTCTTTGGTAACGAGTTCGAATTCATGTTTTCTTCTTATTAACGAGTTCAAATTTGTGTTTTACTCTGGTAACGATTTGTCTTTGCCGAAAAAAGGTTTTTACCCCGATAACGAGTTGACATCGCCGGAAATTGGTGTTTTCCTTTTATAACGAGTAGAAATTTATGTTTTATCTTTGGTAACGAGTTCGAATTCATGTTTTCATCATATTAACAAGTTCAAATTTGTGTTTTTATCTGGTAACGAGTTGTCCTTGCTGGAAAAAAGGCTTTTTCCCTGATAACGAGTTGACATTGCCGGAAATTTGTGTTTTCCCTTTATAACGAGTAGAAATTTGTGTTTTATCTTTGGTAAGGAGTTTGAATTCATGTTTCCATCATATTAACGGGTTCAAATTTGTGTTTTTTTGTGGTAACGGGTTGTCCTTGCTGGAAAAAAGGCTTTTTCCCTGATAATGAGTTGACATCGCCGTAAATTTGTGTTTCCCTTTATAACGAGTAGAAATTTGTGTTTTTTCTTTGGTAACGAGTTCGAATTCATGTTTTCTTCTTATTAACGAGTTCAAATTTGTGTTTTTCTCTGGAAATGATTTGTCCTTGCAGAAAAAAAGGTTTTTTTCCCTGATAACGAGTTGACATCGCCGGAAATTGGTGTTTTCCCTTTATAATGAGTAGAAATTTGTGTTTTATCTTTTGGTAACGAGTTCGAATTCATGTTTTCATCATATTAACGAGTTCAAATTTGGGTTTTTCTCTGCTAACGAGTTGTCCTTGCTGGAAAAAAGGCTTTTTCCCTGAAAACGAGTTGACATCGCCGGAAATTTGTGTTTTCCCTTTATAACGAGTAGAAATTTGTGTTTTTCTTTGGTAACGAGTTCGAATTCATGTTTTCTTCTTATTAACGAGTTCAAATTTCTGTTTTACTCCGGTAACGATTTGTCTTTGCAGAAAAAAAAAAGGTTTTTTCACTGATAACGAGTTGACATCGCCGGAAATTGGTGTTTTCATTTTATAACGAGTAGAAATTTGTATTTTCCCTTTATAACGTGTAGAAATTTGTGTTTTATCTTTGGTAAGGAGTTTGAATTCATGTTGTCATCATATTAACGGGTTCAAATTTGTGTTTTTCTGTGGTATCGGGTTGTCCTTGCTGGAAAAAAGGCTTTTTCCCTGATAACGAGTTGACATCGCCGTAAATTTGTGTTTTCCCTTTATAACGAGTAGAAATTTATGTTTTTTCTTCGGTAACGAGTTTGAATTCATGTTTTCTTCTTATTAACAAGTTCAAATTTGTGTTTTACTCTGGAAATGATTTGTCCTTGCAGAAAAAGTTTTTTCCCTGATAACGAGTTGACATCGCCGGAAATTGGTGTTTTCCCTTTATAATGAGTAGAAATTTGTGTTTTATCTTTGGTAATGAGTTTGAATTCATGTTTTCATCATATTAACGGGTTCAAATTTGGGTTTTTCTCTGGTAACGAGTTGTCCTTGCTGGAAAAAAGGCTTTTTCCCTGATAACGAGTTGAAATTGTCGGAAATTTATGTTATCCCTTTATAACGAGTATAGATTTGAGTTTTACTTTGGTAACGAGTTCGAATTCATGTTTTCTTCATATTAACGAGTTCAAATTTGTGTTTTACTCTGGTAACATGTTGTTCTTGCAGAAAAAAGGTTTTTTCCCTGATAATGAGTTGACATCACCGGAAATTTATGTTTTCCCTTTATAACGAGTAGAAATTTGTGTTTTATCTTTGGTAAGGAGTTTGAATTCATGTTTTCATCATATTAACGAGTTCAAATTTGTGTTTTCCTCTGGTAACGAGTTGTACTTGCAGAAAAAAGGTTATTTCCTTGATAACGAGTTGACATCACGAGAAAATTGTGTTTTCCCTTTATAATGAGTAGAAATTTGTGTTTTATCTTTGTTAACGAGTTTGAATTCATGTTTTCATCATATTAACGAGTTCAAATTTGTGTTTTTCTCTGGTAACGAGTTGTCCTTGCTGGAAAAAAGGCTTTTTCCCTGATAACGAGTTGACATCGCCATAAATTTGTGTTTTCCCTTTATAACGAGAAGAAATTTGTGTTTTTTCTTTGGTAATGAGTTCGAATTCATTTTTTCTTCTTATTAACGAGTTCAAATTAGTGTTTTACTCTGGTAACGATTTGTCTTTGCAGAAAAAGAGGTTTTTTCCCATATAACGAGTTGACATCGCCGGAAATTGGTGTTTTCCCTTTATAATAAGTAGAAATTTGTGTTTTATCTTTGGTAACGAGTCCGAATTCATGTTTTCATCATATTAACGAGTTCAAATTTTGGTTTTTCTCTCGTAACGAGTTGTCCTTGCTGGAAAAAAGGCTTTTTCCCTGATAACGAGTTGACATCGCCGAAAATTTGTGTTTTCCCTTTATAACGAGTAGAAATTTGTGTTTTTTATTTGGTAACGAGTTCGAATTCATGTTTTCTTCTTATTAACGAGTTCAAATTTGTGTTTTACTTTGGTAACGAATTGTCTTTGCAGAAAAAAAAAAGGTTTTTTCCCTGATAACGAGTTGACATCCCCGGAAATTGGTGTTTTCCCTTTATAAAGAGTAGAAATTTATGTTTTATCTTTGGTAACGAGTTCGAATTCATGTTTTCATCATATTAACGAGTCAAATTTGTGTTTTTATCTGGTAATGAGTTGTCCTTGCAGAAAAAAGGTTTTTACCTTGATAACGAGTTGACATCACCGGAAATTTGTGTTTTCCCTTTATAACGAGTAGAAATTTGTGTTTTATCTTTGTTAAGGAGTTTGAATTCATGTTTTCATCATATTAATGAGTTCAAATTTGTGTTTTTCTCTAGTAACGAGTTGTCCTTGCTGGAAAAAAGGCTTTTTCCCTGATAACGAGTTGACATCGCCGTAAATTTGAGTTTTCCTTTATAACGAGTAGAAATTTGTGTTTTTTCTTTGGTAACGAGTTCGAATTCATGTTTTCTTCTTATTAACAAGTTCAAATTTGTGTTTTACTCTGGAAATGATTTGTCCTTGCAGAAAAAAAAGGTTTTTCCCTGATAACGAGTTGGCATCGCCGGAAATTGGTGTTTTCCCTTTATAATGAGTAGAAATTTGTGTTTTATCTTTGGTAACGAGTTTGAATTCAAGTTTTCATCATATTAACGGGTTCCAATTTGGGTTTTTCTCTGGTAACGAGATGTCCTTGCTGGAAAAAAGGCTTTTTCCCTAATAACGAGTTGACATCGCCGGAAATTTGTGTTTTCCCTTTATAACGAGTAGAAATTTGTGTATTTTCTTTGGTAACGAGTTCGAATTCATGTTTTCTTCTTATTAACGAGTTCAAATTTGTGTTTTCCCTGATAATGAGTTGACATCGCCGGAAATTGGTGATTTCGTTTTATAACGAGTAGAAATTTATGTTTTATCTTTGGTAACGAGTTCGAATTCATGGTTTCATCATATTAACGAGTTCAAATTTGTGTTTTTATCTGGTTACAAGTTATCCTTGCTGGAAAAAAGGCTTTTTCCCTGATAACGAGTTGACATTGCCGGAAATTTGTGTTTTCCCTTTATAACGAGTAGAGATTTGAGTTTTACTTTGGTAACGAGTTCGAATTCATGTTTTCTTCATATTAACGAGTTCAAATTTGTTTTACTCTGGTAACATGTTGTCCTTGCAGAAAAAAGGTTTTTTCCCTGATAATGAGTTGACATCACCGGAAATTTGTGTTTTCCCTTTATAACGAGTAGAAATTTGTGTTTTATCTTTGGTAAGGAGTTTGAATTCATGTTTTCATCATATTAACGAGTTCAAATTTTTGTTTTTCTCTGGTAACGAGTTGTACTTGCAGAAAAAATGTTTTTACCTTGATAACGAGTTGACATCACCGGAAATTTGTGTTTTCCCTTTATAACGAGTAGAAATTTGTGTTTTATCTTTGGTAAGGAGTTTGAATTCATGTTTTCATCATATTAACGAGTTCAAATTTGTGTTTTTCTCTGGTAACGAGTTGTACTTGCAGAAAAAAGGTTTTACCTTGATAACGAGTTGACATCACCGAAAATTTGTGTTTTCCCTTTATAACGAGTAGAAATTTGTGTTTTATCTTTGGTAACGAGTTTGAATTCATGTTTTCATCATATTAACGAGTTCAAATTTGTGTTTTTCTCTGGTAACGAGTTGTCCTTGCTGGAAAAAAGGCTTTTTCCCTGATAACGAGTTGACATCGCCGTAAATTTGTGTTTTCCCTTTATAACGAGTAGAAATTTGTGTTTTTTCTTTGGTAACGAGTTCGAATTCATTTTTTCTTCTTATTAACGAGTTCAAATTTGTGTTTTACTCTGGTAACGATTTGTCTTTGCAAGAAAAAAAGGTTTTTTCCCATATAACGAGTTGACATCACCGGAAATTGGTGTTTTCCCTTTATAATGAGTAGAAATTTGTGTTTTATCTTTGGTAACGAGTCCGAATTCATGTTTTCATCATATTAACGAGTTCAAATTTGGGTTTTTCTCTCGTAACGAGTTGACCTTGCTGGAAAAAAGGCTTTTTCCTTGATAACGAGTTGACATCGCCGGAAATTTGTGTTTTCCCTTTATAACGAGTAGAAATTTGTGTTTTGTATTTGGTAACGAGTTTGAATTCATGTTTTCTTCTTATTAACGAGTTCAAATTTGTGTTTTACTCTGGGAACGATTTGTCCTTGCAGAAAAAACAGTTTTTTCCCTGATAACGAGTTGACATCACCGGAAATTGGTGTTTTCCCTTTATAACGAGTAGAAATTTCTGTTTTATCTTTGGTAACGAGTTCAAATTTGTGTTTTTATCTGGTAACGATTTGTCCTTGCTGGAAAAAAGGCTTTTTCCCTGATAACGAGTTGACATTGCCGGAAATTTGTGTTTTCCCGTTATGACGAGTAGAGATTTGAGTTTTTACTTTGGTAACGAGTTCGAATTCATGTTTTCATCTTACTAACGAGTTCAAATTTGTGTTTTTATATGGTAACGAGTTGTCCTTGCAGAAAAAAGGTTTTTACCTTGATAACGAGTTGACATCACCGAAAATTTGTGTTTTCCCTTTATAACGAATAGAAATTTTTGTTTTATCTTTGTTAACGAGTTTGAATTCATGTTTTCATCATATTAATGATTTCAAATTTGTGTTTTTCTCTGGTAACGAGTTGTCCTTGCTGGAAAAAAGGCTTTTTCCCTGATAACGATTTGACATCGCCGTAAATTTGAGTTTTCCCTTTATAACGAGTAGAAATTTGTGTTTTTTCTTCGGTAAGGAGTTTGAATTCATGTTTCCATCTTATTAACGAGTTCAAATTTGTGTTTTACTCTGGTAACGATTTGTCCTTGCAGAAAAAAAGGTTTTTTCCCTGATAACGAGTTGACATCGCCGGAAATTGGTGTTTTCCTTTTATAACGAGTAGAAATTTATGTTTTATCTTTGGTAACGAGTTCGAATTCATGTTTTCATCATATTAACGAGTTCAAATTTGTGTTTTTAACTGGTAACGAGTTGTCCTTGCTGGAAAAAAGGCTTTTTCCCTGATAACGAGTTGACATTGCCGGAAATTTGTGTTTTCCCTTTATAACGAGTAGAGATTTGAGTTTTACATTTGTAACGAGTTCGAAGTCATGTTTTCTTCATATTAACGAGTTCAAATTTGTGTTTTACTCTGGTAACATGTTGTCCTTGCAGAAAAAAGGTTTTTCCCCTGATAATGAGTTGACATCACCGGAAATTTGTGTTTTCCCTTTATAACGAGTAGAAATTTGTGTTTTATCTTTGGTAAGGAGTTTGAATTCATGTTTTCATCATATTAACGAGTTCAAATTTGTGTTTTTCTCTTGTAACGAGTTTTCCTTGCTGGAAAAAAGGTTTTTTCCCTGATAACGAGTTGACATCGCCGTAAATTTGTATTTTCCCTTTATAACGAGTAGAAATTTGTGTTTTTTCTTTGGTAACGAGTTTGAATTCATGTTTTCATCTTATTAACGAGTTCAAATTTGTGTTTTTCTCTGGTAACGAGTTGTACTTGCAGAAAAAAGGTTTTTACCTTGATAACGAGTTGACATCACCGGAAATTTGTGTGAAATTTGTGTTTTATCTTTGGTAAGGAGTTTGAATTCATGTTTTCCTCATATTAACGAGTTCAAATTTGTGTTTTTCTCTGGTAACGAGTTGTCCTTGCTGGAAAAAAGGCTTTTTCCTTGATAACGAGTTGACATCGCCGTAAATTTGTGTTTTCCCTTTATAACGAGTAGAAATTTGTGTTTTTTCTTTGGTAATGAGTTCGAATTCATTTTTCTTCTTATTAACGAGTTCAAATTTGTGTTTTACTCTGGTAACGATTTGTCTTTGCAGAAAAAAAGGTTTTTTTCCATATAACGAGTTGACATCGCCGGAAATTGGTGTTTTCCCTTTATAATGAGTAGAAATTTGTGTTTTATCTTTGGTAACGAGTCCGAATTCATGTTTTCATCATATTAACGAGTTCAAATTTTGGTTTTTCTCTCGTAACGAGTTGTCCTTGCTGGAAAAAAGGCTTTTTCCCTGATAACGAGTTGACATCGCCGAAAATTTGTGTTTTCCCTTTATAACGAGTAGAAATTTGTGTTTTTTATTTGGTAACGAGTTCGAATTCATGTTTTCTTCTTATTAAAGAGTTCAAATTTGTGTTTTACTCTGGTAACGATTTGTCTTTGCAGAAAAAAAAAAAAGGTTTTTTCCCTGATAACGAGTTGACATCCCCGGAAATTGGTGTTTTCCCTTTATAAAGAGTAGAAATTTATGTTTTATCTTTGGTAACGAGTTCGAATTCATGTTTTCATCATATTAACGAGTCAAATTTGTGTTTTTATCTGGTAACGAGTTGTCCTTGCTAGAAAAAAGGCTTTTTCGGGTTGATCAGATTTCTCGTACAACTTGTGCATGTGTGGTTCGGGTCCCTAGGGCCTAGGCTATGGCCTAGCTACTAAACGGCTCTGACAGTTCTTTCTTCGTCTCATTGCAGGTGACTCAACTCATGCTGGCACAACAGTCGATGCTAAACAATCTCATCCCACGGCCGGTGATTCGGGTACGATGATAAACAAATCGATCCATCCAACGGCCAAATGTTATATATAAGCAGAATGTGAATTTTAGAGTGTCACTAGGCCGTGACCTACTAAACATGTCTTTAAAGACGGCTCTGACAGTTCTTTCATCGTCTCATTGCAGGTGATTCAACTCTCCCATCCAACAGCTGCAGGTGATTCGGGTGTTAAAGTTGTCCCACATTGGACACTTGCTATTATATCACCCACCATATTAAGAGATCCATCACCTCAAAACCTAGGTTTTGGGGTTGAGACCCCTCCTCTTATATGGGTTTGGGCCTATGTTTTCCACATCGATTACGTCAGTCGATGATAAACAAATCCGTCCAACAGCCACATGTTATAAACAGATTCATGGAGGCAAATCCATGTAGTGTTGCTGTTTATCTCAATGTCGGAAATATTATCTTGGCTGTGCTTTAGCATGTGCATTTATTGATTGTGCCGGCGTTCATAATTATTAGCATTATTAAATACTGTAAAATGAACAATGAATTTGGCAGAATCCATTAGAAAATAATGAAATTGTTGTAATTCGACGTATCGTTGAGAAATTACACTCGAGTGTTGAGATTACCAAGTATTTGTAATTAAACAATATAAAGAAATATAGAAAACACAATAGTGGAAGAAAGGTATGATTTCTATTATCCCCAATCATCCATCCTCATACATATATATATATATATATATATATATATATATATATATATATATATATATATATATATATATATATATATATATCACTCTACAATGAAAAACATCCAAGGGGTAGTCAATAAAAGACTAGAAAATAGCCCATGAGTAATGGCTATATTAAAGCATCGGTTACAATGAACATAATGGCCATATTAATGTTTCGGTTACAACACAAGTAAGGGCCACATTAATAATTTCAGTTACAACACTCCCCCTTGGACATTACTTGTGTGATGTTCATGCCCCGTTAGAAACCTCGTTATGAAAACCCTGTGGGAAAAACTAGTCGAGGAAAAGAGTACATGACATACACATACTTGTGTGGTACAACGATTGCCTCATTAAAAACCTTTTGTTAAGAAAAACCCTGTGGGAAAAAAAACTTAACAAAAGGGAAAAAGAGTACAATCGTTGGTCTTCAAAACCTATCCTTCAATATTGTTTTGATTTGCTCGCTCCCCCTGAAGATGACAATCTTCCAAGCCTACGCATTCCAATCTTATGAACAAGTTTCTCGAAAGTAGATGTAGGAAGAGACTTGGTGAATAAGTCTGCTAGATTTTCACTTGAGCGAACCTTTTCAATGACAATCTCACCGCTCTTCTGAAGCTCATGTGGATAAAAGAATTTGGGTGCAATATGCTTAGTCAAGTTTCCCTTAACATATCCATTGCTCATCTGTGTTACACATGCTGCATTGTCCTCATAAAGGACTGTGGGGATTAAGTTCTCTGACATAATACCACACGTACTACAAATGTGTTGTATCATTGACCTTAGCCATAAGCATTCCCGTGAGGCTTCATATAAAGCTATAATCTCTGAATGATTTGAAGAAGTGGTAACCATGGTCTGTTTAACATATCTCCATGAAATTGTAGTGTTACCATAGAGAAAAACATAACCAGTCTGAGATCTGGCATTATGGGGATCAGACATGTAACCAGCATCTGAATAGCCCACCAATGTCATATCTTGATCTTTCGTATAAAGTAAACCCAAATCTAATGTGCCTTGAAGATACCTAAAAATATGTTTAATGCCATTCCAATGTCTCCTTGTAGGAGAAGCACTAAATCTTGCTAGAAGGTTTACTGCAAACGCAATATCGGGCCTAGTGCGGTTTGCAATATACAATAATGCTCCAATGGCACTCATATAAGGAACTTCTGGTCCTAACATTTCCTCATTTTCTTCTTTGGGCCTAAACGGATCCTTATCCACTTCAAGGGACCGGACAACCATAGGTGTACTAAGTGGATGAGATTTGTCCATGTTGAATCTCTCCAAAACTTTCTTCAAGTAGGTTGACTGGTGTATGAATATTCCTTCAGGTAGATGCTCGATCTGCAGACCGAGACAATACTTGGTTTTACCCAAATCTTTCATTTCAAATTCCGTCTTCAAATATGAACTTGCTTCATCAATCTCCTTGCATGTTCCAATAATATTTATATCATCAACATAGATTGATATAATACAAAAACCATTATGTGTTTTCTTAATGAACACACAAGGGCATACATCATTGTTTTTATATTCCTTCTTCAGGAGGAATTCACTTAGTCGGTTATACCACATTCTACCTGACTGCTTTAAACCATACAATGACCTTTGTAACTTTATGCTATACATGTTGCGATTTTCATTTTCCTTTATATTAGGAACTTTAAATCCATCAGGGATTTTCATATGTATATCAGCGTCTAGTGACCCATATAAGTATGCAGTCACGACGTCCATTAAGTGCATTTCCAAATTCATTTTTCTGCCAGGGATATTAAGTAGCGGAACGTGATGCCATCCATAACAGGAGAGTATGTTTGATCAAAGTCAATACCGGGTCTTTGAGAAAACCCTTGAGCTACTAGTCTCGCTTTATATCTCACCACCTCATTATTTTCATTTCTCTTTCGTACAAATACCCATTTATATCCTACTGGGATAACATTGTGGGGTGTACGTACTATAGAGCCAAAGACTTTTCTTTTATTTAGCGAGTCTAGCTCAGCCTCAATTGCTTCCTTCCATTTCAGCCAATCCGAGCGCTTCCGGCACTCTGCTAATGTTCTTGGTTCTGGATCCAGATTATCATTTGAGATAGTATGAGCAATTATCGAGGCAAATTCATCGTCGACGATTGTGATATTTCTATTATAAGTTTCTCCTGTATTTACATAATTCATGGCCACTTCAATGTTTATGTCGACTAGATCTTCTTCATTTCCCAACACATAATGATCTAGTTGTTCCGCAATCCCAGTGTTATGATTGTTTGAAGCACGTGCATTTTCACTAGGATTCTTGTCTTCGGGACAAACCTCTCCAGGAGGTTTCAGGAGTGATAAAGATTCTTTATTAGATTTTGTCTTCCGTGGATTCTTGTCTTTTGCACCAACAGGTCTCCCACGCTTCTGGCGTTGGGAGCGTCATCAACTATATCATTTCTCTTAGGGATTTCCACTCTTTGTGGTGCATTTACTGCTGGTATATGAGATTTAGTCACTCCTTTATGATCAGTAAAAGCATCTGGCAGGTTACTTGCTAAATGTTACAAGTTAATTATCTTCTGAACTTCTAGTTCAGTTTGACTAGTGCGTGGATCTAAATAGAGAAGATCTGGTACATTCCATGCAATTTCTCGGCATTCTTTTGATTTTGGGCTTTTATCTCCCCCTAATGCCGGGAAATGATCTTCATCAAATATGCAGTCAGCGTACCGAGCTGTAAACTGATCCCCTGTCATGGGCTCTAGGTATTTAAGAATAGACGGAGATTCATAACCAATGTAAATACCTAATTTACATTGGGGGCCCATAGAAGTACGCTTTGGTGGTGATATAGGAACATAAACTGCACAACCAAAAATTCGTAAATGGGAAATGTTTGGTTCTTGACCACGCACAAGTTGGTGGGGAGAGAAATCATGATATGCAGTAGGCCGGATTTGAATTAAAGCAGCAGCATGCAAGACTGCATGTCCCCAACAGGATGTGGGTAAGTTGGACTTTTGTAGGAGTGGTCTAGCGATTAATTTAACACGCTTTATCAAAGATTCAGCTAGACCATTTTGAGTGTGGACATAAGGAACTGGATGCTCCACTTTAATGCCTAACGCCATACAATAATCATCAAATGCTTTTGATGTGAACTCACCAGCATTATCCATACGAATAGATTTAATATTATAATCGTGAACCGAGCCTTGAGTTCAATTATTTTAGCAATGAATCCGGCAAAGGCATAATTCCTTGTGGACAATAGGCGGTATAAGTCCACCTAGTGGAAGCATCAATTAAGACCATGAAATATTGAAATGGTCCCGATGATGGATGTATTGGTCCACATATATCTCCATGAATCCTTTCAAGAAAAATAGGGGATTCAATTCCAACTTTAGTACGAGAAGGACGTACAATAAGTTTTCCCTTTGCACATGCTTCACAAAAATATTCGGATGTCAAAGGAAATTTACTACTAGACATATTATGCCCAATTTGAATTAGATAAAATCCGGCCAATCATTGTTTGCCCAGGATGACCCAATCGTTCATGCCATAATTTAAATGAATTTGGGTCTAAAAATTTTAAATTCATCGCAACATGATAATTAGATGGGCATATGTAAGTATAATACAATCCCGAAGAAAAGGATGATAGCTTCTCAACAATTTGTTTTCGGCATCCTTTTGATTGAGTCATAAGTAGATACTCAACTTTATTTTCGAGTTTCGGTTTCAATATGAAAACCATTTGCCCTTATGTCTTTAAAACTTAAAAGGGTACGTTTAGACTGTGGGTAAAACAAAGCATCATTTATAATCAATTCAGTACCCATAGGAAGGATTAGTGATGCTCTTCCAGAGCCCACTATTAAAACATTATCATGGGCAATTGTAGTAACGCTACCTTTCTTTTCTATAAGATTATGAAAAAATTTCTTATCCTTCAAGATAGTATGTGTGGTTGCGCTATCCACTAGACATAAATCATCTTCTTCACTCGCATGTTGCATTTTGAATTGCTAAAGAAATAAAATAAAACATCAAATAAAAATAAAGCAACATTCTTATTGATAAAAGGTTCAACATGAGTCATAAGAAGGATTAAAAAAAATTATTATTATAAAGTGCAAAATAAAACTTATAGAAATGTCATTAAACGAGAGATAAATTCATTCATTATCACCAAAATCCGCCAGCTCAATCTTATGGGAATCACCAGTATCAACATTTAAAACCATGTTTGCTTCAGGCAAACTTGTATGATGCGATTCACCTTGGGGAGCCTTTCCCTTTTTATCCTTTAGCAGCTTTTGATATGCCTCAACCAAGTGCTTAGAGGTACGACAAGTACGAGACCAATGACCATCACAACCACATCGATAGCAAGTTTGTTTATGATCCATGTTTTGTTGGCTTGAGCTTGGTTTGTGTGGGTGAGCTTCAACATTTTTCAAGCCCCTTCCACCACGATATGTTTTTCCACGACCAAGACCACCTCTACCAGAAAAATTTGTGTTTCCACGTCCTCGGCCTCGGCCTCTCCCTCTTCCACGCCTGTTCTCATTCCTGATGATTGTTGCATGTGCTTCAGGCACTGCTTGAGAACCGACTGGACTCGTATTGTGGTTTTTCATCAATAACTGATTATGCTTTTCTGCCACCAATAAGGCGGAAATCGGTTCGAGAATGTGTTGAGTAGTTCTTAGCCCCGTCTTTCGCTCGGAGTACAAGGTTACTAGCATGAAAAGTTGATAAAGTCTTCTCAATCAATGTCGTATCTGTAATGTTTTGCTTACAAAGCTTAAGTTGAGAGACAATGCGATGCAAAACTGAGTTATATTCTGTTACAGACTTAAAATCTTGGAATCGCAAGTTCAACCAGTCAAATTGTGCTTGAGGGAGCAATATATCTATTTGCTGTTGAAAACGATCCTTCAGGGATTGCCATAAAATAAGTGGATCTCTTTCAGTAAGATACTCATTTTTGAGATCCTGATTGAGGTGATGGCGGAGAAAAATTAGCGCTTTTGCCTTCTGGGCATTGTCGCATTCAGAATCTGGAACAATACTTGAGCTTAAATTTTCCGAGGCAAGGTGAATTTCAGCATCAAAAGCCCATGTCAAATAATTGTTGCCATCAAGAGCGAGCTCGGCAAATTGTCTTTTAGTAATGTCAGACATTTTCAACAATCTAAAAAAAACAAATATTAACATCCATAAATACACAAAAAATAACATCATTATGAAAACCGAAGAGTGAAAGATAATTAGTATTATCGTTCTCTATTTATTTTCAAAACATCCATCTATAACTAATTATATTAAACCAAAAACAAAACAAAACAAAACAAAAGCCACATTTCTGCAAAATCATCATGGACTGTTAAGGGATGTAATCTGGTCATACTAAAAATAAAGCGATTTGTTTTTCTACAAGTATATGTCTCCTTTTACAAAAAAAATATTCAGTCAAAGCAGGATCCACATACTCAAGTTAGTTTTCTTAGGGGAATTATTAATATTCTTATAGAAGTGTTTTAGACATATCAGACTTTGTTCAACATGAATCTCCGTGCTAAATTATCAATAGAAACTCTGGTTATTAATAATTTGTTACTTTTAGGCCTTAACAAAAATGTTTATACAAATTAACATGTTAGGGGTTATTTACAATTTGCAACTAAAATAATAGTTAAAATTCAGTTCATAATTTTAAAGACATAAAGAAAATGTAGGAAAGAAAAAAGAAAAAAAAAAAAAAAAACTCAAAAACCAGTTTGTTTTTACGGTGCTCTTTTCTTTTTCCCTATTCAACTTGGACTTTATGCATATATATGTAATGCAAAAAGACAAAAAAAAAAAATAAAGAAAAACCTTTTTCAGAACTTTCATTGAAAGATTATATAAGCAATTGTGACGAACTTTCTGTTTAATTTCATAGCGTCTTATTTAGTGGGATTACTTCATCTAATTTCGTAGTCGATCGATTGTTTAAGAGTACATGGTACTAAATGTAAATAAACAATTTTTTTTTTTTTTTTTGGAGAAAAAAATCTAACAACATAATGTAAAACAGACAGATACGTATACATAAAAAAAATTTGAATGTTGTGAGATGACTAACCGTGTACCTGAGAAATAGGGCACTCGTGCCGATAACGTGTTGTAATTCGACGTATCGTTGAGAAATTACACCCGAGTGTTGAGATCACCAAGTATTTGTAATTAAACAATATAAAGAAATATAGAAAACACAATAGTGGAAGAAAGGTATGATTTCTATTATCCCCAATCATCCATCCTCATACATATATATATATATATATATATATATATATATATATATATATATATATATATATATATATATATATATCACTCTACAATGGAAAACATCCAAGGGGTAGTCAATAAAAGACTAGAAAATAGCCCATGAGTAATGGCTATATTAAAGCATCGGTTACAATGAACATAATGGTCATATTAATGTTTCGGTTACAACACAAGTAATGGCCACATTAATAATTTCAGTTACAACAGAAATGTGTTTTGATATTTGTCGATTTATTTTTCGAGTTAAGAGTGTATTATAAACGACGATTCTACAGTAATTGAAGAAATTTATCATTTAAGTGAAGACAATCTGACTATCCTAGTCAAGTGTTTGGTCTCTAAAATATTTGAGAAAAGCTATTGAATATACTAGTTAAAAAAAATAGTTTTTTTCATACACCCTACTTTTTTAATATATAATTTATATACACCGCCAAAAATAACATGATACCGTCCTATATTGCTTGAAACCGTGCTATTTTATTATGGAAAACCGGTATATATAACACGGTATCGTGCTATTAAATACGGTACCGTATTATTTTTAACACCTTACCGTGTTATTTTCAAATAGGACAAACAGCTGTATTTTAGTCCCAAAAAAAAAAAATTTAAAAATCATAATAATCCAAGCCTTCTCCGGCACCATTTATCCTCCTCCTAAATCACCATTTCTTCTTCCTCACCGTTACACTTACACCCCAAAACTTCCTTTTCGCACTTATTTCATGGTTTCTTCATTATTTTTCTATCTCTTGCAAAAAATAATTATGCAAAAATCCCACAAATACGTAAAATTCCACTACTCAAAATTCCCATAAATACATTATTCATGTGTGCTATAATTTTGCTGTGTAAATAATTAAAAAAATAAAAGGAAAGGTGGAGAAATGGTGCCAGATCGAGAATAACAAAGGATGATTGGGGAGAGGAGGAGGGTGGAGGAATGGTGAAGAATAAGAAAGGATGACATGGGAGAAGGAGGAGGGTGGAGAAAAGAGATAATGACGGCTTGGATATTTTTTTTATTAAAATACAGTGGTTTGCTCTATTCTAAAATAGCACGGTACAGTGTTAAAAATAACACGGTACCGTGATAAATAGCACGGTATTCTGGAAAAATTAACACGGTTTGAGCTAAAAACTAACACGGTCTTGAATGAAATAGGACGGTACCGGGCTCTTTTAGGCGGTGTATATAATTTATAGAGTGAAAAAATGAGGTGTATGAAAAATTCTTTTTATTTTTTCCTGTATATTCAACGAGTTTCCCCAAAATATTTTCCTTTTAGATATAGTTGTAAGAATTTTATATGAATCAAGTTAAATCAATAGAATTGAGGGTCCTAGCTAGGGGTGGCTGATTTGGTTCTGGTTGGTTTGATTTTCTTTTTTCTAGTATAAGTTGGTTTAGTTTTGGAAGACAGTAAACCAAACCAAACTAGAACCAGGGACGTCCCTATGTAATTTGACGCTCTACGCCAAAATTTTGTTTTAGGGCCTTGAATTGTGTAAAAAGTTATGATTTAACGGTTATTTTTAGGCTAAACTATGTTCACAGGTGTACGAAAAGATATATGAGGTGGTTAAACATTTTTTTTGATTAAATATGTGTATTGATTTGAGTATTCTAAGTTTTTTTTTAATTTAATTAAAGTAAAGATATATATCTAAAATACACTACAAAGATATAAAAACGGGTCATAAAAAATCACTTTTAAGGAGGGTCCTGGGGCGTGGCCCCGTTGACCCGTGCCTAGAGACGCCCCTGACTAGAACGCTAGGAAACCGATGGTTTGAAGGTTTGATTTTGGATTGGTTTGGTTTTGTTTCGGATGTTGTGTGTGCATGTGCGTGTATACATACATGTATGTAAATTCATATGTGTTTGTATATGTATGTACGGGTGGTGTTAGGTTTGGTTTGGTTGAAATTAAGAAAATTCCAACCAAATAAAGTCTCGGTTTTGGTTTAAAATCAAACCAAAAAAAAAAAAATTAAATTTGTTTTCATTTGGTTGGGGGTTTTCATCACTATAAATAACCCAATTTGATTTTCCGTGTGGTTCGGGTTGATTGCATTTCTCGTACAACTTGGTGATACATGAGTTATAAATATCCACTAAATATGGTAATTTCGTATCCAACAATAAAAGAAATTCAAAACGATAGCCCATGGTCGTCAGGTCCCACATTCACTCGTTGTGAAACATAAGTTTGACTTGTTTTATTAACTTGAAACCTAACATCTTTTATTTAATCTTGCATTCCGCTCTCTCACGGTCTCACCTACTCACGGATGTCGGATCCCACTTTCACTCGCTATAAAACATAAGTTAGTTAATCTTATTTACTCGATTTATGTCTTTTAGTGGTTTTGACACGTTATCATAATTGGTTGCGAAAACCTAAATTAAATGTGTGAAATACTATCTATTAACAATAAACTGTGATGATATCCGACCCGAGTTACGCCACGTGTCACTTTTGTGGGTGCATAATAAATGATTAGGCCTTAGCCTTAGGGCGTTAAGGGCCAGGGGTCCCAGAAGCCGAACAGAGAGCAGGTCGTCAACCGTAGATCGGTGATCGGCGTGAATTCCTCCTCCAGCCACCGCAGGTCGGCCAAGGTCTGGCGAAGAGGAATTGCCCAGTTCGGCTATAAAGGCCTTGGGGGTGAGCGCAGGATTCTCCGCACAGCCCGGCTGTTATTCCTCGTGGGGGATAATTAAAGATAAATAAGGGAAGAATTCTAAGTCATGAAGACTTCAATCTTGACATTTAATATGCCCATAATTATCTCTAAATAATAGGGATTAATGCGTATATATCCTTAGGGAATAATAGTAAATAATAATACTTGCATGACAAGTAAAAGGGGCGAGACGCCACCTATATAAACAACCCTAAGGAACTATAAAAGACTTGATTCCAATTCAACTATTGGATACGTAGGCAACTCTCAGAAATAACTGGAGAGCTCAGTCTAAACAAACAAAAAAAAACACGTTCCACTTCTTACGAATTAGAGTTTCTAGGGTTTAAAGTCTTTATCACATAGGAGATTAACCCGTCTTAATTGTCGACGTTGAGTTGACTTTTGTTTGTTAATTTGTGTGTTTGTTTTATTGGTCTAAAACATTCACATGACGGTCAAGTTCTTATTCCGATAGTATTAAGGGTCCTATATAGATGTGATTGTCCTATACACAAAACTCACTCTAATTAGTTTTCTCAATTAAGTTTATTCAAAATTATACTGTAATAGAATAATGGCGAAATCCAAAATCACCATAGCAAATTTAATTATGTTCTTCCTTGTTGCTTCATCCTTCTTCCATGGACACAACTGTAAGTGAACTTTTTCTTTCTTTCTTTCAAAAGATTACAAGATTTTGAATTCTCAACACATAAATGATAGTGTGTATTGACTAGTTGACAAATGATATACAAATTGCAAGATCGTCCCTGTGTACTCGATAACCCTGGGTCAAATTTTCGTTCGAAGGTCCTTGACTCTATCAGAGACCATTAAAATCTGGATTTGGGTCCTAGGCCTGGCCCTGGCCCTGGCCTACTAAACCTACCTCCTGGGACGGCTTTAGGGGAGTCCTAGGCTGTGGCCTACTAAACCTACCTCATGCGGACGGCTCTGACAGTTCTTTCCTTCTTTTCATTGCAGGTGATTCAACTCGTATTGGCGCGACACTCGATACTAAACAAGCCCATCCAACGGGCAAATGTTATAAGAAGTACCAAGGAGACGAAACCTTCTGGTGCTGCTGTCTTACTCAATGTTGGAAATCTCATCTTTTTTGTACTTTATCGTGTTTATTTGAATGTTCCGTTCACTAGCATTAGATACCGTAAAACGAACATTGAAATTTGGCAAAATTAATCCATTAAAAGATAATGAACCTTTTATTAATGTAATTTACTGCATAACATGTTGCTCTATATGAAATGTGTTTTGATTTATATATATATGTGTGTGTGTGTTTAACAGTTCTATAAATCGTTGCTTATTATGTACAACAACAATACATACAATTTTTGTTGCTATTAACATTGTAAAGAAAACAAGAGTTTTACGGTGTCTCTCTCTCTGTTAAAAATTTCAAAAATTTCTTCTTGGATTGGAGACAATGGTGATCCTTTGATCGCGAAGCATGTTCAAATTGGGGGCCAATAATCGAGTATATCGATCAAAGTAAAGAAGTTGTTTTAGGAGAAGAGCGAATTCACGAGGAAATCTCAACCCGTATGATTCGCTGACCCGAACCTGTTCAAAAATCCGAAATCTGAATCAGAGGATGTAAACAAGAATAAGTGCAAATAAAACCTGCAAAAAAAATGCAACTAATTCATACTCGTTCTTTGATTATAATACTCGCATCAGACTCGTTTAACAAATTATCTTATTTTACAGACTCAAATATCATCGTTCTCTACATTATAAAAACCGCAAAATTACTGTAAATGAAAACTGACCACATCAAGAAATAAGGCATTCATTTGCCGCTCGTCCATTACTAGATTTGCAGACACAGCAGTTGCAGTAGCATCCGGTCCCCTGGCTGCTGCAACGACGATTTCTGTATCCAAGTTCTGCATTTTCAAAGAAAAAATAATTCAAAAAATTTATAAAAAAAAAACAAAAACAAAAAACTTTGATATAATGTTAATATTCTTGAATTAAACGAAATGTTAGAATACACTTCTTAAAAAGAGCAACCAAGTGCATTGAATGCAGGTCCCAGAAAAGGGTCAGAACATTTATGTCTACCTGTATGAAGCCTAAGATTTGCCATTTATAGTGCAACCGTTGTACCAGTGACATGCCTCGTATACTTACATTTCTACTATATATTGTATAAAAGAAAGTAAAAATATATAAATATGGGACATATATACCGAGTTTTTTTCAATACCGCTGACTGAACTAGTCACCGGGACATTTCCCACAGGTTTGTGCGTCTAGTTAGATCGATTATGCTATAGTATTTGCACCACCACACTCAATCTACTCGTGCACCACTCTACCTGTGTGTACCACAGTAGAACCGACTTTTTGTAGGTGCATTGTGAGAACCGACTTTAATAAAGTTAATTCTTGTTTCCTTTAACCTAAGGGAAGTCGGTTCTAGGCTCAAGAACCGGCTTTCACAAAAGTCAGTTCTGCTGTGGTGCACTGGTAGGTAGGGTGGTGTGCGAGTAGATTGAGTGTGGTGCAAATAAAGGGGCCCCCAAAAAAATGCTGAGGTAGGAGCGTCGGAGTTTACCTGTATACTTGAAAATATTTTCTCAAGATCCCTTGCAAAGGCCTTAGAATCCACATCAGTATTAGTAGCGCCCATGTCGATCAAGGCTGAAGCCATCGCGTCATATTGCTCGGTTGATAATGAAGTCAAGAAAACTTCCATAGCAGCCCAAGTTTTCGGAGATATTCTGCCCACGATTCCTGGATAAAAAGTTTGCCGTTAACAAGACAATGTTATTTTTGGACATGAAACTTGAAATTCAAGGGCCTACTGATGTAACAAAAGAAAAAAGATCTTCACAAATATAAGGTAAGAACACTGAATTTCAAAAACTTGAAACATTATTTATAGATACCAAAGTCCAGAAACCCGATACGGCCATCACGAAGCAACCATAGATTGCCTGCATGAACATCAGCATGAAAGCTTTCACAGGCAAGCAGACTCCCAAACCTATAGATTTATCCACAAATCTATCAGATTAAAATTCGGTAACTAACGAACATTTCACAAAATTCACCAATATATATATAGATATATATTATATGATTAATCACCTACCAAACATTCAAGGCAGTTATCAAACTTTTCTCGGGACTGGAAACGAGTGAGTTGATTGAGTCCAAATCAGTAAGAGGAACTCCATAAAGCCTCTCCAATGTCAAAACTCGTTTGCTACTGTATTCTCGGTACACCTTTGGAGCCGTAGCCTGTCTTGTTAGCCCCATAGTTTCCAAATATCTCCTAAACGACTCGATATTTACGGCCTCTTTCTGAAAGTCAACTTCTTCAAGCATTGATTCTCTTATGTCCTTTACAATAGAGACCTACATTTGAAAAAAAAATTAAATAAATATAAATAAATAAAAGACAAACAAGCAAAAGGATTTGATGTGCATATATAGGCGATATATATCCCTACATGAACCGTGAAATTCGGGTACAGATCACCTATGACACTTTTTGTGTGTCTAGGGGTGTAAACAAGCCGAGCCGCTCATAAGTAGCTCGAACTTGGCTTGTGAAATACATGCTCAATTATGATTTAACCAAACTTGAGCCGAACTCAAGCAGTTCGTCAAGGTAAACGAGCTGAACTCAAGCATTTTAACGCTCGACTCGAACTGTTCACAAGCTGTATCGAGTATTTTTATATTATATATTACATATACATGCATTCCTTTAAAATATTAACGAGCTGAACTTGAGCACTTTAAAGCTCAACATTCTTTTTTAGCAGCTCGAGTTCGAGCTTGAAAATTATCAAATTTTGTCGGCCGAACTCGAGCATAATTAAAACTTAATAGCACCAATCTCGAGCAAAATTTATTTTTTGCTCAAACAAACTCGAACCAAGTTTGTGCATCACTACTTTGAGTGGTTGCTTGACTCGATAAATAAATGCTTGATTCAGTTCAGATCGTTTACACCCCTAATCAATACCAATCCAAGGTGTAACATATCGCTTACTTCAAAATAACTCAGCAGAGCAACATAAATGGTGTACCAGAGATGCACGGCTCAATTCGGGATTCAAGAACTCCAAAATCCGGGCAACAACATAGACGAAATTCAAATCCGCCACTAAGATGTCTTCTATTCCAGGTTTTAACACCTTTATCACCACATCCTCATTGATACCTTTTATCCTTGCCCCATGTACCTAGAATTCAAGATTTACAATCCAAACTATTCAAGACGATAAAACACAATTGTTTTTATAGAGATATACAGAAGAACATTTGAACCTGTGCTATAGATGCAGAAGCTAATGGAGTAGGATCAACATACTCGAACACAGAATCAATCGGTCGGCCTAATTCCTCACGCAAGATTGCCTGAATCTGATCAAAAGGAACTGCAGGAGCTCTATCGAAACAATATTGGAATTCTTGAACGTATTCTGGTGGGAACAATGTTGGTGCCGATGCTATAAACTACAATTCGTTGTAACAATCTTTATGAGACAAATCCGCTAGAATGGATAAGAATGATACGTGCACAATATGCCAAGATCGTCATTAAAAAGAGAAAGACTGGATAAATATCTGAAATCCAAAAAGGGAAAAGAGCAAGGAAGGCGGTAATGTATTTACTTACTTGGCCTAGTTTAATATAGGTTGCACCCATGCGTTCGAATAATCGTCTCAAATAAAGAGGTGACAACAGTCCGAGCTGCAACTGAGTTGGTAGTCCAGCAGCAGGTGAGTTTGCTGTCTAAGAGAAAATTTTCACATGTTACTAACTTTCACTAGTAATGCTTTATTGATTATTAGAGAGACCACAGAAAATTCAGCAAAGACAAACAAAAAGGAAAACAAGGAGATCCGACGTAAAGGTGTAGCATAAAAATACTGAACACCATTTACATCTGGTTCAGGAGAAAGCCCTTCCATCGTCTAGATGGTATGATATGCATTTCATCAAGTTTTGAAATCTTCAGTGTTTACCATCTAAACCAGTTTCGATG
This sequence comes from Gentiana straminea, assembly GCA_036785695.1. Classification (NCBI taxonomy): domain Eukaryota; kingdom Viridiplantae; phylum Streptophyta; class Magnoliopsida; order Gentianales; family Gentianaceae; genus Gentiana; species Gentiana straminea. Next base: position 81,004 of record JAVUPR010000342.1, read on the forward strand.
TGCAAATCTCAGATTGCATTTTGGAATTGTTATATGTTACACAGGCCTAAAAGTTTATAGAACAGACACTAGCAAACAAATTTGTCTAACTAAACCAGAGAAGTGACACTATGACCCGCTAATATGCCTAAATTTGTGTTAGCAAATATCGTATGAATAGGAAAAAAAATCATTGTGCTAGCTTAAAAATAATAAAGAGATATGACCATTCTATACCTTTGAGACATCTGCCAGCCACTCACTACCCACACCGATAACTGCTTGAACGCCTTGAGCAAGCCTCAGGGCACCACGTGGACCTGTGCTTAACGATGTCTGGACAATATCTTCCACAAGTTTTGGCAAATTTTCAATGCTATCTACAAAAAAAAATTGTTTTTTTCAAACACTTTAGAATTAGAAAGTTGCATGAATTTGAAAGAGCAGATAATTGCACGGACATAAACACCAACCCATATGCTCGAATCATTCTCCTCTTCCACTCTAAACATCTTACCTCGGCAGATACTTAAAAAGCAAAAAATCTACTGATTTTTGTTGCATTACAAAAGAAATTACCACACAAAGGTATACATTTAGATCACTGGTTAGTAGTCCTGGCTACTATCCAGGTTAATTCATTATAATCAGAAGACAATAATCTACAAACGTAACGCGAATGATGAAACCGCCATAGTAAAAGTAGCAACTTGTTTAATATGATCAGATTGAAATATAGATTTACTGCAAATATAACTACTTCAACATTACATTCTAAATAGCACCCCCAACAGTCTTTTCCATGCATAATATCAAACCAAGCGAATTTCAAATTGCTAAGTGTGACTTTAGACTTTGGGGGGGGGGGGGGGAGGGGCATAGAAAGAACCTTGAAAACGAGAGGTGAAGATATCTTGGCTCTGTGAGTAACGAGCAAAAAGAACAAATCTTTTAGGACGAAATTGAACCTTTCTCATCGATGATAAACCGGAAGGCCAAGCAAATGGCAACTGAAAAAAAAGAAGCAGGTCAATTTCATAATCTGACAATTAAAAATCGTACGTATTACTCAAGTAAGCAAAAAAGAGAAGAGAAATCAAGACCTGCGATTGATGGAAATGAGGTAAGCAGCCATAGAAAGCTCCTCGAATCATCGATGATGATGATGATCCCACCATCTTTATTGCTTCCTCTTCTTCTTCAGCTTCCTTTTTTCTTCTTCTTCTTCTTTATCTGGAAAGAGCAACCACCGGAACCTTGGCTTCAGAGTTCAGAAATATCTGTACAGTACTTGTGGATGCTAAAGATGCAATTGTAGGCACTTTGGCCATCATAAAAATTGAACATTCTTTAAAAATAAAATAACATTATTATTTGCAACGCATTCAATTTACTCGTGCATAGTGCAAATAAATACTACGTAAAATTCGATGAAAAAAAAACACACACACACACACACATCGTGAATGGAACCTCGATCTAGTCAGGCACCATACTCTTTTTTTTTTTTTTTTTTTTTTGTGAAGTCGGGCACCATACTTAAATACAAATTTCAACTTCCAGAGATCGAAACATGTTTTCAACTTAACCACATTGAATTTTGTGCATAAATATAAGTCTCAGGAAATCAAATTTCATTGTGGTGGCTCAATAATAGATTGATCGAGTGTGGTGTAATAAATAATGAGGTTAGTCGTCGTTTCGTGGAGATGGTTTCTTATTCGTTTATCAGTTATGGCTATGGGGAATCATTTCGAATGCAGGTTCTGCAATTCACTTTCTTTTACTTTCAAATATGATGCCATGTAACGGTTTCATATTTCAAAAAAAAAAAAAAAAAAAAAAAAATTGAACACATTCATAAATAGTTTCCTACAGCTGTATGAGTATGTTAATGAATACAAACATCTTTCACCTTATTCGAAGCCAAACAGTTTCATCAGACTCAGATGAACTGAATCTTTCATACATTATATATTACAACAAAAATGACTCATCATCGATGGGAAGCTTGTGTGTGCTTGTGTCTGACACGTGTCCGAGGTATGTCGCTATGTCTGACACACTGCATTTTACGTATTTTTATGTACACCAAATAGGGCATATTTACATTCTCGAAAGTCGAAAGAGAAAGCTAGCTAACTTGATGAATAAATAAATAAATAATCTATAAACTAAAAAAAAAAACTACAATCAAAAGAAGCAGGAAATCGGTATTTACATCACAAAGACATAAGGAGGAAGCTGTCAATTCACTTATAAAAAGTACACTCCTACTTTATCATTAACAAAAACTTCCTCTCTGCTAAACAAGAACACAAACTAGTATAAAAAGTTCCATACCTACTAGAATCTAGTAAATCAGACAGCCAAGTGTTCCAGTCGACAAGTTCTTACATGGTTACTCCCTAATGTGGAGTAACACATGTGGACACCCCCCACATTGGGGAGTAACCATGTAAGAATCTCACGTTCCAGTCATCAATGGTGGGTGAGGTACACTGAGAACATGGACTCCCCCCCCCCCCCCCCCCACTTACCAGGTCTAGCACTCCAACAAAACTTCTTTGCAAGTTGACTTGTTGTGGCCAGTACCCTTGCATCTACTGCACTGAAGTTGGCGTATCCCAGATTCTTGTGCCGACTTCTTGGTTGATGGTCGGCCTGGAGGACGACGATTTGGAGGAGGCGTGACAGTCACAGACGCTTTATTAGACCTATCCTTTTTACAAAGACTTTCTACATTCGGAATCGCATGTATTGATTCGGAATAAGTTAATCTATAGCAATCAGTAGTGAAGTATCTAGCACAATAATCATAAGGATCACGACCAAGGCAACCGATGACAGCAATGGCATGGGAACAAGGCAAACCTGTCAGCTTCCATCCTTTACAACTGCAATCAAAGTGATCTAGGTCGACTGCTTCGATGGACGAGTCCCCACGAACCTCAAACCTGTTGCCTGTAGGTGTTAGTACTTGAAGATTGTGTACTTTAAGGCTTTCCTTACCGAAAGTTTCCTCCATTGTAGGTGTTAGCCTTGACAGCCACTGGCTGGACTCTGTACGTCGTGTATACATTAACTCCATTATTTTACCTCTTACTGAATCAACCATCTGGGTAATTGGCAGCTCGTGAGCATCGGACACCCAATTATAGAACAGCTCACCATAGTTTGATGTCAAATGATTATACCTTGCACCAGGAAAGAATGCATTTGCCCAGTGTTCTGGCTCGCTACGCATGATCCAGTTATAGGCTTCCAGTGATAGGTTTTTGATGTTCTCAACACACATTTGAAAGCCATCTGCCCGAGCTGCAAGAGCGGTAGAAAACAAATCCTCTACCAGAAGACGCTTCACTTCATGAGAGAACTGCCCTTTCAAATCTCTTATAAGTTGCTCTGAAAGGTAACGTAGACAATAACTATGGCAAGCCTCGTTGTCTGTAAATACTTCTGCAATTGACTCCCTCAATCCTCTCTCTCTATCAGCCACGATTATTAAAGTGCGAGTCAAGGGCAACGGATTCTCAGGTGCAGAGTCTCCATCACCAGCTGCAGTCATATCCCTTGAAGTTGATAGTGCAGTCTTAAGCTGCTGCAAAAACCAACGCCAATTATCATCAGTTTCTGCATCCACTACAGCAAAAGCCACAGGGAACACAGCATCATCCCCATCAGCAGAAGTCGCAGCCAATACCGTACCTTGGTATTTTGATCTTAAAAGTATGCTATCGAGGAAAATCAAGGGACGACAACCATGTTCAAACCCATACAACGATGCATGGAACGCAATAAAAAGGCGATGAAAGCTAGAATCTTCTTTAGTAGTGAAAGTTGCAAGACTGCCTGGATTTGCCTGCGTTATTTTTTGGCAAAAAGATGGCAACTGGTTATAAGCCTCTTTGTATGATCCCTGAATTTGCTCCTTTGCAACCTCTTTTCCACGCCAGGCCTGATAGTAGTTCAGTTGAATACCGTATTCCTCTTTGATGTCATTGACAATGTCTTTCGGCTTATAATTTGGAAAAACTTTCAGCTTCTCTTTCACGATGCTTGCAATCCACCTTCTTGTGGCTTTATATCCACCAGACACTGAAATACCTTCACAAGTATGTACCGGGTTCATTTTCTTAATGCAAATTAACTGGGTAGTTGCAAGCCTTGATGCGTGAATCCTCCAAGGGCAACCCTCTGCTTTGCACTTAACCGTAACACGATGACTGTCATTCTTCTTGTATGTAAAAGCAAACTGATTTGCAATAGCATACTTCCGTAATGACTCGCGAAAATCATGCACTGTATTGAATCTTTGACCGACGCCTGTTATGTCGTTTTGACATTGTATTCCAGGCTTAATATGCTTTTCGTCATAAAAGTCACCAATAGCAAGAGGGGTAGCAATTTCAGTAGACACATCAATATCAGCCACAAAATCATTTGCATCTGCTTCAAAATTATTGGTATCCCCTACAATATCAAATGTCCCATCAAGCAAAAGACCAACTTCCTCACTTGCATCATCAACAACACCCGTCATAGCATCCATTAGAGCTCCATCTTCGGATAAAGTTGTCCTGCTCGACCTTTCAAAAAAAAAAAAAACAGCTAAATTTTTTTCCATCTTTCAAAAATGAAACTTCCAGACTTATAAAAGAAAAACCTACCTACTGCCGGGCAGAACAGATGCCTCAGGTGCAGCAAGTTCTTCATTCATCACATAAATTTCAACAGTATCAGCATCTTCATGAAACTTGATCATGCGCTTAAGATCCTTGTCATTGGAAATAGTAATAAGTGTCTTCTTGTTGTTTGGAAGGAAATATTTGACGCAAATAGTGTCGATGCTGCAATTAAACATCTCAGCAACCTCCACCTTAAAATCTTTATAATTCAACTTATCATCAATCTCCATAGCATGGGCATCTCCACCCTTGTAACTGAGTGAACCATCTTCATCTGTCTCAAACTCTCCTCCAGACAGACAAATAGCTATAACCACCTTAGTCCCAGCCATAATATAAACACCAAATTAATTTTCACAAACTTGTCGCGATATCAGACCACCCTAAGCAAAAAAGACAATGAGAAAGATATCACTAACCATTCATAAACATAGGAATTAACAATAGTAGTCAAGTAAATGACACCCATCCCACCACTAAACACATTACAAAACCACAAGAAAACATAAATATCTTGGAAGCCCATATTCCTATACGAATTTTGAGGGCAGTGACTAAAGCTATTGTCATGCCACCAGAGTTCAGACAAACTGTGAAAACAGTTTCTTAAGAAAATATAAGGTCACATTCACTGCACACAATAATAAACCTAAATGACCTTCCATTCCCCAGACAAACAGTTTCTTTGCACACTGTATAAACACTACTCTATTTGGGCACCACATAAGTAGATACTACAACATATAATCAAAAGTCCAATGGGGGTGCAACATATAATCGAAAGTCCAATGTGGGTGGTGCTGTGGTGACGTTGGTATTCATGGTTCAAAGTCTCGGCCGAGTTATCGTTTCCGACTCGGTGCCTACCATTACCAATACAAAGTTGCATATTCAGCTCGTAATAGGCTTGAATCGAATTCATATCGGTGAAAATTTGTCATTTTTAAGCGATATAATGCTACGAGACAATAAATCAGTTCAACTGGGTCATATTTCACCGGTTCATATCGGATGAAGGAAGAACAAAAGCAATCCTAAACAAATCATCAACCAAAAAAAGCATACAGATTGTAATGCTGCTCAAAATACATAGTTACATAATCAGACCATCGGTTAGTGTTATTTACCTTCAACTTCTCTGAATTGAATTGAATGTCTCACTCTCACCATCCTCTTCAATGATTTGCTTCGATTTCTCTCAGACTGAATTATAAAAAAAAAAATCTCCGATTCATCTATGAATCAGCCTCTCATTGATTCATCTCTAATCTCGTTCTCAAATCTCACCTCGATGGCACGGATCGATCTCAGACTTCGAATTTTAAGTCTTGCTTGCTTCTTCAACCTTTGAGTTTCATAGAGGAGTTTGTCTCTCTATCCGGTCTGCTCTTTCAATGTTTTGTTTTCTATTTTTTTTTTATTTTTATTTTTAGGGTAGGTTTTTTTTTGTTTTTTTTATTTTTTTTAGAAACGATCACGGTATTACCTTCGTCGGCCAACGGCTTTCCAAAACGTTTTTACAAGATATCAAATTCGCCCAAAGGAGCTACAAAATGTTGTGTCGTAAACGGTAGTCTCAAACACTTAAATATAACAACTCGATATTTTATTGATGCTCAAAAAAGGGGTGTACAACGAACAGGACACTTAGATAATACAACAAGAATAACCAAAGAAGAACAATTAAGAGAAGCTTGGAGTAGCCAGACTCAAGTACACAATTTGCGTGTGTGAAATGCCTAAGCTCTATGCCTATTTATAGGTCTCTATGTAAGTGGCTAGAATTTTCTAGTATATACTTCTATTTATTATTTTGTGGCTGCTAATTGGTTTCCGTATGTTGGTAGAAAAGCCTAGAGACTAGAATCACTAGACTACCTTTTTAGAACAATCTAGGCTTTGAAGTATAATATAAAGTAGTCGGTGCTCTCAACACTCCCCCTCACCGACTACTCTCTTTCAGTGATGATTTAGAAAGCATTCCAAGCGCATTTCTGAATTCTACGATATTGTTTCCGCTTAAACCTTTGGTGAAGACATCTGCTAGTTGATCTTCAGTCTTCACGTGAATCATCTGTATTTCATCTTGAAGAACCTTCTCTCGAATAATGTGGTAGTGCACTTTAATGTGCTTGGTCCTTGCATGAAATATTGGATTCTCTGCTAGTTGTAGTGATGATATATTGTCGCAATGTAAATCCACCGGGTAGTCAACTGGCTGATGTAAGTCTCTCAATAACTGCACAAGCCAAGTGACTTCTTGAGGCTGCGCGCCGGCGCCCGGTACTCGCCTCGGTAGTTGATAGAGATACGATAGGTTGTCTTTTGCTATACCAAGATATTACTCCGTAACCAAGGTTTGAACACGTAACCGGTAGTTAATCGGAGAGTGTCATGATCCCCGCATAATCGGCGTCACAAGTATCCAACAAGTTTACATGGCACTCCTTTCTGGTAGAAAATACCGTAGTCATAAGTTCCTTTGACGTACCTCGTAATTTTCTGAACTAACTGCCAATGTGGCTTTCTTGGATTTTGCATAAATCTGCTTGCGACGCCAACTGCAAAGGAAATGTCTGGTCTTGTTAACGTCAAGTATATCAGACTTCCTACTAGTCGTCGATAAGCTCTCCAAGTTCTTTCTTTTGAAACCGGATTGATAAGTTCCTCTTGACTTGCTGAACTTCATCAACATATACCAACACGGCTGTTAATTTGTTATTTTGATACTTGATGAACAAACTTGAGTCGGACGGAGCCATAGAGAATCCACTATGAGTCAAGAACTCTGCAATTTTTCCGTACCAAGCCCTTGGCGCCTGTTTCAATCCATATAACGCCTTTCTTAACTTGCACACGTATTTAGGATGAGTCGTACTCTCGAAGCCTTTTGGTTGCTCCATGTATATGTCTCGATCGATCTCGCCATGTAGGAAGGCGTTCTTCACATCCATCTGCCATAGCTTCCAAGACTTACTAGCTGCTAGTGCCAGTAAAACTCGTACTGTAGTTATCTTCGCCACCGGGATAAACGTCTCATCATAGTCTAAGCCATATTGTTGTGAGAAACCTCGAGCAACTAATCGAGCTTTATGTCTTTCTATGGATCCGTCTTGTCGTGTTTTCACCTTGTAAACCCATTTGCAAGATATTGGTTTTACTCCTTCCTGAAGCGGAACAAGTTCCCAAGTCTGGTTTTGCTTAAGCGCTTGAATTTCCTCTTTCATCGCCTGGATCCATTCATACTTTTTAGATGCCTCCTCATAGCTTGAAGGCTCCATAGTTGCAGTATCATCAACTGTCGCAATGTTAGCATACTTAGGATTTGGTTTCCTCTGTCGAGATGATCTCCTAAGTTGTTGTTCATGATGATCAACTTCCTCCATCTCCGGTGTTGGACTTTCGATACTGCTATATTCCATCTTTTGAGTTGCTGCCGATTTCTCTTGACCATCATCATTTACTTTCAGAGTGCATAACTCTTCTCCAGTCTTTTCTCTTACTTTCTCTTCTAGAACAGGTGAGTCAGGAAGCTCCTCATCTTGAGATGACCACCAAGAAGATGCTTCATCGAATACAACATTTCTTGATACCATACATCGATTCGTTTTGGGTCACAACACTTCCATCCTTTTCTTTCCTCATCGTATCCCAAGAATATGCATCGATTGCTTTCTTGTCAAATTTGCTTCGTAGCTCATCCGGGACGAATACATAACTGACACAGCCAAATACTTTGAAATGACTTACAGTTGGTTTTTCTCTTTTGAGTTTCTGATATGGTGAGATGAATCCAAGCTTTGCTTGTGGTAGCTGACGGACCTTTTCTATGCTATCAATCCTTACCGGCAGTGTACCGGGTCAAATTGTAGTGATAGAGTGATGAGTCAGGTGTCGATCCTCAGGGAAAACTTGGTAATTCACCGTGTGATTAAACACCAAGAAACTGTTATTATCTCAATCTAAGTCGCAATTTTATCATCCAACCAAACTCTAAACTAACAAACAATAAATAAAAGCATAAAACTAAAACAGATATATATAAGTATAAAAATATATATATAATCATATATATATAGATATAAGTATATATAGGTACCAAAACAATATCTAAGGGAGGGAGATAGATATTATAATTATAGACTAGCCAAGAATATGTTATTGAATCATTATATCTTTTTAGTGAAATTGGATGTGCTCGATCTTTATTTTAAGTTAAATCAATTATACAAAACGGTGCACTCCTAAACTAAACAATTCATTCTCACACGAGCATCTGAAATTGTCATATGTCCAATCATTTGTCCAAGGTCATCCTCAAGCATGGGTCACTCCCGTTTTGTCATTCGGCCAATTTTAAGGTATGTCAATTAAACAAACGAATTAAACGTAATAATCTCTCGAGTACATATTTCAATAAGAGTTTGTTTCTCCCGAAACAAATCTACCCCCGGTTTAGAAATCGGATTCCGTTGTCACGTTTTCACTCGGCCAATTTTACCCTCCGGTCTTTCTATTAACGAGTTCATAACCTAACTACGAGGCGTCAATTCATAATTAGATTATGAATTCTTTCATATCAAGTAGCTAATTCAATACGAATATAGAAAGAGATTCATTATAACCGATTTTTATCCAATTTTAGTATAGTCATCATTCATTTCCCTAAAAAGATAATACTAATCCAATTTCATATCTTGGCTAGATACTAAGTTTAGCCTAACAACATAATAACTAAAATATAGATACTATAATTAATACATAAACATAAATACATTAGAAAAGTTACCAGGTTACAATTGAAGCATTCAGAGTTGTATCATCCGGAAATAGCAACTCCTTGACATCAATGAGCCTTGATACATCCTCTAAGCATTATAACGAGACTTTATACTACAGCATTATTCCGGCAGAGTGCCGTTTACAGCTTTTATTTAACTAAAAACAACAAAACGAAACTATAGAGATATATAGAAGAGAGATATATGCATTGGTACCCTTCAAAATGGTTGCACTTGAGGTCTATTTATAGGCCATATCACAAGGCCGGCGCGTGCCGGACCACCACCGGCGCGTGCCGGCTACACAGTATATATTCCCTTGTCAGAGATTTGTGGGCCCAGTTTCAGAGATTTTTCTGCAATATTCGGCCTTCTCCGGCGCGTGCCGGACATACAACATATCTGATGTTTGTAAAAACCTATCTCGAGCTGTAGACCTCGATTGACATGATTTGATATTCGTTGGAAAGTTCTTTTGAAGGTCTACAACTTTCATCAAGGACTTTTCTCTCCGAAAATGCCTCTAAGTTAGATCAAATGTCCGTTGAAGATGAATCACGGTAGAAACACTAAGGACGCAGTTGATCCGTTCAAAGTTGTTAGATTTTGGCATAATCTTTTATCCCACAAAAACTCATGATTTATGCTTCAAAGTTTGTCATATTTTGGAATCTCGGTACACATTTGATTTCGCAACAAACTCAACGAAACACCAAACGTAAACCGACAAAAAACCATCATTTTTATCGTTTTTATAACTTATGCATCTAATTATAACTAACTATGATTTTTATAAGTTTTTAATGCATTTATATGAAATTATACTAAAATATCATAAATATAATAACAAAAAGTCTTATAATTTGATCATATATTTTTCATACATCACAACTCCCCACTTAGCTTTTGATCGTCCTCGAGCAAAATAAGCGATAATATAATTCTTCTAGAATAAATTCCTAACTTAGTAACGTATCCGTCAATATTATAATTATATTAATTTCATCTATCTAAGATATTAAGAAGATAAAAAAAATGTATATAACTTAATAAACTAGTTATAAAATATTATTTAAATGAAATTTTTCATGAATTACTTTATAAGTATAAATAAAATATTTAGAACAACTTTTTAATCTCCTTGTATGATTTATCGGAATCAATGACTAAGTCAAGTAGTTGGCAAATTGGCTTGTAACGTTCAGGCTCAGGGTAGTTGGCTAATCGAAAAGGATAACAAAGGGAAATCAAAAGAGATAGAAGCAAGTCGTATGTACTTACACCTTCATCTTTTGATCAAAAAATTTCTCAATCAGTAACACTCCCGACATTGTTTTCAATTTTCAACTTTAATAACTTCCAAAATATGGTTTTCTTTTTTTTTTTTTTTTTTTTTTTTTTTACATAAACAAGAACTTAAGAACATAGGCATTGCTTTATCAAGATTGATCGGAGTACTACTCTTTCGATCGAAAATCACGAATCCGGTTTCCTTAAACTCGTGATAATTCTTGATAGTTTTGATTCGACTTTTTCTTTTTCATCAGATTTATAGCATATACCTTCATTCCCAGCAATAGGACATTTCGTGATAATACCCTAGCTGGACTACTATCATCGACTGACTTTATATCGATATTTTATTTTTGGGTTGTCGATCAAAAAAGAAAAGATACCTATAATACTGTTCTTAGATTTTTTTTTTTTTTTTTTCGAGAATAACCATATTTGATAATAAACCGCCTTCCGAATAACATTCATTTCAATCTCAAAGATATACCAAATTTCGATGTCATCACCGCTATCCATAAATACATACTAAACTTGCGGGATTTTCAAAGAAATGTAGACCATTATTAAGTTAGGGTTGGTAATTTCTAGTTAATAATAATAGCTATTTCGAGTGAGGTCTTGATCACTCTACAAGGCTGAGGTGGGGACAAAAATTGGAAATTATGTTCGGGTAGGTGACGTGGCCTTTTCTAGTGCTAATACCAGTCCTTAACCGACAGTGTATCGGGTCAAACTGTAGTGCTAGTATGGTGAGTCGAGTATCGTATCCTCGGGAACTTTGTAATTCTTCTAAGTGTGGTTAAACACCAAAGAGTCGTTATTAACTCAATCTAAATCTCGCTTTATAGCACGTATAACTAATAACTTAAAATAAAATAAGTGCATAAATTAAAATTTATTCTAATATAATATATATAGATATATAAATATATATAGATATGCATAAGTCGCAAAATATATATATAGATATAAATATATAGATGCCAAATATATTATTAGAGAACTAGCCAAAGTTTATATAATTGATTTATACGATCTTTTCAGTGAATGGAATGTGCTCGATCTTTAGGTTCAATTGAGTAAATGAAACGGTATACTCCTAAGGTTAACAATTCGTTCTCACATTAGCGTACGAAATTGTCATATGTCCATTGTCATCGGTCCAAATCCACAACTCGTTACGGTTTTTCCGAACAGTCCCGAGTACGATTCTACCTTTGAATAAAAAGGAGTCATTCCGTTCGTCAAACGGTCAATTTTATTAAAAGGCTCCGGTTGTCAAAGCCGGGCGATTCAACTTTCCGGTTTAAGTTTCAATTAACTCGACGAGTTAACATTATTACGATCTTGAGTACAAATTTTAATAAGATTTATCTTTTTAGGACAAATCGCCCCGAATAGGAAACCGGATTCCGTTGTCACGTTTTCACTCGGCCAATTTTTACCCTCCGGTTTTTCCATTAACGAGTTCATAACTTAATTACGAGGTGTCAATTCATAATTAGATTATGAATTCTTTCAAGTCAAACTTTATCAATAGAAAAAGATTCAATTAGCTCAATTTTATTCAATTTTACTTAGACAACATTCCTTTACCGAAAAGATCGAAATAAAACGATTACATAACTTTGGCTAGTTATTAGATTTAGCCTACTAACATTATACGAAAAGATAAAAAACAAACATAATAAACATAAATACTTTAGAAATTTTACCCGATTACAACGATTGAATCGAAGATGTATTCTTCCGGATGCTACAACAACTTCAACAACTTCGATCTTCGGTAATTTCTTGAGCATTACAACGATACTACTTATTTATGGCTTAAGGCCTATATATATACATACTACTACTACTAAAAAAAAAAGGTAAAAGAGATATATTTGGTACCCTTTTCTTGTGCTCGCAATGTCGCCCTTTTATAGGCAAATTTTCCCTTGCCGGATCGATCCGAGAAAGGGCCGGATCGATCCGGGAATAAAAATCTTATCCCAGGATATTCTCTCGCAGGCCACATGCCGGTCTAATCATGATGTCTCCTCGGATCGATCCGAGGTAAATCCGGATCGATCCGGATAGATTTTTTTCCAATCTTAATCCGAAACTTGATAAAATCATAACTTGAGCTCGGATCTCCAAATGACATAATTCAAGATGCGTTGGAAAGCTCTTGAGGAGATCTATAACTTCCATGAAGACTTCTTTTTCAGAAAATGCCTTTTTGCTGGGCCATTTGTTCGTTGAAAATATAACTTGATACGGCGTTACGAACAGGTGATCCACTGAACTTTAAATCTCGTGGCACTTCCTTTATTCCTTCAAAAGATATGATTTTACTCCACAAAATGTCGTCACTCCGGGTCTTGGTTTACCTAAGGTCCGTAAAATACCAAAAATACCCACGTGAATCCGACACGACACTCCGGTTATTAACCCGGTACAAAATTTATAACTTTTTATCATTTTTACTAGATTTTTATAGTATTTAGATTTATTCATAGCTATTAATATTTTATAAGATTATCTCGTTATAATTACTTATATTTTATATAAAAAGAGTCGATAACGTATATAAAACATCGTAATTTTTATCATATAAATGTTACACATCAACTACTCCCCACTTAGCTCTTTGATCGTCCTCGAGCAAAATAAGCGGTAATATATAAAAATTACGATAAAAATAATATAAGTGGTAGATACAATTTTTAAATTAGTAAAATATCAATTCAATATTATAAACATATTAATTATATCTTTCTTAGAAATTAATAAGATAAAAAGTGTAGATAACTTTGATAAATTATTTATCAACTATTATTCAAATGAAATTTCACAAAATTTACTCAATAAATATAATTAAAATTCTAGAATGATTTTCCTATCTCAACTTATATGAAATATTTGGAATCAAAGACTAAGTCAAGTAATTGACAAGATGGCTTTTTAGGATAGGACATTGGTTAATCGAAAAGATAGAAAAAGAAATCAAAAAGAGAAAGAGGCAAGTCGTACGTACTTACACCTTCACGTTTGATCAAAAACAGTTTCGATTAATAATATCTCCTTTTCCAACTATTTTTCGATTTTTCTCTTCTTTTTCAATATTAAGAACTAAAAGCGTGAGTGTGTGTAGAAAATCAAATTTACAGCATTGCTTCATCAAGATTGATCGGAGTAATACTCTTTCGATCTAAAATTACGAGTCCGGTTTCCTTAAACTCGTAATCATTCTTGAGATCTTATGATTCGAATTTTTATCGGGAGCTTTATACCTCATAAAGTGATATAGGACGTTTCTAGATAACACCCTACTGCACTCAAATCATCGGAAGCTACTACCGATATCTGTCGATCAAAGATAAGGAAGATACCTGGTATTCGATTAATTCTCTGTAAATTTGGTGCTTTGTTCTCTTTTTTTTTTTTTTTTTTTTTTTTTTTTTTTTTTTTTTTCTCCTCAACATACACCATCCTTAGCTTCTGTGCTATCATCTCCTTTCATAAGTACGTACAAACTCGTGGGATTTTCAGGAAATGTAGACCAAAATAAGCCAAGGGTCGGTTATGATCAAAAATGGCTATTTCGAGTGAGGTCTTGATCACTCTAATCAAGGTTGAGGTAATTTTTGTGGTGTCAAAAATCTCATCATTCCTAATCCGATTCCATATTCATATTTCGTTTTACAAAGAAAATTATTCTAAAAAAAATTTATTATAAATATAAGTATTTTTGCTAAAATTTCATATGAAACCTACTTGATAATATTTATGTATAGTTATATATACTTAAAATCTTATAAAGATCTAAAATTGACATATATAATATAATTATAATATATCTACTTTATTTTACTTAATTAAAATCTATATTCTTACCAATTTATATTGTTTTTATTCATTTTAATTATATATTATCTAGTTATTTTGTTTCAAAAAATTAAACTAAGTATTGAGCAATTAAGTATATGAGAAAATTTTAATTTTTATTTACTAACTTACTTCCACTCCCCACTTATGAACTAACATCGTCCCGATGTTTAGTGAGTAAAATAAAAAGTAATTTGCAAATAAAATTAAAATTTTATATGATTTTGATTATTATTTATTATTTTTAGTAACCATATATTATTTTAATTAAAGAAAATGACATATATATTAAACACTATTACAAATTATAAATAAAAGTAATAAACAACAAAAAACAATTAAACAACTAATTTAAACAACTACCATCTTAACAACACAACTTCTAACTGATTATCAAACCGTAGATGAACATCCGGGAGTATCCACCGGAAGTAATCCTAACCGAGAATCACGAGATGGAAAAATCTCGTCGTAGCAAACTCGTGCACGTGATTCAGCTTGGATACAAAGGTGAGAGATAACCCAGGCAAATGGTAGCGGTTTTCCCCTATTACGTCTTTCTACCGCAAAATTAATTGCGCCTTAAAAATCAAAACTCCCCAATCAATGTATGCTCCCACGGTCAATGCATACAACAAGCAAGCATCTCATCGTCCGTAACCCCATAAAAATCTCTAGTTGGATAGATTCGAGAATTAATGAAGCGTTTCCAAGCCCTTAAACGAGGGGGTAAAGCCGAGTTGAAGAATCATAGTTATGATCAAACAACGGAAATACGAACCGAAAGGCCTCTCGCAAGACGATTTACAACATTATACGCATCCCCAAGTTCCCAAAGAAACTCGAAGTGTGGGTTTCGATCAAAAGTACATGGTGGAATTTGATAGATTTGATTTATGATGATTGGTGAAAACGAAATAACGGTGCCCCTAACTCGTAATAAGTTGAGATGAGGCTACCGACGTTATTTGAGTGAGAGACGCAAAGAAATCTCTAACTATCGAAATGTTTACTCGACCTCTCGGGAGACCTTATCAACTTTCTCCACCCGCAACCTCGGATCGATTACGTCCCCATTGATCAATTTTTTCGTTGTTTAAGCCTTTCTCCATCGAATAGAGAACGGACAAAATTTAGATGTCTCGGGACTTCATTATGAAAGCAAGAGGCATGCCCTTCGGGGACCACACCATCAAAGCGTATGCGGCTCGTAACTATTAACCGAAGGAGAGGAGCGGTTAGACATTTTTTTGTACAGAGATTGAAAATAGAATGAAGGAAAGAATGAGCAAATGTTTGGCTGCTGCTTTTTTCCTTTTATAGAAATATATCCATCAAGCAAAAGTAGAAAAGATCTACTTAAAGCGCGTTTTTGTACTTGCCGGATCGATCCGAGATAAGGCCGGATCGATCCGGCCTCCGAACCGTAATGTTGTCGGTCGGTAAACACACGTCGGATCGATCCGAGATAAGGCCGGATCGATCCGGAACATTACCGTTCACGGACGAGTTGATTTTGCTTGAAAAAGACTTAGTTTTTTTCTAGGTGACAAGTTTTCTTCCTTTTTTGTGATTCATTTTTATTATGTTATAACGCTAAATCATTCTTCATGATGCGTAGTACCAAAATATGAAATGAAAACATGAAAATCGTATTAAAATAAAATCCTACTATGATCAAAACAACTTAAAATTTAACGAAAAAAGAAAAACGTGCATGATAAATAAAATTGTTTCAATGTCAAAAACCATAGAATGTTTTAAAAATTATCACTCCTCTTCATCACTCAGCTCGACGTGGCTTGAACTTGGCATAGCTTGAGAACGGGTCGATTCTTGGGATGGATCTTGAAAATAAGTTGACATCCGTACCGAGCTATCTAGTCCCATCGAGCTCATTTCTCTCGTAATATCGAAAAAGTGCCTCCCCATCTCATCGTGGTATGGCCAAACGATCCGGATCCAAATCCATTCGATGTTGTACCGCCGTAGTACTCGTCGAAAAATCTCCTACACCACTAGTTTGAAATCCAAAAGAATGTGGCATTTGTTGGAAATCCGAGTGAGGTGGCATCGGTGGAATGAAATCGGGCAAGGTATAAGGTCGGGTTTGGCATTGCGGAATATCCATCTCGGCATAGGTAGGGTTTTGCAGTATATTCATTTGATATAAACCTCGTATGCCTTGACGTAAATCTTCAGACCATAATTTATTCCTTTCCGCAAAAACAGCCATATTGGCATTAGCACGATGAACATCATAGGCCATGGATTGAAACATATCGTAAGTGATGGTATTTGGAAGATGAGTTTGAGTTTGACTGGATGAAGGAGGGACAAGAAGTAGATGGAGTAGGCTGAGGACGTTGACGGTTAGGGTCCAAAAAGTTTATTCTTCCTGCCGGCCTAAGTGGTAAACTAGGACCAATAAGTGTGTCATCTACCATCATCAAATTATCATTTGGGAGCTCAGGGACTCCTATCTGACGACACAAGGAAGAAATAAAACATGGAAAAGGCATGTGACCGCTCGGGTCTAGCAAATCGGGGCAAATTCCTTGGCCCTTCTATACATTACTCTGCCTATATCCACAGGTACATCATTAACTATAGCCCAAGCAATACACAAATCCTCTTTACCAAAAGATGTAAAATGCCGAGACGGGTAAAGAGTATGACTAATAAAGCGTTTGATGGCTCTCATATCCCGGATACATTTCCCATAGGAAAATCTGTTTTCATGCCAGACGGCAGTGGGATCTAACTCATGCTGGGCTAGTGAAACAATATGATCAAAGTCCGCCGGCTCATCCAAATTCCAAACTCGTATAATAATCCTCATTCTCCGGTATGTCGGAATACCAAAAATAGCATTAATAATGTGAGGAGTAAAGGGCACCGTCCTAGTCCTCAGCCGACAGAGGTTAACTCACCATCTTCCGTAGCATCGTGAGTTGCTACCAAAGAATAAAATTTCGCTACAAAGGTGGTGTTAATTTCTCCCGACCTTAAACTCGGCTAATTCCATCCAATGCCTCCCTTCAAAAATTTCTTTGACCTCCCTTCCCAAATCTTCAAAATCTAAACCCCTCTCGACCGCAACTAAACACCGTCCAAATTTATTCTTAAAGGCGTTTCTAGCCGCAACGACGCAGCTCTATCAAAGCTAACGACCAATTCTTCTTCCGTTAAAGGCCTAGTTTCTAAAACTCGGAATTTGGGTAGGGATATGCGGTTTACGTTTTTTACTAGCTTTGGATGATTCGGCCATTCTACGATAAAGAGAAAATTACAAAACAACACAAAACAACAAGACAAATGTGAGTGACAAAACAAGTTGAAAATGAATTAAAACTTGGAAAACGAAATTAACAAAATAAAATAACTACACTATTACCTTATAAAGCTTGAAAAGGTTGAAATGTGGCCGGAAAAGATGGAAATTTCGCCGGAATAAAGTTGAAGCTATCCTTGAAAAATTCCTCAATTTAAATGCAACTTTGAAGAGAGGAATGGAGAATGAGAAAAATTTAAGAAGTGGTGTAGTTTAATGGTGATGTTGTGTGATGATTTGAAGGTAAAAAAAATCGAATTGAGGGGAAAAGGGGAGGGCGGCCGTTTTTAGAAAAAGAAGAAGAAGAAGAAGAAGGAGGTCCCCGTCCCTTTTTTAGGTTTTTTTTTAGGTTCCGGATCGATCCGGGGTTAGGTCGGATCGATCCGACCACTATTTTTTTTTTTTTTTTTTTTTTTTTTTTTTTTTTTTTTTTAAATACTAAAAAGAAAAATATTTTTGGTATGATAATCCTTAATTATATCATATAAATAACATATATGATAAAAATAAGTTTTATCATAAAATTTTTGAAGTCTTAAAACAAAAATAAACAAAAACTTAATCTAATTCTACTCCCACTAATCTTAAATCTTCAAGATTTCTATAATAACGGTCCATTAACCTAATCTTAAGAAATGAGGCGTTCGAATTTTCTCTTTGATCTCCATCGGGATTTTCGGATAACCACCTAATCGTTCCCTTCTTAACAACATTCAAACACTCATCCCGTGATTTGGTTGTGCTTTCCTACATTTCCCTTCATGCTCACTTTTTCCACAAACCTTCTACACCTCCTTAAAAACTTTGCCCTTCTCTTTATCGAACTTCTCGAATTTCCATTACAAAGTTCTTTCGGTACCGATTTCTCTCAACAATTGCTTGTTTTTCTCAAAAACCGAAGCTTCTATTTTAAACGCGACATCTTTATCCAAGCCTAATTTCAAAAGCAAGTATAAAAATTTCTATTCTATCTAAAAAGGACATCCAGTTCTTTTACGTCTATCCGGTAAAAGACGAAACTACTTTAAACATAAATAAAACACAAAAAAGTAGAGTAAAAATAGATAGAACCCGGTATTTGGCCGAGTTTAACTCCCTTGCCTTTTAGTTTCTTGATTTCTCTCGCTTTTTACTTTGTCGGAGGATCGTTAGTAGCATTATTTCTCCCTTCGGTGTGGTTCCTTCTCCTTCCACAAATAACTTTACTCTATGGCCATTGGCTATAAAAGTTGTATTTCCATCGTTAGTTCAACAAACTCCGCATTTGTAAACTCTCGTTACTTTAAATGGACCCGTCCATCTTGATTTAAGCTTTCCCGGAAATAACTTTAAACGTGAATTGTACAAGAGCACTCGATCACCTACATGGAACTCACGCCTATAAATTCTCCTATCGTGAAAGGATTTCGTGCGTTCCTTGTAGATTCGAGCGTTTTCATAAGAATCGAGACGGAATTCTTCTAGTTCGTCAATTGAAGCAATCTATGATCACCGACGGCCTTAGGATCGAAATTCAAAAATTTAATAGCCCGTAAGGCTCGGTGTTCTAACTCAACCTGGGAGATGACAAGACTTACCAAATACTAACTTATAGGGAGAACAACCAATTGGTGTTTTAAAAGTCGTTCTATATGCCCATAATGCATCGTCTAGTTTAACTCGCCAGCTTTTTTCGATTTGAATCCACTCGTCTTTTCTACAATTCTTTTGATCTCTCTATTAGACACCTCTACCTGACCACTGGTTTGCGGATGATAGGGCGTTCCTAACTTATGTGTTACTCCATATTTTTCAATTATCTTGGTAAATGGTCTATTACAAAAGTGCGAACCTCTATCACTAATGATAGCCCTCGGAATGCCATAACGTGTAAATATATTCTTTTTAAGAAATCGTATGACAACTTTGGTATCATTAGTGGGAAGAGCTTCGGCCTTCTACCCATTTCGAAACATAATCTACCATTACTAGAATAAATCTTTTTCCAAAAGATATAGGAAATGGTCCCATGAAATCTATACCCCAAACATCAAATAACTCACATTCTAAAATAGGTTGCATAGGCATTTCATGTTTTTTAGATACATTTCCCCATTTTTGACAAGATTCACAAGATTTGACATATTTATAAGCATCTCTATATAGCGTAGGCCAATAAAAACCACATTGTAAAACTTTAAAAGCGAGTTTTCCATCCTCCATGATGACCTCCCGCCTCACGATCATGACAAAATGATAAGATACTTAAAATTTCATTATCGTGCACACACTTTCCCGATTATCCCATCCGAACATTTACGGAAAAGGTCCGGTTCCTCCCAAGTAATAAAATTTTAAGTCATAAAAGAATTTCTTTTTCTCGTCGCCAAGTCCAATGAGACGGAATATAATCACGGGTTAAGTAATTAATGATATCTCCAAACCAGGGTGACATTTCCTTAGAAGGAATTCTATTCTTTAATAACGCATGGTTGAAGGAGTATCTATTCTAAAAAGTTGTTCATCGTGAAATGAATCTTTAATTTCTATTCCCTTTCCTCCATCATTTTCCATTCTACTTAGATGATCCGCTACTACATTCTCACTTCCCTTTTTATCTTTAATTTCAATATCAAACTCTTGAAGTAAGAGAATCCATCTAAGAAGACGTGGTTTCGCATCTTTCTTACTCGCAAATACTTCAAAGCCGAATGGTCCGTATAAATTATTACCTTAGAACCAACAATATATGATCTAAACTTATCTAAGGCAAAAATTACGTACCAACGGTTCCTTTTACGTAGTTGTATAGTTCGGTTGAGTCATAGAGTTAACGTATGAGATGCATAGTAAATAGCTTTGAGAATTTTGTTATATCTTTGACCTAAAACTCGCTCCTACAAGCCTAAATCACCGGCATCACACATAATCTCAAACGGTAAATTCCAATCGGTGCTATTAGCACCGGTGCGATAGTTAATTTTGCTTTTAAGGTCCGAAAAGCTTCCTTACATTTACTATCGAAGTTAAAAGGTACTTCCTTTTCAAGCAAATGACTTAGGGGCTTTGCTATATTTGAAAAAATCGCAATAAATCTCCTATAAAATCCTCGCATGTCCAAGAAATCCTCTTAGAGTCCTTAAATTAATCGGTGGTGGTAATTTTTCAATTACTTCAACCTTAGCTTTATCAACTTCAATTCCTATTTCGTAGATTCTATGGCCTAGAACAATTCCTTCGATACCATTAAATGACATTTTTCCCAATTTAAGACCAAATTGGTATCCTCACGACGTTGCAACACTCTTTCTAAGTGCGATAAACATTTACCAAAAGAATCTCCGTAAACACTAAAGTCGTCCATAAAAATTTCCAAGAATTTCTCAACCATATCGAAAATATAGCCATCATGCATCTTTGAAACGTAGCCGGAGCATTACATAAACCAAACGGCATTCTTTTATACGCAAAAGTTCCATAAGGACAAGTGAAAGTAGTCTTTTCCCTATCTCCCGCCGCAATGAAAATCGTAAATAACCCGAATAACCATCTAAGAAACAAGTAATATTTATGACCACTTAACCGTTCCAACATTTGAACTATGAATGGAAGTGGGTGATGATCTTTCTTAGTATGATCATTTAGTTTCCTAAAATCAATGCACATTCGATATCCCGTAATTTCTCTTGTTGGTATCCATTCATTTCTATCATTTTCTTTTACCGTGAAACCTCCTTTCTTTGGTACCACTTGAGTTGGACTTACCCATTCACTATCCGATATGGGAAAAATTATTCCCATCTCTAATAGCTTAATGACCTCTTTCTTAACAATTAACCGCAAATTTGGGTTGAGGCGGCGTTGCGGTTGAATACAAGGCTTAGCATCTTCCTTCGAATTATCTTATGAACGCAAATCTCGTGGCTAATACCTCGAATATCAAGAATCGTCCATCCAAAAGCTTTCTTATGCTTTTTCAACATTCTAAGTAGTTGATCTTCTTGTTGCTCGATTAAAGTTGATGAAATAATAATCGGTAATAGATTATTAGTTTCAAGAAAAGCATATTTCAGATTTAAAGGTAATGGTTTCAATTCCAGATTCTTTGGCGGATCTTCTATTGACGATTTAAGAACTGGTCCTTCTAGTTCTAATTCCAAGTGCTTATGCCATGGTGGTTTAAAGGTAAAACTTTCTGTATCTAAAGATAGAATTATCTCTTTCATTTCAATGTCTTCCTCATCTTCTTTATAGATAGATAGAGTTAAGCATTCTTCTAATCTGTCTTCAAAAGTTGGTAACTGATTATCATAGACAGAATGAATATCTTCTATAAAAGAACATGATTCTGATGATGCATAATTCATGGCTTTGAAAATATTGAAAGTAACTTCGTCTTCATTGACTCTTAAGATTAATTCTCCTTTCTGAACATCGATTAAAGTTCTTCCCGTAGCTAGAAATGGACGACCTAGAATAAGAGGTGCTTTGAATAACCGTCTTCCATTTCCATAACTACAAAGTCTACCGGAAAATAGAATTTGTCTACTTTAACCAATATGTCCTTTATAATTCCTTTAGGGTACTTAATCGATCTATCTGCCATTTGCAGAGTCATTTCAGTCTTAGTAAGCTTTCCTATGCCTAACTTTCTATAATCCTCATAAGACATGAGATTTATACTCGCTCCTAGATCACATAAGACCTTCTTAAACAGAAATCCTCCAATTTCACACGGAATGGTAAAACTACCTGGATCTTTCAGTTTAGGTGGTAACTTATGCTGCAGAATTGCGGAACATTCTTCATTTAGGCATACATTCTCATATTCCTCTAATTTTTTCTTGTTTGACAGAATTTCTTTCAGAAATTTTCCATAGGCAGGTATGTTAATCAGAGCTTCGATAACAGGGATATTAACTTGAATATGACGAAAAGTGTCAAGGAAACGAGCATACTTCTTATCAGTTTTTTCCTTTTTGATTTGATCTCTAGGAGGGTAAGGTAAAGATTCTAAATCTATGACCTTTGGCTCCTTTGTCAGTTTCTCTTTTCCCTTTTCCTTAAACCTTTGAGTATTACTCAGTCGCCATATTTCAGGTTCTTGGATTCTTTCTTTTAAATTGTTCCCCGAATCGATCTCTACTTCGATTCCTTCATTTCTTCATGTTTTTCATTCTTGTTTCCATTTTCTTCCATTCTAATATGTTCCTTAAATAAAGTCCTTAAATCTTTATCCATGGGATCTTTCGAATTCTAGGGATTTTTACCCAATTTTCCTTCTCACTCTCGTGTTCCGAACTTATATTCCTTTTCAAGAAGTTGTCTATAATTTCTTCTTCCTCATCCGTAAATTCAAGTTCATCTTTAGTTTTATCATTCTTACCATCTAAGTCATCTTCTACTTCATTATTCCCAAAGCTTTCAACTCCCTTACTTCCACCGAGCTTCCTACTTCTCGTAACTACAACATTTACCTCTCTTGGGTTCCTTTCGGTGTTACTTGGTAATCCTCCCGGGGGTCCGTCGTTATTACGTTCACCTTCCCTACTCAAATGATCTTCCATATTCCTTAATGAGGCTTCTATCGTTCTCATCCCGGTATCATGTCCACTCATAGATGTTTTCATTGAACTCATGTCCTTAGTGATGTACCAATAGAAGTCACCATTGTTTCTATATTTTTTGCTTGAGTAGATACTACACCCATCATATTTTCCATTAGTTTTTCCCATTTTTCAACTCCTTCGCAGTTGAGTTGAACTTTGAGTTACTGGTATACTTTGAGTGGTATGTTGAGGATAGGATCTAGGTAATGATTGTAAATTCTGATTAGACGTGTTTTCTTGATAAACTTGATTATTATTCATGCTCCTATATGGAACTGGATACGGCGGTTGTCCTTGCTTGCTAGGGTTTTCAGACCATCGATAAGTAGGGTGATCTCTTCTAATAGCATTGAACGAGTTTGAGTAAGCATTGTTTAAATTTCTATCCGTGAAGAAAACTCACCTCCTCTCTTGAGTATCCCTGTCGGTTCTTCAATCCCTAGTGGTATTTTATCCCGATTCGAATATTCGGTTGGTGTACTATTTTCCGAACTTTGGTTCTTATTCTCGTTGTAATCCATCAAATTTCCTACTCAAATTTTCTAAATGTGCTAGAACTTCCGTGTTAGACGTGCATTCTCCCGCAAAAGCTACTTTTCTAGTGCTAGAACCGGTTTCCCACATTCTCGTTATTTTTGGAAATCTTTTCTATAGCATCGTAAACTAATTGAGCTTCACTCATCATTAAGGAACCACCACATGCATGATCTACATCAAGACGTGAATCTTTTCTTAATTTACGACGGAAAAGTTGAATTTGCATATCTAAGGAATAACCATGGTCGGGACACGCTCTTAGTAATTTTTTAAATCTTTCCCACGCATTCCCAAGCGTTTCTTCGGATCCTTGTCTAAAATTAGCAACCTCGACTTTTAATTCCAAATTCCGCCCGGGAGTGAAGTATTGTTTCAGAAATTCAGTTTGAATCTCCTCCCAACTTGTAAGTGAATGATGTGGAAGAGACATAAACCAATCTCGGGCTCGTCCTTTTAGAGAAAAAGGAAACATAGTCATCCTTGTTAATTCCTTGTGAGCACCTTGACTTTTGGCCGTATTGCACGAGTTCTTCAAAAAAGATAGAGATGATGATGCGGATCTTCATCATCTTCTCCTAGGAATTGGGCTCTAGCGTCAATTAAACCAAAAAGATGAGATTTAATCTCGAAATTATTCGCTCCTTCATTAGGCAAAAGTATGGGATTATTAGTCTGATTTCTTCTTATGGTTTGGTCACAGATAGGCCTTGGGTTTACTGGGTTGTTACGATTATTCTGGTTCCGATTCTGATTATTTCTATTATTATTATTATTTTGATTATTAAGGTTAACAGGGTTTTGTCCATGCCCTAGAGCATGTTCCAGCCCTTGTTCAGGTGTTTCATCACTGATTTCAGCCATTCTCGTATTTCTGTTTGAAGATGATTCGTCAGGATTTCCCTGACTAGTATGACCACGTTTTCTCTCTACTCTTAACTGCCTTTCGTAAGTGTTTATGTCGGGCTTATAAGGAGTGAGTGGGGCCTCACCACTTCTGGTCATCAACTAACGAAAATAGAAATTAACACGAAATTGATAGTAGTAAAATTTGGTAACTTATCTATAAGGTAAGTACCAACGAAAATAAAATTAGAAATGAGATAAGAAAAGTGTTGACTTATTCTCGAGAATTTTGAGCTAATACAAGTAGTAACCATAGACACAAAAAAGAA
Organism: Gentiana straminea; assembly: GCA_036785695.1. Classification (NCBI taxonomy): domain Eukaryota; kingdom Viridiplantae; phylum Streptophyta; class Magnoliopsida; order Gentianales; family Gentianaceae; genus Gentiana; species Gentiana straminea. The sequence continues at coordinate 106,249 of JAVUPR010000342.1, forward strand.
ATTAGCGTCGTTCCCCGGCAACGGCGCCGTAAAGCCGACGTGGCCTTTTCTAGTGCTAATACCAAATCCTTAACCGACGGTGTATCGGGTCAAACCGTAGTGCTAGTATGGTGAGTCGAGTATCGTATCCTCGGGGAACTTTGTAATTCTTCTAAGTGTGGTTAAACACCAAAGAGTCGTTATTAACTCAATCTAAATCTCGCTTTATAGCACGATAACTAATAACTTAAAATAAAATAAGTGCATAAATTAAAATTTATTCTAATATAATATATATAGATATATAAATATATATAGATATGCATAAGTCGCAAAATATATATATAGATATAAATATATAGATGCCAAATATATTATTAGAGAACTAGCCAAAGTTTATATAATTGATTTATACGATCTTTTCAGTGAATGGAATGTGCTCGATCTTTAGGTTCAATTGAGTAAATGAAACGGTATACTCCTAAGGTTAACAATTCGTTCTCACATTAGCGTACGAAATTGTCATATGTCCATTGTCATCGGTCCAAATCCACAACTCGTTACGGTTTTTCCGAACGGGTCCCGAGTACGATTCTACCTTTGAATAAAAAGGAGTCATTCCGTTCGTCAAACGGTCAATTTTATTAAAAGGCTCCGGTTGTCAAAGCCGGGCGATTCAACTTTCCGGTTTAAGTTTCAATTAACTCGATGAGTTAACATTATTACGATCTTGAGTACAAATTTTAATAAGATTTATCTTTTTAGGACAAATCGCCCCCGAATAGGAAACCGGATTCCGTTGTCACGTTTTCACTCGGCCAATTTTTACCCTCCGGTTTTTCCATTAACGAGTTCATAACTTAATTACGAGGTGTCAATTCATAATTAGATTATGAATTCTTTCAAGTCAAACTTTATCAATAGAAAAAGATTCAATTAGCTCAATTTTATTCAATTTTACTTAGACAACATTCCTTTACCGAAAAGATCGAAATAAAACGATTACATAACTTTGGCTAGTTATTAGATTTAGCCTACTAACATTATACGAAAAGATAAAAAACAAACATAATAAACATAAATACTTTAGAAATTTTACCCGATTACAACGATTGAATCGAAGATGTATTCTTCCGGATGCTACAACAACTTCAACAACTTCGATCTTCCGGTAATTTCTTGAGCATTACAACGATACTACTTATTTATGGCTTAAGGCCTATATATATACATACTACTACTACTAAAAAAAAAGGTAAAAGAGATATATTTGGTACCCTTTTCTTGTGCTCGCAATGTCGCCCTTTTATAGGCAAATTTTCCCTTGCCGGATCGATCCGAGAAAGGGCCGGATCGATCCGGGAATAAAAATCTTATCCCGGGATATTCTCTCGCAGGGCCACATGCTGGTCTAATCATGATGTCTCCTCGGATCGATCCGAGGTAAATCCGGATCGATCCGGATAGATTTTTTTCCAATCTTAATCCGAAACTTGATAAAATCATAACTTGAGCTCTGGATCTCCAAATGACATAATTCAAGATGCGTTGGAAAGCTCTTGAGGAGATCTATAACTTCCATGAAGACTTCTTTTTCAGAAAATGCCTTTTTGCTGGGCCATTTGTTCGTTGAAAATATAACTTGATACGGCGTTACGAACCAGGTGATCCACTTGAACTTTAAATCTCGTGGCACTTCCTTTATTCCTTCAAAAGATATGATTTTACTCCACAAAATGTCGTCACTCGGGTCTTGGTTTACCTAAGGTCCGTAAAATACCAAAAATACCCACGTGAATCGACACGACACTCCGGTTATTAACCCGGTACAAAATTTATAACTTTTTATCATTTTTACTAGATTTTTATAGTATTTAGATTTATTCATAGCTATTAATATTTTATAAGATTATCCGTTATAATTACTTATATTTTATATAAAAAGAGTCGATAACGTATATAAAACATCGTAATTTTTATCATATAAATGTTACACATCAGTAGGCTTATTTGGCTCTGGTTTATCAAAGTTATGCCAAAAATCTCATCATCCCTAATCCGATTCCAATTTCATACTTTGTCTTGAAAAGAAAATTATTCTAAAATTTCATTATAATTATAAGTAACTTTTGTCTAATTTCATAAAAAAAAATATTTCATAATATTTATCAAGATATATATACTTAAAATCTTATTAAAAATCTAAAATAGACATAATTAATATAAGAATAATATATCAAGATTACTTTACTTAATTAAAAATTTATTCTATCCAAATATATCATTTTTATCAAATAATTATATATTATTGCTTATTAAACTAAGTGTGTAAGTATTTGATGTATTAAATTCAATTTATTTACTAACCAATCTCTACTCCCCACTTACGAATTGGCATCGTCCCGATGGCTAATGAGTAGTAAAAATTTGGATTAGAAAATAAAATGAATTCTATCATGGTAGATTATTTTAGGTGTCAAATAGACGAGCGTTTATATAATATAAAAGAAAAACATTTAAAAACATAAATTAAAAACATGCAAATATATTACAATACTAAAACACAACTTAAAACTACTAGGAGTGTTAAACTAGAAAACCATAAATTAAGTTAAACTAATTTAAACTAATTTTTTAAACTAAGTTATTTTAATTTATTGTGACTTATACTAACGTACCGTACTACTCTTATTATTTTTTATTCCTTCTTTTCTACCAACATAGTTATCTAATTTTCACTACTTGACGATCCTCCCGGAATATCGACTGGTAAAAGCCCAACACGAGGAATACGAGCTGGAAAATATTCATCTGTCGCTCTTTCCGGAACCCTTGCCAAACGAACACATAACCTAGAAATCAACCATCCAAATGGTAAAGGATGATAATTCGGTCTTCTCCCGAACGCAAAACTCACAAACCGATTTTCGAATCGGCACCCCCAATCTATAACGACTCCAAAAGTAGTAATCGCATATAGAAGCATCAATTCATCATCACTAACTTCCGAGAAATTAACGAGTTGGATAAACACGTGAATTGATGAATCGCTTCCACGTTCTAAGATGGGGAAGCAAAGCGATCGTAGAGACATTTTGATCAATATCATAATTGTAGAACAAGAGTGGACAAGCTTCCGAATATTTTGTAATAAAACCGTTAGCGGTATCCAATCTCCATTGGTACTCAAAATGACCGGGTGAAGTTTGATTTGGTGGAATCAAGAAAATTTGATTTATGTTGGTGGAGGTGAAAGGAACAACAACTCCTCTCATCGTAACAGATCGTGTTAACGACACGTATTAGCTTCGACGATCGAATAGAATTCTCTTACCACAAGTAACATTAATCCTACCTCTCGGCATACGACAAAAATAGTCCCACCCATCTATATCCATCCTCGTAAATGCCCGATTGTCAACCTTTCTAAAATTTAAACCTCTCTCAATCAATACCGGTGATTGATTGAAATTACTTATGTAAGGGTTGTGAGCCGAAGCATACATAGGCTCGTAAGGGATTTGATGAAAAAATGGATTTGGAATGACGAGAATTTGGTGTATGTGGAGGTGAATAACTCGTTTACGGATGAACGATCGGACATTTTAAACTTTTTATAGCAAGAGAATTAAAGGCAAAGGAAGGGAATGAACATTTTAGGAATGCGCATCTGTTTCCTTTTATAGACAAAGCTTGGACCGAAATGGAAATATCCCGAGAAGATCCCTGCGAGCCCCTACTACACCGGCGCGTGCCGGACACCAACCGGCGCGTGCCGGTCAAATAGTGCTCGGTCGAGAGATATTTCAATTTCTAGCTTGATCCAGAATTTATTTTTCGACAATAGATTCTCGCATATTTCTAAAACGTGGGGAAAAGATCTAAAAACATCCGAAAACTACGAAAAAGATACAAAATAACAATGTGCACTACCCCGAGAGTGCATCAAACGTTTAACGTACAAAACAAACATAACAAAAACTAAGTCAAACCAAAAAGTAGATAGTTAAATAACAAGAGACAAAATCACTCGTCCTCATCATAGTTAAGATCGATGTCACCGGTAGGTCGTACCGAGATGATGATGATCCAAATGTAGATAGTAACGAAGTATAATCGGCTCCTTGCATTGCGTCGTATGAATACCATAACCGAACCGCTTGTGGATCCGATACGAAGTTCGAAATGATGTCTCGGTCCTCATTGTCGACATAGAAACCGATCCCCGAAGACCAAATGAACCAAATCCTCGCTGTCACATCTCGCTACGAAGTCACTCCTCCCATGCCCAAGGATGTCCCTGGTGTACCCGTAAACATACCACCCCGTCCTATGGATGACGGCGTATAGTCCCGATAAATAACGAGGTGGCGGAATCGGCGGAATCCAATGCGGCATAGTATACGGGTCAGTCGACTATAGGGGTGTCTAGCAGATATCTCGGCAAATCTAGGATCAAACTCACTCATAGCATCCCGAAATCCTCTCGACCAACTCTAATGTCCTCGGCCCAATATCTATTCTTCAACGGGCTAAAGCTATATTAGCATCGGTTCCGGCTGAGCTTGAACTAAATGCCGAAACATAGCCTCAACTTGGCTCTGCTGTGGCTGATGTGACTGTCTAGGTGGTCTAGGTACTTGAGTGTGAATAGGAGGTGGAGGTGGTGGTTGTTGTTGCTGACGATTAGGATTATTGTAATTTATTACTCCAGTAGGTAAGGCTCTCAGTTTAAGACCAATGGGAGGAATGTAGGGAGACACAGTTCTATCCGAGGGTAAGACGGGAACTTCGCAAGCTCACACAAGGCGAGAAATGAGACTAGGGAACGGGAGACGTCCCCTCGATAACGAGTCCTTGCAAACTCACAAGCCTTAGAAAAGATCAATTTCCCGCATTTATAGGAATATCATTAACCATGGCCCAAGCAATAACCACTTCCTCTCGACCAAATGCACAAACATGTGTGGAAGGACATACATTATGGCCTAAGAACCGTTTTATTGCCCGTATGTCCCTAATACAATTCCCATAAGCAAACCTATTTTCTATCCATTCAAATAGTAGGGTCAAAGGCTTGCTTTGGGCTTCATAAGCTTTGGTTTGTAGAGCCATAGGATGTTCTAAACCCCATACATTGTGATAATCCTCCTCTCTCGGTATATCGGTTAAGCCATAGAATACATTAATCATAGCGGGGTAAAAAGTAACATTAACACTTCTTAGAGGGATATAGGTCATCTCCTCAACCGTATCGCATCATAAGTAGATAATACCGAATAAAACTCTGATACCATAGAAACGTTAATCTTATCTTTCCTATCCATAGCTACATCCAACCATCCTCTATCTTTGAAAATTTCTTTCACTTCTTTACCAATCTTTGAAAAATCAATTCCTCGTTCTAACCAAACCTTACTTTTACTAAAGTACTCATCATATACTCGCTTAGCTTCGCACTAGCGGTTTTCTCAAAGGTTAAAGCTTTCTCCTTTTTGGTTAAAGGTCTAGTTTGAACTACCGGTACTACGATTGGTACTTCGGTCTTTTTCCTCTTAGGATTACTTCTAGATGATGAGGCCATCTACGATAGTGGTATGACAAAACAACAACACAAACAAACAACACCAACAACAAGAACAAACAATTACTTAGGCTATAAAATCAAAATAAATTCAAAATAATTTCGAAATTTAACTAAAATTTGAAATATATATATATTATTACCTTAAGAAGCTAGAATGAAAAGCTAGGTCGCCGGAATTAATGGGGGTCGCCGGAATGAGAGAAAAGAGAGCCTTGAGCTTGCCAAGCTTCAACTTTTTCCAATGGGTATCTTCTTTTATGATTAAGTTGAAGAGAGGAAGAGAGATTAACACTTATGTGATGTTTGAGTGAAGAAAATTGATGGAAAATTGTTGATTTTTGAGGAGAAGAGAGGGAGAATTCGGAATTTGTTCTTCAATTCGAAATGAGGGTGTGAGAAATGAGGAAAGGGGCGCATTTTTTAGGGTTAAGTGTGTACACACCGGCGCGTGCCGGTAGTGTACCGGCGCGTGCCGGTAGTGTACCGGCGCGTGCCGGTCAAATAGTCCCCAAAAAACGGAATTTTTGTCATTTTTTGTGTAATAAGCTCTAATTATATCACATAAAAATCATTTGATGTTAATCCTATGATTTATGTTATATAATCTAAGTTTAATACGATTTTTCTATATAAAACTTGATAAAATATAAAAACTAATATAATATTGAAATCACATATTTTTGATATAATATACCTACTTTACATGATAAAATAGGTTTATTATAAATTTTTCATAAAAATATTTTCTTTTTAAGTTTAGAAAAATAACTTTAAAAATACGAAATTTAATTAAAATTTGAAAAATTAAAACACACACTGAAATTCTTAGGATTTTTTGCTAACTCCCTCAATCTCAGATCCTCAAGATTGTTATCATAACGGTCCCTTAACCTTTCTCCTAGGAGTGATGCGTTTGAATTATCTCTTTGTATTCCCTCGGGATTTTCGGATAACCACCTAATCGTTCCCTTCTTAATAACATTCAAACACTCATCCCTGGGATATGGTTGTATTTCTTCCACACTCGTCCAAAGCATGTTCCATTTTTCCACATTCTACACTTCATTAAAAACCTTGCTCTTCTTTTTATTGCACTCCTTGAATTTCCATTACAAAGTTCTCTTTCTCGACTTCGATTAATAATTCCTTATTTAATTTAGAAACTAAGGCTTCTATCTTAAAGGCGACATCCTTATTTAGACCTAATCTTAAAAGTAAAATAAAAACTTTTATTCTATCTATGAAAGGCATCCGGTTCTTTTACGTCTATCTGGTAAAAGACGAAACTACTTTAAAATGCATATTAAAAGGTGAATTAGAAAGATAGTACCTGTAATCGCCGAGTTTAAAATTCTTGCTTCCTCAATTCGTTGGAGGGTCGATAAGTAATAATACTTCTTCTGTTTGAGGTATCCCTTCAGCTTCCACGAACAATTTCACCATGTGTCCATTGGCTATAAAAATTGTTTTTCCATCGTTAGTTCAACGACTCCGGACTTATAGATTTTTGTTATGTCATATGGACTCGTCCATCTAGATTTAAGCTTTCCGGAAACAACTTCAAACGTGAATTATATAAAAGTACTCGATCACCTATATGGAACTCACGACTATAGATTTTCTTATCATGAAAAGCTTTCGTGCGTTCTTGTAGATTCGAGCATTTTCATAAGAATCGAGTCGAAATTCTTCTAGTTACGTTAACCGAAGTAATCTATGATCACCGACGACTTTAGGATCAAAGTTTAGAAATTTAATAGCCCATAAAGCTCGGTGTTCTAATTCAACGAGGGAGATGACAAGATTTTCCAAATACTAATTTGTAAGGAGAACGACCAATCGGTGTTTTAAAGGTCGTTTCGTATGCCCATAATGCATCATCAAGTCTTTCTCGAGCTTTTACGATTCGAGTCCTTTGTCTTCTCCACGATTCTTTTAATTTCTCTATTAGACACCTACTACCCGTCCACTAGTTTGTGGATGATAGGGTGTTCCAAGTTTATGAGTTACACCATATTTCTCAATTATCTTAGTAAATGGTCGGTTACAAAAATGTGAACCTCTATCACTAATGATAGCCCTCGGAATGCCATATCGTGTGAATATATTCTTTTTAAGGAACCTTAGCACTACTCTGGTATCATTAGTGGGGAGAGCTTCAGCTTCTACCCATTTAGAAACATAATCTACCATTACTAGAATAAATCTTTTTCCAAAAGATATAGGGAAAGGTCCCATGAAATCTATGCCCCAAACATCAAATAGCTCACATTCTAAAATCGGTTGCATAGGCATTTCATGTTTTTTCGATATATTTCCCCATTTTTGACATGATTCACAAGATTTTGCATATTTATATGCATCTCTATATAGTGTAGGCCAATAGAAACCACATTGTAAAACTTTGAAAGCACTTTTCCATCCTCCATGATGACCTCCTGCCTCACGATCATGACAAAATGATAATACACTTAAAATTTCACTATCAGGAATACATTTCCTAATTATTCCATCTGAGCATCTTCGGAAAAGATCCGGTTTATCCCAATAATAAAACTTTAAGTCGTAAAAGAACTTCTTTTCTCGTTGCCAAGTCCAATGAGGTGGGATGTACTTACGGGTAATGTAGTTAACAATATCCCCAAACCATGGCGAATCTTCCTTTGATGGTATTCTAGTTTTTAATAATCGCATGGTTGAAGGAGTATCTATCTTAAACAGTTTCTCATCTGGAAACGAATCCTGAATTTCTTTTCCTTTTCCTTCATCATTATCCATCCTGCTTAGATGATCTGCTACTACATTTTCACTTCCTTTTTTATCCTTAATTTCAATATCGAATTCCTGAAGTAACAGAATCCACCTAAGAAGACGCGGTTTGGCATCTTTCTTACTTAAAAGATACTTCAGAGCTGAATGGTCTGTATAGACTATTACCTTAGAACCAACAATATATGATCGAAACTTATCTAAGGCAAATATTACAGCCAACAGTTCTTTCTCAGTAGTTGCATAATTAAGCCGAAATTTGCGTTTAATGTGTGAGAAGCATAGTAGATAGCTTTGAGAATTTTGTTATACCGTTGACCTAAAACAGCTCCTACAACTAAATCACTTGCATCACACATAATTTCAAACGGCAAATCCCAATGCGGTGCTACTAGTACCGGTGCGGTAGTTAATTTCGCTTTTAGGGTCTTAAAGGCTTCCATACATTTATCATCAAAGTTAAAAGGTACTTCTTTTCCTAGCAAATGACTCGTGGGCTTTGCTATTTTTGAGAAATCGCAATAAACCTTCTATAAAATCCTGCATGTCCAAGAAATCCTCTTAACGTTTTCAAATTAATTGGTGGAGGTAATTTTTCAATTACTTCGACTTTAGCTTTATCAACTTCAATTCCTACTTCGAGAGATTCTATGACCTAGTACAATTCCTTCGAGATACCATCAAATGACATTTTTCCCGAGTTTAGAACCAAGTTGGTATCTTCACGGCGTTGTAAAACGCGTTCTAAGTGTGATAAGCATTTATCAAAAGAATCTCCATAAACACTAAAGTCGTCCATAAAAATTTCTAAGAATTTCTCGACCATATCGAAAATATTTGCCATCATACATCGCCGAAATGTAGCGGGTGCATTACATAATCCAAACGGCATTCTTTTATAAGCAAAAGTTCCATAGGGACAAGTGAAAGTAGTTTTTTCTCTATCTCCCGCCGCAATGAATATACGTAAATAACCCGAATAACCATCTAAAAAGCAAGTAATACTTATGTCCACTCAATCTTTCCAACATACGCACGATGAATGGAAGTGGATGATGATCCTTTTTAGTATGATCATTCAGTTTCCGAAAGTCAATACACATTCGATATCCTGTAATTTCCCTTGTCGGAATCCATTCATTTTTATCATTTTCTTTTATTGTGAAACCTCCTTTCTTTGGAACTACTTGAGTCGGACTTACCCATTCACTATCTGATATGGGAAAGATTATTCCCATTTCTAATAGCTTAATGACCTCTTTCTTAACGATTGTTTGCAAATTTGGGTTGAGGCGGCGTTGTGGTGAATACAAGGTTTAGCTTCTTCATTCAAAATAATCTTGTGAACACAAATCTCGGGGCTAATTCCTTTGATATCCGCCTTTGTCCATCCAAAAGCTTTCTTATGTTCTCTTAACATTCTTAGTAATTGATCCTCTTGTTCTTTTGTTAAGGTTGATGAAATAATAATTGGTAACAGATTATCATTTTCAAGAAAAGCATATTTCAAATTCGAAGGAAGTGGTTTCAACTCCGCATTCCTTGGTGGATCTTCTACCGATGGTTTTAAAACTCGGTCCTTCCATTTCCAATTTCAAATTTTGATGCCATGGATGTTTAACAAACCCTCATTTATCTAAATAAAGGATTACTTCTTTCATTTCAGTATCATCTTCATCTTCTTTATAGATAGAAAATGCCAAACATTCTTCTAATGTATTTTCATAATCTTTAGATTTGGCATCCCAGATAGTAGAATATTCATCTATAAAAGAACATGATTCAGGTTCTTTGTATGGATGGTTTATAGCTTTGAAGATATTGAACGAAACTTTATCCTCATTAACTCTCGGTATTAGTTCACCTTTTTGAACATCTATCAAAGTCCTTCCCGTAGCTAGAAATGGTCGACCTAGAATAATTGGCGCGAATATCCTTCTTCCATTTCCATTATTACAAAGTCTACTCGGGAAGTAAAATTTATCAATTTTAACCAACACGTCCTCGATTATTCCCTTAGGATGTTTAATTGATCTATACGCCATCCGAAGGGTCATTTCGGTATTCGTAAGCTCTCCTATTCCTAGTTTCTTATAATCCTCATAAGACATGAGATTGATACTTGCTCCTAGATCACACAATACTTTCTTAAACGAAATCCTCCAATTTCACATGGGATAGTGAAACTACCGGGATCTTTAAGTTTAGGAGGTAGTCGATCTTGAAGTATTGCGAGAACATTCTTCATTAAGGCATATATTCTCATATTCTTCTAATCGCTTTTTATTAGATAGGATATCTTTAAGAAACTTTCCATAGGCAGGCATGTTGACTAAAGCTTCTATAACAGGGATATTGACATGAATATGACGAAAAGTGTCAAGGAAACGAGCATATTTCTTATCGCTTTTATCTTTTTAATTTGATCTTTCGGTGGATAAGGCAAAGATTCTAGATTTATAGCCTTTGGTTCTGAAGTCATTTTCTCTTTTCCTTTCTCCTTGAATCTTTGAGCATTACTTGATCGCCAAGTTTCATTATCTTGAGATTTTTCCTTTAAAACATCCCCCGTATCAACTTTATCCTTCTCGTTACTTTTAAATCTTCCCGTTTTTCTCCCCGATTTTCTCGACATGTTCCTTAAATAGGGTTCTCGTGTCCTTATCCATAGGATCTTTCGAATTCTAGGGACTTTTACCCATTTTTCACCTTCAATTTCGGGTTCAACATTATTATTCTCGTTTTAAGAATTCTTCGATAATTTCTTCCTCTTCATCAAAATTCAAGTTCGTCCTTTTCCTTTATGATATTACCATTTAAATCATTTTCTACCTCATTGTTTCTGCGTTTTTCGCTCTAAGTATCTTCACAATATTTCTTACTTTACTTCTCGTAATCACAAAGCATTTACCTCTCTCGGGTTTCTTTCGCATTACTTGGCAATCCTCCCGGAGGTCTACCGTTGTTACGTTCTCCTTCTCTACTCAAATGATCTTCCATATTCCTTAACGATGCTTCTATAGTTCTCATTCTCGTATCATGTCCACCCATAGACGTTTTCAACATAGTCATATCCTTAGACCGAACCTATAGAAGTTATCATAGTTTCTATATTCGAGCTTGAGTAGATACTACACCCATCATATTTTCCATTAATTTATCCCATTTATCAACTCCTTCAAAGTTGGGTTGAACTTTGGGTGACCGGTATAGTTTGAGTAGTATGTTGTGGATAAGATTTAGGTAACGATTGTAGGTTCCGATTTGATGTATTTCCTTGATGAACTTGATTACTATATGGATTCTTATACCGAACTGGATATGGCGGTTGTCTGGCTTATTAGGGTTTTCGACCATCTAAAAGTTGGGTGCTCTCTTCTAATAGCATTAAAGGAGTTTGAATACGCGTTGTTCAAATTCCTATGCTTTGTTGTAAAAAACTCACCTCTTCCCTTCGAGTATCCTTCTCGGTTCTTCTATCCCTAATGACACATTATCATGACTTGAGTAGTCATTTGATATGATAGTTTCTGGTTTTACAGTCCTACTAGCCTGTAGGTTGTCAAATTTCCTACTCAAATTCTCCAAGTGTGCTAGAACTTCCATATTCGATGTGCATTCTCCTGCAAATGCTACTTTCCTGGTGCTAGAACCGGTTTCCCACATTCTGTTATTTTTGGAAATCTTTTCTATAGCATCGTAAACTATTTGGGCTTCACTCATCATTAATGAACCACCACATGCATGATCTACATCTGCACGTGAATCTTTCCTTAATTTACGACAGAAAAGTTGGATTTGCATATCTAAGGAATAACCATGATCGGGACAAGATCTTAGCAATTTTTTAAATCTTTCCCAGGCATTCCCAAGCGTTTCTTCGATCCTTGTCTAAAGTTGGCAATTTCGACCTTTAATTCCAAATTTCTACCCGGAGTAAAAATACGCTTTAAAAACTCGGTTTGAATTTCCTCCCAACTAGTCAATGAATGATGTGGGAGTGACATAAACCAATCCCGTGCTCTTACTTTTAAAGAAAAAGGAAACATAGACATCCTTGTTAATTCACGATGAGCACCTTGACTTTTGGCTGTATTGCACAATTCTTCGAAAAGATAGAGATGGTGATGTGGATCCTCATCATCCTCTCCTAGAAATTGGGCTCTTGCGTCAATTAGACCAAAAAGATGAGATTTTATTTCAAAATTATTTGCTCCTTCATTGGGTAAACGAATTGGATTATTAGTCCGGTTTATTCTTAAGGTCCGATCACAAATAGGTCTCGGATTTGGTGGGTTATTATTACGATTGTTCGGTTCCGATTTTGATTATTTCTATTCGGTTATTTGGTATTGGTAGATCCCGATTAAGATTTTGGCCATGCCCTTGAGCATGATCTAGCCCTTGTTCAGTGTTTCATCTTGTTTTCGACCATTTTCGTATTTTGATTTGATGATGATTCTCCGTCGATTTCCCCGACTAGTATGACCTTGTTTTCTTTCTCGCTCTTAACCGCCTTTCGTAAGTATCTATGTCGGGCTTATAAGGAGTAAGTGGGGCCTTACTCTTTTCGGTCATCAACTAACGAAAACCGAAAATAGTTGAAATCGATAAAAGTAAAGATTGGTAACTTACTTATTAGGTAAGTACCAACGAAAAGAAAAATAGAAATGGGGTAAGAAGAGTGTTGACTTATCCTCGAGACTTTTGAGTTAATATAAGTAGAAATCATTCGAACACAATGAATTAGCGTCGTTCCCCGGCAACGGCGCAAAAAAAGCCGACGGACCTTTTCTATGCTATCAATCCTTACCGGCGGTGTACCGGGTCAAATTGTAGTGATAGAGTGATGAGTCGTGTCGATCCTCGGGAAAACTTGGTAATTCACCGTGTGATTAAACACCAAGAAACTCGTTATTATCTCAATCTAAGTCGCAATTTTATCATCCAACCAAACTCTAAACTAACAAACAATAAATAAAAGCATAAAACTAAAACGAGATATATATAAGTATAAAAATATATATATAATCATATATATATAGATATAAGTATATATAGGTACCAAAACAATATCTAAGGGAGGGAGATAGATATTATAATTATAGACTAGCCAAGAATATGTTATTGAATCATTATATCTTTTTAGTGAAATTGGATGTGCTCGATCTTTATTTTAAGTTAAATCAATTATACAAAACGGTGCACTCCTAAACTAAACAATTCATTCTCACACGAGCATCTGAAATTGTCATATGTCCAATCATTTGTCCAAGGTCATCCTCAAGCATGGGTCACTCCCGTTTTGTCATTCGGCCAATTTTAAGGTATGTCAATTAAACAAACGAATTAAACGTAATAATCTCTCGAGTACATATTTCAATAAAGTTTGTTTCTCCCGAAACAAATCTACCCCCGGTTTAGGAAATCGGATTCCGTTGTCACGTTTTCACTCGGCCAATTTTACCCTCCGGTCTTTCTATTAACGAGTTCATAACCTAACTACGAGGCGTCAATTCATAATTAGATTATGAATTCTTTCATATCAAGTAGCTAATTCAATACGAATATAGAAAGAGATTCATTATAACCGATTTTTATCCAATTTTAGTATAGTCATCATTCATTTCCCTAAAAAGATAATACTAATCCAATTTCATATCTTGGCTAGATACTAAGTTTAGCCTAACAACATAATAACTAAAATATAGATACTATAATTAATACATAAACATAAATACATTAGAAAAGTTACCAGGTTACAATTGAAGCATTCGAGTTGTATCATCCGGAAATAGCAACTCCTTGACATCAATGAGCCTTGATACATCCTCTAAGCATTATAACGAGACTTTATACTACAAAGCATTATTCCGGCGAGTGCCGTTTACGACTTTTATTTAACTAAAAACAACAAAACGAAACTATAGAGATATATAGAAGAGAGATATATGCATTGGTACCCTTCAAAATGGTTGCACTTGAGGTCTATTTATAGGCCATATCACAAGGCCGGCGCGTGCCGGACCACCACCGGCGCGTGCCGGCTACACGATATATATTCCCTTGTCGAGATTTGTGGGCCCGGTTTCGAGAGATTTTTACGCAATATTCGGCCTTCTCCGGCGCGTGCCGGACATACAACATATCCGATGTTTGTAAAAACCTATCTCGATTTGTAGACCTCGGATTGACATGATTTGATATTCGTTGGAAAGTTCTTTTGAAGGTCTACAACTTTCATCAAGGACTTTTTCTCCGAAAATGCCTCTAAGTTAGATCAAATGTCCGTTGAAGATGAATCACGGTAGAAACACTAAGGACGAGTTGATCGTTCAAAGTTGTTAGATTTTGGCATAATCTTTTATCCCACAAAAACTCATGATTTATGCTTCAAAGTTTGTCATATTTTGGAATCTCGGTACACATTTGATTCTGCAACAAACTCAACGAAACACCAAACGTAAATCTGACAAAAAACCATCATTTTTATCGTTTTTATAACTTATGCATCTAATTATAACTAACTATGATTTTTATAAGTTTTTAATGCATTTATATGAAATTATACTAAAATATCATAAATATAATAACAAAAAGTCTTATAATTTGATCATATATTTTTCTACTTAGATCACATGGGCTGCAGTCTTCATACATTCTGCCCAAAAACAGGCTGGGACATTCTTTGCATGTATCATACTCCGACATGTCTCAGCTAAATGTCGATTCTTTCTTTCAGCTACCCCATTTTGTTGCGGCGTTCTCGGACAAGTCAACTGCCGGCGAATATTATTTTGCTTTAGATATTCCGAGAACTCGGTGGATGTATACTCACCTCCATTATCTGTACGTAGACAACGTACTCTTTGAGAAAAGTCTGCTTCTACTTTACATTTGAATTCCTTGAACTTCTCCAAAGCTTGGGATTCCTCCTTCATGAAATCCACCCACGTATATCTTGAGAAATCATCAATGAAGGTGATCATATATTTTGCTCCTCTGATCGACCGCTGCTTTACTGGTCCAAAAACATCTGAATGAATCAACTCAAGTGGTGTCTTTGCTCGGTATTTTGACTCCTTATATGGGAGCTGATGCGCTTTTCCATATTGGCATCCGGCACAAACCGTGTCTTCCCGACACTCCAACTTAGGAAGTCCTTTGAGCATAGAATCCTTCATCATGACCTTAAGTCTCTTATAACTGACATGTCCTAGACGTGCATGCCATAGATCAGCTGTGTCATTTTCCTGGTCTTCTCTACATATGCCGCTTCAGCAGTCAGTACATATACTGACTCCTTCTTTCCACCTTCCAGGATTGGAGTCCCAACGACTCTAAGATCACGATAAACCTTCACATCTTGTGGACTGAATAATACATAATTATCTGACTTTGTGAGCTGTGATACTGACAAGAGATTTTTCTTCATTCCATCAACATGCATCACGTTTTGCAGTATCACCGCTTGAGAATTTGAGCTTGGCGTGATCACTGTCTCTCCAATGTGTCTAATTGGAAGCTTGGTGTTATCTGCCGTTACGACAACACGACCTCCTTTGTATTCTGTCATTCTTTGAAGTCTTTCTTTATCATCGGTCATATGATTTCCAGCTCCTGAGTCAACGATCCACATATTGTGAAAGTTAACACGCCCAATATCACTTGTCATAGTTGCTGCACAACTTACTTGGTCTTCTTCTTTTTCCATAGTAGTGTCAATATATTATTCGTCGGACTTCAACCCTGAGAAAGATGCGTGAACATCCCACTCTGTTTCACTTTGGTCATCTCGGGTATCTGAAGTGGCAGCGTTTCCTTCAACTTGTCTCTTCTTGAATCTACAATCTCTTGCAAAATGTCCTTTTCTGCCACAATTGAAGCAAACATTTTGTTGCTTGTGAAAACGTTTGTCACCTCCTTGAGGTCTATCATTTCTTTCCTTATTATCATGTCTCTTCTCTTCAGCTCCCCCTCTTTGGTAACTCCGTCCTTCGTCCTTTTGTTGTTTTCCATCATATTGTCTTTTGGATCCCTTATTGTTATATCTATTTGATTTTCCTCTTGCTTGACTTGCATACAATGCCTCTTCTTCTGACTTAATAACTACGCCTGTCATCTGCTTAGCCAGCAACTCCTGGTCGGCTAGTAAATTTTCCAGCTCATCAATGGTTAGTTGTGTGGCCCAACCTTGTATCGCTGTTGTGAAACTCCGATACTCGGGTTTTAAACCGTGTATCAATATTCTTCTCATCCGAGACTCACCATTTTTGGAATCCGGATCTAATTCAGAAATCTCATAACACAGAGATTTTACCTTGGTGAAATAATCTCTGATTGATAGATTTCCCTGGGTGAGCGACATCAACTCATTCTCCGGTATTTGCAGGCGTGAAATGTTCCTTGAAAAACGACTAGCCAACATGTCTCATGCTTCCTTCGGCGTGGTGGCTTTCCGGATATGCTCAATCATCTCATCTTCTATCGATGTCTTTATAGCAAACATGGCTTTCGCAACTTTCACCTTCCATTTACGCAAAACCGTTGCATCTGTTGAAGCGGGCGGCGTTGTGTCACTTCCGGTGACATACTCCAATAAATCTTGGCTCTCCAGGTAGGACACCATACACGATTTCCATGTGCTATAATTATGATTATTTAATTTTTTAATATTACTCACCGAAAAATCCGCCATCGTGACTTAGTTTTGTTGCACCGTCAAACACTAAGTAAGCTAGGTCCCAGACCAAACAGCTCCACAGTCCTGGACTGCGCACGAACAAGAATCGTTGAGTGATTCTTCTCAAACGGTGAATAATATCCTCCAATCTTTTACTCCGGCAGAGTGACGACGTCGTTGGTCCCTAACCAGATATCACCACCACAAAAAAACTACGCCCGATCGATAAGGCTCAGATACCACTTGTTGTGTCGTAAACGGTAGTCCCAAACACTTAAATATAACAACTCGATATTTTATTGATGCTCAAAAAACGGGTGTACAACGAACATGACACTTAGATAATACAACAAGAATAACCAAATAAGAACAATTAAGAGAAGCTTGGAGTAGCCAGACTCAAGTACACAACTTGCGTGTGTGAAATGCCTAAGCTCTATGCCTATTTATAGGTCTCTAATAAGTGGCTAGAATTTTCTAGTATATACTTCTGTTTATTATTTTGTGGCTGCTAATTGGTTTCCGTATGTTGGTAGAAAATCTTAGAGACTAGACTACCTTTTTAGAACAATCTAGGCTATGAAGTATAATATAAAGTAGTCGGTGCTCTCAACACAAAATGCTTAAGAGCAGAAAAAAAAATTAGAGTGGAAAGTATTACACAGCATCTTACCAAGCTAGTCTAAGATTCTTGGCCCGTTTAATAGCTTGCGAGGCGAACATGAATGCAGGGGGTTCACTTGCCGTACCGTGGACGATCTTGTTCCTCCATAGCCAAATACCATAGGTAGTTTCCCTCCATATATACTTCCAATATGGTGACCCAAGATACAAGCTCTTTTCTCCCTTAAGATTCTTCTCAATCCACTCTGCCGTTGAAGCTGGTTCGAAGAACTTGCTCCACTCACTTATGGGGAGAAGTGTGCACCAAACCTGACTCGCCCAAATGCACTCCGCATATTGTGAAGGATTGTTTCCGATTTCATACCGCAAATCGGACATGTCAAAGTGGGGATGACGTGCCGTTTCACAAGCATCTCATAAACAAGGAGCCCGTTGTGCTTCATACTCCAAATAAGATAACTTCCTCGGGATGGTCCTTTAAGGCCCCAAATTTGTTGCCATATGCTTTTGTCCTTGTCGGGGATATTGTCTGATTCTTGTTTATGCAACTGGAACATGTACCCAGACGGGACTGTATAATCACCCTTCGGCCCTTCTTTCCATACAACTCGATCGTTCTCATGCAACTGGAACATGTACACAGAATGGAGTAGGCTTTGCAGATACTCCGTCAGATGGGGGAGCAGCCAACTTTAGGTGAAGTCGTCAAATCTTTATACTTATGGGAAAACACACTAACCCATAAATTTTTCTTCTGATGGATAAGCTGCCACACTAATTTTTCAAAGAAGGTCATGTTCATTTCCTGCGATTTTCGAAATCCCAAGCCTCCCACTCTTCTGGCTTGCAAATTTGTAGGGTATGTTTTAATTGTTAAGAAAGGCAATTAAAAATAAAAATAAAAAAAAATTGATGTTGTCTTTAGTTATTTATAATTCTTTTGCATTTTCTAAAAATAAAATTTTATAGAGAGAAATTCGTTTCGATTATTTACAATCTCCGTTCTTATTTAACTGTCGTAGTTGTCAAAAAAAAATAAATTTTTTTTTTATCTGTCGTAGTTTATTTTTCTACATCTACCATTATTTATTAAGGGGTGAGAGATTGAAAACAACATTGCATTAATTATATTTATAGTGTTATTGTCATTTTGATGTTAAGACAAAACATTAACTACCCTTCTTAATATATGTGTTTTTAGCAGCTACGACAGTTAAATAGAAACGGAAGGAGTAATTCATTTGCGTTTGTTAAATATAATTTTATAGGAGAAATTTGTCTTGAAACAATACTGATACCCGACAATCAATATAACTCGGTGGTCGACTCGTACCGATACTCGACGATCAATATAATCACTAGTCTCCGAGTCGGCTATTGCGTCAAAAGACTTGCTTGGAATGAAGAAGAAATAGGGTAGAAAAGGAAAAAGTCTCAAATTTGCTGCTTAGGGTATTATATTCTTTCAAAGAAGATACGTTCGGCACATGACATTTATTTAGAGAAAACCCTAAAATTGAACAGATTAAGTGAACAAAAAGTGAAATCCAGCAAAAATTAATCCCATAAATTCATAAAATAAAATAAAAGAACTAAAACCAATGCAAAAAAATAACTGTATATGGTGTAGAAATATGCCCATAGTTTCATCACATGAACTGAATGTTTCATACATAATATATTACAGCAAAAATGACCTTTTTTTTGTTTGCCAATTTTTTCTTCAACTTACATCTGACTAAGATGTTTTTTTTCCACAGGTATCAAAACCAAAAGCATCAAGAATCAGAACCATTGCCTGAATCTACATCCGAATCTGAATGTGAATGATGATGATCTCTTCTTCTGTTTGTGTTAGCTTCCAATGGCGGAAGCCCGTCTTCGTCATCATCGGAGTTATCAACTTCTCCTTCATCCAGCTGGGAAGCTTGTGCTTGTGAACTTTCCTCTGAATTATTCCCCGAGGTCGAGGTCGTTGATCTGAAAACCTCTGGCCTGCATTATATATAGAGACATCATTGTTGTCAACACAAGTTGACATGGCTCATAAGAATCGTAGGTTCGATTTTCTCAACTATCAATGGTGTGATCATGTTGATGGGGAGCGCGTGTGTGTATATAAAGACACTTTTGGTCTCGTTTATTTCACGGTATTTGCACTACTATCACAATATTCCATCTTGACATATTTACCCCTCATCTATGCAATTTTGTTTGCATCTTCAATCCAAAGTGTCAAGTGTTCAACAATCAGATTTGAAATCTTGACACTTTACCTTTCTTTCATCTAAACAAATTTTTTTCACAATTTCAATCCAAAGTGTCATGTGACCAACAACCGGTATTGAAGGTTACGATAGGCTCCAACCAGTAATAACTTAACACGTAGGAAAAATAGAGTGAAATGGCAAAAAGAAGCATAATGAAGGGTAGAAGTGCAAAAAATCGTGAAACAAAAAGGATTAAAAGCGCTTTATCCCTATATGTTTTTGTGTGTAGCTATCATAAGAGCTGCCTGAAGAAAGCCCTACATAGCAACCAAGGACACCATTCCGAAACATGGAACAAAAAAAATACCGCCAAAAAGAAAAAATAAAAATAATTTAGGGTACGAACCACTCGGGAGATTTTTGAAGCACACGAACTTGTTCATAAAAGAGCACCTGTGTGACAATACAACTCACTTTCCTACCAAATTCCGCTGATTCTTCTCTTCCACTTCCGTCAACCACCACAAAGTTTCCTGCAAATCAGGCATCAAAGCAAAATATATTGACAAACACCGCTTCTTCACAGGAAGTTATATAATTAATTCGAAGATTATAAGACATCAAATTCTGAAAATCTTACTTACCTCGTTTAATCCAAATGCTCTTTTGAAATTTTGCTGGAAACAATGCTAATGACTTCACTGCATTTGCATCCATTACCTTGACATTTGATGAAGACATAACTCAATCAATAAAAGGGAAGGTAGGGGATAACTTCTAGGAGCATCATATGTCAAGGTTTATGCTTCGATAATCTGCAAATAAGTTTGAAAATTATGCTTATAAGTACATTAGTACAGGTATGTGTTTGCTACGTAATTCTCGTACTTACTTAAAATGTTTTCCCGATAGGTATATTATCCTCGTTATTCAAAAATTAAATTCAAAAAAATTCTCCAATAATCTCCCCAATCAGTTAGTTTAAGTGACGACTCGGATAGCAACAGCTTTATACTCTAAGGGTCCCTTATCACCCTACAAAGTCCAAATTTGTGTGCATCTTAGAGTTCAAAATTTGTTTAATCGATCTCACTCTTGAATATCCTAAGAATGCTTGTGAAAATAGCCTCTCTATCTCTCTCACACACATACACAAAAAAAATGTGAATCTAAGTATATACAATCCTTGGAGAAAGCTCCATAAATCTATACTCTGTAACCACCTCCATTCGACCGAAAAGAGAGAAAATTTTCAATCGTTTTGAAAGCATTTCCAAGCATATTCCCATATCTTTCGTAGACACAATCATAATGCAGGTCGTCCAAGACCAAGACAATTTAGCACCGCGATCACAATTTGCTTGCATACTATTATCTCTGACTGCTGCCTGCTATTTTTACATGTTCCACTCAACAAAAATAGTGCTCATCCCCTCCTCTATACAGCTATCACAGCAACATCTGCCTTTTTTTCACAACATCTGCTTCTCTGTATATTGCTTCTTTACCTTATCAAGAAAACAGCCCGGTTTCCCCACCTTTCCGAATTCTTGTTAGTCAGGAAACCAACTATGCACGCTTTATAAATGAGGGGGCTCATTGTTCAAACTGCTTCCATAATGACGTATTGACTTAGGTTGACAATACCCATAATTTCAGCATAGGCTAATGTATCAAGATGTCAACTTACACTTCCGTCCTACTAGAAAGGCGCAGTCAGCCGGCAGTGGTCAGTGCATGCAAGATTTCTCACTGTTAGGAACGGATGGGCTTTGGTAATGACACAATGTTGTGATACAATGTGTCAATGTAGTGACATTGCCAACTGTCATTTTTTAATATGGTATTTAAAGGCTGATTCTTTTATAGAAAAATAACAGGTTGGACTTAGGAGTATACTGATGGTGAAGGGCACTTCCTACATCAGCATAGACCAAGTGAAGACAATGGAAGATCTTAATGGCACCCTCTTGTCTAAAATTGTCATTGGTGTAATCCATGATCACTACAGTACATTTTACCTTGACATGGCTGTTGATGGATCAGACTATTCCTTTGTGAAGGATATCCAGAAAGAACTAACCCCCACCGAAAGCTCCCTACAAAGAGCTTCTTGATAGCTGTTGCGAAGAAAGAAAAAAAAATGCTAAGATTAAGCTCAAGCTCTATGATCCTTCAGAATTCCAAGTGATTCCAAGAAAACAAGGATCGGCAATCCTGTATGCTACAAGGTGGTATCCGGTGGTACAGCAGCTAGTTTGCTTGACCTCAGTGATCCTCGCCGGACACCAATAACGAGGCACGTGACTTGGGTAACTCTATACAATCAACAGTGCAATGGGCTAGTGGCCTGTTTGCGTATCAAAGCCAGGACGGCAATGGGCTTATGGCTTGTTTACATACCAAAGTCAGGACGACGGACGGCCAAGGAAAGTGGGAAAGTAGTGGGTGAGGGGGCAAAACTCACCCCCGCAATTTTCTTTAAGCCAAAAAAACTGTACAATCCAATTCAACACATCAAGTCATCCTAATCCACTCCACCTGGTCATTCTAATACAGACCACTAGCTCCCCCAAACTTCAATTTAAGGCACTGTCCTTAACAACACAATCTACAGTATGGTCAGACAGGTAAATTCCTCGTATTTTCTGACACATTATATTGATCATATTCAACAGTCCCATCTAGAACAAATGTCTTCTAGAGTTTAAATTACCTAGTTATAACTCCTCATTATGAGTTTTTAGCTGATTTTTAGCTGATTTCTTGCTTATTATTGCCAGAAACCGAGCGATTGAGAAGATTGATAATGTGTTATACAAAACATTAGGATTCCATCAAATTCCATGCCAAAAGGATTTTCCTATTATGCCAACAGTATCATCAGGTTTCTGAGAGCAGAAAATTAAACGTCGCGACTGAACCGGACTTCTAGCTAGCATTTTAGAAAATAACATTTCCCGCATCAGCTACAAAAAATCGTTTGCATATCATCAAACAAGTTCCCTACAAAAGCTGGAAAATTGATTAGTACCTCAATGAGGTTAGAACCTCGAAGGTCCACGACTTGCACGATGCTTTGACCTTGTTGAAGAATGAAGCTTTTTTCCTCCATGGCTCTCTTCAAATTCTTCCTTCCGCCACCCATTTCTCCGCCGCTTTTCTGCTTTTGCTCTTCTGCTTTCTCCTGTAGTAGTCCTTCTTCCTCCGCCTTTTGCTCTCAGTCTGAAAAATTCCCCGTCGCTAAAGTTGTCGGAGGCGCCAAACCTAATGAAATTCAACTAACATACTGAAATTTTAATTTGGTGTTTTTTGAAATTTAATTTGTTATTTTGAAATTTATATTTTTTATTTATTTATTTTTAGGAAAGAAAAAACATGTAGACAACATTTATCCACTTTAAATATTTAATGTGAGGATGACAAATAATCCTAAATGTAGCATAGGAAATGATAAATTACCGTCTCAAATCTACTGACATGTCGAAGATACATGTTTGATATATATATACTTAGAAATAAGGAAAACGGGAAAGCTAAACCCCAAAACAGAAGAGGGGAGTTTTGGCGATAGCAGGTGTAAATATTCAATAATAGTCATGAGAGAGAAAATAAAATAAAATAATGAGAAAGAGTTGAGTTTTATGGAGGGTGAGAGAAATATTAAGTAATGGTTGAACATAGATGAATTGATTAATATTATTTTATTTGTTGGAGTAACGAGTGGAGTTGGATCCAAACGAGTAGAGTTGACAACCAAACCTGCCAAATCCACCGAATATAACCAAACTCCATCCTTGGCCATACGCATATGCATGTGGAAATGTCAATCAGCCACCTTCCCTCTGTGAAACAAACCAACTCCTCCACTCCACTGTTCGACAATAGTGGAGCAACCGGTAGCGACGGTGGGTGGTGTACGGCAGCCAGGAAGGAGTCTTTGGAAGCCAACAGAAACGGTGGAAAACTAATACAGAAGGCTTGGGCGGCCGGGATTATTATTTGTTATTACACATAAATCTCGTATAAAAAGCATTTGACTAAGTATTTTGATCCACCTTCAACCACGTGTAGGGATTTTGGCAACTTTTTGAAGACATAAATTCATCCACGTGGAAGGAAAGGGTTGAAAGCCTTCCTTCTTTAAAGTAGTATGATACTGAGATCATACTAAAAACAGACTTAGGAAAATACTTATATAATATTTTGAAAGAAAAAAAATACTAATAGTCTAATTCATCATCAAACTGCCCTTCCTCTTCTCATCGACGTCCCCGCCATCACCGTCATCGTTATCGCAAGATCCTCTTCTTCTTCCTGGAGCACACACTTATTCTTCTAAGATTCCTCCGCACTTTTCCTCAATAGATCCTTAGCCCAACATCTTCTAACATCATCCGACCGACCCATGTACAACTAACAGATAAAATAGTCACTGAATTGCAACGACGCCACCATACGAGCCTATCACTTAACCCCTTCAGACTTTGCAAATTAGTGTTGTAAAAAGTGGGGCTCCAAATTCCCGAAATCTTTCGGGATGTTGAATTTTCTTGAAGACCAAAGTAATTGTCGGAAGCTTGTGATTGGGGGGGGGGGGGGGGGGTGCGTTGTTGTTGTTAAGCCAGTTATGGAAGTCAAATTTATCGTTGACTACATTTTCATTTGGTAGGTTGGTCGAATCCGCGACCAAATCAATAACGTTAGGGGTTTGTGTAGCCCGATTAACTTTTCGTCGTCCTTGGCGATTTCCGACTGACGCTGATGGATGGATACTGATAACATCTTTATCTTTGCGGCGATCATCGGTAACCTACACACAAATGATAGCTAGAAACACCTTAAGAAATAATAATATAGCAGGATGGTGATGAAGAATTTGAATAATAAAACAAATTACAATATCCACTATTAAGTAAAAAATGGAAAATAGAAAAGAAAAATAGATAGAATGACTGTGTTTGCAAGTATTACCAACCAACCAATAAGAATGATGAAATGTTGTGTGTGTTCGCCTGTTCGGTATATTTTGTTGATCTTTATATGCTGATTGAAAATGCAAAGTAAAAAGTTGTTCACACGAAAAAAATTTGCAAAAGGATGCAAGTTGGCTTATTTGAGCCAAACCCAGTCCGGATCCAAACAATAATGTTTGTAAGTATTACATGTTAAAATGCACCGACCTATTTTGTCTAAACTCATCTACTTGATTCAAAAGTGTTGCCGACAATATTATGCTATTTTCTAGATAGAAAATGCTAGACTCTTCAAATAGTAGTAGCTAGAGTTTTCTATTAATATTTTTTTAGTTTTCACATCATTTACTAGACTTCTCTAGTGTTTCCTATTTAGCCAACTTAGGTAGCTATAAATAGGTGACATTCGGTCACCCTAAGCAAGAAAGCAAGTCAAGTGAGCCATGTATCCCACTCTCCATTGTAATATAAAGATTCTTCTATTTTCTTAAATTAGTTGTGTCCCACTCTCCATTATTCTAATATTTAATATTAGTCACAACAAGTGGTATCGGAGCCTCGTCGATCGGGCGTAGTTTTTTGTGGTGGTGATATTTGGTCGGGGACCAACGACGTCGTCACTCTGCCGAAATAAACGGTCGGAGGATATTATTCACCGGTTGAGAAGAATCAATCAAGGATTCTTGTTCGTGCGCGATCCGGACCGCTTGTGAAGTGATTGTCCGGGACCTAGCTTACTTAGTGTTTGACGGTGCAACAAAACTAAGTCACGATGGCGGATTTTTCGGTGAGTAATATTAAAAAATTAAATAATCATAATTATAGCACATGGCAATCGTGTATGGTGTCCTACTGGAGAGCCAAGATTTATTGGAGTATGTCACCGGAAGTGACGCAACGCCGCCCGCTTCAACGGATGCAACGGTCTTGCGTAAATGGAAGGTGAAAGCCGCGAAAGCCATGTTTGCTATAAAGACATCGATCGAAGATGAGATGATTGAGCATATCCGGAAAGCCACCACACCGAAGGAAGCATGGGACACGTTGGCTAGTCGTTTTTCGAGGAAGAACATTTCGCGCCTGCAAATACCGGAGAATGAGTTGATGTCGCTCACCCGTGGAAATCTATCAATCGAGAGATTATTTCACCAAGGTAAAATCTACGTGTTATGAGATTTCCGAATTAGATCCGAGTCCAAAATTGGTGAGTCTCGGATGAGAAGAATATTGATACACGGTTTAAAACCCGAGTATCGAAGTTTCACAACGGCAATACAAGGTTGGGCCACACAACCAACCATTGATGATTTGGAAAATTTATTAGCGGACCAGGAGTCGCTGGCTAAGCAAATGGCAGGCGTAGTTATAAAGTCAGAAGAAGAGGCGTTGTATGCAAGACAAGCAAGAGGAAAATCAAATAGATATAACAATAAAGGATTCAAAAGACAATATGATGGAAAACAACAAAATGATGAAGGACAGAGTTACCAAAGAGGGGGAGCTGAAGGGAAGAGACATGATAATAAGAAAAGTAATGATAGACCTCAAGGAGGAGACAAACGCTTTCACAAGCAACAAAATGCATGCTTCAATTGTGGCAGAAAAGGACATTTCGCAAGAGATTGCAGATTCAAGAAGAAACAAGTCGAAGGAAACGCTGCCACTTCGGATACCAGAGATGACCAAAGTGAAACAGAGTGGGATGTTCAAGCATCTTTGTTAAAGTCCGAGCAAGAAAATATTGACACTACTATGGAGAAAGAACAAGTCCAAGTAAGTTGTGCAGCAACTATGACAAGTGATATTGGGCGTGTTAACTTTCACAATATGTGGATCGTTGACTCAGGAGCTGGCAATCATATGACCGGTGATAAAGAAAGACTTCAAAGAATGTCAGAATACAAAGGAGGTCGTGTTGTCGTAACGGCGGATAACACCAAGCTTCCAATTAGACACATTGGAGAGACGGTGATCACGCCAAGCTCAAATTCTCGGCCGGTGATACCGCAAAATGTGATGCATGTTGATGGAATGAAGAAAAATCTCTTGTCGTATCACGGCTCACGAGTCGGTAATTATGTATTGAGTCACAAGATGTGAAGGTAATTATGTATGTGATCCGTCCCGAGACATTTTATTTGTTTTTGTTTTAATTCGGCCTTAAACCCGTGTCAAAAATTGCTGCCCACAAGATGTGAAGTGTTTATCGTGACCTTAGTGCAAAAGAGTCGCATTCCTTGTAATTTTATATGAATAATGAATGATGAAATATTTATAACGGGACTTGATCAAGAACATCGCTGCGGAGTGAGGTGCAAAAGCTTAAGCAAAGCGTTGAGTGCCCAGTTAGGTTAGGGTTTTTGGCTCTTATTGATCCTTTCGTCGATCTCCGGGATCGTATCGCATCAATTGGTAGCGAGCTCAGCGACGAAGGTATCAAATATCCCCGTTTATTTTCCTTCTTTAATTTTCTTATTCAAAAATAAAAAATAAAAAATAAAAATTAGTTCCTTGTTTTTTTGTTCATTAATTTCGTCCACCCTCTCCCAAGAACATCAGAAAGAAAATCGGAAAACTTGAAGAAAAATGAACCCTAATTACAGATCCCGTTTTTTGTATCAGTTCGAACTCGAAAAATTCTGCAATTTTTACCACATATACAACACATCTCGGGACATGTCGGTTATAAGAGACTTAAGGTCATGATGAAAGAGTCTATGCTCGAAGGACTTCCTAAGTTGGAATGTCGGGACGACACGGTTTGCGCCGGATGCCAATATGGAAAAGCGCATCAACTCCCATATAAGGAGTCGAGATACCGAGCAAAGGCGCCACTTGAGTTGATTCATCGGATGTTTTTGGACCCGTAAAGCAACAGTCAATTGGAGGTGCAAAGTATATGATCACCTTCATTGACGATTTCTCAAGATATACGTGGGTGGATTTCATGAAGGAGAAATCCCAAGCTTTGGAGAAATTCAAGGAATTCAAATGTAAAGTCGAAGCAGAATTTCCGGAGAGAGTCCGTTGTCTCCGCACAGATAATGGAGGTGAGTATACATCCACCGAGTTCTCGGAATATCTAAAGCAAAATAATATTCGCCGGCAGTTGACTTGTCCGAGAACGCCGCAACAAAACGGGGTTGCTGATGTTAGGAAATCTACGCGGGAACGCAGCGGAATTCAAAATTTTGATTTCCTTTTACCCAAGATCGACTTCGTTTAAGCAATAAACAAACGAGTTAGTAGACGGTGGTTACCTTGGTTGATCTAAAAGATCGACGCTTTGACCGTCTAAGGAGAGTAGTTCTGCATAGAGCCGCCCAAGTGTTCGGCCTCTACCGCTAGTCCACACGAACAGCCCGCCGGAATCCCATCATGGATTGCTATTGGAAAACTCCGGTTGTTAGACCGACCTTTTTCCCCTCTCTCCAACTCTCTATAGGATGCTCTCTATTTTACACAAGAACTATTAGTTCTTGGAATTATGATGTACAAAAAAGCTTGACACCCACCTCCTATTTATAGTGGTTGGGGCGCCCCTATGTAGTGTGGAGGAGAAGAAAACCTTTTCCAACAAAATAAGGAAAATATAATTGATTGATTTATCTCATTTATTATAATATCTCATATCAAATAAATCTAGGATATTGTCAATATCTTATATTGAATGTTTCCAAGATATTGTCAATATCTAATATTGACTATCTTTATTTTATTACCATAAATCAATTTACACATGTGTATATATCACATATATATTGTTACACATATAAATCCATTTATATATATATATATTACATGCATGCGCATGCTGCCAAACACTTTTGCACACACGCACACATAGGTACTATTTATATATATATATATATATATATATATATATATATATATATATATATATATATATTAATATCTAATATTAATATTAATATTTGGTAATACCATTAATTAAATTCGCACAACCAAAGTGTATCTTATACACAAATAAGTTGCGCCACCTTTAGCCATAAATTGGCTTCCGGAATATTCTTTAATTAATATAATTAATATCTTGTATTTAATTTATTCATAATAAATAAATACCATCATATTAATTTACCACTATAACATTTATAGTCTCGAGATAAACTTTCCTTATTTGGCTATCATCTATAACCACATTTTAATCCGGCTAGATGTTCTTATGTGTGTGACCCGATAGGCTTCCGAATATGTTGGCCGTAGACACAAAGTGCAAATTACGAAAATGCCCTTCATGCCTAACGATCACGGGATAGCGTCTAGCAACACACCGTGACCCCCAATCATCGGAAGAGTCAAATGCAATGACTACTACCTTTCATGTGAAACGATTACCGTGTAACTTACAATCCTATCGCTGTAATAATATCCATACGGTCGTACGTCGAGTGTCAAACATTAACGACCGTATCTTATAATCTGGATATCATGCTCTCTCGAAGTAACTCATTTACTCCCACTTTGCAAAGATTCACGAGAGTAAGACATTCCTTATAAGAAGGCCATTTCGGATATTCGATCCCAATCATAGGATACGCGATTCCCGGACGACCAATCATGTATACTCCGCATGCTTCGATATCATACCCAATCACTACCGCATGATCGCCCCGTGGCTGTGGGAAACCTCAATAGTGTCAAAGCATGACAATCCACACCGTGATGCCACGAAGACTCCGGTCTTAAGGATAATTACACAACCGCCACATAGTGTGACACTTATCCGTGTAAGTGGGTCGGCCTAACGTACGCATTCTCTAATACACGTCCACGTACGCCCAAGTGTCTCTACACTTCGATAGACGAGATCTATCCCCGCCCTAAAAGACGAAGACATCTAATACGTGCTAGTCCGTTTATACTATCAATGTCCTGTTTAATAGTACATCGACCTAGAGACATTTAAGTATCAAACTTATTAAAGTGATTAGAGATCTCATCAACCATAATCGCCTATCATGGTTTCTCTATCACGAGTTTAATACTAAGGACATTATCATATAACAATTCATAATTGGTTCTCTAAAAGAACATATATATGACAACAGAAAAGCCATTTAATATGTGTATAAACATAAAGAAATAGTAGAAATGATCCGACCCGGTCGGATCCGGTCCAACCCGATTGGATTTAGGACACTATTTCAACAGCTGAAAGAAAGAATCGACATTTAGCTGAGACATGTCGGAGTATGATACATGCAAAGAATGTCCCAGCCCGTTTCTGGGCAGAATGCATGAAGACTGCAGCCCACGTGATCAATCGGCTACCACAAGCAAAGCTTGGATTCATCTCACCGTATCGAAACTCAAAAGAGAGAAACCAGCGTAAGTCATTTCAAAGTATTTGGCTGTGTCTGTTACATATTCGTCCCAGATGAGCTACGAAGCAAATTTGACAAGAAATTAAGCAATCAGATGCATATTCTTGGGATACGATGAGGAAAGAAAAGGATGGAAGTGTTGTGACCCAAGAACGAATCGATGTATGGTATCCAGAAATGTTGTATTCGATGAAGCATCTTCTTGGTGGTCATCTAAAGATGAGGAGCTTTCTGACTCTCCTGTTCTAGAAGAGAAAGTAAGAGAAAAGACTGGAGAAGAGTTATGCACTCTGAAAGTAAATGATGATGGTCAAGAGAAATCGGCAGCAACTCAAGAGATGGAATATAGCGATAGATCGAAAGTCCAACACCGGAGATGGAGGAAGTTGATCATCATGAACAACAACTTAGGAGATCATCTCGACAGAGGAAACCAAATCCTAAGTATGCTAACATTACGACAGTTGATGATACTGCAACTATGGAGCCTTCAAGCTATGAGGAGGCATCTAAAAAGGATGAATGGATCTAGGCGATGAAAGAGGAAATTCAAGCGCTTAAGCAAAACCAGACTTGGGAACTTGTTCCGCTTCCGGAAGGAGTAAAACCAATATCTTGCAAATGGGGTTACAAGGTGAAAACACGACAAGACGGATCCATAGAAAGACATAAAGCTCGATTAGTTGCTCGAGGTTTCTCACAACAATATGGCTTAGACTATGATGAGACGTTTAGCCCGGTGGCGAAGATAACTACAGTACGAGTTTTATTGGCACTTGCAGCTAGTAAGTCTTGGAAGATATGGCAGATGGATGTGAAGAACGCATTCCTACATGGCGAGATCGATCGAGACATATACATGGAGCAACCAAAAGGCTTCGAGAGTTTGACTCATCCTAAATACGTGTGCAAGTTAAGAAAGGCATTATATGGATTGAAACAGGCGCCAAGGGCTTGGTACGGAAAAGTTGCAGAAATTCTGACTCATAGTGGATTCTCTATGGCTCCGTCCGACTCAAGTTTATTCATCAAGCATCAAAATAACAAATTAATAGTCGTGTTGGTATATGTTGATGATCTCATCATCATTGGAGATGATGACAACGAAGTTCAACAAGTCAAAAGGAACTTATCAGTCCGGTTTCAAATGAAAGAACTTGGAGAGCTCAAGCACTTTCTTGGACTTGAAGTCGAGTACACTAAAGCTGGGTTGTTCCTTTGCCAACAGAAGTATGTTAAGGATCTGTTAAAGAAGTCTGGAATGATATACTGCAAGCCTTCTTCAACACCAATTGAAGTCAATGCCAAGTTGAGCTCAAAAGAAGGCAAAGAGTTGGATGATCCTACAAGTTATCGACGACTAGTAGGAAGCCTGATATACTTGACGTTAACAAGACCAGACATTTCCTTTGCAGTTGGCGTCGCAAGCAGATTTATGCAAAGTCCAAGAAAGCCACATTGGCAGTTAGTTCAGAAAATTATGAGGTACATCAAAGGAACTTATGACTACGGTATTTTCTACCAGAAAGGAGTGCCATGTAGACTCATTGGATACTGTGACGTTGATTATGCTGGGGATCATGACACTATCCGGTCAACTACCGGTTACGTGTTCAGCCTTGGTTCTGGAGTAATATCTTGGTGTAGCAAAGACAACCTACTGTATCTCTATCAACTACCGAGGTAGAATATCGGGCAGCCGCTATAGCGGCTCGAAGTCACTTGGCTAGTGCGCATTCTCGAAGGATTTACACCCCGGTTGATCGTCTTTGTGGATTTACATTGTGACAATATATCTTCACTTCAGCTAGCAGAAAATCCAGTATTTCATGCAAGGACCAAGCACATTAAAGTGCACTACCACTTTATTCGAGAGAAGGTTCTTCAAGATGAGATACGAGATGATTCACGTGAAGACCGAAGATCGGTTAGCGGATGTCTTCACCAAAGGTTTAAGCGGAAACAATATCGCGGAATTCGAAATGCTCTGGAATGCTATCTAAATCATCACTAAAAGAAAGTAGTCGGTGAGGGGAGTGTTAAAAAGCACCGACCTATTTTGTCTAGACTCTTCTACTTGATTCAAAAGTGTTGCCGACAATATTGTGCTATTTTCTAGATAGAAAATGCTAGACTCTTCAAGTAGTAGTAGCTAGAGTTTTCTATTAATATTTTTTTAGTTTTCACATCATGTACTGGACTTCTCTAGTGTTCCCTATTTAGCCAACTTAGGTAGCTATAAATAGGTGACATTCGGTCACCCTAAGCAAGAAAGCAAGTCAAGTGAGCCTTGTATCCCACTCTCCATTGTAATATAAAGATTCTTCTATTTTCTTAAATTAGTTGTGTCCCACTCTCAATTATTCTAATATTTAATATTAGTCACAACATTACAAACCAACCAATAAGAATGATGAAACGAGGTTAGAACTAGCCAAGACAAATACTTATACACAAAGGCATTTGCATCATTGTTAGCTACTTAGCACTTGTAGATTGCTGTAAATACATACTTCATCCACCATTTGTAGAGACAATGGCTATAGGACCATATTCTTCGATTACGTGCAAACATTTAACTCTCGGTGGATGATGAAAACCTAGTTCCAATGGCATAGAGAGCCATCGTGTTATGCATACTTAGCCACGAGACCATCTTTATCACCATCGTCTTCTTTTAAACAACCTTGTGTGAACCTATCGTAGTTTCTTGTCCGTTCACCAAGCACACGTACCAAATCCTCTTGATGCAATACCTCATTTTCAAGTAATAGTTCAGCAATTTGAGCAACATGCTCTTTGTGTTCCTCTATCAGATGAACCGTGCGGTCATATGCTTTAGCCACCCATTCTCTTACTTCGTTATCCATTATTGCAACTGTTTTGCTGCTGTCATGTGCTTTAGCCACCATCATCCTCTATCCCTCCTCTTATTCATTCTCGTCCCGCCATCATCGTCATCATTATTGCAGGAATCCTCTTTTCCTCCTGGGTCACACTCTTATTCTTCTTAGATTCCTTCACACTTTTCTTCAATAGATCCTTAGTCCAACATCTTCTAACATCATCCGACCAACCCGTGTGCATCTGACAGATGAAATAGTCATTGAACTGCAACGCCACCACGAGCCCTAGCACTTAATCCTTTCAGACTTTGCAAATTAGCATTGCAAAAAAAGTGGGGCTCCAAATTCCCGAATTCTTACGGGGTGTTGAATTTCCTTGAACACCCGAGTGATTGTCTGAAGCTTGTGACTGGTGGGGTGCGTTGTTGTTGTTAAGCCAATTATGGTAATCAAAATTATTGTTGACTACATTTTAATTTGGTAGATTGGTCGAATCGGAGACCAAATCAATAACGATTAACTTTTCGGGTGATTTGACGTGATGAATGATTAACATATTCATCTAAGAGTCCAGCCATCAGTAACCTACACACAAATGATAGTTATAAATACCTTAATAGTTGTATATGTAACCTGACGTCAATATTAAGAAATAGATGAATGAATATTGATAACATATTAATTAAGATAGAATGACTATGTTCGCAAGTATTACCAACAAACCAATAAGAATGATGAAATAATGTGTCTATTCGGTATATTTTGTCAATCATTTTTAACTAAATTTTATTCAGCAAAATGTATAGGTCTGGAAGTGAAAAATCACAAAAAAAATAAAATAAAAAATAAAATAAAAATATGATTCATTAAAAAAATGGATATTTCTCTTATTTTGAGGAGAATAAATATTTAGTTCTATAGCCTCAAAAAAAAAAAAAAAACACACATTGTTTTATTTTATTTTATTTATTTATTTTTTACATTTTCTTGAGAAAAAGCCTGCTTATATACCTGCTAACAGAAAAATTCAAACTTTGGCGCAAGTGGTGCTGATTATCCAGTACGAGGTTTCAAGCAAGCGCCTTTTTCTTCCAGATAGCAAAAATTCATCTCTCAGCCGAGATTTCCCTTGTCCCAATTCGAAGCTACTCGCACTATACAATCATCTGAAGTTATTCCAGCCGATTTTGGTACCATGACCCTATATAATTCTACAAATTATTGATTTTTTTGCTCAATTTCAGCAGCATGGGTCGGAAGAAACAGCTTCCACGCCGAGCAGTGGGGATTCAAGCAGCAGAAGAAGAGAAAGTCCTTAAGCCCGAAGGAGACGAAGAGTTAAAAAGTGATGAAAAGGATGCATATTTTGTGCAAGTAAGTAGGGGTAGC
The DNA here is from genome assembly GCA_036785695.1 of Gentiana straminea. NCBI lineage: Eukaryota > Viridiplantae > Streptophyta > Magnoliopsida > Gentianales > Gentianaceae > Gentiana > Gentiana straminea. The sequence continues at coordinate 140,660 of JAVUPR010000342.1, forward strand.
TGGGGATTAGATAATCATTACGATGTTTCAGAAATTGTGTTGTCGAATTTGCATATAAATGCAGATACATGTGGTTATAGGTTTAATAAAGAGCTTTTATTGGACTCGAAGTATTTATTGAGGTTTAGGTTGAATAATGTTGGTGGTTTTGTTAATAGGATAAAATTAGGGCATTGGCCTGTATTGTCTGCGTCGAGTATAGAACTACAGTTTGTAATGAGCGGTGTGGAAGGGGATGTGGTGATTGCATTTGGGAATTTGGATGGGCCTGATGAGTCTGTTTCCGGTCTTGTTCATTTGATTAGTTTGGGTTTCTTGACGTTGAGGCCGGTTTTAGGGACGGTGTTGCGTGAAGATACGCAATCTTTGAGGATGAGAGTTGAAGTTCTAGAAAGTGCTTTTAATGCTTGTGATTCAGTTTTGGAGAATACTAAGCAATTATGGAAAAAGAGTATGATGAATGTCATGGTTTGGATGCGGCCCGAAGTTATGACCTCAGAAGCTAGGTATGGATATACAACAGCAACTTGTAAGCTGATTGATTCATCTACAATGTCAGAAGATGAACGCCCTGTTGTCGATAAACGAACAAGGTTTGATCTTGCTGGTTTTTACGAAGCAATTAAGCCATCAAAGTGAGTAAGTTATCATTTATCATGTAATACTAGTTACTTTGATTCTTACTTGAAGTGTTTTTGATTTTTCGCTTGATTTATGGAAATGATTTAATGAAGGGAGGGGCCTATGTTGGAGGATGATTTGCCAGGCTTGTTGCCAGAACTTAGACCGTACCAGCGCCGGGCAGCTTACTGGATGATACAGAGGGAGAAAGGAAACTCAGAGTGGCCCAAAGGAAGCGAGGAAAACTCATTAGCCTATCCTCTATGTATGCCCTTGAGTTTGATTGACTCGTCTACAAGGGTGTATTACAATCCCTTTTGGTATTTTCTTTCTCTGTGTTTGCAGGACATTTGTAGACCACAAACGTGGGCATGAGTTATTGAAATTTGGCATTTTATTACACGTGTGTCATTCTCTGCTTTTTCCTTGAAATAACATATTTTGCTTGTTTTTTGTCCTTTTAAAAAAATTCTCAAGTTATATGGAAGATGCATATTGACACTACAGTAAAAGCTTTCGCTGTATAACCTGGTTGGAGACTTAGAGCCAACTTCTTTGGACAAAAGAAGTCAAGGCTATGTGCAAAGAGCGTAATGGCCTAGCCCTTCCCTAGACCTGCATTGATGATACTTTCTTGCTCAATTAAGGATCACATTTAGTCCTTATTTCTCACCATTTAGTGAGACTTTAATCTGCATGTCACAACTCTAAGTGAAAGTTACATTGAAAGGGGCAGAGGATTGTTTCTGTTAGAGTACTTAATTCAGCTTAGTTGATGTGAAAACAAACATATTATGTTTTCTACGTATGTACTTTATTTGATTAAGGGTGGTATTTAGCTGCATTTATTTCTCTTTCTTCCTCAAGTTATCTTCCGTTCACCATGTGTTGCTAAATCTACAAGTGGTTCTGATGATAAAATATACTCTTATGTTATCACAAAAATGTATGGATTACCTTTTATCTTGCCTTTGATTAATGTTTAGTGCATTGCTTTCTGTTTTAATTATTCATTTGAAATATCCTATAACTCCTAAGCATCTTATTAATTTTTGTAGTGGGAATATCTCCTTGCATCCGGAGTACTCATACTCTTATATTCCTGGCGGTATTCTTGCTGGTGAGTAACGGTTGCTTTCATGCATATGATCTAGGATCTATGTATTTTGTTTGATGGTTCGAGAATCAATATGTTAATTAGTGAAAAATGTGTTCTATTCAATATAAAGTCATTTTTTTAATATGCCACTTGTGCTTTGCTGTGAGTGTTCATAAATATGGTACATTGCAGTTTGGCTTCGAGTATGTTGGTGCAGTAAGCTGACGTAGGTTTTGTCTTGTTATGCTTTTGTTTCACAAATGCAGATGAGATGGGGTTGGGAAAAACTGTTGAGCTGCTTGCTTGCATCTTTGCCAATAGGGCGTCATCCCAGGAAGTTATGGGGCTTCTTCATGAGGAAAATCAAGAAGATGGAAGTGGAAGAACTAATTTAAGACGGTTGAAACGAGAGCGAGTTGAGTGTGTTTGTGGCGCTGTGAGTGAAAGTTACAGATATAAAGGATTATGGGTGCAATGTGATATATGTGATGCTTGGCAACATGCAGATTGTGTTGGTTTTTCACCTAAAGGAAGAAAAGCAGCATCCAGAAATGATCAGAACTCAAAGAAGCATATTGACGGAGGGAAAGATAATGATATAACTCTGATGGATGGGTCTTATATCTGTCAAATGTGTTCAGAACTTATCCAAGCAACCAAATCTCCAGTTGCCACAGCTGCAACTCTCATAGTATGCCCTTCCCCTATTTTGTCTCAGTGGCAATCAGAGATAATCCGGTAAGTACATTATCCAAGGTTCCATCGATTTGAGCTATAAATAATACAAAATTTAACCGTTCATTTTCAAATTGTTTTTGAGGGAACATTTTGGTTTTTGAATTGTGTTTTTGGTCAGCTGGAGGCTATACTATATTTTGTCCTTCTTCATATGAATGAGAAAGAAGGCAAATACATCTATTTGAATTATCATGTTATATAAATGCTAAAGCTGTTAGGGAGAAGTATTTTTAGAGTTAAACATTTTAACAGTATCAGTATTAGAATAACGGCTGTGTGTTTACACTGTGGTTTGTGTTGTAAGAAGTGTGATATGATCAACTAGATTCTGGCTTGTAGGGCTAGGCGGTTAGTTGGATTGAGGGATGCGCGAAAAGTAAAGGTCTCATTCAGTAGGTGACCAACGCCTGTTGTTTAGTATTCCAAGTGTTAAATAAACTAATGGCACCCTAATGCTTGATCACGTGTTCTACATGTTATTCTTCGATTATTAGTTTATATTGTGTTGTCAAACACACTATGTTGCAATTACTATGCACTTCAAACACACTTATTTTGAAATGTTAAGGAAATGATTATATGTATTGAAATAGTGTATATTATTGTTCATTTCGCCTGTATTTGATTTGAAATTGCCAAATCTGTTGTTACATTGGAATGATGTCAAATTATGTGAGACTTAATGAATAGAAGGAGAAAGAGAGCAGAATATTGTGTTTCTGCATGTTTCTCGTCTAGTTGAGGAAAAAGTTTGATATGAAGAGCTCTATTGGTAAAAGGGCATAGATATTCAATTATGTATGCGCAGACTATAGTGCTGGTGCAAGTATGGAATGATTTACATTTGTCTTCTTTGTCCTCTTTCATGATTTCCCAATAATCCTATCATGCTATAAACAATGCAGCCACACAAAACCTGGTTCATTGAGAGTCCTTGTTTATGAAGGCCTGAAGAGTTTGTCCATCACGGATACACCTATATTTGATGTCAGTGATCTCATCAGTGCTGATGTCGTTCTGACAACCTATGATGTTCTTAAAGAGGATCTGTCACATGATTTTGACAGACACGAAGGTGATCGACGCACCATGAGATTTGAGAAGAGGTAACTTCATGAAGATGATCAAAGTCCTCCCCCCCCCCCCCCCCCTTCTTTGGTTGTTCTGCAGCTGAAGTGTACCCATTTTAAGTGCTTGTTCACTCTTTCTTGTTTTTTTTAACCTTCTGCTTCCCGTCAATCGTTATGAATACTTTTCTGCCAAACCGACGTACATGAGGTTATCTCCTTATTGACAACTATCCAGCCTGTCAAGGGGTTGAACTGTTAAATTTGTTGATTAGGATAATCGTGTAATCAAAGGTGAAAAGTTAGGTAGCAAAGTGGCTGCAAGAGAAGAGCATGGAAAAAAGGATGATTGTTTAGTCTCTTTTTACAACATGAAAAAGAGACGTTAATGCAAAGAGAATGCCTGACACTTGAGGATAGAGAGAGAGAGAGTGATATAGGCGGATGGATAGGAAATGGTGAATTACGCTTCCCGATTATTCTCATAGCATTCATCATGTTTTTTCTTCCCGTTGAATTGCGATGTTCTTGCCTTCTAGATACTTAAGAGGAGGTTGAAAAGCTCCCCCGAATCCTTTTAAGGTCTCCTACAACTTTTAGATTGAGATGAGATACCTCCCCCCCAGTTGAGGCCGTAGAAGGTGAGATCAGGCAGTGCCTTGTGTTTTGAAATGTATGCAGAATCTTTGGCCTGGTCTGAATTGATATTTAGATCCCTTTAGTTTGGACAGATATTTCATTTTAAATATGCGAGGGAGGTGCCTGGTTTGTGATGTGTTCGAAGGATCATGGATTTTGAAGTCTTATTTGATTAAAAACATGCAATATAATACTAGCAAGAATCTTCAATGGATGCATTTCGGTATGTATTATTAGTATCATATATCTGTTAAAATCCTGGGTTATATCTAAATTTCTGTTCTGATGTTTTTGTTTAGATATCCGGTCATTCCAACCCCTCTTACCAGAATATTCTGGTGGAGAATATGCTTGGATGAAGCTCAAATGGTGGAAAGTAATGCTGCTGCTTCAACAGAAATGGCATTACGTCTAAATGCTAAGCATCACTGGTGTATAACAGGGACTCCCATACAGAAGAAGCTTGATGATTTGTATGGACTCTTAAAGTTTATCAAAGCATGTCCTTTTGATGTTTTTAGGTGGTGGGCTGAAGTTATACGTACTCCCTATCAGGTCTGTATCTGCGTTTTATGTACTTTAGTTTGAATCCAAGTATGATGGTGGCGGAGGGGACATGTCATAGGCATGTGCCATACTTACTCAGGAATTCATGCAGTCTGGATCCATATGTTATCTCATCAATAAGCTCGCTCTTGTTTATGGGCTCTTGTGAAATGCTTAGTATACCTGTAGCTTGCCTTAGGTCTTTAGGTATATATATGATCTTTTCTGTCTTTACATGTGATTTATAAGAGTCCCTTTGATTTACGTATATCTTTAGGTGTATTTTCTACTCTATACAGATGTGCTTTTTAATTCAGATTATATCATGAATTTGACTTCATGTTCAATGATTTGAAATGCGTGTCTCTTTGGTCTTGTCATGCATTCTATAATTTTACAGGAAGGAGATGCTGGAGCCATGACATTTGCACATAATTTTTTGAAAATTATCATGTGGCGCACATCAAAAGTGCAAGTTGCAGAGGAGCTGCAGATTCCTCCCCAGGAAGAACGCGTCTCGTGGCTCAGTCTTTCACCAATTGAGGCACATTTTTACCAGAGACAGCATGAAACTTGCGTAAAAGATGCTCATGAGGTGGTAGAAAGTATGAAAGAGGATATCTTGAAGAGGAATAAATCAGGTAGTTGATAACAACTGGTTGACTTTTACTTGTTCAGTCATTTTTAAGATTGTTCTGATCTTTCACAGGTTCCAAAGCACCTGATGTTTTATCCGAGCACCTGATAACTCATTTGGAGGCTGCCAAACTATTTAACTCACTCTTGAAGCTCCGTCAAGCTTGCTGCCATCCTCAAGTGGGAAGTTCTGGTTTACGTGCTTTGCAACAATCTCCCATGACCATGCAAGAGATACTGTCGGTAAGTTTTGAGATACTAGGAAGGTCATTGATCATGTATGTACGTGGCTAATTTATGTCTACTACTAAAGCATATAATCGTTTTATTCTATTTGGACATTAGGCTCTTGTAGGTAAAACAAAGATAGAAGGTGAAGAAGCCCTCAGGAAATTAGTTTCTGCGATAAATGGACTTGCGGGTATAGCAATACTTAAGCAAGATTATTCCCTAGCAGTTTCTTTGTACAAAGAAGCACTGTCATTTGCGGAAGAAAATTCTGAGGATTTTCGCTTGGACCCATTATTAAACATACACATACAACACAATCTTGCTGAGCTACTCCTGTCTTCAGACTGCACCAAGAAATTTCCGCATGACCATAGAATCTTGACTGAAGAGGACTCAAAGGCCCATGAACTTAAAGAAGAGAATGACCGTCCTGTAAAAAGGGCAAGGCTATCTGGTGATGCCCCAAACTTGATTATCGAGTCTGATAATTTGCCTGAGGAAGCAGGCAAATCAGAGATAGATAGTTCATGTAAACCCACGCATGATCAAACTTACAGTGCAGAATGTGAACATTTAAAAGAGAGATTCTTAGCTGCATTCTATTCAAAGTTGTCCATGGCTCAACAAGAATTCAGGAAATCACACGAGCAGGTAAATTTTGTTTCAAGTAGTTTTCATTAGATGTCTAGAATTTTTCTCAAATTCTATTTTGCAGTATATTATGAGGACTTCAAAGATATTTTTGTGCATGTTTTTCTTTGTCTACTTTTTTATTCTGTTGTCATATGTATTTTTTTTGTGCATGATGGCTTTGGAGCTTGGGTACGTGATTCTTTTTAAATCCAAAATAATGCTCTTTTTTATTTCCTTGACTGGTAAATATATGAGTATATTACACACCCCGATAAATTGTTTCCAACATTCGTGTATGAGATTTTGGAGTATTTTGTTTTATATGTAATAATTTTTGCTATCACGCTTTGTATGTGAAGGTGTCGTATGAGTTCAGCTGTAGGAAAAACCTGCACACTGCTTGGTGGATGGAAGCTTTGCAACAAATTGAGCAGAATAAGGATTCATCCAGGGAGCTAATAAAAAAAATAAGAGAGGCAATTGCTGGCACTTTGAATACCTTGCGCGTGTCAAGAGTATCGTCCGGGTAAGAGTTTTTGGTATATCATGATATGATTTTCTATTCAGCATCAGTTATAATTTTCTATGGGTGATCATTTGCTTCATTTTTCACAAGGATGAAATGAAAGGTCCCCTGATGAAATTGTCACTTTTGTGTTTTTGGCATTACCTTAAGGTGTTTTTGGCATTACCTTAAGCTGTTATACCAATTTTTTTTTTTTTTTTTTTTTTTTTTTTTTTTTTTTTTGTGTGTTTTCCTATGAGGCAGCTTTCGTAGCATATCGACTCTTAAATATTTCATCCAAACTGGATTGGATTCATTGGAAGAATCAAGAAAACGTTTACTTGATAGACTTCTAGACATTGATTGCACTATGGAAAATCCTCGAGAAGCGGATGTTACACGTGTAAGAAGCTGTCCAACTTGCTATCAAGGTGACGGTGTCCTGTGTGTTCATTGTGAACTGGATGACTTGTTTCAGGTTCTCTATTCAAGCACTTTGAATATGAACGCTTGATTCTGTCTTCATTGTGCATTGTCGTTTATTTCTTTGTATTTCCCATCACAGGCTTACGAGGCCCGGCTTTTCAGGCTTAATAAAGGAAGTAATGGTGATTTGTTAACTTCAGCTGAGGAGGCACTGGACTTTCAAAAGAGAAGGTCTGCACTTAATCGGTTTTATCAGACTTTGTCCAAAGACGGCAAGAAGGCAACTTTGGGAGCTTCCGAAAATGAAGATGATGAGAAAAAAAGGGATGTCAAGGATAAAGTGATGGTGGGTAAATTGTTTTGTTATTATGTGTCTGTTTAGCAGCAAAGTAATATTTCAATCTTGTGTTATTTACATATAACATCCATGTGTTTTATCCAATCTACTAGTGCACCCTTTCATGTGATTTGTTCATGATGTCTGAAATATCCATAACTTCTTGTACTGCTGAAAAAGAAAGAACTTGATTCGAGATTTGATCCTTTTGTGATGATACCAAATTGTTAGGTTTCAAAATCACCCTCTGACTTGGAGGTTGTGCTGGGGATTATAAAAAGCAACTCAAAGGGTTTGTTAGATGGTGAAGGTACATCAGCATCAACAAAGCAGTTACTTCTTCTTGAGGTATTTGTATTATCCAGTCATTTTCTCCTTTGCCAAACCGAGTTGGAACACTATTTTCTGGCGTCATTGTGCAGGATTTTATTAGGGTGTTGTTAGTGGCACCACACGAAACCTACTGTTGTTGTGGCACCACAGTAACAATCGAACTTTTAAAAGTTGATTTTAGAGCTTAAAATCAACTTTATTGCTGTTGATGTGACAACCAACTGCCGAAAAATCGATTCTAAGGTCTGGAATCAACTTTTCAAAAGTCGAACATTTCCGGTGTGATGCCACGGTAAAATCTCAATGATGCCCCTAGAGGCGCCTTTTTATTATATACTACCTCCACCCCTAGCATGTATCTTCCAAGTGGTGTGCTTTTTGTTTCTTTTTTTTTTTTTTTTTTAAGAAGAATGATGTTTTTATGAAACAATTCAGCGAAATCCTTGAAGATGTTTGGAGGGAAATTAGAGTAGGCCTTTTTCAAATAGATGAATCTGACTTAAAGCTATTAGATATGAAATTCCTCTAATGCCACCATGGAATAAGTAACTATGTAATTGTAATTTGTATGTTAGGGCATGCGGAAGGAATATGCACTAGCAAGATCCTTGTCTACGGCTCAAGCTCAAGTTCTACGTGCTTACGATGAAATAAATATGGCAACCAGTCGGCTGCGTTTGAAGGAGGAGGTCGATGATGACTCTGTGGATGCCTTAAGTCCTGATGAGCTTGATGCTGCAAGCATTCAAAATTCTAGTGATAAATTTCTTGCAGTGTCTTTGTTATCACGTATAAAGGGGCAACTCCGGTACTTAAAGGTAATCAATGGGGAGATTCTTATCGTTATAATATCTCTTACGTCATTTTTGAGTGTATTTTGGATGTGATTGCTCCCAGGGATTGGCAAGCTCTGAACAAAGTCTACAGTCAGATGATCCAAAGAAACCAGCTTTTACCGAGTCTAAAATACCGATTTCTTCTCCAGCAGAAAATGAACAGAAAGGTCAAACTAATGCTCATGAGGAAGCTTGTCCTGTTTGTCAAGAGAAACTAAGTACTCAAAAAATGGTTTTTCAATGCGGTCACGTTACTTGTTGTAAATGTGAGTCGTCCTGATAATTATATCTTTCAATTTTCTTTTTTTCGTAATCCCTTATTTTGGTTCATGCTATAGTAAGTGAGGCCCCTACTTGGTGAGAGTTTTCTCTGATGCAGTGATCACACGTGTCTTAACGTGTGTTTTGGCATCAACGGAGTTACATCACAAAGCACTTGAGTTTTAACATTGAAATAGGGTCACTGGAGGGATCACTAGACCAATTTCATATGGAGGATTCCAGTTGTTTAGGACGTCTTTAGTAACACCACGTCAAATCCACCATTATGGCACCATAATAGCAATAAACTTTTTCATAGTTGATACTAGAGCTGAAAATCGACTTTCCGCCGGTCGATTATCACAATCATCCTGGTGATATTCGATTCTCAGCTCTAAAATCGACCTCAGAAAAGTTGACTGTTTCCGTTGTGTTGCCACATTAAAAACACCTTGGTGTCACTAAAGGCACCCGTTGCTCTGTACTTCAATGAGTTCAATCCATGCTATGTAGATGCATTTGAACTGTTTATTTTAAGTTTACTGATTTACCCTTCAAAAAAATATGTAGATGTACTTACATTTACCGAATATCTTACTTGAATAACTCTATTTCTATTGTTTTTTAGGTTTATTTGCGATGACTGAGCAGAAATTAGTTCATCATGGAAATAATTGGATAATGTGTCCTACATGTCGACAGCATACTGATTTCGGAAGCATTGCATTTGCTGATGATAGACGCAGTTCTTCGTGTTCATCTTCATCTCTAGCCGATGAGAAAGCTGAACTGTCTATACACGTTCAAGGTTCATATAGTACAAAGGTATATGCTGTGCTTGCAAACACTTTTGCATTTGTATTAGACTGTAAGACGCATGTTTTATTCACTTCAGAAACAGATGACAATTTATTTGATTTTTTTTTTGAAAGCAGTAAATCTTTTATTCACATAAATGCAAAAGCTTCAATCTATCTAAAAGTTCAGACTAGGGTTGTAAACAATCCGAGTCGAATCAAGCATTTACTTATTGAGTTGAGCAACCACTCAAAACAGTGATTCTTGAAATCGACTTGAGTTCGTTCGAGCAGGGAGAAAAATTGCTCAAGATCGGTTTGATTAGGTTTTAATTATGCTCGAGTTTGACTCGATTATGCTCTACATGATTTCAAGCAATTCAAGCTCGAGCAGCTCGAAAAATATTTTAAATGCTAATATATGCACACTAAATATTTTATAGCAATTTTAGAATGTACTCCTCTGTCCGAAAATGAGTGTCATTTTTGTTAGGTGTTTTTGTCCCAAAATAAGTTCCATTATAGGATTTCTAGAAACAATTGTGTATATTCTACCAAAGCTGCCCTTATTTACTATTCTCAAATTAAGAGGAAAAAGAAAAGAGAGTTGTTGAGAGCAAAAAGAAAAGCAGGTTGTTACGAGGAAAGAGAAAAGCGGGTTGTTAAGAGGAAAGAGAAAAATACTCCAACTTTTCTTGAGGGTAGATAAGTCTTTTTATATGTTTTCTTAAGCTGTGTGCGAATTGCTAAAATGACACTTATTTTTAGACAGATGGAGTACAAAAGAATAAATCTTTTTATAATATAATATAATATAATAATGCTCAATAAAGCTCGTGATTACGGGTTAAGCCTTAAAGTACACGAGTTTGGCTCAAGTACAGTTAAACCATATTTGAATGAGCCTTTCCCGAGCTGAGCATCGAGCAGTTGATTAGTGTCTCGGATCTTAAACACCCCTACTTCAGAGAACTTTTATCACCGCCTTTAATATGTCAAAAAGACACGAGTCAAAACCGAAAACTAAAGCAATTTCCCAGCTCAATCTACATTTCACAACTTTCCTTCATCTAGATGCCGCAAACCTTATAGTCTTCTAACACTTCAGTATCCACCACAAAAAAATGTTATATATATATATAGTTAGCTTCATCTTGAATATACAACTTATGTAATTCTCTATTTACTTTCAGATTGAGGCAGTGGTGAGGAGAATTTTGTCTATCACAACTACGGATCCTGCAGCGAAAGTCCTTGTATTCAGTAGTTGGAATGATGTTCTTGATGTGTTAGAGCATGCCTTTGCTTCAAACAGGATAAGCTTCGTCCGGATGAAAGGAGGCAGGTTAGAGGCTTAGAGCAGTTGTTTGTTTGTTTTGCCAAAAAAGTCCCTTATGTTGTCGGGACTTACTTTGCGGGATCGTCATTTTTCATCACCAAAATACTATAATTGATCCCTCTTGTTTCATTATTTTTGCATTTATATCCCAAATGTTTCATCTTGGCACTTTTACCCCTTGTTTATGCAATTTCTTTCTCTTCACATTTTCACTCCAAAGTGCCATGTGTCTGAAATCTAGCATTGAAGATACTCCAACCAATAAAAACTCGACACGTCGGCAAAAATGGACTGAAAAGGTAAACATTGTATAGATGAGGGGGGGTAAAAGTGCCATGATGAAATATAGGAGGCAAAAGATGTGAATGTTGTTGGAGCTGAATTTTCGGGTTGTCTTCAAATTTAATCTCTGTTCTAGGAATAAAGAACCAATTAAGGACTGTGCTATGAAACTCTCACCTCCTTACTCATGATTAAAGTTCCGACCTTGCCCCTGATTAATCTTCTCTCCTATTCGTCTTTATCCATTGCCACACAACTAAACCTAAGACTATAAGTAGTTGACCGCGCAAAGCTTTAAGCTTTTTGTGGTTGTGATTGTACAGGAAGGCAAATGTTGCCATCAACTGCTTCAAAGGGAAAAACATGGAGAAACAAAGCGGGAAATCACAAAACGGAACACCTGCTGAACCCGGTTTTGTTCAGGTCATGTTGATACTATTCCAACATGGAGCCAATGGACTCAATCTTCTGGAAGCAAAACATGTAATTCTTGTGGAGCCTTTACTGAATCCTGCTGTTGAAGCACAGGCAATTGGTAGGGTCCATCGAATCGGACAAGAGAATAGGACGTTCGTTCACCGCTTCATAGTGAGTTTTTGAGTCTCTTTTCTTTGTACTTTCTGCATGGAATAGATTTAATGGCTTCATTTAAGTGATTTTCATACTTAAATATTAATACATTTCAACCCGCCCCTCAAGTTTGGGCCTATAACAAAGACTTTGGGTTAATTTCGTTCACAGAGATATACAAATAGCACAACAAGGTCAATAAGGAGGCTCAACACTTGACAATAGGGATAAAGACACTTTTGGTCATTTTTGTTTCCCGATTTTACGCTCTTATTCCCAATGTATCATATTACCCCTCTTCATAGCATTTTTTTTTCCACCTTTTCAGCCCCCTTCTGCCACATGTCAAGTTTTTTATTATTGCTTAAAGGGGAATAGACACTTTTGGTCCCTTTTGTTTCACAATTTCCACACTTTTACCCCTCATCTATGCATTTCATTAAATTTACAGACTAAATTGTCACGTGTCACACGATCTGCATTGAAGGTACAACATGCATCAACCAATATAAACCTGACACGTGACAAAATGTAAACTGAAAATTTACAAAGAATGCATAGACGAGGGGTAAAATATAACGGTTTCTTTCCAATGGTATAAAAAATAAAGACAAGGGATGTATGCAATTTGTATCCTCATATTCTTCTGGTTGAATGACAGGTTAAAGACACAGTTGAGGAAAGCATTTACAAGTTAAACAGAAGTCGGAATACTACTAATACAAGCTCACTTGTAAGTGGAAACCGAAAAAATCAGGACTATCCGGTTCTGACTCTCAAGGACGTAGAATCCTTATTCAGAGTGGCTTCGTCTACTGGCACCGAGGAAGAACAGACTACACAGAGCTTGAATCACTTGCCGCCTTCTGTAGCCGCTGCTATAGCTGCCGAGAGGCGGCTAGCCGAGGGTAAAGTCTGAGACATATATTTTGCTCGGTTTGCTTTGTTTCCACGGTTTTGCATTGTGATAAAGAAGGCATAGAGGATTTGGAGTTGCCAATGGCACCACATTGAATCTACTTTCGGGACACCACACTAAGTCGAACCTTTGCCTGAAGTGTGGTGCCACGGTAGATTCACCGTGGTGCCAATAACAGGGCATTCATCATAGAAATGGACCTTGGGACAACGCTTTTATTTTCGGTAAGTGGTAAAAATACCACCACACCAAACTTACCAATGGAACACAGCACAACACACTGAAAAATTCAACCTCCAAAAAGTCTAATCTTTTTGGCCTTGTGATAGAGACCTTTTTAAAAGTCGAATGAGCACCTTCGACCTTTAAAAAGCCGAACTTGAGGTCCCGTTATGGTGCCGTGGTAAATTCGTTGCGTTGACCTTAACAAGTTCTATGTACATAGCATGTAGATACATTTGTGTCCATAGAATAACAGGCACAAAAGTGCAAGGGATTAGGTACATTTGTGCCCTGTTTCAAGTAGGACATACTTTCTGGTTAGCATATTGAAAGGTTTATTTATTTATTTGTTTCTTAAGACAATTGTCTAATAAGACAAGCTTAGTGGAACACTCATTTTTTTCCTTAAGAAAATTCATTTTTAGATGTGGTTTATTTCTTTCATAAATAGGGTCATCCTTTTTAGATCCGTAAAATAACTTTCGGTATCGCGTATGTAGGTATGTAGGAACGCCACTGCTCACTAATGTTCATATGAACGTCATCACCATTACCGCTATCATGTTAAAAATAAAAAGTCATTGCCAATGATGTTTTGTAATAGCACTGGTGTTTTTTTTTTTTTCCCCGTGAAAAATAATCTTGGTTTTCGATTTTTTTGGGTTGTTGAGAGTTTTCTATCCTTGGTGGGTTCAATGACCCTAGCAGTCTATCCTAATAGTAACTAATAATGCTAGTTTGAGGCAAGCGAGGGCGTTCGAATTAGCAGTAGCCTTCTCTGTATCACTCCGTTACTTACCAATACCGATTCGATCCGAACTCTTAAAACTGTGAAAAGTTCGGCATTTAACCATTCGGTGACTTTGACACCGGATGTTCCAAAATGGCTAATATCAAGTCGAGTGAATTCAATAAGTTAGTATTCCAACATTTTTCTCTTTTCGAGGGCCTATCTGAAACTTGGTGCCGGGAGTAGAAGGTGCCCCCTACTTTTACATCAAGTTTCTCTAGGCTATAGGGGTGTTGGGAACGCAACGTCTCAGAGATTGGGGTGTGAGAGCTCGATCATTTGAATCGATTTCTCTCTCGGTAAAAGAAGTGTACAAACAACCTCTTGTAAACCAAATAAACGAGACATAATTTTCGATTTCATTAAATTCTATGAACGGGATAGTGAAAGTCTTTAGGTCGGGGCTCAACTACAATCTTGTGTATTTTTTTATTTTTTTTCTAGAGGAAACAATTCAAGCAAAAACAAACAGGCAAAAGACAAAAGCAAATGGTCGTTAGGTCAACTTTTGTATTGCAACTTTCCATGAATATAACACCTAGCTCTCCCCTCCTAACAAACTCCAACAACTTGCAAAGCAGAATGAAATAATGCAGCAGCCAAACAACGGTCTGCAGGGCATAAAAGTAAAAAAGAGACTAATATGCGTAATTAATTTAAATAAAAAACGGATAAATACGTGACACAGATTTAAAAAGAAAAATTGGCAACAAAGTGGAGGAGGTTAAGGATTGCTCGATCGAGCTCGAACCGAGTTTCGAGTCAGAATTTTTTTTAGTCGAGTCAAGTCAAAGGCCTAGAAAGTATCAGCTCGATTACACCACTAATCTGAATACATAGAAAGATAACAGAAAAACGAGATAGTATGTATTTGTATCTCAATCTCATGTACTAGTAACATAATAGGGAGGAAGGAGCAGAGTAACTACAAACCTCGGCAGTATGTTGGTTCAAAAGGTTTAGCTCCTCTACTTGTGTTGTGTCTGCTGTATCTAATATATGGCCTCTCCTCTGGTTAATATATTATTATTTATTACGGAGTATTATTATGCTGCTGAGACTGAGAGCCAATTTAATTTAAAAATAAAACTAACACTTTTTAGACTTCCGATATGACTAATTTAACTCTCCTTTTTAAAATCTCAACGACCTGCATAAAAATTTAAAAATAAAAATAAAAATTAAGAAAGAAATGCAAAGCAAAGTAGTAAGTAGTAAGTAACAAAGGAAAATTAATACTAGTAATTATTATTATTATTACCCGGGGGCCAGAGATGTTTGCCCATTTTTGGGCCGATGCAGCTGCTTCTTTCAAGTGTGAATATTTCTTGTCACAAAAAGTTAATGAATATGTTGAATTTTCAGTTGCTGCGGCAACCCACAGCTTGTTCTTTTCATCTTTAGCCTTCTTCATTAGATTACAAAAACCAACCTGCCATTGCCATCTTTCAATCCAACACACCCCCATTTAACACACACAACCATCCATTAACAATGCCAACACTAAACCCTACTATACCAATATTTTTTATGTCACCCTTTCTTTTTTTTTTTTTTTTTAAGGTAATGTCCTATTTCCTATTTCCTAACCCTCCTGCATATAGACTACTACTGACTGGCCCTCCAAATTATAGCGGATTTGGTCCAACCCAACCCAAATAATTAAAATTTATTCACATTACATATCATTATCAGACACTATACTATACGTGCTAGAAAAGAGCAAGTTTCAAAGATAACAAACACATGTCCTCTCAAACCCTCTGAAACCCATGGTACCACAATTAATAAAAGGTGTGTCCAACCCCCTCCACAATATAAAGACTAGAAATTTCTCTAGTTTTCCCAAACCCACTCTTGTCAATATAAAGACTAGAAGGTGTACTACAGGTTTCTCCATGTTTTCTTCGCTGTATTCTAGCTATTCTCGTTGCTTGATTTTCACTTTCTTAGTAATTACTGAGTGCTAAATAAGAGGAATACTCTACGTCTTATTATAGACAGGGGCAATCAAGGGCACTCACCGTCGATCCCACAATAGCAGGGTTTACTGGGGTAGACACCTCACTTTCAGTTTCACCAAGTGGTGTACAGAAGCTAACCGCCAGCAAAGACACTGACGACTCACTTAAAAGTGACTCGCATATGGATCCATCTGTGACAAACACCCACTGCTTCTTTTGACAAGCCGTTGTATAAGCATCTCCGACATATATGACAAACGCAGCAACATCAAAATCACTGGGTAATTCAAGAGACAAAGATGTAAAGCACAGGATACAAATATTTTGAGAGCAATATTATACCAATTCCAAAGCTGAAAATAAAAAGGTCACCTTGAAAGAGGAACCTCACCCAATTTGGACAACAAAACAGACCTTCGAGGACTGAAGAAAGACCTGCAACAAGCTACCGTGAGCACACAGAATGATTCTGGCCAAAAGAAACGAATCATGGAGGCTCACTCAAAATGCTTGCATGCCAAAGGAGACAAAGGATGCCATGTGGTGCTCGATCCTCTTCCTTGCAAGTAAAGGGTACTTGAATCAGAGCTTGATGGCATAAGCCAATCAACTGCATAAGCTTGACCCTCTTGGAGCTCCAGTTGCTACATATACAGATTAGCAACATCAGTCATAAATCCTTAGCAAACGCCAGAGGGAAGAATGATTCTCAAGAAAATATCCTGATTCAATTAACACAGTTGTTCAGGACAATAGCTCCAAAACATAAACCTGTTTCTCAGTTGGATTCCAGATAGTGATTAATCCTGTCCTTGGGATGCACTTTCCTTGAAATTCTTTACTAGCCAACCCAACAACTTTTATCCTCATGAAAGGGGTGACTTGTCGGTCACTTAAGCCAGCAGCTTCAAAAGCTTTTTCAACAGATCTCTGTATATCTGTCTGTCTCATTGCCTAGAATTGGAAGTGATACCATAAAAACTCTGTGAGAAGGGTACCACAAAACAGTCAACAAAAGGTACCTCTATTTTTGCTTTGTAAGATGCAAATGAGGTCAGTTGTTCAGATGACATCTCAGCCATCAGCACTTCTGGCTCAGCGGTCGTCTCAAGAATCTTCAACAATTTAGCACCTTCTTCATTGTCGTCATAATCTATATTTCGATCTAACTTTTTGCTTTCCCTTTGGAACTCAGACATTACCCCCTCTTCCACATTAGAGCGCCTGTATCAAAGGCATAAGTTAACAACAAAACATGAAGCAATGCAATGTGCTATAATTATCAACAACTTGAGAGCATTTCACACACACATCAGCTCAGAAATTGAAATCTATGTGTTGACCGGGAGATTCTTGCCTTAAAATTCAATGATTAAGTCACCACTTGACCGTATCTAGCAGGCATAGAAGAAGATGTGAAGAAGGTAACACAAGTTAGACGACAATGCAGCACTGGATTGCCTTTATTCTAAAATGCACTGGTATCAACTTAGTTGCTTGAACTGTTCTATGTTTGTGTGTGAGTGTGTCTGTTCGTTTAAGTAACCTTAAGACCTAACAACCCAACGTAGTTGCAAAACGAAATTTAACCTCAAGAGAAAAAGGGAAAAGAAGAAGTAAGGAAGGCCACTATGAAAAGAATTGTAAGAGGAAATAGAAGAATAACATCACAAAGAAATAATAAAGAAGATGAGTACTAAATTGAGCAAGCAGAGTAAATTTGCTACTTTTGTTGATGCAATTGCAGCACTTTTTCTTCCATTCTTTCAGATCTTACAACAGATCCCCCATCACTTAACCTGCTCAAAACAAAGGTGCATTAATCGCTTTGTCACTGTGTCAGGCTGGGCATGACCAATAATGAGTAGTATAACTGTGACAAGCTGTTACTAAATTCACCTTTCACGGTAGAGAACAGGGTATACCCTTAAAATTCCCACCAGTGTGCAAGGCACTACTCCTCCAATATTCTTTATGGACCTAAAGGCTAGGGGAAACCCAGCATCCCTACCTAAATGCCCAAGTGTAAGCCATTTCACATGCATGTTAGTGAAAATAAAACGAAACAAAACAAAACAAGGAACTATGAAAGGCAATATGCAATAGCCTTACAAAATCCTAAACGATCTGCCCAATGAGCTCTATATGTTCCATTGATATGCAGTTGCAAATTTGTTGTCCCTGATACCTGGAATCAAAATACAGGTAGCAAGTAACCAGCAAGGAAACAGAAGGGCATGGGCACTCCAGAAACAATACCTCTAAAGGTGAAACCGGTCCAAGCCACCCATGAAATCCAGCACCCCAGATCTTCATATATATAAGATAATAATGTGTAAGCAAAAGAATAATTATCACTGGCTTTTAAAAGTCAAAGAAGCCATAACTAAGAATAAGCTGTGTTACCCTAAGCTTTTGTCCTACAAACACCTTCCCATCATACAGCTTCTTTGATAGAAGAACGTCCAAGAGTGCATTAATAGAATACCTGGCATATTGATATGTTCTGTCTTAAATGACCACCTACTATTAAGGACAGACGGAAAACCAAATATATTCCCTACCATCCATCTGTTAATTCTATTTTTGCAGACGCTGCATCATCAGCTCCACTTGATGGAGTTGTTTGATGGCCAGCTTCAACTACAGATACGGACGAAACGCATAACACCATTCTTGTAGAGGGAGGTGCATCTCCACCTAAAATAGTTTTGATGGCTGATCGATGACCATGATTCACTTCCCTCTCATATCTAATCAAAGGAGAGGGAACAGGTAGTGTAAGATTGCAGTGGAAAAGAGGGAAATGATGACAAAAGGGATTGACAAACCTATACTTAAGCTCTTCAAGAACATTAGAAGCTGTCAACATTTTTCCCAAAAGCTTTGCAGGGTAACATCTTTCATAGGATGCAAGTTTCCAAACAATCCACTTGTAGTGATTTGTAACCCATCTGCCAAAGAAATGTCAGATCTACACCAAAATTTCAAATCCAGAACAGAAGCAGTCTGGAAAACTAGAATCAAATAACACGCTGCATTCACCGTATTTTGATGAAAAGATAAACCACCATAGCAAAGAACAACAAAATTAAACGATATCCCAGATGTCCTAAGCCTAGACTACTGACCGGAAAGAAAATAAATGAATAAATAAAATAGCAATACAAAGCATCAAATCTGCAATCTACTTTTTCTTGAGCAAATAGCTGTCTGTCTAATGAAAACCTTTAGCAGATTTTCTGTCCATATATGTTACTTGTACAGATATGTTTAGTACATATATTCCTGGAATAACTATACCGAGGTGCTCATTTAGTGCGCAGGATTCATAACTATACCGAGGTGCTCATATAGATATGGCAAAAAGATTTACGTTGTAGAAATATAGTGCACAGAAGCTCCAGACTGAACCAGCATGTGGTAAAAAGCGTCTGCACCGATGGAATACGAACCAAACTCGTCAGGAAACATGTACTTTTCTGCTGCATTGGGATTCATTCTCCATATTTGGTTTGGCAGATTCTTATCCTGTTTAAATAGGATATGATGTAAGTTCTTACCACTTAGAAGGTAAAGGAATTTGAAAACAAAGAAGCATGCCACTATTCTAACGAATTATACCTTGCTTTGGCAGGATGGTACATCTTTAAGGTATTCCTTCATATATAACCGGTCTAATTGGAATGGAAATCGTGTGCAAACTCTTCTTGTAGCTGAGGATTCCTTCATTGTCAAAGGTGATGGCCCTAGATAGCAAGAAAACACATACAGGCCTCAACTATCACTGAGGGTCGGTATTATTTACAATTATGAACGCAAACCAATTGATAATTACCATTGGATGTGGTCAGATGATTCCCATTAAATGGGGTGACAAACTTGGAAACTCGAGGCCTCTTAAATGGGGATACAGTGACTCTCCCCAGTCTTCTTTTCTCTCCAGAAATCCACTTTTTATCAGTAACTGATATGTCAATCCTGTTAGAGATGTCCAATAGTGGACACCTTGAAGACCCTTCTTCTAGAGTATTATTTGAAACACTGCTGAATGGTTTGTTTCTGTTCTCATTATTTGCCTCTGCATCAAACTTCTTGATGAGGTTATTCCCTGCACCTAAAATTCCAGATCTCAAAGTAGACTGCTTTTGGCACATGTTTGATCTTAATGGAGATGTGAATTTTTTTGAGGCACTAAGACCATTTGATGCTGTCATTTGCTGCCAGGTAGGAGTATCTGTGTCATGTACTTTGTTCAAGGAATTATAGTTATCTTCTCTAACCTCATATGGTGATGATGTGGTATCTGCTGCCTTCATTTCAGATGAGGTGGCCCCCACTTCCAAATCTCCAAGAAGAGATCTAGCACGTTTTAATGCATTGCTAGAAACTGATATCGATCTACCACCTGCAGTGTGAAACTTGATGGGAGGAGGTTTAGAACCACGGTGCACCATATCTGGAATGGCATCCTCTGATTTCCCTTCAATTGTATTAGAATTGAAGTCAAAATTAGATGTATGCAATCTTGTATCACCACATACTGTTACATTAGGCGCATTGCCTTCTCTAACATTTGTATAGTATGAACTTTGCCAACCCAAGGGTGCTTCTGAGGTTGTGTGCTCCCTTTCATGCACAAGTCCATCAAAATACCCAGGATCGCTATTTTCTTCCAAGCCCAGCAATCTTTTGGCCTTGTCCAGTCCTGCAGAAGATACCCGTACGTGTTTACCTGAAGCTGTTTGGAATGATGAACATGACGCAGTGAAGTCAGTATTTTTGTTGCCAGCCTGCTCCATGGAACATGGTGTGTTAGTGACATTCCTTGGGAACCCGATTTCCTTAAGTCCTTCACTCGGAAAGCCTGTGCAGCTTGACAGTGATATATTAGAAGAAGAAACACAAGACTCACGCAAAATGTAACTGGAGGGGATCTAGGCCTAATCGTGAACATCACAAGTAACAGAAAGGTAACCCTAGGAGACAGAAACTAGATAAACTAAGACCACTACCAAACAACATTTATCGTGGACCTTAAAGCTTTATTAGGCAGCTCGCGTATGAAAACGAGGGACACAAGAAACCTGAATTAATCGAAAATCTGCCACTAACAAAAAGAAGGGGGGGAAATGTAATAGACCAAAATGAAATTGGAGATGCACCTGTGCCATTGACCTGTTGATATCCATCATCAAGTATAGCCAATGCTCTAGAAATGGAAGACCGCTGAACTGCCACCGACTTCCCAAGTCCCGTTCGAAACAATGGAGCATTATTATCCGATACGCCATATCTCTTCTCCCTCAATTCCGAACAACCTGGATTGAATGACAGTAAATAAAAATAAGTACTAGTAAGTAAACAGGAGGAAAAAGAGAAAAATAGGTGAAGTGAGGCTGGATATGAGGTTGCAGGCAGTACCCTGGAGCAAAAGGTCCGCCATAGAAGGGATTGATTGATAAAGAGAAGGCTGTTGAACCGGAGAAGAAAGGTTAGGCTCTTGGTGTAGATGCCGGTGTTGGGCCATTTCCCACCGGTACGTATTTCCGGCATCGGGAAAAATCATCCACGTTGACATTCTGAGGTGAGGAAAATAAAATTTAAATTTTTGAGTAGGGATTTTTCATGAGTTACAAACCATAGAAGGAGAGCGATGCAGGGGATGGGATCCTCTCAAGTTGGCTCCCTCAAGTAATCTCTCAAGTA
Organism: Gentiana straminea; assembly: GCA_036785695.1. Lineage (NCBI taxonomy): Eukaryota > Viridiplantae > Streptophyta > Magnoliopsida > Gentianales > Gentianaceae > Gentiana > Gentiana straminea. The sequence goes on from JAVUPR010000342.1 coordinate 162,160, forward strand.
GCTTCAATGTGGCTGTCAAGTGTACATATGAGAATCTCAGCCATTAATTTTTTGAGGGATTGAGGGAAAATGATAAAAATATTTACAAAATGAATAAATAGGGCACAATTTTTTTTTTAGTTGCAAAAAGGACAAAAATAATTCAGTTAGACAAAATTACCCTTCATTAACTCAGAAACGGAAAAGCCTTCAATTTCTAAACCCACGATTCTAAACCCAGACACTTTCTAATTTCATGATTCTACACACTTTCTTCGCCCACGATTCCAAAGTCGAATAAATAACATCGAGATTTACCGGAAATCAATCAGAATTCGAAGATTCTAACCAAAAGCATCGATTTCATACATTTGCAGAGATTTTAGCAAAAATGTCTAAAAGGAAGAGGACCGATGGAAGTAGCGAGTGAAGAAGAGGAGAAAAATAAGCTAAGGTAAGATCTAACAACCGAAACATAGTTGATTTTGACGAGTTGTAAACAAGTATTCTACAAGTGATATGAAGTTGTTACTCCAAAATCAATAAATGCAAGAAGGTTTTCTCATTCTATGGTGTTGAATTTAGGGCAAATTGGTATTGAACTTCGAAAAATGGAAAACATTACGAAATCATAGTAATTTCGAAATATGTCAATTCTATTGGATTGTAAATAATTTCATAATGTAATAACTATTTCGATGATAATCTTACCGATAATGTTAGCAATACTCATTATCGTGTTACCGTCTTAAAGTGTTCTTGTGTGACCGTGTGATGTGTTAGTATTGTGTGATGTGTGGATGTGTTGATGTGTGGATGTGTTGATGTGTTGCTTGTGTTGGTATGTTGCTATGTTGCTCGTTTCTTTGTGTTGATCTGTTGTTGTGTTCTTTGTGTTAGTGTGTTACCGAGTTAATATGTTGCAAATTTGGCTTTTTAATTGCGGGTACATATTACAATATAGGTCAAACTTGAATGCTATAAAACAAATGTTCAAGGAAATAAAAAATGACCTAAAAAAACATGAAGATGCATTCAATGGAAATCCATTCAAGCAGATGCTAATTGCATTGAAACAAGAAGAGATTATTTACAAGAAGAGAAAGAATGAAATGATGGATGAATTTATCAATAGCTACAACAAATAAAAAAAAAAGGTTCAACATTGGTGGTCAATTTTGCATTCCAAAAACAATGGATGTGAAACTGATTTTTGGAATAGAGGATGGTGAAGAAGAAGTTGGAGATATGAAAAAACATGGAAGGGGAGAAACTAAACTAGAAGAAAGGTACTTTAAGAAAGAAAAAAGACTAACTGCAAGCCTTGTGAAACTTAAAGTCAAGCAGCTGGTTACAAAAGAGGACAAACAATCAATTGATGACTGTGTGAAGCTACTTTGTCTAATACTACTACATACAGTCTTCCTGCCAAATACATGAGCATATATACCATGGGGATTCTTATACTATGTTGATGACATTGATAGATTGAAAACTTACAACTGGTCACAACATATATTAGACCAACTCATTGAAGGGTTAAATAAATATTGGGACCATCCAACAAAAGTCAATGGATGCACTCTGATATTACCGGTATGTTACTTTTAAATTCATGATCTCATATTATGCTCTAATCATATAAAAGAACTAACAAAACTGTAATGAATGTAGATCGGTTTTGTGAGCACTCAAATGCAATTAGACCAAGAAATACAAGTGGTAAAGCTCAAGAGCCAAAAATGAAGGGAAGCTAGGACTTACATTGAAGGGGATCCCCGAATTACAAAATGGGACAACAAAGAACTTGAAAAACTGGTTGTGCCAAACAAAAAAGAAGGAAAAGGCATTCTTAAGAAAAAGAATAAGCAGTTGGTAAGAATTTCAACAATTTCACACAGTAACACAGTAACACTTTAGCAATGTACATTATTAAACTAATATAACCTCTATTTGATGCAATGTAGTTCAACAAAGAAGCATTGACTCCTACCATTGCTGAAAAATACTTGATTAAAGGCCTGCATGATGAAGAAGACACAGAAGAGGAAGAAGATGATGAGGAAGAAGAAGAAGATGAGGAGGAGGAAGAAGATGAGGATGAGGAAGAACAAGAAGAGGCAGAACAGGATGAGGAGGAAGAACAGGCTGAGGAGGAAGAACAGCAAGGGGAAGAAGGAGAGGAAGAAGAGCAAGTGGGAGAAGGAGAGCAAGAAATGCAAGCAGGGAAAGGACAAGTAAAACAGCAGGAACAATAGCAGACAGGGGAAGAAGACAAAGCAGATGAAGAAGATAATATAGAACAAGAGGCTGAATATTTTCAAGAAGTTGATCCAATGGATCAGGATCAAATGCATGGTGATAGTGAAGGAATACAAGACATTGAAACTAGCAAAGAGACTGATATACCTTCTTTCTCAATAGATATCACACAGCAATCAAATGAGGTTGAAAAAACAACAACCAATCAGGTATGAATAAATACTCAAAATAGTCAAACATACTCTATTGTCATCAACACAGTAACAGAGGCCTATTTGAGCAGGCTAATGAAGAACAGATATCAATCCTGCAATAGATGTTGAAGGAAAAAGAAGCAGAAATAAAAAATCTTCAACAGATGGTGCACGACAACCAAAAACAAATATCAGACCTTGAAGCACGTGTGGGGTCTTATCAAACGAATGAAGTCAGCCTAATTGGGAAGACAGAATCAATTGTAGTTGAGAATGATAACATGAGAACAGCATTGGAAGAACAAGATGCTAGGCAAGCTGAATTGATAGCAAAAGTGCAAAATTTCAAGAAACTTTATGGATTAGAAAAACTACACAATGAACACCTTGAGGATGTCTTAGCAAAGAAGGATGAATACATTACAAGACTTCAGCACGACATTAACCCAAACAAAGAGCAAGATGAACAACAAAGGATGCAGCAGCAAGAGCAAGATAGAATAAAGATTCAATTTCTGTCAGAGAAAGTTGCTAAGCTCGAAAATGAAAATTTTCAAAAAGATTCTGAAATCGGCAACATGAAAGGAAGACTTGAGGAGCAGACAGAAAATATACAACAGCTCAAGTTGAAGATACAAGAAAACAAGGAGATGCATTCAAACGAAACATCAGAGCTGAAAAAGACAGTTTTACAACTCCAAACAGAGCTGTCTAACAAAGAGGCTGACATAATTGAGTTAAAACGAATAGCAGAAGAAGCAAAAACAACAGCAGGAATACTTAAAGAAACTGCAGAACTGAGAAAAAAACACTTGGATGCACAAGAAAAACTAATCGAAAAGCTGAAAGCTCAGGCAGAGAAATTGGCTGAAGAGAATACAGAGCTTGAAGTTCAAAAAGGTACTCAAGAATGTAAGCAAACCACCGGTCAGTCATCATTGATAAGAAGATTGCATGAAAATCCAAGAAAAAGAAGGCAATCCAGGATGAAGCATTTGAATACAACATAGGAAAGGGAAGAAAAAACAAACCGAAGAATCTGAAGAAGAATACAATCCTGCAGAAGATAATGAATGCATCAATGGGAAAGTAATCATGGAAGAATCAAAGAATGAATACAAATGTGGAAAACATGTCATGGAGGATGCATATCAACGAATCTGGAATCATAATCAGGACGGTGGCAAAAAGTAAGTATCTCTACATAAATAATTACTGTAATATTGTTTACATAACAATGACTAATGTGAGGCCTATAATTATACACAGCAAAGAAGTGTGGGCAAAATCAATTGGAGACTACCCTTTCGTGACTGTAAACTCACTCATGGCTGTAATGAATGAATTATTCATTGATGAATCGGTAAGAAGTTGATTATATCATTGCAATATCAACTTTAATTTGCACTCCAATTTAGTTACTAACACAATAAATTCAAACACATATAATAGATGGAATGTGTGAAATCATGAAAATGGCTGAATTAGTAAAAAATCAGTACCAAATTATTCAAGCAGCACCATTGGTAAGATAGATAAAATTCTGAATGCGATACTTGTATACCTGCTTCTATTACAAACTATTACTAAGAAGATTAACATTTGCAGGCGGATTTCTTGAGGTTCTACAGAACACCAGGTTATGACGATATGGAACCCATCAATGAAATTGTCAGACACATAGAAAAAGGAAAAACAGTGTTAATGCCAATTTGGGCCAGTGGAAAAAGCAAATTTGGAAATCATTGGGTGCTGCTGACTCACAACAAAGAACAAGATACCTGGAATATGTACCATTCACTGAAATCTCCAAGAGGAAAGGACCCTTACTTGAAGGATTGTGAGAATCTGGTAAGCAGTTATATCTGTGTTGATGTGTGAATGTGTGTGTGTGTGACCGTATTCTTGTGTGACCGTGTCCGTGTTGATGTGTTGATGTGTTGATGTGTTGATGTCTTCATGTGTTACTGTTTTAATGATGGATAGTTATATTCTGCAAACTAATCAATCTGAGATACACATTGAATCACAGCAAGCAATTATTTGGAACTGCATGTGGCCAGATGAAGCAACAAAAACAAAGAACAAAAGAAGAAAGCCTTCACCAGTAAAGAAAGTTCCCAACCTACCAGTACAAGCCATTGAATCGTAAGAGAGTATTCAACACATTGTATTTAATTACTAGTATAAGTACTAATAATTTGAACTAAAAGCGATGCAGTATGACCGTGCTATTTATGTGACATACTACATTAACGGGATCGCAACGGGAAATGAAATTGAAAGAAAAATAACGAGATGAACAAGTGCAACAAATGAAAGGAATGATTATAAATAGCATTACAATGAATGAAATGCTTCTAGTCATGTAGCATTCTTGTTATAATACACTCAACTATTGATTTACTTCTCATTGTGTAGATTTTGAAATGTGACTCTGAATGACAGTATGATGGAATGTTACTCACATGGAATATTAATATGATCCTCTTTATAATATGATATTATTGTTGTCCAAATCTTTCTCTGCATATTTTCTTATCTCTACATTCTTATATTATTCAAAATAGTTACAAAAATCAGTATGGCAGTTTTGTAATTGCAATTCTGCCGATTCAAAACATTATTATCAAATTTTGTAAAAGCAATTCTACTCATTGAAAACATTATTATGAATAAATAATCAAGTCTCAGTACAAAATCATGATCATCATGAAACTACAAAACATATTGATAGGTGAATACAAAAATAAAAGATATTACAAAAAAATTACTCAATCAAAAATATATAATGAGCATTCAACACAAGAATAACACCACACAAGAATAAACACCAACAAAAACACGATCAATCCAAAAACAAACGACCCTACCGAAAACATCATCAATACAAAGATCAATCCAACTGCACAGAAGCACTACATGTACGCTTATTGTGACGACTAGAAGAACCACAACGACTACATCTATATGCACGTTTCGAACGTTGGGATGACTCTCCACGTGAAGCAAACCGTTTAGTCCGAGGTTTTAGATAAGTATCTTGAACAGGATATAGCGCATATTGATAAGTATCCAGAAAGGAGCTTGTCCGGTACCACACGTCGACATAATCATGTAAAAACAATCGTGTACTCATCACAGCAGCAACTCCATGACGACACGGATAACCATTCCTTTCCCAAAGAGAGCAAGAGCAGGTACGATCCATCAAATTAACCGAAGCACTCGGTGAAGGTTGAACCTCATAAATAAAAGCAGTAGAACTCACAACATTCCACTCCTTAGATTGATCCATCATATGCGAAAGAATGGCATCAATTGCAGGGCAAATAGCAGTGGAAAAAGATGCACCTAAAGTTCTCTTTTCTGCACAACAAAATCATATAACTAAGGAAAGATAAATAAACACGACAACATGAAACCAATAACAACAAAAGAAGTACAAACCTGCGAATCGCTGCATAAGTTAAATACGGATAGCATCAACCAAGTTAACAACAGGTAGATGACGCTCTGTCAAAACCCACGAATTAAAGGATTCAGCTGTACTAGATGTTATATAACCATACCGACTACCCTTGAAGTGCACATTAGCCCAATTCGCATGATTCAGATTTATAAAAAAATCTTTTACAGCATTTCCACCCTCAACAAGCATTAGTTGCATATTAGAATCAAACTCCAATTCAGTAGAAGCATAAGCACAACGATCAAGCAAGGCAACCATTCGCTCACGAAAAAACTTACTTTTCGAATATTCAGAACATTTCACACGTAAATTAAGCTTCAAATGATACAAGCAATATGAATGATAAGCATTTGGGAAAACAGTACGGACCCCATCAATCAAGCCATAATTTCTATCACTAATAAACGTAATCGGCCGCATTGGATCCAAAATAGACTTCAAATGTATTAGAAACCATTCCCAATTACAAGTGTCCTCAGAATCAACAACAGCAAAACAAAGTGGGTAGATACCTAACATACAAAAAAAGAATCTCACGGTTAGAGTTCATTATAATGCTAATGTGTGATATTCGTGTTAATCGTGATCGTTATTCTTGTGTTAATGTGTGATCGTGTTCGTGTTTTTGTGTTCCTCAACAATATTAAAACAACACACAACTCAAAACATACCTTGGTTACCATCCTTCCCTATAGCAGCCAATAAATGACCCCTAAATTGCCCTTTCAAATGTGCTCCATCCAAAAAAAGAAGAGGACGGCAAGAGTTGAAACCACGTATGCAACAATCAAAAGCAACAAACAATCGCCTAAACCGACATGATCCAGGATCAACTTCATAAACAACACGAGAGCCAGGATTTGAATCCAAGAGGCATTGAACATAAGGAAGGCGATCTCTTGAAGGATTCACGCACATCACCATACAAAGCCGATTTCGCTTTCGACACACCAATTCTTGCTCGAAATAAGTTACCTTAAACTTAAATAGTGAGAATAGATCACGCTTAACGACACAAGCACGCAAATTAGGAGTATCACGAACCATACTTTCAATAACCTCGCAACAAGATCGTAGCCGATTCGTGTTCCATGAAAAGACCGACCACCGAACCACAAACATGAACAATGCATGACTTCTTCACATAAAAATACCCATTCACATTCAATTTAACACCATGTACATGCCATACACACTTATATTGATCCTTGAAAGGACAATAAGCCGTTATTCTATTTCCATCATTCTTTTTTAAAACATATTGAAATCCAGTATCAATAGATACCTTTTGCAGAGATAATCTAAACTGTGAGACACCACCATAAAAGACTGTTCCTTGTTTAAAAGATATCTTATCCCAACCTAGCTTAATTGTAGCAGCCTTCCTAAGCATAAACAAAGAATCCTCATCATCAACAGAATCAAAAGGAGGTATACAAGTACTGGAGCTTGAGGAAACAACATCATCAACATCAGGTAGGACTGTACTGGAACTTGAGGAAGGAGCATTGCTTTCGTCTAGCACATCCACATGAATACCATTCCCATTCAAGGATTGAGACACAACGAACAACGTAACCAAATCTTCATCACCAGACAAAAAAACATCTAGAACAACCAGGTAACTTATAGAACAACCTAAGAGACAATGAATTCAAACTAGGCCATCGTCGACAAATCTTATCGACAATAAACTTGAAGGAATCAGTCTCACAAACAGACAAAACATAAGTATCGAACGCATAGGTGCAAAACAAAAGCACCATCCTCAAAACAATCTGCAAATAAACAAAAGAGCAAATTACAACAACAAAACTAAAGAAACAACGCATTCTCACTAATAATAAAGATGTTACTGTGTTGGGGTTAAATATTCTTATCGTGTTACTAACACAAGAACACAAGAACACAAGATAAAACCACAGTGCATTGTATACATACAACACAACAACATTCTTAATAAGACAATGACAATCAAAAAGAACAAATTAGAAGCAGCATACACATGTAATAATGATAGTTGAGGATTATACAATGACATCAGAATGCAAGTTGACACAGATCACAGTAACAGATGTAATGCAAATTCAAAACTCAAATAAAATCAACAATGATCTGAATAACAACAATTCAACATATTCACAGAAACAGAGCAGGGTCAACAATCAGAAAATAGATGTGAATAGATAAACAAAGTGAAGAAACAACATAAAAACACAATGTCATTTGATTCCAATAACAAAACTAAAAAAAGCGAAAAAGAAGATTATTAGATAAGGAAACCAGATTGCAAACAAAAACAAAAATCAACGCATAAAACGAATAGCATTACCTTCGAAAATCTTCAAAATAGGAGAAGAACGACTAGCTTAAAGCGATTGAAACAAAAACATAAACCTTCGACTGGAAACAGAGATGAAATTGCAACCACAAAATCAAGAGACCTCTGCAATTAAAGTGACCGAACGAAGAAGAAATCAAAGCATAGCAACAATTAATATGGAGAATCAGTGAAATACGGAAGAAATAGAGAAAGAAGAAGAACGTATCAAACGAGAGAAGCAATTAATGGTTTGGATAGTGTATTACACGGAATAAAACAGACAAAGATTTGGCGGTATAAATTAAGGGCAAAACAGTCCATCAGAAAATGTTTTGTCCTTATTGCAACAAAAAAAATGAGTGTGGATTAAAATTTATATACAGGGGAGAAAGTGGACTAAAACCTAATATTCCCTAATTTTTTTCCCCTCCATTTGCCTTAAAACGACGTAGTTTAGGCCTGTTTATTTTTTTTTAAAAAAACTTAATAAATAACATCATGTGCCTGTTTGTTCATCAAACCCCTGTACGATTATTTCAACCATAAATTTAGGTTTTTGGTTTCGACCTATACTTTGTTTATTATACCGAGCAAATAACAAAAATAAAACTAACAGATTAACATGTGGGTGCAAGAACAACCAATCACAAAGCAGATGCTAACAAGTAAACGTCAGATTAATAGCAAACCCCTAAATTAACAATTTTTTTACAAAACATAAGTATCAGTTAACAGAGCTTACATTTTCCATTGTTTTCAGTTCAATCGGAGCTATGGAGAGGGACGACCACAGCTTTCGATTGCAAGGCTTCAACAGATTTTATGGAGAAGGACAATTGCAGAGGAACAAACTAAACCGCGCCAAAGAGCAACAAAATAAAAAACGGGAAGGGGAAGGTAAGTATCCAAACACATGTGAAACAAAAACTACGTCGTTTTAAGGCAAATGGAGGCGAAAAAAAATTAATGGCTGAGATTGTTATATGTACACTTGGCAGCCACGTAGAAGCTACTTGAGAGATTACTTGAGGGAGCCAACTTGAGAGGATCCCATCCCAGCGATGCAGGTACAGAAATTGCACATAAAAATTGTACAGAGAAAAATTTCGGACCACACATTAATAAAACAAAAATTAAAAAGACAAAAAATAAAAAAATAAAAAATTGGACCACATGTTACACATTTTCAAGGGATGTGTGTGTACCATTTATGTGTCTTTATCATTTTCCACCATATAAAGGTTCCCTTAAAAAAAGGAAAATGATTAAAGCACCGACTCGGTGCTCTTCATGTCCCCCGAAAATAATAGCACCCACATATTTATCCTCACTTTTCTTTAACCAAAAAAAGATAAAAAAATGTCAACCACTTGTTGGAAGACTCGGTGACCAGTCGGGGGATAAGGGGATGTGCCTTAATCACTCTCCTAAAAAAAACCATACAAAGGGAAACAAGCAAAAAAAAAAAAAAACCATACAAAGGGAAACAAGCATCTCGCAAGGCGCATTGGGAGCAGGGGTAAGAAGGGGAAAGCATATATATTGGCGCCAGTATGTGAAATTCGAATGCGGGTCCAGTCCAGAAACCGGTAAGGTTTTTGTTTGGTGGGTTCTATTAGAACCCTCTAAATTACTTCCGACACCTATTTTTTGATTATTTTTTTGGATGAAAAAAAAGGTCACCAGCCATGTACATGGTATTGCATAGCACACCAACGTCGGTGTCATTGACGTTGGCGTGCCACAAGCAACTGACACTGACGTTGGTGTGCCACAAGCAACACCAGTGAGAAGTCGTGGACCGACGTTTCTAAGTTTTAACACTTTTTATATAGGGAACGTCGCCACACATTGTTTGCTCATTCGCTTATGTGTGCCACATGCGAACACCAAAGGTGTGGACTGATGTTTCCTTTATAAAAAATCATCGTGTGCCGAAGTAATTTTTTATGATGCCGAAAATAAAGGAGTGTCAGTTGTAAATTGGGGGTGTCGATAGAACCCCTTATTTTATTGTGTTGCAATTATAATATGGATATATAGAGACGCATGAAGATGCTTTTATAATTTCATTTCGAAATAATTTCACTGAATAATTCAAAATAAAACAATTGTGAAAAAAAAAAGAGCTGTAGTCAACAAAAAAAAAAGCTAAATTCCTAGCTCTGTCTCTAAGTTGAATATCTATCGTTAAAGCCTGGAATTGTTTAGGTAATGTGTTTATTCTTGATTATTCGTTTATTAAATGAATAAAAAATTATGTTTAAATTTGACTCGTTTTTTAATTACGATTGTTACAAATAGAAATAATATTTGGGCTCGTGTTCGAAGTTTTTTTTTTTACAAGAACAGTGAAATTACAAAATGATCTTTACAAATAGAAATAATATTCAGGCTCGTGTTCGAAGTTTTTTTTCTATACAAGAACAGTGAAATTCACAAAATGAATTCTATCCATCCAACAAAATATTCTACCTTTCATAAATAAAATTATAAAAAAAACAATAAATATTATCCTCCTTTAATGATACACCACCAGGCACCAACTACTACTATCTTTTCAAGGGCCCATATTTATTTGTTAGTATTAATTGATTTCATTTGTGCAGTGTTTTCTCAACTGTAAAGCACAGTCCTTTCCTTCCAGTTCCATGCCATCATGCTTTCAGATTGCCCTACCTATTCCTTCTCCTCTTAAGTAAGGGAAATACTTGTGTGTTGAGTGTTTTTTTAAAGTGAAGTGATGTGTGAAATAATCAGAAATACATAATTTAAATACAAAATAAAACTGTGTGTTTATATTAAATCATGGTATCTCCACACGTGTGGAGACACTACACAAGTATTTGGTCCCTGGTCAAAAAGGATCATTATTGTCTCGTCTCTAAAACTGTGTGTATAAGATGTAAATTAAAGAATATGTTTCGATGATTCAGTGTTCATCAACAAGGGCTGCGCTATTTTTTATTCCAATCTTTATAAGCGATCTTTCTACTCGCCTACCCACTATATGACTACCCTGCCTTGTTATAACCATATAAATACCCGTATCACATCTCCGTGTCTACACATACACTTATTTGTTGGAAGTTGTCGTTTTGTACATGAATCAAATCCATTCAGTTTGAGACAAGATTGTCATTACAACACTCAAACACTTTAACCAGTGAGTTATGTCTCTCGCCTATATTCCTTCCTGTAAGTGTACAGGAATTTTGAAAATGGTGTACGTACATTCTCCTTACATTGTGTTGTTGACTTGTTGTATCACTTTAAATCACACATGGTATTGAACAAATAACTAAGATAGAGTAGGGCAGGGTTGAAAGGGTAGGTTGAGATGGGTTAACCTTAGCCTACCTTACTACCAAACTTACTCACCACCCCACCTTACTTTACTTTACCAATCATTTCCTACCACATACACATTACCCTTCAACCCACCTCATCATACCTCTCTATTCACCATATATACCCGACCATAGTCCATATTGTATAGTCCTAACCCGTTTATCCAACCATGTCCTATCTCACTCTATCTTACTATGAAAGATTATCAAGTGATCAAAGTGATGCATGTGAATTTACTTTTTATTTTCTTTTTGCCACGTCGGACGAATTCTCCGGTCATGCAAGGCCGCGTGTCAGGCGCAATAAAGGCAGCCCCACCGACCACCACCCCCACCCACCACTTTCTTTAAAAGCCGTTATAAAACCTCTCAGACACTCCACTTCTAAAAAGTAAAAAGACGCGAGAATATGTATATGTGAGGCCCCCCCTCCCCTTCCCTTTGTTTTAATTCGTTCCACCGTCGTCTCTACCTTCTCGCCGGAAACTTCCACTTCCACCTCTAACCACCTGCTTTTCCCTGTACAATTACTCTCTACCTCATTCCCCGCCGTCAACCTTCATTGCACAACTAAAGCTCAGCCTTCATTCTCGTTCTTGCTTAAATTTTGGCAGTATTTTCGCATAATTGTCTTTCCTTGTTTTGTTATTCATCCTCTTTTTTTTTTAAGTTTCCGTTGACCTCTTAATCACTCAATAGTCCTCTTTTTGTTTCTTGACATTGATGTTCCGTCTTTTTCCTTTTGGCTTATTTAGTTGTTGAAAAGCTTTGTAAGCTCCTACATTACAGTTAAGGCGTTGAGAACGTAGATTTAGCTAGCTTTGAATTGCCACTGCTAATATTTGTAATATGCTGCTTAGTGACTGAAAATTTGTTACGTTTTCGCTGTGTGCATTGTTGTTTTGATGAATACATAAGAAAAGGAAATGAACAGGCTAGTTATTAGTTTAGTGTTTTTAGTTTTTGTGGCTGAAAATCTTGTGTGTGGTTTGAGTCCTTCTTTGAATGATGATATTCTGGGATTAATTGTTTTTAAGGCGGATGTAAATGATCCATTAGGGAATTTGGTGTCTTGGAATGAAGATGATGATAGTCCTTGTAATTGGAGAGGTGTTAGATGTAACCCTAGATCCAATAGGGTTTCTGAGCTGGTGCTTGATGGATTTTCTCTTTCAGGAAAGTTAGGTAGAGGTTTGCTTCAGCTTCAGTTTTTGAATACACTTTCTCTTGCTAACAACAATCTTACAGGAAGTTTGACTCTTAGTTTAGATCAACTCTCTGTTTTAAGGGTTCTTGATTTGAGTCAGAATGGTTTGAGTGGACCTATTCCAGTTGACTTTTTTCGACAATGTGGTTCTTTGAAGTCGATTTCATTGGCCCGGAACAAATTTTCGGGTTTGATTCCTGTAGGGTTGAGCTCATGCTCAGCTCTTACTTACTTGAATGTTTCAGCTAATCAGTTATCAGGCCAATTTCCTTCTGGGATTTGGTCGTTGAATGGTCTTAGGTCAATTGATCTGTCAGATAATTTGTTGGAGGGTGAAATTTCGAAAGGCATTGAAGGGCTGAACAATTTGAGAGTGATGAGCTTGAGGAAGAACAAGTTTATTGGTGGTGTTCCTGATGGTATTGGGGCTTGCTTATTGTTGAGGTCAATTGATCTAGGAGAGAATTCTTTTTCTGGACCACTTCCCATCACAATGCAGAAGCTTGGATTGTGTAATGATCTTAATCTGCAGAAAAACGGGTTTTCAGGCGAAATACAGGATTGGATTGGCGAAATGAGAAGCCTCGAAACACTAGATCTGTCTGGAAATAACTTATCTGGATCTCTTCCTGCTTCATTAGGGCAACTTCAGTCCTTAAAAGTGCTCAACTTATCTGCAAATGCCTTTACAGGGTTCTTGCCAGAGTCCATGGACAAATGTGTTAACCTACTAGTTTTAGATGTTAGCCGTAACACGTTAAGTGGTGAAGTTCCTTCTTGGGTGTTTAGAGTAGGTCTAGAACAACTAATATTAACAGGAAACAGATTGACTGGGACAATGGACAATGCTTTGGCTTCATCAGTGGAAAACTCTTTACAGAGACTTGTCTTATTGGATGTGTCTCATAACACGATTTCTGGACAAATTCCATTATCAATCGGAGCCTTCAGCACATTGCAGTATTTGAGTATGTCAAACAACTCACTATCTGGTGTCATTCCTTCGAGTATTGGACATTTGAAGTCACTGAATTTACTTGACCTTAGCGCGAATCGATTGAATGGAAGCATCCCGCTAGAAATTGGGGGAGCTACATCTCTGAAACAAGTGGTGTTGGGAAAGAACTTCTTGGAGGGCAGCATTCCAACTTCAATTGAAAAATGTTCCTTGTTATCTTATTTGTAAGCTCTCTGACCCTTTTTGTCTAAAGTATGTCTGTGCTTCATTCTTGATTGCAATTATTCATGAACAGAATGTTTAGGATATTTTGAAAGTTATATCATGCAGAATGTTCATTTCATTTCCTTAATGTTGTGTGTTTTAGCTATAAAAGTGACTGGCTTATGATAATTCTTTACCTTCTTAAATTTTAACAGATCTTTGTCAATGAATGATCTGAGTGGCCCTGTACCGGTTTCCATGGCAAAACTTGCTAATCTTCAATATGTGGATTTGTCTTTCAACAAACTTTCCGGTAACTTACCGAAGCAGCTCGTGAATCTAGGCGGTCTTGTTTACTTCAACGTGTCGCATAACCAGCTAGAAGGTGAACTACCTGGTGGTGCTTTTTTCAACACTATATCTCCTTCTTCGGTGTCAGACAATCCGGGGCTTTGTGGCGCGCCGGTCAATAGAACATGTCCTACTGTTTTGCCTAAGCCCATTGTTCTAAACCCCAACTCCACAGATTCTACACCTGGCTCAATCACTGAGAAAATAGGCCATGAAAAGAAAATCCTCAGCATTTCTGCTCTCATTGCCATTGGTGCAGCTGCTATAATAGTTGTCGGTGTAATCGCCGTGATTGTGCTTAATCTACGCGTTCGGTCTTTGTCGTCTCCTTCTGCTGCAGCTTTGACGTTTTCTGGTGGCGACGAGTTTAGCCAGTCACCTTCTACAAAGGGTAATTCTGGAAAGCTTGTCATGTTTACCGGTGATCCTGATTTCAGCACCGGGGCACATGCTCTGCTCAACAAGGACTGTGAACTTGGACGTGGCGGTTTTGGAGCAGTATACCGCACTGTTCTTAAAGACGGACGTCCAATTGCCATCAAGAAACTCACTGTCTCAAGTCTTGTGAAATCCCAGGATGAATTCGAGAGAGAAGTTAAGAAACTGTCGAAAGCCCATCACCCGAATCTCGTGACTCTCGAGGGCTATTATTGGACTTCATCATTGCAGCTTCTGATTTACGAATTCGTTTCGGGTGGGAATTTGTACAAACACCTTCATGAAGGTTTATCAGGTGGAAGGTATCTTTCATGGAATGAGAGATTCAGCATAATTCTTGGAACAGCTAGAAGCATATCCTACTTGCATCAAATGAGCATCATTCACTACAACTTAAAGTCTAGCAACATCTTGCTCGACGAATCCGGTGAACCTAAAGTAGCTGATTACGGGTTAGCAAGGTTGCTACCAATGCTCGATCGATACATTCTAAGCAGCAAGATACAGAGCGCCCTCGGTTATATGGCACCAGAATTCGCATGCAAAACAGTGAAGATAACCGAGAAATGCGATGTCTATGGGTTCGGAGTTCTTGTTTTGGAGACAGTTACGGGAAAAAGACCGGTTGAGTACATGGAAGATGATGTGGTGGTGCTTTGTGATATGGTTAGAGGAGCACTTGAAGAAGGTAGGGTGGAGGAATGTGTCGACGGTAGGTTGCAGGGAAAGTTTCCGGCGGACGAAGCGATTCCGGTGATGAAATTAGGTTTGATTTGTACATCACAAGTGCCTTCAAATAGGCCTACCATGTCTGAAGTAGTTAACATATTGGAGCTTATTAGATGTCCTTCTGGGAGCCATGATGATGAGCTCCCGGTGTCTGTATGAAGAGGGCGTTGTTAGTGACATCACCGACTTTTTAAAACGATTCTAGACTTTAAAATTGACAAAGTTTAAAAAAAAACGATTTTAAAGTTTAGAATTGATTTTTAAAAAGTCGATTGTTTTTCTGTGTACCGACTATGTGCTAGTTATGTTGAATTAGGAACCTATGCATTCAAAAGCATGTTTGCTATAGTTTTGGTTTGTAATGTTTTTGAGCTATTTGAGCTTCAAGTTTGCAACTTTAATCTTCAAAAGCATTCTTTTTTCCGGATTCGTTTTCACCTGTTCCGGGTTTTAACCCGTTTAACTCTGAGTTTTTGGTGTTGCTATGTTCTTGAGGGAAACTTCGAACGGAACCAACTACTGGACGGTCGTTTGATCAGTCTTTTACCTCTATACCCAAGTCAAACGAACTATTTGAAGCCGTAAAATAGAAAATCTGTTAAAATAAAAGGGCTGAGATTCTTAACATAAAGTAAAAGTTTATGCAGCTGAATTGACTTGTAGGATACTACTGGCAAAGACCAAAAACACATATATTGTAAATTGTTTTAAGTATATTTTTAGTGTATATGAAGCCAATGGACATGTGTGGGGGTGGGTAGTATGTGTGAGTGATAAACAGTTCAGAAAGCAAAGTCAAAAGTGATTTAAGTCAGTGTTTCTTCAAGATTCTTGTCTTTCTTTTTTGTAATAGTAAAAAAAAATTGATCTGACTGATGAATATATTACTCAAAAAAGAACAGCACAATAACAGAAAGCATCACTTTAAAATAATAGTATATGCCATCCTTTCTCTTTCTTATTTTTTTCTAAATTAAACAATATACATGGGAAATATCGATACGGGCACCACAGTCGATCTACTCGAACATCATACTTTGTGTAAATTTTAATTTTCGAGAGGTAAAAATCTGTTTTCGACCGTTCTAGAGTCGAATTTACAAAAGTCGAATTTAGCATTAATGATTGTCCTTTGAAAATCATGTTTGTCATAGGTCTGTTTTTTTTTTTCCCTCCAGATTAGGAAACTGGACATTTGACAACTTAACACTTATTCTTAAAAAAATAAGTGATTGTTAAAATAAGTGTTGTTTGATAATACTTTTTAACATCTCTTAATTAATTAAGATGTCCTTTGAAAAATTATGAAAATTTTAAGTGGTTGTCAGAGGTCTGTACCTTTTTACACCCCACCCCCTACTCCCAATTATACCCCCACCCCCACACCCCACACTCCCTCCAACACCCCCACACCCCGGCCATCCCAAACTACACAACCCATACACCACAAAAATTTCCACCCGGGAAAAAAATTTCCCGTAGATAATATCAATATGGAAAAAACACATTCCCGGTAGAATAGCATGGTTTTGAAGTTCTAAGGGTAAGAGACTCGCCCCCCGGCCCTACCCCCCTACACCCCCGTATTATTTAACGAAACAAATTCTAGTTTCATATAAATGTTGTTAATCAATTTCGACTTAAAATATTCGATAATTTATTCGTTAAAGAGAGGCTTCGATTTCGTCTTCGCTTTACGTATAACACTGAAAAAAATTACGGGAAAAAACATTTCCCGTAGATAATATCAATATGGAGATAATATGTTAAGGACGAGACTTTGTTTCTCCTCACATGTTATCTGGAGAAATATTGTTTCCTTTAGATAATATGTGGGGGGCGAAACTCTACCCTTAAGAAATTATTATACAATGGAAGGTTGTTTGTTGTAAAATTATTAATGTGTATGAATGAATGAATGTACCTAAAAAAGTATTGTAAAACAATTTATTATGTATGGAGGTATGGGAATTGTGGCGCTGGAGACAGCCAATATATCCTGTTTGTTGTTAAAAAATGAATTATGAAAGTGGCATCTCTGCATTTTTCTCCCACCTAATCTAAGCTTTTAAAATGCTATTTTTGTTGTTTTTCCTCAACCATTTTCTTCCATAAAAGTTTTCAAATTGAAGTAGGTATAACTTAACTTTTCGGGGCTTTTATTTGCATCACATTCTTTCTACTCGTATAACACCGTAGAATCAAATCGACCTTTTGAAAATTGGTTTTAAAGCCAAGAACCGACTTTCCCAAATCGGTTCTTGTAATACACTTACGGAAAGTTGGTTTTTGACTTCAAAACCGTATTCCATAATGCCGATTTCTACTATAATGCACAAGTGAATCGAATGTTCTTGATTTTTTTCACTATTTTTTTTTCCCGCATCTTTTAATAGGCAGGGATAAATTTAAATTTGTGATGAGAACAATAAATGCATAACACTTGTAGAATGTGTGTTCACCCATAAAAACCGGCTTTTGATATATTTGTGCTGAATAAAAATAAAAATAATAACAAAGCATGTGCAAGTAATAATAAGTAAATATAGATACCCGTGAGGACCGCTAAAGTAATTTAAAAGTAATGTGTGTCGGTCCCTACAAATCAAATGTTTGGAATTCTCATCATTAATTATCACATGGAGGGCTTTGATTTAAATAATAAAAAATTAACAACTCAACCTTTATTTTGTACTGCATGACATATCAAATGCTCATTAATGGATTTCTCGTTTTTGGTCCTTTAAGAAGATGGTGATATAGACACTTGAGAGTATTGGGTAGTAGTGGACTCAAATCTCGGGGCGATTCTGATGTGGGGTGTTCGTTCTGTACGGACTTTTAAAAAAACTGGAAAACTTGTTGGTGAGGTAATAACACCCTGATGTAGAGAGGATGTGAGTAATGTCAATCAATATGAGAATGTAGAGGCGAAATTGTCCCACGAGAGTAGATGTTGCGTATGTAAAACCAACGTGCAAGACTACGTAAATGTAGGCAGAGTAAGTGTATGCCCCGAGCCACACTCTTGTTAGTGGCATCGATGTACATGTCATAGCAGATACCAAGTGTCAGACCTTTGTAGAAGACTTTAGATCAACGACCGAGCATATGTCGAGTCCGAGAAACTTTTTGTCATATCCATATACATTCACCTTATTCAAATTCAACACTCTTAATAAAATTAAGTATTAATGTTTAAGAATTCTCAAAAATCCATGTGTACACTTGCATATGTATCTGTCTATTCTGCATTGAGTAGTAATAATGTCACAACGAAATACCACAACACTTTCATATCATTGATCTTTATAAGACTCAACTAGTTAGTACCTATCTAACTCACGTTATCATTTAATGGTTGTACCACTAACCCCTCCCTGCCCTGCCCTGCCCTACCCTACCCAGTCAGGGAATTTCCGGGTGGTACCGAGTAGTAGTGCAATCTGTACTACACATTTTCATTTTTCAATACAAATTTTGTTACAATATATATATTTCAATACACATCCTAACATTATTATCAAATAAACACTACATCCGTCCTAAAATATAAGTCATCCTAAAGGTTTCACACAGATTAAGAAAGTAGTTGAATGTCATAAATTTAAAAATTAATGCCTGAAATGCCCTTGACTGTCATTAATGCAAATAGTTGTTAAGTAATAAAAATTGATAATAAATTATTGGTAAGATAGAAAAAATGGTAATAAATGTTCCAATGGTAATGTATAATGACTTATATTATATGACACATCTAAAATTGTAAGATGATTTATGTTTTGGGACGAAGAAATTATAACTTATTGATTGATATAAGTTTTATTATGATCAATGATGATGATAGCGCGTAATTAACAAAACATACGGTGGACATCAATAATGAATGTTTCCTTACCAAGAGAAAAAAAGGGAAGAAAAAGAGCACTTAAAAGTTTTCATGAATTTGGGGTGCTATGTGTAGGTAGTTTTCAAATGATAAAAGGAAAAAAGGAAAAAATAAAATAAAATAAAAGGGGTACAAATAGTATAAAGCAATGTTCTTAAATAAAGAGAAAGTGAGAGATAGGGAAGAATGTAATGAAAAGAAGAGAAAGAAAAAAGAAATATTCTCTTCCATCCACCATGAATGGCAGACAACATGCAACATGCATCATCATCATCATGCATGGGTTTGCTTTTTAGGAGAAACATGTTCCCGTGATATAGCCTCGTGGTAAAAAGTTTGGTTGCTTACCGCAAGTGAACCTTAAGCTGTGGTGTGGGGGCTTAAACCCCGTAAACGGGATTTCTCTCAATTCTTTGATAGTATAATAACAAACTCATGACTTTGAGCCACTGGATTTCTGATTAATATTTTCAATCATCCCATAAAACAGGAAGACTGGAGACCTTGAATGTTGAGGTTCAACATTTTCTTTTACTTTTAGGGAGAAAACTAATGATTATAGTAATTGATGATTAATGGTGTACCATTTTTCTTAAACTAAAACAATGTCAGATGTGCTTTTGTTGAACACATAGCAGTGGATTTACCTTCACGCCTTAAGCTCGAGTCTCCCCCATGAATATTTTGGGTAAATGTAATGTTATATTATTTAATAGAGTCATTCTTTTACTTATGTTTGACACACGATTGAATAAAATGGATGAGATTCCATAACAAGTGACATGATGAGTGAAATGTAGTAGGGATAGAGAAGTAGAACACTAGGGTGGTAGCGAGAGGTGAGAGGTGAGGTGGGACAGTAGGGTGGTGGGTAGTGCAAGGACGAGCATGGGATGGGGTGATTTAAAGGGTAGTGTGCATGGTGAGGATGCAGCCATTTGTACTGTCAGGGCACTTTTTGGCAGTGTCATTTGCCCTGACACTGCCAAAAAGCACCCTGGCAATGGCAATGGCAATTCCGCTGGCCTCATGCTGAGCCATGTGTTGCCTTAATCTTGACACGATTGAAGTGTCGAGATTGGCCCCGATACTAGATCATGATCCAACCCAAGTTGAAATGAACACATAGCACTAAGCCATGTTTTGCCTCGGTCTTAGACGCCTCGATTGAAGCGTCAGGTCTGGTCCCGACCCGATAATGGGTCAGGTGCATTCTGAGGATCAAAAGGCTTTCTAGACACGTGTCTGTACCGAGCCAGTAACCAACCTGGAGACCTTCCTACATCAACTTTGTGGGAATTGGAGAGAGAGGGGGAGGGGGGGGGGGGGGGTGGGTGGGATGTGTAAGTAAAAAGTAAACTTCAGAGCAATGTAGTATAAAGAGGTGTACTAAAACTTTTTCAGCAATTTGCTGATACAAAAAATTACAACACTTCAAAGAAGCATCTGTACATCACAATACATTCAAGAAAAAGTATATGTTTCTACATAGACCAAAACTGTGAAAGTCACTTCCATCCGCGTATAATCGTACCCACAAATCTCGTAAAACCCAAAAAAACTTACCTTAAACTAAGCTATAATTCACGTATAATAAATAAATAGCAAGCTACACGTTCTTACGTGGTCACTCCACATCGTGTGGAGATGCTTCTATCTCAAACACAACCATTTCAATCACTCTCCCATCCATTAGATTCTGCAAACCTGGAACTACCGCCATTTGCTCGTCTATTCCCTACGCGGTTTCCACTAGGTGACCTCACCGCCTTCTCATCGTCCCAGTCATCATCCCAATCTTGATCCCAAGCAGTAGCCGTTTCCACGTCAACAGATGACGTGGACTGTTGCTGTTGCTGCCCCATTTCAAGTTCTTGATACGGGACCCCATCTAAATGCCGCTTATTTTTACCTAGCTTGCAGCATGCCAATATTATACCGATAAGAAAAGCTGTAGCTACAAGTACGTACACGCCGTTTACAGGTGTCATGTATACGGCGTAAGATGGAAATGAATATCCCATTTGAACAGGAACTGGAACAGAAACAGGTACAGGAACAGATAGTTGTATTGTGCAATTCCAGTTTACGGCTTTCAGTTCAACTGATGAGGTACTATTGGCATTGGCGTAGACGTTCATCTGATATTCAAACAAGAAAAGATAAGTAATAGCAACCGAGGGATCCCCTACCTAAGTTACACGGGTACAGAGGGCAGATGTGTAAATATTAGAGATATAGGGACCAACATGTACATAACAAAACTATCAGCACCAAAAATGAATATTAAAATACATAAAATGAAACATTTTCTTTAGTGGTTTTCTTTATTTTTGGTAGTTCTTCATCAATTTGGACAGATTTTTTTTTTATTATCTGGCGGTTTTTACTCAATTTTGAACAAGCTTCTTAATTTCGCATATATGACTTATGGATATGCATGTCCTAATCCCGTATGTAACATTTAAAAATTACAAATTTTCCTCAAGTGTGTATTCCAAGTATTTAGTGCGTATCTGTGTCTGATGGAACTGTACCATGCAGAAGTATCCATGCATCTACGGTACTAAGTATTTGGCTATGTTTTCATGTTACCTACGAAGCTTTTCTCCTATTTATGTCTTTTGTTTGCAATGGTGCCCAAATTTAGTAACTTTTGATCATAAAATACTCGGCAAAGTTTAAGGAATCTGATAAAATTCAAGAAAACCGAAAATGGAGGATTTAAAATAAAGGGAGATTCAAATCGAAGCATACCTTCCTGACTTCATGTCCCGATACTTCAATATTGTTATAGACAGGTGCTGGTGGAAGGACCGTGACATTGAAATTCAGGGAGCCGTCACCTTTATTCAGAATAAGCAGATCCATAGGACCTGGAAAGAAAATAAGGGAGTTCAATTAGGCTCTTACAAATAGGCAATTGAGCCTGCTATATTGATGCGTGATACATATGCATCATAATGCAGCAGTCAATAGAGAATTGAATAAAAAAGGCGTCACAAAGTGGGAGATGCCGATTAAAATTGACATCTAACCCGGTTGAAGGTAAAGCATAAAACGGCTCTGTAACCGATTAAACACCAGTTCTAACCTACTTATGCAGTAGCAATATTTTGGCAGCTGTCAATTGGGACAAAATAAAATATTTAAGATGCCAGCTGTTGCTTCAGAGTTGGGAACAGATCTACAACAAACTGCAACGAGGTTTTGCCCATTGAATAAACTGAATAATGGGTTCATTGATATAATAAGCAAATGAGGCAAGCTTTAAGGAGGTCAAGGACAACACGAGGGCTAATCGCATGCAACCTAGTGTTTTTGTAATGAAAATCTTCATCTTTGGCATTCACAACAGCCATGAATTTGCTTGAGCAATATTCAAAGCAAGAGGTATCGTCCACACTTTTTTATATGCATTTGCTAGTTATGTGGTTTTGTTATTCTAATTTGGATTAGGACGTAAGCCTCTGGTCATCAAAACTTGGCTAAATAGTCACTACAACAAAGGGATATAAAGATTTGAGGCAGCAGTTTCACATCCGACAAAAGACAGAGCCATGTAGAAGACTAACGAGGGCTAAGCCCAACCAAAATTCTTTTATACTAAAAAAATTATATAATCCAGCCCAACCCGCCAAGTCATCCCAGCCCAGGCCCAGCTCACCCGGTCATCCGGAGACAGTGCACTAGCTTACCTGAATACAAATTCATGGCTCCGTCCTTGAATCCTACACAGGATATTTATCTTCCCTAACTAACTTAACAACAGTAAGCACAAGACGAAAACATGAAAGTGCAATAGAAATATGGGATAGTCAGGTTTTGCTGCATTCAATGCAAATGAAAACAAAACCATAACATATAACTCTTATCAATTCACACCAATTTCCATCCGACCCACTAGCACACAAAAAAACATTAGTGCTATATATCTATCAGTCCATTTGAACTAAACCTTTCTTCATTAAGCAACTCCTAGAGACCGTGCCAATACATATATAAGAGAATTTGTAAAGCTATCCATGTAGGTTGTACTTTGGTTTATTAAAGGATACATTTTTATTTCACTTGCACCATCTATCAGCCAGAAATTCTTCTGGTTTTCCTTATGCTATACTTCAAGCAAAAGCAGTCATCCTCGTCAAGTTCAGTTCCTTAAATTACATGACATGGGCGTCTTTAGTGGCACCACGGTGTGGCACTACACCAAAAACAATCAACAAGTAGAAAGTCGATTCTCACCTTTAGAATCAACTTCCCCCGGTCGATTATCATTATTGATCATTGACCACGAAAAGTCGACTCTCATTCTCAGTTCTAGAATCGATATTGAAAAAGTCGATTGCCAATGTGGTGCCGCAACCATAGATGTAGTGTGGTGGCAATAAAGAAAACCAAATTAAATACATGACACTCAACCTTTGCTATGATCTTAGTCTTAACAATTCATAAACATGAAATTGCAACCCAAAATAATGTAGAGGCACCATGATTAACTGGCACATACCTATTTTACCAACAAATCAGAAACCAAGAAGGGGAATAAAAACTTACCATTTCCACCATAAGGAAGAACACAAGCCGTAACATTCACAACATCATCATGGCACTGATTAGAAACCGATTCACAAGTCTCCTTCCCAGTTGGTGGTGGCTTCACATCAATTTTAGCATCCCCAGATTCCCCCTTCCCAGTTGGTGATGGCTTGACATCAATTTTACCATCCCCAGAATCCAAACTGCTATTCCCCGGAACCGGACTCGGAGCAGGACTCGTCTAAAACAAAAACCCATCAAAATTCTTTCATTATTTTCAAAGATTTAACAAGCCCAGATGCAAAAAGGTATGTCCTTTATGAAGTATATATACCTGATGAACAAGCTCATCCCCTGTTTTATTAGCTTCTGTAGCATTCAATCTTTGGGGAAGATGCAAAATAGAATAGAGCAACAATAAAAGAGCTAACGTTTTGCAGTAAGTCATAACTGGTGATGATGAACGATGATGAATTATACAGCATAGAGACGTCTTGCTAGAATCTGTTCAGTGAATTGAAACGTGATTACGAAGAACAGGGAAGTGGAGAATTTTGGATCTTCTACGCGGAGAGTGATAAGTGGGGGCGTTTGATGCGATCGTAAATCTCAGCTACTAAATATCCCGTAAGTCACATCATGTCCTTAAAGTGGGAAGAACTAGATATCAAATTCGACTCGTTTATTACTCGAAATACTAACTCGATTTGATTTGTGAACTTAATTCCCTTTTTAGGATTCGATTAATTTAATCTCGATTACCTTGCAAGCAACTCGATCTCTGGATTTTGAAGATCTCAAAAGTTATTTAGTAGCCCGACTCGCTTACAAGTTACGGTGCTAATTCAAAGACAATTATGTTGCAACCATGTTAAGGGAAAACGTTTTATGCCGCAAGATTGCTAATGTTGGTGTTATATTGAAGGCAAAAAAAGCGTAAACTATCTTTCTTTTGTCATTTGTTTTGGTCAGTCGATTGTCTGGACTAAAACAAAGACGATTGACGTGAAGAAACATCTTGTATCTTGTTTTTTGTCTCGGGCTTTATTTGTCGTACAAGGTAATTCACTAAATAACGATATTTCGTTTGAAACGTACTATAGCGTAGTGTGTTTTATCTTTACCTCTCCACCGCCACTATCTGATATACGTGTTCAAATGAATCTTTCACAATGTATCTCTTTCTTTTTTAGAGATCTCTGATTTTTCTTTCTGATCAATAAAATCTAACATCTTCAAATCATCTTTCACGTTTGTGACTTTTACGCTACTACATACATACACACATATATAACCTATGTCCCCTTATTTAAAAGGTCCAATTTTTTACACATCTTATTAATTAATCCAGAAATTTACAAGTAGACGCACCACCAATAAGCAATGAGCCCGACTATGGATGAGGACTTAGCCTCATTCTTGTCTCTTTGGAGCTCGGAGAGAGCTGAGACGAATTATCATCATTATTGTCTCTGCTCAGAGAGAGCTACTACTAACCATTGCAAGTGAGAAAGAGCTAGTCGCCTGAGTCTTGAATCCGGTCCTGCTCCCGTCGAGTTGCTTTTGCCACTACAAAAAAACCTCTTAAAATTTCATATGATAACTCTCTTATTCCAGTATAAACAGAAAGACACTCGAAAGACAAATCGTAAAGCCTTAACAACAATAATGCGCCTTTAAGAACGGCCTAAGGAAGAATGAAGAGGCTTGACAGGAGACTATTTCTAAGTACTCAAATTTCAGGGAGTGAAACGCTATAAATCGAAAGACAAATTGTTAAGCTGTAACATCAATAAGGCGCCCTGAAGGGCGGCCTAAGTAAAAGTGAATAGGTTCAACATGATACTCTTTCTAAATGCCCAACTTCCGGGGGATTGGAACGATTCGCCTTTTACAGGCCTTGTATGGAAGTATTACGATAGAGATGTATGACCCTGATACGAAATATACACACTATTGTCCTCACTACGAATCAATCCCAAAACCCTCGGTTAAAGGTCTCACTAAGGGTATTCGCATCAGATGCATCATTTTTTATCCATAAATTAATATATAATAATACATATCCCTGTTTTACAACACCTCAATTCAAAACACTTCACAACAACATCCCTATCCTTATACGTGAATAGTGCATCATCAAATATGGGGATGTACGGTTTATATTCCCAAAAATAAATAGAAATAGAACCTCTATTGTGGTTGTTATTTAGGTTAACTTTATTTTTTATCTTCGTTTCATTTTAAAGATAGAACAC
Organism: Gentiana straminea; assembly: GCA_036785695.1. Taxonomy (NCBI): domain Eukaryota; kingdom Viridiplantae; phylum Streptophyta; class Magnoliopsida; order Gentianales; family Gentianaceae; genus Gentiana; species Gentiana straminea. Next base: position 188,313 of record JAVUPR010000342.1, read on the forward strand.
CGTATAGTTTCTGCTACGAATAACGTAATCACCGCTTCACCAATTCATGTTGCGTGCGAATTTCATAAAATAGTTATAAACTTTCCCAATTTCTCACTTTTGTTGTGCAAAAAACGGCGGGCAATTAGATTTAGAATCCTACTAGTGGCAAAACACAGTTGCTTCCCGCCCGCCGCCCCTCCAGACCGAGAAACCGGTGAATCGGCTTTACAGAATGGTTCGAAAGGGAGAGAAGAAGGAAGATAATGCTGAAATGGAAGAGAGGAAGAGGTTGAAGAAGCTGGCTTTGAAACGAAACATCATCTCCGAGTCACAGGCGACTGTGAGCTCATCAGCTTTATTGAGCCCTTCCAACTTAGTAATCAAACACAACGGGAAAGATATAGTTAGAAAGTCTCAACGGAGCGGAAAGAATCGTTTCCTGTTCTCATTCCCTGGGCTTATTGCGCCTGTTTCTTCTGGTGGCAAGATCGGTGAGCTTAAAGACCTCGGAACTAAGAACCCTGTTCTCTACCTTGAATTCCCTCAGGTATTTTTACATTTGTTTCTTTCTTTCATTGGTCTGCTGCTCATTTCAGTTTTTGTAAATTCTAAAATGCAGCTGAGGGGTTGGTGTAATTGATTTAACGGATCCAAGAATTGAAATTCGAGTGGCCTAGGGGAGTATATTCGGACAATTCGGGTGGGCTGGAGGAAGATGATTTGATGATTTTAGATGGATTGTATAGGTCTTTTTGGCGTAGATTTTTGTTTTTAGCCGGTGGGCTTAGCCTCCTCAGCTCCACAAATGGCTCCTCCTGTAAGATAATCTGAATGATGTAATGGTCCCAAGAAGGGCACTACCACCGGTTGGATTGTTTCATTTTTCTTTCACTTTTGCTCTATGTATCTATTGAAATGCATAAAATGTTAACTATCAATCTCCCCAACAACTTAAGCTCTTAGGAGAGATGATATTTCAGTATGGTATCATTACTTGAGGGGGCGTATTGAATTGTATAAAAAGGAAAAGAAAAGAATACAAATATTGTTTGTCTTGTTTGAACGCTTGCTCGTAACTTAATGATAACTGATAAAAGAAGATCTGAAACTATAAAATTCTGATTTTCCTAGTCTGCTAATACACCATATTCGGAGACAAATTCTAAGGGTGTTTGTAAATAGTTTGTTTTCCCTTTTCTTTTTAGGTATATGTTTCTATGATGAGGCTAGTGGTAGCTCTCGGAGAACATGCGTAAAACTGAAAGAAAAAAAGCGATTGGGATTGATTACATTTCTGCAGGACAACTGATCTTATTATTTTATGTTCTGTATCTGCCTTGTTTTGTATATGATTGACGTGTTGAAATACTTGAATTGATTGTATTTTTTTCTGAATGCATAGGGCCAAATGAAGTTGTTCGGGACAATCGTGTTTCCAAAGAACAGATATCTAACTCTTCAGTTCTCCAGAGGCGGAAAGAATGTTACGTGTGAGGATTACTTTGATAACATGGTTAGTACTGGAAATTCCCGATCATCAAAGTGTGGCATGTTTTGTAGCTTCATATCTATCTGCTCTAATGATCTTTCGAAGGGGGAAGGAATCCTAATTTTAATAGTTGATTCTCTTTAAAGTTAAGGTGGTTAGGAGGTGGGTATTTAGGACATTTAAACACTTGAACACGCCTTCTCACGTGTGGACGTAATGGGCCTAGCCAACATAATGTATGTAATGCTCTAAATATGCCCTTCATTGTTTCACTTGAAAACGGTGTTCTTCTGATGAAGCCATTTTATTGTTGTTATCGTTTGCTCAATATTAATATAGTCTACACGTGAACTTGCTACTTGAAAATGTTCATATAGTTGAATGGGATGTATGTATCTTGCGTTCTAGATTGTTTTCTCAGAAGCATGGTGGATTGGAACGAAGGACGAAAATCCCAGTGAAGAACGTCTTGAATTTCCCGAAGAGCTTACTGCTGTAAGTATTCTGCTACGCTATTCACTTGCCAGCTTTGTTTGGCGGTCTTGTTATAGTTGAAAATTTTCAATGTATAGTCAAGAATAATGCAAATGCCTTGTTGTCTACAGAAACACGAGGAACATGATTTTAAAGGAGGTGCTGGAGCAACTTGTGATGGGAAGCAAGTTGATAGAGGACAAAAAAGACATGTGGGGCCGCAGTCCCCAAAACATGAAGTTGAGGATGATTCCTCGGACATCCCGATTTCTTCTGAAGTAAATGCTGAAGTAACTCCCACTCGGCACTCTGCTAGGACAGCAGGAAAAACTATAAAGTAAATGAGTTTTGTTTAGAAATTTTTTTTCAATAGTTCCTTTTTCATGGTAACTGGCTTGAGACTTTGTATCCTATGTTCGTCGCTGAAGAAAAAGAACTTCAGGTTTGCAGAAGATTCATCTGGAGATGATGATAATACGGAACTTGATGCTGAAACGTCTGATGGAGAGGAACATGCCAAAAAGAGTAAGTTATGAAGTCATCATCTGAACATTTTTGTTCAATCATGAACTTCCTTGTTGAACTAGATCCTTGTAGTAACAATGAAAGCTATTGTCGCGTGAATTGAGGTCTTGGGTTCAAGGCGTGGGCACATTCGTATAGAAATATAAGGTAAAACTGTAGTAAGACCCTGCATAGATAGATAGGATACTTCCATACACCCGGTTTCCCATGAACCTCGTGCTCTAGTTTTTTCTGTCCTTATTGAGACAAGACAACCGAGTTTACCTACTGCTATGTCTTTCTCTTTCAGAGTCACCACTCACATTCCCTTGTCGGGATTCCTTGGAAAGATTAGTGTAGCAATGTTGTTGCATTCTAGTGCTGGAGATTCATATGATAGTTTCTGAAACAGGCAGTGCAGTTCCTGAAACAGTAAAAAAGACTGCCGATTCAACTTCAAAATCTAAGGAAAAAGCACAGGGTAATCAAGGCCCACTGGTTCAGGCTACAATATCCACACTGTTCAAGAAGGCTGGAGAAAAGGTAGTGTCTTTTCTTTTATCTGAAATCGCAAGTTAATGGGAACAGATGGCTATCATACCCAGAAGCTGTCTGATTTTATAAGATTTCGCAATGAATGTTTTTATGAACAAGAAATATTTAGATCTGTGGGGGATTTCATAGTCCGCAAGACATATAAAGTTGAATTCAGCTGTTTGAGTTCTCTGTTATAACCTCAGAATGAAATTCATTATCACTTTGTATCATCCGCAGAATGCTAAGCTTTATTTTTTTATCAATTTTGTGGAGTAAAATTTCATGAGAGAGGAATGATATCTGTAGGCGTTTGTATTCCAAAGGTTTAAAAATCATTCAAATATATTTTCTTTTGCAGATCGCACAAGTTGATGGGAAAACGAAGAGGATTGCTGTCCGGGTGAAATTTCCTTCTCTTTGCTCAATTTTCTTTGTCTTAAAATCAATGAAGTCCTTTGCTTCCTTTCTCTCCCGAAAGCTTAAGCTTTAAGCTGTTCGGGATGTAAGTAATTTACATATTTATACATGATTCACTTCAACATGTCCTCTCAAGTGTGAGCGTATAACTAAGAGTCTGGACCTACACAGGCCACACAAAGGCATATAAAGGGCTCAATAAGGCCAACAAAGAGTCCTAACTATGATGCATGGTAGGTCTTAATGTGTCTCGTATCCGATATGTATCCAGCACTGATACTTACCGGATGCCTAGGATACACACCTATGGACAAATTTGTAATTTTCGAAAGTTGGATAGGGGTTTCATAGATGCACAATCATAACTCGGATATGTGAAATGAAGAACCATGTTTAAAAGTGTGTAAATGCTGCTAGCTAATGAATGAAAAGTTGTCCAAAGCGCTTGAATACTACAAAAAAAATGAAGGGAACAAATACGTATATTTTTTTATATTTACACAAAATGCCCCCATACCTGTAGCCTATTTTTTTCAAAAATCTCGTATCCGCGTATCCTATATCCGTGCAACCTAAAGGTTTAACACTTGGACAACACAAATGAAGTGGAAATGGAGACAAAAGAGGTTTTAATCAATGACCTCCTCTTGTAATACCATGTTGAATTACAAACCCCAAATGCTTAAGCTGTTGGGGAGGTAAGTGATTTACATATTTAAACACATTTCACTTCAACGTGATCCAGTAGGGCAGCTGTTAATACTTATCTCATTATTGTTGTTTGTCTTACCTTTTTGTCACGGTGGTGGTTTTACAGGTTTCACCGAGGAAAAAGGCGAAAGTAGTCAATGATGATATAAAAGCTGGTAAAGATTTTTTTCGAGAAAGAAATTGTTATTTCTAGAATGACTATAACCATCCCCCTTCCCCATAAAGTAAAATATGTTGACATGTGGAGAGTCTTTCTAGGAAGTGCCTATTTCGAATAACAGGGATGTCATATAGAGTTATATCATGGCTCGATTCGTCGCACAGAATGTCTATGCCAAGTCAGCCTTTTCAGTTCATGCTTCAGTATGTGAAGAAGAAAAAAAAGGACCTAAAACGTTGTCTAAGTTGAAATAGAAACATCATCTTTCCTGTTGTTGTTTGTTTAATTGAGTAGTACATGCTTTTTTGACTTTCTAAAACGTCCTCTGATGCTGGATTTCAACATGATTGACTTATTACATTCATCTCGATTGCTGAATGCAGGTTCGTAGATATTTTAGATACTTGACCTTCTCATGGATTGTAACGTATTTGTTGCATTTGGCTTAATGTAGGGACCGAGTGTTCCGGTGAGAAGAAAGCAACCAAGGTCCAGCCTTTCTCTCTGTGCCTTCCTTTACAGCTTGTTATCTTACTAATCCCATATCTTCGAGTCAACGATTTTGTTACGTGTGTAGGTTGATGAGGATGATATCGAGGAGTTCAGTAGCTCATCATTGGTCAGTAACTTACACCTCTATATAGTTTTTTAATTGATCTGGAATATTCGATTTTGGAAAATTATCATGTACCCAAGAAAAAGAAAATAAGTAAACTGATGTAGATAAGATGGAATAAGTACTCAACTTTTCGATTTTTTGACGTGCAATGTTAGTCTAAAGTGAGACTTGAACCCATGACCTGTTGGTCCAGAGGCGTCAGCTTGACCACTAGGCCAAACCTCATTGGCCCTGGTGTAAATAATAGTGAAACGAACTCAATTTTGCAGCTAAGTTAATTCATTCACAATGAACTTTGTATAGGACATTGAATCGAGTGATGGCAGTTGGGAAGCTTGAGCAAACTACGCCGGATGTACCGACCGCTTATAGACAAGTCTTGCAGGTATGAATTTGTAACATTTTCTGTACTTGTTCTTCTCTTGTTACGGTTGTGTTCACGTGCTAAACTATTCATATTGATATTTTATCATTCATTAATACCACGGCTTGGGATATTTAAAAACTAGATCATTTACTGTGAATCTAGATCTAACATTATGATTTATCTATCACGATTTAATTCTAGGGACGTTATTATACACATTAGGTTAGAAAGTAGTCTAATCAACTTATATATCCTTTTTTTTTTAACACCCCTGACCCAGTATACCCTAAAAACAACTGTTAAAGTGTAATTTTTTACAGGATCAAGGGCCCTAAAATAAAAGTTTAGCCTCAGGCCCCCGATTACACAGGGACGGCCCTGTAAGGAATAAATGAACTAATACATAGAGTCCCTTATTCTCATGAAACTTTGCTAATATACCTGGATATTGCTTCTTTGTTATCTATTCTGATACAGGCCAATGATGAATACCATATTTGCAAATGTAATGGAGTTGTATGAGATTTGGAAAGCAAAGCAACCACCAAATAGAAGCATGATGTATGTTATCGGTTTTGCCTATTACTACTACTACTACTACTGGCCTTCAGTAAATGCACAGAGAATGAATGGAGCATTGATTGGTTTTGCATATTAGTGAAGGCCAGTAGTATTAGTAATACGGATCAATACGCCTATCGTTGAAGGCCAGTAGTAGTAGTAGTTCAATGCAAAAACCGTTAATTGCTCCATTCATTCTCAATGCTTTACTGTCGTTAGTAGTGAAGTCTTCAACTATTAGACTATATGTAACTATTATTGTTGTTGTTGTTACAATTATTATTAGCATCAGCACGTTATTCTGCGGATATTATCTTCATGACTATTCTTTCAAGTTATTTCACAGGTTAGATTGCTTGCATTATTGTTCTTTCTCGAGTATTGTCGTCTAAACATATGAATCCAAGGTATATGAATAGGGCTAGATAAACATAGAGGTTCATGATGATTTGCTAAGATCCGAGGCGCCTTTGATGGACTGGATAAACATAGAGGTTCACGATGATTTACAAAAGATGAGTTCCAAGGCAGGATAAACGTAGAGGTCCATGATGACGACCTGCATAAGATAAGATTCGAGGCGTCTGATGGCCTAGATAAACATAGAGGTCCATAATAACCTCCATATGATAAAAGATTTAAGGCTTCTGATGGTCTGAAATCTGAATAAGTAAAGTGGTTATTATTTGCATCACTTATTCCACTCGTACATTATTCTATTTATACACCATAATAGAAATGACCTTATGAAAGTCGGTTTAACCCGATTTCCTTCAGATGCATCATGAGAATCGACCAGGTGAGATAGTCACTTCTTGCTACATCTTTTGAAGATTATTTGTTAGGTAACAAAGACAAACATAGTTGATTCATATAAGGCCACGTCAGCTCTTGCACTTCTCATTTTGTGGATAATTTGCATGTACGTGGAAAATATATATTTTATGCTGTAGAAATAATGTAGAATTTGGGGTTTTTTTTTAGTTTTTACTTTTTTATACAGAATTTAATACTGTACCTTCTCTTCAAAACTTCCTAAAGTATGGATATTATCTTTCCCACACCGCTATGCAACAAATTATCGAATAAACAACAATTCTCTTTTTTCCCGATCCTTTTTGATAAATTTGAAAAAACTGTGTTTGATTGTATGGTGGCTTTTTGGTGGGAATGCTTTAATTTTGTCTTTTTCTGTTTATTTATGATTTTTTGATTGATTTATTTTAAATTTTTTTAGTTGGTAAGTTATAATAATGTAATAATGTGTTGATTCTCAAGAAGATTTCTTGCTGTTGAATTTCCATTGAAAAAAACATGAGCTTTTAATATTGAAAACAGAGCAATTTTATAGTGAAACTTGATTAAATAATAAGATAACTTGCTTCCTGATAAATTAATAATGTCATAGTGGTGGAGGGTGCATATACTTTTGTATTCCACATATACATGCACGTTAAAGGAGCTGTTTCTTGCTTAATCGGTTTGTTTGTGATTGTTGTCGTTAAGATAATGGAGTGGATTGGTCATTTTGTGATAATGGTTGCCGGTTTATGAATGATTTTGACGTCATAAATATTTTATTAATTTATAGAGAACCGAACTGGATTCGGTTTCGGGCGTATTGGAATTTCGAGATGGAACATTATTTATACCGATTTCAATATAAATTAATACTGGTTTAATAATTTATTAATGGAACATGGAAACTTTGCTTTGTTTAAAAAGTTTTGTTTTACGTATAACGTTCAAATCTTTAAATTTCAAAGTTTACACCAATTGCTATCTCTCGTTCAATGTATATGTTAGTTAGAGATGAAAAATAAATATACATTCCTATATGTTTCTGGGCTCTGTTGAATGGATCCAATGAACGTTTCTATGATGCCTTGAATGGTGTATACATTGGTAAGCATTCGGTAGCATTTTAATATGTGATTTTAACAAGACAGTGGGCTTTGACATAAGATAGCTCACAGATTTGGTTCCCCGTGTGTTTATTCATGTGAAATGATGATATAGTTCAGCACTATTATTGGTTTAATAATCACATCCTTTTAGAGCAGTTTATGAAGAAAGAAGGATTATGTTGAATCATTCATGTGTATTATGGTGACAAAAATCTTTCTTTCTTGAACAAAGTTTATCAAAAATGCTTACAATCTTTTGATTTTTATGTCTCTTTCGAAACATACTTAGTTTTGCACAAAAATGATGTATAGTTTATGCTTCTGAGCTCTTTTTTGTATTTGTAGGTGACTGTAAAGAAGGCAGAGAGAAGCGACATTCCAAACTTCGACAAAAAGAAGTACAATTTCCCTCCTTATTTATCGTTTTTTTAGTAGTGTAACAATCTCGTTTGTTCATCTCCTTTCTCGCTTGTGTTTCGGTTCAGTTTAAATATTTTTCTTGCATTGACTTGGTATTCTTATGGACGTATGAATATAGCAATGAACATCATCGTATAATTAGAAGAAATCCCGGAATTTCAAGTCTGCATTCAATTTTCTCCGTTACTGTGTATACAAAAACTTGTTCTTATGAGATCAAAAAGTACACAAATGGTACCCCAAGTCCATGGCCCTAGGCCCTTGAAAAAAAAGAGCAAATTTAAGGTCACCTGAAACTAATTCGTCCCAGTAATGTGCCATTTGATCACTTGTTCTAATTTGAAACACTGTTGCGAAATACAGATGCCTTGTTCCAGCTGACTTTACTGTAGGACAATTTGTCTATGTCATTCGTAAACGAATCAAATTGAGTGCCGAGAAGGCGATCTTCATCTTCGTCGACAATGTATTGCCACCAACCGGTACTTTTCTCTCTCTCTCTCTCTCTCTCTCTCTCTCTCTCTCTCTCTTAGTTTACTCATCGATATGCAGATCCATGGGCATAGTTTACTCATCGATATGCAGATCCATGGGCATTAATGTCCTTTTATTTTGTTATTATAGGGGCCTTAATGCCAGCAATATATGGTGACAATTGACAAAAAAAATGAAGATGGTTTCCTGTATGTCACATATAGTGGTGAAAACACATTTGGACGCAACAAGATGATGATGAAGCTTTGATTATCTTAACTTATGTTCAATCCCACATCATGCGTGCATGGCCATCTTATCATCATCATCATTATCATTGCCATCTGTTCATATGTTTCAATCTTTTGTACAGTTCTAATTATTATTAATGAGTTGAGAGTCAGTTTGGTTTAAAAGTTAGGGCCATCGATGGCATATATTAATGAGTTGAGAGCTGGTTTAAACGGAGTTTGGCCATCAGATGGCAGATACGGATCTCCAAATTCTGATGGATGCCGTAAGTCCCAGATCAAACTTTAGATTCCTTGAGTGTTTCGTTCTTGTTTCTTTGAGTATTATTTGATTGAAACTTTTAAGAAGGATATGTGCTCTTTCACACCGAGAAGAATAAAGAGAAATGTTCCTCTTTCATGTGTGTGGTCATATTGTTCACACAGATACAACAAAGTATTAGTTAGTAAGCCATATTTGGTCTTTGATGTAGGATCTGAAATTTTTATGCTTGTTGCTTCTTAGCAAAAATATACAAGAATAATAAGATGTATCCTTTGAACATTTACAACAAATAACTACATCAAATATTCAATTGTGTATGGAATTAGAGGTGATATTGCATTCTTTCTTCCATTACAAATTAAATACACATGATTTTCCAATTTTCAATTTCTTTTGCTTTCGTTTGTTATACTTCTTCTTTTTGGGGTTTTTTTTTTGTTTCTGCTGATGTACACTTTAACTCCACATATTTGCAGAATGTTTCTTCGCTGAAGGAGATCGAACTTGCTATATATAAGAAGGAAGTACTTTGTTTCATAAAATGTCTTGACAGAAGGGAAATACTGTTCGAACTTACCCGGTTTTAAAGATGTATATGCAGTCTGAACTTGCAAACGACGGAGAAAAAAAATGCAGATTCACTTGGCAACTCTGAGGGAAGTTCCAGCAGCAGAAATGCAACAATGCAAGACATCGGACAGAGTAGCTGTTCAGCCCAACAACCAAAAAAATATTGGAAGAAATAAGTGCTGATCCTTCTGAACATACAACTTCTGTGCAATCGTAGTAGTCAAAAAGGCACTTGTGTTTCCTCCTACTGCACCCCAGGTATGCCCTGCAAATTCAGCCAGAGTAGCTACTCAACTTAGCACTCATGAAGTTAGTTTGGATGATGTTACAAAGTCCGTTGAAGCACTGGGTGAACCCATGGCAACTACCAGCAACCTTGGCGCTGCAACCAATGAACCGAATTCTAATCGGAAGAGTCCAGTCAAGAAGATCAAGAGTAAAGAAGATTGAAAACAGCAACATTAAGCTCTTAAGCCATCACAACCCACAAGAATGAAGTATGGCATATTATATTATGTGTAATGGTATTAAGCTTTTGTTCAATTAACTATCTATGTATTAGAGGCATTCAATACTGTTGACATGTATCTAATGTCTTAAAAATACACAAGATACAATATGTAGTGAAATCTTTAAAATACACAAGATACAATATATAGTGAAACAATCTCCTTTCTTATGTAACTATGTATGGCAGAAAAACTTATGGCTGTCTTTATGTTGTGTTAGATGTTAAAAATTCCTCTCCCCTTTTGGCTGACTATTCATCCAGATGTAATTTGGCAATAGGAGGTTGACAATGCCCCCCATTCTGGCATGTGGATGAATAAAAAAAAAATTCCTATTTATTATATGGCATCATAATCATTCTTTTTCTTTCTGACAAGTTATTTGGAAGTGAAGTATATTCTCTAAATTGATGCCGCTACTATAAATACATTGAAGAATACTTTTTTCAACAATCTCGAACGACTAACGAAAAGGTGTATTTTCCTATTGAAAATATAAGATTGTTTTGCATGAAGAATTTCAACTCTCACGACTAACGAAAATGTGTATTTGAAAATTTTGTTTTGACAAAGCCAACGTTCTTCTAGCCGGCGGCCGCAGGAAATATATGTGACACGGGTCACGGATTGAGAACGACACAACGTATTATAATTTTCAATACATTATATGAAAAATATGTGTATAAGCACGGGTCAATGATTAATATTTGAAAATTTTAGCAGGTCAATAGTAAATATTAGTACATAAAATTTTTAAATAGTGTATTTTTTTAAACTTTTGGGGGTCAGTTGACCTAAATTTTGGGGGTGGGCGGACGCGCAGATCCCGAGTTGACGAATACTATGGGTGAGTGTACAAGGTGGATAAAAAAAATACACGCATACTCTTTTCGGGATCCGAGAGGAGCATACAACCTCCCCTCCATGTACATCCACCCATGGGTGGCGCACCGCCTTTGTTTGTAGCACATACAACACCATTGACATGTGATGTTCGGGACTTAGTGATACCACTGATCTGATGTCCAGTCCGGAGAATACTAGCAGAGTTTGAGTTTTACTCAAAATTGAAAACATGACTTAAACTATATTAACATGATCGAATTCTCAAAAGAATGAAAAGCATCTGTCACATCATTCATCTAATTAATAATAATAATACTTTAGACAAATATATAATATACATATATTTTATGTGTACGTATGCATGCTTAGAAGAAGATTGTTACATGCAAAGAGCCACCAAACGACTAATAAGGGCATGTCTTCTTGTTGTGAAGTCAAATATATGTCCCATCTAACTACTGGGAATGTATTATTTTTTACACAAATTTTCTTCTTACGGAAACGGAATGCATATTATATTGACATACTTTGTTTATGAGTTTATTTTCGATACATTTTTTTTATGTTTATTTTCGATACATTTTTCTTTGAAACACTATTTTCGATACATTTGATAATACATATTGTGATTTTATTGGATGCAAAAAGATTTATTATTTTTATTTCCTTGTGGATTCAATCAAATATTGAAATCTATTTTTTTTTTTTCTTTTTTGGAATAAATATTGAAATCTACTCATATACTATATCTGTCCCATAAAAAGTGTCCACATTTTACATTTCACGTAGATTAAGAAACTTAATTAATGTGTTGTGTTTTAATAGTAATAGACATATATACCCCCATCTTATAATTAATGTTTGTTTTGGAATATGAAGTGAACATTACAATAATAAATGTAAGGCTATGGGTATTAAATGATGTACTGATTTTCTAAATGAACACATTTTATGGGATAAAACTTTTTTTAAATGTGAACACTTTTTATAGGACGGGGGTAGTATGTGAAATATTAAACTCTGTCCAAATGTGAGCCAAGAACTTTACCTACCACAAATTAGTCAACTAGTTGGACAAAAATAAAAAGATGGAAAGGTAGCTAGCAATTAATGAGATATATATTTATAGCAAAGTATCTTGCATTATTAGTACTAATAATTTATTTGTTATTCACAAAAAGGAAAGTGAAACATTCATGTATAAATAAACATATAGTAAATCAATAAATTTTGTGACCAGACCCATTTCTACCAACATAAATGTAGCCAATTCACTACATTATACTACTAAAATGCAATGTATTTGATAGTCGATAAAAAAAATCAATGAAAAAATCGTCTTACGATTTAATAACTACAATGGTTATGATTATAAAGATACATAATATGTGTATATATATATATATAGAATGCTTACATATATATTTAAACATTCTAACGACAAGTCGACTATTACATTGCTTGTTTTTTTATTTTTCAAATCGAGTTGATTTTAAGAATGAATTGAGTTTCAATCTCAAGTTATTCACGAATAGTTAGACTCGTTTACGGGAAGATTCTTCTATATATATCATTGAGAATAATAAGAGGTAAAAGAGTAGTAAACATCACCTTGTAAAATTTGGCAGTGGGGAGAGAAGAATTAGTGATGGTGGTCGACACTCAATTTCCATCTCAGGTCACCCTGACGAAACCCTTGTCGTTGTTAGGCCAAGGTAATGATAATTAAGCTTCTTCCTCCGCCTTCCACCACCACCTCCTTTCGCCGTCACCTGGACCACGTACCTCTATTCTCCACCTAAATTTAGCAAATCTTCAACGATTTTACATAAATTCTAATCCTTAATTGTTTCCTTGTATATGTATCATCAGGATTAACCGATATTGAGATACACTTCCTTCAAATCAAGTTCACTGCAATCGGTGTTTATTTCGATCCGGAAATCTCATCTCATTTGCAGCAGTGGAAAGGGAAGAAAGGTCATGAACTTGTTGCTGATGACGACTTTTTCGACGCCGTCGTTTCAGGTAACAACGAATTCTTTTACAACTTTTTTTTTTCTTTTTCTTTTTTTGGTTTAATAGAAGGTGTTTTTGAGTAATTGCAGCACCGGTGGATAAGTATATCAAAATCGTTGTGATTAAGGAGATCAAAGGATCACAATACGGATCGCAGCTAGAGAGTGTTCTGAGAGATCGATTAGCTGAAATCGATAAGTACGAAGAGGAAGAAGAAGCTGCTTTAGAGGAAATTGTTCAGTTTTTCCAGTCAAAATACTTAAAGACGAATTCATTCTTCTCGTTCTATTTCCCTGCATCTTCTCCCGGCGTCGTCGAGGTAAGAACAGATTCATGTCTTAGTCAATTCGTCGAACACTAAATTGACAAAATCTGTCAATCTAAGGATTTTGTATGTAATTGAACAGATAAAATTTACTGCAAGTGAAGGAGAGAAGGAGTCGGCGATTAAAGTGGAGAATGGAAACGTGGCGGAGATGATACAGAAATGGTATTTGGGTGGAAGCCGAGGAATTTCTCCAACGACTATCGCCTCCGTGGCGGAGAACCTCGCGGCGGAGTTGTCCAAGTGATTGAATATGCTTCTTCTGAGTGACAAATGGAGAATTTGCCCTCTGCTTCTTTAATAACAAATGTTTAAGCTTATATGAATTAAGTTAATGGAGGATTATTGTTGTCTGGAATATTATTGTTTTTTATTTTTTTATTATCATGAAATGAATCAATCTTAATCAAGATTAAGAATACATAAAGGGCACAAGGTGCATCTGTCTAATGGTGAACTAGATTATAATCTGACATGAAAACCACTGTTTGAACCCGTTATGCGCACAAAAAAGAGAAAAAATTTACATAAAGGGATCTTGGCGGTTTGCATTCCCCAGTTTTCCACTAGAGAAATTGTACATCAACAACTTCACCGGTGAATGAATTAAAGGCACCGGAGAGAGACCAGATCCCCTTCTGTGTACAGGACCCTCCAGTGTGTTTTTGCACGTAAGATGGCGTCGTTTTGATCTTAAAAAACACACTAGACGGTCTTGTGCATAGAATAGGGTCTGAGCACGCACCGGAGATAAGTTCCAAGATTATGAGTGCTTTGGGCTTGAAGCTTCTCACCGTTTGGAAGTGGAACGGCTTTTCCCTCGTTGTTTGAAACATCGAAATAGGATTTATGAATACTAATCTTCTGGTCAGATTCATATTCTAATTCTCGTCTACTTCATCATTTAACGATAAGTTGTCAGCAAAAAAGATATGGGAAATGGGTGCGAAAGCATTTTTTTTCTTCCGAAATTGTGTTTGTTATGAGGGGTTTCAGGCGGGTCGACTCTAAGAATAAGAGCGATAGCAGTTTCATTCAAAGACGGTATGAAAGAGCCATATGTAGAAGTATTTGACACAAAATGATAAATATTAAGAGCTATAATATCTCAACATCTTTCTGTAGAAAACCATTAGGAACAACAATCTTGTATGTATTCCTTAGACACTTGATATGAGCACGACCTTTGAATTTCATCGTGGCAACGGGCAAGATTATAGAAGTGAGTATTTCATTCATTTTCCACCACCCATTTCAATTTAGATCGTTGATGCCGGTAGTGTTTCTCGTGAACAAGAATCAAATCGTATTCATTTGACAATTCCTCCTGTAATCGTGAAAGGTAAGAAGAAGAATGGATCGATAAACATTGTTCAATCCCAATCAGCGTTCCAAACATCTCTTTTCTCAATCGCATATATATACTTTTGGTTCTTTTTTACTTTAAGATTTTCACAATTCTAGTTTCAATGTTTTGTCCTGACAATTTTATCCTTTGCCGTTATCAATAGATCCTACTTAATGATCAATGGGTCATGCTTGATGATTTCTATAAAACAAACGGGTAATGCTAGTGACAGCCATTCAACAACGACGAATGACACAACCTGATTTTACATCATTGGTCATCATTGGTTTGCATCATGATTAATGGATTCTACTTGATTATCAATAGTGTGAAATCAACGTATGTTACTCGTGGTCGAGTGATTGTGTCACTAGCATTACTCATAAAACAAACCGGCAACTGGGTGATACGACATTCAACCACACCGAGTGACACAATCTGATTTTACATCGTTGATCATTATGGGTCTACATAACGATCAATGAATCCTACATGTTGATCAATGATATGAAACCATGTTGTGTTACTCCTCGTGCCTGAATGATTGTGCTACTAGTATTACTCGTAAAACAAACGGACGGGTTTTATTAACGCCACAACATTCATGCATAACGAGTGACGCAGTCTGATTTTTTACTTTAGTCATTTTACATCATTGGTCATTATTGATCTGCATCATGATTAATGGGTTCAACTTGATGACCAATAGTGTGAAATCAGCATGTGTTACCCATTGGGACCGAGTGATTGTGTCACTAGCCTTACTCATAAAACAAACTGGTAATCATAGTGATACGACATTCAGCTACACCGAGTGACACAATATGATTTTACATCACCGAGTCTTACATGTTGATAAATGATGTAAAATCATGTTATGTTACCCATTATGGCCGAGTGATTATGTCACTAGCATTACTTATAAAACAAACTGGTAATTGTCGTGGTACGACATTCAACCACACCGAATGGCACAATCTGATGTTACATCATTGATCATTATAGGTTTACATAATGATCAATAAATCCTAGATGTTGATCAATGATGTAAAATCATATTCTCTTACTCATTGTGACCGGGTAGTTGTGTCACTAGCATTACTCATAAAACAAGCGGATGATACCCGTAACAACACAACATTCATGCACACCCTGATTTTACAACATGAATCATTTTAAGTCTACATCATTAATAATAATTGATTAGATATGATAATCAACGGTGTAAGATCGTGACGGAAAGTGTGTATATTAAAATAACAATATCAATATGAGACGTGTAAACGATCTAGAAGCCTTCACATTCGCGCAACTTTTATGTTCTACCCATCATTGTTTTACAGATTACGAGAAGATATTGGAAAAACTCTTCTTCATCATTGACCCGAAAAAAGCTACTGGTAACTGAAAACGGACCAAAATGCAAGATCCGAACGGCAAGCCAACTGACCGTACCGGACCGTTTACATTCCGGTCTACTCATCACCGGCGAGCTCATTCGGAGGTGAATTTTCGACTTCCGGAGGATTTAGATCTAGCACCTGACCAATTCGATGCAACTGTGGAGTGTAACTTCGAGGAGATTGGATCGGATGATGATCTGTTCTCTACTTATATGGACATTGAGAAGCTCGCCGGATCTAATTCCAGCTCTAATGTGAACGACGGCGGAGGCGTATCTACCGAGAATGGTGTTGGTGGTGGTGGTGCTGGTGGTGGTGGAGATGGAGACGGTGAGAAGTTTTTGACGGCGGATGCGGTGGGTATGGGGAACACGAGGCCGCGTCATAGGTATAGTAATTCAGTGGACAGCTCGGGTTTGATGTTGAGTGAGAGCTGCATTGAAGCTAAGAAAGCTATGGCTCCGGATAAGCTAGCTGAGCTTTGGGCCTTGGATCCAAAACGAGCTAAGAGGTATCTGAATTGTTTTATGCTTTTTCTTTAAGCATGTGGTTCTTCTTATGTTCATCTTGGATTTGAAGGTGATCCATGCAAGCATGAATGAGTTTATGTGTTTGTCAATTTAGCTTGCCTTTTATTTTAGGAAATTCTGTTGATATATCACTGTAGATCTTAACTATCTTTCCTGCTGTCTCAAATGGGATCAAGTCAACCTTTTGACTTCAGTGATGTTGATTCTTCATGAAGAAACAGCTGAATTTGTTAATAAGCTTTTGTTATGTATCAAGAAGTATGCTATAAACTATGTAATAGATGCACTGGTGAATTTGGAGCTGTACATTTCTCACTGAGATTGTATAAGTGAAGAGCTACTGGTAGTAAAAAGGATTGAAATTTCAATCTTTTTTAGGGGCAGATCTGACTCCATAGTAAAAGAGAGAAGAGAACGAAGGAGCTGATATTATTTGGGGCTATTAACTTTCATGATCTTTTGGTTTCTTTAGGTCTATGTTACAAAGGGTTAACGTATAAGCATAAACATTATGTTACTTAAAACTGGCAAGGCGAAGTTGGGGATAGATTGCATTCTATAGCCTTTTAACTTGGCCATTTGCTTTTCTTGTAGATGGTGACATAGTGTCAGCAGAGATCGCATATTGCATCTCGTATATAACTTTTGCACAATCTGGTTAAATGTATAGTAATGTTTGAACTGTCTGCAAAAGAATAGAAAAATGAACCTTTTTGGGTTACCAATATGATTGGAGGAGACCTAGATTTGTTTCTCTGGAAAGTTGATTTGTATAGGTCTAATCCACCATGGTATTAACTGTGGTAGAATTAGTCTGCATCATTTTGGCAAGACTAATCTTATGTTGGTCTTAAGAGTTGATGACAAGGATGAACTGCTGCAGGTGGCAGTGGGATCACGTACAGTCGCGTGGCCTAGACCATTAGTCATTTCACTCTTACCCAGGACCAAATAAATACCTCACAACTGCATGATCCTTTACATAGAAACTTCATTAACTTACTCTATCTCTTGACGGTTTTTGAATGCCGTCTCACTTTTCCATCGTTATTCGTTAAGTAAAACAAACGATTGAGTCTGTATGATCCTTTAGTGGTCATTTCAATCTATTTCATTGATATTCTTCCTGTGGGCTTTTTAAATAAAATTGTTGCATATACAAACACATGAAGTCTTTGGTGCAACAAGTTTGGATAATTGCATGGCCATGGATTCTATATTAAATCTGGCACCATGATGGTACAAAATATAACTATCTTTTCTGGACTTTTGAAGTACTTATGTGTAGCTGCGCAGACTCCTGAGCAGCTGAGCTGTGCTATCTGCTAAAGGGTGTCGTAATTAGCTACTATCTTCACACACACAAAAACAAATGAATTTGTTACTAGCTTAAGATATCTTGCACTCTGGTGGTTTTGCTATTTCAATTGAAAGATGGTGTGCACATTCCCCAGAATCTTGCTGATAGTGATTTGTATGGTCTACAGAATTTTGGCAAATCGTCAGTCTGCTTCTCGATCCAAAGAAAGGAAGGCTCGTTATATGTCAGAACTGGAGAGAAAAGTTCAGACACTTCAAACAGAAGCAACAACTCTATCTGTGCAGTTTACACTGTTCCAGGTACTGTTTATAAATGATTTCATGCTTTAATCCTTTGAAAGCAGTTGGATGATTATTCGAAGAAAATAAATGTTCCGTTTTTGCCATTATATGTTACTACTAGTGAATGGACTTTCATCCCTTTATCCACAATGAGATTACCATTTTATATCATATATAGGAACATGATTTTGAATGATGCCTATCAACTAAATCAGGGGCTAACCTCTCTCTACCAAAATAACAGTGATTTTATTGTTAGCTGTCTTTTCCTTTATTATTACAAAAAGAAGTTTGAGCTAGCAAACCAGATGAAGGAGATAAATCAAGTTCCTTTTTGTTACGATGAGTCCAAAGTCATCTTCATGAGGGTGCAGTCGTTTGACTAAATTGTTTCCTTCAGCTTTTCATTTCTAATTCTAGAAGTGCATTTATTTTTTCTATACAAGTGCAAGTGTTTGTAACCTTATGAATAGTAGGTGACTCTTTTTTTTTCTTCTAGTTTTGTGAACATCCTTTTTTAGTGCTCAGAGGCTCGACCTTCCAAAATTCCTATTTTGACCCTCCTTTTTTCTCGTTCTTTTTCTTTTTCTTTTCATCTTCCTTTCTGAAGTCATATCTTCTATATTTCAAACCCCAGATACAACTAAATTGCCTCTCAAACGGACAGTAGTTTCTGCTTTATACTTGTTTTCTGTACTTCAGCCATTGTTTGCTCATTAAGAAACATACAACACCACATAGCAGCTGTTTTTTTGTTCTTGTACTATTAGATGATTGACAGTCAGCACTTAAATTATGCAGAGAGATACAACAGGGCTAACAACTGAAAATACAGAGCTCAAACTCCGCTTACATGCAATGGAACAACAAGCACAGTTGCGTGACGGTATGGTCTGCAAAACCTTGCTCTTTTAGTTACTTGTTTTGACAAGACAATCTTCTTACCTCTCAGTATGCTGTCATTCTTTGCGTAGAAGATTTTTATCCTATCTCTCATAAGGATTTTTTTTGTCATTTTTAGATCGTGTTTTCTTATTTGATACATTTAGCGACAGTTTGTGCGTGTGTATCACTTCTGGTGGAAATACCATGTTAAATCTCTCTCTACTGCAACTTACTGAAATATCCTTCCTTGTGTAAATGACCTTGTTGTATGGTTTCCAGGATGAAACATTGGGGATAGAAACAGGAAAATCGTGAAACAAAACTGACCCAAAGTGTCTTTATCCCTTCTGTTTATTACCTTTTGTGAGTTTCCCAAAACACAAGTTGCATGATGTTCTTATGTAGACACTAATAACATGCGATAAACGGAACGGATTACGCGTCTCTGAGTATTGATCTCTGTCATTAGATCACAATGAGATTCATTTATATCATTTATCGAATACTTTCACAAGATTGCGGTTGTTTTAATATCTTTTCTGCAATTGTCAGCCTTAAACGAAGCCCTGAAGCAAGAAGTAGAAAGACTAAGGATCGCAACAGGAGAATTAGCAGCTAACAACGCCGACGGATACAATTTGGGAATGCATCATAATCCATACGATCAATCGGGTTTATTTTCACGTCAGATACAATCAGGCCGAACTGAATATCAGAACACACAGATGCCTCAACCTAACATCTTCCACCCTAACATGTCGAATCACAACCCCAATATGCTAGGAGCCAAACAAATGCAGAATTTCTCAGACACGTTGCTTCAAGATCCTCTTGGCCATTTTCAGGGTCTAGACATTGGTAGCGGTCGTGGTGGCTCTCATCTCGTGAAGCCGGAAGGCCCTTCTATCTCTGCCAGTGAAAGCAGCAGTACATTCTGAACCTCTCTCTTGACTTCTGCATTGTGGGCTCATATAACTGTAATTCTGGAATTTGTTCATAAATTGACATCAAAGCATTCACGCGAATCGATATTCTTGAATTGTTTCATTATTCATTTAGTTCTTATTTATTTATTTAGATACCAGCTGTTTTCGGTAGTTTTGACTGCATTCTCAAGTGCACTGAATCTGTTGGAGTTGTTTTGATTTTGGTTTTTTTTTTTCCTTTTTCTTTTCAGTAGTCTTTGCTTTCATCCCTTTTATTTTTTGGGTTCATCTCAAAGATTATGTATTTTGGTGGATTGGTTATTTATATGTTAAGTACATTAATTACTGTACTTCTGTTTTGCTCATTTCATTTTATGTTTTTTTAATTGGTTTGAGTATGTTGTAGCTTCAGTACTAGATTTGGGGCACTCTTCATTTTTGCAGTTCTATGTCAATGTTTTATTTGGACAATTTTACCCTTTATCTACGTTCAAGTTTGATTAAAATATACGGATTTTCATGTATGTAATGTGCCTTTGTGGGGTAAGTCTTGCCTTGTAACTCCTTTTTGTGGAGTGATTACGTGTCATAATCTGGACCATACAATTTTAATTGAAACTGTGTGGTCTATATTATGACACGTTGTCATCCGACAATGTGGATGCGACCACACAAGACCCACCCTGGGTCCCTGAAGCAGCATACAATCTTGTTGCCCTGAGAAGACGATGCTTTATGAGACCTTTCTATGTCACAACTATTAATTTTTTCACATGCCAAAGATTTTAGACATGATTGCAAAATATTATAAACTATTATGATATAATAAATGTCATAATTTAATGTATCAATGAGGTCATTCATGATGTAATAGTACGATCATCCTTTAAATAAATGTCATATCCATCTGTAATTAAAGATTGTACAGTCACACGATTTATGACATTTATCGTATCAGTCATGACATTTGTTTTACTAATTTCGAAAACAACACATGCAAGCCCATTAAACATGGCATGCAACACTATATTGCATTAGAGCAGTTGCATCAAATGTTTTAAACGATTTTTTTTATTTTATAGTTAAATACATTTTTTTAGTTTACATAATCCCTATCCAAAATAAAATACAATACAATAGATTCTCTATTTCACATAATACCATAAATATAAAGGAAATTTTATAAATAAATTTTTTTACAAAATATGTAAGGAAATTTTATTATCCGAATCGAAATTCTAAAATACGTTTTTAAAAATCAATCGCTCTTAGATCGTAAGTAGAGTTAAATGGGGTATGTTTTTTTTTTTAAATATAGTAAATGACAAATTTTATTTTTTTTCATTTGTTATTCACATTGATTCATAATAACTCCTCTATTTTAGATATATTTTTATGAAAAAAACCGTACCCTCAAAAAAAAGAAAAAAACGATCATCACATATATTACAAACCACAACATACAATAGTCACAACGGTTTAAAGAAGACATTATGAAAACGATATTGAAACATGTAGGGGACTACAAGTGGTTGTCGAGGCCGTCCATGTGTAATTAGGGTCCTAGTGTAACACTACTAAAACCCGGGTCTATGTGTAATCAGGGTCCTAGTGCGACACCCTTAAAATCTAAACGATATTGAAACATGTAGGGGACTACAAGTGGTTGTCGAGGCCGTCCATGTGTAATTAGGGTCCTAGTGTAACACTACTAAAACCCGGGTCTATGTGTAATCATGGTCCTAGTTCGACACCCTTAAAATCTAGGTCTGACAGCGTTAATTGAAGTATAATAGATTCAGGAACTATCTAGACTCGTCGTTCTTGCTTAGCTTGAAAGGAATAACCAGAATTAATAATTCTATTATGTCTCACCCTTTATATGAAGATGATGTTTCTCCCAAATTAACAATATGGGATATCACATTCTCTCCCTCTTATAAGTAAGTGGCGTCCTCGCCAAGATTTGTCTTTACCAAAGGTAACTAGAGGCGCCCCTCACACCCGTCCGGCTCCAAATAGGAAGAATTGGGTCATTTGACCCCTTAAATTTAAAAAAAAATAAAATTAATCCTATGTATTTTTTACACTATTTAAATTTTTTATAGACTAATAACTACTATCTAACCCGCTAATTTTTGTAAATATTAACCCTTGACCCGTAATCTGTAACGCCCCTAGACCCCGATGTTGGTAGCGCTAAATGAGTCATAAATTGTCCGGTCAACTGCTTAGACCGCCGTCCTCGCTTGGTCTAAAATAGCTAACTCGAGTTGACAAGACCTTTATGTCTCACACTTATATGAGGTGAACATTCTCTTATTTTACCGATGTGAGACTTTACATTCTCCCCCCCCCCCCCCTTATAAGGGACTGGCGTCCTCGCCAGGATGGCCGAGACTGTTCCCGGATCGTCCCTACCAGAGGTAATTAGAGGCCATCCTTACACCGTCTTCTTGTACGGTGCAGCGCATAGTTCCGTCTGATAGTCGGCTCTGAATACCATTCTGTAACGCCCCCAGACCCCGGGCCTGGTAGCGCTAAATGAGTCATAAATTGTCCGGTCAACTGCTTAGACCGCCGTCCTCGCTTGGTCTAAAAGAGCTGACGCGAGTTGACAAGACCTTTATGTCTCACACTTATATGGGGGTGAGCATTCTCTTATTTTACCGATAAGCTTGTAATACGATATGCCGCTATCGATCCCCGACCCGTGTCAAAGAATTTTTTGTAGCCGCCCCTACACCCGTCTATCATGGTGTAGCATTTAGTATCCGTTTGATAGTCGACCCCCACACCTAGGCTATAATTTTGTTCTTGGGTCATTGACCGTGTAAAAATTTACTGTGTTGTAGTTACTTTTAGGATATACTAGGTGAGATGCATAAAAAATGGTGTATTTAAGTTGGTTATACTTTTTTTTGATTGAATTAGGTATTGATTTTGGTCTACCGACTTATTTTTAGCTCAAGTAAAAAATAAAACTAGACATAGAATACACTATTAAGATATTACTTCCTCTGTTACTTATTATCTGTCGTATTTGAGAAAAATACACAAATTAAGAAATTGAGTAATTGCATTGACTTTCATTATAAAATACTAAAAAAATCTTGAAAAGAGTAGTGGTGTATTGAATATGAAAGATTAATTGATTGAATGAGTCTAGAAAATTGAAAAGTAATATTGAAAAGCGGAAAGCGTATTAAAATAATTATTGGAAATGTAACTACGACAGATACAAAAGAATTTTTGATTTTAGCAACTGCGACAGTTAAATAGGAATAGAGAGAGTATAAAGTATGGAGACATCCATCAACCCTTAGAACACGGGAGCTCAATAATTTGGAGGAGTATTAACCTTTCAAAAAAAAAATAAAAATTTGGAGGAGTATTAAAAGTGGGGCTGACATTATCGACGAGGGAGCCGAAGTACTTGACGGGGTTCTTGTTTGGAGGGATGATCTAAGGGGCATCATACGTTTAACTCGGGCAATCGCCTTCAAATGCAGTCGGTTGTTCAACAAAACTGTGGCGGTATATGTTTTTGTGATCGAGCTGAAGAGACTTCTCTACATGCTCTTCGAGATTGTTGCTGGCCTAAAGCGGTTTGGGAAATATTGTTGGATCCTGCTTGTAGAGGTGAATTCTTTGCTGCTGAGACAACTAAGGATTGGATTGCCCTGTTGTTACATTCTGCACGCACCTCCTTGGCTCCGAAATGTACATACATTTGGAGGGAGATTGTCTATGGTATATGGGTCTGGCGTAACAAACGAACTTTTGGGGAAGAAGAAATTTGCCCGCCGCCACTCATCTTTATCTCTCAAATGGTGGAAAGAGCTCGGAATCTTAGACTAGCCCGAGGCTTAGTGAAACAATGATTTTGTATTGTTTTTTTTTTTTTTTTGGACTCATTGTAAATGTTTAGCATTTCCGATTTTCATCTGCCTAAGCTGGACGCCTCTGATGTTGCCTTACTGAACCGAAGGGTAAGTGAAAAGGAGATTGAGGATGCGCTTTTTGATATGGGTGACTTCAAGGCACCAGGCCCAGATGGTATTCCTGCTGATTTCTATAAGAAATGCTGGCCTATCACCTGTAAGACTCTTATTCCCTTTGTGCTCAATGCTTTTGAAAAAGGGAAATTTGATGCTAGACTGAACGAGACCCTTATCTCTTTGATCCCAAAAATCAACCCTCCTGAAAAAGTCTCTCAGTTTAGTCCTATCGCAATGACTAATGTCTGTGTGAAACTAATCTCTAAAGCAATTGCCAACCGCTTGCAACTGGTAATTGGGAAGTTAGTCAGCCATTCGCAGTCGGCTTTTATACCTGGCAGAGGTAGCACTGGTAATATCATCCTTGTATAGGAAACGATCCACTCCTTCAAACAGAAATCTGGAAAGAAAGGGGACATGATGCTAAAGATTGATTTAAAGAAGGCTTATGATAGGGTGGATTGGAATTTCCTGGAGCACATCTTATGCGAAATTGGTTTCTCCCAGAAAATTACTGCGCTGATTATGTTCACTCTTCGTATATCACGACTCAAGGTTCTGTGGAATGGTAATATTCTGAACCCGATCGAACCTAAAAGGGCCTCAGACAGGGAGACCTATTGGCTCCCTACTTATTTGACTTGTGCATGGAATACTTGAGCCAGCAAATTGATAAATCTGTCAGTGATGGAGCTTGGAAGCCAATCAAAGTTAGCAGGTACTCCCCACCCCTCTCCCATGTGTTTTTTGCAGACGACTTGGTTCTTTTGAGGAAAGCTTTTATGGATCAGGCTGCTATCATTAAACATGTCCTGGACGACTTCTGTAATTCTTATGGTCAGCGCTTGAGCACTAGTAAATCTAAGTTTCATGCCTCCAGAAATACCTCTCCACTTTTGAAAGCACAGATTCAGGAACAGCTTGATATGCGAAATACCGATAATCCGGGCCTTTATCTTGGCATGCCACTTCTCCACCCGAGTTACCGGGGACGAGTTTTCAATTCATTGTGGATAAGATGCGGAAAAAGTTGACTAAGCGGAAGATCAAATGTCTTTCCAGAGCAGGAAGAACAATACTTATTAAAAGCTCTCTTGCTTCTCAAACCTTTATGCTATGCAGTCCCTGAAACTCCCTCAATCATGTCTGGATGAGATGGAAAGAATCTTCAGAGGTTTCTTTTGGGGCGAAGAAGAAAGGGAACGTAAGATGCATACCATCTCTTGGGAGACTCTCTGCCAGCCTAAGATTTGTGGGGGTCTAGGCTTTAAGAACCTGGAACATGAACCTTGCTCTTCTTGGTAAGCTTGTTTGGCAAACACTCACCGATGACCAGTCCTTGTGGGTGAGAGTCTTGATTCAGAGGAAGCCCTTTTGAAACTCCTAAACCTACAAGCTCCCCTATTTGGAAGAGTATCTGCCTTGCAGCTGCCGCCCTACAGGATGCATGGCTTTAGAGTGGCAGAAGATACTATTGTCTGGAAACATTCGAACACCCAGAAATATTCTGTGTCGGATGGCTACAAATACCTGTCCCCCCTAGACCCGACCCTGCTGATCATTTTTGGGAGAAAATTTGGCATTTCAAAGGCCCCACCCGACTTTATTTTTTGACATGGCAGATTGCTCACAACGCATTGCCTACCATGTCACTTCTCTTCAGAAGACATGTCTCTCCTACGGCAACGTGTAGAATTTGTAGCAGTGATGATGAAACCTGCCTCCATGCTCTCAGGGATTGCAGGTTTTCAAAGCAGGTTTGGAAATCTCTTGTACCCAGGCATGAATGGACCGACTTCTTCTCCCCAGCAACCCCCCAAGAATGGCTTCGGGCTTTCTTGACTGTCAAAGGAAGTCACAAAAAGTGCTCCTACCAGTTTAGAGATATGCTTTATAGTATTTGGCACAGCTGGCGTAATTCTATCCACCACGGAACTCACGAATCTCATCCTCCCCTTCATGTGATGATTTCAAAGTCAGAGTCTCGCGTTCGAAATCTTAGATTAGCTTAGAATTTAGATAATTTACATTAGCCTTGTATTTTTGGACTCTGTAATTTCGTGGATTTCCACTCGCTTATCTAATAATAAATGATCGTTTTGAAAAGAAAAAAAAAACAAGTCGCTTCATAAAGAAAAAGATATAAAAAAAAAGAGACCCATATCTTGTTTGGTAATGTTTAATTAGCAAATATATATATATATATATATATATATATATATATATATATATATATATATATATATATATATATATATGTTAGGATCAAGCGCTTATCGTTGTACTAAAACCAATTGGTCGTAAGAAATGTGCTAATATATTTCTTTATCATTTAAAAACGTGGGCAATCTGTCACAACACCCCTCTCAAAAGTTGTGACCCCCCTAAATGTTTGGCATTTCCGTCTTTGAATAAAACAAGTCGCTTCATAAAGAAAAAGATATAAAAAAAAAGTGACCCATATCTTGTTCGCTAATGTTTAAATAGCAAATATATATATGTTAAGATCAAACGTTTACCGTTGTACTAAACCAATTGGTGGTAATAAAGGTGTGTTGTGACCCCCTAAATGTTTAGCATTTCCGTCTTTGAATAAAACAAGTCGCTTCATAAAGAAAAAGATATAAAAAAGTGACCCATATCTTGTTCGCTAATTTTAAATAGCAAATATCCGTTGTACTAAACCAATTGGTGGTAATAAAGGTGTGTTGTGACCCCCTAAATGTTTAGCATTTCCATCTTTGAATAAAACAAGTCGCTTCATAAAGAAAAAGATATAAAAAAGTGACCCATATCTTGTTCGCTAATGTTTAAATAGCAAATAATAATATATATATATATATATATATATATATATATATATATATATATATATATATATATATATATATATTAGAATCAAACGTTTACCGTTGTATTAAAACCATTGGTGGTAATAAAGGTGTTACTATATTTCTTTATCATTTAATAATGTGGGCAATCTGTCACAACACCCCCCTCAAGTGTGGGCAACCTGTCCCAACACTTGCACAATTTTTTTTAAATAATGTTCCAACCAGGGTTCGATCTCGTGACCTCTGGCTTTGATACCATGTTAAAGATCAAGCGCTTACCGTTCTACAAAAATCAATTGGTGTTAGTAAAGGCGCAACTATATTTCTTTAGACATTCAAGAGTGTGAGAATCTCTCCCAACAATATACAAAATTTGTTTATATAAATTAATTATACCGTGATTGGTAATCACCTGTAACGCCCCTTCCGGATACAATTGCCTTATTCGGTTTATGAACAAAAGGACAATATAACATGATTACTACAAATTCTAATCTAATCAGGATCAAGGCTAAGAAATAAACGAGGGAAGATGATGATTTTACCTTCAAAAAGAGATTCCGAACCTAAAACAACTCATACAACTTGATTCGCTTAGATTTCAGCTCTCTAAACTACAAGATGAACTCAGAACGAATCAAACCGAGTATCTAGGCGTCTGGGGTGCGGTTCCCTGAGAGTACTGGATGGGAAACCGGTCGCTATGTTACCCAAAAACTCAAAAACACGAAATTCCTAATGTCTAGGGCTATCTAGAACACGTATTTCTTATAGGATTTTCAAAGGCACTTTTGAAAAAACGAAAATAACCTTACTAGAAGCTAAGGGGTTTTACATCAACGGACTGAATAATTTGTTTCATAAAATGTTTAAGACTAACGTTGTACGTTAAGGGGGGGGGGGGGGGGTTGTATCTACACAAATGATTCATTCATGTGTAGTCCCTATTACAACAACTGTGAACATGAAATAGTAATCACTAATCAAGACAAATATATCACAATTCATGGGCCATTATTTGTCATACATTAATGTTTACGATGGTGAATCTTCAACGTGTCTTTTTCGATTTCGTTCTTTTGTAGGAGTTTTCATTCAACATCACGGGCGTCCCTGTCAAATTTAGGCTCGGGGCCAAAAAAAAATTTTGGCCCTCGCCATTTGAAAAAAAAAAAGTAACCGAAACATATATAAAAAAAATAAAACAAAAAAGCTGCGTGTGATAGTCATGGGTTTGGAAGAAAAAAAACCTATTTATTTGGTTCCTAGTCCTAAAATTATTATGAAAGACGAACAACTGCGAAAGCATTTGCCAATGATGTTTTCATTAATCAAGAACGAAAGTTGGGGGCTCGAAGACGATCAGATACCGTCCTAGTCTCAACCATAAACGATGCCGACCATGGATCGGCAGATGTTGCTTTAAGGACTCTGCCGGCACCTTATGAGAAATCAAAGTTTTTGGGTTCCGGGGGGAGTATGGTCGCAAGGCTGAAACTTAAAGGAATTGACGGAAGGGCACCACCGGGAGTGGAGTCGCGGCTTAATTTGACTCAACACGGGGAAACTTACCAGGTCCGGACATAGTAAGGATTGACGGAGACCGAGAGCTCTTTCTTCGGGTGTTGGAGATGTAAATGGAGATGTAGAACACGGCGCCTATTGACGGGGAGACAAAGAGCGATTCGCCTCTGTGGGGTACGAACCTTAGACCTCCCGCTCGCTCCCGTTCAGCCTATTGATCCGGGAGATGCGAGAGCTCTTTCTTAAAGGGTAAAGAGCCCCATCTCCCGATCGGGTGTATGGAGATGTTGTAGGGGTACGAACACAAGTTGTCCATTGACGGAGACAAAGAGAGCGATTCGCCCCTAGTGGGGTTCGAACCTTAGACCTCCCGCTCCCGTTCGTGCCGTTTTTAAACACCCATGCCTTCACCACTAGGCCATATTCAGGGGATACTGAGAGCTCTTTCTTGATTCTATGGGTGGTGGTGCATGGCCGTTCTTAGTTGGTGGAGCGATTTGTCCGGTAAATTCCGTTAACGAACGAGACCTCACCGCTAACTAGCTATGCGGAGGAATCCCTCCGCGCCTAGCTTCTTAGAGGGACTACGGCCTTTTAGGCCGCGGAAGTTTGAGGCAATAACAGGTCTGTGATGCCCTTAGATGTTCTGGGCCGCACGCGCGCTACACTGATGTATTCAACGAGTCTATAGCCTTGGCCCCCCCACAGGGGCGCCCCTGTTCAACATCCGTTTGAATTTTTACCGATACATTATATTGATTCGATTTTTTCAAAAGTCGATTTTTGAACCAAGAATTATTGTAATTTATATGTAGAGTAATGATACGGCACAACCGTTGTGACACAACGAGTGTCACAACGTGTATCTGCACCATTAATTCCTAATGTAGACTCATTGGTTATTATTATATTCATAATTATCAATGTTGTAGATACACGATGTGACTATGTAAACAAATGTAAACTTAATATTTTTTTAAATTAAATATCAAAGCTTAATTAGTTCTTTTTTTTTTACCTCTGAAAATTTTGGTTTTTGTTATAATTCTAATTAATATCCAAACAAAATCAAGTAAGAAATTAATCAAAAAGTGATACATTTTTGCAAAAAAAAAAAACAAAAAAGAAAAAAACAAAAAACTTAAAAACAACACATGAAAAAAAGTGGTATCTACGTTTCAATGTCAATGTGTCTCAAATTTCTCGACAAATGATCAAAAACTTAGGGTATTCATATCAATCACCCTATCTCTATCCCTACAAATACTATTAAAAAATTATCCCTACTTTCAACTTAAATTCAAAACTCTACATCCATCCCTATCTCTATCCTTACAACATTAAAATATTCATTTTTCAACTAATTTTTAAATTCAAATTTTACTCCAACACTATAAAGGTTATATTTCAACTGTATATTCGAACACACACATTTTTTCCAAAATTATTTTTAAAATTTAAATTTTACTCCAACGAGCTATATTTGAACACACACATTTTTCAAAACTTACTTTTTAAATTCAAATTTTACTCAAAGTCGCTATATTTCAAGTACATATTTGCAACAAAAAAAAAAAAAAAATCGAAAAAAAAAAAAAATAAAAAAAAAAAAAAAATGTAAAAAAAGTGGTATCTACGTTTCAATGTCAATGATGTATCTCAAGTTTTTGCTTCTTCCCTATTTTTTTCTCGACAAATGATCAAAAGCTTATCAATGTCCTCTACAGTCGTGTCTTTCACGGATTTTTTTTTTAGAGGATTTTTATTTGCACCATATCAACTTTATCGTTGCATCATGTACATTATCCGTATATTATAATAGAATTGACCTTATAAAAATCTATTTTAGAGTCAAAAACGATTTCTCGTAGATAATTGTGAGAATCGATCTTAATTTACAAAGTCGTTTTTTATTTATTTCAACACCGACTTTCATGAGGCCGTCATATTTTATGAAAACGGTTTGATACACCATGGCCTAAGAAATGCAGGATGAACGCCGTAAGACTTTATATATATATATATATACATATATATATATATATATATACATATATATATATATATATATACTCCCTCTGTTCCTATAAGTGTCGTAGTTGTCAAAATCAAAAATTCTTTTTTATCTGTCGTAATTACATTTTCAAAGCATTATTTATTGTATTTTTCTACATCTATCATTATTTACTAAGGGGTGGGAGATTGAAAACAATATTGCATTTATTATTTTCAAAGGGTGTTATTGTCATTTTGATGTTAAGTCAAAGAATTAACGGTTTTCCTTAATATGTGTGTTTTTGACAATTGTCATATTTAAATAGGAACGGAGGGAGTATATATAATGTTTTTTATACGTAAAAGCCCTAGAATTTTTAAGTTGTATATTTAATATGCTATAGATATCGGTATAAATCAATTATTTCAGTCATGTTAGATTTTTATTTTATAACAGGGTAAATGTGTGATTTTGATAGTTTTTGTACATCAAAATTTATAATATTTACGTTAAGAGGGATTGCATCTACATCAATGGTCCATGTGAAGTCCCTCCTATAATAACAATCACAATTTCTTGGACCATTTAATTGTTGTGATACATTAATGTTTACAATGTGACCTATGAGTGCCTTTTTTGCTTTTTATATATATATATATATATATATATATATATATATATATATATAGAGAGAGAGAGAGAGAGAGAGAGAGAGAGAGAGAAAATCGCCCAAATCCATATAAGAGGAGATGTCTCATCCCCAAAACCTAGGTTATGAGGAGAGAAAAGTCCATATCTTAATATAGTTGGTGATACAATAGTAAGTTCTCAATGTGGGACAACTTTAACACGCCCCATCAAGTGTGGGCCTAGGGCACTCTTAAAACCAACTAAGAGGCCCAACACTTGCACAATTTTGGGTGGCTCCAATACCATGTAGAAAATCTGGGCCCCTTCTTTATATGGATATGAGCTTAGATTTTTCACATGGTATCAGAGCCACCACTTTATTGTGCAAGTCTTGGGCCTCTTTGCTGGCCTGAAGAGTACCCAGGACCAAACTCGATGGGGTATGTTAAAATATCCCACATTGAGAACTTGCGCTTATGTAACCCATCATATTAAGAGATTGACTCCCTGTTAGGAAATCTACGCGGGAACGCAGCGGAATTTAAAATTTTATTTCTTTTTAACCAGGATCGATTTCGTTTAATCAACAAACATAATAAGTTAGTAGACGGTGGTTACCTTGTTTGATCTAAAAGATCAATGCTTTGACCGTCTAAAGAGAGTTGTGGTACACGGAGCCGCCCAAGCGTTCGGCCTTTACCGCTAGTCCATACGAACAACCCGCCGGAATCCCACCTTGGATTGATACCAGAAAAACTCGGTTGTTAGACCGACATTTTCTTCTCTCTCTAAGAAGCTCTCTATTTTTCACAAGAAACTACTAGTCTTTTGGAATTGTGATGTACAAAAAGAGCTATTCAAGCCTCCCTTTATATAGGGTGACCTGCGCCCCTTTGTCTCCCAATCTGATTAGGAAAAGCTTGTTCTAGTAAAATAAGGAAAATATCTTTGATTGAATTATCTCATTTAATTTAACATCTCATATTAAATATTTTCAAGATATTGTCAACATCCAATATTGAATATATTTAAAATTATATTACCATAAATCAATTTACTAATGTGTATATATAACATATATATATTATATGTATAAATCTATATATATTATATATACATACTATACTTGGTGCGCATGCACATCACATATGCACACCACACACGCATATATGTATAATATATCTATATATATTAATATCATATATTAATATAAGGTAATACTATTAATTAAATTACACAATCCAACACAAGTTGCGCCCCATATACCATAATATTGGCATCTGGAATATTTTTTAATTAATATAATATTATGATTAATTTACAAAATACATGTGTATCAGTATACACAATATATTTCAACATACATATACATTATATGTATATTTAATTAATCAACATAATTAATATCTTGTATTATATTTATTCATAATAAATAAATACTACCATATTAATTTATCACTATAACACTTTATAGTCGAGATAAAACTTTCCTTATTTCGTTATCACTATAACCGCATTTTAATCCGGCTAAATGTACTTATGTGTGTGACCCAATAGGCCTCCGAATATGTTGGCCGTAGACACAAAGTGCAATTAAGAAAACATAACTAACGATCACGGAATAGCGTCTAGCAACACACCGTGACCCCCAATCATCGGAGGAGTCAAATGCAATGACTACTACCTTTCATGTGAAACAGTTACCGTGTAATATCTACTATAGATCGTCAGTTCGTTATCGTGCGATTGATTTGAATCTCGGGGTTCGTTAACGAGCGATTGATCTCAATCCCGAGATCCGAAATCGATTAAGTGATTTCAAACCGATATCTTTCCTTACAGATCATTCTGATAGTACTATCTACTATATATCGTCAGTTCGTTATCGAGCGATTGATTTGAATCTCGGGGTTCGTTAACGAGCGATTGATCTCAATCCCGAGATCCGAAATCGATTAAGTGATTTCAAACCGATATCTTTCCTTACAAATCATTCTGATAGTACTATCTACTAAAGATCGCCAGTTCGTTATCGAGCGATTGATTCGAATCTCGAGGTTCGTTAACGAGCGATTGATCTCAATCCCGAGATCCGAAATCGATTAAGTGATTTCAAACCGATATGTAATTTATATAATTATATTGATACTTTAATTATATATTTAATATTTAATATATAATATTAAAAATATGTTATTAAAAAATATATATATTAATGCTTTAATGGGACGACATTTCGTCTTAAAAAACAATATGTCGTCCCATTAAACTTAAAACCAGTAATAAATCGGGCAGCCCCCCTTCTTCTTATTCATTTCTTTCTTCTTCTTCAAAATTCCGATTTCCAGAAAATCCCCCCTATATCAATCCCGCCCCTCCCCTCATCCGGTCACCACCCCTACCCCCACTCTACCTCCGGTCACCCTTCCTTCAACCACCCATTTTCTCCTTCCTCCGGCAAGCAGCAGCTGCAACAACAACATCTCCAACCGCAGCTCCGCCACAGCTCCGGCAAGCCTTTTTTTTGTCAAATCAGTTGCTTTTCTCTTCTTCTTTTTGTCAAATTAGTTCAATTGTGACCTAGATTAGTTGCTTCAAAATTGCTTTTAGTTCAATTTTTTTTTGTCAAATTAGTTGCTTTTAATTAGGGATAGTGTAGTGTAGTGAATGATGTGTAGTGAGTAGTGTAGTGATAATGTAGTAATTTAGTAGTTTTTGATGGATAAAGGGATAGTAGTGTGTGTGTTGAAATGAGGGATATGAATCTTGGCCATGTATGTATTGGAAAAGTGTTGAAGAACATGATGATAGTAGTGTAAGTGTTAAAGACTTAGTTTTTTTTTATTTTGTTAAGTTTATTTCCAAAATGTGTATTATTTGATGAAAGTTGAAAGTTGAAATTGATTGGAGCAAGGTTATGTGGTGAGTCTGGTTTGATGGTGAGTTGTTTGGTGTTGTTTGGTTTTGGGCTAGGTAAGTTTACATTAGGATATGGAAGTTGATAGTGTATGAGTAAACTTTGGTATGGTGAGATTACATTGGTTTGATTGAGGCTTGATGGTGAGATTGATGCTTATGGTGAGATTTATTGGTGTAGAAGGACTTGGTTATAAATTTGGTATTGTTCGATTGTAGTAAACTTTGGTATTGTTGTTGGTAGTAATGAAATTGTCCATATTGATGGTTTGATCGTGCATAAGGGTGTTGTTCCTACCCAAAATGGTACTGAAAATGGCTCTGTTTCAGAGACCATTGTTATTGGAAATATTGATCACACTTACACTTAGGGTCTGTTTGCTTACATCACTTAACACTTATTCTTAAAAGAATAAGTGATTATTAAAATAAGTTTTGTTTGATAATACTTTTTAACACCTCTTAATTAATTAAGATCTTCTGAATTTCCTGTGAAAAATTATGGAAAATTTTAAGTGGTTGAGGAACTACTTAATGCTGAATTTTTTCAATAAATCTACGTTAGGTAGGGGTACACCCTACACCCATACCTACCTCACACCTACACCCCACCCTCACCCTACCCTCAACCCCACCCCACCCCACCCCACCCCACCCACACCCACACCCCCATACCCACACAACCCATACCCCCACACACCACACACCCGCCCACACCCTCACCCACCCGTACCCACCCCCGCGCACCCCACACCCTCATAGCCACCTACACCCGACCAAACCACACGCACCTACATCCTCACACCCCCACTCCCACCCACCCTACACCCACACCCACCACCCACCCCTACACCCCCACAACCCCCCACACCCTACACCTCACACCCACGCTCACACAACCCACCCCCACACACCACACACCCGACACCCACCCACACCCCCATTACCCCACACCAACACCCCCACCCACCTTACACCCACCCTCCACACACCCACACCCACACCCACACCCACACCCACACCCACATACACACTCACGAAACATATTCTAATTTCAGATATAATAAGTGTTATCAAACAGTCTAATCAATTTCAGCATTTAAAATATTCAGTTACTTAATTTATTCAGAATTAAGACTTCATATTTCAGACTTCAGATTTCAGTCTTCAGGTTTAACAAATGGCCCCTTAGAGTGAAAGTGTTTTAAGTGTTAAAAGTATTTGTTTCCTTGTTTGAAACATCTTAGTGTATAAAGCGTGTGATTGACTAGTATATGTGTGTTATTGACTTGAAATTTTATTTCGTCAAGTAGCTAGTAGTGTATTAAGTAGTGGATGAATCTTGGCCATGTATATGTGTTGGAAAAGTGTTGAAGAACATGATGATATGTCTAGAATGATGATGAAGAACATAAACTAGTTTTGTCTAACATTGAAGAACTATGAGTGGTAAGTGTTAAAGACTTAGTTTTTTGAAATAGTATTAGTTTTTAATGAAAAAAAGTATACTATATTAAGCGATTAATAAAAAAAAGTATACTCAAGATGAAAAAAAGTATACTAATGAAAGTAAGTACTAACTTTTTCTTGTGCCTTAAGTGAGATACTAACTTTTTCTTGTGCCTTAATGAAAAAAAGTATACTAATGAAACTAAGTATACTATATTAGTATGAGAACATCCCTTGAAATGGTATTAACACCTAACACATATGGTACTAACTTTTCCTTGTGCCTTAAGTGAGATACTAACTTTTTCTTGTGCCTTAATGAAAAAAAGTATACTAATGAAACTAAGTATACTATATTAGTATGAGAACATTCCTTGAAATACTAACTTAAGTAGTTGTGGTATGTCAAGTTATTGTGTATCAGTGATTTCAAATGGAACTAGACAAGTCATGGTTGTATATTGACAGAATGACACCCGAGTTTGATAAATGATTGAGTGAATTCATTGAATACGCACGGCAATTTCTTAACGATGAAGGTAAGATTCGTTGCCCATGCAAAAAGTGTTTCAACATTGGTTTCGAAACTTTGGAGGACGTGGATGATCACTGTTTCTTTTGGGGATGGGTAGCTGGGTATACAATATGGTTTCACCACGGTGAAGACGGTGTATCCCATAAACGTGCACGAACAACTCAATTGGTAGTTGAATCCGGAGACGAAATGGCTCCAGTTATAAATGATTTCCTTGGTAGAGTCTCAGAAGAAGAAGTTTTACAGACAGAGGAGGATGACAACATTGATGAACTCCTCTCCAGATTGTACGAACATGTTTATCCGGGATGCAAAAGCTCATCCGCCTCGAAGTTCTTAGTGGATTTAATGCATATAAAAGTGTTGTATAAGTGGCCAAATGAAAGCTTCGACGTTCTTTTAGCGAAACTGAAAGAAGTTTTGCCGGAAGGGTCAAATTTACCCGATTCATTCTACAAGGCAAAAACTCTTCTGAATAAATTGGGTCTGGGGTATGAAAAGATCGATGCTTGCTTGTACAACTAATGCATTTACTATAAGGAGACTGCTGACTTACAATCATGTCCAGTGTGCAAAACGAGCCGTTATAAGGAGTCTAAAAGAAAAAAGGTAGCTCAGAAAGTGCTACGTTATTTTCCGTTAAAGCATCGTTTGAGACGTTTGTATGCTTCCCATCACACAGCTTAGGCAATGACATGGCATAAGACGGGGCGTTCAACGGATGAGGATGTGATGAGGCATCCAACCGATGGTAAAGAATGGAAAGAATTCGACGAGAAACACCCGGACTTCGCTATCGAACCTAGAAATGTACGTCTGAGTCTAGGTACAGATGGTTTTTGCCCATTTGGTACTACGAGTCAAACATACAGCATGTGGCCTGTTCTAACACGAGTGTTGAATCCAGCACCATGGGTTTGCAACAATGAACTGTATAAACACATGTGTTTACTTATCCCAGGACCAGAATCCCCATGCAAGGACTTAGACGTTTATTTGAGGCCATTGATTGATGAGTTGGAGGAATTGTGGTCACAAGGGGTAGTTGTGCTTGATGCTGCTACAAATACTACCTTCAGAATACGAGTTGCAGTTATGTTTACGGTGAACGATTTTCCCGCTCGTAGTTATCTCTCAGGTTGGACTGGTCAAGGATATAAAGCATGTCTAACTTGCAACGATGATAGACCTTCGGTACGGTTAGAGAGTAAAACTGGATACGTCGGACACCGTAGATGGCTGCGGGCGGACCACATGATGTGAAAGAATAAGGGGTTTAACGGTAAAATCGAAACATTAAGCCCTCCAGTTGAGAAAACCACGGAGGAAAATCTTCAACAAATTAGTAACCTACCCGAATGTTTGCCGGGGAAACACAAAGAGTACGGTGGTAAAACTCATAAGCGTCCAGAATCTTGTTTGAGTTGGAATAAAAACACCATACTAAATAGATTGCCATATTGGATGCCGAAAAAACTCAAGTACAATCTAGATGTTATGCACATTGACAAGAAGGTGTGTGATTGCTTATTGTCTACGGTATTGAATATTGATGGTAAGACCAAAGACACTATCAAGGCACGGGATCTAGCAAACATGAAAGTGAGAAATGAACTACATGTGATTAAACAAGGCAATAAGACCTTAAAACCGCGTGCCTTGTTCACGTTGGCACCAGAAGATCGGACAAAATTCTACGATTTCTTAACAAATGTTCGGTTTCCCGATGGTTTTGCAGGAAACCTAAGAAAGAATTTGACTGGTAAAGACAAATTTAGCAGGCTAAAATCACATGATTTTCATATCATACTACAGAGACTTTTACCAGTTGGGGTACGAAAATTCTTGAAAAATGAAATTTCTGATACTATCATTGATTTAAGCGATTTTTTCAGATTGATTTGCGCGTGCACTTTGAGGGTTAGTGATTTAGATAATGCAAAAGAGAAGGTTTTGGAAATCTTGTGTAAACTAGAAACGATATTCCTACCGGCATTCTTTGATATTTTGATACATGTGATAATGCACTTGCCTGAAGAAGCGATTAGGGGTGGACCTGTTCATTTGAGATGGATGTATCCGATTGAACATTTTATAGGTAAGTTAAAGAGGCATATTAGAAATCGGGTCATGCCGGAAGGATCCATCGCAGAGGCATACGTGGCTAAAGAGACCTTGATGTTTTGCTCGTTGTATTTTTCGGGAAATGAGACGAAGTTCAATAGGCCCGAAAGGAACTGGGTTGAGAACGAAGATACAATCAAGAACCTTATATCAGTATTCAAGACTCCTTTTCGATCAATAGGATCGATGAAATGCTTGACATTCAATACTACTTTGAGAGAGAAGGTTCAGTGGTATGTCTTGCAAAACTGCAATGAGATCGATGAATACCTCATGTAAGTGAGCAATCCAAACATAATTCTTTCATTTTTTATAATTCCATTAAAGCTAACTAGTCTTCTACACATGGTGCAGTGAACATCGTACAATACCGTTAAGTTATTGCACGAAACAGAACCTGGACAAAGTGCACCGTCAAGAATTTACTGATTGGTTTAATTTGAAGGTACAAAATAAAGATTCATACACTTATTGTGCACTTTTATGAGCGTTACATAAATACTTATGTATGGTACATTATGCAGATGATTGTATTGAGTAAACAGAACCCATCAGACATGAATGACCAATTGTTAGCACTTTCTACCGGAACTTTTTCAACGGTCAAATCCTATCAGAGTTGTGTGATGAACGGTGTCAAATTCAATACACAAAATCGGGATCGCTCACTCACAACTCAAAACAGTGGGGTTGCTGTCAAAGGGACCGAAGGCTCTACATGGTATGGAGTCTTAGAAGACATATATGTCGTAAGCTATCCAAATGATAACACTGTTGTTCTTTTTAAATGTACATGGTTCGATACTAGTCCAGCTAAGAAGGGTGTCCATGTATATAAGAATACAACAAGTATACGCATTACAAACACCTGGTACGAACATGATCCATTCATTCTTGCTTCACAAGCAGAACAAGTGTTCTACATAGATGATTTGTATAACGGATGTGACTGGAAAGTTGTTGAGCATTTTCAACACCGTCATATCGTAGACGCACCAAATATTAATGGTGATGTGGTTGTTGATG
The DNA here is from genome assembly GCA_036785695.1 of Gentiana straminea. Classification (NCBI taxonomy): domain Eukaryota; kingdom Viridiplantae; phylum Streptophyta; class Magnoliopsida; order Gentianales; family Gentianaceae; genus Gentiana; species Gentiana straminea. The sequence continues at coordinate 227,449 of JAVUPR010000342.1, forward strand.
ATTTGGTAATCGACGAAACAACCCACGGAAATTACCGACTTGTTGTTGAACTGCCACTGATGGAACCGTTCTACATGAGTGCAAATTATGTAGAAACAGATGTTGATGAAAACGATGAAAACGATCTCGATCAAAATGAAAAGGATGACAATAACGAGTATGCTTCAACGGATTGCGATGATGATAATAACTGTGTAGATGATGACATATACGACTCGATCCCACCAAACTATGCAAGTGATGATGAACGATGCTATAAATCTAATATTCTTTTAGTAAGTTCATTCAAATATACTTGAATTTAAAAATTATATAATACTAGTGCTTTACTTATACTACATCAACATAAATGTGTTCTTTATATCAATTTTTTATTATATTCAAATACTTGATCATATAGGTGAATGGCTTGCGCGGGATCGGCATGTGGTTCTCACCACCGCACGAGCATCCATTTAGGCTACCGGGCCAATGCGAGGATGGTAATTAATTAACTTTCATTTTTTTCCTAGTATGATTATTCTTATTTCGTTAAATTAACATTGACACCGTTACTACAGATCATATAACATATAATGAGTATGAGGAATTCATACAATCACCTCCATCCCCGAAAAAGAAGCAGGGTGAACGTGGACCTGCAAAAGGTATCACCGTCCAAGCCCTCAAGAGAAAGTTAGGGGGCTTGATTCCTCTTATACGGATCCTAGATTTCCCAAAGTTCAAAAGGCATTGGGAAGATACGCGAAGGATTTTGAGTCTGAGACAGGGAAAGTCGTGAGGTCCCATGTTCCCTGTTACGTCCGGACCTGGCGAATGGTGGAAGACCGACTTAAACAATTAATTTGGGAAGAACTTCGGGTACTTAGTTAATCAAATTGTTAACACTTTCAAATTGTAAGTTTCATTATATTAATTTAGAAAGCAATCGTTTCATTTCTTGTGTTTTCAGGCATCGTTCCAACCCCTTGAGCCTATTCACCGCGATGCCGTGCTGAAAAGCGCCGGTACTTCATTCAGAAAATGGAAGGCTAGACTAAGGGAGGATGTAGATGAACACAACAACAAGGGGTTGCCAGGGCCTTGTCCCCGACCCAGGGATGTGTTTTCACCGCAACAATGGGAAGTGTTTGTTGCGGAGATTTTGCATCAATAACAAAAGAAAATTTATAACCCTAACCTATATGCAAAACTAACTCCTAACCGACCAAAACATCGGGTTGTTGCTAGTAAAGCGTAATGAGTAAGGGGTCGATCCTCAGGGAAAAGGTATGTAGAATCTAATCTTATTAATCCTACCAATTGCTACTCAAGAAAAACAAAATAAACGAAAAGCAAAAGCATAAAAACAGAAAAACATAAAAGAACAATCAAAATAAATCTAACCTAAGAAACATGGGAACAACCAAAGCACAAATCTAAGTGATTTCAATTCTAGTTAATCTCATGATTCTAATTCAGTTTGTGGTTTCGCCCTTTCACGAGACATAAACCCCTAATTCCTTAGTGAACTTATCTCTCAAGCTAGGAAAGCCCACTTTCGTAGTGAATTCAATTATCTATCTTTCCTCTTTCGAGTGTTGAGACTGATTTACCAAATAAAACTCGGGTGTAGACTCAATTAACTCTCGTTTTAAAGAACCTAACAACCTAGGAATCTAACTCATTAACTTGTCATCATTAATGGCCAAAAACCCTATCTTTCTATGGTGATCTAGCGTTTATGCAACTTCCGTATTATAAACATCAATCGTGAACTAATCTTTCGATTTATTCTCATGGCATCATAAACTCAAAGAAAGATACAAAATAAATTAACCATCATGAAGAAAAGCGGAATTAAATAAATTGAAAGAAATCAAACTCACATAGTCTTGATACAATGGTTGAACTCCATGGAAACGAAAAGAAAAGCTACATAATCTACTCCTAATCTAACCTCGGTTCACCCGAGCACAAGGCTCGGGTGACCGGCCTTCAACTCTCCAAGATGCGGCTGTGCTCTCTTTTTGATGTGAAGAAAAATATGGATGCCCTTAGGGTTGGGGCGACGGCTGTTTAAATAGAAGATTAAGTCGGTTTAGGCAAAGGCGGCGGCGGACGCTCGTTTGAATACATGGACGCCCGTCCATTTGCCTTGGACGGAGAGTCAACGCTCGTTCAGCTTGCGTCTGGAGACTCTGAATGTAAAATCTCTTCTAGGACGCTCGTTCACTTCACCAAACGCCCGTCCACTATTGAACGCTCGTCTGCTTCAGATGGACGCTCGTTCACTTCACCAAACGCCCGTCCACTGTTGACTTGAAATCGAATTTCTTGATTTTTCCATCTTTATCTTGATTTATTTCTTTCCTTATCTCTTTTATTCTTCCATATCTTTAATTGATCCTCTTCCATCTCGAATTTAGCCTTTTAGGATCATCTTTTCCATCATCAATTGGGTATCTACAAATATCAAAAACATACCAAAACGTAATAATTTCCAAAATAATATAAAAAATCAAATAAACATAAAAATCGATACGTTTTCATATTTAACTATTAAAAACCTCATTTACTCAATATTTGACTATAAGGCCCGATATCTATGAAAATAATCCATATATGGGGGAAATTGATTCATAAAATATATATGAAAATCACTATAATTTGGCCCTAAACAACACCCCCACACTTATCTTTTGCTCGTCCTCGAGCAAAATAAAACAAAGTCAAGCTCGAGACAAATAAACATCCATACAAATATGAAGTATATTCAATAACTTAGAAGTTCACCCGTGTAGTGTGTGCATAGCCATAATAAATTTCCACAATTTGAAAGTTATTCAAACCAAAACTAGCCCGGTTTCCCATCTAAGTTAGAAATATTCAAAAATCTATAACAGGCACTTTACAAAACATACATATCCCGGAAAGAAATAGTAGAGAATATCTAAAACATTTCTGACAGACTCAGAGGATAATCCCTACAACATATCCTTCAGTTTATACTGGGGATAAGATTAACGATAACTACGCCCTTACTTATTCATAATAATATATTTCAATATTTTCACACATCAGAATAAGCTTTTGCCCTCATAGAAGAATAGGACATTTCAAGATAATCCCCTACCTTACTCCAATCATAAGGCGACTATAAAGCGACCGTCGTGAGCTTTTGGTCATCATAGTGGAATAGGACATACGTGGTACACCCTACCTCACCCAAATCATAAACCAGCTTCCGACACACACAATTACAATTATGTTTACTTAGAGATTTACGGTGGCGAGTGGTAAAGATTATTTTCTAGTAGCACAGACCACTGAGCATAACACCTCAAGTAAACAATTTATTACTCTTGCGAAGACTTAATCACGTTTCACTTATCACATTCAAACTTACAGATATTCACAGTATGTCATACTTTAACTCTAAATACAAACTACTAAACTTTTCAAGAATTGTACATAAGCAAAGAAACATGCTATAATCATCAAAAATTTCTAATTAAATGGGGTAGGCTTTCAACATTTAGCTCATCATTTACTATGGCACGTGAAAAAGAGTGTCGGGTGAAACAACTAAACTTACTAAATATACAGAATATAGCAAAAATGATATAAACTCAAGCAAAGATATGCCTTTGTCTACTCGGGACAAAACAAAAATTTTAAAAATTAAGCACTTTTCATAGAAATACTAAAAATATGAGCAAACGAAAGTAGACACATAAATCATCTATCCCTTCCCCCACACTTAGATTGCAACTTGTCTTCAAGTTATACAGAAATAAAACAAATAGAGAACTTAGCCGATTGGATGCGGCAATTTCGGAGGAACCAACAAGAACCAGGATTGCTTGCATAGCTCGAGAGGCGTGGAGCATCACAGACAACCGAATACATCTTTAAAGTGCACAATCGCTATAGAAAGTATCCCTGAGACTTGATTAGTGCAAAAAGAGTCTTCGGGAAAAAAGAAAAGATTACATATATAAAGCACATGAAGAAAAGGATCATAGAGATATTCAAATTATGCTCACATAAAGATGGACACATATACATGAAAATATCACAAACTCGTAGGCTAGGTGCAACTACATGAAAATGCAATCTATATATGAAATGAAAAACCTAAAAAAAACTTTCTGACAGGCTTAGTGTGATCAGGTCGGTCTGAAACCCTACAGTGACTACGGCCCGTGCAGAAACAAAATAAAAATGAGGTAGTATTACGGAAACCGACAGTTAACTACGCTCAAGAAAAATAAAGGAAAAATAGAAAAACAATGCAACTAGATGACATGCAACTAAATGATATGCAAAAATAAAAAGAAAATAAAAGAAAGAAAACTAGCCCACTAATTAGCAACACGACATATATATAATAAACGTCTACCAAATAATGACAGGTTACGATAAACGACAGTGCTGTCTATTGCATGCAGTGTAGACGCGCTTTAAGACTCATTGAAAGTGATAGACTTATGGAAACCAACAGTCATCTATCTAAACAGGTATAACTCATATGGAGAAAGGACGTAGCATACGGAAAACCGACGAGTAGCTACCCATATGAACTATAAAAACAAAGGAAGCACGTAAGTCTTAAAAGCTTAAAAGATTCATCGGAGCGGTATGTAGCATACGGGAACCGACATTAGCTACTAATTAACCATAAGAACGAGTTATAGCTTACGAGAACCGACAGTCACTATAACATGCCTAGATGAATCATATATAAGGAATTGATCAATTATCTAACATGGATTCATAGATGGAAAGGTAAAAACATATAAGTTCAGGGCATCTATGTAAAAATCAATTAGCCACAGAAGCTCGAATGAAAAATCCACATCAAATAAAGCATTGAAAATAAAATCAAGAAAAATCAGAACCTGGACTGGCGTTCAGACTGACGGACGGGCGTTCACCTGGAGTTCAACCCCGGACGAACGTTCCAAATTTCAACCGAACGTTCACTGCAAATTTCAGCTCCGGACGGGCGTCCAACAAGACAGACGCTCGTCCACCTGCAGATATAACCTGGACGGGCGTCCAACAAAACGACGCTCGTCCAAACAACGAATATGCACGGATTTGCGGGAACTAACACAAGCACCCCTAAAACTTAGCAATTCATCACAGATCACAGCAGCCTTATCAAATTAAAGCACAGGGGTTAGACTAGGTAACAACTAAACACAAACTTCACGTAAAACAGATTGAGTAAAAAACTTTTGCACATTCTTAACCCTACGGTCATCGAAACACGGCAAAATAAAAACTCTCAATCTATTAAACGCTACTTTTATTGAAAGAAAAGAAACAGAAAAAAAGGAACGGGAACAGAAACAGAAAACACTAAAGGGGAGAAAAACGTGTTGAAAACTTCTGGGGCCAAAATGGAAGGGAAAACAGTGGATTTTGACCTCGAAAACGGTGTTGAACGGCCTACGGCGGTTCACCACGTCGTCGGCGTCGGAACGAGCTTTCCGAATTGGGTCCTGCGTTCCAAACGGACACTCGAGCCGAAAGTTACGGCCAAAATACTACCATGTGCCCTAACGACCCCTTTTATTCCAAAAAAATTAAATCGTAACAAAATAGAAGAATTAACTCAATTAGATTCAACAAAGCACCGATCTCCCCGGCAACGGCGCCACTTTTGTTGCGGAGATTTTGCATCAATAACAAAAGAAAATTTATAACCCTAACCTATATGCAAAACTAACTCCTAACCGACCAAAACATCGGGTTGTTGCTAGTAAAGCGTAATGAGTAAGGGGTCGATCCTCAGGGAAAAGGTATGTAGAATCTAATCTTATTAATCCTACCAATTGCTACTCAAGAAAAACAAAATAAACGAAAAGCAAAAGCATAAAAACGAGAAAAACATAAAAGAACAATCAAAATAAATCTAACCTAAGAAACATGGGAACAACCAAAGCACAAATCTAAGTGATTTCAATTCTAGTTAATCTCATGATTCTAATTCAGTTTGTGGTTTCGCCCTTTCACGAGACATAAACCCCTAATTCCTTAGTGAACTTATCTCTCAAGCTATGAAAGCCCACTTTCGTAGTGAATTCAATTATCTATCTTTCCTCTTTCGAGTGTTGAGACTGATTTACCAAACAAAACTCGGGTGTAGATTCAATTAACTCTCGTTTTAAAGAACCTAACAACCTAGGAATCTAACTCATTAACTTGTCATCATTAATGGCCAAAAACCCTATCTTTCTATGGTGATCTAGCGTTTATGCAACTTCCGTATTATAAACATCAATCGTGAACTAATCTTTCGATTTATTCTCATGGCATCATAAACTCAAAGAAAGATACAAAATAAATTAACCATCATGAAGAAAAACTGGAATTAAATAAATTGAAAGAAATCAAACTCACATAGTCTTGATACAATGGTTGAACTCCATGGAAACGAAAAGAAAAGCTACATAATCTACTCCTAATCTAACCTCGGTTCACCCGAGCACAAGGCTCGGGTGACCGGCCTTCAACTCTCCAAGATGCGGCCGTGCTCTCTTTTTGATGTGAAGAAAAATATGGATGCCCTTAGGGTTGGGGCGACGGCCGTTTAAATAGAAGATTAAGTCGGTTTAGGCAAAGGCGGCGGCGGACGCTCGTTTGAATACATGGACGCCCGTCCATTTGCCTTGGACGGAGAGTCAACGCTCGTTCAGCTTGCGTCTGGAGACTCTGAATGTAAAATCTCTTCTAGGACGCTCATTCACTTCACCAAACGCCCGTCCACTATTGAACGCTCGTCTGCTTCAGATGGACGCTCGTTCACTTCACCAAACGCCCGTCCACTATTGACTTGAAATCGAATTTCTTGATTTTTCCATCTTTATATTGATTTATTTCTTTCCTTATCTCTTTTATTCTTCCATATCTTTAATTGATCCTCTTCCATCTCGAATTTAGCCTTTTAGGATCATCTTTTCCATCATCAATTGGGTATCTACAAATATCAAAAACATACCAAAACGTAATAATTTCCAAAATAATATAAAAACATCAAATAAACATAAAAATCGATACGTTTTCATATTTAACTATTAAAAACCTCATTTACTCAATATTTGACTATAAGGCCCGATATCTATGAAATTATCCATATATGGGGGAAATTGATTCATAAAATATATATGAAAATCACTATAATTTGGCCCTAAACAGTGTTTCTCCGCCACCTTAGTAGTGCTGCTTTTAAGGTAAAACTTTTATTCCATTACATGTGTTACGTAGATTCGATTATTATTACTTGTTACTGCTTATATATAATACAAAAGTACTATTTTTTTTTTGCAGAAAAGATCTGATCAGAATAAGAAGAATCGCGCAGGGACGAACGCCTATGGCCGTAGTTCGATGGGATAAGTTAAGAAGGGTAAGTATTAGGAAATAAATCCCTATGACTTCATTTTTATGAATTTTCATAACTAATACTTTTGTTTTTTTCAAGGGTAATGTGAGTCTGAGTGAAGATCCTTTGGGGCAGGATCCTATCCATGTATGGGCGAGCAAGCATAAGAATGCTGACGGTTCGTTTCTCAATAGTCATGCGGAGGCTGCATACGTAAGTGATATACGTTGTATATATTTCAATTCAATACGTTCACATTTTCCTTTTCCTTATCTTAACTGCTAACGATATATGTTGTGTTTAGAGGAGGCTGGAGGATTGGCGTGCTATGATTGCACCAGGTCGACCGATGGCTTTTGAAGATGAGGAGGCAATCTTTCAGGCCGCCTTAGGAACTAGACGAGATTATTTGATTGGCCTTGGCCGTACACAATCTTCCTCCATATCCAATTCATCACAATCGGCCCAGTCTTCAGCATCGTCATCTTCTTACCACCAAGAATGCAATATGCAGATTGAAGAACTTAGAAAGTCTCATGATCAGTTGGTGAAGTTAACCAAAAAACAAGAGAAGAGAAACAAAAAACAAGGGGCTCTTCTCAAATTGTTGCTGACTAATCTTAAGGCTAAGGAGCCGGATATGCAAATAGAGGTTAGCTCATCATCTTCCGATTAAGATGAAGACGATTCTGAAGATGATTCTCAAGTTGATCTTGACGATGATGCGTAGACATTGTAGATGAAACTATTATTACTTTTGGAAACATTGCACAACTTTGTATTTTACGTAACATTTTTGTTTATGCATTTTCTTTTGTTATGAATCCCCGTTTATAAACACATCTGTTATTGATTTTGAAAAAAACAGGATTGAATTGATTTAATAGCATGGGAGGCCATGCAAAAACAAAAAAAAAAATTGATTATTTGTATTAAATTTTATATTTTATAAAATTATTTTTTTTACCCAAATATATTTTAAGGGTTTAAATGTTTTCTATAAAAAAATTGATTATTTGTATTAAATTTTATTATGAAAATTAATTATATAATCTTTTAAGGGACGACATTATCGTCCCAAAAAACATTTTTTTAAAAATAATAAATTTTTTTAGTATTAAATTTTATTATGAAAATTAAATATATAATATTTTAAGGGACGACACTGTCGTCCCAACAAAGATTTTTATAAAAAAATTAAATTCTTTTCCTGATAATAATTTTTTTTTGGAAATTAAATGAATCATGTTTATAGGGACGGCATTGTCGTCCCTTCAAATAATGTCATGTCAGCACGTTGAATTTTCTTAGAAAAGTTCGTACCACGTCAGCATACTTTTAAAGGGACGATTTTGTCGTCCCTTCAAACATGGCAGTTGTTTAAAGGGACAAAGCGGAAGGGACGGCTTTATAAGGACGACGTGTCGTCCCTTTAAACAATTATTCGGACGACAATGTCTTTAAAGGGACGACAAAATGTCGTCCCTTTAAACCTGTTTTTTTGTAGTGCAAGCCTCCCTTTATATAGGGTGACCTGCGCCCCTATGTCTCCCAATCTGATTGGGAAAAGCTTCTGTGAAGATTGATGAGAAAGAAAACATTTTATTAGTAAACACGGAATATATATTTCATTTAATTTAATATCTCATATTAAATATTTTCAAGATATTGTCAATATCCAATATTGAATATATCTTTTATTATATTACCATAAATCAATTTACTAATATGTATATATAACATATATATATATTATATGTATAAATCTATATATATTATATATACATACTATACTTAGTGCGCATGCACATCACATATGCACACCACACACGCATATATGTATAATATATCTATATATTAATATCCTATATTAATATAAGGTAATACTATTAATTAAATTGCACAATCCAATACACAAGTTGCGCCCCATATACCATAATATTGGGATCCAGAATATTCTTTAATTAATATAATACTATGATTAATTTGCAAAATACATGTGTATCAATATACACAATATATTTCGACATACATATACATTATATGTATATTTAATTAATCAACATAATTAATATCTTGTATTATATTTATTCATAATAAATAAATACCACTTCATCACTATAACACTTTATAGTCGAGATAAAACTTTCCTTATTTGGTTATCACTATAACTGTATTTTAATCCGGCTATATGTTCTTATGTGTGTGACCCGATAGGCCTCCGAATATGTTGGCCGTAGACACAAAGTTCAATTGCGAAAACATATCTAACGATCACAGAATAGCGTCTAGCAACACACCGTGACCCCCAATCATCGGATGAGTCAAATGCAATGACTACTACCTTTCATGTGAAATAATTACCGTATAAATAGAATCCTATCGCTGTTATAATATCCATACGGTCGTATCTCGAATGTCAATACATTAACGACTGTATCTTATAATCTGGATATCATGCTCTCTCGAAGTAACTCATTTACTTCCACTTTGTAAAGATTCACGAGAGTAAGACATTCCTTATAAGAAGGTCCTTTCGGATATTTACTCATATTCATAGGATACGCGAATTCCGGACGAGCGACATGAATCCTATGCATGTTTCAGTATCACACCCAATCACTACCGCTTGATTGCCCCATGGCTAGGGGAAACCTCAATAGTGTCAAAGCATGACAATCCACACCGTGATGCCATGAAGACTCCGGTCTCAGGATAATTACACAACTGCCACATGTACATACTGCGACACGTAATGTAAGTGGGCCAGTCTAACGTACGCATTCTCTAATACACGTCCACGTACATTCCAAGCGTCTCTACACTTAGATAGACGAGATCTATCCATATCTTCAATAAGATAGAAGACATCCAGTACGTGCTAGTCTAATCGTACCATCAATGTCCTGTTTGATAGTACATACGACTAGAGACATTTAAGTATCAAACATTTCCAAGTGTGTCGAGATCTCATCAACCATAATCACTATCATGGTTTCTCTTTCACAGTTTGACACTAAGGACGTTATTATATATACAATCACAAATTGGTTCATATAGATAAACGCAATATATAATAACAGAAAAGCCATTTACCATATGTATAAACATAACGAAATAGTAGAAATGATCTGATCCGGTCGGATGCGTCCAACCCGATTGGGTTTTGGACACTATTTCAACACTCCTTCAGCTCACAGCCTAGGTTTTGGGAATGAGGTGCATCCTCTCTTATATGGATATGGGCTTAGATTTTCCACAATATATATATATATATATATATATATATATATATATATATATATATATATATATATATATATATATATATATATATATATATATATATATATATATTATATTTATTATGTATTGGTGGTGTGTGTCTTTATGCGAATATATAGCGTAAAAATACAATAGACATTATGATGCAACATGTATTTTAGTGTGATATCAAGTAGAAGGTTGTGATTAATTCGTGTTCACTTTCTTACACACACTAGAAGTGCGTAGGGGTGAGCTAGATGCACATCACACCCACTCTTCCATTTGGTATCACTCTAAAATATCTATTGCAACATAGTTCTTCTCTTAAAATACACATACACTAATTATATGCATTGATAAATTCAGATTTTTTTTAGCTGGGGTCTTGGGTTACCACTTACCATCTCTCTCGAAAGGTTAATTAATTAAGATGATTAGAGATAAATAATTAATAATTTATACACTTCAATGCACTCTTCAACAATACACTCTTCAATTGTGTCTATATTAAGACTATGAAAGACTCAACACTTGAAACAATATATAAATGAGAATACTAAGTTTGTAAGTATTCCATCCTTTCCGAAATAACTGAGGCAATTGTCAAAAAAAAATTGTTCCAAAATAACTGAGGTAGGGCTGAGCATAAAACCCAATGAACCCAATCCAACCCAAAACCCAAACCGAACCAACGCGAAAAACCCAAAGTTTATGGGTTGGTTTTTGACCCGAACCGAAAACGTTTAGGGTTGGTTCGGTTCTTGAAATTTTTTATTCGGGTTGACCCAACCCAACCCGATAATATATATATATATATATATATATATATATATATATATATATATATATATATATATATATGTATGTATGTATGTATGTACATAAACATTTTCTTTTCTAAAAATGTGTTTTCTTATATGATTATTTGTAGAAATGTGTAGTATATAACGATTATTGGTATGAATATATGGTATGGAACTCGAATTTAAATATAATATGTGTGTGGATTTTCACAACATGAAAATTTGAATATAGATGCATGTTTTGTGTATGAAACCCGAAAACCCAACTCAGACCGACCCAAAACCAACCCATTGGCTTTTATAGTCATTTGGTTTGGTTCAGGTTAGTATTTTTTAGAACCAAACCGACTTATACTATGTAAAAACCCAACCCAATTGAACCCGACCCAACCCAAACTCAGCCCTAAACTGAGACAATTATATTTACAATGCATCATTTATTGTGTTTTTCCTACATCTACCCATATTTATAATGGAGTGAGAGAATAAATACAACATTGGATTAATAATAGACTAAAAGTTTTTTTTATTTATTTTGACATTGAAATTAAAGCATTAACTCGCATTTTTAATATTTGTTTTTGACAACTGTTTTAGTTATTTCGGAACGGAAGGAGTAATATCTTGTACACATAAATGTTACAGTAATATCTTATACACATAAATGTCGCCGTGTATGTGTCATGGCGTATGGAGTGTCCGTATCCGTGTATGTGCTTCATAGGTAAGTAACATCATATTATATGAAATTTTGCTGGATAAAAATAGAACATTTATGTGTAGAAGATAGCAATAATAAGTAATATTAAAAGGAAAGTCGGCTTGCTAGCTTTGTCCATCTCAATTATAGGAAGATATAATTGTCATGCATGCATGTGAAAGGTACCATGAGAGGATCCTATTTAAAAAGATTTATGTTATTAAAATATTTATGCCATGTTTAATTGCCTTTCATGCATCTTTGAGACATTAAGAAAATTAAAAAGATTTTTTTTAGGTGTCTATTTGGACCCCATATTTACTACTTGTACCACATTAATAAATATTTTTCGGATGAAAAAAACGTCACTCACACTCACAGCTATTGGTGTTCGTTGTAGCACACCAACGTCGGTGTCGACGACGTTGGTATGCCACTAGGAACACCAGTGAAAAGTCACGTTGGTGTTCCACAAGGAACACCAGTGTGACTGACGTTCCCTATATAAAAAATCATTGGGTGCCGAAGTAATTTTTTGTGGTAGAAATAATAAGTGGGTGCAAGTAGTAAATAGGGTGCCAAATAGAAACCCCTTATTATTATTATTATTATTATTATTATTATTATTATTATTAAATCTGTAAGAAAAAGCTATATGACAATAATAAACTATGTTATCACAACACAACTCAATCATGTGTTTGTCTTTAAACCAAGAAAAAAAAAACCTAAATATCATACTCTTTTTTAATTAATTTATTGTTTTGTTAGAATACAATAAATTAAGATGAAAATGCAGAGTGACCACTTTTCTATTTTGTTAATAAAAGACAATATTGGTGTTTACCTAGAGAATATTTTCTTACCAAATCGTTTATATATATATTATATATTCTCAATCTTCCTACCTCATGCAGAAAAGACAAAGTGGAAGGTATGGTATGTCTATAGAATCTTATACTTACAAGCTTGATAATGTCACAAATTTTATTAGTTTCCTTTTGTGATATATATATATGTATATATATATCCCTCATGTAAACTAGCCAAGTTTACTTATGTGTCAAAAAATAACATTAACAAATTGGATAATACTACTGCCGTAATTATTTAAACACCACGAGTACGTCTTACGTACACCATTGATTATAATATAGACAGATTATAATATAGTACTAAAACATATGTTTTACTCGTTGTGTTCGAGAAATTTGTGAGTAGCATTACCCTAGCTAACGGAATAATAATGAGGTCAAGTTTATGAGTCAAGCTTCGAAGGCATGTCGGTTTAAAAACATCGGTGTCGAATATGGACATGGTATTTAAAATGAAATGTATACATTTCATGTATCGTGTGTGGAGTGATTTACGGAACAGATCCGTAATTTACGGATTAAATTACGGAATATTAATCTAGAAAATAAATCATGTGAATAGTACGATTCATATTATTTAGCAGATCTAACAAAATAAATATGATCATTCATATATGATTCAAACAATAGACAATAAAGGTCGTATGCACAAAATAAAGGACTAAAACAAACCGATGCGAGTAGTTACTCTTTCCTTAAGACAAATTGCTCCGGTATGATGCCCACGATAGTAGCAAATGTCTCCCAAGATACAACGGCTTTACGTCTCGGATTTAGAGGCATTTCAAAAATCCGAGCTCCGGCGAGCTTACTGAATGCCCCGACTTCTCTTCGACTCAATATCTAGATCTATATGAATAACTAGATCTATATGACACTCCCTTTGTGGTGGAAAAGACAAGAGAAGAACTGAACGAATAAACTTTCATCCATGTGGTTGTTTATATAGTGGAGAGGATGAGCTAATGCTTAAATCTGATTGCCCGGAACACGTCACAAAACTTTTCCCCTTGGAAAAGTTACTAATTTCGAAATTAAGCTTAATTTTATTTAATAATTTCGAAATTAATTAAGCAATTTTCGAAAATCAATTTCACACTGTGATTGGTCGGATGACGCATCTCTGAATTCTGATTGGTCGAATGACTCATTGAATTCTGATTGGTCGAATTACACAATCACATTCCAAAATTAATTTTATAGTTAATTTCATAAAGAAATTTTGTCCAAAAAATTAATAGTAACACCCGAGCCGACCCGAGCTATATCATACCTTGTAGTAAGCCTTTAAATGTTGATTCTCAAATTTTGGTCGTTCAAACGACGCCGTTTTCCCCTTTCTTTCGCTGGTCTTCCACTATCGATTTCAACCTCCACCACCGCCATTTTCGCCCTGTGGTCTATCGATTTTGGCACTGAAGATCTACAGTGTCTCCACTGACATTGGAAAACGGAGGTTAAAGATATGGGCATGGTTTTACATAGGTTCCATTTCTCATTTCTGCCGGTCTCCTCCTCTTCTTCTGGAAGGTGTGTTTCGTGCTTTGTTCTCCGGCCGTTCGAAGTCCGACAGGTAACGAGCTTCGCGAGCTTCGCTTTCTCTTTTTCTTCTGAATCTCTTCTGGAATTCAATTCCCTCTTTTTCTTCTGAATCTCTTCTGTTTGTTTATTGTTTTTGTGCTGAATAATCGTGAATTTTTTGAAACGAAGAGGTTTATTCAATGGAGATTCTAGAAAGAGTAGACAGATATGAAGATAGGCGGAAGCGCCGTCGTTTGTCTTGGGATGCAGAAACTTCTGGGGAGCAGCAGGTACAAGTAATTTTTTTTTCTTGATAATTTTGTGTGAATTATAGTAATTCCTTACCGAAGAAAAAAAAATTGAAGTACCTGCACCCTAGGTTTCCTTATAATTTTTCCCTTTTTTGCTTGTTTGAGCTTTGTTAATTCTTTGTATGAAAGAATATTTGCAGAAATAATTAAATTTGTAATGTTTAGGCTGAAGAAGAACAAAATGGGAGACAAGATTGGGTGCGGTCTCGCCGTTTATCACCCCCTTGGAGAAATGATGATCTAGAGGGGCATTATGTATACATTTTGGGGGAGAATTTGACGCCAAGATGTAAGCTTTTCGTTCCTTTTTTTTTTTAATCTACTTTTTTCCCCCCTTTTCTCAGAGAGCATTGGGGAAATGGCTGAATTCAGACACAGGGGACTAAAAAAATTCATTTAAAAGCTGTTTACTCAGCTTGGTTTCTTTGTATTATCTCTGCTCTTACACTGAACACCGGTTTTTCCAGGTGATTTTTGTTCTCTCGTACCCTTTCTTTGCATCTGGGTTTCAATTTATCATATATAGTTTTTGCCGAAGGGTTTCTTTGTATTATCTCTGCTCTTATTATTCCGGTTGTGCTTTTTTGGTTTTTCGTTGCTTTTGTTCCCCTGTTATTGATCTATTAAAGTTCAATAGCTTTTTTTTAGGGGTATTAAAGTTCAATATTGATTGGTTCAAGATTTGATTCTAAAGATTCTTAATTTCTTTCTAAATTTGTCTCTTTTTACGTCCTTTTCCTTTTTGGTTTGTTTTCCAATTGATGAAAGTTGAATATCTTGTAATTTTCCTCTTTAATGGTATGTTAATCAATACAAACCGTAACTTCATGCTCTTTTTCTTTGGTTTTTTCCCCTTCTTATTACAGCATAATTAGTGTAAATTTGGATAAAAGTGAATTATCAATGATGCAAATGAAGAGGCAGCTTTTGTGAGCTAGATTGAGCTGAAGAATTGGCGGCCGTGTCCTGGACATACATCCAGGGTTCTTTACATGGCTCAGGTACTGGTTATATGTCCTGTTTTTTTCTAAAGGTTGATTTTTTTAGCATATCTGAAGAAAATATATGTGAATATGAGTGTTCTATAACTATGCTTGCAGAGTCCGGACGGATGTACTGATAGGGCGGTTCCCTTGAGTTGCTCAACCGCCCCTTAGCCCGGTGCTCATGACGCGCTACGAATGGATGGTAGGCATGCTTACATCGAAAGGCTTGGGCAAGGTCACCCCGGAAATCTAATCGCATCAGTAGTATTTCTTAGCGAAGGTGGTCGATCAAAGCTTTCTACTAGAATTGTATCACAGAACACAAATTGTCGACCTCTTTTCCTCTCATTCCATGTACTCGTAAACAATCACTTCTTTTTGTAATCATGGTCGCTCCGGAATCTTTCCATTTTTGGATCGTCTTTTCCGCCTTTGTTAAGATCCTTTGTTAAGACGAGTTATCCAAATCCCTTCTACCGGCGATAATGGATTCAGGCATGCGGTGTGTTTTTCGAACACCCATTATTATCTTTTAATATCTAATTAGTATATTTTGATTGACAATATTCAGTTATTGTTTCTTCCGATTCCATTTCTATTTGGATTTCTTTGCAAATGGTACAAGATTTAAATGGGCCAGCTTCAGGTGTAGATCTAGCTTTTAATCATAGTTACACAATGTGCAACCAGAAGCTTCAGTTCTTCTGTTCGATGGTGGGTAAGGCATTCATCTTCAGCAATTTCATTTTTACTTTGTCAATCAGTTCATTTACTCAGAAGACTTGCCTCTTTCTCAGGCATGACATTTTTCAGTCATTTTTTATCGCATAAGAGAAGGAAGACTTCTTATATGCTTTACACAATCAATTCCAAGATCAGGTTCTGCTACGGAATCGGATGATATATAATCAGCAGCTGTCTTCTACTATCTGTACCGTCACCTTCATCTTAGAATTGGAAACGTTGTTTCACGGCTAGGTACCTATTCCATTTACCATTTCTATTTCCTAACATGTGCATCTGCCATTTCTTATTTATAGCTTACTATACAGTTAGGTTACGGGCTTCTCTCCCATTTGTTTACCGCTTCTACAATGAAGATTTGGTGCAAAACGTACGCCTCTTCTCTGGCTTCGTCCTGTGTATTGCACCTGTACTCTTGCCGTTTGTGATGGCCAATCAATGTGTGATGCCTGGCGTTTGCTACTGTAAGTCGAAAAACATTCTTGGGGTTTGTATCTCTATTTCTTAGCTTTATTGCTGGGTTTTAACTTCTTCTGCGTTCCGTTTTGGGAATGATTGATGGGTATGTTAAAAGTCTGGATGTTGATTACCTTCTTATCCTTTGTACCAATATTCAATTACACATCTTCGCCGTTCCTATTTTAGTAATCTGTCAGTAGTTTGCACGGACGATTGTTAAAATATAGAATCTAATGCATAGTTAAAAGTAGAATGGTGGGTAGATTTGGTTGCTGTTGTCAATTATTGTGCGCCATTCCTTTTTCTTACTTTATTGTATTTCTTGCCTAATTGTTCCCACATTATATTAGGCTAACACATCATGCTTGGAAACAACTGATGTACACACCTTAGACTATGGATGATCATTCAACTTGGACGCTCTAATTAGAAAAGTATCTTGATGCATTTCTCCTCCTATAATTTGCTGCCTATTGAAAATATTCATTACTTAACAGTATTTGTCACATGCCATCTACACTTCTTTCTCGCCCATATGCATTTTCCTTACTTCAACTCGGGCTAGGCTAGGGTGGTAATTTGAGCGCTTGCACCCGAAAGGCAATTAACATTTTCTCTGCTAAATGTAACCTTGGCTAGAGTTTTTACCCTATGAAATGGCGTAGGTTGACCGCTTTAACTTCACTTTGCCTTTGAAATAGCACGGAACCGAATGAAACAGCCATCATGATGGCCTGTTTATACACCATATATCGTTGATATTATATCCTTGAGAAATGCATACACCGGAAATGTTGCTACAACAATGGTAGCCACAGGGCAGTGTAACTGGAAATTTATTGTTATGCAGGAATAATATGTTTCTCTTTACGGTCTCTCCATTCTCTCCTCTCCTACGTCTTTTGTTTTTTTCTTTCTATTTATCACAATGTAAGTTTCTAATTGTGTGAGAACGGTTTGTAATGGAACTATGTGATTATAGCAACAAAAATTGTTTGCTTGAGTCCAAGAAATGCTTCCGAAAAATCTTTATGTTTTTTCTGTCTGCATTATTGTGGTTATGTTTGGGTGTTAGTCTCCCTAGGTTCACTCAGATTGTTTGAACATAAGTGATTTGAATGCGGTTAATATCCATAAAAGAGGGGAAAGCCAGAAAAATTAAATGTGATTATTCATAGCACAAATTATTTATTGAGACCCATTTGAAAGTATTTTTTGTGTGCTTCCGTTTGGATAAGACAATTACTTGATTGAATACATATTCTATAGGCAGACAATATGTTACATTTGAAATAGTTATGTTTCTAGGGATGGGTGGCATGGCTTAACACAAGAGGGTAATTAACTTCAACATCCATGAAATCCATTGAGCCTTCTTCCTTACCAATGTACAACTAGGCTATGCTTTTTTTTTGGATGCTTTAATACAATGATTAGTATCTGTTTATATAGTGCTTTAACGTGTCGGCATCCTCAAAGTTAACTTTCTTCCTATATTTGCAAGTTAGCGTGCCTTTCTTTTCCCTGCAATGAAGCCAAGTATGCTGGGAAAATGCTGTAATCGCAAATCTGAAAGAAGACAAGCGTCTAATGAACTTGGAGATCCTTTGAGCATAAGCACAAAAATGAGCTCCTCCGAGGGATGGTCCTTAAGCAAAAACAAGAAAATGAGCGCCTCCAAGAGATGGTTAGCAGCGCCTTGATCTACGTTCTCGTTCACCTACTTTGCAGCCCGCCTTGTTGAGGACAGAAACGAGGGCCAAAAACGTGCAGCGCACGTTCGCCGCCACTAGTAGATATTTCTGTCCCGGTTATGTTAAATGTTATGAATGACACTGAGTTTATAACATTATTTTGCACCTTCATTGTGTGAAAATTAAATAATTCCTATTATATGATAATGTTATAAAAAGAAAAAAAGCAAAATAAAAATAAAGAAAGAGAAAGAGAAAATTATGATAATGAAATGACTGACGGCTATGAAGGACTTCAATGTCTGGTAGTTGCATGTGCCCCATAACATGGTGGGCCCAATTGCAAGTCTCTCAACAAATTGGGTCTACTTGTTTAACTTAATCAAGAAATTATTTTTAAATTCATTATGTTTTGTCCACATTTTAGATTGCAATCAGTCATTAAATCTGCTATTAAGTACTAAACGTTTATAGGTAGATATGTTTAGGGAAAACCGTCCTAGAAGCGTACTACGATGATTAAAGAGTTTGAGTGTTGTATGAAGCCATCTTAAACATTCCTATATATATATATGCAAAGCCCAATCACCGGATAAACTCATCTGGCATTAAAATTCTAAAAGGATCGATCTATACACCGGCTATAACTAAGCCCTTACTCGAGGGTGTAAAAATATATTATGCCACTCGTGACATAACTGACTTTACATGTGGCACTTATCCGAGTTTACAGTTGAATAAAAAAAGTCACGTTAGCAGAATTCCTCTCAAATATGGCGCATGTCACCTTTTATATCAGGTAACCGACATCGCGTATGTCGTCCTCTATCTATTACAATCGACGTGATGCATGGCGTCATGTATTCCCTACAACTGACATGAGACAGGTCGCCATTGGTCTCACATAACCGTTACACTACGTGGCATTCCGAATGTTACGCCACGAAGTGTAACCACTCCATGATGTTCGCCAACTACATTTAATGTGCAGTAACGTCTTACCCACGACCATGCATTATATAAAAGGACCATCCTCCTCATTTCACACATTAGCTTGTGTTGCGTATTAGCTTGTGGACTTATGGGATCACACTTTCAAAGCCTGATTACCCGCTTAATTGTTCATATTATACCCGGACGATATCCGATGAGTAAAAACATCACACCCTTTTTCTTTTGGAATAAAGTAGTGTCTCAAAGTTGTGCAGCAATAAGTGTGAGTATCACCTTAACAAAGTAAATTTTAGCTGGAAAAATATTCACATGCTATGTTTATTTTCCTATGGCCAATCATGATAACATGGTATGTTTCACAAATTTACCTTTCTTCAATAAGCTAGCCTGGAGGAAAATCTTGGCAAATATTCACTTTCATATCTTTGTTGATTCAATGCCAGGTGTTCTTATTGTATCTAATTAAATATTATTGATTAAATATATATAAATGATATTTTTAACATATTGTGCATTGTGTGATGCAATAAAATTTGTATTAGAACGCTTTTATTGGCACCAAATTAAATCTACCGTGACATCATATTTCGGGTTAGGTTGCATTTTTTAGAGATTGAATTCATTGTGGTGCCACGAAAATAGATTATTGTGGTGCCGTTAACAACTTTCTTTGTAATAACGGAGCCCAACGATATACCGCGTTGTATTTTCCTTTAGTAAAATCTTTTTCTTTTTTGAGAAACCTAAGTAAAATCTTCAGTCATAATAAATTTCGTAATTAACTTGAGTTAACCATTTTACGCCAAAAATGATGATTACTGATTAGTCTAAATAGTGACATGATCCATTATGGCTCAAGTAGTAAAGCTATGTCAAGTTCTAAGGCGTTACAATTGGTATCTGAACCGTCTACCAAACAGAACTAAGCATCAATTGTGAGATACAGAGAGGCAGTGGCGTTACAATTGGTATCTAAACTGTCTACCAGACAGAACTAAGCATCACATTGTGAGATACTGTGATGCAGTGATTTTATGGTGGTCCAGGACCACAATGTCATCACATTGTACACCAATCACCTATTTTAGAATATATGGTTTTTTTTTCAAACATGTGGGATCCACACAAAATAAGAAAATCTGATTGGTTCCGGACCACCAAATTATACTTGTGATCAGACCACCAAAAAATTAACCTATTGTAAGAGAGTTACTGACATATGCAAGCTTATACAACCAAGGGGGACAACTGTTTCTCCTTGAGCCGTAAAAAAACACTACTACGTACATACATTATGTGTATTATTTGCTCTCCTTAAATTTATCATCTGTCTTCAAAAATCCTACAACCGTCGCTGGTTACTAACGAGAGTCAACTTCACTATGCATTTCAGATATGTTTTCATGCACCTCTGCTTTTAGCAATTGGTTAATAGAATGATATAAATTATATTGAAAGCAATTAAGGAAACTTACTACTTATAACATATATGTTAATTATAAGTTACTCTATTAATTGGATGGCCACATAGAAAAAAAAAAAAAAAAATCTGTGTGCTAGCTAGCTGGTACCAAATTGCAGAAAAAATATTTAATGCTGCGGTGCGGGCTTGAATTAATTCAGATGAAAGAAACAGTAAGCAAATGCATGTGCATGTAGGTCCTCTTTAGCTCACTAGTTGGGAAACTCCATGTGCTTCTTCCTACCCTTCAATTTTATTTTATTTTTTTTTCCTGGAGACCAAAGAAACATATACACCCAATTAAACGCCCAAACGGGTTCGAATTCTGACCTTTCGCTGCGGGGGTGTTCTCGTCGAGAAGCCCCAGGCCAAAAAAATTTTGCGCCCTCGCCTTTCGAAAAAAAAAAGAAAAATTGTCAGTAAGAAGATTCAAAACCGAGTTTCAGTATCTAAGATACTGATCGCTAGCAATTAAGGTAATACGTTAAACGTTCATATAAATACGGTATATATATAATATTAGGTCGAAATTTTATGGGGCCCTTAAATTCATTGATTTTCGGGAGGTTCCGGGCCATGGCCCCCTTGGCCCCCCTGAAGGATGCAGGTTCTTAGATCTAAACGAGTTAGATCTGTGCGCAGCGGATGGATCACGATTTATATGACACAATTCATAATTAAAGGACTTAAGTCTTACAAGGGTTTAAGATCGTTACCAATAACGGGAAGAGTCGCCTTGATCTTCCGATGTGTTCTCCAAACGGCGGTTGGTGGACACCCTTCTTGATACACGAGCCTCCTTGATATGCAACAAAGAAAAACTCAAAGTTTTTTTTTTTTACTAAAAACCCAAGACGAAAGAAAAAAACTAATTTTTCTCTCTTTTTAATGATGGTGGTCGAAATTATGCCATTGAAATAAGGCTTTGGAGGCTCTCTTTATATAGGAGAGTAAACGCTTGTCTCCAAGGATTAAATAATTAAGAGATAATTATTACATTAATCCTTTATTCCAAATAAAAGATAAATAAAATGATTATCCCAAACAAATTAGGATAAATCATATTATTATCCAATATTCCATGAATTATCTTTTAACAAATAAAAGATAAATCATATGTCAAATAATTATCCAAGAAAACTAATTTCTCTCTAATTATTCTCATCACATAATGGCGCCACTTTTAGGTCAATTTAGCCCACATAAAATGTCTTTTATGTGTATAATATTATTTAGCCCAACTAAACAATATCCATGCATATCAATTAATTAGCGTAACCCAATTAATTATCACCGAGGCCCAAGTAACAAGATTACTAGTCCGAATTACGAAGCGCACATCGGGGAATGGACCTATAACCAAGTAGCTCCAATAATTAATTATTCATCGAACGAATAAGTACATTAATTATTAATTCCGGGATTACGCCACCATAAACCCGAAACCGAACTCTACCGATTATAGATGTATACTTATACTCAACCCATAGAGTGAATAAGCGTCATTGATATAATCACTACATACGGATTAACCCTCCATGTATCGTCCATTACGAGTGGGAAGTCTCCGTGAACCCGACTCGAATATCTTATCCTTATTTACCATTAATCCCCCGATGATCAATTAGCACACATATCCGACTAGTAGCTAATTAGTCAAATGTGAACTCCCGGGATCGATCACTTTCTTGGGCTAACAAATAAGGGGATCGTCTCTCTACTTCCCGCGAGGAAGGAATGGATTCCATGTACGTGAAAATCGAACTACTCACTCATACGGAGATAGTGCCAATGAGAAGTGGCTTGGAACACATATTAAAGTGAACCGTAACTAACACATCAAACACTACCCCGGGACAAGCGACATCCGTGATCACCTCGGGATTAAGGTTGATCCATATATGATCATCTAATGATTTAATAAAATTCCTCGATTACGGAATTATACCGAGAAATTCAGATTAAATCGGTCCAACCCTATATGAATGCCATCATATATAAATGCCCCACGTAGGTACCCTCTACCGACAGTCCGGATAAGACTATCACACCCTAAGGTGTTTTGGGCGCATTATTGGTGTTTTAATCAAGAGACCCTAAACTCTGATTAAGTTCACCACGGACTAACAGTTTAAGTATATCACCACTAACTCAATCCTCGCGTGCATGCCATACACCGAGTTAAGCGGTTACATGCGATATACTTAGGGTTTGCGACGGTGTATTATTTACAAGCACAAAGCAAGTAATAAGGTGAGATAAAATCGTCATCCATTGTTAAAAACAATTACACAAGTGTCTTTCGGGCACTACCCCCGACACCCCCCCCACGAGACGCCCCCGCTCCACCGGGACTGGGGAATTTTAGACCGCAGTGGATTACGAATTAGGGTATGTATGTAGAGTACATGTGTTTCTTCCTACACTTCAATTTTTTTTTTTTCCGAAGACGAAAAAAACACATACACCCGACTACCCTTCATTTTTTCTCTTTAAAGATACATGCAATAATATTAGTTTCACCGTAAAATGATCGCAATAATAAATTATTAATATAACACATCAGATTTATAATATCACATCGCAATAATAAATTATTAATATCATGTAATTTTCTCAAAAAAAAAAAAATCAAGTAATTAATTAGTCTTACAATATAGTCAATAGCATAAAAGTGTTTGTGTACATATATATAGACTGTAGGGCGGCTGACCCTAATATATTAAAATTTTCCTATTCCCTAACGTAAAAAATAAAATTATATATATGAAATTGACCTACGAATTTTATGTATTGATCCTTGCTTTTGTTCAAAACTGAAACCTAAGTTTAAAGACAAAAAAGATGTACTACTTCCATCCTTCGTTTAACTTTTTTATTTTGTCATATAATATAAATCAATTTAGATAACCAATGAATTTTTTTTTTAATTTTATTAATCATTTATTATTTACTTATCAACTTTTCATTATTTATTTTGTATTAATAACATTTTAAACTTTTTAATCAAAAGTAACATATATTTTAAGACACGCATGTAGTATAAATTTAACGAACTTTATTGATTTTTGTGTCAGAAATCACAAAAATACTTATATTTTAAGACGCATATAATATAAATTTTGACTCGTATCTCAGAATTTCTGAAGCCGCTTATGTCTGTTGTATCATTTTGTTAGGGAAGTAACCCTATTTTTTTTATGAAAAAATTTATGGTGCAACCGTTGTATGAAGGTTGTATCAAGTGACATACTTTAACACCTTTCATTTCTAACCTCTCACACACGCCAAAAGTGTATTATGTGAAAGAGAGTTAAAATGAATGGCTCTAAAGTATAACACTTGGTACAACCTTCCTACAACCGTTGCACCATAAAATCACTCTTTTTTTATAGATAAGAGCGAAGAAAGATTGGTACTACTACTTTATTTGGTTATGGCTCATTCTCCGACATAAATCAGAGGTAATAACAAGTCATTTTCATAGTCCCAAAACTACTCTATCAATGTCTCTGTGTATAGTTTAATGTTACATGTGAAAACATCAGCTGGTAAACAGTTTTCATTTATTGGAAACTTTGAATAACTGTGCTTCAAACGTAGTTTTTTTTTTTTTTTTTTTTTTTTAATTTAAAGAAAATTAAAATTCTTTGTGAAATATGCATTGGAATTTTATGCTCCCAATTAATTTCAAAGTGAGATTGCTACAAATTTTCCTATGAAATCACCACGAAATTGAATCGCAAAGTAGGATTTTTTTTTTGTTTTTTTTTGTTTTAAGCAAGTAATGGTAACATTTCGGAGCATATTTTACAAAGAAATTACTTTTTGAACATCTTTTTTTTCAAATTTTCCTTCATTTATTCTAAGAAATTTATTCAGTTCTTTTTTTTTTTAGAACAAATTTATTCAGTTCTAACAAAAACAAATATGCTTTAAAATATATAAAATACAAATTATCTATTCAATTTATGCACCATAGACTAGACAAGGCGGTTTCAGAAAATTCAGGCTTATAAACTTAGGCTTGTACATTTTATCTCATTGAACGTCAATTTTTAAAATAGTAGATCAATATATTAAAATTAACTGATCAAATTCAAATAGATGTATGTATATTAACTTTTTTTACAAGTATAATATTTTTTTAATGAGTCGCCCGCCTCTGACTATAATTATTAATGTAAAATTATGTTATATCACCTTATTACAACAATACCATTTTCATACATTGATTATAGTCCCTTTAAAAGGTCTAACATTTCCTATAAATACATGCTATCCTTCAACCCAAAACTTCATCTCATCCCCACTAAACAACATCTCTTATCCTTTCAAAAAAAAAAAAAAAAAAACATCTCTTATAGATTCACACACACACACACACAAAAAAAACCACAATCAAAATTATTTCTTGATAAAAAAAACCCACCCTTCAAATCAATCAATGGCACCACCATATCCATTTGTAATCCAAATAACCACAACCCTCTTTTTCTTCTTCTTCATCATCAAACAATCCTCTGCAAACTGGCAAAATGCACATGCAACCTTCTATGGAGGTGGAGATGCATCAGGGACAATGGGTGGTGCATGTGGGTATGGCAACTTATACAGTCAAGGCTATGGTACAAACACAGCAGCATTAAGTACAAGTCTTTTCAACAATGGATTAAGCTGTGGAGCTTGTTATGCTATTAGATGTAGTGGCTATGGTGGTTCTTGTTTAAGAAGGAGGATGATTGTTGTTACTGCAACTAATTTCTGCCCACCTAATCCTTCTTTAAGTAATGATAATGGTGGTTGGTGTAATCCTCCTCTTCAACATTTTGATTTGGCTCAACCTGCTTTTCTTCAGATTGCTCAGTATAAAGCTGGGATTGTTCCTGTTCAGTTCTTGAGGTAATATATTAATCAATGAGTCTGTATTTTTACACCATTGATAATCGATTGTTATGAAACCGGAGCCCTTTATTTGCATCACTCTCAATCAACCTACTCGTGCAACACAGCGGAACCGACTTGTGAAAGACGGTAGCCTAGAACCGGCTTTTTGTAGGTTAAGGAACAAAGTCGTTTATTACAATGAACCTACGAAAAGCCGCTTCGAGGCTCAAGATTATCGATTTTCACAAAGTCGATTTTACACTTGTATTTTGTGAAAAAACGAGCCTTTTAAGGGCATCATACCAAAACTACTGTGTTATTATATATTTTTAGTTTTTTACACTAGTAATTATGACAACTAATATTATCAATCAATGGTGTATTTTACACTCAATCTATTCGTGCACCACTCTACATTTGCATCAGAGCAGAACCGACTTTGTGAAAATCGATTCTGGAGCCTAGAACTGGCTTTTCGTAGGCTAAGGAACGAGAATCAACTTTATCAAAGTCGGCACCTACGAAAAATTGGTTTCAAGCTCCAGATTACCGGCTTTCACAAAGTCGATTCTACTGTGGTATACATGTATACTGATGCACGAGTAGATTGTGTGTGATATAAATAATAGATTTTTATTTTTAGTACATTATTACACCACTTGTTAAAAAGTGTGTTTTTTTGTTGCTAAATGTGCAGGGTACCATGTAGAAAGAGAGGAGGCATTAGATTCACAATAAATGGACATGCCTACTTTAACTTAGTCTTGATTACAAATGTTGGTGGTGCTGGTGATGTTCACACTATTATGGTTAAAGGATCAAGAACAGGGTGGCAACGTTTGTCTAGAAATTGGGGGCAAAATTGGCAAAGCAATGCATACCTCAATGGTCAAAGTCTGTCTTTTCAAGTCACAACTAGTGATGGAAGGACTCTCACTAGTTACAATGTTGCCCCTCCTAACTGGCAATTTGGTCAAACTTTTGAAGGCTCTCAGTTCTAGATAAATCGATTCTGACGTGGAGTGTTCGTTCTGTGGAGATCCCGTAAAAACACTGACGTGTTTACGTGTATTTAGTAAGCACACTGATGTGTTAGAGAAGAGGATGCTTCACATAAAAGATTTCCTATTTGGTAATTACGTCTCTAGAGATAATATATATATAAGATCTTAAGGCTGTGGTGCAAAGTAGCACCCGCTTAGGGTAAATCAATGGATAGGATTGCTTCCAAGTATTTTTTATTTACTAAGTACTATTGCAATCTTTGATTTTTGATTTTCTTCCTTTGTGTAAATGGCAATGCACAATATGCTTTTGCCATTTAAGAATTTCAATTGAAAATTTGTAGATTTTGGCGAATGTCAAAAGCTGATTTTATGTGTGACAATTAATATATCATTCAGTTATTTAATTTTTTTGGCTTATGTGTGAGAATTAATATATCATTTAGTTATTTCATTATTTGGCTTAATTAAAGTCCTATTTGTGTAATTTTTTCCTTTAAAGAAGCTTACATTTTTTGCATGATATATATATATATATATTTTATATTACAGTTGAAAAGAAGAAATTACGACTATTTACAACTACAATAATGGACTAACACACATAATGTGGGCACAATTTTCCTAGGGAGGAAAACTACGCTGGAGGACTTTTAAATTATTGCCTCCAGCGACCTTCTGATCTCAGGACCTCAAATTTACCACGAAGCAGAGTTCAGGCGCCATCGAAGCAGATTAGGCGTCGGCTATTTTGCGTGATATTGGATTCTACATTTTGTCCATGAAATAATTAACAAAATTTTAATTTATTAAAATGGAAAATTACTTTTTATTTATTTATTGAGGAATGGATAAAGTCCACAATGACAAAACTTGAACATTTTAATTACTCATCTTTTAATTACTCATCTTTGTTGTCTAAGTTGGGAGTATAAGTGTAGACCAAAATATTATAAGCCTAAAGATTATCCACGAGCCCAAGAAAGTAAATGGGCCGGCAAAACTAGGCCAAGGTGGAAGTGAGTGGTGAGTTTTTTATTTTTTATTTTTTATTTTTTATTATTAGAGGGAAAAGAATTTATTAATTAACGTCCGTTAAACAAGTGGCCAAAACGTTACCCGAGTCGCAAGCTGCCCCAAGAAATCACTCAAGTAAGAAACAAACATGCATAGCTAGAAGGTGTGCTGTGACATTTTTCACGCGCCGAATAAAAACAAAGGAAACAGAAATGAAACTGGAAGGAGCGCCAAACAATCTTGCGCCATACAGCCAAAGACGGTAAGATCCTCCAATGGTCGCCTGAGGCGATGCACACATTAGAGACAATCACTTTCCACAACCAGCCGTTGGATCCCCAAGTGTTGCGTCTCCTCGAGGGCTAATATTGCCTTGAGCTCCATATACTCCACCGTCTCCCCCGGATCAAACTGATATGCTAGAGAATCAATGATTGCCCCATATAAGTCACGAAAAATAATACCAATACCCGTGCATGTTGCCATGACTAAAGCATCTACATTGCACTTAACCTCCTCCTCAGGTGGCTTTACCTACTTGTTCGCCAAATGCACTGACGTAGTCAGCACTCGGTATGTCTCTATAGCCTCCAAATACTCAGCCGATGCCGCCATTGAAAGTGTGCACACTGTTGAAACGTGAACAACCTGACCATCAAACACGACGGAACAACGAGCCTTCCAAATCCCCCACATGATCCACACAAACCTCGCAGCCTCCTGAACCCCCCTCTCCTCAATAAGTCGCATAAAGAAATCCACAAATGAAGAAAAACGAATGTGCTCCAATGTCCCTAGAAACGGGGATGCCCTCCAAATTCTATCAGCCAGCTCACACTCTAACAACACATGCCTCAACGTTTCAACCGTCTCCCCACATGCCAAACAAACACCAATGCCCATATGCCGCCTCATCAGCCCATGTCGAATGGCAAGACAATCATGGAGGCATCTCCACAGGAAATGCTGAATTTTGGCTGCACCGGGAGCTTCCAGCATATCCACCAAACCCTGTTTGCTCCTATAGAAGTTGCCGGTCTAGCCACCATAGATGAGGTCTGGTAGAGATATAAAGAGAAAATACCCGGACTTGATAGTATAAATCCCCTTCTTATCATAGTGCTAGACCCTCTTATCCGAGTGTGCCTCAGGGCAATAGTAGTGGCCAAAATCGCATCTGATTTCCAAGGCCGAAACAACTCCCGAACACAGGGGATGTCTCGAGCCTCTCGTATTTGTGAGAAATAAAGCTAAAACCTATGTATCAGTTGAAAGCTCATGACTTACATATGGTATACGGAACGATGGTTGTCACCCTGTCCAAGCATCATGAAAAACAAACATTGAATACATATCTCCCACTCTCCACCGCATCCCACTGATCAAAAGGTCCCGGCCATCCAAAATACTACGCTAAATGAACCCCAGCTGAGCTGCGAGGATGGTACTGTCCTCAAAGTATTTCGTATGGGGGACTTCTTGGCCAATAAAGCCAAATTAAAACATTCCAAATCCCTGAATCCCAGGCCCCTCTAAATTTTTTGGAAGACAGCACGCATCCCAATTCTTCCAGTGCCTCCTCCGCTTATTCTCCATATCTCCCCCCAAAAAGCCCCTACTCGGTTTTTCCAATTCCTTGATAAGTGTTGTTAGAACCTTGGAACACTACATTATATACGTAGGGATAACCTGAAGAGTTGATTTGATAAAGACCTCCTTCCTAACCGGAGAAAACAGCTTATCCTTCCAACTAGACACCTTCTTGCATATTTTACCCCTTCAAAAATTAAACACGTGCCGTTTAATCCGGCCCATCGGAAGTTGTGTGCTTTAATTCACAATCATTCTAAATTTTAATCCAAAAGACAAGGATAAGATGTAACTAAATGGGAGTTGACCAGATAGAAGGGACTCTAATATGTCTCGAGTTTGAATTTTTGTGGATGCAACAAATTTTCTTGGAAGAGGTCTACATTTTTGGTATCTGACATTTTTGTGGATGCGTTTGTTGTCAAGTCATTGGTTGAATTTGAGATTCACTGTCTGAGCTCCCGTTTATCATTTGAAGAATTTCTTCTTCTTTTCTATTCAACACACCTCCTTTGATCCAATATTTGGCCTTTGTTTTGGTTGTTCAACGGTTTGTTGCTCCCTGTCTTTTTTCTGATGGCGGTTTACGACAGGAGGTGTAGTTTGTATGTGTCTTTAATTAATTTTCGATTTCCTCCTTTTTGTCTTTGTTGTGTTGGTTTCTTAATCCACCAGTTGGTAGCTTTTTCCGGTTTGGGCTCGGCTACTCTTTGCATTTTTCGGTTTTTGTCCGGATTTTATATAAATCTTTCGTTTTTTAAAAAAAATTAATAAAATTTACAACAATAAATAAAGCCCAATTGAAGTATCTTCCTAGATAATAATAAAAAAAATGCATTCATATCTTCTACTCTTTTATGGAATTTGCACCATCCTCATATAACAATTCTTTTATTTTATAAATCCAAGTTTATCCTTTTGCTTA
The DNA here is from genome assembly GCA_036785695.1 of Gentiana straminea. NCBI lineage: Eukaryota > Viridiplantae > Streptophyta > Magnoliopsida > Gentianales > Gentianaceae > Gentiana > Gentiana straminea. The sequence goes on from JAVUPR010000342.1 coordinate 258,023, forward strand.
TTTCAAAGATTTTTTATTTTCTTTATAATGAAATTCAATAATCTAGAGTATTATAAGATCGACTTGACGTCTAAATTAAATGCATTACATGTAACTAAAATTTTATAGATCCAGTATTTTAAAGACGAAAAAGGATTTTGTTGCACTACATATGTTTCTGGTGTATCAAGGTCCAAAGGTTAGATGAGCAAGTCCTGGGCCTTAAGCTCCCCCCCCCCCCAAAAAAAAAATAGCTTGATTTCGAAACCGATTAAATATATAGTGCCATCTTTAATTGAATATATTGTTGTTTTAATAATTATTTCAAGCACCACGATTGTTTAGGACATCTAATATATAGTTTATACATCATAATTATTTTTTCGCGTCAAAAAGTATTATTAATATTGACGTTCCTACATCTTAAGGATTGTCATCCACGTTCCACAATGGACAATGGTTGGAAACGCCATTGACATTGACATTGACATTCTTTGTACATAACGAGCATCATTGGTATTGAACTTGGTGAAAACATCAGCTCCTATATGTGATGAGCTGAAGAAATTTATGGTGTCTTGCAAAAAAATCAAATAATATGATGTTCGAAGCAATTGTATGGTGTTTTTCACGTCCTAGTCTCTCATGCATTCTCCAGTCCCGCAACCTCAAACCAAATCAACAAATTAATATGTATGCAAATTTCAGGTTTATTGCGGTTAGCGAGAATCCCTGAAAACCGACGGTATAGCGACGATCCCCGAAAACTTTGATTCATTCATGAAATAAACAAGAACAAAGTTAAATTTTGAATCCATGTGACTTTGAATCTTCATAAGGTTTTTTCTTTTTCATATTATACACCGTAATACCCCGACCCAATTTTACGATTCGACCCGAGTTCAAACAGGAATCAAACCAATAAATAAATAAGTATATACATATATATATGTATATAGTCTTGCATATGAATAACATAATTTGCAATAATATGAGAATTCAAGTAAGTTATTATACGCATTAAAGGAACTTTTCGGTTTCGGAAATCAGATAGTCATACCATTGCTTAAAGATGAATTATGGCATTTACCCACGTCCATTACCCAAGTTTCAGTTTGAGACCTTTAAACACCATATAACCCCATATACTTCCAATTCCCAATCCTTAGACATTCTTTCCTTCACCTGTTAACAACATCATAACAGAGCCATATCAAGGTGGAAGAATCTTGAGTCCATCCATAGGGAGTATTGGTTGGTAGGTTTAAATTAATTATTTTAAGTCTTGTTTTTCAAAGAAATTAATGGTTATGTTAAGCTTCGAATTCATAGAGAAAAATTGTGTTTATAGGTTAAGGAGGAGAATCTCTACACTAGAAGTCAGGAATTAATAACAAATTGAGTGTGTGTATCAATTGTATATTTTTATGCATGCATTTGAGAGTCACTTTATATGCAGAAGTGTTGTTTATAATTCATAAGAGTGTAACTCTAAAAGAAACGAATTCATATATGGTAGATATGATATTTTAATGATTTGGACTATAAAGTATGCATTGGATCCTTTATCATTTTGATTGTTTGCAAACAGAGATAAATTTCAAAGTAATGTTGAGACATGTTTCAAGAATAATTTTTAGGTGTCAAATTAATACAAATGATTTACCCTTCTTTCGTAGTGGGACTTTAGGAATCTTTTTTATTTTAAATTCTTATTTCCTGTATATATACCTATGTATTTTACCATGTGTAAATCTTTAGAATTGATGATTTGGAAAGGTACAACATTTTCATAATTTTGCTATTAAACAAGCTTGTCAACCGGTTTGAAATTTTTAGAAAATAAGCTTTTAGTCAACTGTGCAAAGGAATTTTGGTTTAAAAAGAAAGGTTTGGTAATCCTTCACTGTTATATATATAGTCTCTCAAATATTGTTCTGAAGTAGTTAAAGGGCAGGGTATTTGGGAAGGAAGGGTAGTCACAAGATCAAATAAAACTAGGTGATACCCGACTTCCTAGTTTTTAAATATGTTAGGATAATGTTACGGTTCCCCAGACAAACACCCCACTCCCGGATTAGAGGGAGAAATCAGATTTCAGTTTCAGTGCAGTGAGTTCTCGAGAATCCCCGGCATCAGGCCCTACTCCTGGGCTATAATAGGGAGTATAGTTTTATATGCCGGAGCCGGTCAGGAAATCCGGTCTGCAAGGAACACAGACAAATTAGAACCGTAACGTTATTTACAGAATTTTCGTAAAGTATCCGGTTACAGTATTTTAGTGCAGCATTATAATATTTCAGTATAGTTATTTTTCATGCAGTATTTCAACAGTTAATTTCATAGTATGTTTTTCGTTTATATTCTCAGTAAGATGTTATTTTTAAACTAACCCGGAAAGGAACTTGGAATGCTTACCAGTGGTTACCTTAATTCCCTTTTGATATATTTACGCTGCTTATGGAGCATTCGTGCTCACTCCTATAGTTGAATTGTTTTTCAGATGAGAATCAGAGTTCTGGGAAAGAAGAGGACGATTGCCTTGCCTACTACCTTAGTTAAGTGGTTGTGGAAGTTCCAGTGGATGTGGATGTTTATCCTTTTGTGGAAGATAAACAAACTCTGTCATTTTGAGACTTTTATTATTGATGATGTAATAAATATGGTTGAACCCAAACAGTCGTACTTTTATATTTTTTTCCGAGACTTTGCAGTATTATTATTTTATGGAATAAAGTTATGTATGGACTTTAGTTTCTGATTTCCAGCAGTAGAAGGCTTCATGATTCGAATTTTTCTAGTTCGGGTCATGGCCGAGCGATTCGGATCCGGGTAATTGGAAAAAAAATCCGGGTCGGGTCGTTACAGTTGGTATCAGAGCCCGAGGTTTGGAAACTTTGGCATTTAAGTTGAATCAATAGACTAGTAAGTTTGATATTTAGTTAGCTAAGATTGATATATGACTAAGATATGTTTGATTGAGATAAGTAAGATGATCTAGAAAGACCTTAAAGAGAGACATGTTATTAGAATGAGTTTTGATTTTATTTTTTATTCAAGTTTAACTTTATGTACTAATATCTACTCCTTATAGGATGGCTGATGCACACTCTGGTCCCCACGACAGTAATTCTAGCAACCACACTCCAGTGAATTCCTAGCATGTTCAGAACCCTCTACCCGCACCCGCTATACCTCCTGAGTTGTTGCAAGCTGCCCTTGCCGCCTACCTTCAACAACAACGACGGCGAGGCTCGGCCACATGTCCATGCTCGGCGGGCGTACTACATGCAGTTGCACCTCAGCCTAAAGGACCTATCAATTGGTTTTCTGAGTTGAAAAGGAATAAGGCACCTGAGTATGATGGTCTTGGAGACCCACTCTTAGCTGAGGAATGGGTTAGGAAAATTGAGACTTATTTTGATACTATGCTCATTCCGGAAGAGATTTGGGTATCCTTGATTAAAGGATTTTTAGTCGGACTAGCTAGGGACTGGTTTGAAACTATAAAAGAGATTTACTTGAGTGAAGGCAAGACTATCAGCTGGGCAAAATTCAAGGCATTGGGGAATTAGAAGTTGAGTACTATAATTTAGATGATGAAGACGAAGGTGGCATTCATGATTCATCTACTTCAGAAGGTATACGACTATAATTAGAATTTATATTCACAATATTTTAATGCATACTGATGATGTTAAATACTTAAATCTTCAATGTCTTGTAGTGATAGCTTTGATGATAGTGATTATGAACTATTTGAAGGTGATGATAGAAGGTATGAGCAACATGCACATGATAGGAATGATTGGGCAAATGTGGAGAATTGGCTAATGCAACAATCTGCATGCACTACAAGAAAAACAACCGACTGCAATATATGGTCATGATGTGGGAGAAGGCATAGATGATGGCTCAGACTCTATCGACACTGAAGACCTTCATAACATTGGAACATCTAGTGATGAGGATGATGAGAGAAAAGAAATGATAAAATATGAGAGCTATAGACCCACAATTGATAACATATGCACAACAACTTCAAGAAGGACCATTCTGGTAAAGCTCTCAAACAGTTGGTGTGGAGAGCTACTCGAGCAAGTTATGAGGAGCAATTTAACTTCATAATGCAAGAAATGAAGAACTTGGATGAAAATGCATACCTATGGCTCGTGGAGAACACCACTCCAGACAAATGGTCTAGAGCCCATTTCAAGACAAAGACTAAGTGTGATATTTTGCTGAACAACTTGTGTGAGAGCTTCAATTCTGCAATTATTGAAGCAAGGGAGAAGCCGATTTTGATATTATTAGACAACATAAGGTATTACTTGATGATGCGGATGGAGACAAAGAGGAATTGTATGCGGAAGTATTCTGGAACGGTTTGTCCGAAAATACAGAAAAAATTGGAGGAAATAAAAGAAGAGAGCAGCAAATGGGTCGCATCATGTGCATGGGAGCTGAGATTTGAAGTGAGCTGTAGAAATATAGGTCAGTTTGTGGTGAACATTGATAAGCGTGAGTGTAGTTGTAGAAAATGGGAATTGTCTGGTCTACCATGTGCTCATGCAGTAGCTGCCATGAAAGCAATGGGAGATAACGTTGAAATATATGTGTCTGAGTGGTATAGACCTGCCACTTACTTGAAAGCATATGAACCAGTCATAGACCCTGTCAATGGAGAAGACAAGTGGCCTAAGAGTGCTCGTGAGCTAGTTATGCCTCCAAAGGATATCAGATTACGAGGAAGGCCTAAATAGGCTAGAAGAAGAGAGCCAGACGATCCAGCAGTTGGACAAAGAAAGAAGAAAGAAAAAGGTTCAAGACTATCAAAGAAAAAACAATCATGCATTGCAAACTACGCAAGAAAGCATGTCATAACATTAGGTCTTGCTCAACTAGGACTTCTTCAAGTTCTGTCCATCAGAATGTAGGAGTTGGTTCCCACCAATGTGCACCCCAAGTGGATATAGTAGATGACATTCTTCGATCTGCTCCAAAGCCAGAATCTCAGCATACTACAAGCCATCAACAGTTTTGAATTCATTGCTCATCATTTAATATTTATGTGTTTATTACTTACGTCTTCATATTTATCTAGGACTTGCCATAGAAACGAAACCGATGTGGTGTTTGCTCGAAGCCGGGACATAATAAGCAATCGTGCCAATCACAAGCAGGTCTGGAAAGAAGGGCGAAGTTGAAACAACCAATCTTGAACAACACCAACACGAATGATGTTTGATATGATGCTTAATTATCAACAATAGCTAGTTGAAGATTTTGGGATATATTTCCATGTTTATGTTGTTGCTAGCTTCTTTTGACTTTCGGGTTATGTAAAGAATATACAGCTTCTTATGACAATTATCATGTATCAGGGGTTGATTTTGTTTTTCTTTGTGGAATATTTCGTGTCAAATGAAAATTCTTTTGTCCATTTTAATTTTTTAGTGTTACTCATGTTATTGATGGATTTTTTTTTAATTGGGTGATTAATGGATTGGGTAGCTAATTTTTTATTTTTATTTTTATGTTACAGAAACATAGCTATCATATTGATAGAAAATAGCTAGTGTTTTATTTTTTTAAAGAAAAAGAATTATTTTTTGTTCATTTCGGGGCTTATAAAGAAAGCTGATGGTACACTTAAAAAGGTATATAGGATAGTAAAGCTGTGAAATATTTAAATACGGTTTTACCTTTTAATTCAAAGTCAATCGGGTTGGGTATACATTGAACCCATATTTTCACCTCGAAATTGGTTTAAGGTTGAAAAGTGAGCACAATTGATAGTTTGAGGTTTGGATTTAACAAAATGTATAGTTTAGAGTTGTAAATCGAGCAAATAATAATTTGAGGTTGTAAATTTTGCATAATGTATAGTTTAGGAGGTAATTTGCTATTTTCCCTAATAATAAAAAATAAATAAATATGTCTTCTATGGATACATCATGTATTTACTATCGCACTTTTTTTTCATTTACTTCCGAATGTATTTCTCTTTTTTATTTTCGCTACCATACTAGGAACGTCAATGACATCGACGTTTATCACATGTGACACTTTTATAACTATAACGCCAGTATCACTGACGTTATTATCGAAAACCAACATCAGTGCCAATGATGTTATTATCGAAAACTAACGTCGGTGTCACTGCCATTATTTTGCAAAAAAAAATAATCGTGAGTGCCGGAAGCAATTGTTGTGTGCTAGCAGTAAAACTTTGGTGCCAATAGAAGTCGCTTGAATAAAAAGATGAAGATATGTGACATATAAATGATTGATTTAAATGTTTATGTACACAAATGCAAAAACATCATCTAACGCCTCTCTTCGGGTGTCGAGTGATTATTTGGAAAAAGACGTTACATTCCGTATCAAAGTCATGTTAAGAGATTGAACTAAGTGTTATGCTGTGAGAGACAATAATAAACACTTCTGTGATCCTTTGAAATGGTCCCAACGAGAGCGCCGGTTTCCAAAGATAGAGTTAATACATATCACACATTGAAAATATGGGAAAAAAATTCCAAGATATAAAGTTTAGATATAATGAAATTGATAATTTAAGTTAAACAAAGAGGACAATAGACCTAAGTAGTCACTCTACTACTCAAGTAGCGCCGACATTACACATCAAATCCAGATATATTATGACTCGAGTAACATTGCGACCTAAGTCATGGAAAGTTGCACACATCAACTCCTCAGGCTTATATCAGTGGTTAAGATGAGGCTCTACGATCAAGATGGGTAATTAGGCTTACATCAGTGGTTAAGATGAGACTCTAAGACCAAAAGATCTTGGGTTCAAGTCTCATTATCTGCATGTGTGAGTATATATATATATATATATATATATATATATATATATATATATATATATATATATATATATATATATATATATATATATATACACGTCTTGGTTCAAGTCTCACCATGTGCTTACACGAGTTATATATGTTTATCGAGGTCCTGAGTTCAAGTCTCACCGTATTCACCTTCGAAGTACTTTCATGTAAACATCTTATAAACTACTACCTTCGTCCTAAAATGTAAATTCGTTTAGATTTTTTAATTTGTTGCATAATATAAGATCATTTACAACACCAATGCATCATTTATTACATTTTTCTTTCTTTTACCCCTAATTTATTATACATTCACATACTTTATAATTATTATATTAATGAGAGTCAAAAAGTATTATAGACTTTTACTATTAAAATTATGACACTTAACCACTTTTTCTATCTGTGTGAAAAGATCAAAACAGATTACATTTTAGGACGGGTAGTAATTTCTATGTAACTCTTATTAATGGTAAATGCCATTTATGTGGGTTTTCTATGAAATGTTAACATAGCAAGCCACCACCAAAAAGGGGAGAAACAATTGAGCATTTTTAAATCATCCGTAAAACAAAAAAAAATAAAATGATTGTTACTATAACGATTCGGTGTATGTACACTTAGTAGTCATTTTTTTTAAATACACCTACCACCTTTTAAAAGAAAATTGATACTGATATGTTTACACTAAGGAAAATGATTATGGCACACCACTCATCCTCACTCATCCCCTGAAAGTGTAAATGTATGGAGTATAGTTCATGTTTTTTCTTTTTCTTTGTTTATAATTTTTTTTGTGCAAATTAGTTATAAGGCCGTCGTTAGAGAATTAATGATCATTTAGGACACTCCGAAATCTTATTTAGTTATAAGGACATTCTAATTTTAAGAAGGAAACTTATTTAGTTATAAGGACATTCTAATTTCAAGTGGATAAAGAAGAAAAATGAAGGAAGGGAAAAAAAAAAAAAAAAAAAAAGCGAAGCGCTGGAAAAAAAAAAAAAAACCGCTGTAAGAAAAAAAAACGCTGGAAGAAAAAAAAAAACGCTGGTGACATTGATTTTTTTTTTTTTTAAGATGCAGTGACATTGATGACTTATGCAGTGACATTGATTTCTGAAGCAGTGATATTGATGACTTATGCAGTGACATTGATGTCCGATGCAGTGACATTGATGAATGATGCAGGGACATTAAGCTAAACATTCAAGATCGTGTTAAAGAATTGAGGGATTCCACAATGAATCCAATTATCGAGGAGGGCACAAACAACGTGTGGCCATTACAAGAAGTCATAGTGAAGAGTCTTTGTAGTTTCACCAAACTTGTACTTCTATCCATATTAAAAGCTCCACATTTGGAGAAATGCAAAACAAGAGCGAGAGTAGGCGGATGATGCGATTGTTAGGTTTTATGCGGTGACATTGACGACTTATGCGGTGACATTGATGTCGATGCGGGGACATTGACGACTTTTGCGGTGACATTGACGTACGAAGCGGTGACATTGATGACTTATTATGCGTGACATGCGGTGACATTGATATTTGTATTTACAATTAGATAAGCGATGCAATGATATTGATGTCACCGCATATACAACTTGATATACACATTTGATAACTTTGTAAAGTAACTTTATTTCTTTGTTATCTTTAAATATTTGATTGATGTTGGTTTATTTGATTAGTGTTGGTTTAAATTTTCGATAACTTTGTAAAATAACTGTATTTCTTTTGTTTTTTTGTTTAAATGCATATTTTACAACCAAAGGTATACATAAATTGTTACAATAACACGTCACTGCATAAATCGTTACAATAACACGTCTGCGCATAATTCGATACAATAAGACATCTTTGCATAGATCGCTACAATAAGAAGTCCTTTGCATAAATCGCTACAATGAGACGTCATTGCATAAATCGCTACAATGAGATGTCACCGATCAAGGTTGCCAATGGATCGCGGCGGTCAATACATCATGGTAGCCAATGAATCGCGGCGGTGAATGCATCGGGGTGGTTAATGGATCGCGGTGGTCAATGCATCCGGGTAGGTGGTCAATGCATGACGGTGATCAATACGTCACGTCGATTTTTATGAAGAAAAAAATTGATTTTATGAAATTTATTTGGAAAAATATCAAATTTGATTTTAGAATAAAGAAGACGAAAAAATATGAATTTTAGTGAAAAAATTATGATAATCCGAGTTTTAGATCAAAATATATAACATTTAGAATATGGTGAATTAAAATAAAAAAAAAAAAAAAACAACAACAACAACTTCCTCTTTATCCACTTGAAATTAGAATGTCCTTATAACTAAATAAGATTTCGGAGTGTCCTATTACCCCTAATAAGTTGAAAATCAGTCCTTTTAAATAATTGGTCCATTTTTTTTTAACTAAATGTACGGTGGATGATACTTTCAGTGATTTTTTCGGAGGAGGATCTTGGTGCCCCTCACCGTCCTTACACTAAATGTACACCTTAAATAAATGAAAATTTATTTAAAATCCCCATAACAAATTTGCTTGTAATATAACTTTACTGTCATTGGACACAACAAATTATACTTTTTTTTTTGACATTCAAATTATACTATTTTAAAAAAGAAAATAATAACACAGACTTATCATCTCATCATCACTTATATAAACTACAAACAAAGTAACAATGGGACCACATTTGTAATTTGGGAAATACTTGCACTAAAATCAAATGTCATTTCATTTTAAATATAATCAGTATTATATTATAGACTTAAAGTAATATGAATGAACGTAATTATTAAGTAGGCCCAATTAAGAATTATTTCATCTTGATTATTGTGTGTGGTTTATATGAAAATACATATGAGAACCATTTATATGTGAACCACTATCAATAAATGGTTTTTATTTTTATTTTTTCGAGGAAAACAAAACATTTTATTAATCAACCAAATCTGGTAAGCATGCAGAGTGGACATCATTTGGAGGGTCAGATCCCCGTGAAGTTACACCATGGCTAAGAAAGCCAAGTCTAGAAAGCAAATACTTCAGGATATTTCCGGAATGCCAAAGGAAAATTACATAAAAGTAAAGTGGGACGCCTCAGCAAGACAATCAGGCCGAAGGCAACCAAGCGAAGAGAGATCTTCTTCCAGTGAAACATCTGCACACACGTCAAATTGTTGCTCTCCACTATTAGACGTGTTATGCCTAAGCGGTGACCTTCCACGGGAGCAAACAATATTGCCCGCATCTTCAGGAGCACCACTTCAATACCCGGATGCAGATGAAAAGAGTACGCCACAAGAAGGTGTAGTTGCAAATGTTGAGGTTATGGAGGGTGCTAGGTGCTCTTTTCGTTGGGAGTGGATGAGAAGGTTGATGGGTTTTGAGGAGAAAGAATTCGGCGAGTTGGAGGAATTTATTTGTTCTGTTTGTGATAATACATGTACTATGGATAAATTGAAATGGAATTTAGCTCAAATGGCGAATTTTCGGTGGCCTTTTGCGAAAAAAAGCTAGAATTGCTATTTTTTGATAATCTCTTCGGATCAAATTTTCAAGCGGTTGAGTGGAACAAAATACTACCCTCAAAGGTAAATTTGTTTATGTGGAAAGCAAGTCTTAATAGGTTACCAACAAAACCGAATCTCATTCGTCCGGTGTGGCAGTTCAAGACTCTGCGTGTCCGTTTTGTCGTAAGTTCGACGAAACGATTAATCATCTTTTTTTCGCTTGTGATGTGACTTTATTGTTGTGGTCTCATACGTTTAATTGGTGCAAGATCAGAGGGCTCGATGCATTCTCTTTCAATGATTTATGTCATATGAATGTTGGGGTATCCTCATCGAGATTGGCTTCACGTCTTTGGTCGGCAATAGTTGGATTTGGAATACAAGAAACAAAATCATTTTTAAATCTCTTGTATTAAACCATGAGAATGTGTTTAGAGATGTGCAGAGATTAACATTTTCTTGGTTCTCGAGTGCTAAATGTCTCAAGAAACTAGATTGGGAAGAACGGATGACGAACCCGATGAACGCAGCTACTTGAGTATTTTACTTAAAAGAGTAGGCTGGTTTTTCTTGTGGCTGGGTCAACAATCTTACAGGTATTTTGGTTGCTGTTAAATGGATCTAATTGGGTGCAATGATAATCAGATGAGGATGTTCTTCTAGTCCGTAAATCGTTTTGTTAAGATCAAGCGCTTACCGTCACTACTACAATATATGGGTATTAGGACAGTAATTTTGGGACATTTTGTTACAAATGCCCCATTATAGGTGCTGAAGGGGCGTTCCAATATCCGGTGCGTTCAGCTGCATCACAATTTTTAATTTTTAATTTTTAATTTTTTTTATTGGGGACTTCCTGTAAAGGCCTTCCAAAACGTCCTAACAACTGCTTCCATTTTTTTTTTGTTTTTTTTTCCGCTTCCTGAAATAAAAAAAAAGCGGTAAATGTCCCGTCTTTACCAATTTTCCCCAATCTCAAACATAAGGCGCCTCCTCCCAAGGGCAATTACTAATCCCTCACATCGTTCTTCACCTCAGTCTTCTATCTCCATCGTTCTTCTCCTCCTCAGTCTTACACAAAATCGAAGTCTCATGCTTCCACCTTCATCTTCTGCGCCATAATCTCTTTTTTTGGACACCCAAGCAAGCAGCAGTCGGTCATCTGCTTCACAGGTACTGTAATTTTTATTGCATTGCTATTAGATCTAGTGGTAAATGAAAGAGCTCTCTTTGGTTTTCTGAGACTTAGATTAGATAAACCGTACTTTGAATGATAAGAACTGCTTTTTCTTCTACATATGTTCATATATGTTGAAAATTAGGTATTTCTATATCTTTTTGCTGACGTCACAACAATGCCGGAGTTGAACAAAACCAATCTTTGAGAATGTAATTCAGGGGTGAGATTGTCTCCCACTACGAGATTTGAAAATTTCTTCTTGAACATTTGACCTCTGTTCCGTTTTCATGTTTGTTCTTGTCTATTCACTTTTTCTTGAAGGGGAACTTTTTTTAAGTGGCTGTATAGTGTATAGGATGAAATTATGAATAATTTCCTTATTTTGCATATCTTCACAAAATCTATTGCTTATTTCCTATACAACTTACCTCTTAACACGATAAGTTGGAAGTCTGAGAATTATTTGCATTTACGTAATTTGTTCAACAATGTTCTTCCCTTTTTAACAAGGGAAAGGCCTGTCTTAATCCTTCTGTTGACGTAGAATGACAGTTACTCCTTGACCTTTTGTACAACAACTCATGAATGTGAGGTGAGCTCAATTGATTTGAAACAAGAGGGTGAATTTTAAGTGTTAATGAGGAAATATCAACAATGCTAGTCTTATCTGGTATTGGCTTGAAGAAGAAGCAAACCCGCTGAAGTTTGGTCGATATATCACCAACTGTTAATGCTCTTCGTAGTAAGCCTTTTAATGTAATAACTTGTATGTGAGTAATCTGGGAGATTGTGACTGCTTTTCATAGTAACACCCTTTAATTCAATGTTTTTTTTAAAGTAAGTATATATATATATATGATTGTTGTAGCAAAGTATCCAAAGCATTTGGAGCAAACTTTCTTGCAAACAGGTAACAGAGTGAAGATGGCTGATCGTTATAAATGAAGGTCTGACCTTCCAAAAATTTCTTGAAGAATTGCTCATTTACATTACCTTCTCCAAAAGTAGCAGGATGGCGCCCGGCCTTCTTTTGACCAATCAACCCAATTCAGACTCCTGTTTGCTAAAAGATTGGGGGATTCGATAATCAACATTGTTGGAAAATAGTGTTCATCCACATAACAAGCAGCCTTACTAAAGTGGTAAAATATAGTAAAAATCATCTGCAACAATGTCAAGGGCTCGCTTCCTGTTTACTTCAAACCATTGTGGTCCTTTTCTCCCTTCTGTGATATTGATTTGAGAGGTATGTGTGTTTTAAAATCTCAAGTGTTAATGTGCCTTTGTGGTCTCATTTACTTGCTTTTAATATGTTAAAGGTGAACATTTGGTCTTGCATATGTTTGTTAGTTTAACAGACTGCATAATTTGTTTTGTTGTGGTCTTGTACCTTCATATAGATTCTAGACTCTGTTCTTGTTGTTTGTCTGTCCTGTGAGTATAAAGAGTACTTATACGACTTATATGAGCAATACGAGACATAAATGGCCTTGAAAATTTGGAAGAAACTGTATAATTCTTAAGGGGCAATCTATTACTTTTAAAATGCATTTATCTTCGTATAAGAGTATGGGCTTTGTTTAATGTTGTGGATGAAACTAAGAATGCTACGGAGTGGCTTTGTATATCGAAGTGATTCGTATAGCCGGCCTCACCTAAAGGGATGTCTTAGTCTTTTGAGTGGGTTGTTCATATCTTCTCCATTACTTGTGTGCTGATAGATCGACTTTTCAACCTTAGCAATGAGCGGCAAAGTCGAAATTTTGTCAAGTGGTCGTGTTTTTTGAATAGGGGGAGCACGGAATATGTCTCACCTTTTCGTCAGTCCCTGTGTGTTAGCAAGCACTCAAGCTGCAAATTAATGCCAGAAATGATGTTACCTTGTTTTAGGGGCGATGTTTGCACATGTGTATTATACTACTTTTTTGACAACTTTGTGTCCGAGCTTTTGTGTCTTGTTTATCCTTTATCACAAGTTATGACTTTAACAATTGGAAACCTGCAAGAGTGTTCTATTATATACTTTTACTTGCCTTTGTTAATTCATACAAAAAAAAGAATCGTATTTTATGTAACATGGAATGTTTGAGTGTTTTGATTTATTATGTATCTTGAAACCACTCAAGTACTACCTATGTCCCAAAATATATGGCATATTAGTTTTTGATTCTGTCTTATATTATAAGGTCTTTTGATCTTTGGTTTTGCCTCAAAATATATGGACTTTTTAAATACTAATGGAGCATTCTATTACATTTTTGCATAAACAGGAGATGGAGGTGGACCCGTCATCACATACGGAATTTTCACGTCGTTTCTTTTCCGGTTTCTTCTACTCATTTCCTTCCTCAAAATACTAATTCAGGTCTGTCTGCACTCTTGTCTTAAGTTCAGTTGTGTGTCAAGTTGTAGCAGGTTTTTGAATATGCTTTTAGGTGTATAAGTGCATTAATAAGTCTGGTCTTTTACTTTTAGCAACCTCACAATTTCCAAACATGTTCAGCTGTTTTACTTTGAGTCTGTTTTTTTTCTTTATAAAAAAAGATTGGCTGAGGAATGAATCTTGAATTACTTCGTATGCTTCTCTGTTCCTCCTGCCTGTTTTGTAGTGATATGAATTGCAGCTTCTCAGTAAGAACTTGTTACTGGAATAATATAATATTCAAATAAACAGCAACAACAAACATATCTGGACAACAACAAACTTTTCAGTACATTGGTAAATCTGTCACATGCAATAAATTGTAATTTGTAAATTAGAAAGCTTAATTCATTTATTTTTTGTTATTTTTTACAGGCTTCTTCGGAGGTATTACACCAGGGGTTACATGGTCTCTTGCTAGTAGAGCTACTTATTTGGAGTCATACAGTCCACGAAAATCGGATTGAGATGTCGCATCCCAACCTTGGTGGCCACTGGGCGCATTTTTTGGCGGGGGCTATTGGTATTTCTTAACTGATATTAGTATGAGTTTGATTTTTTGATCGTAATACAATTACTTGTATTTTTTGTGTTTAAATATTGGGGCTTTGATCTTATTATTGGACATGGATTTTTAACTAAGCTAATCAGATTCTGTACATTGCTTTCAGAGGATGCACTTGGTTCTTTTATATATGTTCCATCTTAAGTGATGAAGAAGCAGGTGCAGATTCATTAAGGCACATGCATATGTTTGTGTATTTTTCTTATTATTGGACATATGTTCAAATTTGGTTAAGTTTTTTAGTGTGATAATTATTGTTATACTGTTTTTCTTAATGAAACATTTTGAGGTGTGTTTTTTTGTAGTCTAAAGTATGATTAGGGTGTTTATGTGTGTATATGTATATATAGAGAGAGACTGGAAGGTATTAATTTTTTTTTATATTAAGAATTCCTGATGAGGCGTTTTGGACCGCCCTAATAGGGTTCCGTTGACTGTTACTTTTTGTACATGTTATGACGTTTTAAACCGCCTCATTTGGACTCAATAAGGGCGCTTGAACTTGCATCAATACCACATATTAAGTATGTTTTCAAGCGCCCCATCAGGGCTGTGTTAAGGCATTTTCAAACGCCCCATCAGGGCTGTGTTAGGGCGTTTTCAAATGCCCTATTAGGATTGTGTTAGGGCGCTTTGGCCTATTACAACGTCGACAGAAAGGGCGTTCTACGGAAACGCCCCTAGATTAAAAACGCCCCGATAGGTTATTATATAGGGCGTTTTGAAACGCCCTTAAAGGCATTTTTTGGTGCAGTGCGTTGTACTAAAACCAATTGGTGAAAGTAAGGTGCCACTTTATTTCCTTATCTTTAACACGCCCCTTCAAGTGTGGGCCCATATCAAGGCTATGCCAACTAGGTACACAACAAGCCTGAGCCAACTAGGCTTACAAAGGCCAACTAGGACATCCCAACACTTGCACATTATAAATTGGGGAAATTAATGTTTGCAGCGGGGTTTGAATCCAAGACCTTCCGCTCTGATACCATGTTAAGATCAAGTGCTTACCATTCTACTAAAACCAATTGGTAGAAGTAAACGTGGTACTTTATTTCCTTATCTTTAACACGCTCTCTCAAGTGTGAGCTTATATAAAGGCTATGCCAATCAGGCACACAACAAGCCTGAGCCAATTAGACTAACAAAATCAACTAGGCCAGCCCATCATTTGACAATATAAATGGGGGAGAATATTGTTCACACCAGGGTTCGATCTCATGACCTCTGGTTTTGATAGCATTTCAGGATCAAGCGTTTACCATTCTACTACAACCAATTAGTGGTAGAAAAGACGCCACTATATTTCTTTATACATTTTGACCAATTAGTGGTACACATGCTAACTAGACACACAAAGACCAACTAGGCACACAAAGACCAATTAGGCCAGCCCAACACTTGACAATATAAATGGGGGAAAATATTGTTCACAGCAGGGTTCGATCTCACGACCTCTGGCTTTTGATAACATTTCAGGATCAAGCGCTTACCATTCTACTACAACTAATTGGTGGTAATAAATGTGCTACTATATATTCTTATACACTTTAACACCCCCCTCAAGTGTGGGTCCATATAAAGATTATGTCAACTAGGCACACAACAAGCCTGAGCCAACTAGGCTCACAAAGGGCATCCGACCAGCCCAACACTTGCACATTATAAATGGAGAAATAATGTTTGCAGCGGGGTTTGAACCCAAGACCTTCTGCTCCGATACCATGTTAAGATCAAGCGCTTACCGTTGTACTAAAACCAATTGGTGGAAGTAAAAGTGACACTTTATTTCCTTATCTTTAACACGTTTGCAGATTGCTTTGGAATGATACATTCTCGTATCAATTCTGTACTTTCTTGGATGCGTAATATTTTGTAGGTTACTCTTTTCGGCTGCGAAATTTTGTTGTCTTTTAGAATTGGATAATTTTCTGGACTCCGTTTGTTTTGGGTTGGAGTTTTTTTTTTTGGGTTGTTTTAGATAAAATGATTGAAGTAATGATTAGAAAGTTAAGATGTTTTTTTGAAATTTGTGTAGATTATGAAATGATTATTGAAAAAATTGAAATAAAGTAGTATAATAAATAAAATAATGATAAAAAAGGTTATAAAGTTGATAAAGTGAAATGATGAGAGATAATTAATATTTTTTTATTTGTAGTTGAAGAAATTATTGATAAGAATATTGTAAGATATAATTGGTGAAGTGATATAAAAAACTCCAAAAAAAACTCTAACGAAAACAAACGGAGCCATTAATTTGGATTTTAGCATCTTTATGATAATATAATTTTGGCTATTCAAAAAAAAAAAAAAAAAAAAAAAAACAAGAATGACACCCCTAATGGTTGCGAAAGATTATTCCTGCCCCCGAGGCGGATGCCACTGGCGAGGCATCCACATTACACTTCATCACCTCTGCGACCGGAGCTACCCGATTGATGGTATATCATCATAATTATTTATAAATACATACATAGTATATCATCATAATTATTTATATGTATGAATTTAGGTATATGATATGTATTCATATGTGAACCATTTACCGGCATCACGGTCATATGTAAAATTTGTTTGTAAAATTTGATTCGAAATATTTAAGTGATGCCAATACAACTTAACATTTCAATTTTTTCTAAATGATAAACGTTTACCTATCCTGTGTCATTATTTAAAGCTATGTTTACTATCGTACGTATGCCAATTACTTTTTCCACCGAACATTTGTTAAGTGCATTGCACATGATCTATCACGACACCATATCGCTTAAGTTATGGTTTTACTTTGAAAAAAAGATTGACTTTACAAAATTTGAAATTTACTTCTACAAGAAAAAAAGAACTGGAATTTCTCCGAGACGAATTTTGTGTGTAAATTTAACTCTGAAAAGGTGGAATTTCACTGCGGTATCAAAAGTAGATTGACCGTGGTGTCAATAACAATGACTTTCTTGAAATAAATGATAAGAGCGCAAAAGACATGCGTAAATACTATATTTTTTTTTTTTTTTTTTTATCAGAAACGAAAGATTTCATTAGAAAAAAAGTTGAGGTTACAACAGTCTAAGGGCCTCCTCTTCATGCTTCAGAGAAACAATCCAAGCAGGAAAGACTCGGTCCGGATGGCCGGAGTAGTGAGTTTTTTAGCAAAAGAAGCAACTCCATGACTAACTAAATTAACACTCCTACTAACATGACAGATTGAACAAACAGTAAAAGAGTTCAAAAGAGTATTGATGTCCTTAATAACAACTGCAACAGAGGGGTGGGCTAGGGATTGATCCTTCACCATATTGACCAGACACATGGAATCCGTCTTTAGTAAGATATTGTCCCAGCCCCTGTCTTTCGCAATCCCAAGTGCCCATCTAACAATTTCAGCTTCAGCTCGAAGGGCAGAGTCAATATTCAGAAAAGATCTCCCCCAAATCTCAACAAGATTGTAATTTTTGTCAAAAATCGCAGCACCTCCACCTGCTGGCTTTAAAGAAGAGCTCCAAGCTGCATCAGTTTGAATGCAAAAAACATACTGAGACTCCGAATCTACAGGATTGCAAGTATCAGAAAAGAAAGGATCATTATTCAGGAAGTTAGGATTTACAGGTGCTTTATTATTTCGAGAGTCTGCAAAATTATAATCCCCAAAATTCTTTGAGGCCATAAAGATAACAGATTGAGCATCAGTGATGTTCCTGTTGAAAATCCATTCATTTCTAGATAGCCAGATGTGCCAAAAAATAAAGATTGTTTGTTCGACTTTTCTTTTCAAAACATTAGAGCTCTTATCAGCAATAAAAGCAGACCACCAAGAAATTAAATCAAAATGCTGGTTATGAAAAGCAGACCAAGAGACAGGACTTAGATTCCAAATGTCCTTTGCTCTAGGACAAGTCACTAGGATGTGTTCAGTAGTTTCAGACTCCTCACCGCAAAAAGAGCAACTGGAAGGGATAGGAAGATAGTTAATCCTACTAGTCAAATGTGATCTGCAAGGAAGGATGCCTTTTAAACATTTCCAGAAGAAGTGTTTCAGCTTATTAGGGATGGAGAGGGTCCAAATCAGTTTCCAGAATTTGTCCTGGGGGTTAGAAGAACCAGGAATATCTGGATTATCTTGGCTAAGAGAGTTATTTAACTTTGAGAAGAAGAAGACATAAGCAGATTTAAGAGAGAAAGATCCATTTGAGGATGGCTGCCAGCAAAGGATATCTGAACTGTTACAAAGGCTTATGGGAAGAGTTAAAATTTGATTAGCATCCACTGGCCAGAAGAGGGTTCTGATTTTGTTTTCATCCCAAATATTGTTCTTAATCAGATCTTTAACCCAGAAAATATTGGGAGCAGAATAATTGGGTGTGAAAGGCTTGGAATTAGGGTTGTTAGGGAGCCATCTGTCTTCCCAAATTTTAATGGATTCGCCATTTCCAACAGACCAAAAAAGGGCTTCTTTAAAAGTTGGAAGAACAGAAAGAATACCTTTCCAAAAACCAGAAGAATTAGTAGACTTAGTAGCTTGCAGGATATCAGTGTGAGGAAAATACCTAGCCCTTAAAACTCTGGAAACCAAAAGGTCTGGATTTTTAAGAAATCTCCAGATCTGCCTGCTAATGTATGCCATGTTCAAAGACTCTAGGTCTCTAAAACCCAAACCACCCAAACCTTTAGGGAGACACATCTTTTTCCAGCATATCCAATGAATGCCTTTTTTTGATGCAGAGAGGTCTCCCCACCAAAAGTTAGCCATCAGTGAGGAAATTTCACTGCACAGACCTTTAGGTAATCTGAAAACAGACATGGGGTAAGAAAGAAGCATGGTAATTACAGATTTGATCAAAATTTCTTTTCCACCCTGACTGAGAAAATTATTTTTCCAAGAGGAAAGCTTGGATACAATTTTATTCTTAATGTAAGAGAAGACCTCTTTCTTAGATTTACCAAGGTGCAAAGGAAGCCCAAGATATTTAGATTGAGGGGCAAGAGAAATCCCAGGGAACAGGGGCAGAATGGCATCCTTCATATCATCTTTCACCGCTCTTCCAAAAAACATCCCTGACTTCTGAATATTTACAAGTTGTCCCGAACAAGATTGGTAAAGTTCTAGAATTCGACAGA
The DNA here is from genome assembly GCA_036785695.1 of Gentiana straminea. Taxonomy (NCBI): domain Eukaryota; kingdom Viridiplantae; phylum Streptophyta; class Magnoliopsida; order Gentianales; family Gentianaceae; genus Gentiana; species Gentiana straminea. Next base: position 277,657 of record JAVUPR010000342.1, read on the forward strand.
GGTTCCTAACCATAGAAGGATCAGATTTACAAAGGATCAGACTGTCGTCTGCAAAAAACAGGTGAGAAATAGAGGGACTATTTCTAGCCAATTTTATACCCTGGATGGCACCAATTGATTCAGCATTTTGGAGGAGAAGGCTCAGTCCCTCAGCACAGATCAGAAAAATATAAGGAGATAGAGGGTCCCCCTGCCTTATACCCCTAGTTGGCTTAATGAAACCAGTCCTGCAACCATTTATGATGAAAGAGAAAGAAGTGGTGGATATACATTCTATGATCCTATTTACCCAAGCTTCACAAAAACCCATTTTTAGCATAACAAATTTGATAAAGGGCCACTCAACCCTATCAAAAGCCTTTGCCATGTCTAATTTGAGAGCCAAAAATTGAGATTTACTGGTCCTATCATGCATCAAAAGGTTTAGTATTTCATGAGCTAGTATAAAATTGTCTGTGATGTACCTGCCATTAAGGAAAGCTGATTGAGTATCACTGATACAAGAGGGCATCACTTTTTTCATCCTGTTGGCCAAAATCTTAGAGAGGATTCTATAGGACACATTACAAAGACTTATGGGCCTGAAGTGAGTGACTTCAAAAGAGTGAGGATGTTTAGGAATTAGAGAAATGCAAGTATGATTTAGTTCTTTAAGCATTTTGCCAGAGACTAGAAAACTTTGGACCATTTTCAAAAGATCATCCTTAATGAGATGATAAAAAGTTTTGTAAAAGAGAGGCGTCATACCATCCGGCCCAGGAGCTGAGTGAGAGTTCATACTGAAGACAGCTTTTTTAACTTCTTTTTCTGAGATGGGCAGCATCAGGGTCTGATTCATGGTAGGAGTGATTTTCCTCCTGATAAAATCAAAATGCCCTTCCAGATCTACAAAATTACCTGAGGCACAAAATAAGGAGGAGTAGTAAGAGGAAAATTCATTAGACATCTCATTTAAAGCGGCACCGATTATACGTGTTAGCCATTTTTAAAGCATCAATGTGATTCTTCCTCCTTCTGCTAGAAATAGTAGCATGAAAAAACTTTGTATTTTTATCCCCATATTTTAACCAAGAAATCCTAGCTTTACGTGACCAAAATATCTCCTCCGAGTCTATAGGCTTCCTTAAGTTCATTACCAATAGATATGATAGCATTAGGGTTAGAATGATCTTTTATTTCGAATCAAGCTTGGCTTTAAGATCGAAATCTCGTTGGCGAGTTAAAGGATCCGCTACCCTTCCATTTAAGGATCCGAATTACGACAAACACCAATTTTTTTATGGAATTTATACATATTAGAGCCAAAAATAGACGTATTCCAGCCAGTAGAGACTGCATCAGAAAAACCCTCCATATCAATCCACCTCTGATCAAATACAAAAGAACTTTTCCTCTTAACATTTAAAGGATTTGTGTCTCCTAACAGGATACAATGATCTGAAGCAACAGAATAAATATGGTGGCATGCAAACTTAGGAAAAAGGTCATGCCATCTACTAGAAGATAAAAACCTGTCTAACCTTTCTAAGGTTGTGACTTGCCCATCACGAGTTCTTTTCCAAGTCCAAAAGTGACCTTGAAAGCCAAGATCAAACAAATTTATTCATCGTTAACAAAATTTCTGAAATCTCCAAGGGAGCTTTCAGATCTTGAATAGCCACCAAGTTTTTCATTTGCATTTAAGATATCATTAAAATCACCTGCAATAACAAAATGATCACCCCAGAGAACTATTCTGTTAGCTATAAAATTCCAGTCTTCCCTCCTGGTAATAGGATTTGCATTGGCATAGACCCCAATAAACCACCATGAGAGATTATGAATAGGATCATCAATCAATACTTCAATAGTGCAGTATGTAGTGATAATTGATGAGATAGACATACCTTGCTGCCATAAAAGGGCCATGCCACCAAAGCAAGGCCAGTAGGGTTGACTGCAACAAAATCTTTGAAGTGCAATTTTGAACAAATTTTCCTGATCAAAGTAGCTTTGTTTTTTGTTTCACATAAGAAAACCACATCTGGGGAGTGGAGTCTGCAAACCTCCTCAAGTTGGGAAACTGCCAAGGACCCCCTGTGCCTTGACAATTCCACACCGGTGTCCTCGTTGTGAAGGTGGGAGCCACTGCTGGGCCGGCTTCCTCCACCCTATTCAAGATACACAATTTTTTTTTGGTCGGGTTAAAGAAGAGTCGACGCAAAGCGAGTTTATATTAGAAAGTTTTCTTTTAGATAAAAAAAGTTTTCCATTTTGCATCCCGATCTACGGGATACCTTATAGTGGCAGAGGCAGATATGGGGCTAGTGGATATTTCAGGATTCCCAGCATTCAGATTTTGGGAGCTGCTAAGATCAATGGAGGTGTTATTGGGTTGAGATTCTATAGAGGTTTCCATAGCATCCGGATCAGCACCTAGATTAGAAACTTCATCAAAAACAGTTAAATTTTGTACTGGATTTTGAATGGTGTTTGTAAGAAAAAGGTCATCTTGAGGGTTAGGGCCTTGTTGTTCCTCTTGTTGAACTTCTTCTTGTTGGACAACACCCTCATCTTCACACATTTCCGTGATGGTAATTTCATTTTGAAGCCTGTGTGATTCTGCTAGATTCTTTTCCTTATCCACAGTCTGCCATTTAAGTAAGGAAACCTGATTTAAGGTGCTTTTCTGTGGCATCAAGGAATCGGTGTGCAGAGGTGACACAACATTGCCATTTCGAATAAGATCTAGAATAAAATCTGGAATGAAAAGCTTGCATGCAGGGTCAGCTTCACTGCTTCCACTAGAAGATTGCCCAATTTCAAGTTGCCTCCCCTATTTTAAGATGTTTCCACTAGAATCTGTAGCCTTAGCCTGATCAGGTATGACCATATTCCTCATTGTTTTTTCCTTTTGACTTGAATCCTTAGAAGATGTAGCCTTCATCCAAGTTCCATATTGATCGTCCTTGTGGATGTCTCGCTTAAGATCCAAGCCCCTAGTGTAACAAGATCGAGATGCATGTCCAATAATGCCACAGTAAAAGCAAAAATATGCCAAAGTCTCATATTTAAAAACAACCCAAATCCGATCCTTGTCCAAGGTTACAAACATACCTCTAAGCAGTGGTTTTGTAAGGTCAATTTCAACCAAGCATCCGAAGAAATTACCTTGCATGTTATTTGAAGTTTGGAGTTCTAACATCAATAACCTTGCCAAATGACATGCAAATATGTTTTACAACAGATTTTGAGCTGCCTTCAGGAGGAAGGTTCCAGAGCTGAATCCAGAGTGGCCCCGAGTTGAAAGCTTGATTATCAGCTTCAATCCCCTTCTTCCAACGCTTCACTACCATCAGATAGTTTTCATAGAACCAAGGACATCCAGCCATGACACGATCAACATCCTCACCGTGATTGAAGAACACTTGGAACTTACTAGTGCCAATGCTTTTGAGAGTGAAGCCTCCGGTGAAATCCCAAATAATCTTCAAAATATTCTCGATTCCTTTGAATTTTACTGGTTTATCAGTGTAGACTTTACATACAACACTTCGATTACACTCTTCTTCGCCGATTTTGTAATATCCTTGGGATTACCCCATGACTTTCTATCTCAGAGAAAGTAAAGTTCTTCAACTGATTTTCCAGAGAGTCGTCCATGTGCAATGGTGAATAAGGCGTTAAGGAAACTGAAATTGCTAACCGATTGGAGAAAAACTTACAGAAAGGAGGGCATGCAAAGGATTAAAATTTACAGCAAACAGAGAAGAACTCTCACAGCAGAGAGAAGAAAACTCTCTAGAGATTGGAGGGCACGTAAATACTATATATAAGGACCAAATCATACGTAATTAAACCATAAGGACATATAACAAACACGAAAACACATAAAATAACTTTTTTGCAAATTTTTGTCATTTTAGACAACTTTTCATCCATACTCATTCTATCGGTGCAGCACATTACATGTGCAGCACAATATAATCGACCTTATGAAAGTCGATTCTAGAGCTAATTAAAAATTGGCTTCCCGTATGTTCTTGAGCGTGAACCGACTTTCCAAGATCAATTTTCACAATGCACCCAGAGGCGGATGTACCCGCTAATGAATAAAAATACGTTACATTTTACTTACAGAAAAATATTTCAGAATTTTAAAAATATTATTTACTCTGTTAAATATTTACGGACCCCGTTGAATAAATTAAATTTCTGGATCCAACATTGAATGCACTTACGGAAAATCGATTCTTGACCGGAAGGAATGACATCATAAGGTCAATTCAAGTGTCATGAGCCCATAGAATGAATGTGGTGTAAATAACAGCCCGAAAAAAGTATCGATGTATAATAAAATGCATGAACATGCTCTACATTTCAATTTAAAACGGATGCAAAAAGGCAAAACGTTTCTGCCATGAATAAAGAAACACACTTTCAATCAAAGAAAGAAAAAATGGAAAAGAAGAAATTTGATAACGTAACAGTGTTACAAAGTTCATAGATAGATACGTAGAGATGTCCACGTTCTATTCACGTGGAAAAGTTATTGAAATGATCAGAACCACACAGTTTAAATACAAAATAAAATTGTGCGGTCCGTTGTTGCTATACGGTATATCCACACCGTGTAGATACACCACATAATAACTTCCCATTCACGTGCTACTGTCTACCACTATTCCTCACTGCTGTATACTTTTTATTTTTATATATATCACCATTTTTGGAAGCTTAAAAACCAATGTTGGAGCCTAACTTTATCATCTTTAACCTTCTGGTAACTGGTAAGTAACCCACTAAATTTCTTGAACACATTATCTTCCCAAACCTTGTTTTAAGCCATTTTTTTTTTTTCATTATTTTTTTTGTGGGATGTGGAAAGATTGATGCTTTTTCCCTACCCAAAACAGAAAAGTTACATAAAAGTACAGTATAAGTAACTTGCTTTTGTAAATTTCCACAAATTTCATTGCCTTTTTCGAGGTTGTGTGTATTCTTTCATTTTCTATCTTCATCGGGTTGTTTCGTAGTGGGTAGGAATTGTCAGTCAGAAAGTCCTTTAAATATTCATTATTTTTCACTCTCACACCTGTATTTTTATTTCTACATTCTTCTCATATACAAATCCACATTATTTTACATGTGGAATGTTTTAGAGGGGGTGGAGGGGGTGGGGTGGAGCGGGGTTGGCGTGGAAGGGGGGTTGGGTAAAAAGGTTGGGGTGCATATGGGATGTGTGGGGGGGGGGGTCATGGTCCTTAAATTGCATTTAATTTAGAGTGGGGCTCAACTTTTTGGCGTGACTGATTCGATAATATAGCAGTTGCTAGAACATGTGATAAATGGCTCCCATTGTTTGGCACTCTTGTTTCCTTCTTCTAGTTCTACCTATCTATCTTGTTTCTATTTTCTCTATATAAGTTGTTGCATTTTTCTTGTTTCTGCACTTTGTGAATTCTCAAATTTATCTCCATTTTCTTGAAGAACAGAACAGGGTAGTTTTTGTTCTGATTGGAGTTGAAAAATGAGGTTGTTTTTGTAATGTATGTGATGAATCAGCCAAGTTTTCTTGGCATTTTTTTTTGTGTTTTTTCATGCTAATTAGCTACATTGTTGTTTAATTTTCAGATTCTGGATCTTATTTTTTTGCAGTAATAGGTAGTAGTAGTTTTTGAAGAGGAACATTTTGCAGAAGAGAAAAAAACTATGGGTTTAGATGGAAACTTGAGAGACACCCCAAAGGTATGACATTTTCTTGTTTGTTTGGGATAATGACGTTTTTAGTCCTTTTTGTTTCACGAAAATTTTCAGTTATGTCCTTAACGTTTCATTTTTGCAGTTTAAATTAACTTTATTGAATATTTTGTTTTCACTTTCAGTCCAAATTGTCATGTGACAAGTTACAATTTGGACTTTGAGATTGTTAAAGCCACCACAAAGATTCACTTTTGTGGCACCCTAGTGATATTTGACTTCTTGAAAATAGAATGTAAGCTATACATTCGACTTTGCAGAGGTTGAATGCTCATTTTTAACCTCTATAAAGTTAAACCTCGAACCAATCCTGAAGTGTGGTGCCACGATAGATTCATTATAGTGTCTTTAAGAGTGTCCTAAAAAAAATCATAGATGAGGGGCTAAAAAGCATAATGAAACATTGAGTATGTGTGTGTATTTATACATTTAGGCGTCGTTATTGGCACCTCTTCGTTCAAGATTCGACTTTATAGAGGTCGAAAATGGACATTCGACCTCTGCAAAGTCGAATGTTGAGATTAGATTCGACTTTCAAGAGGTCAAATATCATTGTAGTGCCTCGAAAGTAGATTGGTTCTGGTGTCAATAACATGCCTATATATTTAGAGTTATATAGAGGGATGTTTTTTTTTTTTGCTTTTTCTATGTATTTCTTTAATGGGTTGTTTTTTTTTGTGTTATGTTTTTCTTTCGGTGGGATGTTTATTAGAAGGATTCATGGAGGACAACTTTGTTATTGGCATACCAAAGTCTTGGTGTTGTATATGGGGACTTGAGCATTTCACCTCTTTATGTGTTCAAGAGCACATTTGCAGAAGATATTCATCATTCAGAGACCAATGAGGAAATACTTGGGGTTTTGTCTTTTGTTTTCTGGACTTTAACTTTGGTTCCTCTTTGCAAATATGTCTTCATTGTGCTTCGAGCTGATGATAATGGAGAAGGTATGTAGAATGATCATTAATACGGGCGTCTTTAGTGGCATCATAGTGTTTCTTTAACGTAGGAACACATCGAAAACATTCAACCGGCTCAAAGTCAGTTTTAGAGTTGAGAATGCTTTTTTGCAATGTCCATTGTGACAATCGATTAGCGAAAAAGTCGATTCTCAGCTCTTGAAATGTCGGATAAAGCCGATTGTACTGTGGTGTCAAAAATGGTAGATTTGGTGTTGTACCACTAAAGACGCTTTAAATATATGTATACGGAAAGGGTGTCTTTAGTAGTACCACAACATCTACCGTGACAACATACGAGGTTGTGAGGATCGACTTTCTAGAGGTTAAACGTGGACAATTGACGTTTGGAAAGTCGAACCTGACCCTGTTGAATCAACTTTCTAGAGGTTGAATGTCATTGTGATGCCCCAAAAGTAGGTTTGGTATAGTGTCACTAAAGACGTCCATACGAAATTTCGTAGGGCCGTGGTTAGTGGTACCACACCAAATCTAACTCTGAGTATCCCTGTGGCACCCCTATAGGTTTGGTGTGGTGCCACTAAAGACGTCCATATGAAATTTTCTAGGACCATTATTTCATGGCACCACACCAAATCTACCCAATAACACCTTAGTGACATTCCATCAGTGTAACGCCCCGCTCCCGGATACCGAGCCCTTATCCGGAAGAGAACGTTCGGCGCATATAACATTAAATAAATCCAATATTATATGCCAGCCTCTACGTCGTCGTATCAAAATTAAAGTAACAGAAGCCCAAAAGGCTCGGGTAAAAACTCATAAATGCTACTAGAATAGAATACCAACCGACTATAGCTGAATTGTATAGATTACAACGACGATTCTTCAAAGGTTACAACGTACGATGTTCAGAAAGTACAAACTTGACTTACAAAAGTCTTAACAGAAGGTACAACAAATTATTAAAGAAATCTACAACACATTCTAGTACAACCTTAATAGAAAAGTAAAAGTAAGCATCATCATAGCACCAACGCCATCAAATCATCATCGAACTCCTCAACGATCTCAAGGCCGACTGTTCGTCTTCTCACCCCAAAAGCACACAAAACAACATATGCAATTGAGGTAAGTACAAGTACTTAGCAAGATGAAGAAGGTAATGTATAATTAAGTCTTACAACGAAAGGTTCATTAATTATTATTAAATTATCTTTATGAGACCGACTCAATTCTAGGGTTCACTTCATGTCCATCAACATGTCGTGACTAAACGTTTCTAACTTAGCTTATCTTTGTTACAGCATGTTTGCGAGGGCATTACACTTAGTGAGATATGCACTAAGACAAAAGTTGCAACCCTATAGAGATAAATCTCAGCGGACCCGAGACAATCATTTCACTTTGACCGGCTAGCTCGAAAGTGCTATCCGGTGAATGGCTATCTCGTTCGTGAGTTTGTCCGGCGGGATGATCACTACTTTAAGCGGCTTTGTCTAGAATCCGGCAATGATCAACACCACTTTATCCGGCCAAACCTCACATTGCCGATGTTGTACCGTGCCTCGTCCAAGCTCTCATGATGGTTAATCTTTTTACTAGTCACATATGTAGTTTATTAAATTGTTAACTAGCCACCTAAGTGTTTTCAAGTAGGCTCCCTCACAACTCAACTCTCTTCCCTGGACCTCTGACACGGACAAGACCTAGCAATTACACGGACATTGATGAATGCTAATTCATCAAAGCACAAGCCAATCATACTCTTCCGACGGTCCCGAACTTCAACTCCCTTGAAGAGTACATTCGGTGCCGGAACTAAACGCATCAGAAGCTTAATCAGGGCTTGTTCAAGTTCATTTAACGTTATTAGATCCATTAGAACGTTCCTAAACCAAGAATAGTATTAAAACACATATTTTCATGAGAAACTGGGTCAAGAGTGCGCTTGCCCTGGTCAAGCGTGCGCTTGGGTAACTAATAGCATTCTATTTTTCATTCAGCAAGCACATGTGTACGCTTTCCTTGAGCAGGCGTACTCTTGCCTTGATCAGGTGTACGCTTGCCTTGAGCAAGCGTGCGCTTGTGCTCTCAGTAAACATTCTGTTTTTCATTCAGCCAGCCCAGGAGTGCGCTTGCCCTGGTCAAGCATACACTTGTGCATCAGAAAAACCTAAAACTTGCAATTTCGCACTTTACGATTTCTAACCCAAACCAAACATGTTCTTCAACCATATACTCATCAAAATAGCAGAAAAGTACAACTTTTACACAACTAAACATCACATATTCATCTAACAACAAGTAGACATGATATCTAGCATTTAAAACACCACAAACACTCAACCTTAAACATCATAAACTTAATTAAACATTAGGAAGAGCATCTCACCTGTTAAAAACGATTCCTTGCCACCTTCAAAGCACAGCAGCCCCAAAACACAGATTCTACGAATTACACCAAGAAGATCTACAAGGCTTGATTGAAACCACGATTGGGGCCAAAACCAAACCAAACTCAAGCAAACACTTAAACGGACCTCAAACATGATCTAAAAGATCCCAATTAACATAAATTAATTGATGATCAAAACCTCTAAACAAAGAACTACGAAACAAAGCCCTAGAACACGAATTCATGATCCTTTTCATGAATTCGCAGCAGAAAATTCGACTCCAACATACCCGAGAATCGACCCAAATTCTGGTATCAAAACGATCCTCGTCCTCTCACGGTTCCAGCGGTACTTTCGGATTTCAAAACGGATTAACGGTCGCGGAGATATTTATAAGAGGTATTTATAGGGGTGGTTAAATTTCCGTTTTGCCCTCAATAAAAGTTACACATTTAAAATACCGTAAATACCCTTTAACAATTTTATTGATTCTATTCATTTAATAAAAGCATAACCCATTAAAATTATCGAGACACACATAAAATCGTAAAAGGACTTTTATACCCCTTTTCTGAAAAGTCGGGATGTTACAATCAGAAAGTCGATTCTAAATTCTAGAATCAATGGTTAAAAAGTCTACTGTTTTCGAAATGACGTCATGGTAAAAACTCCGTGGTGCCACTAAAAAGGTCTAATTTGTAGCTAGGAAGTTCATATTGAAGTTGTTAACATGTAATTATGCAGGTGGTACATTTGCACTCTACTCCCTAATCTGCAGACATTCAAAAGTTAGTCTTCTTCCCAATAGACAAGTTTCTGATGAAGCTCTTTCGACGTATAAATTCGAGAACCCTCCCGAAACGAAGAACAACTCCGGTGTAAAATCATTTCTTGAGAATCACAAAACATTGCATACTGCTTTGTTAATCTTGGTACTCTTAGGCACTTGTATGGTCATTGGAGACGGACTCTTAACCCCGGCTATTTCCGGTATGTGTGTGTTTATTAAAGCTTTCTTCTAGAACTTTCCGGTGGCGAATTTCGGGCTTGCTTTGTGAGTTTTAATTTTCTTGTTTTTGCAGTTTTCTCTGCGGTTTCGGGCTTGGAGTTATCTATGTCTAAGGAACATCACCAATGTAAGTATATTCATGCTTATTTTTAGCCTGCAATACACAACTATGAATCATAGATACTTTGGTAGCGTGTTTCGTATCCGATTTGTATCCATGATAACACATATCAGATACCCAGGATACACACACGGGGCAAAATTGTTATTTTTAAATGTTTGATACGAGATTCGGATATGCATATAAAATTGAGCGGAAATCGTCAAATAATGAATGAAAAAGTTGTCAAAAATGATGAGAAAAAGACCACTAAAGATTATTTTGTGTTGTGTGTTTCAATATTTATTATTTGGTCCTTATAGTTTATTATCTACAGTTTAATCCTTATATTCTAAATATATGCATACCATATGCTCTCCGAAACCACTAGTCAATGAATGAAAAGCTGTCTATAATGATGAAAAACTGCCAAAAAAATGATGAAAACTACTAAAATATTTTATCGTCTTATTATGTATTATTTGGTCCATATAGTTTATTATATACAATTTGGTCCTTATATTTAAAATATTTATGCATATACCCTCCGTACCTATATTCTATATCAAAAATCACGCACTCATGTATCCCGTATCCACGTATTTGTACCCGCACAACCTAATCGCATTGTGTTGTAGTAGGAAAAACATTTCTCAACTAGTACACTTCACTAAAAGTGCTTATTTTAAGTTCTCATTGTATCTTATTGTGTTTCCAATTTGCAGATGCTGTGATCCCAATAACATGCTTCATATTAGTATGCTTATTCGCGTTACAGCATTACGGGACACACCGTATCGGTTCGTTTTTTGCGCCGGTTGTTCTTGCTTGGTTGTTATGCATCAGTGCATTGGGATTGTACAATATATTTCAATGGAATCCACATGTATACAAAGCTCTTTCACCATGTTATATGTGGAGGTTCTTGAAGAAGACTAAGCAAAGAGGGTGGATGTCTTTAGGTGGGATCCTATTGTGCATTACAGGTAAGGAAACTCCCTAAGGCTTTTGTTATAAAATTTCTTGATTCAGGGTGTAATCGAGCTTGAGCCGAGTCGATACTTTCTAGGCCTTGAGCTCGACTTGATTCAAATACCCGGGCTCGAAACACGCCTTGAAATTGATCGAGTTATAAAAAAGTCGGATTGAACACGAGTTGTTTAGTATTTGATATAACTTGACTCGGCTTGTAAGCTCAAGTTTTTTTTTTCTTCCTAAATTCATTTGATTTTTATTCTTTATGTCAAGTTCGAACTTGATTGGGTTAGAACTCGAAACAACTCGAACGAGTCATAAAACGGCTTGATTGAACTCGACAAGTACTCAATATTACTCTAATTGGCTTGTAAGCTCGAGTGTTTTTTTTTTTTTTCTTTTTTCAAGATTGTTTGATTTTTATTATTTATGCAAAGGTCGATCTCGACTCGGTTAGCACTCGATATAACTCGATGACGATGCCAAGAATTGTACCTACCTACGTGGCACCTCCTCAGTGGCTCGACAATAAATATGGAGAGAACAGTGCTAAGAACCTCACTAGTGTAGCTCGTCCGCTTGTCCCTTTCCTCCCAGGTCGGTCAGTGCCCAGGCATGACTTCTGGTGCTTACAAGTACATCTTGCCAGCTCCGCTGGTACAAGTACTCTAGTTTGTCCGCGATCTGCCTCGGTGCCCGGTGTAGGTCGTCATATCCATAAACCAGTTTGTTGGTGTTAGTCCGGCTATGCTCCCCGAGCTCCATAGGTCGGCCGAGCAGCTTTAGTCAGTTTGGACTGTGTCGTCAGCCCGAATCCATTTCTCGTCCTATTCCCCTTCAAGTCGGCCAACCCTTGTGCTCTGCTCAACCCGTATCCGATCCTCGAGGTCGGTTCTATCCCTCTCCGATCCACCATTCTACTTACACCTAACCGAGCTGTTTCTAGTTCGGCTCCCTGTCCTCGGAACGGTCCAGACATAGAGGGGTTCGACCTGTCTAGCCCGAGTCGTCCAGGTTGGTCAGAGTAAATCTCTTATCATATTTCCCACGTGTTTAATAGACAGATAAATATGGAAAGAATCCCGAGCCATAAAGGCTCCAATCTTTGTGATTTAATACAAATATTCGAATATCATAATTATCTCCTGGAAATAAGGAGATTAACTAATCATAATCCTTTTCCTTAGGGAACACGTTAGTCAGTGTCCATCACAGACACGCCACACGCTAACTCTAGGGCACAAGCCCCTCTATATAAACGATCCCTAGGGAACTACGAAGACTTGATTCCAATCCCCGCATTGGATACGTAGGCAGTTTGAGAAACAACATCTCAAGTGCAGTCTAAACCACCCCCCAAAGCATCCCTCCCTCTTTACTGATTTTCTGTGTTTCTGGAGCGTCCTTAGGTTATCACCAAGGAAAGGAGCCCGAAAGATTACCCTGACGATTTTTGGATCGTCACTCGACTCAAACTCGATCGAGTTATAGAAAGGTTAAATCGAACTCGATGCATTTAATACTTGATACAACTTAACTCAGCTCGTGAGCTCGAGTATTTTTTTTTTTTTTCTGAATTAATTCATTTTTATTTTTTATGTCAAGATTGAATTTGACTCTGTTAGTACTCGAAACAACTAGACTTGGCTCATAATTTATGATTTATATAAAATAGCATTTAATGTTGAATTTGGTATTTATAATTAATCAAATAATTATTATATAAAGCTCAATTAACTCGAACTACTCGATTACTATATTCCAAACTGTTTGAGTAGCTTGACTCATACTCGAACTCGGAAAAACCGAATCGAGTCAAATTACTTTTACGAGTCGATTTACAGCTGATAACTCACATCATCATGGAACATGTTTTAATAATGCTGCATTTGCTTGTTCTACAGGCTCAGAGGCTATGTTTGCTGATCTGGGGCACTTCTCTTACACTGCAATTCAGGTGCAATTTTTTTCATTTTTCTTCTGCATTTAAGGCCCTTTTTTTCCATCCTTTTATTTCCCCTTTTTTTTTTGTGGCTAAAAATATTGTAATTTAATTCTTCTACAGATTGCATTCAGCTTTATGGTTTATCCAGCTTTAATATTGGCATATATGGGACAAGCTGCTTACTTATCGCGGCATCACCACTCCATTTATCAAATCGGTTTTTACGTCTCAGTTCCGGGTACAAAAACATCTACATTTTATTATTTGGTCCTTGTAGTTTCCTTATGTACAGTTTGACCCTTATACTTTTAATTTTTACCAAAATGGCCTTCATATCCGTTTCCTGTATCCACGTATCCCATACTCACGTACATGTACCCATGTAACCCAGGACTCAGTGACATATCGCGGTTTTCATGTAATTTGATGCAGAGATTGTGAGGTGGCCGGTGCTCGTGGTTGCGATTCTAGCATCCGTGGTAGGAAGTCAAGCGATAATAAGCGGAACGTTTTCGATAATCAATCAAAGTCAATCACTTGGTTGTTTTCCAAGAGTGAAAGTTGTTCATACTTCTGACAAGATACATGGTCAGATTTATATCCCTGAATTAATTGGCTGCTCATGGTGCTCTGCATTGCTGTTACTATTGGATTCAGAGACATTAAACACATGGGAAATGCTTCAGGTAAAAATGTCTTTTTTGCCCTTTTTTCGATTCTCGAATCTTGCATTGCACGAAATCGAATGTACTTTCGTAATTATTTTTGGTTTGTGATTTTATTTCACAGGATTAGCAGTGATGGCAGTGATGCTAGTAACAACATGCCTTACATCATTAGTCATTATCCTATGTTGGCACAAACCTCCAATTTTAGCCTTCATTTTCCTCCTTTTCTTCGGATCCATTGAATTACTCTACTTTTCCGCTTCCTTGATCAAGTTTCTCGAAGGCGCGTGGCTTCCGATCCTCCTCGCACTCTTTCTCGGGACTGTCATGTTCGTCGTATGGCATTACGCGACGATCAAGAAATATGAATACGACCTCCACAATAAAGTCTCACTCGAATGGCTATTGGCGCTAGGCCCAAGTTTAGGTATTGCTAGAGTGCCTGGTATCGGCATCGTGTTCACGGATTTAACGTCTGGTATTCCGGCTAACTTCTCGCGGTTCGTGACTAATCTTCCGGCTTTCCATCGTGTGCTTGTGTTTGTGTGTGTGAAGTCGGTGCCGGTCCCTTTTGTACCGTTAGCTGAACGGTATCTGGTAGGCCGTGTGGGGCCACCCGCACATCGGTCGTATAGATGCATAATCCGGTATGGCTACCGCGACGTTCATCAAGATATCGACTCTTTTGAAACTCAACTTGTTAGTAGACTCGGGGACTTCATCCGATACGACTGGTATAAAACACACGGGATAATCGATGTCTGTCATCAGGACGATGATGTCTGTCTGTCGGGACGATCATCGAATGAGTTAAGATTGGCAGTCCCACCTACATTCGAGCTAGACGAAAACCTACAACCGGCTAGCGTTTCGGGTTGTTTTTCGACGGTTGAAAGTGATCGCACTAAAGAAGTTGAGTTGGTGGTCGACACGAGGAGAGAGAAAAGAGTGAGGTTTGCTGACGACGGCGACGATGATGATGATTACGGAAATCCCGAAATGGAGATGAACTTACGAGAAGAGCTACGAGATTTATACACGGCGCAACAAGCGGGGATCGCGTTCATACTCGGGCATTCGCACGTGAAAGCGAAACTCGGATCATCGATATTCAAGAGGATTGCACTTAATTTTGGGTACAATTTTCTTAGGAGGAACTGTAGAGGTCCAGATGTGGCACTTAAAGTGCCTCCGGCTTCGCTTCTTGAAGTCGGGATGGTTTACATTGTTTAGAAAGAAGAAAAAAAATCAGTTTTATGTGATGAAAAATGATACGTTTATAACGTAAGTCTATAATAATCGTAATAAACCAAAAAACCGAGAGGTTGGTTTATGCCACGTCAGCAGTTGTGAAACGTATTGTGGACTTATGTTGCGGATGTATTATTATTGCCTATTATGTATGTATGCAAATAGGTTGGGCTATGTTTCTTCATAGCTAGCTAGATGTCAGCCATGTATGTGTAAAGAACTGGGCAGACCATAGGAATGTTATGTTTAATTTGTTTTTGTTGTTTTATTATTATTATTATTATTATTTTGGGTAGAACATAAATAGTTTATATATATATATATATATATATATATATATATATATATATATATATATATGTTAATATTGGCCATATAGTTTATAAAATAGTTAACCAAATGGTTCACAAGAGGAATGTAAGATAATTAATTCAACAAACAAAAACGTTATCTGTATTACTAGTTTTATTTCGAAGCTACCGGTTTAAATATTTGATGATTTATAAACCATTTGTTATTTGGCCAGTTTTTTTCGCCTACACCCTGGTATATTTGGAAGGCACACACTATGTGCAAGACTTTTTAGCAAAGTGCCAACGAATATCGGAAGAATTATTAGTTGTGCGGATTGTGATGCTCAGGAGTTTACGGTTCTCTTGTAATCTTCTATCATTCGCCCGATGGAAATCATTTGACCTTTTGGTTGGCTTCCTCTACTTGCTGGTCTGATAAATGTCAACGTGGATGCGTCCATCTTAGAGGATTCCCGTGTTTATGGAGTTATCTTTCGAGACCAATCCAATTAGTTGTAGCATCATGCGTGCGTTCTCTGTCCCTTGGGATGGAGTTGGCTGAGCTTTTCGCCATCTACATGTGCCTCGTTTTTTATTGTGATATTGGTTATCGTCAGGTGTGTCTGGATTCTGACTTTGCCCTATGAACGTATTTTTGAGGATTGTTTAGCTGAGTTGACGATAAAAAGAAAACAAAATTGAATTTTACAATTATCCTTTCCTTTCAATTTTTTTTTTTTACAATTACTATATGTTTGGTATGAATAAAATATAAATCCGTCCTACAACTACTATTATAAAAATAAAAAAATGAAATGTGTGATATCAGAAAGAAGAAAAAAAAGAAAAAAGAAAAAAAGAAAACAAATTGACTCTCCCATCGAACTCCTCGTTTCCGGCAGGTATAACCTCTGATCACCGTCTTCCCGATCGCTTTTTACCTTCTTCTCCGACGAGTCTTCTTCAATATACAACCAAGCCATAAAATGCAATTGTGAAAAAGGAAAAAGAAGGAAAAAAAAAGGAAAGGAAATCATGGCGGTGATGGAGATGTTGGGTAAATCTCGCGTGGAAACATTCATGTCATGGTTCGTCAGAGTTCATCCGCATGAGCTCTCTGCCGTCTTTTATTCCACTACCACTTTCTTCTGCGTACGCCTCTTTATTGAAATCCAGTTTCTCTAATTTGCTTCTTTGTATTCTACAGTTCGTAATTTTTGCAAAAAAAAAAAAAAATGTATGGTGCAGGTATTGAGTGCCTATTTTGTGGTTCTACCTTTACGCGATGAAGGTGCTATTTCATTAGGATTAGGGAATTTGCCTGGGCTTTTTGCTGGTTCTTTGTTGCTGACATTGGTTGCTGCACCTCTTTCCACTCGCCTCTTCTCTTTGCCTAATCTTTCTAAAGCTAAGGTATATATATTAGTTCTCTTATTCATTAAAGTGAACATCTTTTGTGCATGTTTGAAGTACTACTTTTGATTTGGCTAGTGAGTTCCTCGTCGTTGTAAGGTGCACGGATACTTGTGTCTGATAGCATGTCCCGTTTTCAATATGTATTCTACATTGTACGCACCAGATACTTATAGCATCCTCGTATTCGATACTTATCCTACATTGATAAACACCGGATACTTATAACGTCCTCGTATTCGATATGTATCGGGTACTTATAGCGTCTCAGTATTCAATATGTATCCTACATTGATACGCACCGGAGACTTATAGCGTCCCCGTTTCGATACATATCGTACATTGATACACCCTGGATACTTAGGATACAATGGGTAAATTTGCAAATTTGAAAGCTTGGATACGAGATTCGGATACCTTAGCTTGAATATGTGAAATGAAGAAGTATGTTGAAAATTTAGTAAAAACCGTCATTCAATAAATGTAATGTCGTCCAAAATGATGAAAAGCTACCAAAATCGATGGAAAACACTGAAAAAATGTTTAATTTATGCGTTTTACTCTTTATTATTTGGTCTTTATAGCTTCATTATGTACAGTTTGATCCATATATGTTATATATTTACGAAAATGCTCAAAATTCCAACGCCCGTGTCTCCCGTATCCGTACCCGTGCAACCTAGTTGGAGTTATTGTTTACATGTATTTGATTGGATTAGTGATTTTGATTTGTCTGGTTCTCAATTTTTGCAGGCTTTAGTTATCATCTATAGGTTTTTTAGTTTGTCTCTGGTTGTATTCTTCATACTATGGCTTTTGTCTACGCCTGGATACACGCTTGCATCTTTCAAGGTACAGATTCTGCTAGAAATGCCCCCATTTTTTTTTTGGTATTGCAGATACCAGTTACCTGATTGCCTTTTGGGGAATGATTTGATAGGGATTACTTCATGTTTCATCTGTCGTGAACGAGGAGCTCAAGGCCCAAGACGATCAAGGTATTCCCCCACCTTCTGATGGATGGAGCAGCCATGGATGGTTTTACATTTCCGTCCGCATCAGCCTATTTCTTTGGGTAATGGGGCTTTCTTTTGTTAGACAATCTTGAACAGTGAGTCTATCGGTATTAAGATATACCGAGCGTTAAGGTTGATTTAGTGTTTCTTGTCTGCTGCAGGTTGCTCTGCTTAACCTTATTACTATATCTTCAACCTGGGCCAGAGTGATTGATGTGATGGACAGTGAGGTCAGCATTCTACTTTTATCAGTTTTGGCAATTTTAGTATGTTAATGAACATAATTTTGTAGCGACATGAACGTATACTAATCATTGCTCTCCATCTAAGTTGTTATACATCACTAATTCAATCTTGTATTCAGTCAGGTTCAAGATTGTTTGGGTTTATTGGTGCAGGGGCAACATTTGGGCAGCTTTGTGGTTCATTATTTGCCACCGGAATGGCTTGGTTAGGACCATGTATGTGTATGCTTTTTGTGTGTTTGAAAAAGCTTCCTCGTATGATCGTATCTTGCTGATTTTTCTTATTTCATACTTCGTTTTCTTCTATTTTGGACAGCTGTTTTAATTGGTTTACTTTGCAGATTTACTTCTTTTTGCTGCTCTTTTGATGGAACTTGCTGCACAATCTTCAAAAGGAATTGAAAAAGATGTTAGTCATCTTCCTGAAGAACAATCTCCGTTGAGGTATTATTCTCTCGTTGGTTTTAAATCCACCCCTTCCTTTCCACCTTCCCGCGTTGTTGAACAACAACATTTTGTGAACCTATTCCGGGTTCTCCTGCATCAATGAACAGGACAATAAATATTTCAGTGTCCTTGAATCTGTGGGGATTCTATAAGATAAATTGACCCCCCTTCATTGGTTTCTGGAAAGCAGCTTTCTTTTTTATTGTTTATGCTTTTGGCAAATCCCAGGCCAAAGTGGCCTGACTCATCCCTGCTTGGATGGGATGGTTCCATGCATTGGCTGCCCTATGCATCTGGTGTATCCGCTGCCTCAATCGTTCAAAAAATTTTGGCCCATCATCTGCATACTTGGAATGTAAAAGCTTTTTCAGGAATGTCCTTCTGAATAAAATAAGGGCAACTGGATGCATTAAAACATCCCACATATGTGGCTTTGAAAATAATTGTTGGACAACAGTGGGACTAAAGCTCCCAACCTACTCATATATCTATGCGATGTTGTTTCTTTAACTTAAATATATGAACTCTTGTTGTATAGACGTTGTTTGCAACAGGTCTCCGTTGATTAGTCTTAAAGATAATTTAAGATACCCTTTAGATACTTCTTGATAGAATGTGTTTTTTATTATTGGAAACTAATTTGGGTTAAAATTGGAGTGGAGATTTTCAAAGTCAAACGCAATTCGCGTTTTTTTTTTTTTTTTTTTTTTTCAAGCATTATCTTTGTGTGTTTTTTGTTACATATAGAGAAGCTGATACAGATGCGGCTCATGAAGAAGCTCAACTCGAAACTGCTGTTATAGGTTCTTCCCCTAAATCACCCTCTGCATCAACAAAGTATGAGTTGTGGGCAATCTTAGATGGACTACGTCTCATACTCGCATCAACCTATCTGTTGCACGTTGCACTTTTTCTATGGCTGAGTGCCGTAATATCCTCCTTCTTTTACTTTCAGGTACTTCTTGTTTTCTTGAACTTTTGTCCATTTTCTAAACGGTTTTGACCGTCGCCTCTTCATTCATAATTTTGCGGGTTTTTTATGCAGAAAGTGACGGTAATAGCCTCAACTGTTGCAACCCCTGTCGGAAGAAGACGGTTGTTTGCTCAAGTCAATAGCTTTATTGCTGTTTTTATCCTCGCCGGTCAACTAAGTTTAACGGTACGACACAAATGGCAAACACATACTATTCATTTTCCCCTGCAATTTTTATACACAAATTTCAGTTCATTTTCTGTTGACACTGAATACAATGCGGTCAACCTTGGACAGGACATATCTTATATTCATGTTACATTTGTTCTTTACGTCGAGATTTCTATGAAACTATTTTTCATTTATTTTTTGTGGAGGAAACTTCTGTATCTCAGGTTTACACAATTGATGAATTGTTCAACTTTGTTTTCTTGGCTCGTCAACAACCGTTGATTCCTTCATATCCTTTTGTGATGCATTTGTAGGGTCGGATCCTTACCGTGGCTGGAGTTACTACGGCTATATGCTCTTCGCCCTGCGTTTCATTCATAAACTTAATTGCTATTGCTGTATGGCCAACGTGGATTGCAGTTGCTATCTGCGAAACATTACGCAAGGTATACTTTATCTCTTTTACTAGGGGAAGATCTTGATTAAAGAATGTGAAGACCAGTTGTTGATGTATATGACTTCATTTTCTCTCCAAGTCACCCCTCTGTTCTTGCTTTTGCCCTTAAATTATAAATAGGGCGTCTTTAGTGGCACCATTGGGTCAAGCGACTTTTTGACAGTCATGCCACCATAAAAATGTTGGGCGCCCTTTTAAATAACAAAACTTGTCTCTTGGCCCTGTTTCAGGTGATCATGTATGTCGTTACGAGGCCAGGACGGGAGCTTCTATTCACTGTTGTGTCTCAGGAGGAGAAGTACAAAGCAAAGGTACAATAATTTATTAGCTTTTTTTACCCTTTTATGCATAATGCATCTACTCAGCTGTTCAAAAAGTGTAGTAGTATTTTCCTTCTTTCCAATCTCTATTTTCTACAGATATGCATAGACGTAGTCGTTCAACGGCTTGGAGATGCTTCAGCGGCCGGAATGTACAAACTTCTCTTCAGCATTCTTCATGGGAAGGCATCAACTGCCTCCCTATATGCACTCCCCGTAAGTTGACCGTTTTTCGTATTAGTCAACAGAACTTTTTCTTTACGACGTTCTCCATGTTTTTAAGTAAGATTACAATGCTTCATTTTTTCGATGTTCATGTTAAGGTATGTGTATCGTGGATCGCAACAGCGTTTTTCTTGGGAAGACGACAAACACAACGCGCAAAGGTTCAAACACATCTTGAATCTTCTTGATTCTTCTACTACTACTACTGCTTAAAGGATATGATGATCATTTTCAAGTTATGTGAAAAAACTTTGCATTTATTAATATTATGTAGTGGCTGTGACAAAAATATAGAATTGGCCGAGTATATTTGCAGTCAAGCGGCTCAAATGAAGCGAATCCCCATTCGAGCTTGAGCTCGATCTCTGCGAATTTGGGTTGTGAGGTTTCACCATTTTGAAAAGCTTCAAGAATTGATAGGGTCCATAGGGATACAAGAATATGAAATAATGAGTATGTAGGTAACAACCTTTTTTTTCTTCCCTTTTC
Organism: Gentiana straminea; assembly: GCA_036785695.1. Lineage (NCBI taxonomy): Eukaryota > Viridiplantae > Streptophyta > Magnoliopsida > Gentianales > Gentianaceae > Gentiana > Gentiana straminea. The sequence continues at coordinate 298,712 of JAVUPR010000342.1, forward strand.
TAACAGTTAATGATTTTGAGGACAAAGTTGTAATTTTACCATTGTTAGAGAAGATGATGTAGTGAGGTGACATTTGCAGATATACATTTTGATGTTATGCATAGAAAATGTTCACAGAGAGAAATTGATTCAACACTTTTTATTTACTTTTTTCTGTCCCAATTCATGAAAAATTTAAAACTGAAATTTTACAAATAACGTCGTTTTGAGTGTTTTACAGTCAATTTTAAAATCAATTTTAAAGCCTAAAATTGATTCTCACAATACAGTATAAAATTCAAATAAAAGAAATGATGGTGACATATAAGAACTAAAAATAAATGAAATAATATAGTGACATTTAAGGTTTACTAAACATCATTACATTTGAGGTTACTGTCCATTTGTGCTTTGATATTACTTTTATCTCCTTTCATAAATCCAAATTTACCAAAAAACCCCACACTCCAATCCCACAAATGCAAAACAATATACATACAAATTCCACCTATTATACCATAAGCTATAGAATAAGTCAACGGCATCAAAATCAAAGTCAAAAACGCAGGAATCGCCTGCCGCATATCGTCCCACTCGATCTCCACCACCGATTTCATCATTAAAACCCCGACCAGTATAAGCGGTGGGCCCACTGCCCACGGCGGTATGGACGCCAATAACGGCGTGAAGAAAAACGCTAGTAGAAAGTATCCGGCCACTGTCAATGCGGTTAGTCCCGTCCGTCCTCCTTCTCGTATTCCGGTGGAGGACTCGATGAATGTTGTCACCGGTGATGTCCCGAGCAATGATCCAATGACTATGGATGATGCATCTGACATGAATGCAAAATATTGACCCTCGAAATCTCCGTTGCTGTCAGTAAATCCTGTAAAACGGGATGCCAGGTTAAACAATCGTAAGCACCGACAAATTCAGAAAAAGAAATTGTTGAGGGTGGACCTTAATATTTACTCCCTCCGTTCTAAAATAACTGAGCTAAAACATTTTCCAATGCAAAATTTAATGCATTTTTCCCTTTTTACTCATCTCTTTAATTTTTCCATACATATTCTTAAATGCACTAGCATTATGTACTCCATCTTCCATAAGGGTATTCTAGTCTTTGTCTGATCATAGTCAAAACATTTAATTACTCTCTTAATCTGCGTGTTTTTGGTAAATGCCTCAATTATTGTAGAACGAAGGAAGTAGCGCGTTTGCGCGCGCGCGCGCGCGCACACACACACACATATATATATATATATATAGACTATTTATACACACACACACACACACACATACACACACACACACACACATACACCCATATATATATATAGACTATATATATATATATATATATATATATATATATTATTTTTTTTGCTTAAAACCCCGGTATCCGGAACCAACTGGTCCGACTAATCCGGAGTTCGGCCCGGGTCATGCCTGCAGAGTCTGACTCTTACTCATGGGTAAGGCCTGACCAAGAACTCTTTCAACATGACGTCTCAGAGGAAAATCAGACCGGTGGCCTCCCTAGGCATTCTCAACATGGCGACTCTTCTTCATATATTTTTTAGTTTGTCTTTTTCATCAAGAAATTTTGAGCATGTGTATTTTTAGTAAAAATACTATGGCATTTTTTTTGTACCACACCCAATCTAAATCATGCACCACTAGCTCTTTCTGTACCGAAGTAGAACCGATTTTGTGAAAGTCGATTCTGAAGCCTAGTACCGACTTTCCGTAGGTGCATTGGAACAAGAACCGACTTTATCAAAGTCAGTTCTCACCAATGCACCTACGAAAAGTCGGGTCTAGGCTTCGGAATCGACTTTCACAAAGTCGGTTCTACCGTAATACATAGACAAAGTGGTGCACGAATAGACCGAGTGTATTGCAAATAAAGCCCCTTAAACTAATGGTTTGTTTTATTAAACCTGCAAAACGCGCCATGGAGTAAAGAGTTCCGGTTGTATCCAAAATATCCACATACAAAAAAGTGACCAGAGCTTCCCAGAAATACCCTTTTCCAATGCCTCTAAAGCTTAATGCTCCGGCGGTGTTTTCAATTTTATGAACGTCGACGACTTTCTTGAAATACCGGTAAGAATCATTGCCGGCGGCATTATGCGGGAACGCCGTGACACTGGTTTTCCTCAGCCACGACACCGCCGTAACGAAAACGATTCCGTAAATCATTGCCCCTCTAATATTCTTCACCAAACAATAAGCTATAATTACAAACCCTACCACTCCTAGCCAAAATGTGGGGCTCTCCATACGCCCATGCAAGCATAGTATACCTGAGAAAATTGAAAATGTGATCATTAAAGTAAGTTTGTAAAGGGAGTTGAGTCGATACTTCCTAAAGTTTGAGTTCGACTCGATTAAAAAAAAAATACTTTAAGCCCCAAACCTAGCTTGAGCTCGAGCGAGTCATAAAAATCAAGGGTAAGAATCAACTTGACTTCTTTAATAATGGACATATCTTGACTGCACTCGTAAAACTTTATTATTTTCTTAGAATTCATTTAATTTTTAGAAAATATGAAAATATGACAATAATTGATTCAACTAATTACTAATGATTTATATAAATATTTTTTAGTAATGTTTTTATTCATATTTTTTTAGTGGGTTTTTATACATATATAATTAATTAATTATTTGATATAGCTTGAATAACTCGTGAGCTACTTGATTGCTTTTTTTGTTGGGGATAGCTACTTGATTGCTATATTTTAAAGTTCGAGATGAATTCGTTTAATTATTCGAGTATCTTGAACTAAAGAAAAGAACAAATCAAATCAATAATAACATGCGTACAAGTATGGGTAACTCACGAGTACTTACAACCCTAGTTAGAAGCTCAAGCTTGATATCGACTCAAACTTGAACTTAAAAAGAAAAAAAGAACAAAAAGAAAAATGCATCGAATCAACAATAATAGAGTTACGAGTACGAGTAACTCACGAATACTTACGCCCCTAGTCAATGGCGTATTGAGACAAATTTTTTTTTTTTTGACATAACGAAAACTAGACTTTTGTAGATATTAATTTATAGATATATTCATGAAGTTTGCATGTAGATGTTTTCTCAGATATATTTACAAATTTCGTGTGTACATATTATGGGTTCGAGTCTCACCATGTATATGTGTGAGTTATAGTTTCCTGATTTTAGATGAAAATAAAAGAAAAATCTGATATGATATGATTTTCAATTTTCTAGAAATACCTTCGGAAGCTGTGGATCCCGGCAACAGAGTGACAGTTCCGTTAGCTGATGTAATCACCGGAGCAAGCGAAACACGAGAAGACAGTGGACATGCACCGAGAGTGACTAACGTAGAAGAGCTATAACCGATTAAACCAACACCTTGGTTGTTTTGTAAACCGATAAAAGCCAAGAAAAGGCCGATTCCGGCGGCGGATGAGATTCTGACCGATTTGGGTATCAGTTTTGCTAGCTTTGACCGTAAACCAATTGCAGAAATAAAGAGGAAAATTAAACCTTCCATGAAGACAGCTGCTAGTGCACTTTGATAAGATATATTCCCTACGTAATCAAAACCATACGTATATTTGGGTTAATGTTTTGATTTTTTACAATCTTCTTGGCAACATATGGCAACACACGGTGAATGTAGCTAAAATGGACGTTCGACATCTATGAAGTTAAAACTCACCACACATTCGACTTTTAACGACATTTCAAATTTCTTTATGTTGTCACGAAAGTAAATTTGTTTGTGCCAATTACAATGACCTTCTCACCTTAGTTTGATTACTAATTCTGGAAAAACTCCAATAGATGAAGGAAGAAGGTGACACTGAACAAGGAGGAAAATCTATCTCATTGATTTCATTCATTCAACGGTACCAAACATAAATATTCAGTGATTACAATACACAGCATCCAAGGCACAACAAACTTTACCACATCATCACACTAAAGACAAAATACATAACTCAACCATTATTTCCACTAATACCCTTTATCTTTTCATCCCTCTCAAACTAATATGTGGCTCAACCACATTTAGTTTGTTTTTGAAGTTACAGAATGTTGTAATAGGCAAGGACTTTGTGAATAGATCAGCAATCTGAGCTAGTGGATGGAATGTAGCAAACTCTAAGCTGTTTTTCCAGCATTAAATTTCTTATGTAATGCACATCCACCTCTATATGTTTTGTCCTAGCATGATACACAGGATTCTGAGCCAAAGAGGTTTGCACCTGTGTTGTCACACCACAAGATAGGCACAACAGGAAGTCCAAATCTGATTTCCTTTAGCAGTTGCATAATCCATTGTATTTCAGCTCCCAGATTTGCTAGAGCCCTATATTTTGACTCACAATTGGATCTTGCAACAACAGTTTACTTTTTAGAACTCCAAGTAATTAAAGACTTTCCTAGAAAAACACAATACCTTCCAGTTGATTCTCTGTCGAAAGGACATGTAGCCCAATTTGCATCAGTGTAGCCATGTAGTTCCAGATTTCTGCTGGGTACAGAATGCAATCCTTGTCTCAATGTTCCCTGGACAAACCTAAGAAGTCTTTTGAGTGCCTGCCAATGCTCATTGTGTGGTTCTTGCATAAACTAACTCAGGACATTTACAGTATATGCTATGTCTGGTCTAGTCATAGTCAGATATTGCGAGCTCCTATTGCACTCCTGTATATCGTAGGATTAATCAAAGGTTCTCCCTACTGAGGTACAAGTTTTTCCAACAACCATAGGAGTAGGACATGGTTTAAGATACTCCATATTCAGCCTTTTCAGCAATTGAGATGCATAATAGGATTGTGTCAAGTACAATCCACTGTCATCTCTGAACACTTGCATTCCCAGAAAGTGTGATACTGGGTCTAAATCTTTCAGAGAGAACTTTGAATCAAGCTCCCTAATGAATTTCTGAATTAGGCTGTGGGAATTCTCTGTCAGCAATATGTCATCAACATAGACTAGAGCAAATAAGACCTTATCATCTGTCTTAAACATGAACAGAGAGTTGTCACACATGGATTGACTAAATCCCCAATTCAACATATGAGATCTAAATGCATCAAACCTTGCCCTAGGGGCCTACTTCAAGCCATATAAAGCCTTTTTTAATTTGCATACCTAGATGTGCATTTTCAGGTTGTACAAAACCTTCTAGGTGCTCCATGTAGACAGGTTCTTGTAAAGGTCCATCGAGGAAAGCATTGTTAATGTCTATTTGATGTAAATGCCAATTTCTAGACACTGCCAAGGCCAACATTATACTAATGGTTCATGATTTAGCAACAGGACTAAAAGTTTCATTGTAGTCTATTCCATAGCTTTGACTATAACCCTTGGCCACTAGTCTGGCCTTGTGCTTCAAGACTGTCCCATCTGGTTTGAGTTTAATCTTGAATATCCATATGTTCCCCACAACACTTTTTCATGGAGTAAATTTACAAGATCCCATGTTTTGTTCTGCATAAGAGTCTATATTCCTCTGCCATTGCCTCTTTCCATTCTGACCCTTGTAAGGCTTCTGACACACTTTGTGGTTCAGTTGAAATGAGTGAATATTAGCAATAGCTGCAGAGTAGACCTTAGGCTTAAATATCCCACTTTAGATCTAGTTTTCATATGATGAGACTGTGGTTGAGCAACTGACTGTTGGACACTTGTTATGACATTTTGAGTGTTAGGAGGTGGTGTAGAATCCGTGACACATGGTGATGATGCGGGTGATGATACTGGTGACTGTAAATGACTTGAATATGCAGAAGCATGGTTATAAAAAGGACTTGGCGATGCATCATTTTCAAAGCACTCAAAATTAGAATTTACCGATTCTGGGAGAATTGTTGGTAACAATTTCTTCTTCAGGATGCCTGCTCAGGATGTCTGTCGGTTCCCCCTCTTCCTGAGTAGTGGTAAGGATGATAAAGGGTGTAAAGGTGGTAGGATCAGTAAGGACTTGAGAAGAGGGTCCTTGACTGAAACCTTAGGAAAAGGGAAATTGGTCCTCATCAAATATCACATTGGTATATATATATATATATCCTACCAGTGTCATCTAGGCACTTATACCCTTTATGGGATGAGCTGAGACCTAGATTAACACATTTCTTAGTATGAAACTGAAATTTAACTTTGTGATAAGGTATGAGATTAGGGTAAACAGCACAACCAAAGGTCTTAAAGGACTTATTGTTAAGAGTGACATGATACAAACATTCTGTAAGAGACTTGTTGTGTAAAACAAGAGTAGGAAGACTATTGATTACAAGAACATAATTTTGAAAACTATGCCACCGGAACCTTAATGGCATGTGTGCTTGAGCAATTAAAGTCATCCTACTTCAACTATGTGTCTGTGTTTTCTTCAGCTCTACCATAATGAGCATGGTGATGAGGACAGGGGTGTCTAAAGATGATCCTCTCGGTTCTAAATATTGTTGGAAAGACCTATACTCACTACCCCAATCAGACTGTAGACATTTAATCTTGGCAGCAAATTGTGTTTCAACTAGAGCTTTGAATTTCAGAAAAGCATCAAAAGTTTCAGATTTAGTTTTTAATGGATAAATCTAAGTGTGTCTAGTATAATCATCCATAAAATGAACATAGTAAGTATAACCTTCAATAGATTTCACAGGGGCAGGACCTCATAAACCACTATGAACTAAAGCAAATTTAACATCAGCATGAGAGCTAGAAACATGATGATTCAATATGTGACTTTTACCAAACTGACATGGTTCACAGAAAGACAAACAACCAATAGTCATAACACCACAAAGATTTAAAACAGAATTGAGAATTTGACTTGATGGATGGCCAAGTCTCCTATGCCAAACATCAAGGTTGGTGTCTAATTTATTACAACTCACAGGATTCTTAGAAACATGAAAACATGAAGATATTTGTTTGGAGTGAAGGAAGATCTGGCTTGGATCATCAAGAGGTAGAACCATCTTTTACAGGTGCCATCATGGAGCTGACCCCTGAGAAGCATTGTCCCTGTAATTTTGTCCTTGACAAAACAACACAAACCATCAAATTCAACAACAATGGGATTATCATAAATCAGTTTTGAAATGCTAAGTAAATTCTTTGTTATCATAGGAACATGGAGAACATTGTTCAGATATAAAGCTTTATGTGGTGTATGCAAACTAGTGTGACCAACATGAGCAATTGTTAATTGTTCACCATTTCCAACAATTAAGGTATCATTACCATTATACTTAATGTTCATGCTCATGTTACCTAGCTCAGATGTAACATGATTAGTAGCTTCACTGTCCATGTACCATGAGTTATCACCAACAGTGTTTGGGGTAGAAACAAAAGGCAGATATCTGTTTAGCTCCTCCGCTGTAGCTCCACTGGATGGGGGTTGAAAATCATGCTCAAATCTGTGCTAGCAATCTATCACAGTGTGTCCATTCTTACCACAGAGTTGACATTGCATTTTAGGACCATTTTTTCCACATGACCTTCCACCTCTATTTCTGCCACCTCTTGAGCCCCCTGCCTCTAAAGTTGTTCTGATTGCTATTCCCATCAGGTTTAGGACTTGACGTGTTGCCTGTGTTTGAGTTTTGAAAATAGGAAGCAAAATGAGCAGAGGCATTGCCTTGATTACCAGTGGCGGATCCTCCAATAGCCAAAGATGGATTGAATCTAGCCAACAAATCTTCATGTGTGAGTAGTTGAGATTGAACTTCAGGCCAAGTTAATGATCCAATCCTTGAAGTAATATTCACTATGACAGCTTCATAGTCTTTATCCAGGACCCCTAAGGTAGCTAAGATCAATTTTGATCTAGAAATAGGATATCCTGCTGCTGCAAGGCTATCGCTGTAAGATTTCATCTGTGCCAAGTAGTCACTCATGGATTTTGATCCCTTTTCAGATTTAGTCAAGGCATTTTTGTATTCCAACATCTTAGCTTCTGACTGATTGTTGAACAAGGTCTCCAGTGGACCAAATTTCATGAGATGTGTTACACTCTATGACTTCAACCAGGGCTTGTTCTGTCATAGAACTAAGCAACCATCCTAGAAGCAGTTGATCTGCTATTTTTCACTCTTCAGTTGCTGGATTCGGTGTGTTTCCAAACAAACCAATATCCGGGGGTCTTGGTCTTGTTCCCAACAACAAATCCTCCAATTTGTGTCCCCTAACAATTGGTAAAACTGTATATTTCCAAAGGGGATAGTTATCTTGATTTAGTTTCACAGTACAGGTTTGTGTAAGATGACTGTTGAACGAAGATGGATTATGCATGAAAGGACTAGGGGACATAGATCTTGAACCAGAAAACATGGGAGGAAAAGAAAGTGGAACCATGGATCCGTGGATTTGAGAGAAAGGTGCACCACTAGAATACTCTGGTGGTGGATACAGAAAACCGGGGTATGGAAGGAAGCCAAAGTAAGAACTTACAGGTCCCGGTGCCCTCGTTTCAGTGACTGGAGCTGTAGAAATGTTGACACCGACTCGAGAGGTTTCAATTTGAGCTGACACCATAGTCTGAGCTACGGTTGCCGCTGTAATTTCCGGCAATGAGGTCCCAGAACTCATGACGTAGGTCTGTTTAGCTCGATACCAAGTTTGATTTTACTAATTCTGGAAAAACTCCATTGATGAAGGAAGAAGGTGGCACTGAACAAGGAGGAAAATCTATCTCATTGATTTCATTCATTCAGCGGTACCAAACATAAATATTCAGTGATTACAATATACAACATCCAAGGCACAACAAACTTTGCCACATCATCACACTAAAGACAAAATACATAACTCAACCATTATTTCCACTAACCCTTTATCTTTTCAACCTTGATAATAAAATGCCATATTTCGGTAATGAAACATCTATTATGCATTTTATCATTATTGATTATGACAAAATACATAAATGAATTATAGACTTTAATCAACGGGGAGATTGTATGCATTGCATTAATAATTTCTCATCTTTTATATAGCATTACTTTTACAACAATTGTGTTGCAACGAAAGATATAAAATAGTTTTACTAATTTGATTATAGAAGATCTCATATCAATACATAGTATTACTATCACAACGGTTTTGTCACAATGAATGACAAAATACTTTGACCCCCGTAGTTGTGGTGGATCTCATATCAATAAGTCGTACATCTTAATCAATAATATAAAAGTGTGTTATATCATTGTTTTTGACATAACTATTCTAGCTATCAGATTTTCCTACTAATAAATAAGAATAAAAGAAGAAAAAAAAAGAAAAATGTCATAACCACTCTGATTAAACAATTGTTATAAAAAATAATGAAAAATGTCATAACCACTCTTATTTCAAATTTAAAAAAAAAAAATTTCAACTTTTTAATAATTATTTCAATTATTTTTATTATATTTTATTATCCATTAGTATATATAAAAAACCTCCAAAAAAAAACTCCAACTAAAAACAAAAGGAGCCTTTGTTTTTTTACACGGTTTAAAAAAACTCATAAATGAGTTACTTTTTAACATTTCAAAGCTGTTTTTTTTTTTTTTGAGTGACTTATAACGATGCATTGTTCAATGTGAAATTGAAAACACATTTAATATTGATGACTTGAAATGTGAGAATACCTTGTATTATAAAACAAAAGCAAAAAAATTAAAATTCCCTTATTACGGGACAGAGGGAATATAACAATAAGATCGATCTCTAAATAAGTGTCACATCATTAGAAGTTTTACTATCACGTTATGTTGCAATAGTAGCGTCTGATTGTGTGAGTAGCATGTTCTAGGAGGACAAAAAAAAGGGTTTAAGATTGTTTTAGAAAAACAGGATATTTCATTGAATATATGAATAAATATTTTTTAACATTATTTCATTTCCTAAAAAAGAAAAACCATTATTTCGTTCCTGAAATGACAAACGACTTGAGAAGGTCCGGAAAGAATACAAGTTAAATTCTTCTTTCAATGCCGTCTTGAAATAAATCTCTGTTAGGTATACCAAATGACATACATTATAACTATTTATTTCTAATTACTGGTGTTTGATAAAACCTTTCTACCAGCTTTATAGGATAAAATATCTCCAACTAAGAGTATCTCCAATCATAAACTCATTAAAATGTTTATTATTACGTCACATCATCAATTTATAAACCTTTTATTTATAAACTTATTCTTCACGATAGATAAACCTCTAAAATGTTTATACTCGGACCCATCAAAATACATTTTTTCATCTATACTTTTTTGTTATGAACCGGTTGATGTTTAGAGTACCCATAATGGTGGGTTTATGAAAATGTTTGAACCTTTTTAATAAGTTTATCACCATTATAGTGATGCTGACTAGGAAAGGTTTGAAGGAAAATGTTGATAAATTTGAACCGGTTCATTGCATGATGATTAGGAAAAATAGAGGAGAAAATGTATTTTGGTGGGTCGAGTATAAACCTTTTAGAGGTTTATGGAGAATATGTTTATGGATAAAAGGTTTATAAATTAATGATGTGTCATGGTGATAAACCTTTTAATAAGTTTATGATTGGAGATAAACCTTTTTCTAAAAGCATTGCTTAGGCATCACCGCTCCAATGGTGTTAAACCTTTTTCAAAAGGTTTAAAGCTTTTGATAAACTCACCGTTATGGTTACTCTAATATCAAACTCTACACGTTGTGCTATTCAGAAAAAGTTCCGGATTAGTCGACTTTAATAAAGTTTAAAAAAATGACAAATGAAATAGCAAAGGGAGGAGTTTTACCGGAGCCATGGAAGCCAACAACTGTATATGCAAAATAGGCGTTGGCGCCCATTCCCGGAGCTAAAGCCAGCGGCAAATTAGCGAAAACCCCCATTATCACACACCCAATCAACGCCCCCGCCGCCGTAGCAACAATAAGGTCTCTACGTATCTTCACTAAACAAGCAGCATACCCTGGATTAACCGGGTCGAATTTGCAGGATCCATCTGGATAAATAAGATTATGATGCTTATTGTTACAATCGGAAGCAGAAATTGCAGGATCGGAGCATAGAGGAACACAATCGGAAACAGAACAAGTTCCACCGGAATCAGATAATATAGACGCATTTACGGCGAGGATATAAGCCATGGTGAGGAAAGTAGCGGTGCCGGCACGGAGCTCGGTGGTGAAGGATGTATTACGGTCGTTGAGCTTGAAATGTTGACCGACTCTGCTTTTGGCGACGAATGAGTTCAGGCGAGTTACCACCGATTCTTTTTGCAGCGGTGGTGTCGGCGGCGGCGGCGGTGGCGTAGCAACTTCGACATCCATGATGTGTTGGAGTCTGCCTACCGAAATACTAGTTGGCGGATAAAATGAGAACATGCAGATTCTTTTATGCTTTTTTTTTTTTGGGTTTTTGTAACCGAAGCTTTTTAACTGTACTTTCCTTCCATTGTGAAAGTTTAGATATGCTTTTGAATGTTTGCACAATATTGTTCACGTCATAATTATAAGTGACATCTATTGGTACCATCAAATTATTTTTGGCATTCTTTTTTTTTTATATTTTTAAATTTAATTTTTGTCACCATCAAATCACTTTTTGACAACACGTTACGAGCGTCAGATTTATTGACGTTTTTGTTAGTTCAAAACGACAGTGGGTCTGACGTTTTCACCTGTGATACATTTAAAACGTAAAATCAGTGTCAGTGACGTTGGAATGGAACACAAACGTCAGTTCCATTGACGCTCGTGCCGAGAATGGGCGTTAGTTCCACATACGCTTTGTGTTGTGCAAATAATAAAAATATTTAATGTGGTGCCAAGAGTGATTTATAGGGTGTCAAAAGTGATCGTGGTGCAGTGAACATTTTCGTCGTGCCAATAGAACCCACCTAATTGTATTAGACCAATTCTACCGTTGCATTACACCTCTATCAGAGAATCAGTCTTTATAAATTCGGTTTTGAAGCTAAAAATCGACTTTCCAATAGTTGATTCTTACAATACACCTCCGAGAGGTTTTTTGTTTTTTTTTTTTGTAACCGATTTCAAAAGGTCGATTCTAGTGTGTAGCATCGGTAAAATCATTGTGATACAAATAAATGTCCCCTAAGACAATGTGCTATATCTAGACTTTTTTTTTGACATTATCACAACTACTACAGTTGTGGAAAAATGAATGACATAATATAATTTTATACTATTGATTATGATGAATGACCCATTAATAATAATGTGTGATGTATTGATAATAATACAAGCATTTCATAATCAATGGTAAAAAAAATGTATAATATCAGTCGTTGTGCTACAAATGTTATGGTAGTAGCATCACGTTTTGTTTTCTGAGAGATCTCAGTGAGGCATCATGAGTAATTTCTCCGTCTCACCATGCTGTGATATTTGGTGAGTTAGAGTATTTGTGATAATAGCATTACTTGAATTTAATATCAATTAAAACACTCTCCGTTTGTTTTGGGTTGAAGGTTTTTTTTGAGGTTTTTTATATACTAGTGGATAATAAAATATAATAAAAATAATTGAAGTAATGATTAGAAAATTAAAATATTTTTTTGAAATTTGTGTAGATAAGGAAATGAGTGGTGAGAGAAATTGAAATAAGATAGTATAATGAATAAAATAATATTTTTTTGAAAGGAATAAAATAATGTTAAAAATGTAATAAAAGTAGATAAAGTGAAATTGTGAGAGATGATTTAATATTTTTTTATTTGTAGTTGAAGAATTGATTGGTGAGAGAATTGTAAGAAATTAATGATGGGTGATGTGATATATAAAACCCTAAAAAAAAAAAAACTCAACCCAAAACAAACAAAGGTCTGATGAAGATGCAATGATCTTGTGAGGGAAGGTTTAGCCATCTATCATGCACTGACCCGACCTTCATGCTTACCTGGGGATTCTCTTCAGTGTAATCTTTAAGGGTGACTCACTTATGATCTTCAATCAGCTCTCGACTCAAAGAAGATTTGTTTCATGCAAGAAGTGTAATTAATACCTTTAAAAAAAAAGAGTATAAATAGTGATTGTTTTACCATTCTACCGGCGTTGGTGTCTTTTTCATCTTTTTTTTTGTTGAAAGACAATGCAATATGCCAACTCGCATTTTAACAGGAGAAGGTCTTGGTTTAGTGGGAAGTGTAGAATGATGTTTCCTCATCATTCTCATGTAATTTTTGCTGCTTTTGTACATATTGATTAATAATATTTTCTCTTACCCCTCAAAAAATCATTTCGAAAATTTATTAAATATGTTTCGTTTTTCGAATATTCGACAATATGGTATTGTTAGGAAGAATGTTACAAAATGCAACAATATCTTTGCGTCAAAAGAGACCTACAAAATGCTACAAACTCTTTGCATAAAAAAAAAAAAAAAGACCTACAAATATGACGTGCCACTAAGGACACTCTAAGGTAGCCACAAGTCCATGAAAACCAATAACATGAGTCTAAAAGGCTAAGACATGGCTCAACTACTTGTATCACACTTAGCCTCGACTATAATCATCTTCTCTTAAAGCCATTGAAGGCCTCCGAAAACATGCCAAGATTGTATTTGTGACATGACTTACCACTGATATAGGGCTCCACGAATGTATAAATCACGCATTCATGATCTCACAGAAATCTTAAGCCCGATATACACTAGGTTATCAATCTGGAGGCTCCCTTAAATCACGCATTCATGTTTGTATATCATTATCATTAATTCATTGCTTGAAATACCTATATTATTCTAACCGGGGAAGAAATCCCCCAAACTCAGTAACCCTAGCGGTTCTTGATGATTTGAATGTAATTTGATCGTTTTACCCTAAAAAAAAAAGAAATGCCGATACTATGAAACACTTTTTATGCATGCAAATAGCGGCCCTACCATTAGAGCCCCCAAAGACAAGTTTCAATAAAAAAGAAGTCTAACAAACCCAATCATCCAGCTTATGCAATGTCTATATGTAAAAAATATCAAAAAATTCGACTTTCATTAATTATTTTGTATCTAAATGTGCTAGAAGAGCGATACAAACTAGTGATTTATAAGCATGTTTTGCATTGCATCTAAATATGCTAGATGCAAAAGTATTGAGTTACTATTTTGTAGGTACGTTTTATGGGTATCAATGAATTAGAATTTTGAATCTAATTATGTTAGAAACGCGATATTAAAATAGTATTTTGAAGTATGTTTTTCAAAATAAACCGTCCGACAAAGTCGTCTAAGAGCCCGAAAACTTGAGGGCGGCCCGTACGCAAATGTTATAATCATGAAAGTTTACAGAAACAAGCCATTAGAAGTTAAAATATGATTTTAAAGCACTAGTTATCATAGATTAATTAATTTTCCAAAATTAAAGATCCAAAAAGTACTTTTTTTTTCCCCTCCCTATACGGCTATACATATAATATAAAAACAGCAATAACATTTGGTACTGTTATCGATCATGAACATGATTTGAAGACACCAACTTTTCATGTAGCCAATAAGAACTAGCCGATCGCCGCATGGCTTTGGACAGAAGTTTGAAAAAGGAACTATTTTGAGTTGAAGTAATGATTACATAATAATATTATATTGATTTGACATGGTCCAACCCTCCCACCCGATAAATACTTGTGTGGTGTCTCAACGCGTGTGTGGAGACACCGTGTGGTTCAATATGAACCACACAGTTTCATTCTGTATTTAAACTGTGTGGTTCTAATCGTTTTACTCGTCACTTCACCTAAAAAAAATACTCTCCACACAAGTATTTCCTTTCCACCCTACCAATCCTCCTCTTTTATGGGGAAATTAGAAAATCAGGTTCGGTCCTCCCCCTATTTGTAAAAAAAGTTCGCTTTTCGAGAAACTCGATTATAAGTAATACGGCAATAATATTGTCGTTAAAACTTCCATACTCCAGGTTAGGATTCAGCTGTCCTTTTACGACACTTAAACTCTTTACCATTATGCCATATTCTGGGGATAGTTCATCATAATTTAGAGTTCAAAAGTATGTGTGTTATTTGTTGTGGGTGACTCATGTTGTTGGAGTAATAACATCATCTTCATTTCTTATGGGAACTATTATTTGCACATCGTCTATTCTATCGGTGCATTAAATCGATCACACAGAATCATAATCGATTTTCATAAGGTCGATTTCACAACCATATATACAGCTACGGAAAGATGGTTTTTAGCTCAAGAGCTGACTTTTAGAAGGTCGATTTTACTACGGAAAGATGGTTTTTACTGTAGAATCAGTGTGGTGTAAATAAATGCTAATTTTCATATATGTCACGGGTTTAATTTGTGTGGGACGGGGGCTCGGGAAATTCTTAAGGGGACATTCAATTTTGTGTGTAATAGTTATTTATATATACTTAAAAAACACATGTACTTTCAATGCAAATAACTGTTGAATAGTAGTAATCATAAAGTGACTATGCAAGAATTTCCCGAGAGCGCCGGGGCAACGGACTTCCATGTGTAATCTTTTTTTGTTTAGTGAAAGTTGATGTGATATTTTAAAATACATGTTTTTCCTAGTTGTACCACACCACCACCACCAAAAGGAAACAATTATTTGGTGTCCCCTTTCAACTTTGGAAAGGGAATAAAATGTTTTATACAAGTTGATACATCACCCTCTAGAAACAACTTTAATGTCATTTTTAAGGAAAAGTACAATTAAATTGTTTGGCCAAAAGGCCCAAATTTAGGGAAACCTTATCGTTGATTTTTTAGAAGATATGATAGTTTAACGATGGTGTATTTAAATATGTATATAATTCACGTCCATTTAAGCTTTTGAAAGTTACATTAATTGTTGATATGTAAGTAGTGACGGACCTACATCTACAGTTAAGGGGGGCAACTGCCCTCCCTTAATCCGAAAAAATCCTACTAATATATGTAGTATGTATCTTGTTTGTCGCTTCTTAAATTTTTTATTTGTCTTTTTAAATTTTTTATTCCCCTACTTACCCAAGATCCTACGTCCGCCATTGTATGTAAGTAAGATATAATAGAATATTTATATCAATTGTTTTGACGAAAACGAAAGAAGGTTACTTTAGAAAAAGATTATATGCATGATGAAGGCCAAACACAAGTAATGAACCAAAATTGTCTACCAAGCATGCAACTTCTTTCTCCCCCCAAGCAGGCTGAAGGTCAAATGGATGATGTTGGGTGACAACTCACAATGAAGAAGCAAGTCTAGGAAGGTAAAATGGTTGACAAGGACACAGGACATGCCTCAATCGGGATTACAGAAGGTAAAATGGTTGTCAAAGGGCTTGTTGACCCTGTTAAGAAGAAGTACTTCTAGCTGCTCCCACTAATTTGGTAAATCAAGTGATAGAGTACTCTGAAGGTTGTCCTATAAGCAATCCGTTCGAGGTCCTATCTATGCCTTTGACAAAGAAAACTCTAAAGTCATCGGGTATAGATAGCCAAGATTCTAGGGAAGAAGGCATATAAGGACAAAAAATTTGATAAACGGTCGAGGACAAAAGTAATATTTTCACGATTATAAAGGACAAAAATCACAAATGTTACTTTAAAAATGTTCTTTGTGTGTTAACGTTGTTATTTCACATACGTTACTTCATATATGTTACTTCATAAATGTTACTTTTGTCCTTATTAAATTACAATGTCTTTCATTCCCCTTTTTTTGATAATTTTGTCCTTCTCGACAAAAAACTACAAGATTCTATCCAAGCGGAGCTCAAATATGAGTTTAGACCCAAAATCTCAGCTGTGTGAGTATATTTCGGATAAGATTTTTGAAGAGAAATTTACTCTGATTCAGAAGATTACTCGAATTCGGAAGGAAAAACAAATCTTTAATCTTTAGTTTTGTTGACTTTTTTTTTTTTTTTTTTCCCCAAAAACTAGATACTCGGTTTTGTGAATTTCAAAATATTTCAATGAAATAAAATCTTTATTTAAAAAAAAACGAAATATAATTAGCTTCAATATCGCAATCATAAGTTTATATACACCAAATTTATGATTTTAGCAAGTCAAATCGTTTCGCTTTGAGGGGTTTTTTTTTTTTGTTTTGTTCTGTTCTTCTTTTTGTATACACCTTTAATCGCTAGCTTCACTAAAAATGTTGTTAAAAAAATAGATAAACTAAATACGCTAATTATGGTCAAGGTTGAAAATTGTGTCTTCTCAAAAGTTTCTATAAAAAAAAAATGAAATGAAGAACTTTTTTTGAAGCATTCAGGAGTGTCGGGGCCGTGTCGAGTAGTAACGACAGCAATCGGGGTTGTGTCGAGTAGTATCGACTATAGCGTGTCGGATATTAAAATTTTAAATAATATTATTTTAATTAACCGACACACATCCGAAACGTGTTTCCGGAGACGTATCGTGTCGAGATAAGTAAGTGTCTCTCACATGCACACTACACTCGACTCACAGATTGAATTGCATGTGGGTACTTCTTAATCCATAACACGTGACTAAACGTACATTTTTATACAGTTGATTAATTATAACGCCTATAAAATTCATCGTGTCAATAATTTTGTTGTAATTATTTAGTTATATTAATAAGAATTAGTGGCCTCTCTAATACATCTGGAACTTGCACGTAGATATATGTTGTAACGCTCCCAGACCCCGGGCCTGGTAGCGCTAAATGAGTCATAAATATCCGTTCAACTGCTTAGACCACCGTCCTCACTTGGTCTAAAAGGGCTAACCCGAGTTGACAAGACATTTATGTCTCACACTTATATGGGGGTGAGCATTCTCTTATTTTTACCGATGTGGGACTTTACATTCTCTTATTTTGTCGATGTGGGACTTTACATTCTCCCCCTCTTATAAGGGACTGGCGTCCTCGCCAGGACGGCCGAGCTGAGACTGTTCCCGGATCGTCCCTACCAGAGGTAACTAGAGGCCATCCTTACACCGTCTTCTTGTACGGTACAGCGCATAGTTCCGTCTGACAGTCGGCTCTGAATACCATTCTGTAACGCCCCGCACCCCGGGCCTCGATAGCGCTAAATGAGTCATAAATGTCCGGTCAATCGCTAACCGCCGTCCTCGCGTGCTAGACCGCCGTCCTCGCTTGGTCTGCATTCTCTTAAAAGGGCTAACCCGAGTTCATATGTCTACGTGTTTGCTTCTGTACCTTAAACCGATTTATTTGATACTATGAATGACTAGTTACGTAGGGACCGTTTCGTGTTTTGAGAATAATATGGTTGAGTTGAGTACAAATATATTTTTATGGTACAACCCATACTCAACTCATGAAATGCAACCCAAATTCATTTTTATCGCGCAATTACGGGTTGAGTTAGATTCAAGGGCGGACGCAGGATCTCGGGTAAGGGGGTAATAAAAATTTAGGAATAAGGGGGAACGACACAAATATTTCATTAATTAAGGAGAATAACAACTTTTTTAAACTTTTGCATAAAAGACAAAACTATTTTATTATCTATTTTTAATATTCAGTGTATTTTTTTCAAAAAAAAAACCAATACACTTTTTCTTTCATCCATCTTTTTTAAATACTCGTATCTCTTAATTTAGAATTTCAAATTTGAAAATTCTTTCACAAAATGTTTTATTTTTTCATGCTCTTTATTTTGATACCACATTCACCATATTCCGACATGATTTCCAAAAATCCGCTATCGAAATTAACTATTGTTTGAAATTCTCTGTTTTTCAGGATTCAGTGGGGAGATTCACTGAGTGAATTTCGACAGTGAATCTCACGAAAAACGATGTAATGATATCGAACCAAGTCTCAAAACGAAAAACATGAAAAAAATAAAAAAATTCAGTGAAAAATCGCATTTGGTGATATAGATCAAAATATATAATTGTTTGAAAACGGGAGAGGAAAGAGAAAAAAATAAAATTGGAGTAGGTAAGCATACAGTAGCGCGCATTTTTTATTTTTTATATTTCGTTTTGTCTTTAAGCTATAGAAATTATAAAAGTTGTCATTCTCTTTATAAAAAATGTTAGGCTGTCCGTTATTTAAAAATATTCTAAAAGATGACCTTATTCCCAATTCTCCTTAAAATTTTAAAGGCAAATAAAAAATTTAAAAGGCGACAAACGCTATGTTTTGTATATATATTACTATAATTTTTTCGGATCAAGTATGTAGCTCCGCCACTGGTTAGATTAAAGTGGGATCGGGTTGTGACATTTTGTCCACCCCTAACCCCATCTGACGATACGGGATTTCATCCCTCCACGTGGAATAATCTGATTGGTCCAGCGGGCATGTGGAAAAGTCTATGAGGATCGTCCACATCGGATCGAATTCGAGACACACCAGTGAAGACTATAACTACCGACAGATTCTGCAAGTGTCTTACCTCGATCGCCCACGTCGATGTGCATCGAGTCGAGACCAAGGCTTCCTGTCCAGACACCCGGGCCCACCATCCAACAGGTTGCTTGGGCAGGAGGGCAAGGCCCATTTAAGGGTAATTATGTCAATAGACCAAACCGCCCCAAGTTTAGGGCAGAAGAAGGACATGTGCCTATAAATACATCATTCCAGGAACTACGAAGGGCTTGATTCCTGGACATTCACACAGGATACGTAGGCAATCCAAGATACATTCTTGGACTCAGCCATAAAACACCAAAAACACCATTTTTTACATAGTTACAGCCGTTCGATTCCTTTACAGCTCATCCTTAGATTACACGTGGCGCTGATTTATCGGTTGTGCGTTATTTAGCATCGTCATTTTGGCGCTAGAAGGAGGGCCTTCTACCGGTGAGTTGGTAAAGA
Source organism: Gentiana straminea (assembly GCA_036785695.1). Lineage (NCBI taxonomy): Eukaryota > Viridiplantae > Streptophyta > Magnoliopsida > Gentianales > Gentianaceae > Gentiana > Gentiana straminea. The sequence continues at coordinate 318,469 of JAVUPR010000342.1, forward strand.
TATCGCAATGGCTCCAAAGAAGAAGAAAGAAACCGACGAGCGTAAGAATCCGCGATCGAAGAGCATACGGATATTGATCCCGTGGGGGTTCAAGTTCGGGAAGTACCCACCGGATCCGTACCGTAGTTGCGAGCAATCAAGACCTCCGCTTCCCCCGCAAGATTACGGGACATGGCGGACCACTTGGCGTCTTTAGATGAAGACGCCCTGAAAAGAGTGGTGGCGTCAGCATTCATAGGTAAGGGAATTTGTAATACCCCAGAGGAACGCCTGTTAGACCCACCAGGTCGAAAGGAGCGTGAGAATGCTAGAGGAAAGAGGCCAGTTAATCCTCGAGAAGAGCATGAGGATGAAGTGGAAATCAGCATAACCAGGAAGCGTCCCGAACATGAAAAGCAGCAACAACAGGTCGAAGAGAGCATTCGAAACGAGTTTAACCGTATCGTAAGGAAAGAGCAGATAACAGAATGGCTCGAGTCGCCTTTTAGCCCAGAAATCGAGATATATACGATGCCAGAGTCGTTTAAGCCATCAAAGATGGAACCCTACGACGGTACCACAGACCCGGAGGATCATTTGTACCGATACATATCATTGATGAGGTTGAGAAACACAAACGATGCCATGAAGTGTCGTGCCTTCGACACGTTGCTCACGGGTCGAGCTCGAGAGTGGTTCCATAAACTACGCCCCGGTCGATCTCAAGTTTTTTACAGTTAGGCCAGAAATTTCGAGATGCCTTCATTGGAAACAATAAGTTCCATCTCAGTGCCACCCACCTCATGAATATCAAGCAAGAAAAAGGGGAGTCGACCATCGATTTTATGAGGCGTTTCAACCTCGAGGCCATGAAAGTGCATAACGCCAGTGATGCGCTGCAGGTCAATGCCTTTGTCTGAGGTCTGCGCAATATGAAGCTTTACGACAAGCTCTCCAAGAAGATGCCAAATGATATGGACGAATGTGTAAACATAGTTCACAAATTCTGCCAAGGTGAAGAGGCAGTGCGTCTGAACACCATTTCACTTGGTCTCAATTCAAGGAATGACACCTGAGGCCAGTCCATAGGACAGTCAAAGGGTTGAAACGACGAAGGGAAATCTAATGTGTTTGATCGATTAACAGCTCCGATCACAGATCGACTCGGAAAGAAAGGGAATCTGAAAGAGCGAGATTTTATCCCTCTGAACCCATCACGCGGAGAGGTGCTGGCTATTATGATTAAGAAGAATATCGCTCGAACACCTAAGCCAATGTCCAAGGACCCTGAGAAGAGAAAGAATACCCACAAGTATTGTGATTACCACAGGGATGTGGGACATGACACAGATGAATGTTTTGATTTGAAAAGAGATATCGATGCCTGCATTCAAGAGGGTCGATTGGATGAGGTGATTGACCGATCAGAGAAGGACGAGCCCAAGGGTCGTCGTGAGTATAAAAGAAAGAGTTATAACGGGAAGAAAGACCGATCGCCGCGTCGAGACAATCAGAGGCGAAGGGATAGATCATCTGAGCCGACCTACAGGGATAACCGACGGGATGATCATCGGGAAGATTTGAATCGAGACCCTCACGGGGATAACCGCGTCGGATACGACGTCAACACAATTGTGGCAGAGCATGGGTCTGATCGACCTAGATCCAGTCGACAGTCTTCGGACAGATCGAGGGAGTCGAAGAAATTGAGGTTCACAACGGAAGTGGGTTATGGGCCCAAAGATGATATACCGAGTTCGCACAGCCATAGTGAAGGGTTGGTGATAGAAGCGGTAATAAGTCGAGGTCGGGTAAAGAGAGTCTGCGTCGACAGTGGAAGCGCCGTCAACATCCTCTATTACTCAGCCTTTAAAGCCATGAGGTTGAAGGATGAAGATATTGTGCCATTATCCACCCCTCTATTTGGATTCACAGGACAAGCCATTCACCCTGTCGGGTTGTCTCGGATTTTATCTAAGCAAAATATACAAGTAATAAATTTATAAATCCGGTATACCCCAAGTGTAGGGATCGTAGTATAGAGGTTAATACCGGAGTCGATCTCAGGGAATCGGGGTATCTAGTTCATTAATTCTTCTAATTTGTTACTACTAAAACAAAACTAAAAACGATAAAATAAACTGGACAGAGGATTGTCAGTCCAAAGCCAGGAAGGATAAAAGCGAAAACGAAATCTAAACTATAAACTATAAAATAAACAGTAAACAAGAAGATGATCATGGTGATTAAACAATGAACAAACAAATATTCCTCCGATCCCGCAACCCTTAATTTCCTCTCTAAAGTTATCTTGTGATGATTTAATTAAAGATGTGGTCCACCTAACGGAGGTATGAATTCCTACTCTCGTAGTTAATTCGCCTATCAATCTCTCATCTCTCGATATATAAGATTGACGCTCTCAAACCAAGGTGTAAGATCTCTCAATCTAGCAACCTAGATATTCAACCTATCAACTCTCGTTATGTCAAGATTAAAAATCCCATCTTTCCTATGGTGATCTAAGGTTTACACCGACTCTCGTCATACGGTAAACATCAATAAGCAATACATCTCTCGATATCGATTGCATAACACATAAGCATAGAAAAAATACAACTTTAATCTAAATCACAAAACAAACTTAGATTGAAAATATAAAAACCTGCTGAAAAGGATTCACATCGTTTGAACAATTGCTCAAACCCCCAAGCACTCAAAGCATCAAAACATCAAAGCAAAACGAAAATAAAAAGCGGAAAAGAAACACCCTCGGCCGGCCAAGCACCAAGGCTCGGCCCGGCCGAGGTGACTTGATCTCGAAATTAGGGTTTTCTAAGTGTAAGATGCGATCTAGTACATCCCCTAGGGTTTAAGGAATGCGTATATTTATAGGGATTTAAGGCGGCTGCTGCTAAGTCGGTGTACGGACGCCCGTTTGACATGTTGGACGCCCGTCCATCTTGAATGAATTCTTCGAGTCGGGCCGAGTCTTCTCAAACGCCCGTCCTATGTAAAATGGGACGCTCGTCCACTGAAAATCTGAACATCCTGAACCAAATTTCTCCTCCTGGACGCCAGTCCACCTCTTTGGATGCCAGTCCACTGGACGCAATGTTAAACGCTCGTCCATCTTGCATCTTCATTCCAATCTCATTTTGCATCTTCCTCCTTCCATTAAATCTCCAATTATGACATGTTTATGCACCTACAAAACCACAAAGACATGCAAAGTGTAAAACCATAGATAATTACCAATAAAACCACGAAATTAGCTCAGGTTTACACTTAAAGACTTTTAAAACTCATTTGCTCAATAATTCGATTAAACCCTTAATTTCTATGCAAATAATACGAATATGGAGGAAATCATTATAAAATATAACGTTATAAATCATATAAAATCATCCTTAACACGGGTCGATCAATTTATTGACAACAGTTGGAGACGGGGAAAAAGGCCGGACAATGGAGACGACCTATGTCGTAGTTAAGGCCCCATCAGGATATAACGTGATATTAGGCCGACCAGCTTTATACGATCTCAGAGCCATCATCTCGACATTCCACAACAGCATGAAATTCCCCACCTGGTATGGAACCCATGAGGTAAAAGGAGACATCGAGGTGGCCAGGAATTGTAGCTTGGTCACAATCAAAGGGAAAGGAGTTGGACAAGTGCTGGTTGAGGAATTAATACCGGAAGAAGAGGATGATCGAAGCTGGGTCTCTGTCGATCCGAAAGAAGAGATCCGTGTCTGGAAAGAAGAGGAGGGCCAAGGGGTCCAGATCGGGAAGTGGTTGTCACACCCCGACATGAAAGCCTTGGTCGACCTCCTGGTCGAGTATCGAGATGTGTTCGCGTGGAAAGCAGACGACATGCCAGGCCTATCGGCAGATATTGCAGTGCATCAGCTCAATGTCGATCCAAAAAAGAAGCCGATACGGCAAAAGAAGAGGAACCTCTCTCCTGAGAGGAAGGACGGTAAGGAAAGAAGTTGACAAGTTGTTGATCGCTGGGATCGTCAAAGAAGTGCTCTATCCGGATTGGTTAGCCAATCCTATGTTAGTTAAAAATACAGATGGAAGCTGGCGAATGTGCGTAGATTTCACAGATCTCAACAAAGCATGCCCTAAGGATTCGTATCCGCTCCCGAAGATCGATCAGTTAGTCGACTCGACACTGGGCTTCGAGGTGTTCGGTTTTCTCGATGCGTATAGGGGATACTACCAGATCTTCATGGACCCCCGAGACTCAGAGAAAACCGCATTCACAACAGAGTTTGGAACGTTTTGTTTTGTGACAATGCCGTTCGGCTTGAAAAACGCAGGGGCCACCTATCAGCGGACAGTCAACAAAATTTTCAAGGGACTGATAGGTCGGAATATGGAGGTTTATGTGGACGATTTGTTGATCAAGAGCAAGTCCATAGGACAGTTTCTTGACGATGTCAGAGAAGTTTTCGAGGTGCTGCGGGCTGCGAACATGAAGCTCAACCCGAAGAAGTGCACTTTTGGGGTTCGATCTGGAAAATTCTTAGGCTATATGATATCAAGAGATGGGATTCGAGCTAATCCAGATAAGATCGAGGCTCTGAAAAACATGCCCGCACCTCGTAACGTAAAGGAAGTACAACGATTGATAGGTCGGATGGCCGCCCTCAATCGTTTCTTGTCGATATCAGCGCAGAGGGCCCTGCCTTTCTTTAGGATACTGAAGAAGGCGAGTCCGTTCCAGTGGGATGAGAAATGTCAGAGAGCGTTCGATGACCTGAAAGGGTATTTATCTGATTTACCGACACTGTCCTCACCTCGGGAAGGAGAGAAACTCTTAGTTTATCTGGCAATCTGTGAAGAGGCGGTGAGTGCAGTGTTGGTTCGAGAGGGAGACCAGGGGCAGATCCCGGTTTATTTTGTAAGTAAGGCATTGCATGGAGCCAAGATCAGATACACACCTGCTGAAAAATTAACATTAGGTCTGGTTCATGCATCAAGGAAATTGAAGCCGTATTTTCAAGCACACCCCATAGCTGTGCTCACTGACCAGCCTTTGAAGCAAATTTTGGAAAAACCTGAGACATCGGGTCGATTAGCAAAATGGGTTGTCGAGCTAGCTGAGTAAGATATCGAGTTTCTACCACGTACCGCCATCAAGGGTCAGGCTCTGGCATACTTCCTAGCCGAAGGGTTATCAATTCAATTGGAACAAGATAAGCAGTCATCAGAAGAACAATGGACCATCCACGTCGATGGTGCCTCGAGTAAAGAAGGAGCTGGAGCTGGTTTACTGCTGGTTAGCCCTAAAGGAGAAGAATTCCCCTATGCACTCCGATTCGAGTTCAAAGCCAAGAACAACGAAGCCGAGTATGAGGCCATGATCACGGGTTTGAAGCTAGCATCGAAGTTGGGGGACGAGAATCTCTTGGTATATAACGACTCTCAGCTTGTGGTGAATCATATACGAGGTGAGTATGAAGCCAAAGAAGAATCCATGAAGAGTTATCTGAAAGTTGTTCAGGGGTTGATATCGAAATTCAAGACAGTTCGCATCGAGCGAGGGTGCCTCGAAGTGAGAACAAGAGGGCCGACGCGTTGTCTAAACTCGCGTCGAACTTCAAATTGAAAAAGAAGGTTCTGGTGGAAATGTTGGCAGAGCGGAGTTACAATGAAGTCGATGTGCAACCAGTGGTTCAGGGATCGACGTGGATGAACCCGATAGCTCTGTACTTGAAAGATGGAATTCTCCCGTCAGACAAGTCTCGGTGCCGAAAGATCCGACTACAAGCCTCCGGGTATGCCCTATTTGACTATGTCCTTTATCGAAAATCGTTTGTAACACCTTGGATGCGATGCGCATCGGAAGACGAGGGGCTTATCTTCTTGAAGAGATACATCGAGGGGTTTGTGGTAATCATTGCGGAGCTCGAATGTTGGCGAGAAAATGTAAACTAGCAGGCTATTTTTGGCCTTCCATGCAAAAGGACGCCAATCGATTGGTCATGAGATGCAGGGCTTGTCAGGTTCATGATGTGGTGACACACCAACAGGCACGGGAGATGAATGCCATCGAATCGGTGTGGCCGTTCGATGAGTGGGGGGTCGATATAGTCGGGCCTCTACCTCGAGCTCCGGGTAATTTCAAGTATGTTGTGGTCGCGGTTGAATATTTTACAAAGTGGGTTGAAGCCAAGGCTCTTACGGACACCAGAGCTCAGACCGTCAAGAAATTTCTATGGGAAAATATTTTGTGCAGGTTTGGAATCCCGAAGTATCTGATATCGGATAATGGTACTCAATTTCTGGATGACCGAGTGCAGGATTGGCACAAAGAGTTCAAGATCGAGCATAGAACGACGTCAGTGGCCCGACCTCGGTCCAATGGACGGGTCGAACAAACAAACGGGGAAAATTAAATTTGGCTTGAAGAAGCGGTTGGAAGATGAAGGTCGAGATTGGGCGACTCGGTTACCCAACGATTTCGTGGTCGTATCGAACAGCACCCAATTCGGCCACCCAAGAGACCCCTTTCGCCATGGCCTATGGATGCGAAGCAGTGATACCTGCAGAGATCGGACTAGCCTCGCCCCGAGTTTTGGCATACAACGTTGAGACAAATGCTACAGACCTGCTTCAAGAGAAAGATAATATCGAAGAGAAGAGAGAGGTTGCGGCGTATCGAATGGCCAATTATAAAAGAAAGATCTCCCAGTATTATAATTCGAGGGTGAAATACAAATACTTCCAAGTGGGGGATCTCGTGTTGAGGAAGAATGAAGCCAGCAGGCAGGACCCAATAGGCAAGCTCGAGCCGAATTGGGAAGGTCCATATAAAATTATGAAGGTGCATCCTAAAGGATCGTATCGGTTGGGCAGGTCGGATGGAAGCACAGTGCCTCGAACCTGGCACGCCACCAACCTGAGAAAATACTATGTTTAGATTGCATTCACTTTATGACATTTGCAACTTTGCTTTCTTAATTATTTGTAACAAGTCGATATGACATTTGATTTCAATGCTCTTTATCAAAGCAGTTTTCCTTTTTTAATTATGCTGTACTTACAAGCTCATCTAAAAAAGAAAAGGGGAGCAGAAGAAAAAGCGCAAAATTCCACCACGACACCAAGCCCTCGACACGGCGAAGCCGGAACAAATGGTGAATAAAGACAAGTCACTGACAATGCTTATATCACTTCCGAGCTACGAGCCATCGACACGATGTGACAGAGCCAAGTCATTGACTGAGCTTATAAATGGTGAATAAAGACAAGTCACTGACAATGCTTATATCACTTCCGAGCTACGAGCCATCGACACGATGTGACAGAGCCAAGTCATTGACAGAGCTTATATCAACAAAAATAGTGAAAAGGCGAAGTCATTGACAGAGCTTATATCACTCCCGACTTTCCAATAAGCCACGATGCGAGGTAGTCGGAAGATCCCACGATGGATACCTAACTCGACCAGATCATAAGCACCACGATGTGCGACAGTCGAGTGAGGACCACACCCCACAAGGCAACGTTTAAAAGGGATTAAGTCCAAAGGACTACACCCTAGACAAATGATCAATAAAAGACAAAAGGCATTCAATGGAAAAGCATAGATTTAAATTCAAGAATCAAAATGCAAATTGAAGTCTACCAGGTCGAATCGACAAAATACACATCTAGACAAATAAAAATATCAAAGTCATACAACCAGATCGAATAGGAAAAAGTTCAATAAAAGATCAATGAAAGTTGTGGCAGCAAAGAGAGAATCGTCAAGCAGCTGGCTGATTTGAGGTAGAGGCGTTGGGGTCGACCTGTTCTTCCAACTCGTCGTTCTCCGCTCCATCTCCCTCCAGAGCAGGGACCACATACTTGTCGTAAAGTGACACGCCAGCTTTGAAGTATGTAAAATATCGTCCATATCGGGGGATGGCCTCGGGATCATACAAGTATGCCTTCTCGATACTCGAAACTTCGAAGTTAGGGACGACCATCTTGACCTGATCCAACGCATTCGAGAACCCTCCCTTTCATAGCCTGAGTCATCAGCAATGCCAGGTCATTTTCGAGCTCTTCAGATGCCAAGAAATCTTTTCTGGCCGCTTCGAGACGAGTCGTGAAGCTATCGACCTCAAGCTGAAGGTCGTCTCGAGCCTTAGTAGATCCAGCCAGCTCAGATTTTGTTTGGTCCAACTCTGACCTCACCATCGCTAGCTCAGCATCCCTGGCGGATAAGTCTTTTTGTGTTTTGGACAGATCGTCTCGGGCGGTTGCCCAGTCGGCTTCCGACTTGATGCGTCGATCCTCCAAGCTTGTTCACCTTGGCCTTGACTTTTCTATGTCGAGGTCATCTTGTCAATGATTTCTTTTTGTTCCTCTAAAGGCCGCCGAGGGGACTCAATTCTATTCAGAGCTACTTTAGTCGCAAGACGAGTCTCCAAGGAAGAGCACCATTAACATCGGAAACAGATATAAATTCCGGAACTACAGGACAAATAAAAAGACTTACAGCTCGATGGCTTTTCATGATGAAGTCATGCAACTCTTCCGGAGTCATGGCTTCCATTTCTGCCACGCTCATTCCTGGGATCGGGTCGGAAGAGTTTGGTGGAGCAAGGTGGCGAGTCTCCTACCCGACTCCATGCCTTACCTCAGAGGTTTTCTGGCGCTTCCTCGAGACGGGGTTCTCCTCGGCTTGTTCGGTCACCCGAGCCTCGTCTGGCTGATCCCTAAGGATATCAGATGTCGACACCGGGATAGAAGATCGGGCCAGGGATCTCTGACCCCCCAAAAGTAGTGGCACCGGATGTCGGCTTTTTCGACCTGATACCGGCTAGCTCTTGGATCTCTTGGGGTCCATCTTCTTAGGATCAGGCATTTTACCCAATGCCTCCATCTTTGAAAAGTGTTCCACTGCAAACAGAGAGAAATCGACATTAATACAACGTCAAATTTTTTTTATCGATCTCGAGAAAGGAAGGTGCAAGTATAACAGCTCGACAGAACGAATAAGTGTCCTACGCAAAACTCGAATATCCTCATCGAGTTCCAGATAGGCGCCCGGGCCAGCCGTCTCGATATCAGCAAAAGGATACAGTGAGTGCAGGTTTCAAGTCGAGACGTCGGGGTGAACGCTCTCGATAATCCCACACCCATCGGGGACGTCCGAGTCAAGTCGATCATGCCATTTCTGGGGCCTTTTGTACCAAGTATGGATGTCAATGTCCACCTACCCATGTCGGATAAAGAAGAAATACGGTTTCCACTCGCCCTGAGACAAAGTCACCTTCCTCACAAACTCCGACACCAAAGGGCGCCTCTGGAAAGTATACCATCCGGCGTCTTGTAGGCCTTGAATTGCGTAATATTGCCGGAACAGCCGTACCGAAAACTCAACTTTGGCGATTCGACACGCCAGCACGAAGCGCATTACACTCCTAACCCCATTGGGAGCAAGTTGGGTAACGCAGATCTGATAGTGTTGAAGGACTGCTATGAGAGACGGATCGAAAGGAAACCGTAGTCCCTCCTTCAATTGCGCTTCGTATTTGGCGCAGAACCCAGGGGAGGGTCACAGGCGAATTGAAAGTGACCGTGTGACACTTTGACGTTCTCAGATGAATAGGGGATGCCGTATCGAAGATAAATGGCTTTAGCTTTTTCTGAGGAAAGATTGGATATGCAACCATACGGCCCTTGGCCCTTCATTCTGGTTTGGCGTTTGGCAATGGGTCGAGAAGACGATTCTTCTTCTCCTCCCCCTCTTTCTTCTCCGGCAGCTTTCTCACCGGAAGCGGTAGGACGCTCAGAAACCGTTTGCTCTGTCGATTCTTCTTCTTCTCTCGCAATAACTTCTTCCCTGTTTTGAGAATCGCTATCGCTACTAGACATGGAACTGGCAGAAGATGCATGAAGTAAAAGATAAACAAGAATTTGAGCAGGGTTAGGGCTTACTTGTGATTTTCTGATAAGGCAGAGAAAGAATGGCAAATGAGAGGCTTCTGTGGCTTGAACTCCTTATATGCGTGTAAATCTTGCGAATGATTTGAAAGGGCAATTTCGGGGGCAGTTATAAGGTATGTAACGCGAGAATCAAGGATAATGGGATGATAAAACGCTTCGTTTCTCGCACCCATTAATGCTGGTACAGTGTGACGTCATCCTACGACAGCCTACATCGGCTAGAAGGGACAACTGTATTCCCGCCTAAAGAAGATCGCATGTCGAAAATATTATTCAAATTTTCAGATCCGACCTCAGCATTCGAGATGAGCTTCCCTCCGATCTCGGGGGCTTATGACGATACGAGATTTCACCCCTCCACGTGGAAGAATCTGATTGGTCCAGCGGGCATGTGGAAAAGTCTATGAGGATCGTCCACATCGGATCGAATTCGAGACACACCAGTGAAGATTATAACTACCGACAGATTCTGCAAGTGTCTTACCTCGATCGCCCACGTCGATGTGCATCGAGTCGAGACCAAGGCTTCCTGTCCAGACACCCGGGCCCACCATCCAACAGGTTGCTTGGGAAGGAGGGCAAGGCCCATTTAAGGGTAATTATGTCAATAGACCAAACCGCCCCAAGTTTAGGGCAGAAGAAGGACATGTGCCTATAAATACATCATTCCAGGAACTACGTAGGGCTTGATTCCTGGACATTCATACAGGATACGTAGGCAATCCAAGATATATTCTTGGACTCAGCCATAAAACACCAAAAACACCATTGTTTACATAGTTACAGCCGTTCGATTCCTTTACAGCTTATCATTAGATTACACGTGGCCCTGATTTATCGGTGGTGCGTTATTTAGCATCGTCACCATCAATACCATATGAATATACCATGTAATTAAAAAAAAAATCTTACTGACAAATCATTTCAATGGGACGGGTGATGTCGTGCCATTAGGCACAACAAGAAAGTTATGAAAAGGGAAAAAAATCTTGTATATTTCGACCATCTTTGTTATTAGCATTATATATGTTTTTTTTATTTTTAAAATAGAGAAGATGTTAGGCTTAAATTTGAATTGTTTACAAGAAATATGGACATGATACCAATGAAGCTGGCCATTAGTGACTAGTTAGAACACCTAACGCCGGTCATAAAAACTAACAACTTTTTCCATGAAGAAAAAAGAATAAAGACGAGAATGCCATTTTAAAATAAAATGATTGGGTTTGAACAAAATAAATAATAATAATAATAATAATAATAATATGATTGGGTTTGAACAAAATAAATAATAATAATAATAATAATAATAATAATAATAATAATAATAATAATAATAATAGCCCAATCGTCATTTACACAAAATACATAAAAAAAAAGGGAAGGAGGAAAGGGAGAAACACATAATTAAGGAGAATGACAACTTTTTGAAACTTTTGCATAAATGATAAAAGTATTTTATTTTATTTTTTTAATTTTCTCGCGCCTTTTTTTTAAAAAAAAAAAACCAACACACTTTCTCTCACATCCATCTTTTTTAAGACTTACTCATATCTCTCAATCTAAAACTTTAAATTTGAAAATTCTTACACCATTTTTTAAAATATTTTTTCATGTTATTTATTTTGAGACCACATTCAACATATTCCAACGTGATTTCAGAAAATTCGCTATCGAAATTCACTATTATTCGAAATTCAATGTCGAAATTCAGTGATTTTTGGGATTCACTGGGATATTCACTGAGTGAATTTCAAAAAAGTTCAAAAAATTTCAACAAATATATGTTTGTTTGTTTTTTTCAAGGCCAACCATTTGTGCATATAAATAATACACATGTTTAGTGAAACATACTTCACAGTTATTGCCTCAAGTTTTCAACAAATATGGGGAAAATGGTTTTTATGGCATCTCTAATCTTCTTCTTCTTCATCGTTTCAGGTAAACTTTTTGCCTCCGATTATGATATTTCTCCTTATTTTATTCTATTTAAACTTAAAATGCGTTTGAATCGCAGCTGAAGTGGGGCCGACATGGCGGTCCGGTGCAATGTTAGGCAAGGTTTTACATGACCGGAAATGCGATCATCCATGCGACAGCCCAACAGCCGAATTGTATTGCGAAAACATTCTTGTATGCAAAACATCAATGCAGTGCAGCCTGAATTAGCAAAACCATGTGTAGGTGATTTCACCACACATGTTCTTGCATTTGGAATCTAGTATTTACCAATATATATATAATAAAATTATTCGGTTTTTCTTTGATGCGTTTTCTTGATTTTTGAGCAACGGAATGTTTTCTTGTTCGGTTTTACAACCATTTTGATTTTGAAAGATATGATTGTTATCTTGTTCAACTTTACAAGTCACGTTCTTCATCCATTATCAATATTATGAGTTTCTTACGCTTTGGGAGGTTAGACGCGTAATTCTTGAGACGAATCCCAAGCTTATTAATTGGCTCTCACATGCGCGCGCCCTTGTTTTTTTTTTTTTTTTTTTTTTTATTTAAAGATTCATAGAGAAGATCGTTGAGTGGATTTTAATCTATCTCAACCATCGTTTCAACCTCGTTGTAATATTTCGATTTTCGAGAAAAGAGCAGACATATCATTTTACGAAAACGAAATATTATATCCTTTTACCTTTTGGGGATTTTAAGTGTATTTATATATATATGGCTGAAATATATATAAATAATTTGGAGAAAAATCTGATTTTAATAATAAGGGAAAATAATAAGAAATTATTATGTTTGGATTATCTATTTAAAGAAAATAAATCTCATTACTTCCAATAACAAAAAAGAAATCAGAAAATTTCTTCACATAGGGCTGAAAGATGTCTTTCAGTTTTTAAGTCGGATCTTAACGGTTTTCAGATCAGAGTAGAGCAGTAGAATCGTCATGAAGATAGCGTCGATTCAACACCAGAAAGTTAGGACTTTGTCAAGGTATGTTTTTGAGCCCTAGTTATGTTCTTGACTGAGTTTGATGGATTCAAACTCATGAATTCGTAGTTTTATGTGTTTAAAAGCGCGTATTCGAATCTAATCTAATCCATGGATTGATCACATAGGTTTTTTAAGAAAGGATTAAAGTTGCTGCAGATTTTTCATAGCTTTTGAGTTGGAATTGCTTGCTATCAAGTAAGAGGATCTTCCTTATAAGTTAATTATGGTTTATTAGGTTTTGTTTTAAGGTTTGAGATGATTTTATTAACACTCTCAGTTCAGACAATACAAATTCAGACAACAACAAAGCAGATAATAAAGATCGAGCTGGAGAAATAAGGAGTACATGGAGAGATAATGATGGAATTCAAATAATAAATTGAGTTGGAGTGTGTGCAGGTGACCGGATTGCCTACGGTTACAAATTCAAAAGATAAACTGGTGTTTATCTCAAAATTAAACAGGGTTGAAGTTGAAATCAACAAGACTCTACCTTCTCTCATAGCAAATCCGTGTTGAATTGAGCCCAGTTGAGTTGTAATCATAGATCTGCGCAAGAAGTTTATCTATTAGAATAGATTTGAAATAAATAAAGTAGTTAGGACACTCTCAGATGGCCACTGTTAAGCATTTGAAGGCTAAAGGATTTATTGATGTACTAGGACAAATAAAGACAGACCACATCTGTGAAAGCTGTCAATTAGGAAAAATTAGCAAGTTACCTTTCTTTGATTCAGAAGATACTACTTTATTTCCTTTTGAAATAATACATTGTGGAACAGAGTTTGTGAATAACAGGCTCACTACTCATTTTCAACAAACTGGTATTATTCATCAACTGTCATGTCCACACACACCTCAACAAACTGGTATGGTAGAACGGAGACATAGGAAAATTAGAGAACTAGGCATGACCATGCTCTTCCACAAGCTCACTACTCATTTTCAACAAAGCCTACCCCCTGTACATGGACGAGAGGCATTTGCACAGAGGCATTTGCTTAGTTTATATCATGAACAGAATCCCTACTTCCTCACTTGATAATGACTCACCATATAACAAGCTTTATCATAGGGATCCCACTTATACCACACTTAGGGTGTTTGGAACTAGGTGCTACCCATATACATGGGATACTAAGGCCAATAAGTTTGATCCAAAAACAATACCTTGTGTCTTTATAGGGTACAACCTACAACATAAAGGGTACAAGTGTTATCACCACCAACTAGAAGAATCCTAGTCTCCAGACATGTAGTGTTCGATGTGACCCTTATAAAAATCACCAAACTCTCCTTCAACCTGCACCACAATGCAATATCAGCACCTTTGAAGATTGGATCCCTTCCCAGGCCTCACCTGAACACACCCATGTCTCACCACAAAACACTTTTCCAGAAACCACAACTCTTCCTGACATTCCTATTCCTTCACCTCTTAGCCTTCACCCTATTGAACCCATTGAGACACCCCACACCCAATTAACAGACACTACTCCTACTTTACAGACAGACACAGATCCTGCCCCACAGTCACCCCTCTTAAAATCTCCCTCTGACTTAGTCTTGAAACACCACCACACACACCCACTTCTAGTGCTCAATCTGCACTAGACACACCCACATCTAATGCTCATTCTGCACCAGACACATCCCCCATACCTGCACCTTGCCCCTCTCATCATATGGAAACTAGGGCACAACATGGCATCATAAAACCAAACCAAAAATATGCCCTGACTGTGTCCTCCTTTCCTGACATTCTTAGGGAACCAAGGACTGTGACAGAGGCCCTCAAACATCCTGGTTGGAAGGCATCAATGTTAGAGGAACTCCATGCCCTAGCTCATAACAACACCTGGGAACTTGTCCCAAAAAGACCACATATGCATATTATTGGCTCTAAATGGGGTTTTTAAGGCTAAATTCAAACCTGATGGCTCCTTAGAAAGACTGAAGGCTAGGTTAGTTGCCAAAGGGTACAACCAAGTAGATGAAGTAGATTATATTGAAACCTTCTCATTTGTTATTAAACCTTGGAACAATTAGGCTTGTCCTAGCCACTGCCCTCACCCACCAATGGACGGTTAGACAGCTTGATGTAAAGAATGCCTTCCTTCATGGCATGGTTAATGAAGAAATATACATGTCCCAACCACCTGGCATGATTAATTCTCACTCTCCACAACATGTGTGCAAATTGAACAAGGCTCTTTATGGATTTAAACAGGCTCCTAGAGCCTGGTTTGACATAGGGATCTTTTAGTTCAGTTTAGGGGATGGCTTCTATTTACTCACTTATGGATTCTACCGTAGCCTAGTCAACCTTTATTTTTACGTTATTGTTGGTCGGAGACCGCCTTTAATCTATTTTTAGATCCTTCATTGTTTGTATGTCATTCTAAACATGGCTCTATATACTTGCTTCTTTATGTTGATGATATGCTACTCACAGGTTCTAATGATCAACTCATTTTTTCTTTCATTGAGATCCTCAATCAGGAATTTGCTATGAAAGACTTGGGGCAAATTCACCATTTCCTTGGAGTTGAGATTTTTTATGTAGGACATACAATGCACCTGTCCCAAACACATTATGCACTCACAATCCTGGAGAGAGCACAAATGGTGGACTGCAAACCACTTGCAACACCTCTGGAACTCAAGCCCCAGCCTGACCCTGCTTCTACTACAATGTCTAATCCCACCTACTATAGACAACTGATTGGGGCACTTTAGTACCTGACCTTCACAAGGCCTGATATCAGCTTCATTGTTAATTATGCTCCACAATTTTTGCAAGCACCTACTCAAGCTTATCTCATGTTTGCTCAGAGGATTCTCAGATATGTCAAGGGCACTTTGGCCCTAGGATTGGAATTTACAGCAGATTTAGCTCCCACCATTTCAGCATACTCTGATGCGGATTGGGATGGATGCCCTATTACTAGACGATCAACAACTGGCTACTGCACATTCTTGGGTACCAACCTCATATCTTGGTGTGCCAAGAAACAACAGACTATCTCCAGGTCTAGTACTGAAGCGGAATATAGAGCCTTAGCCCATACAGCAGTAGAATTGGCCTGGCTTCAGTATCTCAGTCAAGATTTACAGCTACCTCAGACACCTCCTACACTCTATTGTGACAATCTCAGTGCTCTACATCTCACTATCAACCATGTATTTCATGCTCGTTCCAAACACATTGAGCTAGACTACCATTTTGTCCGAGAACGAGTAGCTTTAAGCAAACTTGTCACCAAGCATGTTCCAGCTCAGTTTCAAGTGGCCGATCTTTTTACCAAACCCTCTACCCGCTACTCTTTACAATTGTTTTTACACAAACTCTGCCTTCACACCAGGCACAGTTTACGGAGGGGTATTAACACTCTCAGTTCAAACAATACAAATTCAGACAACAACAAATCAGATAATTAAGATCTAGCTGGAGAAATAAGGAGTACATGGAGAGATTAGGATGGAATTCAAATAATAAATTGAGTTGGAGTGTGTGCAGGTGACCGGATTGCCTACGGTTACAAATTCAAAAGATAAACCGGTGTTTATCTCAAAATTAAACAGGGTTGAAGTTGAAATCAACAAGACTCTACCTTCTCTCACAACAAATCCGTGTTGAATTGAGCCCGGTTGAGTTGTAATCTGCAAGAAGTTTATCTATTAGAATAGATTTGAAATAAATAAAGTAGTTAATAATTTCTTTGAATAAATAAGGATTTATCTGATTAAATCCTATAAAAGGCTAGGAGTCTTGTACCTTGAATCATTAAGAAAAGAATATAGAAACTCTTCTTCCTCATTGCGTGCTTTTATTTCCACCATTGTTTTTCTGCTTCGTTACTCGGTTTCTTTCAGATTTTTATGCTAGGAATCATACCTTCGTGTTGCCTAAGGATTTAGAGTTGTTATGGTAGATAAAAGTCATGTTTCTCTGCTATTTTTCTGAGTATTTTGATGTTGAACATGCTTGGATTTAAGTAGAGATCGTAAAGGTGTATAAAAAACGTGTTTAGGGAGTTTTGTGCGCTCAATGTGCGCACATTGGACTAGCCGTCACGGATTTTATCTAATGAAAACAACAAGTAATAAAATTTATAAATCCGGTATTCCCCAAGTGTAGGGATCGCACATTTCGAGGCTGAATTTTGTTTCATGGTGATTAAACAATCGAACAAGTAATAATCCACCGTTCCCGCAACCCTTAATTTCCTCTCTAAAGTTATCTTGTGATGATTTAATTAAGGATGTGGTTAACGGAGGGAGTGTGCGCACTCTCATCTCTCGATATATAAGATTGACGCTATCAAAACAAGGTGAGTGTGCGCACATTCCAAGGTTAAAAATCTCATCTTTCCTATGGGAATGTGCATACGGTAAACATCAACAACAATTCATCTTTCGATATTGATTGCATAACAAAATAAACACATGGGCCGGGCTGAATGTATTTTTCGTCCAATGTGCACATTGCCCAATTTTTGAAGTAGCATATTGCCCCTGTTTTTGATTAATAAGTTGTTTTAAGCAATGTTAGGGATTTTAAATATTGTTTTATGATCTAATAACATTAAATAAAAATGAACAAGCCTCGATTGAGATTCTGATTCGTTTAGTTTCGACACCGGATGTACTCTTAAAGGGAATTAAAGTAGCATATTTTTTACTGATTTCTCTCAAAACTGCACATCGTGTGTAGTTTGTATGTGCGCTAATTCATTTGGGAATCATCATGCATTAAAGAGAAATAATTAACACTGATTTGGCGTAGGTTTTGCATTACAAGGTTGACTGTATACGTACCCCCAGTAGTGGAGCCAGTTGTTGGCAGCAGTAATCAAGCGGAAGAAGAAGGTCAAGATCTGTGAAGTGATGGCTCCTTGCTGGCGTCACCTGATTAATTTCAAGAAATTGAAAAGCAATCACATAGGATGGCACATAAAAGATATCAACTCCCCTTGCACTATCAGTGGCATATATTGCCCATTGAATTCATCGATCCTTGCTGCTACAAAAGAATTAAACAGATAAATATTTCTTAGATTAATTGAGATAATTCATGTCTTACATACACCCTTATTTCAACTAGTTGGTTATAACAACCTACACACATATCAAGAGAATAAACCACTAAATCTTATCTCAATATAGTAGAGCCAATCATGAGTAGCCAGCAGTCCATTCTAGTATTATTCATTTTCAGCCCCTCTCAAACGAATATGTGGAGTAGTCACATTGACTTTGTGTCTGAATGTTTCAAAAGGTCCAACAGGCAATGCTTTGGTCAGGCAGTCTGCAATTTGATCTTTGGTTGGCACATAGCTCACCACAAGTTCTTTATTCATAACCATGTTTCGAATAAAATGGACATCAACATCTATGTGTTTAGTCCTAGCATGGTACACCGGATTTTGAGCCAAAGAATTTGCTCCAGTGTTATCACACCATAAAACAGGAACCGCTAGCAGATTAAACTTCATCTCACGGAGTAGTTGCTTTATCCATTTCACTTCTGCTGCAAGATTTGCCAAGGATCTATACTCAGACTCACAGCTAGATCTAGACACCACAATTTGCTTTTTGGAGCTCCAAGATATGAGAGAATCACCTAGATACACACAGTATCCTCCTGTTGATTTCCTGTCTATTGGACAAACTGCCCAATTAGCATCAGAAAAACCACACTTCAAGTGTTTTTGAAGGCCTGAACAACAATCCCATCCTTAGTGTGCCTTGAATGTATCTCAGTAACCTTTTTAAACCCTGCCAATGTGTAGTGTGTGGATCCTGCATAAACTGGCTCAAAGTATTCACAGCAAATGATATGTCTGGCCTTGTCAGAGTGAGGTATTGTAAGGCCCCAATAATACTTCTGTACACAGTAGGATCTGTTAGAGGCTCACCTTCCTGTGGAAGTAATTGTTTTCCAGGCACCATTGGTGTTGGACAGGGGTTCAAGTGCTCCATCTTCAGTCTTCTAAGTAACTGTGATGCATAGTAAGATTGAGTTAGATGAAGTCCATTTGAGTTTCTGGTCACCTGCATCCCCAAAAATGTGACACTGGTCCTAAATCTTTCAAGGCAAACTTGGAATCCAAGAGTCTGATGAACTTTTGAATCAGTTCAGGTGAATTTCTAGTTAACAGAATGTCATCAACATATATGAGTGCAAACAAGATCTGTTTATCAAGTCTGAACATAAACAGTGATATATCACACATGGACTGAGTGAATCCCCAACTGAGCAACTGAGTTTTAAGAGCTTCAAACCAAGCTCTAGGAGCCTGTTTTAGCCCATAGATTGCCTTATTCAGTTTGCAGACATATCCTGGCCTCCTTGGATCTTCAAATCCTTCTGGCTGATCCATATAAACTGGCTCCTGCAGTGGACCATTTAGGAATGCATTGTTGATGTCTATCTGGTTAATTGGCCAGTGCATTGACACTGCAATAGACAGAACAATCCTAATAGTTGCAAGCTTAGCTACTGGACTAAATGTCTCAGTAAAGTCAATCCCATAATTTTGGAGATACCCCTTGGCAACAAGTCTTGCCTTGTACTTCAAAACACTTCCATCTGGGTTCAGTTTCAACTTGAATAACCACTTGCATCCCACATTATTCTGATTTGAACCAGGCTTCACTATATCCCAAGTTCCATTGCCTGTCTCCACTTGTCATCCACCAAAGCATCTGATACATTGGTTGGTTCAGTAGGAAAAGTATGAACTTTACATATTGATGCACTGTAGGTCTTAGGCTTGAATATGCCCTTTTTTGACCTAGTTTGCATGTGGTGAGTGTTTTGAATGACAGTGGTGGTAGGCACATGTTCAGTGTCTATGTTAGTGGTAACTGCAGTATCTGGTGAGCAATGAGTGGATGCTGGTTCATCTGTGTAAACAACATGAGGTGAACTGGACATAAGAGGTGTAGAAGTATGTGGTGGTGTAGGTGATCTGTTGTGTGTAGGTGATGGTGATCTTTTGTGTGATGCAGTAGTGTGACTGGACATAGGAGACTCAATTTGATGTGATTGAGAATTACCATTTTGTTGACTTGCACTTGACCTTTGCTCAGAGTTACAGCTCAAGTTTGGCTCTGGCAAGTTTGGCTCTGGCTCAGTCACAGTAGGTTCAGTGTGCCCCTCTGAGTGTGACAGACCAAAAGGAAGAGGATTAATAAAACGTTCAGGTGTGCATAGAATCTGTTTGGAAGGCCCTTGAGTGAAACCAATAGAGAAGGGAAACTTGGTTTCATCAAATTTGACATTATTAGAGATGTATATTCTACCTGTTCTATCCAGAACTTGTACCCCTTGTGATGAGGACTAAGCCCTAAGTTGACACATTGAGCAGTATGATACTGGAATTTGGTAGTGTGGAAGGGTCTTAAGTAGGGATAGACCGCACAACCAAAGATTTTAAAGACAGTATAGTCTGGTTTCTTGCCAAAAGACATTCATGAGGGGATTTATGATTCAGAACTGGAGTTGGAAGGCAATTTATGATAAAGATAGAATCTTGGAAACTATGCCACCAAAAACTGAGTGACATTGAGGCTTGAGCTAACATGGTCAGACCTAGTTCAGTAATATGTCTGTGCTTCCTTTCAGCTCTTCCATTTTGAGCATGATCATGGGGGCAAGGATGTCTAAAGGCTATGCCATGTTGTTTAAGAAAAGGCTCAAAACTCTATACTCACCCCCCAATTAGATTGAACACACTTGATTTTAGAGGTGAATTGAGTTTCAACCAAAATTTTAAAATGAGTGAACACAAAAATGGCTTCAGATTTTGCTTTTAAAGGGAAAATGCAATTGAACCTAGTATGATCATCTATGAAATGAATGTAGTAGAGGTGTCCTTCCGTGGACTTGACTGGAGCAGGGCCCCAGATGTCAGTATGAACCAAATCAAATAAAGAAGGAGCATGTGAAGCAGAACTCAAATGGGGTAAGGAATGGGATTTACCAAATTGACGAGCATCACATAACAGCAATTTTCCATTGATAAAAACATTACAATCATTCAGAATTTGACTCAGAACTTTACTAGAAGGGTGGCCTAACCTCCTATGCCACACATTAGGGTCCTTATTAGGGTCTAGGACATCTAGAGACCTGACACTTCTAGGACTAGCAGACACTTGACTGAGAAGAACAATAGACTGTTGATTCTGGAAGGACTTGGATTGAAGAGAGGTCTTGTCTATCTCACTGAGCAGAGGCACTATCTGATAGAGACCATCCTTGAGTTGACCCCTGAGCATTGGCATCCTTGTTACCTTGTCCTTAACAAAACAGACATCATTAACAAATTCAGTGTACACATTATTATCAGACATCAACTTTGAAAGACTAAGTAAATTTCTGGTAATTTTTGGAACATGGAGGACAGAGTGCAAAAATAAAGGTCCAATATGAGTGTGAAGTACAGTGTGCCCTTTGTGCTCAATGTGTAGGTGTTCACCATTTCCTACAGTAAGTGTATCACTGCCATGGTAGACAGCACTATGATTAAGATTACCCAAATCAGATGTCACATGGTTGGTGGCTCCACTGTCAAGATACCAAGCATGATCTAAAACTGTGCTAGGTGTTGCCATGTAAGCTGATGGCTGATTTGATCTTGATCCATTGTGTTCAGGAGGTTGGAAATCTGTCTCAAATCTGTGCCAGCAGATTGCCACAGTGTGTCCATTCTTACCACAGAGCTGGCATTGCACCTTGGATGAGTTACCAGATTGTCTACCACCACTTCTACCTCCTCCTCGATTTCTGCCTCCTGTTGAGTTTCCACCCCTGCCTCTATAGGAATTTTGCCCAGATGGTCTAGGGTTTGATCTCCCTAGCCCAGAATTACCATTATAGCTGGCCAAATTAGCAGTAGGACTGGCAACAGCACTTTGTGATGAAGGATTAAACCTGGCTAAAAGCCATTCATGGGTAATAAGCTGAGACTCAACCTCCTGCCAAGTTAATGATCCAATCCTAGCCGTCAAATTGACAATAACAGCCTCATAATCTCGATCTAGACCTGCTAGTGTGGCCAATATGAGCTCAGAGTTAGTTATTGGACACCCTGCTGCCGTCAAACTATCACTATAGGATTTCATATTAGCCAAATAATCAGACATGGATTTTGAACCCATTTCAGCTTTGGTGAGAGCACTTTTATACTCGAGCATCCTGGATTCAGATTGATTGTTAAACATAACCTCTAAAGTGGACCAGATTTCATGAGAAGAGGAACAACCCACCACTTCTGTTAATGCTTGTTCTGTCATCGATCCTAATAGCCATCCAGTAAGCAAGGAATCAACTGAATCCCATTCTACAATAGCTGGATTCATAGGCAGTCCTGGGATCTCAGGAGGTCGAGGTTTGGTACCAAAAAGATACCCATCAAGTTTATAACCTTTAATCACAGGTAAGACAGTATAGCGCCACAAGAGATGATTATCTCTGGTTAATTTAACAATGGTAGATTGACTTAGATGGCCAGTGAAATGAACAGGGTTTAGACTGTTAAATGACGAAGTGGGACTAGCAGATCGGAAAACGGGAGCAAGAGAGTCGGATCTGGGAAACATGGGTGATTGCATGTAAGAAGGAGGAGGTAAACCAAGGTTCAAACCTGACAAAGATGGCCCAGTATGAAGTGTATGAGCTCCAGAGAAGATGGTAGCTCCGGTGAGATGTGGAGTAGTACTACCGGAGTAGAATGAAGAAAACGGCAGACCAGAAACTGGAACTCCGGTCACAACATCTGGGATTGGAGATGATGATAACTCACCGCAACATTAGTGATGGAAGTTGATGATACTCCAGCAACAGTAATCGACGGTCCCGTGCTTCCTGCACCTCCAGCATCGGTGACAGGAGCAGATCGTGATGGCGGCGGCGGTGGCTCCGCCATTCCAGCTCTGATACCAACAAAAGAATTAAACAGATAAATATTTCTAAGATTAATTGAGATAATTCATGTCTTACATACACCCTTATATCAACTAGTTGGTTATAACAACCTACACACATATCAAGAGAATAAACCACTAAATCTTATCTCAATATAGTAGAGCCAATCATGAGTAGCCAGCTGTCAATTCTAGTATTATTCCTTTTCACTGCTAGCTCACTTGCTAATGATTCCTCTCATGCCCGTAAAATCAGGAGATTCTTCTTGGTAGGGAATTTCTGTTGCATCATCCAACAGTCAAATGAATGGCATATGGGTTACAAATGACAAACATTTAACGGGGTTCGGTACAATACGAACTCTTCATACAATAATAATAATTTC
Organism: Gentiana straminea; assembly: GCA_036785695.1. Taxonomy (NCBI): domain Eukaryota; kingdom Viridiplantae; phylum Streptophyta; class Magnoliopsida; order Gentianales; family Gentianaceae; genus Gentiana; species Gentiana straminea. The sequence goes on from JAVUPR010000342.1 coordinate 341,682, forward strand.
CCAAAAGAGCCTGACTAGCTATTCAAAGGATCAGGAGGCATTAGTTCATCAAGCATCTGAGCAAGAACTTGATCAAACTACAAATTACACTTCTTGGCCTCCCTCCATGAGATCCCCCACTCCACTATTAATTTACTGAGCATTCTTTTGGTGTAGTAATTAAATCTTCCACCTTCAACACAAATCGGCCTACATTGTAATCGTCTCTTTCACTATTTGGTTAAAGTAAGCTTGCATTACCCTTTTCTCAAACACTAATCAAAGCCTTAATGTAAATATTATTATTATTATCTCTCGACTCTTGACGGGTTGAGGTGGTGAATCAAACAGGGAACCACAGTCGTTCTGCCAAAGGACGGACAAGTCAGGGACGGAGCCAGGATTATTTTTTCAAGTGGGCTAGAAACAAAATTTACATGGCGTTATACTATAAGGAGTTTTTTTTCCAAAGTAAACGGTTCAAGAGAAAAATCGTTTAAGTCCTTTAAATAGGAACACCAAAACACATTCACTTTATACAAGCGCTAACGGTAGCTAACGAAATGCCAATATGGCTAGGTACTAACATCATTTCAATTACACTCTACGTGCCTTTAAAAATAAAATTCATCAATAACGAAATAACATCGACACTTTGAGAAAATTCATGAATAATGTTTTATAATATAAAAGAGGGAGAAACTAAAGATAATTTAAAATAAAAATAATTGTTTGGGCTGAGTTTTTTAATTTTTTAAACAGGGTGGGCTGAGTTAAATTGGCTATATACTAGTTAAAAAAAAATAAAAATAAAAAAATCTGGGTGGGCAAGCCATATGCCACCTCCGTCCGACAAGTGATGTGCCGGCAGGACTTGAAACGCACGCTTTTATTTTTATTTTTATATTTTTAACTATAATGTATGAAATATTGTTTTATAATTTGTAATTGCCATTTGATATTTTATACGTTAACAATCCGAACTCGAGTCAATTCAAGTAGGAAGACAAAAATACGTTTAAAATAGGTTGACATTAAACACAAAAATACGTTTCAAAATAATTTTAGTTAAACGGACATTAAACACTTTGTCGTCAAAAACGAGTCTCGGTAAAATTCAAACGCATATAATTTTAGTAAACATGAAGCCCAAATTACAACTTTTTAAACGGACGATCGGTAATATATAGCCGACAAAAGACGGGACACGCATATATATAAGGTTTAAACGAACATGAAGCCCAAATTCCAAGGGCAACTTTTTAGAGTGACAACAACTCGACTAGACTCGGTAATATATAGCCGACAAAAGACAGGACACGCATATATATAAGGTTTGGACACAGTAAACATGAAGCCCAAATTCCAAGGGCAACTTTTTAGAGTGACCACAACAGCGCCTTGAAAGTTGAAACCTCACCCTAAATTAATTTTCAAGGCACTTTCAGCCACTAGCAGACTCAGCCAATAGTACTCTTGTGGGATTTGTTATAATTGTTTACATCTTAATCCCAATAGTACATTGGAGTAATATTTATGTTTTTGATTCAACTGGACAACGGTATAACACTAGCCGTGTTCTAAACCAGAAGACTTTTGATCTTAATGTTCCTGAATATGAATCTTACAGCAAACTTTATATGAGTACAACATTTGCTTTGAATTATGGATTCAGCTTCGCCACTTTGACTGCTGCTATATATATCTCATGTCTTCCTTTTCTATGGAAGGTATATATATATATATATATATATATATATATATATATATATATATATATGTCTGGTTTTAAACATCATTTGCACATGATAGAATCTTTGTATGTATAAAACATTTTGTTTCAATTTTGGACCATAATGGAACACTTGTCTAAAACAACCGCGTTATGCGAAAAAGCCTGGGATGTGCACACAAGACTAATGTGAAGATCAGCTGGGTATTCACAAGACGGCTAAATTACAATTTTGGTCCTCTAACTAGACACGTTTTTCGATTTTGGTCCTGGTTTTTCTCCGACGACAATTTTAGTCCTGTAAGTGGTCTTTTTTTGCAAAAATAGTTCTGAACACCGGAAAGACCACTTACAGGACTAAAATTTTCGCTGGAAAGACCACTTACAGGACTAAAATTTTTGCCGGAAAAAACCAATTTTAGTCCTGTAAGTGGTCTTTCCGGCGTTCAGGGCTATTTTTGTAAAAAAAAAACCACTTAGAGGACTAAAATTGTCGCCGGAGAAGAACCATGACCAAAATCGAAAAACGTGTCTAGTTAGCGGACCAAAATTGTAATTTAGCCTATTCAAGACACTAGGAGACTCTACCCCTGCTGAAACGTGTCATCAGAGTCTCTACAAAATCAGTCTGCTGAAACTTCAATCTGCTGGAAAAGTCGGACTTTAATGAAAGTCAACAAATAAAGTTAATGGATTTTAATCCTATATTTATTACAGCTGTTACAAGGGTATAATCGTTGCTTACATTAGTAGGGTTATGTAGTGGGACACATGGAATTATTGGTTTCCACTTGATTCGTGCATTGGGATGGTGCAAGTACTACAGTACGTGCCTGGAGTCTTTACACCCACTACAGCCTATATATTACAAAGTATATGCGGAAGAACATCATTACATTCTCCTCGAACACTCAAGATTTGGCGTATAATCTTGGCATTTATCTTCTCTTTTCTCTCAAAATCAAGAAGCAAAAATGTCTGTTGATGATATTTATCACTCCATTTTTTAATTTTGGGCCGAGCTGTTTATCTTTTTCAGCGTATGAGTGGAATTATCTTTGTCTGAGTCTTTGGTGTTTGACTGTAGTTTGTCTGAACTTGTTTGACTCTTAATACGTTGTATAGTTGGCTTGTAACGCCTCGTTTGCGGACACCGAGTGCTTATCCGGAAAATAACGTTCGACACGTATAAGGTTAATTAAATTCAATATTATACCTAAGTCTCTACTACGTCGTATCGAATTTAGCAAACACGGAAGCTCAAAAACTCGGGTGAAACTTATAAATGATACTAGAATATAAAGTCAAACGTACTAAAGATAGAAAGTTATCTCACAACAACGATTAATCAAATCTTACAAATATGATGTCTCGAAAGGAAGAAAAACAACAACTTGTCTTGCAAAAGGTCTCAAAAGAAAGTACAACATTTGTCTAGAAATGAAACGACAACATAGTTTAGTACTACATATACCATAAAGATGAAATGAAAACATCATGTAAATCATCATCAAGCATCGTTCATGATCAACATGTTCATCTTCTCACCCCACAATGCATACAAAACAAACATACAAAGGAGATAAGTATATAGGTACTTAGCAAGAAGTGAAAGCTATTGATTTAATTAAGTTTCATAACAAAATGTTCACATTATTAAGTTATCTTTATAAGACCGACTCAACTCTAGGGTTCACTTCATGCTCATCAACATGTTGTGGATTCCTACTTGTTTCTAGATTAGCTTATCTTTGTTATATCAGCATTCAAGGGCACCACGAATGGTGCTACTCACCACGAAGTATCGATTGCAACCTATTAGTGGATCACACCAATAGCAACGAGCTAGCCCGATAGTGTAAATGTTCGGTGATGTCCTCCGTACTTAGGGTCTTGTAAACCTACGGAGTTATTCACTTTTAGTGACCGCCCACACATCGCGATATTACTTGTACCTTACCAAGAATGTCATGATGTTTAGTCATTTACTACACAAGTACGTATTTTACTAATCATTAACTTGCCACCTAAATGTTTTAAAGGCAAAGATCCTCACTCATTCCACTCCCTCACTTAAGACAACTAGACACAACATCCTAACACATACACAGACATTGATGAATACTAATTCATCAAATCATGCTCTTCCGACGGTCCCGAACTTCAACTCTTCGGAAGAATCCATTCGGTGTCGAAACTAAACGTATCAGAAGGTTAATCATGACTTGTTCATGTTCATTTAATGTTATTAGATCAAGAAACTACATTTAAAACTGGATTCGGGGCTTAAAACTCAACATTTCACAAAACAGGGGTTTTGGCGCACGCTAAGCATGTTTGGCGCGCGCTAAAACCTCTCTGAAACTTTCAACATGTTCCGGTTTGATTTTGGCGTGCGCTGAAACCCTTTGGCGTGCGCTAAAAGCTCCCAGTAACATTCAGGTTGCTTTCTGGACCGTTTTGGCGTGCGCTAAAGCCCCTATGCACACGCTAAAAACTCTCCGTAAACTTTTCCCACGTTCTGGTTCCGTTTTGGCGCGCGCCAAAACCCTAAAAAAAACACCCTAAACAATAGTTTTCTGCACTTTTACGAATCCCAACCAAATCCCAACATGTTTAACCTGAATTTTGACAGCAAAACACTACTTTAATCTACCATAACACACCATACATCAAAAACAACATCTAGGTATGGATTCTAACACCAAAATATCCTAAAACACAACCTTTACCTTATATAAACATATTTAAACCATAGAGTCGAATAGTAGTAATTAGTGTATAAAAATTTTAAACAGTATAAAAATTTTTCCTTGGTTAGGGGTCAAGTGACCCAATCCTTAGTACATAATGCCGCCCCAATTTATATTAGTGAAGCATACTTCACAGTTATTGCCTTAAGTTTTCAACAAATATGGGGTTTAAAATGGTTTTTTATGGTATCTCTATGAGAAATTGAGAACCTGAACACTAGTAAACTGGCCAAGAAAGCTTGATAGATTTTATTCAAAGAGTCCAGTATATATACATCAAAAACTATAAGATAAACTCACAATTTAAACAAGTTTATCTTTAGAACTTAAACTCAAACAGGCTCGTTTATCTGAAGGCCTTTATCTATCAATATTTCAAACATATTCAGATAAATACTACTATAACATGAATTAATAACTCTTAACAGGCATTATCACTTCCACATGTCCATTTGTTTGAATTTAACCGCCTTATAACTCCTTAACCGACCTTATCTCTCCTTCACCTTCAAGACCGAGCTGAGCCTTATCTTTAATATCCTCCCTCAAACTATGCTTGGGGTGAAGGCATAGTTTGGAGAGAAAGTCATGGAGGACATATCTGGTGACTGATTTTGTGAAGATATCTGCCACTTGAAGGTGAGATGGAACATGCTTGGTGACTAGCCTGCCTTGAGCTACTCTTTCACATACATAGTGGTAATCTAACTCAATATGTTTGGACTTAGAGTGAAAAACGGGGTTGACTGTCATGTATAGGGCACTGAGATTATCACAGTATAAAGTTGGTGGAGAATTGATGACAGTTAAAATATACCTATTTATGTCATCAATTCTAACCTTAAATCGGAGTTAATTGTATATATTTCATATTTAATCACGTGTTTATATTTATTATTTAATGATAAGTGATTATTAATATGATAAATGGTATTTAGCTGTTTTTATTATAAAAGAGCAATTAATTGTGATGAATGCCGATTTTGCGAGATCATGATAAATCGGGAAGATAATTATCACGCAATCGGGAGATCTCGAGATAAAAGAGAAGAAAATCGGAGCATTGAAGAAAAGATTAATCGAGATCAATTCAAAAGCATGGAGTGGGGAACAAGTCGACGAAGCGAATTTGAAAACGCGTAAAGAGGAGGCTCGGTCGACCGAGCCTAGCCATTCGGTCGACCGAGCGTGTAGGTTCGGTCACCCAAGCCTAAATTGATAAATGCATGTCAATCTTTTGGATTCTGCCTATGTCGGCTACGACTCCTATATAAACAGCAGCTACGAAATTGAGAACACACACCACTACAACACAAAACAATTCATACAATTTTAGCTTTTAAGTTTTAGTTTTATTTTTATTTTCGTTCATTGTGGATTCGTCGGATTCTCCGATTAGGGAGCGCATTAAAGAGTGGGAGTCACTCTCGTCTTCGAGGGTATGACTATTCAATTATGCAATCTTTATTTGTAGATCTGATGTCTTTTATTATGGAGTAGTTTTTCTTGTATTGATTGCGTGATGTAGATTTATTTACGAACCCATGTGTTTAGGTTAGAAACGTTAAGAAGTAATCATGATTTGTTCCGACACAGAACTGTGTTCGGTCGACCTAGACATGTCACTCGGTCGCCCGAGTCGTCGTTCGGTCGACCGAGTGTGGTAATGTGTAGGGCAATATTATGATCGGCTTCGACTACGTCGATTCTCGAATTGGAATTAAAACGAGTAATTAAACCCGATCAACTTAGTTATTCGTCATCATAATTTAACATGAAACCCAAAAAGTGATTGTTACTTAGGATATAGATTGAATCGGCATCTAAGAAGTACGCCTTACCCTAGGAATGTTGCTTAGATGAGGTTACGGTTTATACCGGCATCCCTAGTCTCGTAATTGTGTCGAAGTTATATGAGATGGAGGCGTTAAAAAGCGAAGTCACGTAATGAAGGCACGATGATTTAGAGGGCCTAAGCGGAGCTAAATCTACCTTAGGGGATGACTCCCGTAGTCATAATAATTAATCTTTAACGTTTGTTTTGTCTCGTTATCATCCTAATTCACATGGGGGAGTTATAATCTACTAGCGTAATCAATACTATTTGTTTAGATAATATCAACCGTATTATCCGTGTTTTAGTAGTCTTTAGCTTTGTCTTTGTGTCTTGTGGTTGTCACTATTTTATTTATTGCATTTAGTTGGTCGTAGACCGCCTTTTTAATTTGGTTCTAATAGGATAAAGCTGTGTTTTATTTGTGCCGAGTCTCTCGTGGGATCGACCTCGACTCTATCTGGCTATACTACAATTGAACCTAGTTCTCTTGCTAGTGAGTTAGTAGGCATCGAGTTAATAATTTAACTTGACCTCCATCAAGTTTTTGGCGCCGTTGCCGGGGACTCGAGTCATTAAATTAAAATATAGCTTATTTTGTTAAGATTGGATTCGTGAATATTCTGTGAATAAGAGTCTGTATATTAAACAGTGTCGTAAAAAATAAATAAATAAATATATAAAAAAAAAGGGTTCGGTCGACCGAACCACAGTTCTCGGTCGACCGAGAGTTAGTTTTTTTTCTGTTTTTGTTCTGTATTAGTTTTATAATATTCTGCTTCTGTTTTATTTACGTTTTCTTTTCTCAAACTTATTTCGAGTCTGTTTGAGTTAGTTAGTTAAAGGCCTAGCCTTTACTAGTGATTAATTGTTTTATTGTTGTTTATTATTTTATAGTACGCTACTCGGAAATCGAAGGAACCGCTTGAGCCATATAATCCTGAGATAGAGAAATTTTCAAGAAGGAATAGGAAGTTAGCTAGGGAACTGGCTAAGCAAGGAGAAGAGGATCCAAATCTTGAGGAAAGCGAGCAAGGAGTGGAAGAAGGACATACAACCGATCATTCTGAACATTCTGAATCTGAAGTAGAAATGGAAGGCAATCCAGTCAATCCAAACCAGGTACCTAATCCTGTTATCAATAATACCAATAATGTGAATGCAAATGCGAATAATGAGAACCAAGCCCTAGTTCAAGGAGCGAGGCGCACTTTGCAAAGTTATGCAACGCCCACTATTGAACAATTCATTCCCGCTATCGTAGCACCGCAAGATGCTGCGGAAGTCTATCACCCTAGGCCTAATGTAATTCAAATGGTGAGCAACTATTCCACTTTTCATGGAATTCAGAACGAGGATCCTGGTGTTCACGTGACAAATTTCTTGGAAATCGTCAGCACAGTGAAACCAGAATTAATCCCGGAGGGGAACATTCGTCTTAAGCTTTTCCCTTTCACTTTGAAAGATAAAGCTAAGCAATGGCTTCTCTCTTTAGAGACTGGATCTACCACTACTTGGGAACAATTGTTGCAAAAATTCATGAATAAGTACTTTCCTTTAGGAAAAACCTTTAAGTTGCGCCAAGACATCCTAGGATTTAAGCAACAACCTGGAGAGAGTTTTGATCAAGCTTGGGAGCGTTTCAAGGAAGCTATGAGGAAGTGTCCTCATCATGACATCTCTCTTTGGCTTTTAATGCAAACTTTTTACCATGGGTTGAGAGAGACGGAGAAAATTAGAGTAGATGCCTCCAGCAATGGAGCGTTTGTTCTTTTATCTCCTGAGGAGGCACAAGGGAAGATGGAGCAAATAGCGATGAAGCCAATGGGGAGGCAATGACATAGCTACTCGAAGATGGCCGCCGACATATTTGATGATAGTGCATCTACCAAAATCTTAGAACAACTTTTACGTTATCAACAATAAGGTAGATGGGATGCAAGAGAGGATGACAAGAGTAGAGAAAGGGGCCGGAATCGAGGTAGCACCTCAAAGTGAGAATGCTTCGGTACCGAAGAAGCCAATTATATCGGGGGAGGGTACAGACCTAATCATAACCATCCTGGATTCCGATATAGTGACATAAATGCAGGAGAAAGGCCTAAACCACCTACCCCTTATGTACCACAGCAAACTAAAACTTTTGGTTGGGAAGCTGCGATAGAAAAACTGAGTAATGTCGTCACTGATAATATGGGACAACTTTCAAAATCTATGGCTGAGTTAGCCACTAACTTTAGCCAATATTGTCAGAAGACTGATGCCAAGGTAACCAATCAGGAAGCTCTAGTCCAAAATCTCACGCACCAGGTAGGACAACTAGCTGAGCAAGTCTCAACTAGACCTCCTGGAGGGTTGCCAAGCAACACTGAGAAGAACCCGAAGGATTTGAATGCAATCATGACAAGAAGTGGAAAAGAAGTAACTCCACCATCCCTGCAAGAGAAAGCCGCAAAGGATAAGGATGGTGAGTCAAGCAATGAGACCAACACTTCCGAGTCTTTGCCTGAGCAAAGAACGTATAAAGAACCTGTTGGCCCTAGAGTTGAACTTTACAACAAGTATCCAATCTTCACTGATGACGATCCTTCAAATCTACCTTATCCTCCACCAAAGCCGAAGCCTAAGTTTGATAATAAGAGGTATAAGAAGTTCGTGGATATGTTCAGTAAGTTACAAATCAATATACCCCTAGTTGAAGCACTAGCTGAAATGCCTGAGTACACCAAGTTTTTAAAAGACGCCGTCTCAACTAAAAGGAAACTTCTAGATTTAGAGACCATATGCCTTAATGAGGAGTGCTCAGCCATTCTTCAACATAAGTTACCCCCAAAATGCAAAGATCCGGGAAGCTTTCTCATTCCCTGCACTATAGGTAACGTATGTTTGAACAAAGCTTTGTGTGATCTAGGAGCAAGCGTGAACCTGATTCCACTATCTATTTTTCGGAAGTTAGGCATGAAAGATCTTAAGAAGACCTCAATCACATTGCAATTAGCTGACCGTTCTGTCAAGGAACCGTGTGGAGTGGTTGAGGATGTGCTAGTAAGAGTTGAAAAATTTGTATTCCCTGTCGACTTTGTGGTATTAGATATGGAAGCTAACTACGAAGTACCATTGATATTAGGGAGACCTTTCATGGCCACTAGTAGAACACTAATTGATGTTTACAAAGGCGAGTTGGTATTAAGAGTGAACGAAGAGAGAGTTGCATTCAATGTCTTCGACACTATGAAGCAACCTGATGATGGAGAGGATGCATGTTTCATGTTGGATTCCATTGATAGGATCGTTCAAGAATTTCAACAACATGAAAGTATCAAGGATTTTTTGGATCTTTGTCTTAGAAGAAGAAGATGAAGTCAAGTACGTGAGCAGTGAGGAGGAGAAGATGATATGGCCCGGATGTAGTAGAGGGACCCCAAGACCTGTAGAGGAAGTAAGTGCTGCGGAGATTGAAAGATTCTATCATAGACCAACGTGGCATAAGTACTTCGAACTTAAACTCACTGGTCAAAAGTTGAAGACCTCTTTGGAAGAACCTCCCACAAATTTGACTTTAAAACCTCTTCCTGCGAATTTGAAGTATGTATTTCTTCAAGATGAGACTTTGCCGCTAATTATATCTTCATCCTTGACGGACTTACAAGAGGAGAAACTAATGAGAGTTCTGAGAGAGTACCGTGGAGCATTTGGATGGACCATAGCTGACGTTAAGGGCATTAGTCCTAGCATATGTATGCACAAGATCTCCGTGGACCCTGAGAAGAAAGCGGTTGCACAACCTCAGAGGCGTTTAACCCACAATTAAAGGACGTGGTTAGGGATGAATTTATAAAAATGCTAGAGATGGGAATTATATTTCCAATTGCTGATAGCGAATGGGTAAGCCCTATCCACGTAGTTCCCAAAAAGGGAGGATTGACGGTGCAAGCCAATGAGTTGAATGAGTTAATTCCTGTGAGGCTAATCACCGGTCATCGAGTATGCATAGACTTTAGGAAACTAAATGATGCAACTCGTAAGGACCATTTTCCTCTTCCCTTCATCGATCAAATGCTCGAGAGGCGAGCGGGCATGCTTTCTATTGTTTTCTCGACGGATATTCGGGATACTATCAAATCCACATCTCGCCCGAAGATCGTGAGAAAACAACATTTACATGCCCATATGGGACATTTGCGTATAATCGAATGCCATTTGGATTGTCCAACGCCCCCGCGACATTTCAACGATGTATGATGTCATTATTTGCGGATATGGTGGAAGATTTCTTGGAAATCTTTATGGATGATTTCTCCGTATTTGGAGACGATTTCGATTCATGTCTCGCACATCTAGCACGAGTGTTGAAGAGATGTGAAGAGACTAATCTTGTGCTTAACTGGGAGAAGTGTCATTTGATGGTTACGGAAGGTATAGTACTAGGCCACCGCATATCAAAGAACGGTATAGAGGTGGATAGAGCCAAAGTTGAGGTGATCAAGAAATTACCTCCACCTACTAATCTTAAAACTTTGCGAGGTTTTTTAGGCCATATTTGGATTTTATCGTAGGTTTATCAAGGACTTTTCCTTAATCTCTAGACCTCTTACCGAATTATTGGCCAAGGATGTGCCATTCGTGTTTTCTAATGAGTGCATAAAAGCTTTCAATGAAATAAAAAGTAGGCGATTCTTGCACCCGTTACGGTCGCACCGGATTGGGATCTTCCGTTTGAACTGATGTGTGATGCAAGTGATACTGCTGTAGGCGCCGCTTTGGGTCAAAGAAAAGATAAAATCTTCAGACCTATCTATTATGCAAGCCGGACTTTGAATGCTGCCCAAAGAAATTACGCCACAACGGAGAAGGAACTTTTGGCCGCTATCTTTGCTTTTGACAAATTTAGATCTTACTTAGTGGGATGTCACTGTATGGACTGACCATGCGGCTCTTAAGTATCTCCTAGCAAAGCAAGATTCAAAGCCGAGATCTTGTTGAGATGGATTCTCCGCCGCAAGAATTTGACGTAGAAATCCGAGATAAGAAAGGAAGTGAGAACGTGGTGGCCGATCATCTATCGCGCTTACAATTAGAGGATGGTGAGGAATTACCCGAGATAAGAGAATCTTTTCCGATGAACAACTTTTCTCCATCACCACCATCGGGGGACATGATGATTGTCTTTGCGCTTTCTTCGCGAATAGAGGTTGTGAAGGAGAAGAAGCAACCATGGTTTAGTGTGTTTGTCAATTATCTATCCGCAAAGTACACGCCACCAAATCTCTTTGTCCAAGAAAGGAAAAAGTTCTTTAAAGATCTTAGACATTATTATTGGGATGAACCGTACTTGTTTAAGCTAGGATGCGATAACGTTTTTCGAAGATGTGTGCCGGAGGAAGAGTATAATGATATCCCGAAGCATTGTCATTCTTATGAAGTTGGAGGACACTACGGGGGAGATAAAGCTGCGGCCAAAGTCCTCCAATGCGGGTTTTATTGGCCGACATTGTTTAAGGATGCACACCAATATGCAAAGGCATGTCATGCTTGTCAAATGACGGGTAATATTTCAAGGAGGAATGAGATGCCACTCAAGAGCATCTTAGAAGTGGAACTTTTTGACGTTTGGGGAATAGATTTTGTTGGACCCTTCACTTCATCACTATCTAACCGATACATCTTAGTTGCTGTTGATTATGTATCCAAATGGGTTGAGGCCATTGCTTCCCCTACTAACGATGCTAGGGTTGTGGTTAGATTCTTGAAGAAGAACATTTTTACAAGGTTTGGGACGCCGAGGGCGATTATAAGCGACAATGGTAGTCATTTTTGTAATAAACCTTTTGAAAGGTGATGATTAAGTATGGGGTTCGACATAAGCTAGCAACCGCATATCATCCCCAAACGAGTGGACGGTAGAAGTCACCAATCGAGAGATAAAGCGTATCCCGGAGAAAAGCGTCAATACGACCGAAAGGATTGGTCGATACGTTTAGATGACGCTTTATGGGCTTATAGGATGCATATAAAACCTCGATTGGAATGTCACCATATAGAATTGTTTTTGGAAAGGCATGTCATCTACCTGTGGAACTGGAGCACCGAGCCATGTGGGCAACACGGATGCTAAATTTTGATGAGACGTTGGCCGGTGAGAAAAGGATGTTAGAATTAACTCTCCTGGAGGAGTTTCGTTTAGAGGCATACGAGAATGCCAAGATTTTCAAGGAGCGCACGATGAAGTTTCATGACAAAAAGATTCTGGAGAGGACCTTTCAAGAGGGTGATCTGGTTCTCTTGTACAATTCGCGCTTAAGACTTTTCCCGGGTAAGTTGAAATCAAGATGGTATGGCCCATTTCAAGTACAACAAGTCTTTCCTTCTGGAGCGGTGGAGCTATTCAATTTCAAAGACGAGTCCAGATTTGTGGTCAATGGACATCGTATTAAGCATTATCACGGGCTTCCGCCTGCTGCTGAGGAGGAAGTTTTGTACCTCGATGACCCTGTCTATGAATAAACCATCTTGAGCTGAGTCGAGCTAGCGACTATAAACTTAGAACTACTACCTATACCTATCTTTTTCGTTTTTCTTTTTAATAAAGTAGCATACGCCTATCACGTTTTTTTCATCTCGCCATGTTCCGAGTCTAAGTTCGGAATAAACGAGGTTTTTTCCTTGATAGACGTCATGTGAGTTTTTATTTAGGTCTTATCCATGGCAGTATAAAGTAACGTGGCTTAAACTGTTTTTAGATATCTATATCTAATTACTGCCACGTTATTTTATAACTTCCATAGACATGGTATTTGACGATTTCGTGGAGCTTGTCTGTTTATACGGGATGTGTCCGTCTCTCCACGCATATTGTGCCGATGATTACTCCGATATTGTTCCTTTACTTGGGAGCCGTTTCCAGAGCTAAGTCTTTCATCTTGAACTCTCATTTATTTTTGTCATTGAGGACAATGCCATGTTTAAGTGGGGGGCAGGGGACTTAGCTATATATTGTGCTATATGTTGAAAAAGTCAAGGGGAACGGAATACTGAGACAATATTGAGCCAAATTTAAAACTTTTATGGATAAATGCCAAGATGTTTAACTCGTACCCTTAAACTTGTGAAGTTCTTATACTTAGAATTAATAGGAAATGAACCAAGTTGCGTGAGTACGTGGTCATATTATAATTTTGCGATAATTTGTTAGTAAACTTAAGGATATTCATGCCAACAATTGCAAGTAGTTAGGTATTGTTCAATTACTCAACATGTGAATCGCTTAGTACCGCATGAGTTATAATAATTGAAAGAAGTATGTGTACATTGCGTAGATAATTGGTTATGAGGACCTAGTGTCGACATTTGTCGACTGATGTATTCTGATCTTCTAGCCAACAAAAGCGGAGTAATAAGCTTGGGACGTACCTGTGTTTTGACAATGCATTAAAACACTGGGCTTGTAGTAACATTACCAAAGTAGCCCCGCGCTTGTGGTAATATTCGATGCTACGCTTAATCTAAGATAGGGGGATACTCTATGAAAAGTTTTCTTCCTTGAGGTTAGTAGTATTCGAAAAATATGCAAAAATTGAAAAAAAATTTCGAATTTTTAGAGGCTTCGAGTAGTACTCAGTCTCCAAGTCCAAAAACCCTATAGATACGCTCTTGCTTATTGTTCTAGTGCTTTAACCATTGCGAGGCATAAGAAGTATGAATGCTGATGTTGGTGAATTTAGATATGAAGTCTGCATAAACTTTAATCTTGCTACATTTATATAAAACCAATGCACATGCACACAATCACTTCGAATGCCTATCTTATGAGCATGACTGGTATGAGTTGACTCGGGTTTCTTGTGTAAGTATGAGTTGACCACGAGAAAATGTTGTCTTGGGGGATGACTTATTGATACTTTGTTCGGGACGAAGCAAAGTTTAAGTGGGGGCATTTTGATGACGGTTAAAATATACCTATTTATGTCATCAATTCTAACCTTAAATCGGAGTTAATTGTATATATTTCATATTTAATCACGTGTTTATATTTATTATTTAATGATAAGTGATTATTAATATGATAAATGGTATTTAGTCGTTTTTATTATAAAAGAGCAATTAATTGTGATGAATGCCGATTTTGCGGATCATGATAAATCGGGAAGATAATTATCACGCAATCGGGAGATCTCGAGATAAAAGAGAAGAAAATCGGAGCATTGAAGAAAAGATTAATCAGATCAATTCAAAAGCATGGAGTGGGGAACAAGTCAGACGAAGCGAATTTGAAAACGCGTAAAGAGGGAGGCTCGGTCGACCGAGCCTAGCCATTCGGTCGACCGAGCATGTAGGTTCGGTCACCCGAGCCTAAATTGATAAATGCATCTCAATCTTTTGGATTCTCCCTATGTCGGCTACGACTCCTATATAAACAGCAGCTACGAAATTGAGAACACACACCACTACAACACAAAACAATTCATACAATTTTAGCTTTTAAGTTTTAGTTTTATTTTTATGTTCGTTCATTGTGGATTCGTCGGATTCTCCGATTAGGGAGCGCATTAAAGAGTGGGAGTCACTCTCGTCTTCGAGGGTATGACTATTCAATTATGCAATCTTTATTTGTAGATCTGATGTCTTTTATTATGGAGTAGTTTTTCTTGTATTGATTGCGTGATGTAGATTTATTTACGAACCCATGTGTTTAGGTTAGAAACGTTAAGAAGTAATCATGATTTGTTCCGACACAGAACTGTGTTCGGTCGACCTAGACATGTCACTCGGTCGCCCGAGTGCTGTCGTTCGGTCGACCGAGTGTGGTAATGTGTAGGGCAATATTATGATCGGCTTCGACTACGTCAGATTCTCTGAATTGGAATTAAAACGAGTAATTAAACCTGATCAACTTAGTTATTCGTCATCATAATTTAACATGAAACCCAAAAAGTGATTGTTACTAAGGATATAGATTGAATCGGCATCTAAGAAGTACGCCTTACCCTAGGAATGTTGCTTAGATGAGGTTACGGTTTATACCGGCATCCCTAGTCTCGTAATTGTGTCAGAAGTTATATGAGATGGAGGCGTTAAAAAGCGAAGTCACGTAATGAAGGCATGATGATTTAGAGGGCCTAACTGGAGCTAAATCTACCTTAGGGGATGACTCCCGTAGTCATAATAATTAATCTTTAACGTTTGTTTTGTCTCGTTATCATCCTAACTCACATGGGGGAGTTATAATCTACTAGCGTAATCAATACTATTTGTTTAGATAATATCAACCGTATTATCCGTGTTTTAGTAGTCTTTAGCCTGTCTTTGTGTCTTGTGGTTGTCACTATTTTATTTATTGCATTTAGTTGGTCGTAGACCGCATTTTTAATTTGGTTCTAATAGGATAAAGCTGCGTTTTATTTGTGCCGAGTCTCTGTGGGATCGACCTCGACTCTATCTGGCTATACTACAATTGAACCTAGTTCTCTTGCTAGTGAGTTAGTAGGCATCGAGTTAATAATTTAACTTGACCTCCATCAAGAATGCAGTGGAAGGTGTAAGTCTTTTGCCAGGAACTGTAACCAAGTGAGTTCAGCAGCAGTGTGAGCAAGGGCCCGATATTCAGCTTCAGTACTTGATCTGGATATAGTTGGTTGCTTCTTGGCACACCAGGAGATAATATTGGTGCCTAAGAAGATGCAGTAACCGGTTGTGGATCGTCCGGTAGAGGGCGCCCGGCCCAATCTCGCATCCGAATATGCTTTTAGATCGAGGCTTGAGTTTTTGGTGAAGCTGGAGACCAAGTGCTAGGGTCCCTTTGACATATCTTAAGAGTCTTTGAGCCGGCTTGAAGTGAGCCCGAGTGGGGGCTTGAAGAAATTGAGATGCATAGTTGAAGATAGGAAATATCCGGTCTAGTGAATGTGAGGTACCGCATGGCCCCAATTAAGCTCGTACGTATGGCGTAAGATCATCCGGTGTAGGAGAACCCGCATCGGGGCGGTGTCCGAGTTCCGGGGAGTGGCCACAGCTTGCAATCCACCATCCGGGCCCTTTCTAATATTGTAAGGGCATAGTGAGTCTGTGACAGGTGCATGGAGGTACCTGCAAAAGAAATTTCCACTCCAAGAAAATGGTGAAGGGTACCTAAATCCTTCATTGCAAATTCTGTATGTAGAAGATCAATGAATGAGCATATCATATCAGGGTTAGAACCTGTAACAAGCATATCATCCACATAA
Source organism: Gentiana straminea (assembly GCA_036785695.1). Taxonomy (NCBI): domain Eukaryota; kingdom Viridiplantae; phylum Streptophyta; class Magnoliopsida; order Gentianales; family Gentianaceae; genus Gentiana; species Gentiana straminea. The sequence goes on from JAVUPR010000342.1 coordinate 358,200, forward strand.
AGGAGTAGGAACATAGAATCAGTTGCAGAATGAAAGACAAACAAGGAGGGATCGGACAGACTGCAGTAAAAACCATGTTGAAGTAAATAGGAGCTAAACCTGTCAAACCAAGCTCTGGGAGCTTGTTTGAGACCATAGAGTGTTTTTTTGAGTTTACACACATGAGTGGGAAATTGGGGATCAGTCATGCCAGGTGGTTGAGCCATGTAGATTTCTTCATGCACAAAGCCATGTAGGAAGGCATTTTTGACATCTAACTGCCTAATATCCCACTGATGACTGAGGGCGGTGGCTAGGACAAGTCTGATGGTGCCTGGCTTGATTATTGGAGAGAAAGTTTCAGTGTAGTCCACCCCATCTACTTGAGTGTAGCCTTTAGCAACAAGTCTGGATTTGAGTCTGTCCAAAGTGCCATCAGGTTTCAGTTTGGCTTTAAAGATCCATTTTGATCCTATGATGTGTTTATGGGGTGGCTTAGGAACCAGGTCCCATGTGTGGTTTTGATGGAGTGCCTGGAGTTCTTCTTGCATAGCTGCTTTCCAGCCAGTGTGTTTGAGGGCTTCTGTGATAGTCCTTGGTTCCCTGGGAATGGTAGGGAAGGCAGAGACAGTGAGGGCATATTTAGGATTAGGTTTAAGGATGCCCTTTTGAGCCCTGGTTACCATTGGGTGGCTAGGAGGGTTGTGCAGATGGATGGAAGAGGCACTTTGATTTGGTTGGGATTGACCTGGGTGAGGACTGTCTGTGTGTGACTGGTCTGTGGTGGAGTTCTCTTGTGGTGGGATATCATGAACAGGTTCCTGGGTGTGGTGTGGAGGGGGATTAAGAGGTATGGATGTACCAGAGGTAGAGGTGGGGCTAGGAGGGTTGTGCAGATGGATGGAAGAAGTATTTTGATTTGGTTGGAATTGACCTGGATGGGGACTGTCTGTGTGTGACTGGTCTGTGGTGGAATCTTCTTGTGTGGATGTAGCAGAGTTTGGGTGGGGCTAGGAGGGTTGTGTAGATGGTTTGTGGGTGGAGAGTTAGGGGAGATAGGTGAGGTAGGGTTTAGAGATTGGTTAGGAGAGGGGTCAGAGGTGTGATGGTGGTTGGTGACTGTGGTAGGTTCAGAGTCCATAGGGGATATGGGAATGTCTATGATAGGAGAACTGGTGTCAGGATGTGTGAGAGTTGGGTGTGTATGCACAGGTGTGGGAGTGTCAAGCCAATCTGAAAAAGTGGCTAAGGATGGTGGAGAGTGTGTGGATGTGGTAGGCATGATGGGATGGTAGGGGAATATGGTTTCATCAAACACAACATGTCTAGATACTATGACTTTCCTGGTGCTAGGATGATAGCACTTGTAGCCTTTGTGTTGCATGCTGTAGCCTAAGAAGACACAGGGGACAGTGTTGGGGTCAAATTTGTTATGTTTGGAGTCCCAAGTGTAGGGGTAACATCTGGTGCCAAAAACTCTGAGCTGGGAATATTCAGGATCTTTGTGAAACAGTCTAAAGTAAGGGGAGTCATTTTTCAAGGCAGTGGAGGGTACTCTATTCATGACATACACAGCAGTGGAAAAAGCCTCTATCCAAAGATACAGTGGGACATGACTATGAAACATGAGTGTCATGCCTAGTTCTCTGATTGTTCTGTGTCTTCTTTCCACAGTGCCTACCTGTTGTGGTGTGTGTGGACAAGACATGTGATGAAGGATACCCTGTGATATGAAGTGGTGTGTGAGTTTTTTGTTAACAAATTCTGAACCACAGTCTGAGTGAAAGATTTTAATGTCTTGATTAAATTGCCTTTTGACATAACTTTCAAATTCAAGTAAGCATCAAAAAAATCAGATTTATGTACCAATGGTATTAACCAAACAAACTTAGAATAGTCATCAACAATACTGGCATAATAAGAAAAGGATCCAATGGATTTAATGGGGGCTGGTCCCCATAGATCACAATGGACAAGTTCAAATGGTGAAATGCTAGCATGTTCTGAATCATAAAAAGGAAGTTTTGATTGTTTTCCTAACTGGCAGCTTTCACAAATGTGGTCTGTCTTTATTTTGCCTAATACTTCAATAAGACCTTTATTTTCAAATGCTGAACATTGCTCATTTGAGTATGAGCCAGTCTTTGATGCCACAGCTGGCTTGTAGCACTTCTGAATCTATTGGAGAAATGCAGCTCAGGAGTGCTATCAAGGACATATAAATCACCCTGTCTTCTCCCTGTGGTCAAAGTTTGTCCTGTTTCCTGATCCTTAACAATAACAGAAGAATTAGTAAACTCTCAAGTAACTGACTGGTCACTTGTGAGCTGACTGACAGATAATAGATTCTTTGTCAATTGGGGAACAAGTAGAACATCATGGAGGGGTATGACCTGCTGATGCTGTTTAACATCAGCTTGTCCTACCCCTGTGATTTGCAATGTGGCTCCATTGCCAATAAGAACAGACTCATTGCCTATAGGAGTGTGATTATTATGCAGTAATTTGGGTGTACCTGTCATATGATGGCTTGCTCCAGTGTCCACTGTCCAGGCTGTGTCTGCAATGGATGTGTCCAATGTAAGAGCAGCAAGGGCCTGTGGCAGTCCCTGAGATTGTGTTTCCTTCTTTGGATTCCACCAGCAGATAGTTGCAGCATGTCCCATAACCCCACAGCACTGGCATTTTTCATTTCTGAATCTGTCCCTTTCTTCAATGGTCATCCTTCTTTCCCCAGGTGGTGGTGGTCTTCTCTGATTGTTGTTCTGATAGGGTTGGTTCTGAGGCTGTTGTGCTTGAAATCCCCTACCTGATGAGTCAAAACTGCTGTTTTATGGAGCTGATGGCCTGAAATTCTGTGATGTCCTTTGTTGATTTTGAGGAGCCCTATTCTGATTCTGACCATAGTAAGCCTGCTGTTGATTTGGAGTATTATTTTGATTCGGACCATTGTAGGCCTGCTGTTGATTCTGACCATAGTAGGCCTGCTGTTGTTTTTGACCATAGTAGGCCATCTGTTGAGGGGGTTGTGTGTGACTTGGAAGGTCAGAGTTTGCAAACCAAGTCCTCCTCTGATCCAGATTTTGCAGATGTGAAACCAATTCTGTGTAGGTAGGTCTTGGTGGTTTGAGCATGGTGGTGGTGAAGGTTTCATAGCTTGGTCCCAGGCTTGTCAGAAGGCAATATACTTTCTCTGCATCTTGAAGTGGTTTCCCAATGGCTGCTAGACTGTCACATAACCCTTTGAAGCTTCGATGTGGTCGACACACTTTTGTTTTCATCCTTTTTGAGGTAGGTCGAGTTGTTGCTTGAGTGTAAATTCCACTTTCTTGGGAGTCTTGTGCATATTCATTCTTGAGAGCCTCCCCAAAGCAAGGGAAGGCGTGTCTAGGCCTATAACTAGGCCTAATGATTCTTCCGAAAGTGAGCCTATGATCCAACCTACGAGTAGTACGTCTGATTTTTTCCATGCAGTGAACTCTGGATTGATAGTGAGTGTGACTGCAGGATTGGAGTCTGTGCTTGTGCTATCAGTGGTTTTGATATGAGTTTCTGGTGCTGGAGTTTCATTGGTAAGGTGGCCAACCAGATCCTGACTTTCTGCTAATGCTAGGGCTTGTTCCCTCCACAAGGGATAATTGGCTTGTGTGAGTTTGATAGTGACAAAACTGCTCACATTCAAAGATAGAGTTGCCATTTGGTGCTGTATGTCTAACTGTTTGTGATTGATTTGAATTGACTTACCACGTTTTGTGTGGAGTGATATGGAAGAGCAGGGATTTGTTGTGTTGTAGATTTTGTGATGTTTATGCTTGTGTTTGTGCTTTGTTTGGATTGACACACCACGTGTTGTGTGATGTTGATATGAAGAGCAGGAATTTGCTGGTTTTGCAGGTTTGTTTGATGTTTATGCTTATGTTTTGGCCGATTTTGGCTCTGATACCATATGAGAAATTGAGAACCTGAACACAGTAAACTGGCCAAGAAAGCTTGATTGATTTTATTCACAAGAGTCCAGTATATATACATCAAAAACTATAAGATAAACTCACAATTTAAACAAGTTTATCTTTAGAACTTAAACTCAAACAGGCTCGTTTATCTGAAGGCCTTTATCTATCAATATTTCAAACATATTCAGATAAATACTACTATAACATGAATTAATAACTCTTAACAGGCATTATCACTTCCACATGTCCATTTGTTTGAATTTAACCGCCTTATAACTCCTTAACCGACCTTATCTCTCCTTCACCTTCAAGACTGAGCTGAGCCTTATCTTTAATAATCTCTTATCTTCTTCTTCATTGCTTCAGGTAAACTTCTTGCTATTACATCACGTTGTAATGAATTTGTATAACACCTATTGCATGAATTCCTATTCTGATATTTCTTGTTTTTGTTTCGACTCGAAATGTGAATATATCGCAGCTGAAGTGGGGTCGGCCCGGCGTTCCGGTGCAATATTAGGCAAGATTTTACTAATCAATTGCAGATTACAGTGTGTTGACTCAGAAGCTCCTGATTATTGTCTGAGTGCAATAGGTGGATTTGCGATGAAGAAAAATATTGTCACATGGATGATAAGTTCCAACCGTAGGTGATTTTACTACGTGTTCATGCATTTGGAATCTAGTATTAAATTAACAATACAATAAGGACTTTTAACATTTTTAAGACCTCATGTTTTATCATTATGTTAAAATTGACCCTTATCTTTTAAAATGACAATTTTAGGACCTCATGTTTGTGTTTTTTTTTTTTTTTTTTTCCAGTTTTAGGACAATTTTGAAATTTCCGTCTAAGTTAACGTCAAATTTGACGGAATATTTGAAATTGTCCTAAAACTGAAAAAAAAAAAAAAAAAAAAAAAAAAACACAAACATAAGGTCCTAAAATTGTTATTTTAAAAGATAAGGGTCAATTTTGACAAAATGTTAAAACGTGAGTTCCTAAAAATGTCAATTTTTAAGGGAATTTTAACACTTTTTAGGACCTCATGTTTTAACATTTTGTCAAAATTGACTCTTATCTTTTAAAATAACAATTTTAGAACTTTATGTTTATGTTTTTTTCTTCAGTTTTAGGACAATTTCAAATATTCCGTCCAACTTAACATGTTTTGCCGTTAACTTAGACGGAAATTTCGAAATTGTCTTAAAACTGAAATAAACACAAACATGAGGTCCTAAGATTGTCATTTTAAAAGGTAAGAGTCAATTTTGACACAGTGGTAAAACATGAGATCCTAAAACTGTTAAAAGTCCATACAATAAAACTAAGCAAGATTCAACCTTTGAAAATGTCGATCTGTTACGTACGTTGAGGTGCATGTTTTCTTGATTTTGAGCAATTATGGAATGTTTTCTTGTTCTGTTTCACAATCACTTTTGATTTTGAGCAAATGATTGTTACGTAAGTTGTTCAACTTTTACAAGTCCGTGTACTTCGTCCATTGTCCATACAGTGACAAACCACAGTGTCTTTAGTGCTTGTTATTGCTCGGCTTGATGTAATATCGCGCCTTCAATTTCTCCCGTATCTTGTTTCCTTCTGTTGTTCAATTTCATAAAGTTGGACAACAAAGGGCCCAGATTTTGCAATGACTCGATCGTTACGGTGACTATATAAATATAAGAAAATACTACGGTCCAGTCAGTACAAGAAAACTGGATGGTCCAGTTAACCGTTAGATCAATATTAAAATAATAACAACCGTTGGATTAATTTGACACATTGTGCTTTTGTGTACCATAAAAATCTTCAGAACTTGCCTTGTCGAAACGGTGAACCTGGTCACCCATTAAAAAAAAACGAAAAAATAATCGTCCATGATCAAGCTAAGTTGGATGACAGAAAAAAAATAATCGTCCATGATTAACGAATTTGAAGATGGTTCTTAAATCATTCCTAAGTCTTTATTAGCTAAATTGGAGACAATACTTCGCCGGCTCGACTTGCAGAATCGAAAACCCCGTCTCATCCTCTTCTTCTTGTACCCTCTTTTTTTTTTCAAAATTCTTGTTCTTCCATGTATATCAAAGCCATGGACGGTCAACAATCCGCATTAACTCAAATCTGACAATTGATCGAATTTCCTCTATTATTTTGTAAATTTTAACCGGTTCTTAGCTAATTGAATCATTCTAAGCTCATTTACGAGCTCTATTTTTCCATTCGAGGTATCAAAAAGGGAGAAACACCGACAATGGTTAAATGTAACGATTGATCGAATTTGGCTCTATTATTTTGCAAAGTTTGACCGGTTCCTAGCTAATTGGATCATTTATGAGCTCTATTTTTCATTCTAGGTCTCAAAAGGGAAAAAACACTGACTGTGGTTATTTTTCCATCTAGGATTTGTTCGGTTTGAATAAATGATTCTCTCGTTTCTTGTAAAATAATTATTATAATGAACGATGTTTAAGGGCTTAGTGAATGATAGAAATAGTCATCCAATCGTTGTGTCAATTTGAAAAAAAAATGAATGTATTTGACCAAACAGATAGATTAGCGGCGCAATGAATGAAATCGAAAATTTTAAAAAAATTTCCGTAACCCAAATTGTTTTGAGAATTTTTGAATAACCTTTAATAATTTGATTTTCGATTCAACAAGAAATTGAAGCATTATCCAAAAATCATGAACCGTGAACGTGATAGTTCAATGATAAGTGATCGTCATGCATAAACCAAAAATATGTACATTTTTCAACGTCTAGTGAATTTCAGAAATGCAATTCATTGCATCTGTAAATAACTCCGAAACAACTCATGTGTATACTGATGATAAGTGAATTTGGGATTAATGATTCTCACGTGCCTTGTAAAATACTTATTATAATGAACGATGTTTAAGGGTTTAGTGAATGTCATGGAGAATCATTCTATTGACAAGTAGTGACCATGTGTTGGTTGATTATCGTGATATTCAAACATATTACTCACAAATTTTGGTTCAATGTTTACGATTTAAGTTTAATGGTTTTGGGTTTATGGTTCATGGTCCAGGGTTTAGGGGTATGATTAGTTTTTTTCTTTTTTGTTTTTATAAATGTGGCATATAAGCATTCAAACCCTATGACGATGGTCATAATAGACCTTGTCACGTGTCATTTTAGGAGTGGCATTGGGACAAGCGAATAAGATAAATGACAATAGTGCTAAAGGCCAGGGGCCCCACGCCAGTAAGACCCGACCCTAGGTGGGAGGTCTGTTTTTGCCCTTCCTGACTAGATCACCGCAGGGCGGCTCGGTCACAGCGAAGGGCGGGTCGTGCACCCCGGGACGAGACGCCCGAGGAGCCCGGCGCATGTCGTGCGGGTCCTTCCTTATGTTGATAATTCACACACGTGCCTAACTGATTAGATAGATACGGAAGAATCCCATGATTATAGGGCATTGATCATATAGTTTAAATACAGTCATAATTATCCCTACAAGAAAGGGATTTACTTGAATTAATCCTTAGGGTTTAAGAGATAAATCCTAGTTGCTTGCAAGACAAGGAATGAGGACGAGACACCCCCTATATAATAAAACCCTAAGGAACTATGAAAGACTTGATTTCAATTCGACTATTGGATACTTAGGCAACTTGAGAGAAACTAACTCTCAGGCTCAGTCTAAATCATACACAAATCACCATTCCCATTCTTATTGTTCTTGATCATTCGTTCTAGAGGTTAATTGGATCCGTGGAGGATATCCAACATCGTCACCCTAGGTTATGACTTCGTGTTGATTGATTTCTGTTACATTAAACACAATGCTTCATTCTATCATGGCAACTATAGTGAATGTCATAAATAATCATAGTTATATTTGAATTAAATTTATACATGTACATATGAAATATTTTGGTATGATATTGATAGCTATATTAACTTATTAAAATTTTAATGATACTCGCGCGTATGCTAGTAGTATATGTACACGTATCAAAAATCCCCAAGATCATGTAACTTATAGTGATTTATCATATTGTTTTCTTTAGAATAAATTGCAAAAAATACAATTGTTTTGTTTTCACAAGAATCCTTTATTTGGGTTCTTACAATGACTGCAACTATTCTAATCAATTTGTAAGCACGAATCTTATTCGCAAGCACAAATTAATCCAAAAAAAAAAAAAAAAAACTTACGAGGGGAAGACACAAATTGCTGCAGCATTTCGAAAAGATCGGATTTCATCTTTTGTCGATTAATTTCAAGCAGTTGTGTGATATTTTCTATCAATTCATTTTGAAGTCGCTGAATTTTTGTGGGCTATCCATGCTGCTCCTTCAACACGCCGTCAAATTCACGTACTTCGACTGTGGGAATATAGGGTAAAAACGTGTGTCAAAAAGATTTTAAATAATGTGGCTGATTTATGAACGTGTTAGCTGTGATTACATGATCTTGGGGATTTTTGAATAGATTTGTAGATTTTTTTTGATTCAACATAACTCTCTTTATTTTTTTTTTTTTATTTTAAAAATATTAACTTACTTTAATTATCGTTTAAAAAATATTTTATTTATTTATTTATTCTAAAGTAAATCAATATAATAAATCACTATAAGTTACAGATACGTGTACATATACTACTAGCATACGCGCGAGTATCATTAAAATTTCAATAAGTTAATATAGTTATCAATATCATACCAAAATATTTCATATGTACATGTATAAATTTAATTCAAATATACCTATGATTATTTATGACATTCACTATAGTTGCCATGATAGAATGAAGCATTGTGTTTAATGTAACAAAGAATCAATCAACATGAAGTCATAACCTAGGGTGACGATGTTGGATATCCTCCACGGATCCAATTAACCTCTAGAACGAATGATCAAAAACAATAAGAATGGGAATGGTGATTTGTGTATGATTTAGACTGAGCCTGAGAATTAGTTTCTCTCAAGTTGCCTAAGTATCCAATAGTTGAATTGAAATCAAGTCTTTCGTTGTTCCTTAGGGTTTTATTATATAGGGCATCTCGTCTTGTCTTGCAAATAACTAGGATTTATCTCTTAAACCCTAAGGATTAATTCAAGTAAATCCCCTTCTTGTAGGGATAATTATGACTGTATTTAAACTATATGATCAATGCCCTATAATCATGGGATTCTTCCGTGTCTATCTAATCAGTTAGGCACGTGTGTGAATTATCAACATAAGGAAGGACCCAGACGACCTGCGCTGGGCTCCTCAGGGCGTCTCGTCCTGGGGTGCACGACCTGCCCTTCGCTGTGACCGAGCCGCCCTACGGTGATCTAGTCAGGAAGGGCAAAAACAGACCTCCCACCTGGGGTCGGGTCTTACTGGCGTGGGGCCCCTGGCCTTTAGCACTATTGTCATTTATCTCCTTCACTTGTCCCAATGCCACTCCTATAATGACACGTGACAAGGTCTATTATGACCATCGTCATAGGGTTTGAATGCTTATATGCCACATTTATAAAAACAAAAAAGAAAAAAATTAATCATACCCCTAAACCCTGGACCATGAACCATAAACCCAAAACCATTAAACTTAAATCGTAAACATTGAACCAAAATTTGTGAGTAATATGTTTGAATATCACAGATAATCAACCAACACATGGTCACTACTTGTCAATAGAATGATTCTCCATGACATTCACTAAACCCTTAAACATCGTTCATTATAATAAGTATTTTACAAGGCACGTGAGAATCATTAATCCCAAATTCACTTATCATCAGTATACACATGAGTTGTTTCGGAGTTATTACAGATGCAATGAATTGCATTTCTGAAATTCACTAGACGTTGAAAAATGTACATATTTTTGGTTTATGCATGACGATCACTTATCATTGAACTATCACGTTCACGGTTCATGATTTTTGGATAATGCTTCAATTTCTTGTTGAATCGAAAATCAAATTATTAAAGGTTATTCAAAAATTCTCAAAACAATTTGGGTTACGGAAAAAAATTTTAAAATTTCGATTTCATTCATTGTGCCGCTAATCTATCTTTTTGGTCAAATACATTCATTTTTTTTCAAACTGACACAACGATTGGACGACTTTTTCTATCATTCACTAAGCCCTTAAACATCGTTCATTATAATAATTATTTTACAAGAAACGAGAGAATCATTTATTCAAACCGAACAAATCCTAGATGGAAAAATAACCACAGTCAGTGTTTTTCCCCTTTTGAGACCTAGAATGAAAAATAGAGCTCATAAATGATCCAATTAGCTAGGAACCGGTCAAACTTTGCAAAATAATAGAGCCAAATTCGATCAATCGTTACATTTAACCGTTATCGGTGTTTCTCCCTTTTTGAGACCTCGAATGGAAAAATAGAGCTTGTAAATGAGCTTAGAATGATTCAATTAGCTAAGAACCGGTTAAACTTTACAAAATAATAGAGGAAATTCGATCAATTGTCAGATTTGAGTTAATGCGGATTGTTGACCGGTTTAATTTCTGTTCAAAATAGCAACCGGGTCGGGTTGAAACATTTCTTCCTCACCCGGTGCTCTGCAATTTCAACGGAAAAAAAAAAAAAAAAAAAAAAAAAAAACTTTGATCAATGATATCTTGCAATCCCGAAGTCCGTTTTTCGTACCGTTTGTTGCGTTGGACTCTAAAAATCGAGAACTATTCAATGGACTATATAAAATTTGATTTTGAGCAATTTCCTGTGTCAGATTTTTTTTGAACAAACCATGGCTTTGATATACATGGAAGAACAAGAATTTTGAAAAAAAAAAAAAAGAGGGTACATGAAGAAGAGGATGAGACGGGGTTTTCGATTCTGCAAGTCGAGCCGGCGAAGTATTGTCTCCAATTTAGCTAATAAAGACTTAGGAATGATTTAAGAACCATCTTCAAATTCGTTAATCATGGACGATTATTTTTTTTCTGTCATCCGACTTAGCTTGATCATGGACGATTATTTTTTCGTTTTTTTTAATGGGTGACCGGTTACCTGTTTGACAGGTTCCAAGATTTTTTATGGTACACAATAAGCTACAGTGCGTCAAATTAATCCAACGGTTGTTATTATTTTAATATTGATCTAACGGTTAACTGGACCATCCAGTTTTTTTGTACTGACTGGACTGTAGTATTTTCTCTATATCTATACTCGTAATAAAAATACGATGAGATGTTTCCCCCAAAATGTTTCCTAGCCTCGGTGTTTCTTCCATAATCTTTTCTCCCTTTTTTAATTTTAGTTTTTATAGTTATGTGTGTTTTCAATTTGTCAAATTTATCCGTATTATATATATTATACATGCGTTGCTTTAGAATGCATATCCCTTTTTTTCAACGAACTTTAGCATGCATTTTTTTTTTGGAGAGCATAGCATGCATACATGCGTGATTCCTTCGACAAATTTTGACAGTAAGAACTGAAATGGAAATGGAATTGAAATGGAATCCGGGGTAAGAATTGAAAATGCAAATTTTGACAGTAAGAACTGAAATGGAAATGGAATTGAAGATCAAAATACAAAATGTGTTGACAAGAATTGAAATGGAATCCGGAGTAGCCAAGCCTTGAGGACAACAAAGAATCGCTCCTACAAAAATACTGTAGAGTCCGAAGTAAATAATAAACAACAAGTTGCTTCTTGAAGCAAATAATACACAAACCAAAAACACAAAAGTTTTTTTTTTAATTCTGAATGTTTCATAAGATAAAACACAACACATAAGCCAAAGGGTCAACATTCAACAAACTCAGCTGCAAGCAGCTATATAATGTTGAATACAAGCAACATAAATGTTCAATTGAAAGCACAAAAGGTTAAAAAGAAAATGATACTCCCTGCGTCCCGTAATATAAGACTTTTTGACTTTTTAATAGTGTCTCAAAATATAAATCATTCTCACAAAACAATACAATATTAAATGCATTATTTTCACTTTCACACTAAACAATGTAATATTATTAGCTAGTCCCAAAAAATAATACAATATTTTGCATTGAAATATTAAAAAATAACTCATTCATTATGTTTTCTTAAACTGTGTGAAATGGCCAAAAGGCCTTATATTATGGGACGGAGGGAGTACATAAAATAAATTGTCTTGAAGCAAATAATACATAAAATATATTAAATTTAACATACATAACAGTCCAAGAATGAAACAACATACTTTTAAAAAAAAACTTAAACTTTCAGAGAATTCATAGAGTAAGACAACATAAGATATATTTTATCTAACACACATAATGTTTATTGAACTCTTAAGCTCTGAACTTATCTACTCTAAAGACTTTGTATGTCACACCGGTTAAAGGACTCCGATCCTTCTAATAGATAATACAACCAGAATGATTGAAAAATGATGTTTGCTACAAAATATTTGTCCTTAAATTCATTTTGATCATCTCTCAATTCATTCCATTGTCTCTTTCTTTCATAAAAATTTATCATGGGTCATTTGTTTACATAGTTATTTCCTTAGGCTGGTTTGTTGATAACTGAGTTGGGTCTAATCGATTTGAGCTAGCATCAAAACCGCGCATTAACGATCCAAGTTGCAACTTGCAAGCTACAAGCACATCAGATGGATTCGCAAGCTAAAGTCATTGTGTGTGTGTGTGTGTGTCTCAGTTCTGTCCAAGTCCTATTAGATCCACTTTAATCTAAGGCTTATATTATCAACTGTGTTGTGACTAAGATGTGTGTGGTCATGTGATAAACTCTGAGTTGATCACTATGTGCTAGTGATTATAGTGAAACTAATAGAGCTACGTGTAAGATCATTATAATCATTGATCACGAGCACATAGTGATCAACTCCGAGCTCTGTGTGTTTGAATTTGATAATACAACCAGAATGATTACTTCAAAATTTGCTACAAAAACATAAGCTTCCAAGGCTTTTACTTAGTTCAAGACAAGTGAAATAGTGAATGCAGATCATCATAACTTACATTTCTAGCACATAATCTAAAGCCACCATAGGCCCAACATATACAAAAAAACCGTATTTCACTTGTCAGGTGAGATAGTGAAGGCTAAGGTATTGAATCACAAAACAATAGACACTTGTATTCAAGAACTTCAATTACACGTCGAATTTCAAGAACTCATTACAAAGTAAACACATCCGAACCCATTATTAAACATAGGTTAGCAGATTCATTGAGACCAAAAAGAAACATACATACTCGTGGATTCCAAAAGCGAATAATTAAAGGTTCACAACTATGAAACTATATTGTAGTCAAAATAAAGAATTAGAAAGCACAAGAGACATAAAAGCGATGCACATTATTGCCAAACAAGCAAGAAGCTCAAAGCTAGAGCATCCCAATTAACACCATCACAATCAATAGAAATCGTGTTCCGGTGGACAAAAGTACATCAGAGTAACAAAAAATGGGAGCAAAATACAACAAATCAACCATGTATCTACATTTAGGCATTAAGCTACAATCATTCTTGCCGTAACCATACTTTCATGTTTACACACATCCATCAAAGATACCATTTATCTAACTGAACTACTTATAAAATCAGCTTCACAAATATCTCAAAAAGACCCATCCACATTCTCAAGCAACAAGAAAATAGCAATAAATCTGCAGATTCATTAGCTTTTCCACCTAGCAGCACACAACAACATACCAAAAGTCATAGATCTTACCTTTAAAGATGACATCGGCTAAATTACAATTTTGGTCCTCTAACTAGACATGTTTTTCGATTTTGGTCCTGGTTTTTCTCCGGCGACAATTTTAATCCTGTAAGTGGTCTTTTTTTGTAAAAATAGTCCTGAACGCCGGAAAGACCACTTACAGGACTAAAATTGGTCTTCTCCGACAACAATTTTAGTCCTGTAAGTGGTCTTTCCGGCGACAATTTTAGTCTTGTAAGTGGTCTTTCCGGCGTTCAGGACTATTTTTGCAAAAAAAAGACCACTTACAGGACTAAAATTGTCGTCGGAGAAAACCAGACCAAAATCGAAAAACGTGTCTAGTTAGAGGACCAAAATTGTAATTTAGCCAGATGACATCTATAATCCAAAACCCGTAGAAGAACCAGCATTAAAAGGTTTCATAACCATCAGAATAATATTATCCTTAGCAGAAAAAACATCAAAGCAACAAATTACGTATACGATGTCTACCGCCACACCAATGCCCTTACGTATACGATGTCTACCGCCACACCAATGCCCTTACGTATACGATGTCTACCGCCAAGCCAACGCCATAGCTATTACCGCTCTTTTTTCCATCGTTTTAGACAACTATGTCCTAGAATTCCCTCTTTCTCGAATCATATTCATCTACATATTTTTTGTATGTACACAATTGTCAAAATCAAACAGCTGATATTTTTTTCACTTCACTAAAATAAGGCCATAGTTGATAAGGTCAATATTTGGGAATCTCATAGTACATAGACAGTGACGGACCCAGAAAAAAATCTCAGTGGGGGCACCGGAATAAATTCGAAAGGCGAGTGGGGGCATCAATAGTGTTTTTACATTTTTTACCTATAAAAACATGTCGATTTTCGGATCTCGGTGGGGGCCAAGCACCCCTCCTATTTGCAGCTGGGTCCGTCCCTGACATAGCATACTTGAGTATGCTTCAATGTTAAATTCATGTTCTTATTGATTTTTAGTCCCAAATGTTTATTTTGGTTACTTTCTAGGAATGAAACACACAACAACAACATTTGCAGCAAAAATCGTTCACACTTAGAGAGAATTCGTAAACATGCCCTAAATTAATTAAGCGGATTGAAAAAAAAATCAGATTTTGCCCTAAATTGCAAATATATGGAATAAGTTTAGCAAGTTACATGAAAGTAGAAATCTTCAACTATCTAATTGCATCCCACGAGAACCGGGAAAGAGTGAATCACTAGAACATGCTTCATCTGCATAATTCTTCAATATAAAACTTTTTTTTTACAAAGAAAAAAAACGTGAATCTTCATTACGAACTCTTGAAAATCGATTTTGCTATTCCACATCATTTTTTTTTGTTCCACATGAGTATAAATATGAAAAAAATAGTACAAAAAGATGAAAAAGAGTGCGAGAGAAATAGATGAAGTGGGAGAAAGGCGGGAATGAGGGGCTAGGAGGATCTGGAGTTTTGTTCACTTTTGCAGTAGATATACAGTCTTGGGTTACGAATCTGATATTTAGATTGTGTCGACAGATACTGCTGCAGGTATATTTTATATGGATCTGAAGTGTTCGGATCTGTAAAATACAGATTTAACATCATATACAGATTCTACTGCGAGTGCTCTAAGTGACTTGAGAATGCCTAGTGAGGTCACCGGTTCGATTCTCCTCTGAGGTGCCATATTGAAAGAGCTCTTGGAGAGGCCTTACCCCTGAGTAAGAGTCAGACTCTGCAGACATAACCCGAGCCGAACTCCGGATTAGTCGGATCAGTAGGTTTAAGATACCGGGGCTTTAAGGCAAAAAAAAAAAAAAAATTTGTATAACCGTTTTGGAATATTCACTCCCCCATAATTACTCAACATTTATAGCCAAAATTTAGTGCTCCTTATTAATGTGTTTACTCATCTACTAAAGATATTTTTGTCTATTAATTATGAAATTTTCCTTTTTAATTACAATAAAAGAAAATTGTCATTGCATCCTAATTTTTTAAATTTCTTGTCCTTCTAACCCTTTAAAAAAACAAAAAAAAATAAAAATAAAGGGCTCAATATCTTCGGCTATTTAATTAGAAGATTTATAAGCCCTCAAAAAAAAAAAATCTTTTTGAAAACATGCATATGCCAAAATTTTAAGAGCAATTTTCGGCTCTTCCATATTAATCAAATCTTTAATTATTTATTACTCAAAATCCTAATCTAATTCCACTTTAAATAAAAAAAAAATCCTAATCTGATTCGGCAAACACACACCGCCACATCAATATTACCGTCGAAAACGCTACAGCCGATGGAACTATAAAAAATCCTAATGGATTCGATTCGCAAACCGTTTTTTCCAAACACAACACACCGCCACATCAATATTACCGTCGAAAACGCTACAGCCGATGGAACTATATTTTCGCTAGAACCTAACCTAACTAGTATCTTCGTAAAAGTATTGTCTTTTTCTTCTTTGATTCCTCTCCGGTTTCCTCTGAATGAATTGCGGTAAGTAAATGGATTCAATAGGCAAAAAGAGGGTTAGGCAGAGCAAACCGTTTTTTCCAGATGAAATAATCACAAATATTCTAATCCGGGTTCCGGTTAAATGTGCAATGAGATGCCGACTTGTTTGCAGGAGATGGAGAGATTTAATGTTGGCTCGTGATTTCGTGGAATTACACACGAGAAAAAGCATCCCGACAATTTTCTCTGCGAAATATTGGATCTATTCTGATTTGGAGCTCTTTGCTTTAGATAAGTGGTGGGAACTTGCAAGAACCAGGTTTATAATTCATAGATTCCCGTTTTATTCTCAAATTTCTAAGGAAACTCGTGTACTATTTTCTCAGGCTGGCCTAATCGGTCTATAATCGTCGGAAACAAAATTCGTTATTTTAAATCCGGTTAGGCCCGAATATGTGAGGATAACAATTGACGAAACAAATCTAAAGATATTTGGAGTATATTATCATCCTTCAATGAAAGAATATTGCTCCCTTTTGAGGATAGGAACACACACACTTGATTCTATTCAAAGACAACACCGGTACATGGTTCTTAATTTAGGTTACAATCCATCCTTGAAAACGATTAGTTACCCGTTTAGTAACAAAGTTGAGAAGAGAGATGCAAAACCGTTATTCATCAACAGTTGTCTTTATTGGATGCTTGACAAGTATGATGGTCATAATGATATCATGAAATTTGATATCATAAGCGAAGAATTCACGATTATACCTTGCCCCGTCCCTTGGAATACTGAGTGCATGCACTACCAAACACATCTGCTAAATATTGATGGGTTTCTTTCTTTCCTCTTAGTTTTTCCGAAGAAAATCACTATATGGAGATTGGAAGACCCTGAAGAAAATTTTTGGGCAATTGTATGTGACTTAAGCATAAAAATTTGTCCTAGTGGATTATGTGAAGAAATCGTACCTCTCGAGTTAGATGGAAGACTCCTTCGTTGCAACCTTAATGAGGGAACGACGAAGAACTACCCGAAAAAGAAATACGGTGATGGTGTGGGGTTTTTGCCTCACCTTCCACTATGACCAGCATTCGTTGATTAGCATGCAATTACTCAATTAATTTCATTATGGCCTCAACCTAATCGAAAATTTCAATACTCAAAATTCTTGAAAATTTCAATACTCAAAAAAAAATAGTACAAGTGTTAGGACAGATTGCCCACACTTGAGAGAGTGTTGGGACAGATTGCCCACACTCTTAAAAAAAATTGTGCAAGTGTAGATAGATTTCTAACACTTGAAGAGTCTGTTGGGACAGATTCCCCACACTCATAAATGATAAGAAATAAAGTAGTACGGTTTTAGTACAATGATAAGCGTTTGATCTTTAACAGATAGCTAGATGAAGAAAAACTGAAAAAATAATTGACAACTTTTTTATTTCCTTTTTCAACTTGCTCTTACATAGACCATTACATTCATATATATAGTAAAACAGGCGGCTAAGACTTTCGGCCTAAGTGAAGTCGGCCAAGACAGCCTAGGATTAGGGTTTTGTGTCGACTTAGGGTTAGGGTTCTCTGTTTTTGTCTAAAAAACCATACATGCCCTTTATAGAAAAAAATAAACAAACATATTAAACTAATCTTATCACTATACCAGAGACCGAGTCACCATTCGACTCGTAACCACAAATGATATGATCAAACACCTTATTACTCCAATCAAACACCTTATTACTCCTTTGATCATAGTCTCCGCATAATGTGCGTATTTCTTGTGCATGGCCGTTAATACTCCCCCTCAAACGAGGCTGGGACTGGGGAGCAGACCGAGTTTGCGGCGTAGAAGCTGAAAGAGATGCTTGGGCAATGACTTAGTGAAAATGTCAGCTAGCTGGTCAGTGGCGGAGACGTGTCGGGTGATCAAAAGGCTTCTGGGGACTTGTTCTCGGACATAGTGATAATCAAGTTCAATATGTTTGCTGCGGGCATGGAAGACAGGGTTGACGGTCATGTATAAGGCACTTAAATTGTCGCAGAGGAGCAGTGGAGTATGTGGTACTAAACACCAAGTGTTATTATCAGATAAAGCATTCAACTCATCAATCATAGCGGACTTCCACCCCTCATGTTTTAACGCACTTTTGACCGTCTTAGGCTCAGTGGGAATAGCAGTATAGGCGGCATGAAGGGCATACTTAGGGTTAGGCTTAAAAATACCACGTTGAGCACGAGTGATACGAGGAGGTGGAGATGGTAGGGGAGGTATGGGAGAGGAGGGGGATGGAGCATCGTTGGGAATATCAACATAGACGGGGGTGGGGGGTGGGGAAGGTTCATCGGTGGTGGGTGGATTAGTATCATGTGCGGGTAGGGGTGGGGGAATATAAGGGGGGGAGATAAATATCAGGCGGCTGCATGGGGGGGACGGTTGGGGATGGGTCGGTATGCATGGGGGAAGGAGGAGAAGCAACGGAGGTACCTAGCCAAGAATCAAAAATATTTAAAACATAAGGCCGATTAATATTTGGCATAGTCTTATAGGGGAGTATGGTTTCATCAAAAACTACATGACGGGATAAAAAAAAATTCCGGGAAGAGGGGTGAAAACATTTATATCCTTTATGTTGGTTGCTATAACCGACAAAAACACAAGGCAGAGTTTTGGGAGTGAATTTATGACGCTTAGTATCCCAAGTATAAGGGTAGCACTTGGACCCAAAAATTTTAAGGGTAGCGTAATCAGGGTGCTTATTGTGCAATAAGAAAAAAGGGGACTCGGTTTTATTGGTGAGGGAGGGAACACGATTCATAACATACACGGCAGTAAGAAAAGCTTCAACCCACAAAAAAAGAGGTAAACGACTATGAAAAAGCATGGTAAGCCCAAGTTCACGTATGGTGCGATGACGTCGTTCAACAATGCCATTTTGTTGAGGAGTGTGTGGACAAGTAATTAAATGAGTGAGAAGGGGGGTACTTATAAATTCTCCCCCTCCATCCGTATGTAACTACTTAATAGATGCATTAAATTGATTTTTAGCATATTGTTCAAAGTACAAAAACACGTTATAGAAATCAGATTTATGTTTCAAAGGGACAAGCCAGACATACTTGGAAAAATCATCAACAAAACTGACATAGTAATGAAATTTGCCTATTGACTCAACAGGGGCCGGACCCCAAAGATCACAATGTATGAGTTCAAAAATAGCAGAGGAAACATGTTCAGAACTGGAAAAAGGGAGTTTGGAAAGCTTGCCCAGCTGACAACTTTCACAAATATGCTCCTGTTTATTAGGACCTAACAAATTAATAAAACCTTTATTTTTGAGGGCATGAACGGTTGGTAACCGAACATGGCCAAGGCGTTGATGCCAAATCTCCAAAGTACTAGACGTAGGTGCATGAGTAACATGAGCCTGATGATCACCAGTAAGGGCATAAAGCTCTCCTCTACATTCGCCCGTCAGAAGAATCCTGTCTGTGACATTTTCCTTAAGAGCAAAACCATTATTAGTAAACAAGCAATGTGCATTAAATTGTTGAGTGAGTTGCCGAATGGAAATTAAATATTTTGTCATGTTTGGAACCAATAACACATCAGAAACGATTATAGGGGTATTTTTATAATTAATATGAATCTCACCGATGCCATTAATTGGGAGAGCAGTTCCATTACCAATAATAACAGAAGCATTTTTTGTATAGGGGTGAAAATTATGGAGGAGGTTAGGATTACCTGTCATATGATTAGTAGCACCTGTGTCCAGTAACCACTCAGTATCGGCAATGGTGTTATCGAGAGTAAGTGCAGAAAGAGCTTAAGGCAGAATCTCCTGCTTGGCTGTGTTGTTCCACCAACAAATTGAAGACACATGACCCTGCACACCACAAAAATCACAAGTTTCATCTTTGTACCTATCGCGTTCGGCCCGGGACATACGCCGAAACACCTTCTTCGGTTGATTTGAGGAAGACGCTTCACCTCCGGATCGCTCGCGCCCGAAAGCCGCGGCTTGTGGAAGAAAACGCGGCCGCGCGTTGCTGAGGAAAGCGTGGCCGCTGCTGCTGGTAATTATTGCGAGGGGCTGAGCGTTGTCCATAGAAAGCAATATGCGAGCTGTCGTGTTCCTTGGAGGCAAACCAGCTGCGCCGCTGATCAAGGTTGTGTAGTTGGCCGACAAGCTCATCGTATGTGGGCTTGTGCATCAACATAGTAGTCGTAAACGTCTCGTATTGAGGTCCTAAGCTAGTAAGAAGAAAGTATACCTTCTCGTTGTCGGGGATGGGTTTACCGATAGCAGCCAAGCTATCACATGATCCTTTAAAATAATTGATATGATCAGTAAGTGATTTGGAGTCATCTTTTCGCATATAGGTTACCTGCTGTTTAAGATTGAATTCACGCTCTTGAGAGTCTTGAGCAAACGCGCGTTTAAGAGCATCCCACACGGCCTTCACTGTGTCCAAGCCGAGTACGATGCCAAGAGACTCTTCAGTCAAAGAGCCGATTATCCATGCTCTAAGAAGTCGGTCCGACTTTTTCCATGAAAGGTAGTCCGGGTTAATGTCTTGAGTTGAAGTTTGCGATTCAGGAGCCTTATCTGCGGCTGCTTGCTTCGTGCGTGGGGGTGGAGAATCTTCGCCAGTTAGGTGACCTAATAAATCTTGACTGTCGGCAAAGGCCATAGCCTGTTCTTGCCATAGAGGATAATTTTTGGATGATAGCTTGAGGGAGATGATGCTATTTACGTTAATGGAGGTGAGGGATTGAGCCGCCATATTGAATTATGTGGTGATCAGACACCAATTGGCTCCGATACCATGAAGAAAAACTGAAAAAATAATTGACAACTTTTTTATTTCCTTTTTCAACTTGCTCTTACATAGACCATTACATTCATATATATAGTAAAACAGGCGGCTAAGACTTTCGGCCTAAGTGAAGTCGGCCAAGACAGCCTAGGATTAGGGTTTTGTGTCGACTTAGGGTTAGGGTTCTGTGTTTTTGTCTAAAAAACCATACATGCCCTTTATAGAAAAAAATAAACAAACATATTAAACTAATCTTATCACTATAGATAAAGGGTGGTTCGCGGTGACTGAAGATTTTGCGGATGATAATAAGGATTAACCTTGTAGATGCCGCAAACTTGATAAGAAACAGAGCATGATTATTTTGAATTGCAATTTTTCTTGTGAACAGTTCTGAGCATGTAGTTTCAATTTATTTTAGATGTCAACTGTTACGGTCTAAGACCGGCCACTAGTTTGTTTGTTTCTGCTTTTTCAACATTCAAACCTTATGTGACCGAAGATTTGTTGTACCTACACACTTTTACACATATTGTCCTACTCATCCGTAAACGTTATATGATCACGTGTTTTATGCGCGTGTTTTTTTTGGTCATTTATCGTTTTGGTATATCAATTTTGATTAGGTATATCATATATGGGATCATTATCCCTCCAATGTACTTGACGGTCAAGTGTTGCAAAACATATAAAACGACGTCATTTTATTTGTAAACAACACACAAAACGGCATCGTTTTATGTGATTTACCGCACTTAACCTTCAAGTTTATTGGAGGGATCTTTACCATCATATATGTACGCGTTTGTGCTTGAATTAATTTGCTTTATTCACGTCATTTTTCATCTAATTAAACAAAATATTTTTTTTCACATAAATATGAGCACTCAAATCGAATACTCTTTACGAATTCTGTATTATACAGTTTTAAATACACGTTTTTCTAGTATATATATACCATTTTCAGAGTACGAGTTCCTAAAACCACGTCTTCTCACTTAGGCCTCGACACAAAGACCTTGCCTTTTTTTCGAATGAGTTGGAGTTCTTAATTTACAATTTGACTATTACCACCCATCACTATAAACCGCGGCGCATGTGATCGTCAGAAACCCGCATGCACCTTAACCGCCACCGGACAGGAGGAGATCTCAGTACCTCACTATATATATGATTAAATTACTATAAAAGTTTCATTCAATAATCAATGTTTACAATTGTTTCTTGACAATATCTCATGACCAAAACATCTGCATAATAAAACCTAATATATATGCCAATGATTTCTTTAAAGAGTATTGGTCCGGGGTCGGCCCTCCCTAATAATTATTGTGAGGCCTAACGGTACGTTTCTTTCTTTAAAAGAAAAAAAAGTATCGCGTAGATTTAATCCGTGTCGAACCCCGTTTCGTTGCGATAACATTAATTCGTACGGCAACTCGTAGCGATAACCAAAATATTTATTTATGAAAAAAATATCTAACAATAAGTGTTTTTAAAAAAAAATTTATATTTCGTTTACAACGGTTCGAGTCTCAGTAGAAACAAAATCGTGCGTGTGTATATTTCGTTTACGTGAGGAAAAAAAACCCTCATATATCTGATGAATTTTGAATGGTTATACATAGCTTTTAAAACACATAAGTAATCTTAAGTAACCTGCCGAGATAGAATCTTTAATACTGACGGTTTGGCCGAGTGGTCTAAGGCGCCAGATTTAGGCTCTGGTCCGAAAGGGCGTGGGTTCAAATCCCACAGCCGTCATGTTTTTTTTTTTCTCCTTTTTCTTCCTTCTCTTTTCTTGGTTATAAAGGAATAAATCCTTTTTTTTTGCAGATGAGGTATTAAAAACCACATTTGGTTATCATATCAATAAACCGTTTCTTTTTCTTCCTTCTCTTTTCTTGGTTATAAGGAATAAATCCTTTTTTTGCTGATGAGGTATTAAAAACCACATTTTGTTATCATATTAATAAACATCTTTGTTTACTTTAGTACGATGCGGACTTTTAATAATCGGCAATCTTACGTTTGAAATTGATCACGTACTTTGTGATCAAAAGTATGTTTTTAGCATCTTACCGGTTAATATAATAAACACATGGGTCAATATGTTATTCAAATCGCGTGGGTTCAAATCCCACAACCTTCATGTTTGTTTTTTTTTATTGTCTTTTTTTTTTTCTTCTTCTTTTCTTGGTTATAAGGGAATAAATCCTTTTTTTGCTCATGAGGTATTAAAAACCACATTTGGTTATCATATCAATAAACATCTTTGTTTACTTTAGTACGACGCGGACTTTTAATAATCGGCAATCTTACGTTTGAAGTTGATCTCATACTTTGTGATCAAAACTATGTTTTTAGCATCTTACCGGTTAATATAAACACATGGGTCAATATGTTATTCAAATCACGGGTTCAAATCCCACAGCCGTCATGTTTATATTTTTTTTCTTGGTTATGAGGGAATAAATCCTTTTTTTGCTCTTGATGTATTAAAAAGCACATTTGGTTATCATATCAATAAACATCTTTGTTTACTTTAATACGACGCGAACTTTTAATAATCAGCAATCTTACATTTGAAGTTGATCTCGTACTTTATGATCGAAACTATGTTTTTAGCATCTTACCGGTTAATATAGTAAACACATGGGTCAATATGTTATTCAAATCGAGTATAGTTAAACACAACTAAAGAACTAAAAGTTTACGATCATAATAATTAAATGTGAGTTCTATTGGCACTCTTACCTGATTACTCTCGAGACCACATTTTTATTTTTGAGGGGAAAAACATGCAAAGATTTTATTAATCACAATCAGCAGTGCAAGCACAAATTACATGAGAGGGAGGAGAAGAACCTCATCTTCACAACCAACAAGATTTAGGCCGTCTCTAGCTAGGATATGAGCTGGTATGTTACCTTGTCTTTTAACAAAGAGAAAAAGATAAAGAAATAAATGCAGACATGGGTTTTCTATAGTCCTCTATAATACTTCCCAATGATGATAGGTCTTCAGTCTTGCCCGCATGGTGGGCTGTGAGAGATTCCCTTTCTATGATGACGTGAAAGAACCCTCTGGTAAGAGCATACGTTAATGCATGATAAACCGCTAAGGTTTCTCCAATCAAGACATCATAATTTCCTTCGAGTTTCTTAGAGAATCTTCAGATAAGTTTCCCTTGACTATTACGCAGAATCCCGCCAATAGATGTTGACGAGTCATTAAAAGACACGTCAACATTAAACTTCAGAGAGTCCTGTGGGGGTGTCCATTTAGAGGCCAAATGAGGGCCCTTGGCGCCCAATTACTATCGTCTTATGGCGAGTAATACTCATCCACCTCTGCCCCAGCGCGTATAAGGATTGATCCCACTACCACGTTCTCCTCGTGGAAGAGATAGGCATTTTCAGCTTTCCAGATGTTCCATAATAAATGTATAACATGAACTAGTTCTGCTTCATCATTCAAATTTAATATTTCGGCAAACCATTCCATAAAAGAGTGGATAAGTAAATTGGAGAAAAACTTACTAAGATGATGTGTTTACAAGATCGATTGTGGGATTGTGCATTCAAAAAGGCAATACCATACTGTTTCTTCCATATATCCACAAATCTTGCATGAACCGTTTCCCACCCCTCTCGACTTGAGTCTAATCTCCATCGGCTAAACATTGTTGAGAAGCTTCCACATGAAGTAGATGATACGCAGTTTTACTTTAAGCTTCCATAATGTGTTCCGAAGTCTCCTAGATAGGCTAGGAGCCGACGAGGATGCATCTTCAGCTCGCTTGTACTTTAAATCATAAGCCATATGGTGTCCTGTTTTAACTATGTGTATACCATTGTGCGAGTGATGCTAAATAAGTTTGTCTTCCTTAGCTCAAGACGTCATTTAAATGATAAAATTCTTTATAATTACAGTGTCGGAAGTAATTACTAGGGTCGTCAATGGACCCCATAACTAAAAAGCCCTATATTTTATCCTCTTTTTTTAAGGGATTTTATTGACACAGGCGTTTTTTACTTCCAGCATCACGATTATTTCAAGTATTTAAAAAATTATTTCGAGCATCGCGAATATTTTTCATAAAATAACTTTGTTGTTACTGATTTTTTTTTTTGAAAAATTGCGTCAATGACACATACGTTACTTTTAAAAGCAATTTTTTTTAATGAAAACTCCTGATAACAGAATGATCTAGATCGTGTTTGCACTTTTAGGCCCAACCCAAATGTTGCAAGAGTTTTCTCAACATCCTGTCCACTAAAGATTGAGAAATTTTTCAAAGATGTTTTCACACCGTGCGGAGACTCCAATTTATTAATTAAAACACCCGTGCTTCTAATTATTTTTAAGTTTTTCGTTTATTTACACTGCAAAACACGGGTGTTTTCAAATGGTAATTGGTGTTTCCGCACAGAACAGACACACCACAAAAAAAATTTCCTCAAAGATTGAATAGTAATTGGTGTTTCCGCACGCGTCGCAGAAAAAATTTCCCCAAAGTTTGTATTGTATTAATTAGTATATAATTAAATTATAAAATGAAGTTTTCATGATTTTTTTATCCAATTATTTAATTGTTTTTGGACTTTATTAAGATTTTATGGCTCTTGCAAAGAAGGCAGACTGTTCTTGGTAGGGTATAGCTAGCTTAGCTTGCTGCCATATTTGTTCTTGGTAGGGATCGCGTAAAGAATTGTTTCCTCTTCCACATTGCATATCTTGCATATGTTCCCATCGAATAGAGTTTTCTCAATCAGTAAAGCATGGTGGTTCATCTGATATGTATCCTTTGAATTTAATTATATTGTAATTTTATTTATTTTCAGTATTGGAGTTGTAAAAATGGTCCCCTAAATATGACTTAATATTTAATGAATACCCCAAAATACTATTACATTTATTTTATATTCCTTGTTTTTCTTGGGGCATTAATTATTAGCACATCATAAAGATAGCAGCTATAGTTTAATTACATTAAATCATGTCATATTCTTGTAAAATTTAGAAGTCGTTTCTTTGGATAGAAGTCTTTCTTTTTATTAATGACACATTAAACAACTGATTATAAATATAAAAATAAAAAGTGAATATAGCTAAGTACCAACCTCTATCAAAGCTATTTATGAGTAGTACAACAAAATAATGAGTTGGCTTAATTTTGTTTTGATCTTTTGGGCTGAAAATAGTGTCATAACAAATCACATGCATTGTATCTATAAATTTCTACTTTCTTCAACATAGCAGTGACGGTGTATGATAAAAGATATTGGAATATATAATTACAATACATAACATCTCATATAACGGTTGTACCATAAAATCTAGCTATCGTCTTTCTGTATTTTCTTTTGGTAGTTTTTGCATAATATTATTAATGAAACCGTTAAAGGAACGACAGTGAATCTACCGTGACGCTATACATCGTGCTATATATGTTTGATTTCATAGAATTTGAAATTCGACCTCGATCTTCAAAGTCTAATTTGAGCTTTGATTTAATTTGACTTTCGGGAGATCGAATATCACTAAACGTACTAAATGACCTCAATTCGATTCGATTTCAGATAAACCACATTTCATGTACATCTTTATTTTTAATTTTATTTTTCCTCGTAATTAAACCCTGGTATACGTACCCTTATTGTTTATAATATAAAACCATATGGGTAGAAGTATTGAACGACGACCAAGCAAAAGAAATAAAATATTTATAAAATAAAAGAAATAGCCATATTGAAAGGAAAAAAAAAAAAGATAGTGAAATGACACCAACCTCTAACAGGCTATTTATGATTACATAATAAATGACGAGTTCGACTGGATAGTGATATATCGGCTGAAAATAATGTCTTATTCTTTTTCAAACTATTAATAATTTAATAATAATAAAGGACCAGTTTATATAATGATTCTATTCTTGTAGTGTATTTAATGCTTTGAGTTTCTAACTACCACTATATTTTTCATTTGTTTTTGAAAGAAAAATCTTTGCAATGGGCCAGTTATAAGATGTGATTTTGAATAAATATATAAGATATATTGATATTGTATAATTGATGTAACATCCTGGAAAAGGGACTAAATCGGATTTTCATGAGAAAAATAAATAAATTACCTGTTGTTTTATGAATGTGTGATTGTGATGTTTTTTATTTTGTTTTTTCTGTCATTTGCAAACATGGGTTTGATGAGACTAGCATGTCAATGTTTTTAAGGATTATTATGTGTTTCCAAGAAGTTTATTAAAACCTATGTTTTTTATTGATCGGTGCATTTATGGATTATGTATCGAAAAGAAGTTTTTATTATCATTATATTTTATTTTTCTTTCGCAATGTATCCTAACAATTGTATGAGACTAATCATTCGAGATACTGTCGGGTATAAAAATGGGCCATTATATTTGAAAAATTCATAAGATTATTATCTCTCCCAAAAGCTTTTTAAAAACGATATCAATTCAATATTGTATCCATATAGATCATTCTATGAACATATTTTTGTATAGACAGGGACCGTCCCTGTGTTTTCATACGCTTAGGTTAAATAATCAAAAAAGCGCGAAAGCTCGCGCGCCGCCTACGCCAAGGACGGTCCTGTGTATGGACTTATTTTACAATTATATTGTCAAGTGTTGAATATCTTTTTTTACATTGGTATGTCTTTTATATGTCTCTACGTATTTTATGTTTGTATAGAACCTATTTAGGGGTGGCAAATTTCCCGATAATCCCGACCCGTCCCGAATCCCAACCCAATCCCGTCCCGAAAGTTTCTCGATCCCGAAATCACGGGATTTTTCCCGACCCGGAAAATGCGGGATCGGGTATAAAACTCAATCCCGTCGGGTTTTTGATCCCGACCCGGAAAATATATATATATATATAGAGAACATTTTTCATGTCGATATAAATACCCACAATCCTAAATACTAAAAACATAAACATAATACACTCTCTGCTTCCGTCGTTTCTCGCTTTCTTTGCACCTCTCTTTTGTTCTCTAATATTCCAGAGTGTTCTTCCTCACAAAAGCCACCCGCCTCCACCGGCCGTCGACTCTATCGCCGTTAACTCATTTCTCCGCCCCCACCTTTTGAACTATTGTTTTGATCAAGTAATTGTTGTCAATTTTTAATATTAACATGAATATTTTTTAACATCATATGTTCGGGATAGAAAGAAAATTGGATCCCGAATCTTGTCGGGACGAGTTTCGGGTTGGAGGTTTATGGGTCGGGTTCCGACCCGATGCCACCCCAAAACCTATTTACACCCATGGTTTATAGAACCTCTACCGTCACAGCGAGGTGTCATTATGAGTGTCATGATAAGAATAGCAAAGTGAACGGTGTACGTAAAGGTGTTACAACTCTTATCAAAAAATTCATAATTAAAATTAAAATAAAATAAAAAAAAAAGAACTAACAAATAAGGTGTTAGCTCCGAGTCTTCAAAATTTACAACAATAATATTTTTAAAAAAATGATATAGGAGAAAACTTAAAACTAAGATGAGAAGTACAAGAAACTTATGTGGTTAATTCGTTCATATACTGACCTACGTACACCCATAGCCAACGAGGCCGGATCATCTACTGTGTGTATTTGGGCTGCTGTGATGGTTAAACGACATCGTTTTGAGTACGAAGCGATGCTGTTTTGGTTCTGAGCTTAAAAAAACCTTAAAACAACGTCGTTTGAGTACAAAGCAACGCCGTTTTAAGTATAAAGCAACGCCGTTTTGGTTTGAGCTTTAAAAAAAAAAAAAAAAAAAAAAAAAAAAACAAACAAACCTCAAACGACGTCGTTTTGAGTATAAAACGACGCCCTTTTGATTCACAACACCGCACAGCAGGAGATCGACACAACAAACGATCCCAATTTCATAGCCAACATGATACAATATCATTTTAGTGGAGAATATACGGAAGAAAAACTCCTCTAAATTCCAATAACAGAAGGTCAAACATTGAACTATAGGTATAAGTATTTATGTGAAAATAATACATCCTAAAGAGTAAAGACCCTTATTTATAATGGAACCTACGCCAAACTAACAACAAAACCCAATATTAATTTGACTTTCTACCACAAACTTAATCTCCACTTTGGGACATATGTCGTTCGTCCAGAAATAACAATAATGTTTCACTTTCTCCGTAAGTTCACGAAATCCAAAAAAAACTTCCGGGAATTTTTGGAATAACAATTGAAAGAAATTATCTGATTTTAATCTTCTAAACCGAAACATGTGGCCGGTTCAACAATCGTCTCTCTGAATTGTACTCCTTCTCAAGCAAAATAACATCGAAGCATTCATCTTAAGCTACCACATCCCAAAGTTGGCTCTTCCATCGAATTTCTCAAAACAATACTTAATTATTATCAAGATGACGATAATCCAAACTCGGATAATTAACCAGACTCTTATACCGGTTTGTTAATTAAGAAACAAGCTTCAAGAACTGAGACGAAACACAAAACTTACGTTGTTCGGTTAAATTAATCTACATCTATGGGTAAATCAAAACAATATCAATGATGAGGCTGAATAAAGCACCACCGGTAAATCAGGGCCACATGTAATTTAATGATGAGCTGTAAAGGGATCGAACGGCTGTAACTGTGTAAAAGATGGTGTTTTTGGTGTTTTATGGCTGAGTCCAAGAATGTATCTTGGATTGCCTACGTATCCTGTGTGAATGTCCCAGGAATCAAGTCTTACGTAGTTCCTGGAATGATGCATTTATAGGCATATGCCCTCTTCTCGCCCCTAAACTTGGGGCGGTTTGATCTATTGACATAATTACCCTTAAATGGGTCTTTCGTCACTCTAGTACATAACATTAAAAAAATAAAAAATAAAAAACACTTTTCTAAATCCTAATAATATATAATATAAAAGAGACTCAAACATTGGACTATAGAATGCAATGCATCTAAGATTCAAAAAATGCTGGCTGATCACATGCTTAAGAGTATGGCCATGCCATGTGTACCCAATGGTCTGCACCTTCGCGTCCTGAAGACCCGTTGACTATATTATTTTGCAGTTTTAGCAATATAAAAATAAATGTTTTTTTTTTTTTTTGAAAGGAAATAATTGTTTAATTCTCTGTCAATACTTCATCCTTTTCAAAAATAAAAAAAATTGTCAATGCGTACTTAATGATAAAATGGTTTGTATAACGCTTGCATCATCTGTATTACCGTAGCTGCTAGCATAGAGTTAGCCGATTTTAGAGTGTTTAAAAGTACGGCAGGAGCTTTTTTTTTCTCATCAGAGTTATTTCAAAAATATTTGCCGGGGTAAGGAAGAAAGGAGGAACGATCACACTTAAAGGGTGCAGTAAAATGAAGAGTTGTATGTTGCGTTCGAGAAGGATGAATCACTCCTGAAAATGAATCTATTGATTCTCTAAAAGGTCATGCAAGTGTGTGGAAGCATATATTCACCTTGTCTATGATCATAAAAAAAATATCATGTCATTTTGACATCTAATTTATATTAAAGCCATTATTACAAGATGCTAGAAATACAAAAAAAAAGGAAGGTGGTGCAAGGAAAAAAATGAAGGCAATGTCTACAATCGCCAAACAACTTCAAAAATAAATAAAAGAAAAGGACAATTAATCCAAGCTGCATCCAAGCCAAACTCATAAAATGCGGTAAGCATAACAAGCTCAAGTGTGCAACAATAAGCACCTAATGGTCACAGTTCCGAAATTATACCAATTCAAACTCAGAAAATCTTTATACCGCAGCTTTAAGAGGACTCGCATTCCATTCTTCCCTACACTTCTTCTTCATTTTTTTATCATGAGATAACCACATAAATGATAGCGATTGAACTCACGAAAAATAGCTTCCGGATCCAAAACAAGTGAATTAATTGAAGACCACTTTGTTTCTAAAGAGCCAAATAGACCATGCCGTGACACCAATAATTGTCCTCCAAAGTTGTGCTACGAGCTTACTAGAATTTATCATAGGCCTCGATATGATTTGTTGCATCCATAAGACTCTTATTCAAGATCTCTAGTTTAAACGACAAAAACTCATTCTATTCTCATCAACTTTTGTTGGTTTCTCTGTTTTACTTTACATGTTTATCTTCTTTAATTTATTTGTCTTGCATGATACAATAAATGTTATTATGTGATACTTATAATTGTTTAACGTGCTTTGATACACTATGATTATTATTCGCATTAGTTTACTCAACATAATGTAGTACTAGCTATAATTAGCATTTTCCTTATTATAATTTAGTATGAGTTACCTCCTATAATTAGCATTTTCAGACCATATAATGCCCTGGTTATATGAATTATTTTGATACTAAACAGCGTTTAATAGCCAATTATTGGCCTTTTTTTTTATAATTGCAGCGTTTTAGTTTTCATAAAAATTATTAGCAGCCTAGCTAAGTAGGTTCGTTAGACAAGTTGAAATAAAGTTGAGCATTGTACGTACGTACGACATGACGTGATAACCTAGGCGTACAATTGTCTATACTTCATTTGATTTGATTTAATATTGAGGAAAAACTAAGATAGATTTGGAATATTCATTTCATAAAAATACGGTTAAACTCTAACCGGAAGGGTCCCCTTGTCCCTGATCCTACGGGAGTGCGATGAGAGGTTAATCAGGGACCTAGCAGCTCGGGAAAGAGGTTTGCTGTTTTTTCCGGTTTCCGAAAGGACGGGACTCAAACCCCCACACTCCGGCTTTCGGTCCAGCGTGGCATTACACCTAGAGCTGTTAAACGAACAGAGCCGCTCGTGAACAAGCTCGTGTTCGGCTCGTTAGTGTTCGTGATCGTTTGTTCGTTTAGCTTAACGAGCCGAGCTCGAACATGATTGTAGGCTCGTTTGCTTAACGAGCCGAGCTCGAGCTTGGTTCGCGAACGTTCGATTATGTTCGCGAACATGCTTATTATTCGCGAACATACTTATATAATGTTCGCGAACATGCTTATATGCTTATAATATATGTTTAACGAACCGAACTCGAGCCGAATTCGAGCCAAAGTCGAGCCAGAAGACAAAAAATATGTCTAACGAGCCGAGCTCGAACGAGCTCGAACGGTTCATGTTTTAAACGAGCCGAGCTCGAACGAATTTTTTGTTCGTTTAACAAACGAACGAGCTCGGGAACGAGCTCACGAGCTTAACGAGCTCGAGTTCGAACGACCAATACTCGGCTCGGCTCGGCTCGTTAACAGCTCTAATTACACCACCCTAACCGCTTACCACTAGGCTATATCCAGGGGATTGGAATATTCATTTCATACTTTCAATGCTAGTAATCCGGTGCAATTAATACAATTAGGTAAATCATAATACAAGAAACAAATCTAGTGTCTTATCCTTTACACATGGACTAATCACAGCCTATACAAGTGTACCAGCCACAAATACATTTTATATTCTAACAGTCCCCCTCAAACTTGATGGTCTGGGGACAACATTAAGTTAGCTCTGAAGTTCTGGAAAGCGGTAGTGGATAGAGACTTAGTCAGGGCAACAGCTATCTGATCAGAGCTGGGAATATATTGAACCATCAGCTTCTTTTCCAAAACTTGATTTCTGACATAATGCACATCTATTTCATTATTTCAATGTGCTTAGTTCTGGCATGGTAGACAGGATTGAGGGCAAGGTCAGCAGCACTTGTATTATCACACCAAGCAACTGGAGTCTTGATCAAGTTGACTCCTAACTCTTTCAGCAGATGTTGAACCCATTGCATCTCAGCTGTCAGGTTTGCTAAGGACCTATACTCTGATTCTCAGCTTGATCTTGAAACAATATGTTGTTTCTTTGAGCTCCAGGATATCAATCTTTCTACAAGATAAACACAATACCCTGCTACTGACTTCCTGTCATATGAGCTGACTGCCCAATCAGCATCAGAAAAACCAACCAAAACAAGTGTGGAACTAGGTCTGATATGCAAGGCAAGGTGTATTGTCCCCTTCACATACCTCGCTAGTCTTTTGAGATACTTCCAATGAACATCAGAGGGCTGCTGCATGAACTGGCTAAGATAATTTACAGCAAAGGTGATGTCAGGTCTTGTAAGTGTTAAATATTGCAGACCCCCAATAGCTGACCTGTATAGATAGGGTTCTTTCATTGGTGTTCCATCTGTAGGTTCTAGTTGTTTCCCAGTTACCATTGGTGTGGCACATTCTTTCATATTACCAAAGCTCATTCTTTCCAGTAATTGTAAGGCATAGTAGCTTTGAGACGGAAACAGACCTGTTGCATTTCTAGACACCTCTATTCCTAGAAAGTGTGACACAGGGCCCGAATCCTTCAAAGAAAATCTGGAATTCAGAAGTCCAATAAACCTTTTGATAATAGCAGAAGAGGTACATGTCACAAGTATGACATCTACATACACAAGAACCAAAATTAGCAAGCCAGATTTTCTAAAAATAAATAAAGAAGTGTCAGCAACAGTTTGTGTGAAGCCCCACTTCGGCATTTGATTCCTTAAAACTTCAAACCAGGCCCTTGGGGCATGCTTAAGGCCATATAGTGCCTTATTAAGCTTGGACACATACTTTGGATGCTTTGGATCAATGAAACCTTCAGGTTGAGGCATGTAAACAGTCTCACTCAGGGGTCCATTGAGGAAGGCATTGTTTATGTCCACTTGGTTGATTTCCCAGTTAAAGTGGTCAGCCAAAGACAACACAATTCTGATAGTTGTGGATCTTGCAACATGACTGAATGTTTCAGTAAAATCTATGCCATACTTTTGGTAGAATCCCTTAGCCACCAATCTAGTATTATACTTGAGGATTGACCCATCTGGTTTGGTCTTGAGTTTGTAAACCCATCTATTTCCAACCAGATTCTGATTAGAAGCTGGTGGGACTGAGGTCCAAGTATTATTGGCCTTTAAGGCTTGAATCTCTTCTTACATTGCCCCTCTCCATTTAGGACTAGACAAGGCTTCTGATGCACTAATCGGTTCTAGTGGATAATGTTGAGAAACTGTAGCAGAATAGACAAAGGACTTAGGTTTAAATGTGCCACTCTTGGCCCTGGTTTGCATAGAATGGGAAGGTATAGAAGCAGCGGGTGGTGATAACTCAAAGAATGAAGAGTCAGGGCTGGACACAGAAGTGATAGGACTGTTAGAGGGTGATGAACCAAATATGGTTGAAGATGGGGCAGAAGCAAGACTTTGATCACCAAGGCTAGGAGTAGAGTTTGTGCTAGGATTGGTATAGCTGCAGATAGGTGTGGGATTCCCAGGTGTGGAATTAACAGATGTGTAATGAGAGACATGCGTCATGGAACTTGGTGTTCTTGTGGCAGCAGTAGTGTTAGAAGAAGTGTCTTCAAAGGTAACTATGGTGAGATGTTGGAAAGGGATAGAGGGAAGATGGTTTTGGGAATGGATTTTAGGATCAACAAAAACTTCTCTATAAGGTCCCTGATTTAAGCCATCTTTGAAGGGAAAGGATAACTCATCAAAAACTACATCTCTAGAGATATAGATTCTTCATGTCATAACTAAACACTGATACCCCTTGTGTTTGGGACTCACACCAAGATTTACATATTTGACTGTATGAAATTTAAACTTAACATGAGATAAGGGTCTAGTTTGAGGATAACAGGCACATCCAAAGGTTTTAAGGGCAGCATAATCAGGTCTTTTATTGGAAATGACTTCAAAAGTAGACTTCATGTGCAACACTTTGGTTGGGAGTGTGTTAATCAAATAAGTGCTATACTGAAAAGCTTCCCACCAGAATCTTAAGGGCATGGATGCCTGAGCTAATAGAGCGAGACCTAACTCTGTTATGTGTCTGTGTTTTCTTTATGCTCTGACATTTTGGGCATTAGCATAAGGACATGGGTGTCTAAAATGAATACCACATTCAGTTAGATATTTCTCAAAGGTCCTATACTCTCCTCCAATCTGGCTGAATGCGCTTACTCTTGGTACATGACTAATTTTCAACTAAGGTTTTGAACTGAACAAAGGTGATGGGTGTTAGTAATACCATCCGCAACGGAAGCGATTTTATGGATCTAGATCTATATAATACACGTAATAAAACAACTAGATCTATTCTACAAGGAGGATGTAGATCATACCTCTTGAATCTCAAAATTCAAGTTGAAGAACCGCAAAAGGATGAATGTGAAGGTGTGAAGAGCACCACAGTCTTCCGATCGTGTGATCCAAGCAATTCCCGGTGGAAGGAATTCTCGACTCGAACCCTTCCGATATGCTACCGGAAAAATCTCCAAGATTTCTCCCACTCTCTCCTTGGCCGAAATATTTTCTTCTCTCTACTATAGAGAGAAGTCGAAATATGCAAAGTGTGTTAAGGCTTGGGAGAACTCTCTTTATATAGAGAGTAAAACTTAGCCTCCAAGCATTAAATAATTAAGAGATAATTATTACATTAATCCTTTTTCCAAATAAAAGATAAATAAAATAATTATCCCAAACAAATTAGGATAAATCATATTATTATCTAATATTTCATGAATTATCATTTAACAAATAAAAGATAAATCACACATTAAATAATTATCCAAGAAAACTAATTTCTTAACAAATATTTAATCAAACTTGCGCCACCTTTGATCAAATAAAAGGTCACACGCAATTTCCATATTTGACCAATTGGGTCAAAATTGTCAACACACTAATTTGGGCCGAGTCCACGAAAAATGTCTTTTCCGTGTATTTAATTATTTAGCCCAACTAATTTAATAGTCCACTAAACAATTAATTCACATATCGTTTTAATAAAGTCCAACAAGAACTAAATTAATATTATTAGGATTCGACGTCCGAGAATAGCTATGCTATATTAGTGAGGCACGTCGGGGACCATGGACTAATAATCGCCGGCTCCGATAAATCAAATAAATAATTATAGAATAATTATATTCGATAAATCAATCACAGAATATGCCACCATAATCCCGTGATCGCACTCCTCCGATTATAAGATTATATTTATCTTCTCACGAGAATAATAATAAGCGTCCATTGATATAATCATTACATATGGATTAATCCTCCATAGATCGTTCATTCTAAATCGGGAAGTTACCGTTAACCCTTTTTAGAACCTCTTATCCTTATTTACCATTAACCCCCTAGTGATCAATTAATTCATACAACTCACCGGTAGCTAATCGTTGTAATATGAACTCGCGCGATCGATCGCCTTTAGGATTAACAAATAAGGGAATCGTTCTATCTACTTCCATAAATGGAAGGAATGGATTCCGTATCCGTGATAACACAGTACTACTCACTCAATCCAAGACAATGCCAAGATGGGGTAATTCGGACTACGACTCGTGTAATCCTTAACCGTCAAGTCAAACTTCATACCGATTCAAGCGAGCTTGACTCGTGATCACCTCAGGATTAAGATATATCCATAAATATGATCATCCATTGATTCGATAAGACTTCTCGATTACGGAATTATATCGTGAACTCTAATCAAATCGGTCCGTACCCCTATATGATATATCTATCATATATAAATGCCCCATTAGGTTCTCTTAACCGAAAGTCCGGATAAGACAATCACACCTATTGTGTTCGGGCGCATTAATAGCACGTTAAAGGAGAGACCCGATACTCTCGATTAACTTCACTACGGGCTAATTGTATTTTAAGTACATCTTCACTAACTCAATCCTCCCGTGTATATACCATACACCGAGTTAAGTGATTACATAAACGATATACTTTAGGGTTTTTCGTAGTGTAAATACTATTGTCACATCGGTGAATATGAGAATAATAAATATGAATAATAATATCATTTCATTTATTAAATAAAACAATTACAAAATTGTCTTTCGGGCATCACACCTAACAATCTCCCACTTGCACGAAAGCATGTGATTAATTGTTTTAGAGCACACCCTATTATTTAAAATACAACAAACTACATCTCCCACTTGCTCTAAAGCAATGGAGACTCATCCCGTATTCTTGTACCCACTAAGCATATCATAACCATTTCGTATTCCAAAGTACACTCCGAGTGTGCCGTCGTAGGATAGGTCGTTGACTCGGGGAGCACCTACATCCAAATGTCACGGGTCTTAATGATTAGTCGTTGTCGGCTCGAGACGATCCGTAGAATCGAAACGTTACCGGTCCATCTAATCATGTGGTACTGAGTAAACACTGAGCCCGAGATCGACTTAACGATCATCCTCAATCTGACTTAAAGTCAAAATCAGTGTATCACACATATCCAAGTTCACACATGAATATGTCCGCATATTATTCCTCGTTCTCTTCAAGATACTAAAGGACATACTAAACTTGCTTTGTTAACCGCCGAATCTAAGATTCGATCAAAGTTGACGTTCAATAACTTGACCATCTCTTACTAGAAAGAGAATCTATCCCATTTCTCTTGATCCGAAGATTTAGAGAGTCATTCCTGAGGCATAGGGTAGAACTTCCTCGTTGAATGTTGCATACACATATGCATCATCTTAACCAATAAGATGGATGGGAAACCAAAGGATCGATTCTAATGAATTCGACCGAGTCAAACTCTTAAGAATGTTGTCCAAATCTCTATTGCGAGAATTGTGGTATTGTCGATTGTGACTTCGTATAACACACCCATGTTGATTCCAACCGGTGCAAGTTGTTATCCTTCACAAACACTAATGTATGTATATATTCACTACCGTACTAAAATTGATATCCAAATACAAAAGACTTATCAATATTCGGTCAAATCCACATATTGTAGAAATATATGGCTTCCAATGACCGAGAGGTTTGCTATTTATCCACAAAGGACATAAGCCTTGACAAGCCATCCCGTCATAAGTTCATAAGTCAATACCCTTCGTTTCAAATGAATCCAGACTCCGTTTGTTTGGCAAGAAAGTCTCGTGGAATCACCCCTATTTTCTCGCTTTTGAACGAAATCATGCAATACTAAATGATAAGAGAGTTCAAGGTCTAATTAACTCTCTAGACCACTCAAGCTTTGCTCTGAAAGATAAACTTTCCTATTCATTCTACTCTTTTCCGTGTAGATCCAATTACTCCCACCGGGCCCGAGACACTCAGGTGGTTCTACAAGATTATGAACAGCTCTGGAGTACCAAACTCCATTCACAGGGTTATGGCTATTAAACAAACCTCTATTATCAGAATCCTATACTGCTCACAAAAGAGCCATAGGTCATCAATCGATCATCGACTACAAAGTCTCATAGTAACCCGTAATGGGTAATGGATAAACCATACTCCCACTACATTCGGGTGGATCGAAATTTCGATCTAGTTTAGTAGTATTTAGTGTTATCACCAACACCCGATGTTGGATGTGGTCTCGATTTTAATCGCTAGTAACTACCTTGAGTAAACGTACTTCAAGGTTCAAGGTTTTACCGTTCATGGACTCTATCGGAAGGATGCAACAATATAATCGTCCCTTCCCGATTTCAAGAATCTCATAACAAACCTTTTTCTCAATGCTACAAGATATATAACGATTGGTCACCGACCGAACGTGTTCGCGAAATTCCCAGACCTACCTTCAAGCACCGTGTGCTAAATGCTTATATTTATGGAAGTGGGGTGAACCGAATCCACACCTTATCCGTAAATTCCAAAGCATATTCTAGGTAGACTTCTCGGTATTACATTTCAATGTAAACCGTTATTTTGCTTCCAATATCTTTATTGAGTTAAGCAGTATATTGTAGCACATCTAAAACATATATAAGGCAATTTAACGGTTTCTCACTTAAGTGAAAGCATTTCACTACGAGGCAAAGCCGAGCATCGCCTCAGGACTACGTGATGGCCTATTTCGAGTATAGAATACTCCATCTCTCGTTGAAAACAGAGAAACCTCAAAATATTTTGGATAAACTTACCGGAGTGTTTGAATAGTTATCAGACAAGAAGTCACTACTCGGAAGCTCCTACAAGCCTGTATCTTTCATTAGACCCCGAAGGTCGTCATGAATAAGCTATGTTACTTCTTTATAACCATTATCCTTTCTCGATTGAAAGGAAACTTAGTCATTGAACCTTTGAGACAATATAACCAGACTGGGAGAAAGGAATCACCCCGAGCCGCTCTTCGTGTCTTGTCTTTTAGTGGACTATGCACTAACTATGGAATACGAAGAAGCGTTTATCTAAATATAGAAACCAATTGCTCTTAATAGTTCTTAAGATGTGTTTTATATACATATTTCAAGCAATTCTAAGTGGTTTTGACTTTATCAAACAAAAGTCCGAGTCTTGGATTCGTACTACAAATGGTATATTCACTTTCTATACGACAAACAAATTATCGGATAGAAGGTAAATCCATTCGTTCCAACAAATCTTAAACGAAAATAAATTTTCCGCGATATCCAAGGATTGAATCCGAGATTCATTTCCTTATATCACTCCCACTATTCTAGCTAAAATTAACTCGCCCGTTGTTTACTCTTTTAATCGTTAAATGCACTCGCTACCTTGTTCTTCCAAAGAACTTAGCTCGAGAAAATCTCCAAGGATTCATAGGTTGGTGATCCAAAATCACCGTCCTTATCCTATGATTTTCGCTAATTAATTTTTCGGTTCGGCCTTAAAGTTTTCTCGTTTAGATGACTAACACTTTTAGACAAAGATTCTCCCATTCTTGACTTTCCGTGAATGGAAACAGTCTTGAACCGCCGGTTCGTTTGAGTAGACACTACTCTTGAACCGTGGGATGTCTATTTCGAGTGTTACTCGTCGGGACTTCTCGGATTTTCTAATATACCAGAAAAAAACAACAAATCATAACATTAAAGCTCCCACTAGTTTATCGGTTTCAAATACCGTCTAACGAGCAATGCTTTATTTTTATGATTTTCCGATTTTTTCGATTAGAAAAAATCTATAGTTCCAATGTTTCTAGAAAAACAACAAATCATAGAACTCCCACTAGTTCATCGATTCCAAATATCGTCCAACTAGCGACATTTCATGACTTTCCGGTTTTTCAATTAGAACGGTTACGTGTGTAGTCAGTTACACTTTTCTAATGTTCTATAAAAACAATAAATCATAAAGCTCCCACTAGTTCATCGATTCCAAATATCGTCCAACTAGTAACACTCCATGATTTTCCGATTTTTCAATTAGAAAATTACTCGTGTAATCACTACACACTCAAAATTCACTAGAAGAATTTCAAAGTCCGAAATCACCTTTGATTAAACTAAGTTTGTCTTCCGTTTGACACGAATGACACTAGTGACATACCTATATGTCACTCTGGTTTTTGAAAGGCTTAAGAGAAAATATCTCTTTTGAAAAATAATTGCATTATCGATTAACTAGTTCAACGTCCTAGTTACTTTCCACTTTTTTAACGAAGTCAATACTAGTCAATTAATTTTTTTAAGCAATTTAGTAAGGGATATAATGCTGTAAATAAAATGACATGTATTAATTCAAATTTAACACTACTATATTATTTTATTTTAGGAATTGTAAACTAAAAATAAGTCTACTCTACCATTCCAAGGTTTTAACCTCGCATCTCAGTGCCGCCGTAGGGTAGGTCAAAGAGATGACGGTTAAATCGAGACAATCTCATCAATGAATAACTTGTGAGAATCGAACATCCCACGGGAATCGAACATCCCTTTATTCATTGACTACCTTCCTTTTTTAGCCAAGATATTACCAAAAATATCCTTTATGAGTGTGACCTACTATATCGGATCTCTTAGGTACGCCCGAGTGTGCCGTCGTAGGATAGGTCGCTGACCCGACGAGTACCCGTAAATCCTATCCTTTCGGAGACCAAGCCATGAATGTTGATAGGGGTGAACACCATCCGTAGGGGGACGAAATCAAAGCGCCGCGAGGCGTCACCCTTCTCTCACTTACTTGTATCTATAAGTAGAGGCCGTGGGGTTGGCCGTCGCCTCCCCGCTCCCACTCAATATTTTGGAAGTGGTGGTGGGTTAACTAACCACGTCTTTTTGATGTTAACATAAAAGCTCATCAAATCAAGGATTCCGAATGGTGTCGGTAACGTAGGCAAGCCTACCCGTCTTATTCGTTGGAACATATGTGACAAGCCGGACGAAATCGGGTCAAGACATGCCCTATGAGATAAGAAGGAATCACCCCTCCATTCTCCGGTGTAGCTTAGTCTTGCCGGACCCCCGTGCATACATCACACTAGGAGGGTTAAGTCGGTCGAGCCTAGCTCGGTTGACCACCCAACCTATAAAGCGAACCGTTTTTATCCAAGATTTATTGTTCTTTTACCATCATTCAATCTCGTAGACACTACGAATCGAAAACGTGATCTCGTTTGGGCTTTAAGGCGGTTCACCGAGAACACACACCGAAAGGCTTAACGATTTCATAACCCGTCCTCGGATCTTTAATTAGTTACTAAATTAATTAATTACCACGTATTAATTAAATTTCAACTAATTACACGAGTTTGTATACATGCCTATTTTAATTACCAAAATTAAAATTCTACATGTATGCATGGAGTGGATTTATGATATGATGCATGTCATGGCAATTCCGATTTTATATCTATTTTATGATCAAACACATAAAAAATAAATTGCGGAAAATTTAAACACCGAGATGGATCGTTGGTACCCCCGACTAACCTATTTTCTAAGGAAAAGTAAAATTAAATCTTAGTCTTCAAATCTCGATCTTCGATCTTGATCTTGAAACTTCCGGATCTCAAACCTTCGATCTTAACACGAACCACGAACGACGAGGAGAGGAGGCCGTAATATACCAATATATTAAAAATATATCTATATTATCAATTGTTTTATAAAAAAACTTCCTTTTTTTTTTTTATTTCAATAAAAAAATGCATACACGGCAAAAAAAATGTTGCTTAAAGCTTTTTTTTTTTTTTTTTTTTTTTTTTTTAATCAAACAGGCCTTTCGGCCAAGAGTTGGAAAATTAAATAAAAAAATTGTGAGAAAATCAAATTGGCTGCCGCATTTAATACAATCAATCAATGTGACAATTTGCATGCGGCAATATTGATTGATTTGCGGTGAAAAAATAAAAACAAAACAGCCCCACTCCTTTTACCATATGTTCCACCAAATTTGATGATCTTGAACACCATAATCTTCAACACCATGATCTTCGTCGTTCGAACCCGAACAAAATTAAAATTACAAAGAAGCCATCTTTACAATTTTTCGAATTGACATAAAATAAATTACATATCCTATGCTCAATTGATACTAATCAAAAGAGCTACAAAATAGATCTACGGGTAAACAATACCAACCCCAATCCATCTCTTCAACCAAGACATTCATAACATAAAAAAAAATTAAAGCATGCGCCGGCCCCTCTTTAAAAAAAAATTGGGACAAAAAAAATCTACATGTTTACCACTCCTAAATCTAATATTTTATACGTATAAATATAGATCACCTTGGCGACTGATACCACTGTTAGTAAT
This sequence comes from Gentiana straminea, assembly GCA_036785695.1. NCBI lineage: Eukaryota > Viridiplantae > Streptophyta > Magnoliopsida > Gentianales > Gentianaceae > Gentiana > Gentiana straminea. Next base: position 400,636 of record JAVUPR010000342.1, read on the forward strand.
ACCATCCGCAACGGAAGCGATTTTATGGATCTAGATCTATATAATACACGTAATAAAACAACTAGATCTATTCTACAAGGAGGATGTAGATCATACCTCTTGAATCTCAAAATTCAAGTTGAAGAACCGCAAAAGGATGAATGTGAAGGTGTGAAGAGCACCACGTCTTCCGATCGTGTGATCCAAGCAATTCCCGGTGGAAGGAATTCTCGACTCGAACCCTTCCGATATGCTACCGGAAAAATCTCCAAGATTTCTCCCACTCTCTCCTTGGCCGAAATATTTTCTTCTCTCTACTATAGGGAGAAGTCGAAATATGCAAAGTGTGTTAAGGCTTGGGAGAACTCTCTTTATATAGGAGAGTAAAACTTAGCCTCCAAGGATTAAATAATTAAGAGATAATTATTACATTAATCCTTTTTCCAAATAAAAGATAAATAAAATAATTATCCCAAACAAATTAGGATAAATCATATTATTATCTAATATTTCATGAATTATCATTTAACAAATAAAAGATAAATCACACATTAAATAATTATCCAAGAAAACTAATTTCTTAACAAATATTTAATCAAACTTGCGCCACCTTTGATCAAATAAAAGGTCACACGCAATTTCCATATTTGACCAATTGGGTCAAAATTGTCAACACACTAATTTGAAGCCTTGTACCACGAAAAATATCTTTTCCGCGTATTTAATTATTTAGCCCAACTAATTTAATAGTCCACTAAACAATTAATTCACATATCGTTTTAATAAAGTCCAACAAGAACTAAATTAATATTATTTAGGATTCGACGTCCGAGAATAGCTATGCTATATTGTGAGGCACGTCGGGGACCATGGACTAATAATCGCCGGCTCCGATAAATCAAATAAATAATCATTGAATAATTATATTCGATAAATCAATCACAGGAATATGCCACCATAATCCCGTGACTGCACTCCTCCGATTATAAGATTATATTTATCTCCTCACGAGAATAATAATAAGCGTCCATTGATATAATCATTACATATGGATTAATCCTCCATAGATCGTTCATTCTAAATCGGGAAGTTACCGTTAACCCTTTTTAGAACCTCTTATCCTTATTTACCATTAACCCCCTAGTGATCAATTAATTCATACAACTCACCGGTAGCTAATCGTTGTAATATGAACTCGCGCGATCGATCGCTTCTAGGATTAACAAATAAGTGGAATCTGTCTATCTACTTCCATAAATGGAAGGAATGGATTCCGTATCCGTGATAACACAGCTACTCACTCAATCCAAGACAATGCCAAGATGGGGTAATTCGGACTACGACTCGGTGTAATCCTTAACCGTCAAGTCAAACCTCATACCGATTCAAGCAGTTGACTCGTGATCACCTCAGATTAAGATATATCCATAAATATGATCATCCATTGATTCGATAAGACTTCTCGATTACGGAATTATATCGTGAACTCTAATCAAATCGGTCCACCCCTATATGATATATCTATCATATATAAATGCCCCATTAGGTTCTCTTAACCGAAAGTCCGGATAAGACAATCACACCTATTGTGTTCGGGCGCATTAATAGCACGTTAAAGGAGAGACCCGATACTCTCGATTAACTTCACTACGGGCTAATTGTATTTTAAGTACATCTTCACTAACTCAATCCTCCCGTGTATATACCATACACCGAGTTAAGTGATTACATAAACGATATACTTTAGGGTTTTCTGTAGTGTAAATACTATTGTCACATCGGTGAATATGAGAATAATAAATATGAATAATAATATCATTTCATTTATTAAATAGAACAATTACAAAATTGTCTTTCGGGCATCACACCTAACAATGGTAGCATCGACTTGGACTTTAAAGGATAGATCCAAGTATATCTAGAATGGTCATCAAGGAAGTGGATATAATAATTATACCCAGAGATGGATTTAATGGGAGCAGGGCCCTATAAGTCAGTGTGTATCAAGTCAAGCATATGATCAGTATGAGAAACTGAAGAATTATAAGGCAATACATGACTTTTGCCAAACTGGAAAGACTCACAAAATTTTAATTCATCATTTAATGGGACATTACATTGACTCAAAACATGATTAAGAACATTCTTAGAGGGATGCCCAAGTCTTCTATGCCAGACATTGGGATCACTATCTAGACTCACAGACTTGACTTTATTCTTGATAGGTTGGGAGGAGACAGCAGTTGCAGTCTTGATTGAGGAGTTGAGTTTGAAGTGAAGGAAGCTCTTGGATGATGAGGACACAGAGGGGTCAGATAACTTGTAAAGGCCATCACACAACTCACATTTGAGAAGAGTTTCCCTGACTTTAGATCCTTAATAAGACAAACACAAGATTCAAAAGAGATGTTAACATGATTATCAAGGACAAGTTTAGAGACACTAATCAAATTCTTCTTAATACTGGGAACATGTAGCAGATTATTTAGGTAAAGAGGATAGGATGTGTATGAATAATAGTAGAACCAATGTGTTGGATATACAGTTTTTCACCATTACCTATAGTGAGTGCATCATTACCCATATAATCTGAGTTGAGGTGCAGGTTATTCAGATCAGAGTCACATGATCTGAAGCTCCACTTTCAAGGTACCAGGAACTATCACCCACAGTTTGGGGACTAGCAGTGAAAGTTAAGATCTGTCTTGGGTTGGAGTTGGCAATAGGTGGTACAAACTCATGTTCAAAACGGTGCCATTAAGAGGTAACAATGTGACATCTCTTCCCACAAAGTTGAAAAACCATATTGCTGTTAGGATTAGCAGAATTACCAGTTCTGCCTCCCTCTCTACCCTTATTTAACCGTCCCCCACCTCTAGATCGACCTCCCCTACCCCTATCACCTTGATAGGACTGCCCATAGGCATTAAGGTTGGAGATCTTACCAGAACTCTGAGCAACATGAGCTGAGGGAGAACTCTGAGGAAGATTTATGGATCTACTTCCATCAGTACCATTGAACCGAGTCGCAGTCGTTCATGTGTCATAAGTTGTGATTGGACATCTGCCAAGTTAGAGATCCTATCGGAGCTGTCAGATTGACGATCACTGCTTCATATTCTCGACATAGGCCTCCGAGGTAGCCAATATGAGTTCAGATCGGCTGATTGGATACCCAGCTGCAACTAGGTTTTCAAAGTGAGACTTCATCAACGCCAAATAATCGGCCATAGATTGTGAACCTTTTTTCGATTTGGATAGAGCAGACTTGAACTCCAGCATCCGAGCCTTAGAGTGAGAGTTGAACAAAGTTTCCAGCTTGGTCCAAATTTCATGGAAGTTTCACATCCAACAACTTCCAAGAGAGCTTGTTTTGTCATCGAGCTAAGAAGCCAAAGCATGAGCAAGGAATCGTTCTGTTGCCAGAGATCAAAGGCCGGATTACTGATTTCAGTAACAGTGAATCGAAAGGGTGGAGTGACAGTACCGAGAAGAAAACCCTCAAGATGATGACCACGAATCACGGGAAGCACTGTGTATTTCCATAGGAGATAGTTATCCCGAGTGAGTTTAACATTGCAGATCTGTGTGAGATGCCCGGTGAAAGGGGTTCCGGAGAGGGCAAGTGAAGGAGATCTGAGAAGAAATGGTATGTGTGGAAGCTTGGATCGATTTCCAAACACCGGCAAGGTAGAGACAGCCGGAAATGGATCACCGATTGAGGCATGGGTGAAGGAGAAATTTGGATCCAAGTGTGAAAAAGCTGAGGGAGTGGAAACATTTGGAGTGGTGGAAACATTTGGAGTGGTGGAACCACCAGGGTTGGCAGTGGACACACTAGTGTTTGTGACGACGGCGGTGGTGGATGGCACCGTCGTTGATGCCCCAGCGGCGTCAGCCATTTAGTGGCTCTGATACCAAGAGGAAAACTAAGATAGATTTGGAATATTCATTTCATATTTTTAATGCTAGTAATCAGGTGCAATTAATACAATTAGGTAAACCATAATACATGAAACAAATCTAGTGTCTGATCCCCTACACATGGACTAACCAAAGCCATACAAGTGTACCAACCACAAATACATTTTATATTCTAACAAATATTACTGCAATTTTAATTGAAATACACATATTGTTATAAAACGGATGGAGATAACTTCATATGCAAGAAACAGAAACAGAAGCAATCAAACATAAACAATCAAAGGAGATAACAGAAACAAGAAGAACACAGATTTAACGTGGAAAACCCCTCAGTGGGAGAGGTAAAAAACCACGGGCAGAAAAGAGATATTTTATTATGCACTGAATTTTACAAATTTCAACACACTCGGACAATGAGACAACAACTGTATTTATAGGCACAAATTCCTAACCCTAGCCGCCAGAATCTTTGTCTGATCTGCCATAAATACCCTTACACGTGTCCTCCTTTTAATGACACTGTATAGCTGTCACATAACAGAATTAACAGATGTGTGATCCTGCTGTATTCCAGTACTCAGCAGACTATCACCCTGCTGATAGTTACCCCGCCGACGAAGCCTCGCAGACTCCACCCTACCGATGCACGAATTGAATACACCTCGTGTCACCGTCCATCACACACCGAGTCTTCGCATTGGTTCCACCGATGTAGAGTTTAAGTCACTTTACTGACAAATCTCCACCTTGACTTCAACTCTCACTAGAGTCAAACAGATTGCATAACCAGATGTACTTGTACCGTATGCATTCGTCAATGCCGATGTACTTGTACCGACTATCTCCACAAAGATCCACTCCACCGATCCGCCCTCGCAAAGTTTCCGGAAACAGATTATAAGCTTTGAATATTCAAAGCAAGTCTAGGCAAAGCCGGAACTTACTATTTCGAACCGGTTTAGTGAACATATCGCCAGGATTCTCCTTTGTGCCAATCTTCTTCACCACAACCCTCTTCTCATTCCTCAAGAAATGATACCCGACATCAATATGCTTGGTTCTCTCATGATGAACCCGATCCTTGGCTAAACATATTGCACTAAGATCGTCACAATATATATATCACCCGATCCCGATGCAACCCCAAATCACTGACTAGCCCCTTCAACCAGATACCCTCCTTAGCCGCTTCAAGAAGAGCCATGTATCTCGCTTCGTAGTTGATAAGGCTACCGTAGCCCGAAGAGTAGCTTTCCACCGATCACCGCATTTCCCAATGTAAACACATAACCAATCATTGATTTTCTACCGTCAACATCACCGCATAATCGCATCACAAGAACTCCGTGACCGGACCGCATCACCTCCATAAATGAGACCAATATCACCGTACCTCTCGTGTACCGAATATCCTTTTAATGCCTTTCCGGTGTTCCTTACCAGGTTGAGCCATAAACCGGCTGACAACACTGACAGCCTGAGCTAGATCAGGCCTAGTGCACACCATGGCATACATCAGATTGCCAACTGCACTAGCACAGGGAACTTTTGACATATACCCCTTCTCTTCAGCTGACTGTGAAGCATAAACAGACAAATGAACATTTGATGCCATAGGAGTATCTATTGGTTTTGCAGCAGACATCCCAAACTTGGCCAATATCTTCTGCACATAACCCTGCTGAGACAAGAATAATTTCTTCCGACTTCTATCCCTCCGGATCTCCATCCCCAAGATTTTCTTGGCCGCACCTAAATCCTTCATTTCAAACTCAAAGACTAAGAAGGTTCTTCGATTTTGAACATCGACTTTTTCTTGTCGCGCTATCGCATGTCATCCACATACGTAACAAGATAGATATATGATCCATCTTTCAAACAGATCGTGGTATACACAATGATCATAAGGACTTCGTTGTAACCCCGTCGAAGCATAAAACTCGTCAAACCTTTTATACCACCGCCTTGGAGCTTGCTTCAAACCATACAATGATTTCTTCAACTTGCAAACATAATTTTCCTTTCCAGGAACTTGAAAACCCTCAGGCTGTGTCATGTATATATCCTTATCCACCTCACCATGTAGAAAAGCAGTTTTCACATCTAATTGCTCAAGTTCCAGATCCTGCTGTGCCACCATTGCTAGTAACACCCTGATTGAAGTGTGTCTGACCACAGGTGAAAATATTTCATCAAAGTCAACCCCTTCCTTTTGTGAGAATCCTCTTGCAACCAAACGTGCCTTATACCCGACCCCTTCGCCTTTGTTATTCCTTCCTTTTTCTTGAAAATCCATTTACAAGTCACAACTCCCTTGTCGTAGGTCGTTTGACTAATTCCCAAATCCGATTCTTCAGTAATGACTCCATTTCATCTCCCATGGCAGCATGCCACTGAGATGCTTCTGTACATGTCACTGCTTCCCTGTAAGTAGTAGGTTCAGCAACCTCTACTTCTTATGCAACTTGGAGTGCATATCCAGCCAAATCATCATATCCATATCTCCTTGGAGGTATCCCAACATTAGATCTTCCGGACCGCCGGCGCCTAGACTCGCCGATCAATGTTTGTATGACGCCCGCCGAGGTCTCGCAGGGCCGGCTTGGATCAGATTCTGGTTCATTATCTAGATCAGTATAGTGTTGATTTTGGTCCACTGATTGTTGCATATCAGTAGACTCTACCTGAAGCTCCACCTGTTTCTCAACACTATCAGATTCAGCACAGGTTTCAGACTCAGTAGACATCCCCACTGATGAGTTTAACATAGAATTTTCATCAAACACAATGTCCCTGCTGAGGATTACTCTGGACTCTACTGATGACCAAATCCTATATCCTTTCACTCCATCACCATACCCCACAAACACTCCCTTCTTGGCTCTTGGCTCCAACTTCCCTTCACTAACATGATAGTAAGCCGTACTTCCAAAAACCCTTAGAACCGAGTAGTCGCAAGAAGCTTCCCCGACCACATCTCAAATGGTGTCTTGAGATTGATTCTGTGTGAGGGCTCCTATTGATTAAGTAGCAAGTCGTCTCAACATGCCTACCCGCCCAAAATCTCCTTGATAAACCAAACTTGAGAAAGCATACATCTTGCCCTATCCGGTAGAGTTTGATTCATCCTTTCGCCTACACCATTCGCGTCGAGGTGTATTCCTTACGATGATGTATGGCAATACCCTCACCGCACAAAATGAATCAAAATCCGTCCAGCGAATTCCGGACCATTATCCGTACGAAGCTTCTTGATTTTCTTGCCTAATCGATTCTCCACTAGGGCCTTCCACTCGCTTGAAGCTATTGAATGCATCACTTTTGTTCTTCATCATCACCACCCAAGTCATCCTTGAATAGTCATCTATGAATGACACAAAATATCCGTGACCACCCAATGACTCAACTTTTGATGGACCCCAGCAGATCGAATTGATATAATCAAGTGATGCCTTTGTGTTGTGCAACCCCGCCGAGAACTTACTTCTGTGCAACTTCCCAAACACACAATGTTCACAAAAGTGCAGATTCTTAACCTTATATCCTCCAAGAAAACCTCGCATACCCCTTTCACCCACGTGACCAAGTCTCATGTGCCACAAACTGAGTCCGCTAAGATCGGTGAACCGCCGAGGATGCAACAAAGAAGAAGCGGATACAAGTAGATCCTTGTAATATATTCAAGGTTCCCTCTTGATGCCTTTGAGGACTACAATCGAATCTTTAAAGACATTCGGTTGTCCACCTTCACCCTTGAAATTGAACCCCTTGTCGTCCAAGAGATCGAGAGATACCAAATTCTTGGTCATCTCGTGGAACATGTCTTACATCCTTCGGTGTACAAAATTTACCATCCTCTCGTCCTTAACTTTACCGAGCCAATTCCCACAACTTTGCAAACCTTCTTGTTGGCCATATAGATTTGACCACCATCCATCCGCTCATAAGTAGAAAACCACTCCCCGTTTGGACAAATATGGTAGGATGCTCCGGAGTCCAAGATCCACATATCATTGTGGTGTGTAGAATCCCCTGCAACTAGAACCTGATCCTCATCAGATTGCTCAGTAGCCAAGGCTACTGTGCCAGAATTGCCTTCCTGGTGTTTCTTCTTCCTTGGACAATTGGACTTCCAATGTCCATGCTCCTTACAGTAATTACAGACATCAGTAGACTTAGGACCTTTGGACCCTGACTTCTTTTTCTTCTTCTGTCCATATCCTTTTCCACTATTGCTGCTAGCTACTAGCCCAGCAGCCTGACTGTCTGTCCCTGCAGCCTTGTGTCTAAGCTCCCTGGCATGTAAGGCAGACCTCACATCCTCTAAATCTACTGTATCCTTCCCAACTATGAAAGATCGCACAAAGTTTTCATATGATGCCGGTAATGACACCAACGGGATTAGGGTTGCATCTTCATCTTCAATTTTAACATCAATATTCCTTAAATCAAGTAATATTGTGTTCAATTTCGGTCAAGATGTTCCCTCGGTGGACTCCCTTCATGCATCTTCAAACCGAACAACCTCTCGTTTCAACAACAACTTGTTGGTCGGTGACTTGGTCATATACGGTGCTTTCAAGCTTTTTCCACAACTTGGTCGCGGTGTCTTCCTCAAAGCAACCTCGGTGATAACATCATCGATAAGCACAACATGATGGTTGAATGTGCTTTCTCTTCCAGATCGGCATAATCTCGTCGCACCCGTATTTGGTTTGTCGGATAACGGATTCCACAAACCCCGTCGTTTCAACAAAGTGCACGCATCTTGATTTGCCACGGACCAAAATTGTTCCTTCCCGTAAATTTATCGATTTTTACGTTTACCGCCGACATCTTTTCTTGCTAAAGGTCACAACTTTATCACGAGATCCTAGCACCTTGTCGAAGGTCTTGGTGAAGATGAAGTTGATCGTACGTATTGTTTTCTCCGAACTCCGTCTCGATACCATTTGTTATAAAACGGATGGAGATAACTTCGTATGCAAGAAGCAAAACGAAGCAATCAAACATAAACAATCAAAGGAGATAACGAAACAAGAAGAACACGTATTTAACGTGGAAAACCCCTCGGTGGGAGAGGTAAAAAACCAAGGGCGAGTAAAAGAGATATTTTATTATGCACCGAATTTTACAAATTTCAACACACTCGGACAACGAGACAACAATCGTATTTATAGCACAAATCCCTAAACCCTAGCCGCCAGAATCTTTGTCCGATCGCCATAAATACCCTTACACGTGTCGTCCTTTTAATGACACCGTATATTTGTCACATAACGAATTAACGGATGTGATGGGACCCGTCGTATTCCAAGATTTCGACAGACTATCACCCCGCCGATAGTTACCCCGCCGACGAAGCCTCGTAGACTCCACCCTACCGATGCACGTAATTGAATATCGACACATATATTTTGGGACGGAGTAATACATAATTAATCTATCAAGTCTGGATCTGTGAGGCGTTAAATTTACAAATTTGTTTCCGGTGAAAGTCAGAGAGAAACCTCTTGAGTCCAAGCAAGATTGTTAATCCGTGGTTTTTGGTAATTGGACATGGTTATTGGCGGTTTCGAATGATAATGATTGGCGGTGATGGTCATTTTTGTTTTTTGTTTTTTTCTCCTTCGATTTTAAGTCGTAGAGGACTTGGATCAATAATAAAATTTACATTAATCATGCACTAATGTAATCGTAAGATTTGTTTCGGAGGATGAGTCGGTGAATTTTTCGGGTACTGTATCACTGTCCATAATTAAAACATAAATACATGTACCATCATATTCATTCCCACCATTGTTGCGTTGAAGACAATAACAGTTAGTCTTTTCATGACAAACGTCTGAAAAATAAATAATGATGGTCAACGTTTAGAAATATGCAAATTTCCAAATATTAATTCCAAATGCCTAAATCTCATACTATATTAACTTACAGTTGGTGCCATTAAAACTGAAATGTAAGTATTACATGTGTGTTTTCTCAAAAAAAAAAAGAAGGTATTACATGTGTTTAAAAATCTCATTAGCATTATTTTATATGGTATATTTGTCCTTTGTCCACGTTGTATAATAAGTTTATACCATTTTTGTCGAAACTGTTGTACATAGAAATAATAATTTTTTTTTGGATCTATAGAAGTAATAATTAATAAGTACAAGTTAAGAATTTGGACAATATATAAGAATTTGGACAATATATAATTAACATTAACAATTCATAAAAGTAAAGAAAATAGTGTTAAAAAAAAAACATGAATAGAATAAAATGAATGATAAGATAAAAGTGACTTTTGGCTTTCTTCAAAAAAAAAAAAGTGACTTTTGGTGGTTTAGTTAAGTTTGTTATGTTGTATAAACAGTTTTGATTTATAAAATAAAAACTAACAATTATGGATTTTTTTATTCATTGCATTGAAAAATGTATCTCATTGTAATTGGTACGTGCATGATAAACTGGATTATAGTCCAATGAGTTTGTTCAATGTTATCGCATCAGACGGCTAGGGTTTGACATCACTGAAGTCCCATCTCTTAGAGAAGATACTTTATCCTTTTAATTTTTATCGACAGATAAGCTATGGCACGATATTGTGACTCAATGCTTGATCTGGATACTACCTGCTATTTTTTAAAACCCAAGAAATAATAGAATATTCTAAATAAATACAGTAACCAACTACTGATTTTCTATCAATAGGACATGATGGCCATTCAACATCTGAGAAAACTGTACGTTGAGAATCAGAGGTAGACTTGAAATAAAATCCAAGTCCATGTGTACCAACAATGTATCTCAGAGGTAGATTTGAAATAAATTTAAAGTCCACGTGTACTTACAATGTATCTTAGGACGGTTTTCAAAGGTTGTCAATGTTAAGTATATAGGGCTTACGTAAATTGACTCAAAGTATTGACCGAAAAATCAATATCTTGATCTATTAAAGGTAATATACTGTAGTGCGCCGATTGCAGTCCTATAGATAGTGGGATTACCTTGTTTATTCTTTTGCTAAATGGGGTTTGAAACACTATTGGATGTTGTTTTTGCTTGCATTACAAATCGTGCGTAGCAAATATTTTCTTCCTAAAAGAAAATATGTTCTACAATTTTAATCAATAGTGAGAAGCACGTGAAAATGTAAATGAAATGGATACATGGAGTGAGTAGAGCAATATCACGTCCGCAACAAAATGAACGTAATAAAAAAACACTACACATCTAATATTGTTGATTATGATGCATGATCCATCAATACACGAGTGTCTCATCATAATCAATGATGAATGACGTATTATATATTTATATTGTAGACATAACATTCTTCTTTTGAGTAGGGTTAATTATGATACAAGTTTACAAACATAACGGTTAATTGGACGTAAACTATAATATAACATACTTTCAAACCATTAATTATGATGTAGGCACATAATAATTAATAATATAAAAATATGTTATTTAAGACTTTGTGACAGAATTTATTGTGATAATAATATCAATTCCTTTTATAGTAAGTCCACCAAATTAAACCAAACTACATAAATAACCTATCCATCTCTAGACAAAGTATTATTAAAACAATATATATGCAGGCTATCTTCAAAACTATAATGAATGTTTGTGGTCTCTCCCCTCCACCCCTCACCACTCCCTCTTCTAAATAAATCCATTATTTCCCAAACCAACCACCTTCACTCTGCATTCAAACTACATACACACCCCTTTCTCCTCCATTTCAACAACAACCCAAAAAAACAAAACAAAACACAAAAATGCTTGCCGGAGGTGATCGTCCTTTAAGAATTCTTCAAATCAAGCAGGAAGATAAATCCTTTGCTAAGATTTCTTCAAAAGATCAGAACTCCATTAATGGTGAATCATCTTTCAGAGTCAACTACTACAATGGAGTCTCCGGTGCCGTTCCCTTCACGTGGGAAACCCGTCCCGGGACACCGAAACACGCATTTTCAGATGAAGTTTCTCTTCCTCCTCTGACTCCACCGCCGTCGTATCTGTTCAAACAAAAATCAACCAATTCTGGTAAGAAAAATCCTAAATCGAAGATTTTCAACGCAATTTTTCCTCGATTGTCTTTTAGGGAAGAGAAATTGAGAACCCATGAAGGAGCGTCGCTTTCATCGTCGTCAGTTTCTTCTTCGTCGTTGTCTTCTTCGTTTTCAGCATCGTCAACGCCGAGAGATCTGTATATTAGCCGGAGCTGCAGAAATAAAGGGAACCGGCGATCTAGATCTTTGGTGAATTTTGGAGATGAAGATGAGTATAAGAATGAGATGTCACCGTCGGCAGGTAGTTCTACGTCGTGCTTTGGTGGTACTGGCCGTGGAAATAGAAGCTCCGGCGAAGGGAAGTTGAGAACGTATAGGCCGATGAAGAATGTGAAGAATACACTCTTGTCTTTTGTCGGCGGCCGTGGTACGGCCTAAGATGTTAAATTTGCTTCTAATTTTAGTTTTTTTTCCTGACTTTTTATTTTATTAGAAAAAGGTTGTAGGCGACAACTTTTAATCTAATTTGAATAAAAAGGACAAAAAAAAAAAAAACACTGGATGTAATGGTCAAAAAAAAAATAATGGATATATCCAATAATGCTCTTTATATTTATTTTCCTAATTCTTTTCCTGAATAATTAGAGGCGTATTAATTAGTGTATTCAATGCTGTTTGTTTTACGTTTGTTCAGATACTGGATCCTATTTTCATGCTCATTTCCCGTCAATTTTCCTTTAAGAAAAAGTTGGCGTATTAATTGGGTTAATGCATATGCTTACTTTATTCAAAACGCATTAACAATTTCTTCCCCGTTACATACACAACAAATGTTAGTATTTTTCCGATGTTTCCTAATCTAATTAGAGTGTAGTATAATACATTTTCATTTTCTATTAAACGTGACTGTGTCACTACATTACATGTTACTATGTCAAGGGGTTATCGCATCGTGTGTCGCTGCATTAGCTGTTACGACGTCATTCATATGCAAGTATAATTGGGTTAATGCGTAATCCTACGCACACTGCATTATGTTTTAATAAGGCTGATGGTGTTTGAATCATGGGTTACTACATACACATTACAACATGTTGAAAGAAAAGGCAACCAACTCCAATTTTATTAACCATTGCAATATATAACACTTTGTCCAGTAAAAGTATTCCTAACAGAAGCAAGAAAATCCAAATTATACATAAAAAATTGGCCATAAACGCCTGATTCATTCCTTAAAGTCACAACACTTGTCTTTACTTTATTCAGAAAAACTTCGGTACTTTCAGAGTAACGTGGGCAAGATGTCTAGCATAATTGCGTTCACAATCATCCCTTTTAACCTTTGCAATTCTTCATCTATCCAGTTTTGAGGAATGCTTTTGCCTTGAGACAGCTTCAATAGGTAGTGTATCAGATAAAATGCACAATCAATCCTGCATTTTACACAATTCAATTATTACCGTTGTGTTTGTTGTAGTGTCATGTGTATCAAATACACATTCAAACACCGAATACACTTACATAATACACAATACACGTAGCAACACATTCATATCCCGAATACACTGAGACATAGTAACACTCTATACACTTACAATAAGACATAGTTACACACTAATACACGTAGTAACACATTCAAACAATTTCATGCAGTATTGATTTGGGCTAATACGCAATAACACATTCATACACGTAAACTTATTTAATATAAAACAAAATTGTTTTTTCCTTCCTAAAAGTCGGGCCAGAAGCAGCATATTATGACCCCAAAATGCATGTACTAACACGCCTTTTCCATCATGTAGTAACACTAGTAGTAACACGCGTCTTTCCAACATGTAGTAACATCCTTAAATATATCAAGCTGTTTTGTTCAAATTGTTTGGAAGCATGTTTAGCCATGTGCATTTTGTCTTGTCCAACGCATACATCCTTAATCGTTTTAATACACTGAGACGTAGTAACACATTCATACACCGAATACACTTACACATGACACAATACACGTACTAACAAATTCATAGACGTAGTAACACACAATACACTTACAATGAGACGTAGTTACAAACTCATACACGTAGTAACTCATTCACACAATGTCATGCAGTATCGATTTGGGCTAATACGCAATAACAAATTCATACACGTAACAACACCGAATGCAGTTACACCGTCGACAAATCAAACATTTTACAAAGAGACAATCAATTTCTTAGTACCGCCCAATCAAAATATCCTATATAAAAATCAGAAGAAATTTCTTATACAGCCATAATTCAATTCAAAATCCACCCCAATTCAAGCAATTTCGTAATACTGCCCAATCGAATAATCCTCTATAATAATCAGAAGGAATTAAACAACCCATATCACCATTTATGCCTGACTATGTAAAAAAATTGATACTTACTCGGTGTTCATACTTTTCCCTTTGCCTTTCGCCAGTTTCTCCTGCCACTTCAATTCTTCCTGGTCGGATTGTTGTTAATTTGGTGTATCTGCTGCGAAATTGGGTTACAATAGGAGGAACCCTAAATCGCCGCACTGATTTTTTTTCCTTTCGCTTATTTGCTATTCGAATTATAGCTGAATCAAAAGCAGTATTACCGTTCGCTACAATCAAGAGCCGTAATTAACAGGGAGCACGAGTTTTGGTGGGGAGTTTCCATACGACTCTGTTACCATTTATGAACACCAGAATTCAAGAAGAAAAAAGAAATAAAATTCAGTGCATTTATTCACCCGATTTTGCTCTGAGAAAATAAAAAATATCTTTTATTATCATTAAGGGTGTTTTTGTACAACACTATTTTTTTTTGTCCTTCTCAACCAAATTTTATTTTTTTGGTCATATTTCATCATTTGTAATCTTATTTTGTCATTTAGGCGCACCACCCGTTATTTTATTTTATTTTATGTTATCTTGAATTGCTACGTGTGATACAATAATTGACTTTAACGTAATATTACATAAGTTATCATGATATATGATTGAGGTGATGTTACAATCCTAATATTTGTGTTACGGATGACATAACAAATTTTTATATATTTCACTATAGCGAGCTTAGGGGAAGGTTATGGGTGTTCAATCCACATAAAGTGGAGCGAAGTGACCATTGTGTTGATCGGATCCACACAATTTATATCGATATAAACTGTGTGACTTTGATCAACTTACATGTCACTTTACTTTAGATACACTGAACAGCCAAAAAATTTCCCATGCTAACATCATGATTTATGAGATTTAAAGCAAGATGAATAATTTAAAAAGTGGTTGTATCATTTCTTGTGACATATTTGTTGTGACAATTATTGTAACATAAATATTATGATAGTAACATCGTCTTTTTTATTAATTTGTGTGATTGTATTACACCTTTAAGCAAAATAATTAGAGTTCCGTTTGTTTTGGGTTGGAGTTTATTTTGAAGGTTTTTTGTATGCTAGTGGATAATAAAATATAATAAAAATTATTAAAATAATGATTATAAAGTTAAAATGTTTTATGAAATTTGTGTAGATAAAGAAATGATTGGTGAGATAAATTAAAATAAAATAGTATAATGAATAAATGATAGTAAAAAAAGTAATAAAATAAAATGGTGAAAAATAATTTAATGTTTTTTATTTATAATTGAAGTAATGATTAGTGAGAATTGTAAAAAATAATTGATAAAGTGATATAAAAAAATTTCGAAAAAAAAACTCCCACGAAAACAAAAGTAACCTAGATTGTTTTTTCTGTACTTTTATAAGTAAAATAAATGAACACATTTGTCTGTTTCTGAACTGTAATCACTGGTTGATTGCTTGGAGTGAAATCTATTCACTCACACATTTCAATTATTGAATGGGTAACTAATGTCTGTCGTTTTTCCTTGTGAATTTGTCTTTTACTTTGTTTTTATTTTCCTTTTTGAGTCGGTGCCGTACTGCACAGTACTTTGGCCTATCCTTTTAATTGTTTGTTTCCGGTTGAACCGACCAATCAATGTAGTTACAGTAAAATAGGCACTCCAAATTCATGAGAAAATAGTAAATTAGGCCCCTGTATTAGGAAAGTTCTTGGATGCGTCTATCATTTGCGGAGTGAAATCATGTGATATGATTTACACAGTTTATTTTTAAATTAGATTCAAACAGTGGGATTCAAATTTATTTATTCGTCACTTCATCATAAGTGGTGACATCACTCAAGAACTTCCCTATGTATTAACTCGTTGTTGTTGTTGTTGTTGTTGTTTTCTATTTATTTTTATTTTTTTGAAGTCCCCATGGTAATTACTACGGGCCGGAAGGAACCCTTAGAAATTTCCTCGGGTTCAAAACAATGGCTGTAGAAAATGTGGAGCATTAAATTTGTGTCATGGGGTTGACATTAATTAGTGTTGTGCATTTTCTACAACATTTATTTTGAGCTCGTGGAAATTTCCACAAATTCCTCCCGGCCCGTGATAATTTTCACGAGTGACTTCAAAACGGAACTCATGTATGAACAATCAGAAAAAAAATTAATGGCCCATACCGAGGTCTGATTTTCAAATTTCTCCAAATTCAACAAAGAACTTGGATAATTCTGATGCAGATACTCACATTAGAACGGATTACTGCCGCGTATACAAAATGACAAAGCTATTTTGTCTTTTTGTAAACGTGACAATAATCTGACGGTTCGTTCTAATACACATATGCATCATAATTATCCTTAAGAACTTAATTATAATTTCCCCCGAAAGCTTAAGTTGTTGGAGATGTAGATAATTAACATGTTAAATACTTCAACGCGTCTTTTTTGTTGACTTATAACAAACAACCAGAGCCTACATATAAATGATAAGCAATATAAATGAGAAAGCAATGTTCACATCGATGTTTGATCTCGTGACCATCTGTGTGTCAATTGGTTCATGCTTCACCGAGACGCTAATATTCTACATTTGAGTATTAGAAAGGTTGTACAACTCTATATATTCACAGAACTCTTGCATTACTGTCACCGCCTAAGGGGTACGGGCGGACTGTAACGCCCGTTTCCGGATACCGAGCCATAAGCCCTTATCCGGAAGAGAACGTTCGGCGCGTATAACATTAAATAAATCTAACATTATACGCAAGCATCTACGTCGTCATATCAAAATAAAGCAATAGAAGCCCAGAAGGCTCGGGTTAAAACATAAATGCTTCTATGAATAGAATACAAACCGACTATAACTGAATTGTTTAACTCACAACAACGAAAGGTCCAAAAGTTACAACGTACGATGTCTGAAAGAAAGGTACAACACTTGTCTTACAAACATGAAACAAAAGTACAACATGGTCTGGTACATCATAAAATAAAAGGAACTGAAATGTCATCCGAGCATCAACATGGCATCATCATCACGTATCATTATCAAACTCCTCATCGAGCTCAAGTTCAACTTGTTCATCTTCTCAACCCAAAAGCATACAAAAAAAAAAATGCAATTGAGGTAAGTACAAAGTACATAGCAAGAGAGAGAAGCTAATGTTTAAATAAGTTCTACAACAAAAGGTTTATGTTATTATTATTATTAAGTTGTCTTTTGTGACCGACTCAACTTTAAGGTTCACTTCATGTTCATCAACATGTTGTGACTAACTGTTTC
Source organism: Gentiana straminea (assembly GCA_036785695.1). NCBI lineage: Eukaryota > Viridiplantae > Streptophyta > Magnoliopsida > Gentianales > Gentianaceae > Gentiana > Gentiana straminea. The sequence continues at coordinate 418,190 of JAVUPR010000342.1, forward strand.
TAACTTAGCTTATCTTTGTTACAACCGCATTCAAGTCCACTATGCATGGTGAATATCCACCACGAGATATCGTTTGCAACCTATCAGTGGATCATACCGATAATCACGGAAGTCTATTCTGGTAGACTCCGATAGTGCACGCGTTCGGTGAAGTCCCTCTACTCCTAGTGCCCCTTCGAGACCTAGTAAAGTTATTCATTCACGAAGTTCCCCCACTCCCGGTGCCTTTCAAAGGCCAACAAGGTTATCCGCTTTATCCGAATGGCCTGCACATAGAGATATGGCCTTGTGCCTTACTAAGAATTACATGTTGTTTATTCTTTTAAGTACACAATAACGTTTGTTATTAATTATTAACTAGCCACCTAAGTATTTTCAAGTAATCTCCCTCACATCTTGTACTCTATTACTTAGACCACTAGACACGAACAAGCCAAGCACATCACACAGACAATGATGGATACTAATCCGCCAAAGAACAAGCCAATCATACTCTTCCGACGGTTCCGAACTTCAACTCTTATGAAGAATCCATTCGGTGCCGGAACTAAACGCATCAGAAGCTTAATAAAGGCTTGTTCATGTTCATTTAATGTTATCACATCAAGAAACAACATTTGAAACTAGATTTGGGACTTAAAACACAACATTTCAGAAAACAGGACCCAATGTGCGCACATCCTGCTCAATGTGCACGCATTGAGCATTCATGATGCTTCTGGTCAGGCAATGTGCACGCATTACCCCCTGTATGCACACACAAGCAACACTGTATCACTTTCACATTCTATCACGTGTACGCACATTGAGCGCTAAAAACCCTAAACGCGGTTTTCTGCACCCTTTCTGATTTCTAACTCGTTCCCAACATGTTTAACACCAAAATACTCAACAAAACATCAGTAAAACAATTACTAAACATGCTATAACTTATCATATCACAACAACAACAACACCTAAGTATGATTTCTAGCCACAAATCATACCCAAAACTCAACCTTAGCATCACAAAACTATAATTATACATTAGGAAGAGCCTCTTATCTTCTAGCAAGAAAAACACAACCAAAACTTGAAGGAAATCCTGCAACACTTCCACAAGCCTCAACCCAACACCTAGTTGATCAAGCAATTGAACAAGTAACAATTGTGATCAAAGTTTCTAGACAAAAAGGGACTACGAATTCAACCAAACGAAACCACAAAACTTGATCATCTCTTGATGAATCCAACATTGAGGCAAAGCTAACCTTATTCCAAACTTGATACTCTTGATGTCAAAAGGAAGTCCTTCTTCCGCTGATTCGAATCTCTATTTGTTTTTGGAAACCACCTAGATCTTGAGGAGAATTTTGAGGAAGTCTCCTTTGTTTTCTTCTTTTCTTTTCTCTGATGCCTTCAACGTGAAAAGCCAGGAGGTTAGAATTCTGATAACTCCTTGGCAACCTCTACTTTAATGGGAAGTTAATTCCCCAAATAAAAACTTCCCACCTTAATTGCACTTAACTCCCCTTTTAATTACAATAAATCCCCAAACTTCCTTAATTTTCCAATGAATCCCTTTTTCTTTTCTTTTCCCTTTAATCTTAAATCCATAATTAATTAAACATAATATTCCGTTTTTCGTAAAAAGACACCTCTGCCTTTTTCGAAAAGTCGGGATATTACACGGACCGCCGCCATGATGTTAAAGCTGTGTCACAATCATAGAGCTCTTGTGATATTGAAAATAATTAACCGGTAAGGACTTGTATCAAAAATAAAACTCACAGCTACCCACCATATTAAGAGATGCCATTAATTTTGCCTAAAATGTAATGTTCTATATTTTCATTACTCTGGGAAAAATCATTTATGCAAAAATAAGTGAAACAATGCATGCATCGGCTCTCACCTCACAAGCCAGGGCCTAGAGGTTTTGAGGATGACGTTCATCTTCTTATAAAGGCTTGAGCCTAGATTATCTACATACGATGTAATTTTTATTTGGTTTCTGATTTCGAGTATGACTTTATTAGTTTCTTCTACTTTTGCTTCTCTATTGTTTGATTTTCTTTTATTTCCGGTCAATAGGCTGATGTGTCTTTTAAGAAATAGTTTTATCGTGCATGTGCTGAACGTCTATTTTAAGTTGTGGGCTCGGTTTCAGAACTGGTTATAACAATTGATATAACAGCCCAATAAGTGGATGTTTGGGCTTGTTAAACACTGATACATGCATACACTGATAAAGGTTATATGATTCAATTTTAGTACAAAATGAATTTTCTTTCTACGAGCATAATTTTGGGCATAAATATATAAATACATAAACAAGGCATAAATGTGAAAAGGACAATCTAGCAAAGGAAATATGCATATAATTCAGTGGAATTTTATTTATGGTGATAATAACAACAACATATTCCACTAGACATTTCTACCCTTTCTTATTATATCCAATTTGTAAATGATTTGAATGTGGCAACGTGATTTATGGGATATTGTTTACTGTGTTAAATTCTCAATATTCCCAACCGCATTTATTTATTTTGAAAGGACCGATGATATCCTCACCATGTAGTTTTTTCTCAACCGAGTTTTTTTTTTCTTGCTGCTATTTCATTTTTCTAAAAAGATTTTTGTATTATCTATTCTTCTTCATGGAATTGTCGGCACTTCATCCACATCACTTTTTGAGTTTATTTTTGTATGTAGATTGGTAATTCCTATTTTTTGGATGCTAATTCTGCATGTTTCTACCAATTTTCGGTGTTAACTATATCGTTTTGTAGTTAAACCAATATGAAATGTGCAATCACAAATCCGCTTTTCTTGATAGTGGCAATGCGTAATAAGATGACAGAGGAACAGAGTGGAACATTGGAATAAATATACATAATCCTTTATTCTAATACAAACAAGTAAACAACATATTTTCACTATCATCACCTAAATAAACAGTGGAATACATGTACGGTGCAATTCGAACCGTGGGAATGGAGAAAGTTTAGTGTAAAATCAAAGAATATGCAAATGATGAGATGCATCCCGAATCTCCTTTATGCTACATTTCGGTTTCCATTATAATTTGCCTCATACACCATGTTAGTGACCCTTCTAATATCTTAATCCCGAATGTTTTCTTCTTTGCTTAATCTATCGAGTCTTTGGGTAAAACAAATGGTGTGCATATAACATAAAAAAGATGAGTTTCTTCTTTCAGTTATTGTGTATTATTTTACCCATCCTTTTTTGTAGCTGATTTTTTTAATCCACTGTTGACAAAATATAATTTTGTTCAAGTGACTCTGGATGAATGTTTTGTCTTGCAAATTGGTCTTCAAAGTTCTAAATGATCATATTTGTCTTGAACCACTACACTTTTGTACTCATTTTTTTCATGGATAACGTTGCTCCCCATCACATCTTCTGATCTTTTTGTTTCACGTCCGGTCCATTATGTTTTGTAGAATAATCATGCATCATATATTCTACATATCTTTTCAACTAAATACATGAAAGAGCAACAACATTTGTACCAAGTATGTTTTTTTTATAACAACGTACACTATAGATTTAAAAATTAAGATGAAATTGCTTGTTTGTCATAAAAGTATCACTTTTAAAAACCAGGCATGATAAAACCGAACCCAAACCGAATCCAACCCGAAACCGGTTCGAACCAAACCATTTGGGATGACTTTAGTTTGGTTTGGTTTGGGTTACAAAGAATAGCCCTCAAACCGACCCGCGCTTTCCAAACCGAACCGAACCAGCCCAAACCGACCCACGATCACCCCTAAACTTAGCATATTTGCATGGGTTTTGTCATTTGGGAGTCGGCATATCTTCAACCAAAGGCCAAAAATACTGTATTACATTGTGTGCCTTTGGCAAAGATGATCACAGTTAGAGATTAGATATGATATTAAAAATTATGTTATGTGGTGTTTTATGATTATGCCAAGTGTACTATGATAGATAAGATAAAAGATGAGATAAGATCAAATTAGTTAGTCTAATGGTGATATATTGCTGTAACAATGAACCATTTGGTTATTCGATGAAATACACAATTATTCCCAAATTCTAAGTTGGTATCAGAGCCTTTTTACGGTGGAAAATGTCCACCGGGAATACAGATCCTCCGGCTAGCTCAACCGCACCACCACCAGCTAGCTCAAATGCTCCACCTCCTCATTCCTCCGGAATCTCGACCGGAATACCTCTTTTTCTATTCCAATTCCATCAACCATTGATGGCAGTAGAGCCATTCCTTCACTCCTTCGTACTGATGCAAGCACAGTGTCTCTGTTTGGTTCTCTACCATTTCAGCTTTCGATTCCTACTCAAACCTCCACCGTCGGTGTAATCCCATCACCAACGCCAGCAACACCTCCTTTTGGCGGAACCCTAAATCAAGTCTGCACCGTCAAGCTAGATCGCCGAAACTATCTTCTCTGGAAATACACAATTCTCCCGGTCGTCCGTGGTTATAAATTGGATGGTCATCTCTTTGGTACAGCTCCACCCCCACCTCAGCTAATTCAACGAGGTGCCGGCCTGGAAGTTAATCCGGCATTCGAGCAGTGGAACACCACCGATCAACTCTTACTTGGTTGGCTTTTGGGTTCGATGACCGAACAAGCTTTGTAGGAAGTTGTTGGATGTGCATCTGCATCAGATGTCTGGAGAACCCTCGAAACACCGTTCAACAACCAGCCTCATGCTCGAATTCTTGAGTACAAAGATGCCCTAACTAAAACAGAGAAAGGAACGAAGAGCATGGCCGATTATCTGGCCCTCATGAAAAGTTATGCTGATAATCTGGCAGCAGCTGGTCTTCCAATTCCAAACTCATAATTGGTCCTTGCCACTCTAGGTGGGCTACCCCGTGAGTATGAATCAGTTGTGGTGAATATCACCTCTCGAGTTACTTCCATGTCCTGGCCAGAAGTACATGCTCAACTTCTTACCCATGAACGTCTGATCTCCAGGTACAACTCTCCAGCTATCAATTTGGTGATTCCCAGTGCTAATGCTGCTTTTACTCAACCCACATATGGTAGAGGCCAATCCAGACCTCAGGGATCACCAAATGATGGAAATAGAGGAAGAGGATCCACTAGGGGTGGAAGAGGTCGTGGTAGGTCCGGTGGTAGAAACCCACAAAGTGCTAATCAGGGGCCTAGACCAACCTGCCAAATATGTTTGAAGGTTGGACACATTGCAGCTGAGTGTTGGCATGGATTTGAGACTGACTTTGTTGCTCCAACACCTTCCCAAGCCAAGCAAGTATCTGCATATCTTGCAGCTCCAGAAACTGCACCAGACCTATCCTGGTACATTGACAGTGGTGCAAGCAACCATGTTACATCTGACCTGAACAATCTAAGCCTCAGCACTCCCTATGATGGTACAGATGGCCTTGTTTTTGGTAATGGTGAGAAGCTTCATACCACTCACACTGGCTTTGCTAATATCTTACTGCCACACACAAACACTACCCTGTTTTTAAGCAATGTTTTGTGTGTACCTGATATAGCTAAGAATTTATTGAGTATTTCTCAGTTATTAGCTGATAATAATGTTTATGTTGAGTTTTCTAACTCTGGCTGTTGTGTTAAGGACAAGGACACCAAGGCTACCCCTTTGGAAGGATGACTTCATGATGGTCTGTATCAGGTTCTGATTCTGCCAGTTCAATCCAACTCTTCACCTCCAACTTCAGCTCAACCCAAGTCTGTTTTTGTTACTAGTAGTACTAAGTCTCTAGAACTTTGGCATAGGAGACTAGGACACCCCTCTGTTAGAGTCCTAAAAGTTGTTCTCAAAATTTGTAATCAACCTCTTCATATTAATGAAAATTTTCCTTTTTGTCATGCTTGTCAATTGGGAAAACTTCATGCCTTACCTTATGCTTCCTCTGCATCTGTTTCTTCCATGCCATTAGAGCTTATCCATACAGATTTGTGGGGGGCATCTCCAGTCAAATCTGTAAATGGATACTCTTATTACATATCCTTTATTGACACATATAGTAGGTTCACTTGGATCTATCCTCTCAAATTCACTTGTTGAAAATCAACTTAATCTCAAGATCAAACAGCTCCAATCTGACTGGGGATGAGAATTCAGATCTTTTGAAACTCACCTCAGTCAGTTTGGGATCCACTTCAGACACCCATGTCCACATACTCATTCCCAAAATGGCACCATTGAATGAAAGCACAGACATATCACAGAAACTGGCCTAACCCTCCTGGCACAAGCCAACCTTCCTATGAAATACCGGTGGCACAGCTTTGAGCATGCTGCCCATCTCATTAACATTTTACCCACACCAGTTCTACATGATAAATCACCCTTTGAAATTCTCCACAAAAAGAACCCTAACTATAATAGCTGTAGAATCTTTGGATGTGCTTGTTATCCTCTTCTCAGGCCTTATCACACCCATAAGTTCCAGTACCACACTCAACAGTGTACCTACTAGAAGTCAGTTCACACCACAAAAGACACCTGTGTATGGACCCTTCTGGCAGGATATATATTTCTAGAGATGTTGCCTTCAATGAAAACATTTTTCCTTCTAAGAATGTCAATCAAGCCACTGTTGATCTTGAGTCTCAGACCAAAACCAAAGACACCCCTAGCTCTAGTTTCTCTCTAAATAAATACCATGTCCTGGCATCTCTTGATCCTGATACAGATGAACTGGTGTCTCAGCAGCAGAGTCTAGTGTGCTTAATGAGCCAGATAACATTGCTTCATCACCCAACACATCCGTTCCCAACTCAGGAAATAGGTCAAAAACATCTCCTGAAGGCACTCACAGCTCTGACTCTGGCTCTAGCAGTAATACACCTCCTCCCTCACCTATTGTGCAAAGACAGGGTCCTGTACACCAAATGCAGACCAGGGAAAAAAGTGGGATTTATAAACCAAAGAAATTCTCTGGTCTGACACAAAGGCAATCCTATCCAAGTCAGTGTGAGCCAACTACAATTACTGATGCTCTTGCTGATCCACAGTAGGCTAAGGCAATGCAGGAGGAGTACAAAGCATTGTGTGACAATCATACCTGGGATCTAGTGCCACCAGAATCTTCACAACACATAATGGGAAACAAGTGGGTGTACAAATTGAAACTTAAGCCAGATGGGAGTATCTTGAAGCATAAAGCAAGGCTGGTAGCCAAGGGCTTTCATCAGCAGGCTGGGGTAGACTACAATGACACATTCAGTCATGTTGCAAAATCCTCAACAATTAGAGTGGTTCCGTCTCTTGCAGTTCGGAAGCAGTGGCCAATTCAACAAATGGATATCAACAATGCGTTCTTAAATGGAACACTGCATGAATCAGTGTTTATGGAAACGCCTAGAAGGCTTTGTTGATCAGAATAGACCTTCTCATGTCTGCCGTCTGAACAAGGCATTATATGGCCTCAAGCAAGCTCCCCGGGCTTGGTTTGATGAGATGAAGACACAGCTGCAGAAATGGGGTTTCAAGCAATCAATTTCTGAGTCCTCATTGTTTATCTTCAAGCATGACAACACTATCTTGTATGTGTTAGTATATGTTGATGACTTCTTAATCACAGGGAATTCTGACACAGCAATTCGAAAGTTTGTTCAAGTTCTGAATTCCAGGTATCCTCTTAAGGACCTGGGCCCATTGTCACATTTTCTGGGTATGGAGGTCCACAGGACCAGTGATACACTCATACTCTCCCAAAAGCAATATGCCTTGCAGCTGCTAGACAGGATGAATCTGGGAAATCTTAAACCATGTCCTACTCCCATGCTTTCTGGAAAAATACTAAGGCCTGATGAAGGTGAACCATTACAGAATCCAACACCATACAGAAGTGCCATTGGGGGTCTCCAGTACCTAACCTTTACTAGACCTGACTTGTCCTTCTCTGTCAACACACTGTCACAGTTTATGCATTCACCTACTTCAGAACACTGGAAGGCTTTAAAACGGGTCCTCAGATATATTAAAGGGACTGTACACCTTGGGCTGGTGTTTAAAGCTTCTGGTAATCTACAGATTTAAGGTTTTTCTGATGCGGATTGGGGGTGCAATCCTTTTGACAGAAGTCAGGATCAGGTTACTGTGTTTACTTGGGACATTCTCTTGTGTCCTGGTCATCTAAGAAGCAGCAGGTGGTTTCACGTTCAAGCACTGAATCTGAGTATAGGGCTCTTGTACATCTAGCTGCTGAAGTTCTTTGGCTGCAATCTCTGTTAAGGGAAATGCATATATGCCTACCCACTAGACCACATCTTTATAGTGACAACATTGGATCTGAGTCACTGGCACAGAATCCAGTCTTTCATGCTCGAACAAAGCATATTGAGATCGATGTTCACTTCGTTCGACATCATGTACTTGCAGGGCATCTCCAAGTCTCCCATGTTTCCTCCATTGATCAATTGGCAGACTGCCTGACAAAACCAGTTGCAAGGGCACAATTCACCACTTCAAGATTCAAACTCAATGTGGACCACTCCCCATTTAGTTTGAGGGGGGATGTTAGAGATTATATATGATATTAGATATTATGTTATGTGGTGCTTTATGATTATGCCAAGTGTACTCTGATAGATAAGATAAAAGATGAGATAAGATCAAGTTAGTTAGTCTAATGGTGATATATTGTTGTAACAATGAACCATTTGGTTATTCGATGAAATACACAATTATTCCCAAATTCTAAGTATCACAAGTCTAAAAAGTGGAAAACAGAGATGCAATTCAAACAGTGAAGTGGAATTAAACAATGGAAAACAGGGGAAACAGAGATGCAATTCAAACAGTGGCATAAGAAAAAGTGGAAAATAAACATAGTGGAATATCACAATACAAACTGTATATGTTTGCTAACGTAAAAAATACATACACAAAATTCTTTGTTCTTATAGAAAGAGAGGATTGTAGCAAATTAACACATTCAAATTCCACTTATATCACCCAACCAAGAACTGCTATGACAATACCCCTGTTTTTATGAAGACAATCACTTCTTTTTCAACTTAAAGAATCACGGTTAACTGATGAATTGATCTCAAACAACACTACATTCATTTATCAAAAGACAAAAAACATTACATTTTTCATTCGAAATAATTCTTCAAAACTCTAGGCATTACAATTTTGTAATAGATCTTTCGCACCTGCTAACCATTCAGCCAAATGTAAACTTAGAAAAAAAAATGGCCTCAGTATCATATACTCATTATACCTAAATTATAGCTAATTCAAACCGCTTTACCAAAACGGAACAAAAAAAATACCCAGGCTTATGTGGCAGTCTTTAAATCGGCCGTTGATTCTTCCTAAAACAATGGATCTACCAATTTCCACTGCTGCAAATCGAATTCCCCTTTTAAATCTTCTTCGTCCTCTTCTAAATATTTTCATGCTCAACAAAATGGCGAAACCCAAATTGTTGCTCCCTTCCAAAATCAAGTAACCTTGAATTGCGACTTAGGTGGACTCCATTTCTGAATAAAGATTTATGGGATTTTTACCGATTTTGTGGAATTTGATTTATTTGATGAAAGTGGAATTAACTCCGGGCGTTTTCCATGGGAAATGATAGAGGGATTAGAAACTCCTATTAATAGGGGTATTTTGAAGCATACTTTTTTTAATGAAATGATATAGATGATAGGACTAAAAAAGAGTTTTTTTCCCCAATTGATCTATCCTGTTTACTCCAGAATTTGTTTATTTCTTAATAGGGGTATTTTGGAGAATGAAATGATAGAATGTCCTTTGGACGAAATGTCCTGTTTACCTATATACTTTAAACCCACAGCCCCTAAAAACAAATACATATTCATTCACTCCATAGTACCATACCAATTATAAAATACACGCCAGTTTAGTATTTAGAGTAAAAATTACAGATACAATTGCTTTAAAACAACCCTTAGAAATTATCGCATATTAAGTAAAAAGTGTCACTACAACAAAACACGTTTTTTGAGACGACATTTTGTCGTCCCTTTAACACGCTTGTCGTCCCAAAAAATGTTTAAAATGACGACATGTCGTTCCTATAAAGCCGTTCATTATGCTCTGTCCCTTTAAATAACTGACTCTTTTAAAGGGAAGAAAAAATCGTCCCTTTAAATGTATGCCGACGTGGCATGAACTTTTCTAAGAAATTTCAACGTGCTGACTTGGCTGTCTTTGAAGGGACGACAAACATGACTCATTTATTATGGAAAAATATTTTGTTTTATATAAAAATATTTGTTGGGACGACAATGTCGTCCCTTAAAAGCATTTACATTTCGTTTTAATAATATAAGGTATAGGTTGGGTAAAACTTAAAAAAAATTGGGGCGTTAAGCATCCCTTATATTATTAAAAATTATATTATAGAAAAATTTTCGAAAGGGGCGTTTCACTAGTAGTTGAATAAGAGGTGATCTACTAGTTGATTCAAGGAGGATCCGTTGAAGAGTGTATGTTGTCTCGATAGGGAAGAGTACAATCTTTTCCAGCACCGGTACAATAGAGGGCAGTTTGGTAAATCAATGATGAGGGATAGCGCTATTGAGAGTGAAATAACCATAATGAGAGGCTAGGTCCTATAATTTTTGAGATAGGGGGCGATGTTGGACTATCGGGGAAGAGGCTTAACTTAGGATTCTAGAGTAAGCGTAAGCGGCCGACCATTAGTTCAGGGAGATTCCTCCCATGCCGAGCTACTGGGCTTCTGGGCCTATGCAATTATGTTGACTATAATTCCGAAAAAATTATATAATTTTTGATAAAATCTTTTTTGGGACGATAACGTCGTCCCTTCAAAAACCTTTGGGAAAAATAATTTTTTTATTAAATATTTTTATAAAATATCTGTCGGGATGACATGTCATCCCTTTAAACTGGAGAAAATTTCTAGAAATACATTTGTTGGGACGACATGTCATCCCTTTAAATGTTTGAGACGACATGTCGTCCCTTTAAATGTTTTTCTATTTTAATAATTTTTTTTTTGTTTTCGTATGGCCTCCCATGCTATTTACATCAAACCAATCATGTTTTTTTCAAAATCCATAACAGAAGCTGACAAAGTAGAAATGTATGAGGATTCATAACAAAACGAAATACATAAGCTTAGTGAAAAAATGTTACACAAAATACAAAAGCTTAGTGCAATGTTTCCAAAAATAACAATAGTCACCTCTAGAATGTCTACGCATCATCGTCAAGATCAACTTGAGAATCATCTTCTAAATCGTCTTCATCTTCATCGGAAGATGATGAGCTAACCTCTATTTGCATATCCGGTTGCTTATCCTTAAGATTAGTCCACAACAATTTGAGAAGAGTCCCTTGTTTTTTGTTTCTCTTGTTCTGTTTTTTGGTTAACTTCACCAACCGATCATGAGACTTTCTAAGTTGTTCAATCTGCATATTGCATTCTTGGTGGTAAGAAGATGACGATGCTGAAGACTGGGACGATTGTGATGAATTGGATACGGAGGAAGATTGCGTAGGGCCAAGGCCAATCAAATAATCTCGCCTAGTTCCTAAGGCGCCCTGAAAGATTGTCTCATCTTCTTCAAAAGTCATCGGTCGACTTGGTGCAATCATAGCATGCCATTCCTCCAGCCTCCTCTATACACAACATATATCGTTGGCAGTTAAGATAAGGAAAAGGAAAATGTGAACGTATTGAATTGAAATATATACAACGTATATCACTTACGTAAGTAGCCTCCGCATCACTGTTGAGAAACGAGTCATCAGCATTCTTATGCTTGCTCGCCCATACATGGATAGGATCATGTCCCAAAGGATCTTCACTCAGACTCAGATTACCCTTGAAAAAACAGAAGTATTAGTTATGAAAATTTAAAAAAAAAAAGTGAAGTGATAGGGATTTTTTTTCCTAATACTTACCCTTCTTAACCTTTCCCATCGAACTACGGCCATAGACGTTCGGCCTTGGAGGCCTACATATTTACTCCCGACGCGATTCTTCTTATTCTGATAGATCTTTTCGCAAAAAAATGGTACTTTTGTATTATATATAAGTAGTAACTAGTAATAATAATCGAATCTACGTAACACATGTAATGGAATAAAAACTTTACCTTAAAAACATCGCTACTAAGGTAGCGGAGATACGCTTCCCATTGTTGTTGTGAACCCACATCCCTGGGTTGGGGACAAGGCCCTGGAAACCCCCTATTGTTGTGTTCATCTACCTCTTCCATTAGTCTAGTCTTCCATTTTCTGAATAAAGTACCGGCGCTTTTCAGCACGGTATCGCGGTGAATAAGCTCAAGCGGTTCGAACGATGCCTGAAAACACAAGAAATGAAACGATTGGTATCTAAATTAATATAATGAAACTTACAATTTCAAAGTGTTAACAATTTGATTAGCTAAGTACCCGAAGTTCTTGCCAAATTAATTCTTTAAGTCGGTCTTCCACTTTTTGCCATTTTGGGATGCAACAGGGAACATAGGACCTCACGACTTTCCCTGTCTCGGACTCAAAATCCTTCGCGTATTTTCCCAAACCTTCTGAACTTTGGGAAATTTAGGATCCCATATAAGAGGAATCAAGCCCCCTAACCTTTTCTTGAGGGCTTGGACGGTGAAACCTTTTGCAGGTCCACGTTCACCCTGCTTATTTTTCGGGGGAGGAGGTGGTGGTATCCATTCGTCATTATCCGCTATATGATCTGTAGTATCGGTGTCAATGTTAATTCAACGAAATAAGAATAATCATACTAGACAAAAAAAAATGAAAGTTAATTAATTACCGTCCTCGCATTGGCCCGGTAGTCTAAATGGATGCTCGTGCGGTGGTTGAGAACCACCTGCCGATCCCGCGCAAGCTATTCACCTATATGATCAAGTATTTGAATATAATAAAAAAATTATATAAAGAACACATATATGTTGATGTAGTATAAGTAAAGCACTGCTATTATATAATTTTTAAATTCAAGTATATTTGAATGAACTTACTAAAAGAATATTAGATTTTGGGGTTTCCTTACAGATCATTCATAATTTGTCAAGTGTTAATACCACATGCTCTATTGATGAAGAGAACAATGTTTTTTACCAACGTCATAGAATACTTGATGATGACGAGGGAGAACAGATGCCGGACAGAGCCGGCAGAACATAACTTATTTTTTCAATCTAACAAGAAAAGATGCTCTATTGAGCAGACCTAATAAAATTTTCTACGAGCTACCTACCAGGAGCCCCAATACAAAGCCTGAGGATTAGGCATGACTCGGCGGCTCGAAGGAATCGAAAACACCCTAGAGAAAGCATGCAATTAAAATAGTTTCATTAGTATACTTTTTTTCATCTTGAGTATACTTTTTTTATTAATTGCTTAATATAGTATACTTTTTTTCATTAAAGACTAATATTATTTCATTGAACACATTGATTACACTTTCACACGAAGACATAAAACTAAGTCTTTAACAGTTACCGCTCCTAGTTCTTCAATGTTAGTTCATTTTATAATTTTGATTTATAACAAATTAGCACAAGAACACCTTCAATGCTAGACTTTCTTCATCATGTTCAATCACATACATACATTTTCCAACACTTTTCCAAAACCAATACATGCTATACAAAACTAGTTTATGTTCTTCATCATCATGCTAGACATATCATCATGTTCTTCAACACTTTTCCAACACATATACATGGCCAAGATTCATACACTACTTAATACACTACAACTTGACAAAATAAAATTTCAAGTCAATCACACACATATACTAGTCAATCACACGTTTTATACACGAATATTGTGAAGTAAATCAACTATATAGTACATCTACTACCAAAAAAGCATGCCTTAGTTTCATACACCTTCTTGTGGGCTATAGTTCCATAACTCTAAGTAGCTTTTTTTTCAAACAAGTTTCATACAACACTCACTACACACCATTCACCATTCACTACACACACTACAAAATTATCACACACACAATACTATCCATTTATCTATCTAAAACACTACTATCCCTTTATCTATCATAAACACTACTATCACTCATTTCAACACACACACTACTATCCCTTTATCCATCAAAAACTACAAAATTACTACATTATCATTACACTACTCACTACACACCATTCACTACACTACACTATCACTACACTACACTCACTACACACCATCACCATTCACCATTCACTACACACACACTACAAAATTATCACTACACTACACTCACTACACACTCACTACACACCATTCACCAATCACACACACCACACACTAGAAATACTTGGTATAACTTGGACTCCTTAAAACTCAATATACCCGACTCATTTAAATTCATCTACTTTTATTGATTACGTACATATACATAATAAAACATAATATAATAATAAAGTATAAATTAAATTAAATTAAATTAAATTACTAGTTATAAAAAAAAGTAGATAGTAAAATAAAATATACCCGGAGCTGTGGCGGCGGAGAGGGTGTTGCCGCGGGCCGGAGCCGTATATTCTTGCGGGGCCGCCGGAGGAAGAGTGGTGCTTTGTTGATGCTGCTTGCCGGAGGAAGAGTGAGGGTAGGGGTGGTGACCGGAGGATGGGAGGGGCGGGTGGTTGAAGGAGAGGCGGGTGGTTGAAGGAAGGGGCGGCGAGGGTACGACAGGGGCTGCAGAATTATGGAGGAGAAAGATGAAATGAAGAAAAAGAAGGGGCCGCCCGATTTAATTTAGGTTTTTAAGTTTAATGGGACGACATGGCTTTGTTGGGACGAGATTTTCGTCCCATTAAAGTATTAAAATTATTAAATATTGAGATAACTAACGATCCTCGGGTTTGAAATCATGAATCGACTAATTAACGAGCCCCGGGTTTGAAATCACTACTCAATATAATTATATAAATTACATATTATATAAATTATTAAAATTATATACAAAGGCTTGAAATCTCTTAATCGACATTAGATCTCGGGATTGAGATCAATCGCTCATTAACGAACCCCGAAATTCAAATCAATCGCTCGATAACGAACTGACGATCTATAGTAGATAGTACTATCAGAATGATCTATAAAGAAAGTGTGGCAATATTCAAGCATGTCGATAAGTCTCGCGAGGTTCAAACAGGTCGAACTCGCCGAACTCGACAGGTCTTGAACTGTGCCGGATTTTCTCGTGTACACTTTATTTATTTATAAAGAGACATATTAATTGTAGTACATATAAACAATTAATATGTCAAACTCTAGTCATAGACATAGCTTTTACTCTAGTTCACTTTATGTCATAGACATTTATTATGTAAGAGACTAAAAAGCATCTAGCCTCGTTTATAGCTTTTACTTTTTCTATGAAAGGTCACTATCTTGTCTAGGACCTTTCAAACTCCTCAATTGTATCTACATATACTCCACATTATCAATGAATAAAAGATAAGTTGAAGTTTACTCTTGTGTTAACACATTCTCAAACTCTCTTCATGGTATCGGAGCCATTTGTGTTCTAACTTTTTCCGCTGCAAAACTCATATTTCTGAAGAATGTCTTCCACATCCGACATTACTTCAACCTCAACGGACTCTCGGCCTCGACCTGGGAGTACCGACAACTCCTCTTCTTATACAAGCCATAGACTTGATGGTAACAACTATCCGTTATGGTCAAGGTCTATGAAAATGTACATTTCCGGACAAAGTAAGATGGGATACTTGTCCGGAACAAAACCCGCACTCGCCGAAACCGACCCAGGATTTTGAAGCATGGGACACAACAAATAATCAACTCATGACCATCCTCACGAGGTCAATGACAAAAGAGATAAGTGAAAACTTTATGATGTATGATATTGCCAAAGAAATCGGGATAATGCCGGAGATCTTTACTCCAAGAAGGATAATACATCCGAGGTATATGAACTAGAAGCTCGATTCAAACTTGCGAGGCAAGGGGATATGTACGTAACTCAATATTTCAATCAACTATCTAAGGCTTGGCAACACTTAGATATGTTAGAAACTCACTCTTGGAATGATGTCAAGGATGCCGCTCTTTATAAAGACATCATAGAAAAGAAGAGAGTATTCAGTTCCTCACCGGACCGAATCCTACTCTTGATGATGTTAGAGGAAGAATTCTTGCCACCAAACCTCTTCCAAATCTCAAATCCATGTTTGCCGAGGTCAAACATGAAGAAAGTAGGAGAAAAGTCATGCTTCGAAATCCCCTACCGACAACCCTACCGAAGGTGCTTGCCTCGTCGATCGTCGGAAAGGCCGCCGAGGTTGCCGAGACATACAAGAAGCCTACCGAGAAAAGCGGAAAAGCGTTCGTGATCACCGCAAACGCACAAATCACACCAAGGACAACCGCCGGAAGCTCCATGGCAAGCCTAACTCCTCAAAAACCTCCAAACCTATCGGGAAAGTCAAGGCAGACACATCGGTGAGGAGGAGAATGACAACCGGATGAATGCTCGGTTTGTTCGCATTCAAAGCCTTCCCGAATCAACAAAAGGAAGGTAGTCACTCTACCGATGTTGCTACTCATACTCATGCGGGTAAATTCTACTCTTCCCTTAGCAATGAAACATGGATTGTTGATTCTGGGGCATCCTCCCATATGATTTCGGTAATAAAAACCTTATAACCAACTATATGCCTTGTCACCAAATTCATAACATTAAAGCTGCCGATGGATCTATCTCTCGTGCAAAAGGTGTTGGAAATGTTAAACTCACTAATAAGATATGCCTACAGGATGTCCTATTTGTTCCAAACTTAGACCGCAATCTTATATCTCGTCAAGTAGACTCACTAAAGATTTGAATTGACCGTTGTTTTTAAGGAAAATCAGTGCACATTCCAGGATCCTACTTCACAGGAAGTGATTGGGAAGGCTAAACCTTGCGCTGGATTGTTTCTGGTCAACCCTACTGAAGACAGAAGACTGAAGACTGAATCTGCCTCAGCAGCCTGCTCCCAGACTTTAGACAATATCATGTTATGGCATTATAGATTAGGACATCCAAGTTTTGGTTACTTAAAATCTTTAACTCCTGAATTGTTTAAAGGATGTAATCTGAATGACCTTCAATGTGATATTTGTCAATTTGCTAAACTTACAAAACGTGTATGCTAAGTTACCTCATTTGCATTCCTCACCCTTCACCTTAATACACAGTGATGTGTGGGGACCCTCTAGGGTGAAAAGTATAACAGGGAAAAGGTGGTTTGTCACCTTTATTGATGATCATACCAGGAACACTTGGGTTTTTTTAATGAAAGACAAATCGAAGTTGGCCCTATCTTTCAAGAATTTTATCATATGGTCTCCACTCAATTTGATACTAAGGTCAAGATCTTAAAGACCGATAATGCTCTAGAATACTATGAGTCTAATCTCGTACCTTCTTGACGGATAGAGGAATTGTTCATATCGGTAGTTGTGTGGAAACACCTCAACAGAATGGGGTTGCCGAGAGAAAGAACGAGCACTTTCTTGGAAATGGCCGGATCAATCATGTTCACCACACATGTTCCTAAATATATGTGGGGTGAAGCTATACTTGACCGCAACTTATTTACTCAACGGACTTCCCACAGAGTGTTAGGTTTCAAAACTCCACTCCAAACCCTACCGACCACACACTCTGCCATCATCTTGTTTCCCGGTTGCCTCCAAAGATCTTTGGTTGTACTGTGTTTGTGTATATCCATGCTCAACACAGAAGTAAACTTGATCCTAAAGCTCACAAGTGCATTTTCCTAGGTTATGCCAAGGACAGAAAAGGTTACAAATGTTATTCCCCTATCGAAAAGAAATTTTACAATTCTATGGATGTAAAATTCTTTGAAAGGACCCTTATTACAACAAACCTACCGAGCCATTCACGATGGAAACCCGATTGAAATTGACCTAAACCCCTTCCCTCGGCAAACTCTTAACCCTCGGCAACCTGCGATCCTCGGCGGACTAAACTTCGTACCCTACCGACTCTCTACGACCTAATACTCCTCAAAGCAACCTCCCGAACAAGAGTCTACCGACCCGAGCCCGCCGATCCCGAGCCTACCGACACTCGGCAATCTACATGATCCTCGGCGGCCCGCCGACATTGATGATAGGCCTATTGCTCTTAGGAAGGAAAGAGATCATGCACCGATCACTCTATTCATTCTTATGTATCTTATGATAAGTTATCTCCCGCCTTTGCCATGTTTTCACGGGACCCGGACTCTCACTCTATTCCTAAAAATATTCGGGAGGCCCTTCAAAATGATAAATGGAAGGAATTTCGTTAAAACAGAGATGACAAAGACTTCCGGATAATCATACTTGGGATTTGACACCTCTCCCACGGGGCAAGAAGACGATCGATTGCGGATGGTTATTCACTATCAAATACAATGCGATGGCACTATTGACAAGTACAAAGCCGATTGGTAGCCGGGGATTCACTCAAACTTATGGCATTGACTATAAGGAAACTTTTGCACCAGTGGCAAAACTCAACACTGTCAGGGTTCGATCTCTCTGTTGTCCAACTTGACCGGCCTCTTCACCAATTGGACATTAAAAATGCTTTTCTAAATGGGGACCTCACCGAGGAGGTTTATATGAATGTACCTCCCGGTTTTATCAATCCTCATACTCAAGGCAATGTGTGCAACCGAGGAAATCACTATATGGCTCGAAGCAATCACCAAGGGCATGGTTTGGAAAATTAACAACTCGTGGTCAAAGCCGCTTTGGATATCACCAATGCAATTCTGATCACACTATGTTCATCAAGACAACCAACCAGAAGAGGTCTATTATTATTGTCTATGTGGATGATATCATCCTCACTGGAGATGACTCTACCGAGATCCAACATTTGAAGACCGCCGGCAAAGGTGTTTCGGGTGAAAGACTTGGGTTTTCTCAAATATTTTCTTGGCATGGAAGTAGCAAGAAACAAAGCAAAGGCATTCCTGTCTCCCAAAGGAAATATGTACCGGATCCGCTTCGAAGGAAAGCGGCATCTTTGGGGTGCAAACCGCTATATCCCCCGTAGACCCCAGTCATACCCCGCTACATGGTGACATTCTTTGTCGAGGAAAGAACAATATCAAAGGCTTGTAGGGAAACTCATCTACCTCTCCCATACAAGACCTGATATTGCATATGGTGTCAGTCTGGTTAGTCAGTTCATGCATTGCCCTACTGAGCAACATTGGGATGCAGTAAATAGAATACTGAGGTATTTGAAGTCCACTCCTGGCCAAGGGTTACACTTCACCAAGTCCGCGATAGATCCATCAAGGTCTACACCGATGCCGATTGGGGTGGATGCCACATAGATAGAAGGTCGACCACGGAGCTCTTGTTCCTATGTATGGGGCAATCTTGTTACTTGGAGGAGCAAGAAACAACCTACTGTGTCTAGAAGCAGTGCTGAAGCTGAACTCAGGGCACTTGTCTTAGGCATTTGTGAAGCTCTTTGGCTCAAAAGAGTACTTACTGAACTTCAGCAGCCTCTTCAGCAACCTATCACACTCTGCTGTGATAATCACTCAGCACTATGCATGGCGAGAGGATCCATCCATCATGACAAAACAAAACATGTGGACATTGACAGACACTTCCTAAAGGAAAAGATTGATGCCAAGATTATCCAGCTCCAGTATGTTCCCTCAGCAGACCAAAATGCAGATATTCTCACCAAAGCTATTCCACCTCTCATGTTCAGCAGACTAAGTAGCAAACTTGGCTGCATCAACATATACAGCCCAGTTTGAGGGGGGGTGTGGCAATATTCAAGCATGCATCGATAAGTCCGTCGAGAAAGATATCGGTTTGAAATCACTTAATCAATAACGGATCTCAGGAATTGAGACCAATCGCTCGGTGACAAACCTCGAGATTCAAATCAATCGCTCGATAACGAACTGACGATCTATAGTATAGAGTACTATCAGAATGATTTATAAAGAAAGATATCGGTTTGAAATTACTTAATCGATAACGGATCTCGGGATTAAGATCAATCGCTCGGTGACAAACCCCAAGATTCAAATCAATCGCACTGACGATCTATAGTAGATAGTACTATTAGAATGATCTGTAGGAAAGATATCGGTTTGAAATCGCTTAATCGACATCGGATCTCGGGATTGAGATCAATCGTCATTAACGAACCCCGAGATTCAAATCAATCGCTCGATAACGAACTAACGATCTATAGTAGAGAGTACTATCCGAATGATCTATAAAGAAAGATATCAGTTTAAAATCACTTAATCGATAACGGATCTCGGGATTGAGAATCGCTCGGTGACAAACCCCGAGATTCAAATCAATCGCTCGATAACGAACTGACGATCTATAGTAGATAGTACTATTAGAATGATCTGTAAGGAAAGATATCGGTATGAAATCACTTAATCAATAACGGATCTCGGGATTGAGATCAATCGCTCGGTGACAAACCCCGAGATTCAAATCAATCGCTCGATAACGAACTGACGATTTATAGTAGATAGTACTATAAGAATGATCTGTAAGGAAAGATATCGGTTTGAAATCACTTAATCAATAAAGGATCTCGGGAATTGAGATCAATCGCTCGGTGACAAACCCGAGATTCAAATCAATCGCTCGATAACGAACTGACGATCTATAGTAGAGAGTACTATCAGAATGATCTATAAAGAAAGATATCGGTTTGAAATCACTTAATCGATAACGGATCTCGGGATTGAGATCAATCGCTCGGTGACAAACCCCGAGATTCAAATCAATCGCTCGATAAGGAACTGACGATCTATAGTAGATAGTACTATTAGAATGATCTGTAAGGAAAGATATCGGTTTGATATCGCTTAATCGATAGCGGATCTCGGGATTGAGATCAATCACTCGTTAACGAACCCCGAGATTCAAATCAATCGCTCGATAACGAACTGACGATCTATAGCAGATAGTACTATCAGAATGATCTGTAAGGAAAGATATCAGTTTGACATCGCTTAATCGATAACGGATCTCGGGATTGAGATCAATCGCTCGGTGACAAACCCCAAAGATTCAAGTCACTCGTTCGATAACGATATGACGATCTATAGTAGATAGTACTATACGAATGATCTGTAAGGAAAGATATCGGTTTGAAATCGCTTAATCGATAACGGATCTCGTGATTGAGATCAATCGCTTGGTGACAAACCCCGAGATTCAAGTCAATCGCTCGATAACGACATGATGATGTATAGTAGATAGTACTATACGAATGATCTGTAAGGAAAGATATCGGTTTGAAATCACTTAATCGATAACGGATGTCAGGATTGAGATCAATCGCTTATTAACGAACCCCGAGATTCAAATCAATTCTTTGATAATGAATTGACAATTTATAGTAGAGAGTATTATCAGAATCACCTGTATTATCGTTTGATAAAGAAATATTTATAAAAAATAATGAATTTTATATATATTTTAACACAATGTTTATTAGAATATGTATATTAAAATTTTATAAAAAAACTGAATCTTATTTATTAACACAATGTTTTATATATATTAAAAAAAATTAATTTCTTTTAAAGGGACGACAATTGTCGTCCCTAAAAACCAAATTTTATAATTTCTTCTATATAACTTATTATTTTCTGAAAAAGGTGACGACATTGTCGTCTCTTTAAAAACGAATTTTATACAAAACAGAATCTTATTTATTAATATAACGTTTTATATTAAAAAAAATTAATTTACTTTAAAGGGACGACAAATGTCGTCCCTACAAACCCAAATTTTATAATTTCTTTTATGTCACATATTATTTTATGGAAGAAATTTTAATGGGACGACGATGTCGTCCCTTCAAATAATCTTGTCCACGTAGAAATCCTAGCTGACACGGTGGGGTTAATATTTTATTTATTGGGACGACATTGTCGTCCCTTTAAAGTTTCCCTCCAAAAATTCCTCCCAAAACTTTGACTATTTTAGAATTCATTTAAAGGGACGATTTATCGTCGCAATAAATATATTTAAAGGAACGACAATGTCGTTCCTTTAAAGTTTGTCCCTTCTGTTGGTAATTCTTGTAGTGTCTTATACGGGAATGACAAAATCAGAATATAATTGACAAACCGAGATATCATATGTTACCTTCAATGGGATAATTCATCAAGTGTTTTGCAGATAACAATAAATAATGGTAACAAGACTTGGTATATGGCGTAAAGATATGGAAAATGAAATTCATAACAAAATGTGAAATTTATTCATAAGCGTAAAGATATGGAAAATGAAATTCATAACAAAGTTTGAAGTTTATTCATAAAAGAGTGGTAACAAGAGTTAGTATATGGTGTAAAGATATGGAAAACGAAATTCAAAACAAAGATTGAAGATGAGATTCATAAGAAGATTGAAAGGAGCAGTGGATAAAAAGCAATATGGATGCGTCGTTTCTGAAACAGGAGCAGGGGTGGGAGTTATTTTCCGAGATCTAATGGGGCAGTTCTTCACACATTTCGCGTATCATTTTGATCCAGGGGACCCGATGGAATACATGGAGCTTAAGGCTATCTTCTTGGCTCTGGAGGAGGCGAGGCACTTGGGAATTCAACGATTAGAGGTGGAGAGTGATTGCGCGTGTGTTTCGTGTCTCCGACGGCCGAGAGGACCTTACGCCTCGGGGTTGTTTGTTGCGTACGACCGCTCGACCCTCTTATCTAGTTTTTCATTAGTTTCCTTTTTATTTATTCGGCGCATATGGGAAATGTCCCGCGCATCTTCTACCAGACATACGCTTTGATAGCATTACTTGTAGGACATCTCGGGGCGTCTCGTCCCCCGACGACGTTTTTGGCCATTTGTTTGGTTTGGATGTTGATTAATAAAGTTCTTGTTTTCTCAAAAAAAAAAAAAAAAAAAAAAAAAAGGATTTTTAATAATTAATTCATTCCTATTGGTCGCTTCTCATAAAGATGAATTTGATAGGTGTGTTTAAAAAATCTAGTGAAATCCCATATCGCACGACATCATCAAATACATATCTATCCACGTAACACACCAAAAAAATAAGAAAAAATTATTATATTACCTAATCAAACAGCCCAACTAATGCGTATCTTATTACAATCTTGCTTAAAGACCGCAAGAAAATAAATTTTACGCCTTTTAATTTAATGTTTTTTAAATAATTTGTTTGAATAATCATTTCAGGATATCAATTAAAAAAATTATTTGATGGAAAATCATTTTCGAGTTCTCGATGAAAGATAATTTGAGCTTTTGGGTATTTCAAATGTTTATTACACATATATTTCCTTCCTAAAATTTTTGAGATGTCTCCCCCAAAATGGTGTATAATATGTTTGCATGAAGGAAAACAATGTTTACTGGCAACCGATCAAGTTAGTAGAAAACATCTATCCATTTGGTATAACTTATAAATACCGTCTCTTTTTGGATCATATGATAATGTGTGATCCGTCTCTTTAGGACAAGAATGCAACGAAGTTGTGGTGCAAATCCTCCAATCCATTGTACACCAAAGTAACATGCAAGGACCCATGTTTTCTATAAAATCAAAACATTTTAGACACTTATCTTTCTATAGTGCCAAATATATAAAGTTTTATATGTGGAATGTTTATAATTTTTTTTTAGTGGGAATGATTATAATTTTGAGGAAAATGTTTATAATTTTAAAAGAAGGATTTTCACCTCTTCGTCTAACAAAAATAGTATTAAAGGAGGAGTAAGAGACTCATGGGAGAAACGTAAAATAATAAAAATATTTCTAAAAGATGATAGAGTTTTCATAAGCTATGTTCTTTGATATATTCACCAGATTAATCTTTACCCTAACCATGTGATAAGCCTTTTTTATAAGAGTTCAATATTATTGACAGGTGCATCGGGTGATCGAGTTGTAGCCTAGATAGGTGAACAATGCTGTATCCTATGCTCTGTGAGGATGTGAGGCTAAGTATGTAACATCCCGACCTTTCAGAAAAGGGTAAAAAAAGTCTTTTATCAAAAATTCAGATTTTCGTTTTGGTTAATTAAAGGATTTAAAGTAATTATATATATATATATTTGAAATATATATATTGAAGGGAGTTATTTTGGATTTTTGGTAGGAGTTAATGGCTTTTAAGTGGGAGGTTTTATTTGAGAATAACCTCCCCACTTACTAAAGGAGTTGTCTGAATTTCAAATCCCCTGATCATCGTGCAAACTTAGAGAAAAGAAAAGAAAGAAGAGAAAAATAGGAAGAATCTTCAAAAATTCATATCTTCCAATCCGTAGTTCCGTTTTGCAGCCGTGAATAGTCAAATCGACCGTCTCAGAGCGTAGATTATTCTAAAAATACTCTTACAGGAAGTAATCCAGGTATGGTTAACTCGTTTCTGCTGCAAAAATCGTAAAAGATCATGTTGTTTTGTGTTTTAGGATTTTGGGCATAACTTTTGATCCGTGAATCCGTTTAGAAATCCGAAAGTACCGCTGGAATCGTGAGAAGACGAGGATCGTTTTGATACCAAAATTTAGGTCTGATTCTCAGGTATGTTGGAGTCGAATTTCTGCTGTGAATTCATGAAAAGGATCATGAATTCATGTTCTAGTGGTTTTTGTTTCGTAGTTCTTTGTTTAGAAGCTTTGATCATCAATTAATTCATGTTAATTGTGATCTTTTAGATCTTGTTTGAGGCCTGTTTAAGTCTTTGCAGAGATTAGTTTTTGGTTTGTGGCTTCAATCAAGTATGAGGCTCTTCCTAATGTTTAATTAAAATTTTATGATGTTAAGGTTGAGCTTTTGTGTTGATTTCTTGATTGTAAATCATGTTAATTGTTGTTGTTGTAGTACAAGATGTTATGGTATGTTTAAAATCTGTTTTCTTTTGTTTTGATGTGTATTTTTGGTGATAAACATGTTAGAAAGGTTGTAGAATCGAGAGAAGTGTTGAAAATCAGGTTTAGGGCCTGTACAGTTAGAATGCGCACGCATTGATCTTGCTTTTGGGAAATATGATGTTTGAGCTATGTGTTGAGTTTCAAGCGTTGTTTCTTGATCTACAAAAAGAAACATTAATAAACATTCATGAACATTACAAAGCCATGAATAAGCTTCTGATGCGCTTGGTTCTGCACCGGATGTATTCTTAAAGGGAATTGAAATTCGGGACCGTCGGAAGAGTAAGAGTGGCCTTGTGCTTTGATGAATTAGTATTCATCGATGTCTGTGTAATTGCTAGCTTGAGTCTAAGAGTCTAGGATGAGGGAGTAGGGAGCTTTTTGTCCTGAATGAACCTATGTGGCTAGCTAATCACTTAATAAACATATTTGACTAGATAAAAGGTTAAACATCATGAGAGCTTGGATAGGCATAGTACAATATCGGCAATGTGATGTTTGGCCGATAAAGTGGTGATGATCACCGCCGGATTCTAGACCCGCCGGATAAAGTAGTGATCATTCCGCCGGACAAACTCACGAACGAGATATGCATTCACCGGTCGGCCTCTCAGGGTTGGCCGGATAAAGTGGAATGATTATCTCGGGACCGCGTAGAGATTTATCTCTATAGGGTTGCGTCTTCGTCTTAGTGCATATCTCACTAAGTGTAGTGCCCTCGCAAACATGCCGTAACAAAGATAAGTTAAGTTAGAAACGTTTAGTCACGACATGTTGATGAGCATGAAGTGAACCCCGTAATTGAGTCGGTCTCATAAAGATAACTTAATAATAATTAATGAACCTTTCGTTGTAAGACTTGATTATACATTAGCTTCTTCCTCTTGCTAAGTACTTTGTACTTACCTCAATTGCATATGTTGTTTTGTGTGCTTTTGGGGTGAGAAGACGAACAGTTGTCCTTGAGCTCGTTGAGGAGTTCGATGATGTTTTGATGACGTTGGTGCTGATGATGCTTTCTTTTACTTTATTTTAAAGGTTGTACTATAGTATGTTGTAGATTCTTAAATAACATGTTGTACTTTTATTCCAAGTTTGAGAAGACAAGGGTTGTATCTTTATTTTGTAACATCGTACGTTGTAAGCTTTATCTCGTTGCTGTAAGATTTTCCTTTCTACCCCTAGTCGGTTTGTATTCTAGTAGCATTTATGGTTTTTACCCGAGCCTTTTGGGCTTCCATTGCTTTATTTTGATACGACGACGTAGAGGCTGGCGTATAATATTAAATTTATTTAATGCTATACGCGCCGAACGTTCTCTCCCGGATAAGGGCTCGGTATCTGGGAGCGGGGCGTTACAGTTGGTATTAGAGAGAATCGTTCCTTACTTTTCTAGGCTTCCATCTCTCCATTCCTTAAGATAAGACTTCTTTAGACCACTTAGTAACCATTCGGACTTCCTTGATCTTTCAGAATGGTAGGAACCCGTAGAAGTATCTTTACTAACCTAAGTTCTCGTTCTCAAGATAAGGTATCTTGGATCTTTTAGAACCTTTCTGATCTCTCTTGTTCTTGGTGGTAATTTTCGTAAAGCTAATAATCCGTATACCGTGGTTAGTTTTCACTAGAGCCAAGTGAAGAGTCTTCTTAGGCGAAGGTTAGGTTGAGTTCTAAGCTCACATCTTTTATGTGATGCCCTCAAGTTTGTTCCTTCTCGGATCCTTAATAGAATCCCTATCTTCTTTCGACCTTTCAGACTCTCTCTTTACTCTTCTCTTGGAGGATTTAAAGTTTTCTTATTGCGACTTTTTGATTTAATCATTTCTTTGATTTTATAATTTGGTGTTATGCAAAACGAGTAAACGATTTTGTTCACGTTTCTATATGTCTTTTAATATCATTTCTGATGTTTCAAAAATTCTGTAAATTTGCAGTCACTTAGAAAATTGCCTTATCTACAATATCTCTTTTGGCATCAACTTAGTTTTCAATAGTGTTCATAAATTGTTTAACAAGGAGGAGTACTCTGTTCAGAAAATTCTGCAGCGGTATTCTTATTTATGAATCTGTTTTGAATAAGCTAAATACCTCCAAATGATTTGAATTTTTGATATGTTGTAGAAAACTTTCTGCTCTGCAATTTTCGTTTTGGAGTCAAGTGTAAATTCGTTCTGGTTTGAGTACAATCTGCAATACAATGCAGATTATAATTTTCTGAAATTTTTGACAGCTTACAGCAGTCGACGAAAAATAATTATTTTAACCAACCAATGCTTTCCCATAAATTCTGAATTTTGTGTAGCATATGTAAAACTTGTATACCTACAACTTTTCTTTTTACATCATGTTCAAAATCAGTTTGGTTTGTTCTGTGCAAGTCAATCATTTCATGGTTGATGTATGTACTTAAACTTTTCAAACCATTTAAGTACTTGTTCATGAAAGGCTAGACAACATTCTTTCACCCTAGAAGTTTAGATGTGGGGTTAGAGGTGTTGGGAAGGCTTTGTAGTATAAGACTTTTAACTTAGTTGTTAGCCAAAATAAGAAGTTTAGTAAGTATGTATTAAGTGTTGTAGATTTAATACCCTTTTGTGACAAGAAACAATTACATGGTGACTTTCCAATCCCATGTTTTCTTTAACGAGGTGCTTTCTATAATCATTTGGTTTCATACTTAGTTACCTCTAATTTCAAATGTTTCCCCATGCATACTATTTGTAACCAATGTGCTAGCTAGATAATCCATTTGAAACTTTTTGAACTCGGTAAAAGTCCTTTCATTGTGAAGTTTTGTTTTCCAAGTATGCACATACTTTGATGTGTCTTTTTTTTTTATGAAGATGTTTTCATAGTGTCAAATGCTTGATTTAAGGAAACAAGTTTCTCATCCTTCGAACTATTTGAACTGGCAACTGCATATCCTTTCAGTGCATCATGTTTAGCAAATTTGGGTCAATACACTTTTGCATCCTAGTGATTACCTTCAATGCATCCCCTACACGATGTTTTTAGTGCAGAAAACTTTTTGTTTAAAGACTCAACTCTTTTATTAGAATTTTATACCATTTCGATAACCAGTTGAAAGATCAAACTTTCTCAAAACATCCATTTTAATTACATATCCTTTTGTCTTCCGGTAAGAATACGTGAACAATCATTTCTTACGTAAGTGTCATTTAATAGCTCCAGACTACTTTTAGAAAATTATATATATACATATGTTCAAAAGTCCTATCGATAATTACTTTCAAAGTACTGCATCTTTTACTCCCTTACGAAAAAAATTTTGAATAAGCAAGTAGTCGAACCTCTTTTACGTCTCATGCATGTCTTTTAAAGTTATGTTTTGATAAAAATTTTAGCCTGCAACTTATTTTGTTAAGAGTATTCCTCGACAAAATTTGCTACAGGTGTTAAGTTGTTTTGTCTTATTTTAAACCTTCCTTCTTCAAATTGGAAGAAATGGCTTTCTGATTTTTTTTTAAACAAAGGGTTGTCCTCATTCCTTTGAACATTTGCACCCTTTATGCAAACCTTTTAACAATTTCACAATAGCCCTTCTTGTGTTAGTCTTTGAACGACACGAAAACATGCATTATTTGAAACTCTTGTGTTTTCTTTACACAGTCGTCACTTATGATTTTTTTTCATGAAGCACTTCTTCGATTTACCTTTATCATTGAACCTTTGGAGAAGATGTTCCCTGCTTTCAAAAAAAAAATTAACTGCAACGGTTGTTGAAAGAAATAGAAAATGCATTCTCTGAGTTCATTTACTTTCTTTTCCACGTTATCATTCATGACCTCTTCGCAACATTTCTCCAATTTACTTGGATTTTCATCATGAAAACTTTCGAGAGAATATTACTCGTCTTCAATTTTTTTATTATATATATATATGTACATATTTGAATAAGATTTGAAACTTCTTCTACTTCCAGACCTTTTCTGTTGAACTCTTCAATAGCGAAGTAAGAAAATTTATCCTTTTGCATTCAATCATACCAATTACTTCAAGGGAAAGGAAAATGTTTTCAATATGGATTATATAGGATGATCTTTTGGTTGCAACAAATGTCCCAGCCAGAGAACTTTTGTTTTATCGATTTTATCTCAAGTGGCCTCATCTTGGTAAATTTTATATGTCATCCATTTTGTGTTATCCAAACAAATGTTTTACTATATGCATATGAACCAAGTTCAAACCATCTTTCATTTTGTATTACGCGTCTCAAAATTTCCCATTGTTATCTCCTTTAGTAGTTTCTGTTTTCAAAAGACTTTTATAACCATTCTTACCTTTCTTCTGGAATCAAGGTGAGAATAAGTTTAAAACTTTGTTTCTTGTATATGTTTTGCTTAAAAATAAATTCTTTTACAACTCCAGTCTTCTGTTGGACTATAAAATTATGGTTGCTGATAAACTCACTGTCAAAAGTTGTTTTCTTGTCTATAGGAAAGCCTTATAAGTTTGGTAGAAGATGTTTATATGGTTTCCTTTTTGAAGACTAGTAAAGATTGAAGTATGTGTGTGGTTTGGGTGTGTTATAGATGGATTAGTGCTGGATTGATAACAAGACGGAGTTGAAGTTCAAGTTAATAGCTAGTTTCTGGAAGGTAAGGTAGATGTATAGGTCAAAGCAACCCTCGTATAAGTATGGAACTGCTGTAAGGGTGACAAATGGACGAAGAACCTAGAAGAATACTACTTGTTAATTAGTGGATTGATGTATGACTTTTGGGACAAAGTGTTGTAGGAGGAGTTTAAGGAGTTAGGTTAGTAGAGTTGAGTATAAGGTAGTTGAAAGGCGTGAATAAGCTAGAGTAGTGCTGGGGTCTGAAGTACAAGATTAGTTGTGTTGGACGCATTGAAGTCTGGACGATGAAAATACTAAGGTTCAAATCAGTTGGAGATAACGTTTTGTTTGAAGGTGAACTAAAAGGTAGGCAAGCTGGTACATAAGATGATAGTGGAGTTGGTCCCGGCAAGTTTCGAGGGCGAAACTTCTTTAAGGGGGGGGGGGGAATGTAACATCCCGACCTTTCAGAAAAGGGTAAAAAAAAGTCTTTTACCAAAAATTCAGATTTTCGTTTTAATTAATTAAAGGATTTAAAGTAATTTTATATATATATTTGAAATATATATATTGAAGGGAGTTATTTTGGATTTTTGGTAGGAGTTAATGGCTTTTAAGTGGGAGGTTTTATTTGAGAATAACCTCCCCACTTACTAAAGGAGTTGTCCGAATTTCAAATCCCCTGATCATCGTGCAAACTTAGAGAAAAGAAAAGAAAGAAGAGAAAAATAGGAAGAATCTTCAAAAATTCATATCTTCCAATCCGTAGTTCCGTTTTGCAGCCGTGAATAGTCAAATCAACCGTCTCAGAGCGTAGATTATTCTAAGAATACTCTTACAGGAAGTAATCCAGGTATGGTTAACTCGTTTCTGCTGCAAAAATCGTAAAAGATCATGTTGTTTTGTGTTTTAGGATTGTGGGAATAACTTTTGATCCGTGAATCCGTTTAGAAATCCGAAAGTACCGCTGGAATCGTGAGAAGACGAGGATCTTTTTGATACCAAAATTTAGGTCTGATTCTCAAGTATGTTGGAGTCGAATTTCTGCTGTGAATTCATGAAAAAGATCATGAATTCAAGTTCTAGGGTTTTTGTTTCGTAGTTCTTTGTTTAGAAGCTTTGATCATCAATTAATTCATGTTAATTGTGATCTTGTTTGAGGCCTGTTTAAGTGCTGTAGAGATTAGTTTTTGGTTTGTGGCTTCAATCAAGTAAGAGGCTCTTCATAATGTTTAATTAAAATTTAATGATGTTAAGGTTGAGCTTTTGTGTTGATTTCTTGATTGTAAATCATGTTAATTGTTGTTTGTTAGTGAAGTTTGTGGAGAATTGAACAACAGTATCAAACTGAAAAATAAAAGGAACTTGATAACACCGCAGAGACGACTTGAAAGTCTTTCCTGCGAAAACTATTCGATCCCTTGAATTGCCTCCGGGAATTACTCGAATATAATCACGGGATATAACTGCTGCTCTTTCTATCTTTGGCAATAAGATGAAAGAAAATTGCTGCAAAAGTTTTGTGGATATGTGTGTTTAAAGTTGAAGTTTCAAGAACTTTTAAACAGACCAAAAATTGGCTTAATTTATGCTTAGATCATTCTTTTTAATTGTTCCAAAAGTTACTTTATGTATATATAATGTTATATCAACATAACTCACCATTTACAACCCTTCAGGATCAGTTGCAATAGCAAAATCCCGAAAAGACACCAACAAAACCGAACAAAAGCGCCATATAACCGAACCGGACGCCCCTTGAACGCCCGTTCGAATGTTCTGGAACGCCCGTCCAGAACATTCAGACGCTCGTCCATAACATCAAGTTGCATCCTGAATCAAATCCAAAGATCAGGACGCCCGTTCAAAACACATGGACGCTCGTCCAAACACATGGACGCCCGTCCACCAAGCGTCAGATACATCCTGTATCTAAATCAATCCATGGACGCCCGTCCATGAATTCTGGACGCTCGTTCGTATATGGACGCCCGTCCAAAATGCAGCAGAAAAATGGTTTTGTTCAACACTTGATCTAACACTCTCGTAAGCTTGTAAATATCAAATGTAAGCATGCACCCCGCATCTCCTAACTCATATTGATTGTTTCAAGCTTACCAAACCTCAAACTAAATCCAATCACACTAAATCACATTGGTGATATAATCACCAACAATCCTCCCCCATTTAGTGTAACCCTTGACTTAGTTAAAATCATTAACACACAACAATTCATTTTTCAATGATAATATCACGCAGATTGAATTACCATCTAGTATATTACACATTCCAAAATATTCTAGTATTAGGGTGTGACTATGCATTGAACCCTTTTACACAAATGAATACTTCAAAGATAATATACACACGAATTAAAAAACAACTTCTATAGCTTGCTTGACACTCTTTATCCAGGCCTTGTGTCCATATCAATTCATGAGAATGTAGAAAGCCAACCCTAACTTTCTTGAAGCGGCCAAACTTCAAACTCATATAGGTGAGTCTTATTAATCGTGTACCGCAACGACACTTTTTCATAAGACTCATTAAGAAAAATTATCAACCTCACAAGTGTTAAGCACAAACCTTCGGGACAAAAACATGTGCCAAATCTAAGTCATTAGACCTTCCTCATTGAATTCAGCCCCTAACGTCATATTAGGAGGGAATTGGGTATTCTAATGCAAAGATTCAATAGGTTGTAGACCCATCCCGACAACCGACTTGATGAACAAATCCTTAGCCAATGCTTTGGTCAAATGATCGGCTAAATTCTTTTGAGATCTCACAAAAGCAACTGATATCACCCCGTGAGTGATCAATTCACGAATCGAGCTATGTCTAACTCCAATATGTCGCGACTTTCCGTTGTACACTTGACTATAACACTTAGCCAAGGTATTTTCACTATCACAATTGATAGAAATTGGTGATATCGGTTTTGGCCACAATGGAATCTCATAAATCGATTTTTAAGCCATTCCGCCTCTAAACCGGCCGAAGCCAAGGCAATAAATTTCGATTCCATTGTTGAAGTAGCATTACATGTTTGCTTCTTGGAAGCCCATGAAATGGCACCACCTCCAAGTAGAAACACCCAACCACTCGTTGAAGAATGATTCTCATTTGATATCCAACTAGCATCCGAGTAGCCTTCTATTACCGAAGGTCGTCCAACATAAGTTAAACCAAAATTTTTGGTAAACTTAAGATACCTCAACACACGTGTTACCGCATGCCAATGAACACTGCTAGGATTACTAGTATATCTACTAAGTTTTCCAACCACATATGCAATGTCCGGACGAGTGCTAGTCATTGCATACATTAAACATCCTATTACTCGAGAATATTCAAGTTGAGACTCTGGTTTACCCGTATTCAACTCAAATTTCTCATGTGGATCCATGGGAGTTCTAGCCGGAATGTAATTTTCACAATTGAACTTCTTCAACACTTTCTCAATATAGTGAGATTGTGTCAAAGTAATCCCTTTGTCATTCCTTATGATTTTTATACCAAGGATAACATCCGCCTCCCCATGTCTTTCATTGAAAAACTTGATGACAAAAATGATTTGCATTGGTCAACTTGATCTTGGCTTGTACCAAAGATCAACATGTCATCAACATATAGACAAATGATTACACCATTTCCGGTTTCATCAAATTTGCTATATAAACACTTGTCCATTTGGTTAATCTTAAAACCATTAGACAAACAACTTCATCAAACTTATGGTGCCATTGTTTGGGAGCTTGTTTCAGCCCATACAGTGATTTAACAAGCTTACACACTTTATGCTCATTTCCGGGTATCACAAAACCCTCCGGTTGTTTCATATAAATTTCCTCATCTAGATCTCCATTCAAGAAGGCTGTTTTAACATCCATTTGATGGATAACAAGATTGTTAATGGCTGCCAAGGCTATCAACAACCTAATAGTGGAGATTCGAGCCACCGGGGCATAAGTATCAAAATAATCAATGCCTTCTTTTTGTCTAAAGCCTTGTATCACCAACCGGGCTTTATACCTTTCAACGGATCCATCAATCTTCATTTTTCTTTTGAAGATCCATTTGCAACCTAACGGTTTACAACCACGTGGAAGATCCGTTAATATCCACGTATCATTGCCTAAAATGGAATCCATCTCATCATTAATGGCTTCCTTCCAAAAGGCAATATCCCGAGACTCCATACCTCTTTATAAGTTCTAGGATCATCATCAATATGATAACAATAAGCATATTGCAATCCTACTTCATCTCTTGTACCCTCCACCAAATATGTTTGGAAATCGGGACCAAAAGATTTTTCTTTTCTAGCCCTTTTGCTTTTTCGAAGCACCAAAGGCTCATCTTGTGATTTCTCACCACCACAACTTTCACTAGTTCCAATAGGAACAACATTTCTTGGCCTTGATATAGAAGAAAACCGACTTTCATCAAAGAGAGCATCCCTTGATTCAATTATGGAATGAACCGCAATCGAATCATTTGGTTCTATAACATAGAACCTATATGCCTTGGAATGCAATGCATATCCAACAAAAATGCAATCAATGCCTCTTTCCCCCAAGGTTTTAATCTTGGGATTGGGTAGTCTCACGACTGCCCTACATCCCCAAACACGCAAATAATGTAAGTTTGGCTTCTTCTTATACCATTGCTCATATGGGGTAATAGGATTCTTTTTATTAGGAATTCTATTCAAAAGATAACAAGCTGTCAGTATAGCTTCTCCCCGAAAACCCTCACTCAATCCTGAGTAAGAAAGCATAGCATTTACCATCTCTTTTAATGTTCGATTCTTTCTTTCAGCTATGCCATTTTGTTGTGGTGTATAAGGTGAAGTGATTTCATGTATAATCCCACAAGATTCAAAGAATGGTGGATCAAAATATTCTCCACCTCTATCCGTACGAAGCTTCTTAATTTTACTTTCAAGTTGTAATTCTACTTCGGTTTTAAATACTTTAAACTTTTCCATTGCCTCGTCTTTTGTAAAAAGCAAGTACACATAGCAAAAACGAGTGCAATCATCAATGAAAGTAACAACATACTTCTTGTTTCCAAAAGAAGGAGAAGAATGAAAATCACACAAGTCACTATGAACAAGTTCCAAAATTGTAGATGACCTTTCAACACCTTTAAAAGGTTGTCTTACAATTTTAGTTAAGCTACAAGTATCACACTTATTCATAGTCGTACTACAAACAGGAATTAAGTCATTTTTAGACATTTGCAACATTCTTCTAAAATGTACATGACCTAATCTTGCATGCCATAAGTATGATTCATCAACATTAATATTCATAACATTCATAGCAACATTGTCATTCAAACCATTACTAATATTAAGCATATACATACCATTACTAAGATAACCAAATCCTACAAACATACCATGTTTAGATAATACATAACGAGAGGACTCATAAACTTGTTTGTAGCCCTCTTTACACAAAATACTACCGGAAACCAAGTTCTTCCGGATTAAAGGAACATGTAAAACATTGTTTAAAGTTACAAATTTTCCAGAACTAAATTGCAAGTTAACTATTCCTCTTCCAACAACAAAAGATTTAGACTCGTTTCCCATATGCACAATGGATCCATCTTCAACTTTTTCATATGTTGAAAACCACGATCTATCCTTGCACACATGTCTAGTTGCTCCCGAGTCTATCCACCAACTAACATCATCATCCCGCAAATAACATGCTTCGGAAATCAGTGGAACATAATTCAAATCAGAATTAAAACCACAATTATAAACAATTGTACCTTGATGTTTAGGTGGACTTGGATCTTTCGACCCATTCACCGGGCCTTTGCCCTTACCATTGTTGTTCTTTCTAGAAAAACAATCAGCCCTGAAATGGCCTTCCTTACCGCAATACCAACAAGCCCCTTTAGGCTTTTTGTTGAACTTTGCTTTGTTCTTGTTGTTGTTGGAATCAGACTTTCTTTTGTTATTCTTTTTGGAAGTTTCTCCAACTTCAACCATGTTGATTGAAGTTGAACCACCTGCAATGTTCTTTCCGCAACCTACAATATTTTTACCATTCTCTTGCAAACGTAAACTTTCTTCTATTCTCAAATGAGAACCAAGTTCAATCAAAGAAAGTTCTTCCTTTTTATGTTTCAAGTGAATTCTTGAAATCCTTCCAAGAAGGAGGCAACTTTTCAATAATGCTTGAAACACATATGGACTCATCCATAGCCATCTTATGCATAGAAAACTCGACCAAACAAACGTAGCAATTCATGATATTGATCCATGACAGGACGATTATCTACCATCACATATTTCATAAAGTTACCAACAAGAAACTTCTTACTAGATGCATCCTCACTTACATACTTTGCCTCCAAAGTATCCCACAACTCTTTAGATGTTTCAATTTCAAGATAGGTATCAAACAAATTATTAGACATACCGTTCAGGATGTGACCACGGCATATATAATCATCGTTTTCCCACTTACTTTTCTTCCTTGTCTCTTCCATGGTGCTGTTATCATCTCACCATTGAACTGTTCTAATTTGCTGAAGTTCGATGTCATCTCCTTGATACTCGACATTGTTCAAAACAACAATAGTTTTCGCAGATTGTTAGTGAAGTTTGTGGAGAATTGAACAACAGTATCAAACTGAAAAATAAAAGGAACTTGATAACACCGCAGAGACGACTTGAAAGTCTTTCCTGCGAAAACTATTCGATCCCTTGAATTGCCTCCGGGAATTACTCGAATATAATCACGGGATATAACTGCTGCTCTTTCTATCTTTGGCAATAAGATGAAAGAAAATTGCTGCAAAAGTTTTGTGGATATGTGTGTTTAAAGTTGAAGTTTCAAGAACTTTTAAACAGACCAAAAATTGGCTTAATTTATGCTTAGATCATTCTTTTTAATTGTTCCAAAAGTTACTTTATGTATATATAATGTTATATCAACATAACTCACCATATACAACCCTTCAGGATCAGTTGCAATAGCAAAATCCCGAAAAGACACCAACAAAACCGAACAAAACTGCCATATAACTGAACTGGACGCCCCTTGAACGCCCGTCTGAATGTTCTGGACGCCCGTCCAGAACATTCAGACGCTCGTCCATAACATCAAGTTGCATCCTGAATCAAATCCAAAGATCAGGACGCCCGTTCAAAACACATGGACGCTCGTCCAAACACATGGACGCCCGTCCACCAAGCGTCAGATACATCCTGTATCTAAATCAATCCATGGACGCCCGTCCATGAATTCTGGACGCTCGTTCGTATATGGACGCCCGTCCATATGAAATGGACGCCCGTCCAAAATGCAACAGAAAAATGGTTTTGTTCAACACTTGATCTAACACTCTCGTAAGCTTGTAAATATCAAATGTAAGCATGCACCCCGCATCTCCTAACTCATATTGTTGTTGTTGTTGTAGTACAAGATGTTATGGTATGTTTAAAAGCTGTTTTCCCTTTGTTTTGATGTGTATTTTTGTGATAAACATGTTAGAAAGGTTGTAGAATGGAGAGAAGTGTTGAAAATCAGGTTTAGGGCATGTACAGTTAGAATGCGCACGCATTG
Source organism: Gentiana straminea (assembly GCA_036785695.1). Lineage (NCBI taxonomy): Eukaryota > Viridiplantae > Streptophyta > Magnoliopsida > Gentianales > Gentianaceae > Gentiana > Gentiana straminea. The sequence goes on from JAVUPR010000342.1 coordinate 455,279, forward strand.
ATCTTGCTTTTAGGAAATATGATGTTTGAGCTATGTGTTGAGTTTCAAGCGATGTTTCTTGATCTACAAAAAAGAAACATTAATAAACATTCATGAACATTACAAAGCCATGAATAAGCTTCTGATGCGCTTGGTTCTGCACCGGATGTATTCTTAAAGGGAATTGAAATTTGGGACCGTCGGAAGAGTAAGAGTGGCCTTGTGCTTTAATTTGATGAATTAGTATTCATCGATGTCTGTGTAATTGCTAGCTTGAGTCTAAGAGTCTAAGTTGAGGGAGTAGGGAGCTTTTTGTCCTGAATGAACCTAGGTGGCTAGCTAATCACTTAATAAACATATTTGACTAGATAAAAGGTTAAACATCATGAGAGCTTGGATAGGCATAGTACAATATCGGCAATGTGATGTTTGGCCAGATAAAGTGGTGATGATCACTGCCGGATTCTAGACCCGCCAGATAAAGTAGTGATCATTCCGCCGGACAAACTCACGAACGAGATATGCATTCACCGGTCAGCTCTTTAGGGTTGGCCAGATAAAGTGGAATGATTATCTCGGGACCGTTAGAGATTTATCTCTATAGGGTTGCGTCTTCTGTCTTAGTGCATATCTCACTAAGTGTATTGCCCTCGCAAACATTAACAAAGATAAGTTAAGTTAGAAACGTTTAGTCACGACATGTTGTTGAGCATGAAGTGAACCCTAGAATTGAGTCGGTCTCATAAAGATAACTTAATAATAATTAATGAACCTTTCGTTGTAAGACTTGATTATACATTAGCTTCTTCCTCTTGCTAAGTACTTTGTACTTACCTCAATTGCATATGTTGTTTTGTGTGCTTTTGGGGTGAGAAGACGAACAAGTTGTCCTTGAGCTCGTTGAGGAGTTCAATGATGTTTTGATGACGTTGGTGCTGATGATGCTTTCTTTTACTTTATTTTAAAGGTTGTACTATAGTATGTTGTAGATTCTTAAATAACATGTTGTACTTTTATTCCAAGTTTGAGAAGACAAGGGTTGTATCTTTATTTTGTAACATCGTACGTTGTAAACTTTATCTCGTTGCTGTAAGATTTTCCTTTCTACCCCTAGTCGGTTTGTATTCTAGTAGCATTTATGGTTTTTACCCGAGCCTTTTGAGCTTCCATTGCTTTATTTTGATACGACGACGTAGAGGCTGGCGTATAATATTAAATTTATTGAATGTTATACGCGCCGAACGTTCTCTTCCGAATAAGGGCTCGGTATCTGGGAGCGGGGCGTTACAAAGTACCAATTAATAAAGCTTCTCTTTAGTCTAATAAACCATAATTTGAGATTGTACATGTTCAAACTAAACCAACTTAGCATTGAAAATTTTACTGGTTTAGAATCAAGATAGATAAAGCATAGTCAGGAGAATGTAAAGCTCGAGAAAGTATTTTATGTGGTATCATGGGAATAAGTGCAACCTTTATACCAACCATCCATTAATGACTTTGTGATGATTTATTTGTGTGAAACCCTGATTTAGTGATTGCTCGCTCTCGCATATATGTCAACCACCGTACATTCTTCCAACCACTTAATCGATTACATTAGATCTAGAAGAGCGATTATACATTACACTAATTGGGTGGCCTAACCTAAAATTAGTGTACCCGATTAAAAAACGAAACACATCTCTAGTCAGTTTTACTAAGTGGTCTCATTACCACTTTTCCTACCTAAGTATCTTCTCTTGATCTCAACCAATTGTGTGAATTCATTTATCGGATAATTACTCCACCATTAGGAACACAATAATCTATACTTTAACATCATCTTTACTAGACACATGTTTAGCCTTCAATGTCTATTTGGGGAACTTAGGTTCAATAATGGACTCAAATTAATCAAAATAATGGTCAATCAAAACCAATAATAAGAACAAAAACGGCCGTATCCTTCCATTTTTTGACTAATCATTTAATAGTGAAAACATTATCATTAAAAAGATAATATCATTAATGGTTTGATTTTCTTTTCTTTTTCTCTAACGATTGAGTTACGATTTGATTTCCATTTTTTTTTTAAAAAAAACCCCTGTATCCGGATTTGATTTCCATTTTTTAACATCCATGGAAAATGACTCATTAACCGATTAAAAGTTGAGATTTTCGCCAATGGGGAAATAATATTTTTTTTTTTTTTTTTGAGAAACATGGGGAAATAATACTAAACAGCCGTATTATATATATAAATATTTTTTTTAATAAAGGAAGATGATATTGTCCCTATATTTCATTTTTACCATTGTGAAACATCATCCCAACATAAGGTTGATAGATAAAAGATATTAACCATTACGTCAAACGATGACAATAATCCTAATTAGTTACTAAATTCATAATGTCTCAAAAAACACCGCTAGACATATATTTTAAGACGTTACGGTTGATATCAGATGAAACTAAATGCACATCATAAGAAATGGTAGTAGGGAAATCCTCCAATTGGCAGTAAAAAAATCAGAAAATTACCTCAATGCAGGCACCGACGATATAATGATGATCTACTGGGCATCAATGATATTTTAATATTTTAAAAGCAAAAATTTACATCATTTCACTACAAAAATAACAATTTCGGATTTCAACGGAGGATTTAGCCCCCTCCCGTTATGGTGTGCATCTGCTCTAATCTAATCGGGTCATGAAAAGGCTATTGGATCCATGTTGCCTCAAATAACGTCGCTATACTGCTAAAGTTCGAGGTGTTGCAATATCATTTTCATTTTCTAAAAAATAGAGGTTTGTTTATAATGATGATATAGCTTTAATTATTAGAAAAACCAAATATAGACGTGCCCGCCTTACCACATTTTTGCTGTTTGTAAGGTTGGAAAGTCGCTTTCCACTTCCAAAACTTTGAAGAATCTTTTTGTTTATTAAATGACCAAATTGTAGTTTAAAAAAGTGAACTTCCATTTAAAAACACAATACCAAACAACACTGCCTATATCAGTTTAGTTGTCTACCTAATCCACACAATTAAATTAATCCAATATATATATTGAGCTTAAATAACGGAATCTCAACCGTTATTTTTATAAAATGGTATAAAGTTAATGAATTTTTCAACAAAAATACACGGCAATGGATGGAAAAAAATATATATATATATTTTATAGTTGTATAGTAAGAAAAATTGTCAACGTTTTTCTCATTGGAATGTCATTGACCGGTCGTAAATAGTAAAACATCGTGCAATGCACGAGAAAAAATAAAATATTATTTACCTCAATCATATATCATATAGGTTAAAGGTTGTAAATAACTGTTTTTGATCTAAAATGAGGAAAAAGCACTAAAAAAAAAGATAGTGGTCGAGAAAAAAAACGTAATTGCTAATACGTGGCATACACGTTCGTACAATGTTGCGCGTAGCACGTACATGTAGAATACGCGCGTTTTTTTCTCAACCATTTTTTTTTTCGTCCTTTTTCGCATTAGAAAAAATAAAATATTATTTACCTCAATCATATATCATATATACTTGTTCATTCTTAAAACATAGTGAATAAACGTTTCGAAATAACATAAATATTCATTCCATATATATGTGTCAATATGCGTAAATGTATATAGAAATATTATGATACATCAATGGTTATTACAGTAATATTTCCATTTATAATATCTATAATGGATATATAATAGGGAAACTTAAACTATCTTAAATGAAAATTAAAAAATGCGACTAAAATATTGGTTCAACGTACACGCGTGTCTTTATTCGCGTCACGCGTATCGCGCGAGGTCGTGGGATCGAACCGCACTGGTTGGAACATTATTTTAAAATAAAATAAAAATGCGTGCAAGTGCGTGCGATTCCACGTGCATAATTTTTAAATGTTTACTTTTAAAGAATATTTTTCCAATTTTTTACTTTTCATGCATATTTTTTCAAGTTTCCCTATATAATATTGTTACGATATCTACAACGGATGGCAGAGCATATTTGTTTTGACATTAGCAAACTGCTTTTACGGTGTATAATACTAAAGACTAGTACTGTGTTATTGTTAGAGAAATTTTTCTTCTATTTACAAATTGCTTTGACAATAACATTCGCATATCCCCTATATGTTGACATCATTGGGATAGACAAAAATATATGTGTTGATTGGTCTTGTATAAATTAAGATGATTTAATTTAATTAATTATTATGGGTGCTCTTTTAACATGATTAAAAAAGTGAAACAAAAAGCTAAAGTAGAGTTTAAAAAAAAGAAAGGTGGTCTGGTCTCTCTTCCTTTTAAGTTTCATCGTCTCCTCTTTCACTATTTTCTCTCTATTCATTTTTTTTTTTTATTTTAAAAAAACGTATTTTTAGATGCAGAGGGACGGCTGAGGGAAAAAAAAAAGGAGGAAGAAGATGGATTGTTCAATATGCAGCGCCATGCCTTTACTTTTCCGGCCACCACGAAACACCATTTGCGCCGCCTGCTATGAAGGAGCAAGAAGCTTAATTACATTAACCAATAAAACTGATACTAATGAAAAAGGATTGGATAATATCAAACAGATTACTATTTCCTCTGTTTCTTCTGCAAATCCCTCTAAGGTATGTTTTTTTTTTCATTAATTCCTCTTTTTTTTTTTTCTTCATCTTTTAATTACTAATTTGATCTAATGTCCACCTAAAGCCGGTTATGGTGATTTGTTCGGTACGGTATCAGGGGCGGCTCCATGTAGGAGAAAAAGGGTCACCCGACCCGTTAAAAACAGTGTAATTTTTTTTATATATACATTTTATATATGTGTCGATCCCCTTATTTTTATATATTGATCTCTATTGACTCGTATTGAACTATAATATATAACATTATACTTAGTAATTGTAAATTATGATAAATTTTCAACCTGTATCATTAAATTCCTGGAGCCGCCCCTATACGTTATACAGTGACATCACATCAAACTTACACTTCGATAAATATGATTCATGAATAGTTTTGTCGAGTAGTGTGTCCTGTATAACCGACACAAATACGCACCAGATAATTAGTAACGAAAATTAATGTCATGAATGGTTCATCATTAATGAGCATATTATAAATTTTACAAATTTTTTGAAGGAGTACAAGTAGGAGTAAAATTTATAAATTTAAATTAAAAAGGATTTTCATTCTTTGTCTATTGTGTCAGGGATTCGCAAATGCGTTGAAATGGGTGAAAGAAATGAAGGAAACTGAGGAGGAATTGAATGGAAAATTAAGGTTTTTAGGTGGATTTGTTGCAGCATTAAAAGACCGGATTCATGCAGATATCATGGTTCAACCCGGAAGTAACGGACCCTCCATACCCGCTCACAAAGCACTACTGGTAAAACAACCCACTTCGGTTCTTTTGTTTACTTGTGCAGGTCTTTATTTGCACCAAATTATTGCAGTAGCATCGACTTTATGAAAAATCGGTTCTGAAACCAATAATCGACTCGTAGGTTCTGGAGCATGACCCACTTTTAAATAATAGATTCCTATGTACTTATATATATGACGTATCTTGAAGAGCTGATTTTTATTTTTAATTTTACCCATAATGATCGAGTTATTCAAAACCGAATATACAAACTCAAGTTTGAAAAACAAAAAAACCTGACAAATTCCGACCGGTATTGCAGGCAGCACGGTCAGAAATCTTTAAGAACATGCTCGATTCGGATAAATGCAAAGCACCGGCAGAAGATACCATAACTTTGGAAGAACTAAACCACGAAGAACTCGAGGCCTTTCTCGAGTTTCTATATACAGGAGATTTGCCTAAATCAAAAATGGAAAAGCATGTTTACTCGCTTTCAATTGCAGCTGATAAATATGAAATCACATTTCTTCAAACACGTTGCGAGCATCAAATGCTCGGTTCAATTAGCTCATCAAATGTGCTTGATATACTCGAAATAGCAGATACTTGCTCCAATCAAGCTTTGAAGGAAACTGCAATCAATTTCATTGTTAAGAACATGGAAGATGTCGTTTTCTCGCCGCGATTCGATGTTTTTGCACTCAAGAATCCTCATTTAACTGTACAGATTACAAGAGCTTCTTTTGTTGACATAAAAAATAGAAGGAGCGGAATGTGATTTTTAAAAGGATAGTTTCTCCTACAAATATAGGGTTTATCAATACTTTCATTAATTTCTATTGATATGATATTTCCAAGTCATAAATTGTCCTGGATCATTTTAATATTTGTGTGTTACAATCACTAGTCTAATGAATATTGTTAATAAGTGTATAAAATCTTGAGATTCTAATTTATTTGTGTGTTTATAATCACTAGTCTAATGAATGTTAATAAGTGTATAAAACGTATTATGTGAAAGGAGACACCGTGATGCAATGACTACCACCGATGCAATGACCATTAAGATGCAATGACCTCCGCGATGCATTGACCATCCGATGCAGAGACACCGGGATGTGAGACACCGTGATGCAGAGACACCGCGATGTAGTGACCATCACGATGCAGAGACACCGCGATGTAGTGACCACCGCGATGCATTGACCACGACGATGCATTGACCATCGCGATACAGTGACACCCGCGATGCAGAGACGCCTCGATGAAATGACACCGCGATGCATTGACCACCCCAGATCCATTGACCACCTCAATGCAGTGGCCACCTATGATGCAGAGACACCGCGATGCAGTGACCACCCCAGTGCAGAGACACCGCGATGTAGTGACCACCCCCGATGCAGAGACACCGCGATGCAGTGACCACCCACGATGTAGAGACACCGCGATGCAGTGACCACCCCCGATGTAAAGATACCGTGATGCAGAGACATTTATTATGTGACTCCGTTAACAAAAGAGAATTTTGTGCAGTAACAACAACATTTGCAACGGTTTATGCAGTGACACCCAACTATTTTATTCAAGTATATATTTGAGTCAAGTATTAGACGAGTATATATTAGAGTATATATTCGAGTCGAGTAATAGACGAGTCGAGCTCGATCTTGTTATATTTTATTAAAAATTTCTAAGAATATAATCGAGCTTACGAGCCGATTCGAGCAATATCGAGTACTTAGCGAGTCGAGTTCGGTCTTGCCTTTTTATGGATCGATTGAGCCCAAACATTTTTAGTCGAGTCAAGCTCGAGCCCTAGAGAATATCAACTCGACTCAGCTCGATTACACCCCTAATGTGAATGACACTTCACTTATTTTACAAAAGTTACCAAATTTGTGTATCAAATTGTATATACAGTGACATCAATGTCTCTGCATCGATTCTCTAATTGTAAATGCAGTGACATCGATGTCACTGCATCAATTTTATTCCAAATCATAATCAAAACCACTATCAAATTCATGTAATTGCACCAATTTGGATGCCTATTTCCCTCAATAAGACCATCACTTTAAGATAAGAAACAAGTTAATAGACCATACGCTACAAGCAAATCATGAAAAAAAAAAAAAACATTCAGATTGACTCGACTAAAAACCCAGGATTGTCATGATATTATATAAAGAAAAGGAGTCTCAAGATTCATAACACATTCAACATTTATTTGTGTACGGACAAATTCAACATTTAGATGCTACGAATGAAGATAAGCTCCGAAAAGATCAAAAACCGATGCTTACATTAGTCAAATCTAAAGATGTTGATAGCGATACATTATCGAAAGCCAAAGTGTTTGCACACAATCTCAATGGGATGGTCTTCAGCAATGAAACCTGAAATATTTTTTTTTAACAAAAAAAACAATGATTATCACCTCCTAAAGCACAAAAATTTAAGAAAAATTCCAGAAACAGTATTTATGGACATCAAGACTCGAAAAACAGAGTTATGAATGGTCCGGTCAACTGCATAGAGAGCATTCTCCATGGAAAGCAACTTCCGACCTCCGTCGGTGGTGTGGGTGTGTAGATTACGCTGCTCCGCTGCCTCGGTATGCGTGTGTTTCAAATCTGAAAATAATTTTCCCCATCCGATACAATACTTCTCAGCATTCTCTCAAAATTTTAGGGGAGAAGTCGCCCTGAAATTACCGCTGGCCGATGGAAAAGAAGAAGGGGGCAAGAAGAAGGGGGAGGAAACGAAGAAGATGGGTTGCAGCAGGAACGTTTTTTTTATTTATATATTTTGATAATCAACACTATTAGCTAGGGATAATATAGGAAAGTTAAATAAAATGTGTCTTTATAAACAATTATGTTTTTTTAGGTATTTTAAATGTGTAATTAAGTCTCTAAATCAATCCTTATAAACAAATACCCAAAATAAATACGAATGTAAAAGAAATGCAAACCTCATTTAATTCTATTCGCTTTTTTTCTCAAAAATAAATAAATAATTCTATTCGCTTTTTTCCCATCATAATGGGATTTTTACTTTGATTACTGTATTACCTTAATCAGTAATTTTCCTTAATTATCTGATGCCAAATCAATCAAAATCTTTACGACGTATAATCTAATAATATATACTTTAGTGGCTGCAACGTGCTTTGCACGTTTTGCCTCGGTTTTTTCCGATGATACGTGTAGTATAGTACCACGGTTGTTGCCCTCAAATTTATTTGTCGTGTAGTTGTTGCATGGAAGTTCTTCAGATGGTGTATGTTATCTGGTTAGTTGGAGTGCAGCGAGCGCGAATATTGTAGTGTCGATACATTAGTGGTTATATTAGCTTCACAAGAAGTGTGAACTTCCTTCAAGCATATAGCAACCAACATCTCTCAACACCAAACCACCTGCATTAGTAAAATTTATAAAATAAAGACTTGAGGTTTATGATGTATCAAACCTTTATCAAGGGAAAAAATAATTTTTGGCCTAAAATAATTCTTACAGACCTGATATGACAAAAGTAATAAAACCATTCATACAGATTTAGAACTTACAAGTTTTAGAGCATAAGAAAACCAATCGAGTGTGAGACGCAAAGTTCAATGCCATGGTTTATAGAGCTGAGCTGAAATGCGGCCCGATTTGTACATCCATTTTCGTGTGCTTCCAGAGGATGGCGCCACAAACTACATAGATCCAACAGAAACAAAAAAACAAAAGTCAACAAATCTGAAAATTAGAGTATGCTGAGAAATATAAAGGCCAACATATCATTAAAGTGGAAAGACCTGGATAAAAAGAGATGAATTAATGAAACTAATTAACAAATACACAAAAGCAAAGAAGAAAGAGCAAGAGGAAGCAGATTGTCGTCCATGTTCGGCATCAGAAGAAGCAACGTGGAATCGTTTTCTTTTTTGTTTACTAAACGATACTACTATTAATAAAAAAAAAGAAAAAAAAAAGGAGGACGACGAAAGTTTTGTCGTCACCTGGGAATGGTAGAATGATTCATTCCTGCCATTCCCGGCAGAACAAGAAGATCAACATCAACAATTTACTTTCCCTTGTGCAGTAACCGCAGAAGTGGAAATTTGAAAATGATTCATCAAACAAATTCAGACACTCTGTTTTCCTTACCCCTTTGTACGTACGTCTACTTGATTTGCCAAAGAAATTTTGCACAAATGAAGAATAAAAAAAGAAACCATAAAAGGAAAGAAAGAAGGATCGAACATTGCCGTATCGGAAAGTACCGAGCGGACCTAAGCACTTGACCAAGGGCCGATGCTGAGCTTTCAACAGCCATTTTCATTGCAAGCCACCAATATTCCGTCCAAGGCAATATTTATGTTCACAACACCATCCTTTTTGCTCCATTCTCTAAAGCACATAAGTCAAAATGAAAAGAGTGAAAACAGTGAGGTAGCAATATAACCTGTAGATTGCACAAGCATTCATATTTGTCCGTGTGACATTCAAACTAAAGCAACCAAAAGAAGGGGGAAAAAATGGATCGAGGAATCATATTTGCAATGAAGCCTTATAATGACACAAATGCTTAAATCATCCAATGCATCAGCAAAATGAAAGAACAAAAAAAATATATAAAAACCGAAAATCTACTTAAAGAAAATCCATATCCATAAATTTGAAAAATGTAGGAGAATGAATTAAAAACTCACGAGAACGAAGGAGGTAGAAATCGTATGTGGACAATTGTGCATGCCATCCCTTCGATATATTTATATAGGCAATCCCCCATCATCATCTTCTGTTTCATTCACCAATTGGTTGCCTAATCATAGCTTTTTCTTAGGAAATCATGACACAATTCTTAGAGAATGGCAAGAAATTGGGGAGAGCCGAAAAGTCTAAAAAAAAATAGGGGAAAAATACCACAAAATTGCAAACTAATATGCAATTTCCCCATGTCATCTTTATATCTAAAAGGATAAGAATCTTTCACAGAGACAAAAGTTAGAGCATGGATTAACTGATTAGCTGTTATAATCATTCAACCACTGAAAGTTCATGTCCTTTAAAACTCAGAATTTTAGCAAGATAAACTCAGATTTTCATAGAGCAACCGAAGGCCATAAATTTTACACACAGCGTATCACATGCTTGCCAAAAAGTTCACAACTTTCAAACGAACCACCGATCTAGAAACTTTTCTAAAGAGAATTAGAGAGACTCATCAAAGATTGAACAATAAAATATAAAAGATGACTTCCCTGAAATTTGCAGACTCACGGGTTGATCGTTGATGTTGAGACATCATAGGCCTCAGATTTTGTCTTCATCATAGGCCTCGGCGGTGCGGATATTCATCGAGGAAAGCCTCTTGCCTTCACGGATCCTTAGCATTTTGAGCATCCGTTCCACCGAACCGAAAGCATGCCGAGAATCCAAAGTGTTGCGAGAGAGCACTTTCCATTCAGAGAGCCATTTCCGGTGAGAGAAAGGTTTGCTTTTAGGCTGCAATAATCTGAGGCGGTGGTGTAATGGGAGAAGACGATAATTGGCTATTGGAGACGGTAGTGGAGAGGAGAAGCGGTGGTGGAGACTGAATAATGACTCATGGTACACGCTGCGTCAAGAGGAAGAACCACGTGTAGTACATCTGAAGAACAAGAGAACGGCGTCGTGTTCTAGCAATACGGCGTCGTTTCTTAATTGGGGAAAAAAGAAAAAAAAAAAAAAACCTATAGCGACGACAAAAACGTCACTAAAAGCGGACGACCAAAAAGGCCGCAAAAAGCCATGTGCACAAATAATAAGTATACTACTATATATGATATATTGTGCTATATAAATAATACAAAATTTATAGACTCGGTATATTACAACTCGGAGTAGAAAAGGGTTCCTTCTTCCTTTCAAGTTTCATCATCTCGTCTCCTTCTTTATCTCTTTTTTGTTTTTTTCTTTTTCTTTTCTATTTTTGTTTTTGGAAGCAGAGGCTGCTGAGAAGAAGAAGATGACGAGGTGTTCAATATGCCTGTTACTTTATGGACGATGGGACCATATGATTTGTAATGGGTGCCATGAAGGAGCCAGAACTTTAATTACATTATCGAACAAAATTGAAGATGAGAATGGATCGGGTATCAAACATATTGTTCCCTCTCCGGTAAATTTTAAATTCTTTAATTACGAGTTTAATTCTACTACTGTTTTTCTAGTTTACAGGCTTTCTATTTAAGATGAATTGCATCATATTCTCTATTTTACATAACACGTTAAATATAAAAGAAAACAGAACCTGTAATTTACTCTAAAAGCAATGTAATTTTCCTATAAAATCTCTAAATTATAGTTTTTGAATCATTTACGATATTTACTGCAAGTACTTTTACAATATGTTTTGTGGCGATTTACTTAATTTAATTTTTTTTTCACGTGTCACATAAGCCTTAATATACATATAAGCCGGACATGATCATTTAGAACCTTTCATGTTTGTTGATATTTATAAATAGGTATAATCACTTGTTAAACCTTTGTTACAATGGTATGGTAAATATTATCTCTGTTTTTGTTTCTGTAACGCCCCAAGACCCCGGGTCTAGTTGCACTAAATGAGTTATGAATGGTTCGGTCAACTGCGTAGACCACCGTCATCGCTTAGTGTAAAAGGGCTAACCCGAGTTGGTAAATATTATCTCTAACGCCCCAAAACCCCAGGTCTAGTTGCACTAAATGAGTTATGAATTGTCTAGTCAACTGCTTAGACCACCGTGCTCGCTTGATCTAAAAGGGGTAATCCGAGTTCACAAGACATTTTATGTCTCACAGTTATATGGTGGCGATGTACACAATACACTTATAATGTGGAATATCACAGTTTCTGCCTTCATAGTTGTCTATGTTTGTAGGGATTTGCAAATGCGTTGGAATGGATGAATAAATGGGAGAAATTGAATGGAAAATTAAGGTTTCTAGGTGGGTTTGGCTCAGCATTTAAAGAGCAGATTCATGCAGATATTATGGTTCGACCAGGAAGTAATGGACCCTCCATACCCGCTCATAAATCTGTGCTGGTAAAAACACCTCATTTTAATTGTATCAATTTTATCGCATGCATATTGTACCATAATGCACCTAGCTAACAGATAAATCATTGCAGGCAACAAGATCACAAATCCTTAAAAACATGCTCGATTCGGATAAATGCAAAGCACCTGCAGAAGATACCATAACTTTGGAAGAACTAAACCACGAAGAACTCGAGGCCTTTCTCGAGTTTCTATATACTGGAGATCTGCCCAAATCGAAAATGGAAAAGCATGCTTACTCACTTTATATCGCAGCTGATAAATATGAGATCCCATTTCTTCAAACAATTTGCAAGAATCAACTGCTCGATTCAATTAGCCCATCAAATGTGCTTGATATACTCGAAACAGCAGATACTCGCTCTGATCAAGCTTTGAAGGAAACTGCAATCAGTTTCATTGTTAAGAACATGAAGGATGTCGCTTTCTTGCCGCGATTCGAAGCTTTCGTATCCGAGAATCCTCGTTTAAGTGTAGAGATAACAAGAGCTTCTTGCCATTGAGAGTTTGAGGTTACGATTTGATTGGTCAGTGGTTTTTTTTTTTTTTTTTTTTTTTTTTTTTTGTATGACAAAAAAATACAAATTTTATTACCCCAGAGAAAGACTCTCTCCTATTCAATTATAAAAATAAATACTATATTTTTTCATATAAACTTTAAAAACTCACTGTATTTTTTAATTTTTTTGACACGCTTTATTTTGACATATTATTTTTTCGTTTTCTTTATTTTGACATGTCATTTGAAATTTTTTTTACCGTCGGTTTTTTTTTTTTTTTTTTTTTTTTTTTTTTTTTTTTTTTTTTTTTTTTTGCAAAAATAGAAAATTGGTTGATTTGTATATATTCATGTATATATTCTACGATTTTGATATTGTAAGTGATTGATGTATGACTTTATGATTACAAAAAAAGTGATTGATGTATGACTTTAATGAAATAAATATTTACATACATATCTTTTTAATTACTCGATTAACATTATTCTATAATTTACATCATCTTCCTTCAATACGAAATCAATCAAAATCTATGCTAACTTATAATTTAAATAAATCAATAAAATTATATTTTGTGCCATATATATAGTGCATAATATAATTTATAGACTTTTTCTCCCAAGTAATTAAGGAAATATTCTCTCAAGTAATAGTGATCTAACCACACACCCAAAATTCGTTTTGATGATAATGTGTAAAAACAAATCTACTTAACCCTTATGGCACGTTTGGATTGCGGTAATGGAATGGAATGAAATGTTTTTTTCATTCCATTCCATCAATTTGGCGTGTTTAGCAACGGAAAAATGGAATATGTTTTCATTTCAACGGAATTAAAATGGATGATTTTCATTCCATCCAAAATCCAATGGAATGGCCGGAATGGAATGAAAAAATAAATCATGCAATAAGAAACGATTCCATTCTACTGTCTACCAAACACGGTAATGGAATGATATCATTGCATTCCATTCCAACAGATTCATTCCATTCATTTACATTCCATCAATCCAAACGAGCCATTAAGTACGCGAGAAGATCCACTCCCTACATATTTTAGTAGAATAAGAAGATGATTTGCTCAATTTTAGTATCCTTCACTTGGGCAAACGGTGACATAATAAACTTTTATATTATTTTATATTCAAACATATTCCAGCTCCAATACTCATTTGAAGTGGGTAAATTAATAAATACAAAGAAAAGGAAAGATAGTAATAGAAAACAAATCTACTTAACCCTTAGGCTCCGTTTGGATTGAAGGATTTACATAGAAAAGAAAAGGAAAGATAGTAACTGAAAAGAAAGGAGAGGGGAAGGATGGATTGTGAAGTCTATTTTGAGTGTTTGGATAGAACTAGACAGAAAGGAAAGAGATACACGGATTGTCAGTACATTTATAAGAAAAATGTATTGTTTCCTTCCGTTTCTCACCTGTTTTGGAAGGAAACGAGACCACCTAATTTTTAAAGAAACTTATCCCTCATTCTCCCTTACTCTCCTTTCCTTTCTATCAAACTAAAACAATCCAAACACCAAAATTTAAATCCATCCAAATCATATCATTTCCTTTCTCTTCAAATCAATCAATCCAAACAGGGCCTAAATACAAAGAAATGGGTAAAATCTCTTCAAAAAAAAAAAAAGGAAATGGGTAAAAGAATAAAAATTACAAAATACAAAACAATTAAGAATTTGTACCTATAAGTTTGTATATGTTGGTAGAAATAGCTATGGTGCTTGTGATAAGAGCTATAATATCCCTGCCCATACACAATTTCTATTTTCTTGTTAGAGTTATTATTCAAATAAGAGACAAACATATAAAAAATAAACAGAAACCGATGGATGGGGTGACGTGGCATCGTCAAAAGAGATGTTGGCGGTGGTAGGAGGCCGGATCCTATCCGGTGAGACCGGTGTTGTGATCCGTTAGAGATATCACAAAGTAAGTTCACACGACGGATCATAACACCAATCTCTCCGGGAAAAAGTAATCAATCTACATACCACTCCATCGACCTAGGAGGCCGGTGTTATGACCTAGGATCTGTATTCAACAGTTTCTGGACACCATACTTTATATCTACCGCAATTTGAAAGAATTTACAGATTTAAGTTTTTACTATTTTCAAACATTATATATATATATATATATATATATATATATATATATATATATATATATATATATATATATCCTTAAAAAAATATATATATATCCTTAAAGTGACTAAAAATTGTTTTGGACAAATATTTCATTTTACGGATCTTGTATAAATAAATATATATATATATATATATATATATATATATATATATATATATATATATATATATATATATATATATATATATATATATATATATATATATATATATATATATGTGTGTGTGTGTGTGTGTGTGTGTGTGTGTGTGTGTGTGTGTGTGTGTGTGTGTGTGTGTGTTAAAATATGTCTTATTTTTTATGGTTTATAGTTATTTTAATGTTGTACGTACAGTAGAGAATCTGTTAAGAGACACTGATGCGGGTGCTCTAAGCCGTAGCCCAGTAACAACGGGAGTTTGTCAATGTCTAAGAGCATTGACTTATAAGGTAACAACGGGAGTTTGTCAATGTCTAAGAGCATTGACTTATAAGGTATCTTGTTGTGAAGGTAGAGTTTGAAATGGTTTAGTGTCTATCGAGAATATAGGTACAGACTCCATGATGGCCGATCCGCTGATTAAATCATTGACACCCAAGGTCTTTCTTACATCTTTTGTACGGGTGTTGTATCATTTTATGATAATAAGGTCAAGGACGGAGCCAGGAAAAAAAGGTTGGGTGGGCTAGCCTAATCACATAATAAAACATTTTTCTTTCATTCCGGAAAAAAAAAATTGTAACAAAATTTTACATTGAACATCAATCGTAAACCATTGTTTTAATTACTCTCCTACTTTGGCCCTGTGAATTTAGAGAACATTAGATTATTTCTCACCAATTAGAGAACTCAATTGACTCAGTACAACCTCATTTGTTTAGCTGCAAAGCATGAAACCCAACAAAATGAAAAGAATATCGAGCATGAAAATATGGAATTACGAGTCAACTAAAAATGTTAGTATTTGCACCAAACCGATTCTACTGATCCACCATGTCTAAAACACATAATCAATCTGATATACCCGAACCGGAATGGGGCCCTGTTTATCTAGATTGGGCCTACTATCAAGCCCAATAACAAAGATATGGGCCCTCTATCCCCTCTGTCCGCACTCATAAGCCGGATCATGTCTGCCGTTCGTAAGTCGGGTTCAATCCGCCAACAGGAAGCCGGACCTCTCCTCTCCGAGTGACTTCCTACCCATATGGTCAAGCTGGTATCAAGACAAGGCAAATAGGAGTCCGCTGTCCGCCATACTTATCTCGCCAGCTGGCTAAATCCAGACAACTATCTAGTCTACTTGTATTGCATGCATGATTATCTTTAATTATGTACTCTTAATTGTCTTGTCATGAACAGTAAGCCGACATAGTCTTAGCCTATATATATGGGATCACAATGTAATAGAAGGGATCCAAGAACTAATAAAAGCAGAGCTACTCTGTCAATTTGTCGATTCTCTTGTGTTTTCTCTCATAAGTGTTATTCCGGCAGCCTTGTTCTTGTCCACCACCGTACTCTCTCCGGAGAAATCACAACTATAAAGCCTTATATCTTCAAGATTGACAATGTTACCGCAAACCTGATATTCCACGCAATATCACAATCTATATAAAGTCGATTCTTGAGTCAAGAATTGACTTTCCCAATGTCTATTCTCACAATCGACTATCGGAAAGTCAATAATCGACTTTCCAAAAGTCGTTTCGGTATATTGCAAAGATAGTGTGGTGTGTCAATAGAATCGCGGTGGTGCAAATAAAAACCATAAGGAGAAAAAACATTCCATACTTGAAAGTGATAAGTTTATTAGGTGATAAATACTTAGATGATTGTAAATATGAAAGAATTGGGGAAGAAAAAACGACACACAAGTGTGTGTGTGTGTGTGTATATATCGGGTGAGGGAAAATGGGAATCGATAAATGTGAATTTCTATAAGTAATGTGTAAATATGTTGAGTTTTTTTAAAGTGGGTTATGTTTAAATTATAAATAAAGCTATGCAAGTATGAAAATATAAAAAAGCAAATGATACAACCACAACGAAAAGGCACAATAAACTGACACAACATTGATCTACACCATTGATTTTTATGAGACTTATATTAATTGATCTAGGTGCCACAATAATCAATAGTGTAGATCAATGCTGTATCAATTGGTTGTGTCTTTTCGATGTTGTTCTATCACTACGCAAATATAAACAGTATAGCTAAGAGGATAGGGGGTATAGCTAACAGGGGAGGGGGATGGGTTAGCCCCCCTAAGCCCCTCCGTCCATGAATAAGGTTCAATGGGAGTCTGATGCTCATACGGTTTCTAATAGACATGTTTTTCGCGAAATAAAGCTTTACATTTGAACTCATAGTTAAGGTTTTTCGATCTCTAGGAGGAGGACCAGTTGAAGGTAGACATGTTACGGTCACTTTTCGTGTAATTTTCATGCTACACTTCCACATTTGATCCATGCCATTCAGTGAGGTTGATGCATGTGACAATTGTTGGATTAGCTGCGCTTATTGCGGCGAAAGGTGCTTTGATCCTGTGTTGATTTAACTGATGGACTGGATTGTTGAAATACTTGTGATGATAGCGATTTTGGTTGAGCTCATAAGGTTATAATGTACTTTGTTAAATATATGTGATCCGCGTGGGAGATTGTTGGTTATCTTATAATAATTTAATTGAGGGTCGACATATATTTATTTACGTTATACGCTATTATAGAAGCCTAATAAAAGTGGTTATTCGGTTCGGGTTGGATTCTAAGTATTCTATTCGGTGGGGACTTAAAGTGTAGATACCTAAAGTGTAATATCTGATTATTTTGATGGGCGATTTTAGAAATTATAACTATAAATAAGAGGGTTATGGTCTCCAAGACACACGCTACTTTTCCCTCTATGTTCCCATCTACATAAAGATCTAAGGTTTAGTGTGTTGTCTTGGAAGATCAATACTCGTGACGGGTACAACACAGATCGATCTCTCTTACGGATCCAAGTACGTTTTCGGTTTAATTTCCACATTACTTTCATTGATTTAACATGAACAAGATCATGGGTCAGTGATTATATCATATAAAGTTTTAAAATATATAAATTAAACAAACAATATATTTATTTTTACCTCAATAACTTCATGAAATTTGGATCTGTGGTCATAATGTCATTGATTCAACATTCAACCAAAAGTGGATTTGAAATATGTTTTGGGATGCATCAAGTCTTTCCACCACCCTCTCTTCAGGTTCCATGAGGCCGCCGCCACGGTACGAGAGGTTTCGGCGGATGCATTGCTGTGTGACCAGCTAATTGACTCCGAGATATTTAGATTTAAAAGATTATGCACAATACACAAAAAAAAATTGATTTAGTAGAGACTCGAGATGATATCACATGTTTAAGGCGTATATTTAGTTTCGGTGTCTAAGTAAAAACTACGTCTTTTATGTGTATTTGAATTTTTGAAGAAAACATAAAAATCAAATACACATGAAATGACGTAGTTTTTATTTAGACACCGAAATTAGACACACATCTTAGACATGTGATATCATCCCACTGATAACGTGTTATAAAACTAAAATAATAACAGAGGAAGAACAAGAAGAAATACAAAACATAGGAAAGGTATAAAGGTATTTATAGTACGGTATAGGATGTGAATAAAATAAATGATCAGAATCGTAATATTACACAAGATCAATTAGAATCAATCAATTGACAATCCAAAATATATTAATTATTACATAATAATATTCGCTTTTTTCCCATTATAATGGAATTTTACGTGAACATTTGCATGGATATCTTTTAACTACTCTATTACCATTATTCTGTAATTTACCTTAATTATCTGATGCCAAATCAATCAAAATATTTACGACGTATAATTTTATATATATATATAATATATTGTGCTATATAAATAGTGCATAATTTATAGTTTCATCATCTCGTCGATCTCCTTCTTTATCTCTCTTTTTTTTTTTTTTTTTTTTTTTTTTTTTTTTTTTTTTTTTTTGGAAGCAGAGGAGGCTGAGAAGAAGAAGATGGCGAGCTGTTCAATATGTGGCGTTTTGCTGTTTGTACTTTGTGGATCACCGGACAATATGATCTGCAATGGCTGCCGTGACGGAGCCAAAATTTTAATTACATTATCGAATAAAATTGAAAATTATAATGGATCGGGTATCAAGCATATTGTTCCCTCTCGGGTAAATTTTAAATTCTTTAATTACGAATTTAAATTCTACTGTGGTGAATTTTTACTTTTCAAAAACCGTAAATAAATTAAATTTTATCCTGATTCGACCACAAGTATGATTTGGTAGTTCGGAATCACCATAAAATCACTGATTATAATATTTTTGTGGAGGTTTACTTAATTTAGTATTTTTTTCCTTAGCATTCGATTTTTTATTTTTTTTTCCTTTCTTTTTTGCTGCTTCCGGTGTGCTTGATTTCACGTGTCACACCAGCCATAATAATTTACATATAAGCCGGACATGATCATCTAGAACCTTTCATGTTTGTTGATATTTATAAATAGGTATAATCAGTAGGATATATATATACAAGTGATATATATATATATATATATATATATATATATATATATATATATATATATATATATATATATGTGAAATTGATCCATTAATTTTCATGTCCCGCACTTATTTTTTTATTTTACCCCATAAATTGATAATATTTTTTATCCAATCGAAAAAATCATGGAGCGATATTTGAGAGATGACTGTGGTAATAAGGTTATATCTTATTGAAGAAATAAAAAATAGAGTAAAATATATTAAAAAAACTAGTAATTTTAGAGTTTAAATTTTATCTATATGGTAAATATTGTCTTTGTTTAAATACCTTGTTGATACGGTCAGACGTATCACAATCGAATTTGGGTGAATTTAATGGTGCATTAACTTTTGCTGCCTGGTCAAGCGGGTCCGAGCTGAGGGCGACCTGGTCGGTGTCCAGCGCTTCGTGCCGACCTATAAAAGGTGGATTGAAGGCTTTGCCGATCGACGCTCGTTGCGCTGTCAATGACAAGCATCAGAGGCGTAGGGCAAGCTAGATTAAAGCCCGACCCAGTCTGGCTTATGAGGGTGCGGACTGATTGGGCCGATGACCCTATTTGTATTGGGCCTACGTACTGGTCCAATGTGAATCAGATTGGGCTCTTTTTCGGACTTTGCGTATCACTTGTGTTTTTTTGTTTCATCCTTTCATACTTGTGTATGTTTGTAGGGATTTGCAAATGCGTTGAAATGGATGCATAAGTTGGAGAAGGCTGAGGAGAAATTGAATGTGGAGAAATTAAGGTTCCTAGGTGGATTTGTTTCAGCATTTAAAGAAGAGATTCATGCAGATATTATGGTTCGACCCGGAAGTAATGGACCCTCCATACCCGCTCACAAAGCCATGCTGGTAAAACACCTCATTTTAATTGTACCAAATTTATGCCATATTGTACCACGGACCTAACAGATAAAATCATTGCAGGCAACAAGATCACAAATCCTTAAAAACATGCTCGATTCGGATAAATGCAAAGCACCGGCAAAAGATACCATAACTTTGGAAGAACTAAACCACGAAGAACTTGAGGCCTTTCTTGAGTTTCTATATACTGGAGATGTGCCCAAATCGAAAATGGAAAAGCATGTTTACTCGCTTTATATTGCAGCTGATAAATATGAGACCCCATTTCTTCAAACAATTTGCAAGCATCAAATGCTCGGTTCAATTAACCCATCAAATGTGCTTGATATACTCGAAACAGCAGATACTTGCTCGATCAAGCTTTGAAGGAAACTGCACTCAATTTCATTGTTAAGAACATGAAAGATGTTGTTTACACGCCGCGATTTGAGGTTTTAGTATCCGAGAATCCTCATTTAACTGTACAGATAGCCAGAGCTTCTTTCGGTGGCATAAAGATATAAGGAACAAATGTGAAGGTAATTCGACCGTAGATTTTTTTTTTTTTTTTTTCTCTTGCTGATCTTTATATGGCTTATTTATTTTTATGTCACAAATATACTTTTATACCCAAATATATTGTGGTAAAAGAAGTACAGCTCCAATCCACATTTGACGTGGGTAAATAAATAAATACAAAGAAATTGGGTAAAAGAATAAAAATTACAAAATACAAAACAATTAAGTATTTGTACCTATAAGTTTGTATATGTTGGTAGAAATAGCTATGGTGCTTGTGATAAGAGCTATAATCACCATTACTGCTGCTATTATCCTGTCCTTTTTTGTTGTAATACCATGAACATCCCTGCCCATAAACAATTTCTATTTTCTTTTTAGAGTTATTATTCAAATAAGAGACAAACATATAAAAAATAAACAGAAACCGATGGATGGGGTGACGTGGCATCGTTAAAAGAGATGTTGGAGGTGGTAGGAGGCCGGATCCTATCCAGTGAGACCGGTGTTGTGATCCGTTAGAGATATCACATTTTAAGTTCACCGGACGGATCAGAACATCGATCTCTCTCCGGAAAAAAAAAAAGTAATCAATGTACATATCACTCCATCGACCTAGGAGGCCGGTGTTATGATCTGTTCAGTGATATCCCATAGTAGTTTTTCACTGGACAGACCATAACATCGACCTAGGAGACCGATGCTGTGATCTGTGAAGTGATGTATCACAAAGTAAGTTCATCGGACAGATCAGATCATAGCACTGATCTCTTTAAAGAAAGTAATATCTAAACATATCACAACATCGACCTACGAGATCTTGTTGTGATCTGTCCAGTGATATCACAGACTAAATTCGTTGGATTCAACAGATCATAGCACCGATCTCTCTGGAGAAAACGCGACTAGAAGCAGTAGTATTACTACCTTAAAGCAATTATTCCAGGAAAGATGAATGCCAGGCACACAGCAGAAGTTGATCCCATGAACTGAAAGAAATACCAAATACTAGGTATGGCTATGGCCGCCACATATGAAATCACTAACAAAACCAACGTAATAAACACGAATCTCCTGGTATCCGTAACCAACAGACCCTTCTTAGGAAAGAATAATTCATCAACATTAGTCCGTAACGAGAAATTAAGCAGAGGAAACACCAGCATTAAGTGAAGCGCATAGCTGAGTCGAACCACGTCGTTTAGCAATGAACTGATAGATGAGCTAGCAGAGGTTTGATCAAAGTTCACTAATATGTCATCCTGTACTGCATCTCCAAATAAGAGATACCCGAAAATGCCGATCGCGAAATAGATGCCGGCACAGATGAATAATGAAATCCTTACTGCATATGTCATGTCTGCAGGTTTACCAAGTTCAACTCCAATGGCATGAACTGCAAATATCAACTGTAAATGATATAATATATAATCAATAAAAACATACAGAATACAACCATCGTAAGAAGGTTGTATTGAATTATATATACATCGTAGTTTTACATTTCTATAATTCGGGAGAGATATATGTACAATGGTTTTGTATTTACCATTGAAGTGAAATGTGAAAGCAGTAACAATGACAGGGACCGCGGTGAAAAGGTTGAAGAAAGAAACGCCTTTATTGAGCTGTGGAAAGACGTCGATATCCCTGGTTTCGCCTCGAGCAAGGGCTAATATCGCCATTACTGTGCATATTCCGACAAAAACCACAGCCAAGAACACTGACACAGCTGAACTTAGCCATAGTGAATCTGTGTAACCAACATTCAATGTTGAAAAATGTAAATAAATGCACAAATGAAGGGTAAAACTGACGAGATGAATTAGCCTTTAGATTGAATTCTAACTCACCAACTCGCCGCAACAATACTAAGGGTAGAATAACGAGAATCATGACGAAGAGGAGCGCAACGGCACGAGTGTTCCACCAATGAACACCAAACCATTCTTGTAACACTCCTAAATGGTCTGGCCCTTTTCCAGATAATACATCACCTGAAGAAGTTTACAAAGCTATGTATCAAACAAGTGAAAAACTAGGTGTATGTATAAACGTTTTCGGCTCGAGAATTAACCAAACCAGTTTGAATTCAAACTCAATTCGAGTCGTACGTGCAGAGTCTGACACTTAGGTCTGCCCAAGAACTCTTTCAACATGACGCATCGATTAGAATTGAACCGATGTCCGCACTTAGGCATTATCAAGAGCTCTTTAAACTTGTATTTATTAATTATCATGTGATAGTTTTAATTGTTTATTAAGTTTGAAGTCCTATTAAACTCGATAAAATCCGGTAAAATTAGAGTTTAGCTCAAGTCTTTAAAACTTCTTGAATATCACCTCAAACTCAATTATGAAATACTTGACTTTCAAGCTTGATTTTCATGTATTCGAGCTCAAATCCAAAATAATCCGACTCAAATTAGAAATATTAAAGCTTGATTTTGAAATACTCCAGCTTAAATCCGAAATAGTCAAGCTCAAATTTGAAATACTAAAGCTTGATTTTGAAATACTCCAGCTAAAATCCGAGAAACTCGAGCTCAAACTTAAACTCAAAAAAAGCTTTAATATATAACCACTCATCTCATAAATATATTTATAAAAAATAAAAATAAAAAACAAAAAAAAAAAACTGCAGATAGATTATTTCATTTATTAAACCACTTATTTAAGTTCATTTTAGCAAATATATCACTGTATTTCAGCTAAAAACATTCCAAGGAAACCGAGTTGACTCACCGATGATAATGAGATAAATAGTCAAGCACCCAAAATTCGTGAGCATAACACAAATCTGAACCGCAATCGAACCAGCTCGGCCAAACGATTCCTTCATCAAACCGGCGTACGTTCTCGACTCGCCGGTGTAAGTAAACCTCAACATAAACTCCACCGAAATCTCCACCACCAATCCGATCAACACTATCATCAGAAAAGCCGGCACCACTCCTAGCACCTTCAGAGTCGCCGGAATCGACATAATCCCGGCTCCGATTATGCTTGTAGATACATTAAACACCGCTCCTGGAATCGATGCTGGCTTTTCTGTACTCGGCTTGTCTAGGTCCGGTAAAAGAGGAATGTTAGCTCCGGTTTCAATCACGGCGGCCGGAGGAGGAGCCATTATTGATGGGTAATTTTGGAAGTTGTTGAGCTTGGGTGCTAGTTCATTAATGGCGAAGAATTATTGAGCTTATATAATTGAATGTGCATCAGAATCGAGTTCTTGTACAGTAGGAATTATAGAGAGGTTTCTGCAATGATTGGGAGTGTTTTGCTTGTGGAAGTACAAATGTTACTACTGTTTTAGAAAATGATGGAAGGAGGTGAATGATGAATGTGGTCGTGAATGCGGGCGACATGGGAGTTTATAATGTTCACGTATTTATGCAAAACTTTTTTCTGTTTTTGTATTTATACAAAAGTGATACGGTGTAAATATCACGGCTGCGGTGTATGTGTATGATTGTGTGAATATCTAGCTTATGTTTTTATGTGTCGCGAAATTGGCAGAGCTTGGCTGCGTAATTCAATTATCGGTCTCTTTTAGAAAATGGATAAGGGCATTCTTATCAGAGGCCCTAAATTTTATCCCTAAAATAATACATATCCTTATTTTATAACATCTCAATTCAAAAACCCTCACAACAGCATCATATCCTTATCCCTATAGCATTTCAAATAATATTAAATAATATATATTCTACCTCACAACCCTATTCATACACATTAAATATTTATTATTTCACTCTAGCTGCATCTCTATCCCTATCCATATAATTTTTAATAATAAAATATGTTTAGGGACGTGAATAGTGCATCCCTACAAGTAGGGATGCACTGTTCATATCCCTAAAAATAAATAGGGTTAGGGAGTCTGCTATGAAAGCTATTTTTGGGTAAACTCTATTTTTTATCTTCATTTTAGGGATAGGGCACCATATAAGTTTCGCTACTAGTGTCTTAATGCCGCTATTTATAGAGCTTACATAGTCGGTTACAAGACTGAAAGTAAAGTACAAGCAGTACATAAAGATAAGGTTGTGGGTCGAGTTCTTGATCATGCGAGTTAACTTGTACCTCGAATATTGCGAGTTCGTCGCTTGAGACTTGACTTTGATGCCTAATAGAGCAGGCTACAAAATAAGGGGCGAGCTTGGTAGGCCCCCATTGCTTCGTCTCGCCTAGTACGTGGCGTATGAAGGCTGTTGGTGTCCTTTGCCTAATCGACTACTGACGTTGGGCTGGAATGAGACGGGCTTAAACGTTCTTGAGTATAATCGTCTCACTATACCGCAAGATGATCGGACCAAGGACCCTATTCGTTATTGGACCTTTTAAGGGTGATCCAACAAGAATCCGCATGAGCGTTTATGGGTTTGGCGTATCAAAAACTTATGACTAAGTTCCCGTAGTAGTGATTTGTGATATAATACCGTCACAACGATTCGATCTCTGTAAGTCGAATGATCTACGTAGAGCTCGAATGCTTGGTTTAGACTTATGTAAAGTCAAATCGAGTTTAAAGTGTGATGTCACGGTGGATTCATCGTAGTTTCAATACTAATGTCATTTTCTTTTTTTCAAAACAGTGTTCATTATATGAATTAAATAAAAATACAATTAGAATACAAAATCGTTGTGATAAGTCTATTAATTAAACGTCTAAACCTGAATACCTGAGTAATTTTTGTATTGAGATTGTTGTTTCTGTTTGCTCTAAAAGGCAAGGCAAGGGCGTGGTATTCATCTTTGGCTCACGATTCCCTCCACACTTGGGACCAAGTGGCAAGTACCTTCTTGCTCAAGTATTTTCCACCATCCAAAGCTCCCGACTTAAAATCCGACATTTCTAACTTTGAGCAAGAAGGTACTTGCCACTTGGTCCCAAGTGTGGAGGGAATCGTGAGCCAAAGATGAATACCATGCCCTTGCCTTGCCTTTTAAAGCAAACGGAAATAAAAGTAACCGAACCGCTTCCTCACTCACCCCGTTGAACTTCACTGTTTTGCATACCTCTAGGAAGTTATCAATGAAGGTATTAGGATCATCCGTAGGCCTTCCCTCAAACCGAGCATTATCCCCGAGTTGAGGAACGAGGCTTAGAAAGACGAAACCGAGGCTCGGGGATGGGAAAGTTGAAGAAAAGAGAAGATTTGGAGATTCAGCAAGCAATGCGCACGCATAGAAGGGAATGCGTGCGCATTCAAGCAACCAGAACGCTTGAAAGGATTTAGAGTGAAACGTGCGTGCGCGTTGTACTCTGTGCGCTCGCATTGTACTCTTTGCGCGCGCATCAATCGAAAAGAAGTTTCAGAGCCAAATGTGCGCATGCATTGAGGAGAATGCGTGCGCATCCGGCCAGCCGACAGAAGGAAATGCGTGTGCATTGTATGGCATGCGTAAGCATTAGACCGTTTTTCTGCACAATTTTGGACGGATATAAATACCATCGTGCACAGATTTTCACACAGACTCTCACACTCATACTCTTACATAGAGCTTACCTAGATCGTCCCTCTCCCCTTTTGATCCCTAGATTTACCTTTTCACCAAATTTACTTAGGTTAAGCATTCTCTAGCTTAGATTTTAGCTCAACTCTCGCGGATTTGGCATTTTTGAGATCTTCTTTTTCACCAATTGACATAGGTGTTGATGAAGAAGCAAAATCCACTGCAAGAAGCGGGGTTTTGCCTCTTTCTTTGCAAACAAATATCGCAATGCACCATGATCAGTATGCACAATTACTTTTGAACCAATTGTTCAATCATTATCCGATAATTTAATTTTAGAAGGTTATACAAAAAGACTCGGTTGTTATATGAATATTTTTTACTAAGATAAAATCATAACACCTACACACATTTTGTCCAAAAGGGGACTCGAAGTCAATATCTCTTAGTCTTGGAGGCTCGTCTTTTAGCTTTTGATAAGTCATTTTAGAATGTCTATAAAATATTTATTATTTTTTTCTCCTCATACTCCTACTTCATTATCAATCCAATCATTTTTTCATTGCTATACAATTTTGCATGAATGTAAATCAAAGAATATTTTAGAATTTTACTCTTAAATTTTATAACCTTCAACATTTTTTCTAATATGATCTATGATACGGGACGGAGTCATACAAACTTAATCATAAAAGCACCGTCATGCTATAAAGTTACATCGTATCCAAAGGCGGTTGCACCTTGGTGATAGATGGGCCAGCAGGCCACTAAAAAGATATTATATTATGATTTTTTTTAATGTACATATATTTATGTGAAATTGACAGACTTATTTTTATATATATTCATCCGGTAGTGACCTATATTCCTACTTAGTTCTTCTATATTGAGTAGTTATTAGCTTTTTCCGTCAAAAGTAGAATATTTGTATAGACGTAGTTGTTTGTTTATGCTTATGGCAAACTCATGATGTACATATTTTTTGGTTTTTAATATAAATAAAAGATCCGATTTCAAAAAAAAAAAAAAAACAGTTAAATAGTTATGAAATATGACAATTTTTTGACTCGTGTACCTAAATTATTGCAGCCGCTCCTAGACGCAACTACTTCATTAATACAAGTCTCACACCATAGCTACAAATACATAGGAACCTTACTGCATCACTATTCCCAAGCCCTACTAATACTCCACTTTATCAACAATCTCAATATGGCGGAAAACAAAGACTCTACGCAGCTCATTGAGAACTATTATACTTGTGTACATACCCTTGAACCACGAGAAATCAACATAAATAGGGGAGGGGTGGCGGTCACCCTATTCTTGACTCAATGACCGTTGTCGTGACTGTCTACCTACTATAATGTTAAGTGGGGACGAGCTATGGCGTTCAATAAGAAAAATCACATTAAATGTAGCTAAATCACTTGTTATACATATTGTGTCATCTAAAGCTTCAAAGATCGAAGCAAAGTTAAAGGACTTCATAAGCCGAAGGGTGAGGCTATAGACTGAAGCATGAATAATGAAATGTTTTCAACAAGTTTGCTAATGAGATGAGCTACAACACACCTCTTGTAAAAGAAAGTGGTTATAATATTGTTAAGTAGTCTGTTTGTTATAACTTCTCACCGCCTCAATCCCCGATATAAAGGATTATGATGTGACTTTACTTTGATTGCAGTTAACTGGACATCTAGGGTAAAGCACTTATGCAATGATTGTGTTATCTAATTATTTTGATTTATGGAGATTTCAAGTGACTTTTTAATCATGTTTTATATTATGGCTAGTCAAGTTCATTGAACAGTTTAACTTAGTTGTTGTGTCTTAATTTCATTCTTCTTTCTTTTCTTTTTTTTGGAAAGGGGAAAGAGATTTCTATTCGGGACGAGGATGAGAATCGAACCATACCTCTCACCAGGAAGTACAACGGCATACATTACTAAATCGGATTCAATTTTCAATAATAGTTTATATTGATATCAGTGTTCAGTGTTTCATCGTCATCCCTACCATCCGCACAAAAACGTAAACGATCCGATCTGAATTAAATATTTACTTATCGAGTAAAATAATATCTTAAAACATCAATGTTCGAACTCGGCTTGAGTTTGTTCGAGCATAGAAAAATTGCTTGAGATCGGATCAACTATGCTTTGATTTTAATCGAGTTCGGCTCGACAAATTTTGAGCTCTTTTGAATTTGAACTCGAGCTTGAAAAAAAATATTAAGTTTTTAAGTAGCTCGAGTATCGTTCGTCAAAATAATACAATTTTTTTTTATATTATTATAATAATACTCGTAAATATTTTGAGTTAAACTTAAAGTGGTCGAGTTTGGCTCGAGCACACTTTTAAGCTGCTCGAGTTTGACTTGAAATTCGGTTAAATCATACTCCTATATGAACGTATATTTCTCGAGCCGAACATTGATCTGCTCGTGAGTAGCTCGGATTAAACCCTAAATTCCTCACCATAATAATAATAAATAAATACATAATAAAATAAAATAAAATACCGTATCATTCCCAAAGAAAAATAAGAAAATACGAGTCTCCTTCTGCTCTTGCATATTCATCTTGACTAATCTCTGAAACAAAATTTCCTTTGCTTTGCGGAGAATCAAAGAATGGGAGATCAAATCGCAAAGGCTGAAGATTTTGAGAAGAAAGCTGAGAAGAAGCTTACTGGATGGGGATTCTTTGGTTCCAAACATGAAGACGCTGCAGATTTGTTTGATAGAGCCGCTAATGCTTATAAATTAGCTAAATCTTGTAAGT
The DNA here is from genome assembly GCA_036785695.1 of Gentiana straminea. Taxonomy (NCBI): domain Eukaryota; kingdom Viridiplantae; phylum Streptophyta; class Magnoliopsida; order Gentianales; family Gentianaceae; genus Gentiana; species Gentiana straminea. Next base: position 484,547 of record JAVUPR010000342.1, read on the forward strand.
GATTCATTGATTTTAGCATATTTTACAATTTAAATTACCTAATTACCTGAATCGTACACTTGTTAAGAACACGAGTCGCTTTTTGTAATTCATCGGTTAGGTAGCTCCGCTGTTCCTTTGGGGATTTGCAAAGCGAATATTTGCATCATGATTCAATTATAGAGTTTGAAATTGGTTTATTTGCTTATTCAGTTTTATACTTTTGGCAGGGGATCGAGCTGGTGCAGTCTATGTTAAACTCGCAAATTGCCATTTGAAGGTCAATTCCTATGATAAAAAAAATGCTACTGCCACCACAACGAAAATGCAACAACAAAATTTCTCAATAAGCATTGCAAATCATCATTTCAAAGCGCTACGTTGCTTACTATGCTTTGTGATGATACCCTGCTAATTGCTTGTTGTGATAATGATATTTTGTTGTAGATTAGTAGGGCTAATTCCTAACATGAGTTAATTTTCTGCTCTGTGTATAATATTTTGAAGGTTGTTCCATGTATAATTGATACTTCATTTCATTACTTGTTTTTCTTCATGTAGTTGGATAGCAAACATGAAGCTGCCAATTCTTTTGCAGATGCTGGTCATTGCTACAAGAAAATAAATACGAAAGGTTCGGATTTTAATCTTTGTGTGGGATTTCATTTGTCTGTAGGGTAATTGAATTGACAGGTTTAAAGGCTTCTACTTTTGATGTTTTGCAGAAGCAATATCCTGTCTAGAACAAGCTGTCAATTTGTTTATGGACATTGGACGGCTCAACATGTCTGCGAGATATTGTAAGGTGCAAATACACATTTTAGTTCTTTATTGAATACAGTAACTGTTTTAGGTTCAATCAGTTTGAATAAAGTCTAGAATTTATTTGTTTTTTGTTCGCTTATAAATGTTTTGCTTGAAGCTTATAATTATGACTGGCAGAAATTTTGGAAAACAACCTCCCCTGAAATACTTTCATACATGGCTAGTTTGTTTTCATTTATAAAATGTTCTTTTTCTTATGGTGGCGTATAAAGAACGATGTCTCCTTGAAAATTTAGAAATGGCATTTAGTTTTCTAAAGTTGTGTTACTCCAATAGGGTATTGGAGAGAACTACAGTTAACAACAATATTGAGTATGAAAGAAGTGGCAAAAGCGAGACATTGATTGAGCAACCGCAAGAAAAGAGGGATCAGACAAGTAGTAGAATTTGGATTGTTTTAACAAGGTTATATCGATGGCAATGATAATAAAACATAGGAAGAAGATTAAAATACGACAAGGTTTATTAGAAGACATTTGGATTGGACAATACACTCACCTCGCTTCAGACAACTCAGCAGCTGTGATTACGTTTTAGGGAATAACGTCCCTTGTGTGGATTACAGAAGCTATGTTGTGCTGGAACTATGTACTTTTGCTGGGGCTAAGGTTCAAGAATGGAAATGAACCATAATAATCAGTTTAGAATTTGGCCAAATTTCTTTCCTTTTTCCGGGTGGTGGTGTTTCAAACGTCTTCCAATTTGGTAGGGATATAATAAAAATATAAACCACAGTTTATAATCAGAAACTCGCCTTTTAATACTTTATATTTCCCTTGTGTGGATGTTGGAGCCAAGTCTACGAATTGCAAGGGTTATTAGATGTATTTAGAACAACCAAGTTTGAACTTGTTCTTCTTCAAATTCAGTTTACGTCAACAATTTATTTGACAAAATGAAGGTACTTTGAAATTCTGTTGTTACTTGGTCAGATGGTGATTGACTGATTCATTTATTGAGATGAATATGGTTTATTTCCTTGCAGGAAATCGCGGAAATATATGAACAAGATCAAAACTTGCAGCAGGCAATTGCTTACTATGAGAAGGCAGTAGATCTTTTTCAAAGTGAAGAAAACAATAGCACTGCAAACCAATGCCGTCAAAAAATAGCAGAATTTGCTTCCCAGTTGGAACAGTCAGTATTCGCGAACTTAAGTACCTTGTTTTATTCGTTGCCACTATTCTTGAAAACCGTGTATAAGCCGTATCAAGTTGAAAACATATGAATCATGATTTATTTCTTTGTCAAGTTAGCCATGAGAGTAGTGACTAGTGGATATCTAAGCATGTTCTTTCAGTAAGTGTGTCCGGAAGATAGGGGACTGAAATAGTCATTATACCGAAAATTTGATGTGGTTGTCACGATTGTGCAGATACCCGAAGGCGATTGAGATCTATGAAGATGTAGCGCGGCAGTCACTTAACAATAATTTGTTAAAGTATTCGGTCAAAGGCCATCTTCTTAATGCTGGGATATGCCAACTTTGTAAAGGTGATGTTGTTGCAATTAACAATGCTCTGGAACGATATCAGGTATGCGGGTTCTTCTTTTCACTGGCTCTTAAAGTTTCACTATAGTTGGTTTCATGTCTTATTTATTGTGTTTGCAGGAAATTGATCCAACCTTTTCTGGAACACGAGAGTACCGACTACTAGCAGTAAGTACATCAGTAATTCTATTCCATTCAAAAGGTGTACGGGAAATTCTACTGCAGAAGCTCCTTATTAAGAATTATCGGCTTCTCCAATCACATTACGACATGTGTATCAGGAGAGATGATGGGTTTATGCTTAAAAAGAGAGAGACACATGTTATGATATGATTGGAGAAAGTGACAACTCCTAAATAAGGAGTCTCTGCACTAGACTTTCTTGTATTGTACTTCCTTTTGCAACTCCTGAATAAGAAGACCGAAAGGCGAAATCTTGTGATTTTTTTTGGTCAATGTGTGACATGTAGGATTTGGCCACGGCAATGGATGAAGAAGATCTTGCAAAGTTTACTGATGCCCTGAAAGAATATGATAGCATGACCAAGCTGGTAAATTATCAGAGATTTGTTGACAGATATATAAACTATATAAAAGAAATCTTAGCATACGTCTTTTATTTTGTTTTTACGATATCTGCTGCAAGTGTAATGATATTTTGTTGTTATGCAGGATTCATGGAAAACGACACTTCTTTTGAGAGTGAAGGAAGCGATAAAGGCGAAAGAAGTAGAGGAGGAGGATCTCACTTGAACAAGTATGAAGTATTTTTTTTTTTCCTTTCTGAGACGTGAGTTTATTGTTTGTGATTTCACTGATTTGTTATCTCGTGTTCTGCGTGCTTATTGTTGTGAGAAAAACACGGATATTATTTTGTTTCGGCCGGATCTTGGTTTTGAGTCGGATTTGTATTTCAATAATATTTGAGCTTTTGTATTTTGACTAAACATTTGTGTAGTCAAGAATGTATTGTACTGGTTTCATGGTCTCCCCAGCATATTTCTCCAGGAAAGACTAGTTATTGATTGCGTATTCATGTGCTGTTTTCTCCTGCGTTTTAGTCCGTTTAATTCATGTGATATGGGTCTGAAACGAGACCGTTTGACACGTGTCCAACTACCCGTAATGTCTATGGGGTTTGGAAAACATGATCGGTGTAATGGTCTAGACATTGTTTCACTAACCGGTGGAGGGCTCTATGATTGTACAAACCAACCATCCGAACTTGAGCAGGTCTCATACACGGTCTCTCTCGAGACCATGGCCAGGTTTCATACACCGTCTGTCTCTCGAGACCATGGCCAGGTCTCAGACTTCCCTTATACTTAGTAGCCGCCCTAAAATGTACCTCAAACCCTCGAGGATGTCCTAAAATCCCTGAAATTCTGATGTTAGGGAGTTTTAATTGGACTGTACCGTCAGGTGATCGTCATGTGTACGTGAGACGAAACATATATAAATGATAAATCGCGAGACGCATATAAATGTAACACGTATACATCATTATTCTGGAATATTTATCCATATATATATACAAGGCTTCTATTTGCATCATTTTTTTTAGGGCTGAGCTTGGGTCGGGTTGGGTTTTTCATAGTATTAGTCGGGTTGGTTTAAAAAATACAAGCCCAAACCAAACCAAATTATTAGAAGACCCAATGGTTTGGTTCGGGTGGGTTTCGGTTTGGGTTGGGTTGGGTTTCAGATTTTATGTCAAAAGCAATGTATTTATAATTAAACTTCCATGTTATAAAATTCATACATATAATCCATCGAAATTCAAATATTAAACCACATGTCCATAGAGAACTATATTTAAAGACACTATTTTTGTGGACATCATATTTCGAATCTAATTGTAGCAATAATTAAACATTAAGGAAATCATATGTGAAAATTAAAATGTTAAAGAAATGATCTATGATTCAATTGAAAATTTATTATATTTTATCAATTAGTCATTTTAGTTTGATTATGCAATCAATGGATTGTGATTTTGATTTGATTTTGACTGTCTGACAGATGTTTCTTAAATTTTCAATTATCACACCACAAGAATAAATGTTGATCGAAAATGAATAACAACAACCATTTTCATTGGCTATCAATAGAATTACCTATTGTAATATCTTTCGGGTTGGGTTGGGTCGAACCAAAGAAAAAAATAAAAACCCCAAACCAGCCCAATAGCATTCGGGTTGGGTCAAACACCAACCCAAAATTTTTGGTTTCAACTGGGTTGGGTTATTTCGGGTTAGTTCGGTTTGGATTTTGAGTTGGTTTGGGTTTATTTGGTTTTTTGCTCGGCCTTAATTTTTTTTACTTTAATTGACATTCTTACTTCAAACACTCTTAAAATTACTGTGGCACCATCATAATATTTTTATTATTTTTATGTAACCCAACGTTTGTGTCACTGACTTTTTTTCCAGTACGGGTGTTACCGACACTGACGTTGGTTTTCAATACCAACGTTATGGCACTGCTATTATTGTTATAAAAATGTTGGTTTTCAATATCAACGTCAGTGATATTGATATTATAGTTATAAATGTATAATTGATGGAAAAACGTCACTCTCCCCGACGTTGTTAGTGGTAAAAAAAACGTCAGTGGCTCTGACACGTATATCGTGGTGTCGAAAAGTAATTTATAGATGTGGTGAAATAAATGGAAAATAATAATAATAAAAAGATACCGGTAATAAATTTATAGTGCCGATAGAAACCGTTTATATATATTCTAACGAAAATTAAAATAAAAAAAAAATTGAAGGAACGAAAGTAAATTTTACGGTAGGAATTAAATTGCCAGTCAATGTCAAGTATGGAGGCCAATATTGGAAGCCAGCAGTAGCAAGCATGGACCGTGTTTGACTTTGAGTCCGCACCTATGTTGCACGGACACGGACACGGACACGCCGCACGACACGACACGGACGCGGCGACGCATTAATTCTAAAATTTAAGAACACGACACGCCCCGACACGTTACATATAATATATATACACACACACATATATATGTATATACACACATAAATACATCTATATATACATATATATCTCTCTCTCTCTCTCTCTCTCTCTCTCTCTCTCTCTCTATATATATATATATATATATATATATATATATATATATATATATATTATTATTCGGAAACGAAAGATTCATTATGCAGAAGCAAAACAAGATTACGTGGGGGTTACGATGTTTTAACATCTATATATACATCTCTCTATATATATATATATACATATATTCAAATTTATCAAAAAAAATATTCGTACAAGTCTAAACAACTAGTCGAAATAAGATATGTAATACTTAAACTCTATCAATATCTAAAATAGATATTTGTTGTTTATACGGTGTCAAAAGTAAAAGAAAATTATGATTGACTTTCAAAATATTACAAATTAAGTGTAAAAACGATCGCCTATAACAAAAAACATATAAACATAATACAAAAGTAATCAAGATAAAAATTGTATATTTTTCAGGTTTCATAAAAAAAAATTGAAAAAATTGTGTTCAGGGGTGTCGGGAGGTGTCGGCGCCGTGTCGGAGGTGTGTCGACAACGTGTCGGAGGTGTGTCGGATATTAAAATTTTAAATAATATTAATTTAATTAGCCGACACGTATCGGACACGGTGTCGGAGCGTGTCGGAGCGTGTCGTGTCGTGTCTTGTGTCGGACACGGCGCACGGCGCCCAGATTGAAGTGTCGGTGCATCATAGGTCCGCACACAAGCTGTCTAAAAATAAAACATATACTAATAGCAATGTAAATTTTATGGTGATCATTCATCAACTCCGCTTTTTGAGCCGTAACGAATACAGTGAGTATTTAATTATATTGTTTTTAATTATGGCGGAAGGAGCTCTGGTCGTGTAAATGAGAGGTCTCAAGTTCGAATTCATGTAGATGCAACAAATCTTTTTCGAAGGGGTCCAACAGTTGGTATCAGTCGGTATCTTAAGGATTAGCCTTAGACAATTATTTGGAAACAACTTTAAGAAAAATAAAATTGTTTACCCAAGTTACTAAATGTATAACGACTTAACTATATATTATTTTATATTATGGTAATGTTTCATCCACTTTTGTACTGTAGATATTATTTATGGTGTGTATAATTTTCAACATTTAAATGATTACTTTTACTATTGAGTTTGATAGTCAATAATCACCTATAAAAATTTCTTCGTTATCATTTGAGACCTTAAGAATAAATCATAAACGACCCTTATTTCAATCAATGAACTCTATAGATTTCAATCATATTAAAGAAAAGTCACTATTTAGTTACCCGAGGGGGTCCCGGTATTTGAAGCCTCAATTGACTCGACTACATCCATAGTCAATCTATGCAATGCCCGCGAGGGTTTGCCCTGAGACAAGCTTCTTTAGCACAAAGCCTTTCTTAGGAGAATGAAATTCGTTTCCGAACTTGGGGTGACGCCACACGTCGGCGGATTAAGGATGGCCGGTCCCCTTTTTAGCCGCCGGTCCGACGTGACCGGCTCGCGGTGATCGGAAATTCCGAGCCATAGTTAGGAAAATCCCTATCACTTAGGAGAATGAAATTCGTAACCTCTCAAAACATTTTTAAATCAACATACCACTACTTGAACCAAACTACTGGTTTTTAAACACGTCGTCTTTTGAAACGTTATAAACAACATTTAGATTATTAACGGCTATAGGTTACTCATCTTTCTTTAGATGATGAGGTTTTTGCACATGGTATCTCCATTTGTGAAGAGTTGACAGATAAACAAATCTGTACCACACAATCTAAACCTAGTTAATAAAACGACGACGTAGATCGAGCCAAGCAACTCTCTCCACATATGGAAGGATGCAGGTAAGAACTTCCCCCCTTAGATGATGTGGTGCTTATTTTCAACGTCTAAAGATGCTTTTTGTTGGGTAAAAGCAAAATGCCCACCAAAAATAAGATGAGAATATATATTTCCACCCACCAATTTCTCTTTAAATATTTCAAACAATTTCAGCAATCATTCTCTTTCTAATTCTCCTCAAGGCCAAGATCATATATCAAACCTGCAATCTATGGCCAATGTAATAAAGTTAATTTACCTTATAGCTGTAAACATTGCACCACAGCACAGCCCCACACATGGTTTTTTTTTTTTTCTTTCTTTTTCTTTTTTCTTTCTTTTCTTCCACACAGATTAATCATGCCAAGTAAGTAATTAATTTTTGACAGTGTTAATTATCTAACATGATTCAATTATGGATGGATGGTTGCAGGTGGTAGAATTGAAAGTAGGCTTGCACTGTGAAGAATGCATCAAGAAAATCTTGAAGGCTATCAAGAAGATTGAAGGTATCATCCCCTTTTTTAACACCTATATGCCATATGCATCCCATACCTAATGTTTTCCTACAACACCCCACTCCTCCCTTACCCCTACCCAGTGGCGAATCTAGGAAAAAAATTCATTAAGGGTCACCCGTCACAAAAATGTTTATATGGTTCTAATGAGCCAACATTAAATTTTGAAACATTGACCAAAGAAGCACATTATAGTACTTGTATGCTCCCGTCACAAAAATGTAGTAACCCTAAAAAAAAAAAAATCGGTTTGTGCGGGTAATTATGTCAAAATTCCGGGTCGAAACCGGGTTGAGCGGGTAATTAGGTCAAAATTTGATTTTTTTTTTATACCAAAATGACGTCGTTTTGGAATTTTTTTTTGTCACCTTAGGGGTGTGAATAAACTAAGCAATCTGTGAGCGATTCGAGTTTGTTTCGATTTTTTACTCGAACAATTCAGCTCGATACTGTTTGAGATTGAACGGGCTCGGCTCGAATACTACATAAGTCGTTCTCAAATATTCATATACGCGATTAGTTAGCTTCCGAGCACACTCGAACAAAAATACTTGTGAAAATTTGTGTATATATTAGATTAATATTTATTATATTGGAGGAGGGGATGAAAAATCAAATCCTAGTCCTAACCAGCAAGTGTAATAACATCTGCCACTAGACCAGATCTCATTTGCATTCAAAATGAAATATATCAAGACTATTTTATATTTCATACATACTGTTTTAAAATAACAACACTTGTTTTATTCAATCAAAATAAACCCAATTTGAAGATGTTCGTGATCGAACTTGAGTTCAGTTGTCATGTCAATTTCGTTCTCGGACTGAAATTCGTAAAATATAAAGTATGTTTGAGTTGAGGAGATCAATGCTCGACCTGACTTAGATCGTGTAAACCACCACACCCTACCCACGAATGCTTTTAAGGTACAAATATAATACTAAATTGTTGAACATCATATTATCATTTTTGCTTTTTTTAACATAAAAGAAATATACATAGATGAGTTGTATACGTTTACAAAGAGATCTTGAAGCTGGTATTGTCAAAGCATATTTTGATAATTTCAGTGCAATTCTTTGTATTCAAGATTTGTCTTGTTATCCAATTGCTCTGGCAATACCAAAAAAATGCCCTGGACATATATCGTTAGCCGAAGCTAATATAAATTATATAATAATTCTATCTTTTTTTCCTTGGATTGGCAGATATTGAAACATATGACATAGATACTCAACTAAATAAGGTGACAGTAACTGGAAATGTGACAAATGAAGAGGTGATTAAAGCCCTTCATAAAATAGGCAAGCAAGCTAGCATATGGGGGCTTGAACCTTCTACAAATTATTGCTACTAGCCTTCTCAATTTCTCAAACACTCAAGAGCTATGGCAACTTATGTATGCACACATAATATTATGTATTTCGAGAGATTTTTACGATATAACCGTGCGTTGTAACAAAATTGAATCAACTGACATGCATCATACTAGATTCGGATCTACATAGTGAGAGGAGGACACATGCCCTCTTCAACTTCTGAATTTCTTTTGTGCATTAAAACGATATAGTTTTGTTAGTAAGAAAACTATATATATATATATATATATATATTACAAATCTGATTCTAACATCATTTACAGAATCTCTACACATATATATATATATATATATATATATATATTACAAATGTACCATATAAATAATTTATTTCCTATTATTATTGATAAATATTACATTGTATGGATATTCAAATTATGTATAGAAGATCTTAATGAAAGGATACTCGAAATATATATATATATTATATATTTGATTTAGAAAAAGAAAACTTCGAATCGTTTATCGGTAGATATAGTATGATGTCCAATTTTATCAGAATGTTGAATAGAGACGTATACTGATTCGATGAAAATGGTATATACAGATTTACCACTTTTTACAGATTCTAATGCGAGTGCTCTTACACCCCCTTACTATATGAAAATGGGTAAAAATAAAAAGATATGATGTACGTCCTGTTATACAAGGTTTATATTATAACAACTTTTATGTATTTTGTACTTTCATATGCATTATATATGTATGGAAAGAGGGCTTCATTTGCCATTAATCTATATAACAATGATTTGAGTTGCAAAAATATCAGTACAAGATTAGAGTCTATAACAATGTATTCAATGCACACAAGGATGTAAATTATACACTATTGGGTGTATGATTAATTGCATTGATGTATTCTAATTTTTAAGCTCATAGTTTGATTATTAGTAATTTGTGTTCTTGATAATGATATGACTCATATGAGCAATCATGCAACTAGTAGCTCGACTTGAGCTCGATTTTAACAAATATTGAATGGATCAGACATTAATGTAAGTCGATAATGTGTAACTCACGAGTAAGCTTTCCTTTAGTTAAAGCCCTAGGTCGAATCAAATGAATTCAAACTCGATCTACAAACTCGCAAAGATTTGGCCATTGTGAAATCGAGTCGCTTTATAAACGAATTTCTCAATCATACATATAGGTCTAGGATGTTGGAACATGCTCTGTTTTCTCGTTTGAGTATCAAAGAAAATGCAGGATGAAGAACACATTCAAACAACAAAACGAGTAGCTCGCGAGCTAATCGAGCTAATCGAGCTTTTTATTTAACAGGAATTCAAACAAGAGTCTCAAACTGTACATACAACAACAGAAATTGGAATTAGAAACATAATTAAGCAGCTGGGAATGGGATTCATCATTTGAGCTTTTAACGGGGCTGCTTAATTGGCCTGGGATTCACTTTCACATTCACAATCTTAGGAGCTTTCTCGCCGTACTTGGTGGTTTTAGCCATCATCTCCGCCGTACTCGGTGGTTTCCTCCACTTCAACAGTCCCAATGACGCCAAATCCAACCGACCACCCCCTTGGCCTTCTTCCTCTGCAACACCCTCAAAAAAGTAAATTGAAGAAGCAAGTAAAATCAGAAATTAAAAGAAAAAAGATTGCACCTTTCTAACAGGATAGCTTTAATACTTACGGTTTCTGGTGGTCTTGGAGTTGGTGATGGGAGAAGAATCGGTGCCGGAAACAGCGACGGCGACGGCGTCGGAGAGTAGAGGATCATGAAAGCATTCACGGAGCCAGTAGTCACGGAACCAAGGAGAGGAGGAAACAAGGTCCCACCATTGATCTGAGAAATCCTCAACTTGGCGATAAGACAGCGGAACAAACATAGGAGCGTTAGGGTTTAAGGTTGATGTCGCCATTTTTAAACTTTCTTACAGAACAACGTGCGTTTGTTGCGGATCAAAGCGACATTAATATAGAGAGAAACAAATCAGTGATCCTATGGGCGCACAATAACTTTACCTTATCCTGACGTACACGTGGAGGTGTATTAGATTTCGGTTATTTTAGTTTCGGATATAGTTTAGTGGTAAAAAAAAAAAAAATTAATGACATTGTTTTTTGATGCAAAAGTGATTTTACTCGCCCATAAAGCCTTTCATCTTGACATGATAAAATGACGATGAGGTTAATTATAGTGACTCAAAAGCCTTTTAGGATGAGATGATAGAATCTATTCACAAGGAGTTTTCTGAGCAAAACTCTTCATTTCGACCTCATAGAATGATGATAGATTAATTATAATGACTCAACGGTCTCTTAAGTGGGAGGACCAGAATTTAGTGTTCACAAGGATGTTATGTATTCAGAGTTAACTTATATATTGTGGTTGTCGAAATTCGATACTACGTTTCTCGATGCAAGTTGTTATCCGAAAACTAACTAAACTATCCATACAGATTATTCTACTGACATTATAACCTATTTAAAGTGAGGTTTGAGTCTCGTATAGTACTACCTCATTCTTTAAAAAATTATAACGATAATTACCATACGCTAGGTCATTAAGTCACGTCCCTCGATTTATATACTCCATTAATTTTTGACATGGGCTGAGTTGAACATTTTTTTCATGTTATTGTCAAAACGGTTATATGACGATAAGTAATATAAGGTTAATATAAAATACCTCGATTATCATTAATGCGATAGTTGTTAAGTAATGAAAAGTTGTTGAATTCATAATAAATTAAGGTTAAGATAGAGAAAGCCCGCGAATAAATATTGCGTTGATAATGTAGAATAAGCTTATATTATGAGACTTAGTAGTGAAAAGTGTAGGATGACTTATATTTTCCATGGGAAAATACTATTGAGTCCAAATACATCCCGTGATCTGGAAGAGACACGTCATCGACCTTATCTATTTGCAATGGTTGTCTGAATATAATAGAAAGGGAAAAGTTGAAAACGATTACTTTCTAATAATAAACCAAAAATAAAATCATTTTACTAATATTTTCATCTACCCATAGAAAAAGCATAAAAAATAAAAAATAAATCTAGAGTCAAATACTCAAATTGCTAAAGATCGCCCTCAATACAGGAAGATTATTGTGTGGTGTCTTCATACGGTGCGGTGATACCGTGTGACACACCATACACCACACACCTTCATTCTGTATTAAAGCTGTGTGGTTCTGATCGTTTCACCCGTCATTTCACTTTAAATTTACTCACCACACAATAACTTTCCCTCGATATATCTTTATATATAGGTATTCCCCTTAAAGGTGCATCGGTTTGACGACAATTTCTTGTCGTTTAGTGCTGTTGTTTAATTTTTTTCCTTTTTTTCACTTTGACGTTCGAAACGACGTCGTTTTTAATTTAGCCACCGTTTATCTGTCTTCTCCTTTCCTTCCCACTCACAAATGGGGATGAAGTCGTGGGTGATAGTCATTGGGGGGTTTCCCACTTACCTCATCACCGCCCTCTGATTCTTGCCTATAAATACTGCGTTTCAGTTAGTGGAGATGGATTGTTGGTTGTCGGTGTTACCTGCAAGTTTCTTCGTCGGGTGAGTTGGGATGGATGAAATTGTTTGTTTAGCTCTGAAATTGTTCTGAATTCTGCATTCCTTTCTGTATCTACCTACTGTATAGTGTTTTTTTAGTTCTCTATCATGTGCATGTACTAATTTTTCTGAATTCGTTGTGAAGTGTTCTTCGATTATTCATAAAATGAGCCATTCTGATGTTTCGAGCTCATTATATTTGATGCATGTCTTCTTTTTGTTAAAGAATGGCTGATTTGCCCTGTTTCTCTTCTTTCTTATATGTATGATCTGGTGTCTCGATTGGGATGGACGAAATTGATTGTTATAGGAGGAATATGGATTTGAAGTTTTTTAATTTCTGCATTTCTGATTTCTTTGTCTGTTTTTAGCTCATTATATTTGATGCATGTCTTCTTTTTGTTAAGGAATGCCTGATTTCTGCTCTCTTTCTTCTTTCTTATATGTATGATCTGGTGTTTGAGTTGGGATGGAGGAAATTGATTGTTATAGAAGGAATATGGTTCTGAATTTGTTTTGAATATGGAGGAAATTCATTTTTTTTACGTTTTTTAACGAATCTACTTCTCTATATTATTCCTGTGCTGCCCCTTAATCTCCGAATCGGAGCCCGCTTATCAAAAGTCCCATCCATGGGGAGCTTCCTAAGAGCGGACATAAGAAACGAGTGAAATGGGTACAACAAGCGCTGCCTCTTCTTCTTCAAGTTTGTTATATGAGGAATATGGCTTTCAAGTTGTTTTAATTTCTGCATTTCTTGCTATGTCTGCCCGTGTTGTAGTGTTTGTTGTATTTCCGTATCATGTGCATGTGCTAATTTTTCTAAATTGTGTTCTACAGGTGGTCCTTCAGCGTTCTGGTTGTGGCTATTGGTTGTTCCTTTGATAGGGCTTCTTCGGTTTTCTGTAAAGTAAGTAATGCATTTTTGTATGGCTCATTCTGTTGGTTTAAACCATAAAGATTTCGTGCATGTGCTTTTGTCTTAGGGAATGATAGCTGTTATGCTGAAGGTTGTTGTTTTTCCTATATCTTTTTTTATGCATATTAGGTGACAGTGTCCTTTGCCTTCCCTTCTGTTCTGCTTTATTGTTCACCTGCATAGTGTATTTGCTTAGGTTTGCATTAGGGGAACGCTTTAGCATCCCGAAGAAAATAGGTTTCCAGGGTTGATTACATTGTCTTGAACACTGAAGATTAGGTTTCTATATCAAGGGTTTATCTTTTCATTATGCCTTATGGTTGTTTTTTCTTTACAAGGACAATGTATTTGTATGCTGAGGAAAATAGTTTTGGTAGATAGACTTAATTGTTGTATGCCAAGGTTCCATCAGTTTGGCGGATTTAGAGCCTGATTTCTGGTTTTGCTGTTTGCCATTGATGGATGGTTAGTGGAACAATGTGATATAAATACGGTTTCTGTATCTCTACATTTTCCGATTAGGCTTGTCCGTTGTTTTACCTCCAGCTGGTATGGATGATATAGCACGTACCCTTCAAAATCAGAGGAGAAGGGTGTCCTATGCAACCGTGAGTGGTCAGGAGCACGCACAACAATCTATTCGCCGTAGGGTTCAACGTGAGGCTGCTCGTTCGGCACGTGTGCCACTGCCTCCGTTTCCCCAGGAGATAGGTGTGCAGGCTCCCCATGTGGGGGAACTTCCTGCCTCCTCCCTTGCTCGTACATCTAACGGAAGTACGTTCCCTTCTGGTAGTGCTTCGGCAATACCAGGAATATCATTACCGCGTGTGCCGCCTTCACGTGTATTTGAAGTAGGCCAGTCTTCTAACTCAGCTTCCCCTGACACTTTGCCTGCTTTGTCTGCCCGGTCCACCGCGGCACGCATTTCTGCTGCAGCGCGGACTTCCCGGAAACGTCAGCGAGCTCACGTTGACGGAAACTCTTACCTACGTCGGTTTATTGCTGATGTTAATGTAGCAACCGAACGCGTAATAGCCGGGATTCCAGCGAACTCTGCTAACCTAGCCTATACTCCTTTGCCTGGTGTAGAGGACTGTTCATATTGCTCTGCCAAACGTTTTTTCCATGAGCCAGGCTCCTTTTGTTGCTCTGAGGGCGAAATTAAGCTTGTGTCAAGCGTCATGCCCCCTGAGCTATTATCCTTATTCACATCCGATGATGCGGACTCTGTCGAGTTTCGGCGATACGTTCGCAGTTATAATAATAACTTGGCATTCACATCTTTTGCTGCCAAGACTGATCCTGCACGTATGATGAATAACAGAGGCATTTACACCTTTACTGTTCAAGGAAAAGTACATCATTTCCTTAATTCCCTGCGTAATACCTCCGAACCGCCTGCAAATTTGCAGCTTTACTTTTACGATCCCGAGATGGAATTAGATTACCGTCTCTCTCTGTCCGATAAACTAAGCCGTGGTTTGCTTGCAAAGCTCAGGGCTATTCTTAATGACAATCCGTACGTTACCTTTCTCAGACGGCTAGCTGAACTTGAAAACCTAGATGATCACAAGATTTGCTTGGTGCAAACTCCTGCTCTTGATCAGCGCGTCTATAACTTACCCACGGCTGATAACGTTGCTGCTATTCTTTCGCTCGAAGATGAGAGCGAATTTGACCCTGTGTGCCATGTACAAATTTACTCAAAGGATGCATTGCCTCACCGAATTTCCCACAATTTCGGGTGTTATGATCCTTTGCAATATCCATGTATCTTTACTAAAGGAGAACCAGGCTGGTATATAGGACTAGAGAAATTACCTCCAAACAAAAGAAAGCGGAGGTATACATGCCCTTCTGCCCTGCCGATGTTTCCCACGAACGTCGGTACGCCTGAAGAAGTTATCCGCTTGGAGGAAGAAGGTATGTAGGCTATGCTTATGTTTCGGTTTATATGTCATCTGGTACTACCCCAGTATGTGAGTTGCACAATTTTCTGGGTACTGAAATGCCATATGCAGCAATCTCACAGGGAAAACGGAAGCGCAACATGGTCTCCTGCAGAGAGTACTACTGTTACAAACTACAGATGCGAGACTCTGATCGGTCAGGACTCTTACACACCGGACGCTTGCTGCAACAATACGTTGTAGATATGTTTGTCAGAGTTGAGACGTCCAGATTGGACTATATGAGGCACCAACAGCAACAAATTAGAACGGATAGTTTACAGGGTATTGTTGATGGTTTGAGTATGGGTACCACCATAGGCTCGGAGATTGGAAGGAGGGTGATACTACCTTCCTCTTTTGTTGGTGGCCCAAGGGACATTAAAAAACGCTACATGGATGCGATGGCTTTAGTACAACAATTAGGGAAACCAGACTTCTTCATTACCATGACGTGTAACCCCTCTTGGCCGGAGATACTAAAGCATCTACTACCGGGCCAGCTTCCTCAAAATCGTCCAGATTTACTTTTGCGGGTTTTCAAAGCAAAACTGGAAATGCTAAAGAAGGATCTCATTGCAGACAAAGCGTTTGGTACGCCTAGCGCTTACGTCTACTCTATTGAGTTTCAGAAACGGGGCTTGCCTCATGCTCACATTCTACTCATAATGGAACACGATTCTAAACCTCTGAATCCTGAGGCGTATGATCGATACATTAGTGCAGAACTTCCAGATCCAATTTCTGATCCATGCTTACATGCGCTTGTGACCAAACACCTGATGCATGGTCCTTGTGGGTTGTTAAATCCTTCATGTCCTTGCATGCGTAATAATGTGTGCAAAAGCAAGTACCCGAGCAGTTTCTTAGATCAAACAACCCATGGGGAGGATAGCTATCCTCTTTACAAACGACGAAATACAAGCATTTTTGCAAGGGTACGTGGGCATAGAGTGGACAGCCGGTGGGTTGTCCCTTACAATCCTTACCTCCTAAAAAAATTTGATTGCCACATAAACGTCGAAATATGCTCATCCATACAGCTTGTAAAATATCTGTACAAATACATCTACAAAGGCCCTGACAAAGTTGCCTTCAGAATTGCCAACAGTGGGTGCGAAGATGAAATTTCAGAATATCAGAAAGGCCGTTGGGTCTCCCCCCCAGAAGCTACATGGAGATTGTTTGCGTTCCCGCTTTTTGATATGTATCCCTCGGTTGTCGCTTTACAACTCCATTTACCGAACAATCACATGATATCTTTCAGAGCAAATCAGGATCTGTTGTCACTTGCCAATAATGCTTTCCTGGGAAAAACAATGCTAACAGAATTTTTTGGGATGAACAGATGTGACTCACGTGCTCGTGTCTCTGTCTGCTGTATGTACAAAGATTTCCCGCGGTATTTTGTATGGGATTACGGAAAGCGTTTCTGGTCAGAAAGAAAGAAGGGCAAAGTAGTAGGGCGAATAGTATCTGCCTCTCCTTCAGAAGGAGAGCGTTACTATTTACGTGTGCTACTTAGCCATGTGAAAGGACCGGTTAGTTTTGAGGATCTACTCACGTTCAGGGGTCACGTATATGAGACCTTCAGGGAATCTGCTCTTGAGCGAGGACTTCTTGCTACAGATCATGACTTATATAGATGTCTTGATGAAGCTGTCCTCTACCAAATGCCTGCTCAGCTACGTAGACGTTTTGCATCCATATTGGTACATTGTTCCCCGTCTGATCCTAAAGCTTTATGGGAAAAGTATCATTCTTTCCTAAGCGAAGATTACTTACGATATCAGCCAATTACTCCCCACGTTTTAGCAGAGGCAAAGAATAAAGCACTCCTCCATATTGGGCAGGCATTACAAGACATGGGCAGGCAACTATCCAATTACAACCTAGGCGAGCGAGAAAGTTGTAGTTACAGTGAAGAACAAATGGGGAGGGAAATACAGCTCGAGAGGGATATCGTGCCCGAAGATTCAGAGGTAGTAAATGTCCTTAAGCTAAATCATGAACAAAGGCAAGCTTACGATTCTATCATGTTGAAAGTAGCACGGGAGGAACCAGGGGTGTTTTTTATCGATGGCCCCGGCGGAACAGGGAAAACATTTCTATACCGCACAATCCTAGCAGTTTTACGAAGCCAGAGCCACATAGCTTTAGCAACAGCTACATCAGGCGTTGCAGCATCCGCTTTGCCAGGAGGAAGGACAGCTCATTCCCGTTTCAAACTACCTTTACAAAATGAAGAGGCTCGTTCTACAAGCGTGAATAGGCAGAGTCCCTTAGCCAACCTTCTTCGGGAGGCGAAATTAATAATATGGGATGAAGCCCCAATGGCTCACCGGAAATCCATCGAGGCATTCGCTGAAATGCTTAAGGACATAACAGGAGTGGACAGACCCTTCGGAGATAAGGTAGTTGTATTTGGAGGTGATTTCCGGCAGGTCCTTCCGGTGGTTACTAATGCAAGCCGTCCTCAGCAAGTCGATGCATGCCTGATTAGTTCTCCGTTATGGCAATCATTCACAAGGATGACACTTCGCCAGAACATGAGAAGTTTGGAAGATCAGTACTTCACGGAATACCTGCTACGTGTTGGGAACGGTACTGAGATCACAGATACCGACGGGAATATCACACTCCCATTGCCGATGATAATCCCTTTCAACGATAAAGATACATCCCTTAACAGCCTCATTGAATTTGTCTATCCGAACGTTAACTTATTTGGCATTGATCCTCAGCAGATAATCAATCGGGAGTTGCTTGCACCAACAAACACATCTGTAGATGAAATCAATGACACCATGCTTCAAAGACTCCAAAGTGACAGTAGAACTTACACCAGTACTGACTTGGCAATCAATCCCCGGCACCAAGGAGACTACGAGGATTACCTTAACACCTTAAATCCGAGCGGTCTGCCTCCGCATGAATTGCATTTAAAGTTGGCTGCCCCGTGATATTGTTACGTAATTTGAACCCTATAGAAGGCCTTTGTAACGGTACCCGACTAATTTGCAAACAACTCGGGCCGTACTCTATTCTTGCTGAAATAATGACAGGATCAAACGCCGGGGAGACAACCCTACTGCACCGTATTCCTCTTGAGTCTTCGAACGAAGATAAAAAATCAGGCATACCATTCAAGCGTTATCAATTTCCAATAAGACTCTGCTTTGCAATGACTATTAACAAAGCGCAAGGTCAGACGCTCGAACGTGTAGGGATATATCTCCGTGAACCAGTATTCTCCCACGGACAACTATACGTAGCACTATCGAGGGCTAGAAAGTCTGCCGATGTTAGAGTCCTTATCGCCCCACCAACATTTGAGGAAGTTAGAGACACTAATAAAACCCATAATGTGGTTTACATGGAGGTACTTAACAGGTAATCGATACACAGGTAAGGAACCCCTACGCATTATGAACTTTTAACTAAAACTATTCCGTTTATGTGTAACAGATTCTGATATTGAGCCATTATGTGTACTTATTATTATCCAGAAGACAAGAAAAATATACTCTACTATAATCTTCGTACGGTTATCTGTGCAGGTAATGGTGCCGCATTTTACTATTGACGAGATCACTCCAGGCATGACTCGATGGCGATGCAATGTAATTGTTTTAGAGAAAGGGCACGTTACAACTACGGGAAACAAAAAGAAGATACAAAAGCTCATATTTTCAGACACTCATGTACGAATAATACTCTCTTAGGTTGCTGAAGCATTTCGTTTGAAAAAGTCAATATCAACACATTAAAACATTCAATGTTCTACACATATCCTTGGTTAGTAATTTTGCCATACTGTCTTCTATGGTACTCCTAAGGATAATTCGCAACACGCTGTAACCTCAAGGTTATCTTCAAGGTTATCTTCCAAGCGATCACGCTGCTGTAACCTCAAGGTTATCTTCCAAGCGATCACGCTGCTTCGCAACACTCTTCACCATATGATTTGGATAGAGGCCTATATTCACTAGATCCGAAGGGTAAATAAACGAACCGTCAACTTTAGCTGGTATAGGAGGAGCGTACACTTCAACCCGACCATCGTTAGTCTCGTACGCTATTGCGGGAAATGCCTCTTGAAATTCCATCCCTTCCATAAGAACTCACTTCTCCCTCTTTGCTTGTATACTATTTTTGCCTTGCTTAGAATGCCCAGACTGGTTACATGCACCCCAAATTTATAAGGGCATTTTTATTACTTAACCTCCGCCATTTATGTTGCTTAGTTGTTAGTTGCGAGAACAACCAATAGAAGTACAGCACTTTATAACCAATTGACCAAACCTATCACTATCCTTTAATTTTGTACCCCTCCAAAGCAACTACCAAGTGATAACACTTCCCCATTTACTTAGGGAATTAATAGCTGACCCATAAATTGATCCAACCAAGATAAAAGTTACGTTTCCAACAATAGCATGTCCAATTTGCGAATTCCCAGAAAGAGTAAACCCAAAAAACACAGACATAGAATCATATGTTCAAAATGCCAACTCTATTGCCTTTTGAGTGAACCTGAACCATATTTATTAACAATCCATACAAGAATGTGCAATGAACAATTTTACTTAGTCATTTGTTCAACCAGTGAATATATATTTGCCACACTTCATTTTATACAAAATATGTTCATTTAAATAAATATATGATAAGCTTTTATTTAATGTTACCAAAAAATAACTCTGAAATGTCAATGCAGGGAAACAAAGTGCCGGGAATTATTTGGGATAACATGATCGGTACTCTGACCGAAAGCTTGCTGCCGTTTAGAAAATACTGCATTGGTGGTGCCCCGGTTACCGAAGTGAAACCCGAATACCTCCATCACAACCCGGGCATAAACATACAGTGGACAATTACGCGGCAAACATATATACGGGACCTGAAAGATGACGAGATGGACGTAGAATACCCTATTATCCCTTTCCGAACATGCCGAGAGATGCTTTCCTTGATTGGAACCCAACAGAAAACAGGTACACCTAGGTCAGATGCAAGCATTAACCAATTTTTGCATGTACAACTTAGGAATTACATAAACATGCATGCCACATTCGCATCATATTTGGAGCTCTCTGGAGCGTATCTTTTATAAGACCGAGCTCGTCTCGAGCGTATCTTTTATAAGACCGAGCTCGTCTCGGCATCATTTTAGAGCTCTCTGGAGCGTATCTTTTATAAGACCGAGCTCGTCTCGGCATCATATTTGGAGCTCGTCTCGAGCATATCTTTTATGAGACCGAGATCGGCCTCGGCATCATATTTGGAGCTCGGCTCGGCGGTGTCTTTTATGAGACCGAGCTTGGCCTCGGCATCATATTTGGAGCTCTCTCGAGCGCATCTTTAATAAGACCGGGCTCGCCTCGGCATAATATTCGGAGCTCGAAGGCGACCTTACGTAAGTCCTCCTGCCATCTAAGCATGATACCAACAGAACTACACCAAATAAGCTAAGCCTTATCTCAATTAACTTCGTTTTTACATTTTTATGTCTTGTAATAAGTCCATGTGACAATTTCATAAATATTCTACTAAGCATGTCTTTCCTCGAGACGCTTTTGTGTTTGTTATGATTTACGGACCTTCACATTGCAAATCTACCACGATACAAAATGGCAAAGGCAAGAAATTCGACCGACCTTAAAGCAAAAGAAGTCCATGTGATTAAAAGATAAAAGAGGCAAAAGTCAACCACAACTACAAATCCTCGACACGATGAAGTCGGAATAATATGGTGAATAAAGCCAAGTCACCGACGGTGCTTATATCACCTCGACACGATGCGGTAGAAATAAAACGGTGAAAAAGCCAAGTCAACGACAGAGCTTATATCACTTCCGACCGCCGATAAGCCACGATGCTAAGCGAGTTGGAAGATCCCACGATGGATACCCTATTCGACCGGTTCGAAGCACCACGAAGTGCGACGGTCGAGTAGGGATTTTTCAATTCGACCATGTCGAAGCCCGACGAGGCAAGACGGTCGATTCGAGCTCCGACCGGATAGCCAAGTCAAGCCGATAAGGCGATGCGGTGCTAGGTCGACTCATATCCAAGTGTACCGTGAGTCATGTACTCATACTACACTTTGAGGGGCCACAGGGGAATTAAGTCCAAAGGACTACACCCCACAAGGCGGCTTTTGCAAGGGAATTAAGTCCAAAGGACTACACCCTAGGCAAATATTCAACAACACAAACAACATTCAAAGGAAAGGTCGAATTCAAAATTCATAATTCAAAAGTCCCGGGGATCGAATCGTGAAAGACGGACAACAAAAAGCGACGAGCAACATACGCAAAAATTGAAGCAAAATAAAACTAGGCGTCATATTTGGAGCTCACCGATGAGTGAATGCGTAATAAGTCCGAGTTCGACTCGGCATCTTACCTCGGAGCTATATTATTTTGGAACTCACCCTACCGGGCGGCGGGTCGAGCTATCTTATTTTGGAACTCACCCTACCGAACCGGCGGGTCGAGCTATCTTATTTTGGAACTCACCCTACCGGGCGGCGGGTCGAGCTATCTTATTTTGGAACTCACCCTACCGAACGGGCGGCGGGTCGAGCTATTTTTTTGGAACTCTCCTAGCCGAGCATGGCGGGACGAGCCTTCTTATTTCGGGAACTATCCCTATGGTTATTGCGACTTTTTGACTAGTGCTGGCGTATCTCGAGGATCCACTCCGCAAAGGATCTACTCAACGGTCTACGAGGATCCGCAAGTCGAATGCCTTCGGTGTCGACGGTCAACGTTTACAAGTCCTAATAGGACGAAAACGCAATGGCATCGAAGTCCGAGTCGACGGCGGCGTAATCGACTCCCGAGAGAGAGAATTTACTAGGGCATCGAGGCCGGGCAACATGATCATTTCGATCGACGGCCCGGTGAAGCTAAAAGTTCCATGGAACCAAAAGGCTAAGGCATCGAGTTCGGACCAAGTCCAAAACTCTCGGCGGTCGTGTGTCATGAGTCATGAACGACAAAGAAACACCACGACACCGAGATCCGGAGCGACATTTACGTATTACCGGTCTTATTAGACGGTAAGTACTAGGACATCGTAGGCGGAAATATCTATCGACGACGAAAGGGCATCGATTCCGACAAACGAAATGAGACAACCAGGGGCATCTCTTCTACCACGCAACAACAAAGAAAAGTCCAAAAAATGCTAAAGCATGGAAGACAAGTTACATATGGTCGACAAATGGAACTGCGAAAGTATAACGAAGATGATGAATCCGCATTATACTTTGGAGGCAACAACGAGTCGACATTGAATACTCGAGAAAAAGCGAGCAAAGGAATGGGAATCGACATGCAACAAAAGTGTTTGACACCAAATACTTGTAAAAATTTCAAAGCATTTATAACAAAAAAGCCTAGTCACAAAGGCGGGCAAATATGATCCAAACCTAAGGTTCTCATGATACTTGGAGGGCGGATATCGACATATATGCATCGACATGAGAGAGGCCGATGTGCAAATAAGGCCAAAGGCCGCAATAAAGCAAGATGGTCTAGTTCAAAGACCAAAGAAAAGAAGGAAAAATGTAACAATTTTTCAAGGAAAAAATAAGCCAAGTCCAAATGACCGGCTAATTGTTTATACGAGATGGAAGCCAACGACAACGATGGTTAAAAAGGGCAAAGCCTAAGAAGAAGCATCTTTTTTGGCGTTAAGGCAAAGTCTCAAGACTCGTTAGACTAACATTCGAGATCCGCGTACGCCGTACTCCAAAATCCGGGCAAATCGATTCTTCACGAAGTCGACCTCGACCGAGACAGTCCCAAGTTGGACATCTCATCATTCCTTCGACGCCTACGGCATCGAAGTCGATGTCAACTTAGCCACACGTTATAAGTCCTAGGACGGATAATGCTAAGATAAAAAAGTTTGCAAAGCGAGACATGGAAAGGCCGTATGTCGGACTCCACGGGAAGTAAGTACGCAGGCGATTTAAATTCGAGCATTGGATGACGAGTGGCCGAGATACACCTTTGACATATCGGACGACCTCGATAGCTCGGACGGATGCGGGGGGCTTATGACGATACGGGATTTCACCCTCCACGCGTGGAATTATCTGGTGGTCCGGTGGCGTGTGGAAAAGTCCAAGTATATTATCCACATTGGGTCGAATACGAGACGAATCGGTGATCACCACCGCCGCCGGCAGATCTTGCAAGTGTGTCAACTCGAGCACCCGTGTCGGTGTCATACGAGTCGATATCGAGCTCCGGCCCGGGTTCCCGGGCCCAATAATCTAGAGGGTTGCTTGGGCAAGGAGCAAGCAGCGGCCCATTAAAGGGCAATTATGTCGATAGACCAAACCGCCCAGGACAGGCGGAAGAAAGCGTGCGCTATAAATACATCATTCCGGAAGCTACGTAAGGGCAGCGCCGATTCGACAATACTATGAGGATACGTAAGCAATCCAAGATACGTTCTTGGACTCACCATAGAACCCTAAAATCACCCCCAAAATCATCTTTGATTCTATCATCCCTAGTATCTTCAATGGACAAAATATTAATCATTGATATTCAATGCATGATGTTGACATGACGGCAGCAACAATAGATGAAAGTTGCAAGATATTACTACATTTTTTAAAGTTAAAGGACCATTTTTTGTTTTAGTCAAAAAATGTAAAATAATGTTTTACATCCAAGAATCTGAGCTGCAGAAATTATTATTCTTCAAAATTAAGCTGCTTTCTCGAAATTTTTTCTATGGGTTCCACAAAGCAATTAAAGATAGGAATAATCGGGTTCGGATCCTTCGCCCAATTCCTAGCTAAAACCATTATCACTAAAGGGCATTCCATTCGGGCGACTTCCAGATCCGATTATTCCGATGTTTGCTCTCACCTGGGCATCCCTTTCTACAGGTAACCCTGTTTCTTTAATTTATGAAATTATACTAGTGTTCATATCTTACTATAGAATTTGTGTTTCAATTCAATTTTTTTATTTTTTTTTTACAATTTTCGTCTGAATTTGTGTTTCAGAGCTCATTATGTTCACATTTTAGTATGGGTTCACCTCATATTGTAAAAGGTAGCCTCTATTTGCATTGCTATGATTTTACCTGCACACTACACTGAATCGACTTCTCAAAAAAATCGTTTGTTTGGTCAAGAATTGACTTTCCAAACATCGATCCTGACAATCAACCTCCGAAAAGTTGATTTTTTTAACTTTAAAATCTACTTTTAAAAGGTCAATTCATGTATGGTGTATGGTAAATTCAAGCAGGTGCAACTAATGGCATTGAGGGAACTTTTAATGTCGGGAAATTATACAGTGAAGAGTGAGAAGCACGCGCATCTAATCAAAGCACGAGACGTGACTTGAATTTTAAGTTTGTGATGACTTACTTTTTATGAGCTTAATTGTCGTGTGTTTGATGCCACGAGTCGATTGTTTGTTATGTCACGACATTATTCTTGAAAAAGGTCGATTGTGTATATTGATTCATAAGTAGATTGTTTCTTAATTTAAACTAAATACACATTGTTTGTGAAAAAAACTAGTTATAGAGTTGGAAATTGATACTCCTTTTGTTCTGGGATTATTGATTGCAGGGACATGGATGCATTTCTTCAAACAGAGAATGATGTTATATTGATATGCACATCTATATTATCTCTACAAGAAGTAGTCAATTCAATACCTTTTCATTGCCTAAAACATCCAACTCTTTTTGTTGATGTTCTTTCTGTCAAAGAGCATCCCAAAAACATTTTGTTGCAAGTATGTTTATTTTTACAATGTACCGTTCTTTCCTCTTCTTTTTTTCGTGTCCCGGAATTTCATGATTATAGATATAATGCTCATTCTGTCAAGGCTAACCATGTGCTGTAATAGAGACTCTTCATACAAGAATTTCTCGTTTATTATGGTTATTTTACTTGTTTGGTATATGTATTTTGTGTTTGTGAGATAGGCATTGCCTTCAGAATCAGATATACTATGCACACACCCTATGTTCGGGCCAGAAAGCGGAAAAGATGGGTGGAATGGGCTCACATTCATGTATGATAGAGTTCGAATAAGAAACGAAGCTTTGTGTTCCGGTTTCCTTGAGATTTTCTCTAGTGAGGTAAAGCCAGTTTTCCTATAGGGATGTTTTCATGTTTATATGAAGGAAGTCTTTAGTGGTACCAAACCGAACCTATTTTCGGGGTGCCATAGTGAGGTTCGACTTCTGGAAAGTCGAGCCTCGCACCCCCGGTGGTGCCACTGTCTTTAGTGGCACCACACCAAACCTACAATGAGGGAACCACAGTGAGGTTCAACCTCTGGAAAGTCGAATCTCGCACATGAGGTTCGACTTTCCAGAGATCGAATGTGACAATCGACCTCTAGTCTAGAAAGTCGAACCTCACACCCCTGGTGGGACCCACAAAAGGCGCCCTTATATGAAATAAGGGCCTTTCTTCTTCTTGGCATATGTTAGGGTTAAGTGTATTACGTCGAATAATAGGGATTATATGCTCTGTATATAAGTACTAATAAATTGCTGAAATGATGACTAAGAACAGGGTTGTAAAATGTTGGAGATGGCTTGTGAAGAACATGACAAACTTGCTGCTAAAAGCCAACTTCTAACCCACACCATTGGCAGGTATATATTCAATCATCTTTCTCATTTATTTTCCAGTTTTACCCTTTCGTCTCTATAAATTTTGTCGATCAAATCTTGATCAGAAAGTATCAAATGTACACAATGGATCTTTCTGATGAGTATTTAGTCAAAAAAAAAAAAAGAAACAAACTCAAAAACTGTAACTTTTAACTGTTTTCTTCGGTCGGGATAATGCGTTGTACACAAATAGGTGTCCTTTTTTGACATTTTGACAGGATTCTTGCAGAAATGGAGGTAGAATCAACACCTATAGATACAAAGGGATTTCAAAAGCTTATTGAAGTGGTGAGTTTTGTGTCATCAGAATCTCTACAACGCATAATTTAAAATACAGAATTCATGTTTTGCACGATACATGTAGTGCAGAATTCAGAGATTCTGTATTTTACGAGTAGAGTAGAGATCCTGATGCATATAGTTTTAAGTGAATTTGAATGATTCTGAATCTATATTTTTACAAATTTTACCTTACTTACATGCAGAAAGAAAGCTCAATGAGAGATAGTTTTGATCTGTTTGCTGGGCTATTCATTTATAATAAATATTCTAGAGAACAGGTAATGGATTTACTTTTTTTGCTAAGTAGTTTATTAAAATGGAACATATTAATTATTCTCAAACCTGATATACTTAGAATACAAAATTTGCTGTTTTTTTCTTGGCATAGTTGAACAACTTAGAAACTGCCATTGATAAAATCAAGCAGAAGCTTCACGAGGAGACGATTTGCAGCCACAAGAATGAAAGATAAGAGTCTCATGCCAAGACTCCCCTCCCACCTAAAAGGGTGGATTGTATACGGAACGAGGGCACGTTTGTAATTTAAATGTTTCGTTTTGAGGTTTTAAAACGATTCACATTTGTTGCTAATGAGAAAAAACCGTTTTGTCTCAAACACTTTTTGTGGTTCTGATCACTTTACGGGTCGCTTCATCCAATGTAGAGTGACCATGTAAAAACCGCTTGTCCTATTGCCATTGTGATCGTATCATTACGGACCCGTTACACAGTATGACCACGTGTATGGCCGGTCCAAGTGCTGACGTGTATCAAAGTGATAGTGCCCAGTCAGATTCAGTTTTGGGAGGGACAAAGTCATATATTGGGACGTGTAGACCGAGACATCTGTAAGGGAAAAAGAATGGTCTGGGCTTAATCCACGTTTGCATTTTAATGGACTGGGCCGAGCTCCAAAAGTCAAGTAGGCCATCACACCAGAGAGTCCCCGACCACAAATCCAATTTGCACAACTTGCTGCTTATCCTCATTAACTTTTTTAAATATTTTTTTAGACTATTCTGTTTATTCTAATTTGAGTTAGAATTTTTTTCACTATGAATAATGTTATTTCAATAACATTTTTAACTATTATTTTACTGTATTGAGAAAATTCGAAATAAGTGTCTTTGCTGAGGTGTAATGACGGTGTTGGGGATTCGAAGATATTCTGTATTTTTTTTCCCTCAACTGGGATGGTACGGGTAGAGGTGGAGATGGGTGAGACGCAGAGGGCGAGGGAGTTGCAGAAGCTCTCTCTCTCTCTCTCTCTCTCTCTCTCTCTCTCTCTCTCTCTCTCTCTCTCTCTCTCTCTCTCTCTCTCTCTCTCTCTCTCCTAACAACTTGCTCTATAAGCTAATCTAAGAAACACGATCTACCGGCTAATTTTCTATAACCGTCTCGATCCACCAATCACACTTCTCCAAGCTAGATATTTACTTACCGACTTGACTACGTTTTACTTCAACAGAAGAGCAGCAAATACATTGAGAGTACAATATTCGACTACTACGTATCATGTCTAATTGATTTTCTTAAATGTTAAAATTGTGTTATTTTAGATTTTAAGAAACTTGAGTTATGCTACAGTTACAACAATTTAATAACATCATTGATTACGGTACGAGTCGCATTGATCAATACGAAAAGTGACCGTAGTTCCGCCACTACTACAAATATGTATTTTTTTTTTAATTCTTTTATTTATTTAAATTAAAAAGTAATACTAGTAGTTAGCGTGCCTTTAAAAAACACTAATTATATAACCAATTGGGTGTGTTTTTTTTTTAGTCAACTTGCAACAATATTTTGGCCTCATACTCTTTGCCCTTTACATTTTCCGTACAAAAATATGTTTATAATTCAAACCTTATCAATAAGGAATTTATCAAAGACCGGCTTTTGCCCTTTCTCCTGTCTAAAAATTCTACAATTTGGACAATTCAACTTATAAGACAAATATTAAACATAAAAAAATGTTTAAGACAAACTTTAGATAACGAATCAAAATTCATGTGGCCCAACACTAACACCAACTAGTTCAAATTGTAATATATTATATATATGCAATGACGACTATTCACACTCCCCAAAATGCTAATCCAACTCATAAATTGGTGGATAGGCATTTTTTTAATAGTTAATTATATAATCATATATCTTAGAGAGTATAATTGATTACTTTACTAATATTAATATAAATAAAAATAAAGTTTGATTACACAAATGCATGCATTGTGACTATTAAGGTCTTGATAAAATGAGAATCCCACTTTTGTAAAATGCAAAATGGCAAGGAAGGAGTTAAGATTTTTGGCGTGCCTCTCTGCATGGTGTGTAGGAGTGACATAGACCGAGGGACGGCTCTACATAAAACCAAGCGGGTGCGGCCGACCGCGTAAAATAAAATATTATGTATAAATGATAGATAATTCTTTTTACACACACACACACACACACACACACACACACACACACACACACACATATATATATATATATATATATATATATATATATATATATATATATATATATATATATATATATATATATATATATATGAAATTGGCCTCTTTATTTTTATGTATTGACCGTCTGTTTTGATTTATCCCACAATTACATATATAGAATTGAATATTCAAGTATATGTGTGATACGGAAGAAAATTGATAAATTTCTGATGAAGTCAGCTGGGTGGTAGTCAAAGCACCTCTCGGTGTTTCCGGCATAGGTGGCAACTAACGTGGTGGTTGTGGGAGGTTTGCCTCTTGAGGTAACAATGGAGTTGAAGCTGGTGGTGGTACTAGAGGAGGTGCCAATATATAACTTTGGCCCTAATTTCCATTGCTTGAGCCTTCATCAAAGTAGATGAGCGTGTGCTCACCACCTGAAAATAGTGAGCAGTTAGAAGATTAGCATTGTAATATTCCTATTTTCGAAAAAATGCAGACGTGTCATTTTGCAAAAACGAAATATTATTATTCCGGCTTCTTTATTTCGAGTTATATGTATATAATTTAAGGGAAAAATCTGATTTGTAAGGGTAATTAAGGAAAAGAAGAGATTATGTTAAATATTGGGAATTTTCCTACTTAAAGAAAAATAAACCTCATTAGTTTCCCTAACCTTGTGAATCGGAATTTTCTCCTCCTAATCTCCCTCTTGGTGCGTGTGAGAGCTTGAGAAAAGAGCTGAGAGATTTTTTCCGTTTTCTAAGCCGAATCTCAACCGTCTTTAGATTCGAGTAGAGCGTTGGAATCGTCGTGAGGAGGGCGTCGTTTCAGCACCAGAAAGTTGGAGCTTTTCTCAAGGTATGATTTTCGACCTAGCTAATGTTTTGGATGAGTTTGATGGATCCAAACCCATGTCTCTCGTAGTCTTGATGTGTTAGAGGTTTGTGATCTATTCTGATGCGAATTTGGATTGATCATATAGGTTTCTCTGCAAAAGGTGTATGTTTCTGCAGTTTTTCTGAGGATTTGGATTTGGATTAGCTTGCTAAAAGGTAAGAGGATCTCCCTACAAGTTAATTATGGTTTATTAGGTTTCGTTTTAAGATTTGAGATGATTATTATGCTAGAAATCGTACCTTCGTATTGCCTAAGGATCTATAGTTGTTATGATAGATAAAAGCTGTGTTTTTTGTTGCCTTTTTCTGAGTATTATGATGTTGAACAAGTTTGAGAACGATTAGGGATCGATTAGGGGTCAAAAACTGAGTTTTTGGAAGTTGCCGCGCTTGGTGCGGGCGCACCAAGTCCAGTGCGGATGAACTGGAAGAACAAAAAGTGAATTTTTACATTCAAAGAGCTAGTGCATGTGCACCAGATCTCGTGCATGCGCACCGGACTGGCAGAAAGTCGAGTTTTACATATAGAGGCTCAATGCGTGCGCACTAAACCCAGTGTAGGCGCATTGGACCTCCTTTTTGATGAATAAGTTGATTTTAGCTATGATATGAGTTTTAAACGTTGTTCTTTGATCTTATAACATTAATTAAGCTTGAACAAGCCTCGATTGAGCTTCCGATTCGTTTAGTTTCGGCACCGGATGTACCCTTAAAGGGAGTTGAAGTTTGGATCCGTCGGAAGGGCGTGAAAGAGCTTGTGCTTTGATGAACTAGAGTTCATCAATGTCTGTGTACCTGATAGGATGTGATGTCTAGCTGTTTAAGTGAGGGAGTAGAGTTGCTAAGGTGAGCTTTGTCTTGAAAACACTTAGGTGGCTAGTTAATACACAATAAAGTTACAAATGTGATAGTAAAAGATAAAACGTCACCCATTCTCAGTTAGGCACCAATTCATATCGGCGATGTGATACATTCATAAAACGTGAACAACGCTACTAGCTCAAAAGGCTGAAGGGTAGTGGAGGAAATTCATCGAACGTATATGCATACCGGGGAGACCCCGGAGCTATCAGGTGCCATCCACCGGTAGTTAGCAAATATATCTTCAGGCTGATAAGCGTCATGCGTAGTGCCCTTGAGTGATGGTGTAA
The DNA here is from genome assembly GCA_036785695.1 of Gentiana straminea. Taxonomy (NCBI): domain Eukaryota; kingdom Viridiplantae; phylum Streptophyta; class Magnoliopsida; order Gentianales; family Gentianaceae; genus Gentiana; species Gentiana straminea. The sequence continues at coordinate 515,453 of JAVUPR010000342.1, forward strand.
CCAAGATAAGTTAAGCTAGAAACGTATAGTCATAACATGTTGATGGACATGGATTGAACCTTAGATCGAGTCGGTCTTATAAAGATTATTATTATATTAAAACTTGTTAATGAGCCTTAGTTAATTTGTAGCTTCCACATCTTATTAAGTACTTTGTACTTAGCTCAAATGCATTGTTTTTCTATGTGTTTGGGGGGAGAAGGTGAACATGTTGATCCAGAGATCGATGAGGATTTTGACGACGACATTTAAGGACGCCGAAGTTGAAGAGTTTATTTATTTCTGTTTTTAATTTTCGTACTTTAGATTTGAAGTTTTGTTTGGAAACTTGTAATTTTCTTTTAGTTTCGTTTGGAGGTATTCGTACGTTTTTGGATTTCGTTTGGTTTTCTTCAATGTATTTCTATTTTTAGATATTGAGTTTCTATTCTTGGATATTCGGAAAAAATTATACCCGAGTCTTTTGCTTCCGTTTTGCTTAACTCGATACGACGTAGTAGAGGCTTACGTATAAAGTGGAATTTATTTTATTTTATACGAGCCGAACGTTCCTTTTCCGGATAAGGACTCGGTGTCCGAAAATGGGGCGTTACAAGTATAAAAACAAAGTCTAGGAATAATCAAAGTAAACTCTAAAGGTTAAAAAAACTAGAAAGATTAGAGCTCTGTCTATGTAAATTGATTAAGGTTTTGATATTGATCGAGAGATTGTCAAACTCGGTAACTATCAATACTTGTTGGAAACAATTATCTGATTTCCTTTTATAATAATATGTTTTTATTGTTTATAGAAACTTTCCTAAACATAATAGGCAATATTCAAGAACAGAAATAAAGAAACACTTTGCAGAACATTTATTTCATATTCATACATACAACAATGCATACAGAATTGAATGACTGAAAGCAACAGTCAATGCGAAAACTTATTTGACTGAGGCGCGTAGTCTTTAAGAATTTAATGCCCGACTATGTGCTCACGGTGATGGCATAAGTTTCTTAAGATACAACAATCAATACATTTTCCTGATTGTAACCCTTCGATGCGGAAAAGCAGGCGAAGTGATTATAATGTGATTCTTGATGGAATCAAATCCGATGTTTCGCCCAGGAAGTAACTAAGGGGAACAATGACGAGCTACGGATCCTAGACCTAGTAATCCAACTAAATCATAAGAAGAGAACGCCCAACAATCGCTCACAGTGCTGGTAAATTTTTGAAGGGTTGAACTTTCTACGACGAAGAAAATTCTCACTCGCAAGTGATGTTCAAGTCTCACGACTTGGTTGAGTAAAACTCAATAATCTGAATTTTCATATAATAATTGTGAGTTGAATGAAAAGCTAGTGTTTGTCTTATATATGCTTACAACCAAAAGAACTAGAAAGGAAAAAGCAACGTGGGAGAATTCCCACCTAGTAAAAAATGTGCCCTGTGTGTGCATAAGTGGGCTTACCTAGTCTACTTAGGCCCAAATGACCTTTATTAGATAATAATTAAACAAAAGCTGAATAATCAAAGTAAAATAAGTCCAATACTTTAACAATTTCGTCCATCATCTTCATGGCGTCCAGAACTTGGGCTTTTGGCCCAATATGAAGCCAAACCACGCAATAAAGCTTTAACCAGGCCCAACAACACTAAGGAGTGTCACTATTGGTGCCGCAGTCTTCTCCATGAGCTCTCCGAACTCCGAATAAGTCTCTATCACCAAGTTGTTCATAGCTTCTCTCAATCTCTTCCTTTAGCGCCTTGTTATTGGCCCATCTCGAACAACCAGATGATCCACAGGCCGCATAGGTGCCAATGGGTCGGGAATGTCATCATGGATCACATCATTCCCTCCCGGTTGCGAAGGATCTGTCCTCAGATCGTAGGGGTTGTCAAAAGGCATCAAATCAGATACGTTGATGGTGCCAGAGACGCCCCATTCAGGTGGAATAGCAACCTTATAGGCATTGTCGTTGACGCGCTCAATCCCTTCAAAAGGACAATCACCACGAGGATGTAACTTAGATTTCCGGTGCTTGGGAAACCTATCTTTGCGAAAGTGCAGCCACACCCAATCCCCGGGTGCGAAGATAACCTCCTTGCGGCCCTTGTTTGCTTGCTTCATATATCGAGCCGTTGCATTCTCCACATGCCTCCTAGCATCCGCGTGCAACTCTTTTACCAATTCAACCTTCTGCTCACCATCCAAGCTAGCATGCATACCTGAGGGCAAAGGAGCCGAAGAAAAAGGTGTTTCTGGGTTGAACCCATGCACGACCTCAAACGGGGTAAAACGAGTAGCAGAATGTTTACAACGATTATAAGCAAACTCAACATACGGCAAACACTTTTCCCAATTATTTAAATTTTTCTAGACCACTACACGAAGTAATTGCCCCAAAACTTGATTAACCACTTCAGTTTGACCATCCGTTTAGGGATGATACGCAGTAGAAAACAACAATTGAGTACCCAAATGCTGCCAAAGAACTCTCCCGAAGTGACTTATATCCCTCAGGATCCGAGCTGAACATCCCACTAAACGAGTAGAAAGCTGGCTACCGTTGAGTCGGCCGTCCCCTCTCTTTTAAATGACCTAAATGCCCAATTCCCATTTTGTGTACATGATGGTTTTGTAAACAGCTTTTAAAAAAAAAATTAGATGACCACTATGCATAAGAAATTGTTTGTTTATATAAAGTGATGTAACGCATGATACCTTAAGAAAGTAAAGACACAAAATGAAATGATACCCCCCATGCAAATGTACTTATTGTCTTAGGACCTAAGAAATAGATGATTCATAAGACACATGCATATCACTTCTCTTACCCGATAAATTTTATGGTGGTCAATGACATATATACAATCTATTATGTTATGACAAGTGTTTATTAAATTTTGTAATCAATATTACTCTATTTTATTTTATTTTATTTTGTGAAATACTCTATTTCATAAAATAAGGGTTTTGAGTGTTTTTGTATGAATTAAGAAAAGGTAGGTAAATGTTATACGTTAAAATAAAATGTGACCTTAAAAAATGTTAATAAGCATGCCAGCATCAATACAATGCGGATTTTTTTTTTATAAAGAAAGAACCAATTTTATTAATTCAAATTCCCAATGAAGTCGGAGATTACATTATAACGGGAGGTCGGTCTTCAAGTAGTGTCGCCAATTGAATATAAACCATGTCTAGCTAGCAAATACGCTTCATCTTCGAAATTCCTGACCAACATCCCAGAGTCAAAATGATATGAAAAGGATGACAATCGAGCCAATGTTGACTTGAAATATCAATCCAATGCCCGAACCATCATCCATCACAACCGCATTCGTGTTGCACTTCAAGTAACCAGCATGCGACAAGCTCCAAGTGAGTGGGTGCACCAGGTTCGCATAATCAGCAGGAGGGATATTCATTATCTGCCCTAAATTCTAGCGCATTCGCCACAGAGGTAGCAACAATCATAAGACATAGATTGGTGCGTCATCATACACCACATCTAGCCTTCCACAAATTCCACAATAGCATGCAGAATAGCCATATCTCATCCTCAATGTATTGATCCAAAATAGCCCCAAAGAACTCCTGAACCCGATGCAACTCGAAGCATCTGGTCTAGAAACGGTGAAGCATCCCAAATTTCCTGGGCATACTCACACTCATATAAAACATGGTACATCGTTTCCTTGTCCGATTCGCAAGATAGGCAAACCCCATTCCCCAAATTGCGCTTAAGAAGATTCTCACCCATAGGCATGCAACCCAGTAAACAACACCAAATAAAATTAATACCGTAAAACATGACAAATCTGTAAAATAAAGGTTTAAATCATCAAAATTCACTATAAATCTCCATTCAAATCTTCCAAATGCAGAATCAGCAAATTTCTGCACTATATGTATTGCATGAAATACATATTCACCATACCAATTATACCTTATAGAAATTCTGGGTAATATACTCCAAATGGAGATTCTATAAAAGTAAAAAAAAAAAATGATGAATAATATTGTAAAATAGAATATATGTGTAAAGTAAGTGATGTAAGTGCTTTAATGAATGACATTTGATATATCATACTTATATATGGTGTGCGTGTGTATATATATATATTCTAAATTGAAAGCAGGGCAGCTCTTAGCTGGGCGAGATGGGCGATCGACCAGGACTCAAAATTACATACTTTACCAAGAGTGTAAACTACTGCGGTGAATAAGTAATGATTATATATTTCTGTTGATGCAGGTTTGTAATGATATATACTTTTATATATATTATTTCCGATTTTGTAGTATGATTTTTCTTTAGCTTTCGTAAGGTATTCTCGAACGATTGTGCGAAGTCTTATCGCATATCAAAGAGGAGACATCTACCTACTGAGTTTCTTTGCATCCATAAGTCTTTCGAATCTAAAGCCTCTTGTTTAAACGATTGGAGTCCTTTCTATTCTGATCGACCTTTATTGGTAGTATGATTTTTCTTTATAAAAAAAAAAAAACAAAAAATGCAAGTTGCTTAGCCCACTTGGTTTTGAGTCCGGCATAACCTGCTTGGTTTATCTTCTTCATTCCCCATCATCTTTCTCTTTATAACTTCTCACAACTTCCATCTTACTTTACTATTATTGCAACAACTTGCCATCCCTTCATCCTACCTACCTTTTTCTCTTCTTCCTTTTTTTTTTTCATTTCCAACAATTTATTTAAATATATGTATATATATATACATCTCTGTATATATATACACACATCAAGATTTGCATCTAGATACATTAACATTATTTTTTTTGACTCCCAATCTTTCAAGATTGATCCAACCGTCGACTTAGATTGCCGGACAAAGCGGAAATTTCAAGAAATCAAGAACGTCGACGTCCCTATGCCTTCTTCATTTCAAATCCATAGAATCAATTCTCCACCTACCACCACCAGCACCATGGCCAATGGACATGACCAGAAAAATGGCCGGGAGAACCCGAACCAGAATCAGAATCAGAATCAGAATCCCACATGGGTCATTCCCGGCCTTCAAACGCCGTTGCCGGACAATGTATCACACTATCATAACCATGTCCTGGGACCCACACAAGGCTGCTCCGCCGTGGTTCAGACCATCAATGCTGATGTGGACACGGTATGGTCAGTGGTTCGTCGTTTCGACAACCCGCAAGCGTACAAGCATTTCTTGAAGAGCTGTCAGGTAATCACGGGAGATGGGAAGGTGGGGACGCTCCGGGAGGTGCAGGTGGTTTCGGGCTTACCGGCGGCAACCAGTACGGAACGGCTCGAGATTCTTGACGATGAAAATCACGTGATTAGTTTCAGTGTCGTAGGTGGGGAACATCGACTTACTAATTATAGATCTGTGACGACACTTCATGCGACGACAGACATGAAAGGAACTGTGGTTGTTGAATCATATGTGGTGGATATTCCAGAAGGTAATACGAAAGAGGACACTTGCGTTTTTGCTGATACGATCGTAAGGTGCAATTTACTTTCATTGGCAAAGATCGCCGAAAACTTGGCAAAAGAACGGAATGATTTATGCATTAAATCTTGAATGTTTGATTTATTGATTGATATAAGTTTCATGATGATTCGAAAAACGATTGCTTTTTGTAATATCAATATGATTAATTTGTAATTTTTTTTTTAAAGGAAAATGATAGGCGAAATGTTTAATTAGACATATTTGCCTATTTTTGTAGACATGATAGGGAAGACACTATTGGACAAAAGATCTTGATATGACTGTTTTTTCTTTTTCCTGTTGTACTTTTTTATTTTTTAAAGCTGTACTTTTTATGAATAGAAATGAAATAAAATTTCTATCATTCTAGTAATATTTTAAGTGCTTTTTTAGTAGTGTCATTATTATGTATGAAGGTATGATTTACATCGTAAAATCGACTTATTTTATACTTTAAAACACGTGTGTTTTATGGTTTAGAGAGAGTATCCGTCACCAGAATTGTTACTATATTAATGTTTTATGATATTGTAATACTAATATTATAACGGTTGTGATACAATAATTAAATAAAATACTCTTTCAAGTTTTAAACCCCTTCCTTCAAAAAAAGAGTTTTAAACCTCTTATTACGGCAGTCATACATTGTAATTAACGGATTTTATATTATAATAAACGGTATAAATATGTGTTGTCTAACTCGTAAAAGCATAACTGTTGTAGCAATAATGTTTCAGTTTCTGATAGGCTAGTAATCTCCTATATTTGATCTAAAAAAATATTACAAAATATCTACCGTCTTACATGAAGGATATAATTCGATGGTTATGGTTATGGGATCTTGTATATAATCAATGGATTCTACACTAGTTAATGAATCTATTATGTTTCAGATGACAATCCTATGACCACATTTTAGGTCCTTATAATAAAAGTTATATTAATCTTTTATGTATTGTTCTAAAAGACCAAATTTTTTTTGGCCTAAAAAAAATAAAAACCATTTTTTTATATTAAAAAAGAAATTGAATACAATAAAATCAAAACGCAACCCACCACCACCAATTACCATGCACCTTTGCCTTGACCTATTATCACTTTCGACCATGGACCACCACTCACATCAACCAAATCATCACTCAAAACCGCCACACCCATACGGTAAAGTATTATAACCGTTCCAGAATATAAATCCATTTAATTTTATAGTTTTGTTCAAAATGTAAGTCTATTTAAATATTTATTAAATTTTTTTCTATCTATCTCTCATTTATTATATACTTAATTTTTTTTTTTTACTAATTTTGCATTAATACTAATGAATAGTCATTTTAGTCTTTTTAATCAAAATTAATAACAAATAAGATATTTAACTAACTTTATTAATATGTGTGAAAAAACCCAAATGGATTTACATTTTGGGACGGATGTAGTACAAAAAGCTTATGACACAGTTTGAGAATTGGATTTGGCCTGGCAGGGGAAATTATCGGGTGGTATCCATAATCCGTATCTTCATTTGAAGAAAGTTGACGGTTAAATAAATGTGTATCACAATTTATATCTGGTTTTGAAACAGACAGTGCAGATCATGTCACACGGCTTCACTCCGTATATGACATGTGCACCTAAGAATTTCTTGCCTGGTTGGACATGCAATATTGCGCTTCTTGATATATAAGAATCATGGTTCGATTACCATCTACGTCTCCGATATAATAAAATTTTCCCTTCCAATTCTCTAATTACAAAAACAACAACTTATGACACGGTCTCAAAAAGAGTACGGAGGTCCATTATATTGCGTTGTACCATAAAATCGTTGATACAACCTTCATAATGTTGTACCATAAAATTTTTCAAATAACAATAATGTTGTTTATCTAGAAGATACAAAGTGAAACCCCTTTTTCTCCTTTATGAATGTTGTATTATAAAATCTTTCAAATAGCAATAGTGTTTTTTTTTTCTAGTGTGCAAAGCAAAACCCTTTTTTCTCCTTTATGTTTTATAGATCAATCACTACCGCAAGTTGTGTTCCAGAAATTTTTTTCCGTTTACGCATCAAAGCAAATTCAAAGATCCTAGTAAACATATTAGTAGTGTTTTTACATTCTCAACAATAAAACTATATCGTTTTATTTTTTTTTCCAGATATCACTAGAGACACTAACCCAATTGACGATGCTGAAAATCGTCGGGTATCAATCTGGACCGTTTAATCTAGGGTAATATGAATGATGGATGGTTTTTTGGGTGGATTTAGACTGAGCTTGTAAGTTATTCTCTCAAGTTGCCTACGTGTCCTGTTGATTATTCAGAAATCAAGTCTTTCGTAGTTCCTTAGTGATGTATATATAGGGGACGATTTATCCCTTTCATTGTTCTACAATGATTCGTATTAATTCTCCCTAAGGATAATCACATGCATATCCCTATAATTTAGGGATAATTATGGATATATTTAAATATCAAGATTAGAGTCTTTATGACACAAGATTCTTTCCTTATTTATCTTTGACTATGAGCACGTGGGCTATAAGTCGGGGATGCTCAGTCCGACGTGCGTCGAGCCCCGAGGCCTTTATGGCCAATCTGAGGTAGCTCCTCTTCCCCGGCCTTGACCGACCTGCGGTAGCTGGTGGAGGTATTCATGCCGATCTCCCACCTGGGGTTTTAGACCTACCCCTCGGCACGTCTTTGGGGCCCCTGGTCCTTATTATTTATTAATTCCCTCTCTTCAATTAATGGTTAGCCAATATAAAGATGACATGTGGCGAGGCTTACTTCGACCCTCATCATAAGCCCTCAGATCTGACTGAACTACTCGTTGTGAGGTCAGATCTGTTAGAGGTGTTGTTCGGCCACTCTCATCTAGACTTGTAGAATTTTACAAGGACCTACTCTGCCAGGTGGCAAAGTTAATGTTATGATGCTGTCATCCGTGCCCACGTCTTGTGAAGTGGAACGGTTTTTGAGAACGTTACTGCAGCTCCTTGGTTAGTGCCTTCTGCGGTAGCTTTCGCTTCAAGGCTCCTGCCGAGCCGCCCCAGGTCAATGCTTCTGTGGAGAATCTTACTCCTGCTACGAGTACGGCGAACTCGGCCACTTAATGCTTCTTAGGTTTTTGAACTTGCATTTCGTTTATGATTCATTGTATTTTTACGAGCCCGATCTGCGTAGCTCAGCTGGGGTCCCTATGGGGACTTCGGAAGTTTACTTCGCAAAGTTAGGGAGCCTAAAATGTGGAGCCCGAAAAATTTATGCGGCATGCGGACTTGTGCGAGTCTGACCTGTAGACTGGCTGTTTAGAGTTAGCCCGACCTGCAGAGCTCAGCTTTGCAAGCGCATTGAGCCTGACATCCAGTGCTCTGAATTTCTGTCCGTCGTGTGGACTTGCTTTCTGAGGAGTCTGACCTATGAAGCTCGGTTTGAGTTTATTTGTGAACTAACTTTGTCCCGCAAACTTAATGAGCCTGGCCTGTAGAGCTCTGAAATTGGATCCGTCCTGCGGGTTATTGCTCGAGTCCGTCCTGCGGACTGATTTTATGATGAGTCCGACCTGCGGAGATCGGTTTGAGTTCGTCAACGAACTAAGGAAGTTTGGTCTACAAAATTTATGGGGGCTGAGCTAGAGAGCTCATACTTTAGTCTGTCCTGCTGACTGGGCTAGTTTGTCATATAAACTTGGCGTGTCCGACCTGCGAAGGTCGATTCAATGTGTCTGACCTGAAAACTTTGTTGAGTCCGACCTGCGGAGTTCTGAAAGTTGATGTCTGTCCTGCAGACTTAAGCAAAGTTTTCGAGTCCGACCTACGGAGCTCAAGCTTCAGAGTCCGACCTGCGGAGCTCAAGTTTTGGAGTCTGTCTTGCAGACTTTGGAGAAAAACTTCCAAAATTTTCAAGTACAATATTTTAATATATGCAAATTAATTGCAAGTTCTCTTGCCTTAATTTTATTTTCATCACTTACCTGAAGTACTCTGATCCGCAGTGAAGTGTCTTGCCCCCCCAGTATGCCATGCATTAACTCTTAGTTTTTTGAATGGCATACTTAGTAGCGTATGTAGATTTTTGCCTCTGAAAATTACCTGCAGGGCTCTGCAATTCGATATCTGTCCTGCAGACTTAGGAAGTTTGATTGTTGCAAACTTGCTGAGTCTGACTTTCAGAGCGTAGTTCAAGCGGAGTTCAGTTGGTCTGCTCTGCAAACCTAATAATTTTGACAGAGTTGGTCCTGCGAACTTTAATGAGTTTGTCCGTTGCAAACTTTATTTATTAATTTTGTGAAGCTTAGTTCGTCTGTCTTGCAGACTTAATTTTTTTTATTTTAATTTTTAGTCTGTCCTGCAGACTTTGGAAAAAAGTTCCAGTAATTGTAACATGTACAATGTTTTTGCAATATCTTATTAAGTTTTATTGGTTGTTGCAAACTTGCTGAGTCTGATTTACAGGGCTCAGTTCAGTGTCTGTCCTGCAGACTTAGTTAATTGGGTCTGATCTGCAGACTAAATTTTTTGGAGTCTTCTCAGACAGACTTAATTTTCTGGATTATGCTCAGGCAGACGTAATTTTTGGATGTTGGCTCGGGCATACTTAATTTTCTGGCAGACTTAATTTCTTGGAGTCTAATTATTATTATATTTTTTTAGTCTGACTTGTAGACTTAGTTTTTTTTGAGTCTCAGGTAGACTTAATTTTTTGAGTCTGACTTGCAGACTTAATAAATTTGACCGAGTCCGATCTGTGGAGCTCAGTTGGTCTGTCCTGCAGACCTAATAAATTTGACTAAGTCAGACCTGTAGATCTCAAGTTTTTGTCCATCCTGCGGACTTAATAAGTTGGTCCTTTTCCAATTTTTGATTCCGACCTGTGGAGCTCAGTTCGATAAGTCTGACCAGCAAACATTGTAAAGTCCGACATGTGGAGCTCTATCTTTGGAGTCCGATATGCGGATTTAGTGGGTTTGTCCTTTGCAAACTTATCGAGTCTGACCTGCAGAGCTCATGTGCTGAGTCTGACCTGCAGATCTCAGTTACTCCGTTCTGCAAACTTAATAAAATTTGCTGACCTATGTTTGCTGAGTCCGACCGGCGGAGCTCAAATGTCAGTTTTAATGATTTGAGAGAAGTCCGTTCTTCAGAGCTCGGCTTGTCTGTCTTGTAGACTTAATGTTTTTGCTGACATATGTTTGCTGAGTCCGACCGGCGGAGCTCAGATGTCAGTTTTAATGAGCGGAGTCCGTTCTGCGGAGCTCGGTTTGTCTGTCTTGCAGACTTAATTTTTGGAGTCTGCTTAGGCAGACTGAATTTTTTGGGGTATGCTCAGACAGACTTAATTTCTTGGGGTCTGCTAAGGCAGACTCAATTTTTTGGGTCTGCTCAGGCAGACATAATTTCTTGGTTCTGCTCAGGAAGACTCAAATTTTTGAAGTTTGCTCTGACAGACTTAAATTTTTGGGTCTGCTCAGGCAGACTCAATTTTTGGAGTCGACTGCGGACTTAACTTTTTGGGTCTGCTCGGGCAGACTTAATTTCTCGGGGTCTTCTCAGGTACACTCAATTTTTTGGAGTCTGATCTGCAGACTTAATTTTTGGGTCTGCTCAGGCAGACTTAATTTCTTGGGGTCTGCTCATACAGACTCAATCTTTTGGAGTCTGACCTGCAGACTTAAATTTTTTGAGTCTGTCAGGTAGACTTTGTTTTCTTTTGGGTCTGGCCTGCAGATTTTATTATTTGGAGTATGCTCAGGCAGACTTGATTATTTGGGGTCTGCTCAGGCAGACTTAATTTTTTGGTCATATCAAAAATTGTATAAGTACAAAAATTATAGTATATGAATTTTTTTGCAAGTTACCTTGTTTTTTCCGGTTATTTTCCTTGCAAAATTTTCGGCTGTATGTTCATCTGATCTGCTCTTCCAGCCCTCCAGTATACCATGCAATAACTTAATAGTTTTTGGATGGCATACTCAATTTAAAGCATTTGCCTTAGCATTTTTCTTCTTCTTTGATGCTCCGATGTCCATCCAGCGGATTTAAATAGGTTATCCTTTATAAACTTTATAGAGCCTGAACTGCAGAGCTCAGTTGGTCAGTCCTGCGGACTTAATCATTTCAGCCTAAGTGAACTTAGAGCCTGACCTGCAGAGCTAAGTTGGTCCGTCTTGTGGACTTAATTAGTTCATCATTTGTGAACATAGAGCCTGGCCTGTAGAGCTCGGTTGTTCCGTTGTGCGGACTTAATTAGTTCATCCTTTGTGAACTTAGATCCTGACCTGCAGAGTTCGGTTGGTCCGTCATGCGGACTTAATTAGTTCATCCTTTGTGAACTTAGAGCATGACCCGTAGAGCTCGGTTGGTCCGTCATGCGGACTTAATTAGCTCATCCTTTGTGAACTTAGAGCCTGACCTGCAGAGCTCGGTTGGTCCGTCCCGCGGACTTAATTAGTTCACCATTTTTGAACTTAGAGCCTGACCTGCAGAGCTCGGTTGGTCCATCCTGCGGACTTAATTAGTTCATCCTTTGTGAACTTAGAGCCTGACCTGCAGAGCTCGGTTGGTCCGTCCTGCGGACTTAATTAGTTCATCATTTATGAACTTAGAGCCTGACCTGCAGATCTCAGAAGTTATGTTGAGTCAGAAGATGATGCCGAGCTGAGCTCGGTCTTATAGAATATGATGCCGAGTGAGCTCGATCTTATAGAATATGATGCCGTGTTATTAAGCGGACGGTCTTATGATGTACTGATAAGAAAAGCTCACCCCGCCACGTTCATTAAGGAGAGTTCCAAAATAAGATAGCTCGACCTGCCATGTTCGGTAGGGTGAGTTCCAAAACAAGAAGGCTCGTCCCGCCACGTTCGGCAGGGAGATTTTCAAAAATAATATAGTTCGACCCGCCATGTTTGGTAGGGTGAGATTCATAATAAGATAGGTCATTTAAGTTGTAAAAACGGGAATAAATTTCAATGAGGGCTCGTACCTGGACATCTTGTAATGAGAGAGCTCGCTGATAGAGAGCTTGTAATTAGAGAGCTCGTTTTGAGAGCTCATACCGGAGAGCTACTGTATGTCCTGCAGACTTAGAGAGTTTGTCCTTTGCATCTTTCCGGGGACGATCATGCATCTAAACGGACTCCGATCGGCACGAAATTTGGAGGTCTTGTTTGACCCTCCTTATTCTTCAATCTGAACGGTGGTATTTTTTTTCCAACGGTGAAATCTCTGGCAATAAGCCTCCGATCTGACTGCTGCATTTTTGGTGATACAACAGCAACTGTCCGGCACGCAATTTGGAGGTCTTGTTCGGCCTTCCTTCTTCTTCAATATGAACGGTGGAATTCTTGTTCCAATGGTGCAAAAATCCGGAAATAAGCCTCTGATTTGACTGCTGCGTTTTTGGTGATACGAAAGCAACTTTCCGGCGATGATCGGACATTCAAACGGACACCGGTCGGCACAAAATTTGGAGGTCTTGTTCGTCCCTCCTTCGTCTTCAATCTGAACGGTGGAATTCTTGTTCCAACGGTGCAATATCTGGCAATAAGTCTCGATCGATTCGTTGCATTTTTTGGATCGTTGTGTGTTTGTGATACAAAGAAGCAACTTTCCGGCGAAGACCGGGTATTTAAACGGACTCCGACCGGCATGAAATTTGGAGTGTTTGTTCGTCCCTCCTTTTTCTTCAATCTGAACGGTGGAATTCTTGTTCCAACGGTGAAATCTTTGGAAATAAGCCTCCGATCTGACAGTATTTTTGGCATTGTTTTTGCCATTAACTTGATCACGAACAACCTCGGCCCTTATTCTAGCGCCAATTGACGATGCTGAAAATCGCCGGGGTATCAATCTGGGCCGTTTAATCTAGGGTAATATGAACGAGGGATGATTTTTTGGGTGGATTTAGACTGAGCTTGAGAGTTATTTCTCTCAAGTTGCCTACGTATCATGTTGATTATTCAGAAATCAAGTCTTTCGTAGTTCCTTATAGTTGTATATATAGGGAACGATTTATCCCTTTCCTTGTTCTACAAGGATTTATATTAATTCTCCCTAAGGATAATCACATGCATATCCCTATAATTTAGGGATAATTAAGGACATATTTAAATGCCAAGATCAGAGTCTTTATGACTCAAGATTCTTTCCTTATTTATCTTTGACTATGAGCACGTGGGCTATAAGTCGGGGATGCTCAGTCCGACCTCCGTCGAGCCCCCGAGGCCTTTATGGCCGATCTGAGGCAGCTCCTCTTCACCAGGCCTTGACCGACCCGCGGCGGCTGGTGGAGGTATTCATGCCGATCTCCCACCTGGGGTTTTAGACCTATCCTTGAGCACGTCTTTGGGGCCCCTGACCCTTATTACTTATTAATTCACCGTCTTTAATTAATGGTTAGCCAATATAAAGATGACACGTGGCGATACTTATTTCGACCCTCATTACCAATCCATAGCCATGTAAATCCGCCCCTGACTACCACAATCAGTAGTGAACACCCAATACGATTTCGTTGATATTATTTCATTGCATGATAAGCTTATAAATGTACTTTGTGCTGTTTCTTGAGAAATTTTTCTTTGGTAAAGATTGAATTTATGTGACGTCGTCATGATCGTAAACTGTAATTAATAATTTACGATACGTGATCAAGATCATGTCAGATCATTCATCATATTTCAATTTTCTTTTCCTTTAAATCCAAATGGATTAAGTAATGGTGTAGAAGAAAAGAAGTTTTTGTGTGGTATATCCATATGCACCTAATTGATCGATAAACAAATTTGAATCACATAATTTAAATTTTATTTAAAAATATAAGGTGTACTATATGTGAGAGTGCAACAATAACTTCGCGTTGAAGAATCTAACCATCTCCCAAATTGACATTGTTTAATGTTTATGAACAACTTGCATTGCATGCCATATAAAGCAAAAGACTTTGTTTGTTCCTTCTTTTTCTTTCATGTGCAACTTGTTTTTGCAAGTGGGCTACTTGAAATATATAGCTGTGTTTACATATTCACCAACATAAAATATATTCTTTTCCTTGCTCCTTTTTTCTCTCTTGGGATTTTCCCAAGGTATCTAAACTTGTTCTAATATATTTCCTTATAAGAATATACAACGAAAACTTGTAGTATAACGAAAACGCGTATTTTATTCACATCATAAATTTACTTTTGAGTGTCGTAAATATATTAAAATAAATTCTAACATATATAAATATGATTTTTTTTTTAACGAATATAAATATGATCTCATTAGCGATGTTGTGGAGTCAATAAAATCCACCAATGATAAATGTGTCTTTATTTTTTTATTATGATAGGATGTTCGTAAAATTTGTGGATTTAGAAATGTAATTGAGAGAGAGAGCCAAAATGAAGAGTGACAAAACTCTTGTCATTTTTAATAAAACTTAAGTGGTGGTGGAGATATAATTTTTTTATCGGAACGATGTATTTTTACTTTTAAAATATAAATATCATTTATATCTCGATAGCTTCTTAATTTATTTATGTGCTCTGTCTGGATCCGTCAATGACTATCCTCCCTTGAATTATTTTTTTTTGGTGTTTCATTGAAATAATATATAGTTTTCTAGTTGAAATTTTCTGAAGCGGCGGCAGGATTTTTAACATAGGGTTATAAATTTGTCAATTTTTTTTCCGTATCCATATATTTTGATATTCAATTCTATACATATAATTATGGGGCAATAGATAAAAACAGAGGATCAATACATTAAAATGAGGAGGTCAATTTCACATATATGTGTTTATAGAAAAATTCTCTATTGGTTATACATAATATTTTTATTTTAGGGGGTCGGCCGCACCCTCATCCGTCTATGTACAGTCGCCCCTGTGTGCATATAATAAACTTTTTATGTGGCTTCTATTCGCAGCATGAAATTGCTTAGGGTATCATATATATATATATATATATCGACTTGGGGCAACACAAAAATACTCTTAGCTCAAAAATGTTAAAAAACTGTCGGGTAGAAGTGTCACCGCTACTGATTTTCGATATACATGAGAAACTTTGCCACCACTAACATTTCTTACCATCACCACTCGTACTTATGTTCCTTTCAGTACCGGTGATTTTCCTCGAGAAATTATACAATCAGATCACTGTAGGGACCCTTATTTCATGTCAGGTCGGTTCAGACCTGACATTTTTTTTGAGTCCCCCGTTGAATCTTCAACGGGCTCGTGGAATTTTTCACGAGCCAAAAAACCGCCCCATGGAAGTTCAGGGCCAGAAGTTGAAATTCCACGTGGTCACGTGGACAATAAAAGGAGCGCCCTGTGAAAAATAGAAATGCAGCGTTGAAATTCAGCGAGCCCGTGAATCTAAAAACATTTAACAGAGCCTGTTCTCCTTCTTCCTCCTCACTTCGTCATTTTGCATCTGATAAAAAAAAACGAAGAGCCCCCACAAACACAAAAAATAAACACACACCCCCACATCTGTTGAATCATTTCACAGGGAAGGGATTAAGGAACGTGGAAGGTGATTTGAACGAGTTTCATTTCATTGCGTGGAATTGGAACAGGCAAGTGATTGAAGCTTTCTATCATACAACAATGGCCGTTATTAATTTAGAATACTATCATCTAATAAGCCATTTACTCTTTATTAGTTTTAATTTCGATCAAATTTTCCCCAAACCCTATGAGTTTACGTTTATTTCTGTGTTACAAAAAAAAATGGAAATTGTGTGTTATTTTTTTTCTTCAAATTTTGTAGAAATGATACTGTAGAATTTTTTATATTGTAGAAATTTTGATTATATGATATTGTAAAAAAATACGAGTTATGTTTTTTTTTTTTCGTACAAAAGAAAAACCGAAAATGTAATGACACTGTTATTGATGTTTGTAGAAATTTTGATATTGTAAAATTTTTGATTATTTGATATTGTAGAAATTTTTTAGAATGAAATGAATGTATGATATGATAATGACATTGTTATTTTTAGAATTGATATTGTAGAAATTTTGATATTGTAGAAATTTTGATATTGATATTCTGTGTATGTTATGGGTTGTTTTGAAGTTGAGTAGTATAAATCTCTAGTATGAAATGCCTTAGTTAATTTTGAAATGTGTATGAAGAAATTTTGATATGGTAAAAATTTTGATTATAGATAAAAGAGACAGGTACCAAATCCCTATGCCATTGATTGTACGGGAAGGTAAGGCGAACTTAGGTAGCTACTGAAGCTTCTTATCTCTCAATAGCGTACCAAGAGGTTTTGTAGCAGTTTTAGTCTACGAGTAGGCGGATCAATATCGGAATCTAGACCCATAGCCTACAAAAAGCATAGGTAGCGGCACCGGTACCAAAGAAGCATCATCTTAGCTGGATCGATAGGCAGATTCCTTCGTGATCCCTTCGCCCAGCTCCATACGTAGATTCACTAGTGACCTTAGCTTGGTTCCACATGTCCTGGTGTAGATTTTGTATGTATGTTATAGGTTGTTTTGAAATTGAGTAGTATAAATCTAGTGTGAAATGCCTTAGTTAATTTTGAAATGTGTAGTATGATACAACTTTAGTTTTGAAATAACACTCGAATAAATTAATTGTTACGGGCAATCACAATCAAAATGCCATAATTTTATAAGGAATAAATTTTGAATTTAAAAACAAGAAACAAACGACAAATAAATGTTGTTTGAAATTCCCAAAAAAATAAAATTTCGACATATTCTATGGTACGCCTCGACCTGATGAGGTTCATAGAAATGCATGCATCCCTAAGGTGTTTTCGAATCCTTCTGATCCGCTGTGTCGGACTAATCTCCATGCATTGTATTGGGGCTCCTTATATAGCGTAGGTCGTAGAAAATTTTATTAGGTCTGCTCAATAGAGCATCTTTTCCGTTCTCAGCAGCTCGGTAAAGCCTCCGCCGGAAGTGAGTCATCCGTTAGATCGAAAATCTAAGCTATGTTCTGTTGGCTCTCTCTAGCATCTGATCTCCCTCGTCATCATCAAATATTCTATGACGCTGGTAAAAACAATCTTCTCTTCTATTACCCCCATCTACTGTTACAACACAACACAACACAACAAAACTTGAAAAATAAACCTAACCATGTGTGTGTGTGTGTATGTATGTATATATGTAAGTAGTATATATGTATGATTTCTCATTTATATATGTTGATTAGACCTTATACAGAAGGATGATAGGCGACTTCTTTGTACCTTCGCCAACGCGGACGATATATCCTTTCTTTGTAGGTGTTTGTGCAAGATTTCAATCAAAACCTAAAGAAAGTCATTTAGGTGCAGTCAAAAGTGTTCTCAAGTATCTAAAAGAGACTTTGGGAGTAGGGATATGGTATTCAAAAGATGGAAGTTTCAAGGTTATATCCTACTCAGATTCTGATTATGCTAGATGCAAGATTGATAGAAAAAGCACCACAGGAACCTGTCAGTTAATGGGAAATAGACGGTTTCCTGGTTTAGCAAGAAACAGAATTCTATATCAACTTCCACTGCTGAAGCTGAGTACATTGCTGCTGGAAGTTGCTGTGCACAAATACTGTTGTTAAGACAACAGTTAAGGGATTATGGAATTGAAGAAAGAGAAATTCCTATAATGTGTGACAACACAAGTGCAATTGCTATCACAGAAAATCCTATTTTGCACTCAAGAACCAAACATATTGATGTGAGACATCATTTTATAAGAGATCGTGTTGAAAAGAAAGATGTGGTGGTTCTCTATATCCCTACTGAAGATCAACTTGCTGATATTTTCACTAAACCATTGGTTAGTGAAAGATTTGCTAAACTAAGGACTGAATTTGGAATTATAAAAGTTGAGTGATATAATCTTAATCAGTAGTGAACTGGAATTCACCAAGGGGATTAGTCTTTGCTATGTTGGGTGAGCTCACTTAGCAGATTAGTCATTCGTATCAACAATTCCATGTACTTATGTTTGGACAATTGAGCAAATGAAGTTGCCAAGGGGATTGGTCTTTGTCATGTTGGGTGAGCTCACTTGACAGATCAGTCATTGGTATTAAACTTCATCTTGTATTATCAATTGGACAACACAAAAGGATTTAAGCATCAACGAGTATCTCTCGCGGCGAGGCCGCCGAGACTTTCGTCGACGAGCCGCCGAGCCAAGTCTACTGATGACAAGGCTGCTGAAGGAAACGTTACACAGTCAAACTTACTAAAGTCAAAAAGCAATTGGCGGGATATTTATTCTATCCTTATAACCGTAGTTACACGATCTGACGGTTACTCAGTTTGTATGTTAGTCCCTACTAGGTCAGTAGGGCTTTTTACTTCGGGCTGAACCCATCCAAATGCCAGTTTAGGGGTCATTGGGACGCTCGTCCAGCTGAAAACCCAACTTTCTGAATGAAGTGTCAACTCCGTAAATGCCCGTTTGGGATAGGCAAACGCCAGTTTGAGGTCGGATTACTGCAAACGCCGGTTTGGGGTATGGCAAACGCCAATTTTCCTTGACTTCACTTCAAACTTGGCTTTTCTTCCACTTTCATTCAAATCTCGTGCCACGAACATGTCTCTTAGTCCAAAACATCGCCTTCCGGGTCCTCGAGTCACCTAAGTCCTGCAATAACATAGACAAACAAACACCACGCGTAATTCCGCAAGACAAAAGTGCTCAGAAAAGAGTCAAATATCATTAAAAAGGCGGTGTTTACTATCGATGTGACAGTTTAACTCCCCGTGCATACAACTCCTGATATTACTCTCAAACAGGTCTATATCTACCCATAACATGCCAATAAAGTAATAAACGGTGGTTAAACTGCACACCAAAGTACAGTAAAGTTGACTCTCATCAACCACCCCACACTTAGCCTTTGCTCGTTCTCGAGTAAATTAGGCGCTCTAAAACAGACCATGGGATCAACTTTACGAAACATGCATAGCACTCACGACATCAAGGCAAAAGTAAAGTAGATACTGAATGTACACCACTTGACTCTATCTTACCACGAAAACGAAGTGTGTGTGATATAAACCGAGGGCTACACTCAAAATGATCACCGGCTTTGAATACCGGCCAAATGACTACACACAGCTCATGCCGGGCTAGAATCTCCACTAATCGAGGCAACAGAGGCTAATTACGGTCAAGTAGGACTTGAAGGGTTATAATGTCAAGCTCGGGACGGGGTTAATCGAAAGGAAATTTTGGGACTGGAGAAAGAGAAAAACATGAGTGAACCTAATCATTTCATGTATTCTTGCTTTGAAAACAGACCAAACCACACCAAAACTCCTTCGATTCTTTATGTATACCTTAACAAACAAACTCCAACCTTAACATCATACTTTTATTTACTCAAAACATCCTTCTTAGACTCATTTTTCTTGAACTTTATTCAACTTTCAATATTTCATTTTTCTTCATTTTCTTTTCATTCTTTTTTTTTCCTTTTTTTTTCAATTTTCTTTCCCGAACCACAAGCCTCACAATACATTCCTCGAGCTCCTCCCCTTCATATACTAGCTCGTACTAACTAACTCCTCTCGAAGCACGCACCATCTCCCACCCCACACTTGCTTTAGCAAGTGTGTCTAAAGTAACGACTAAGTCCACTCGTAGGGTGATCAAAAGAAACGTGACCAAAAATAAAGCTCAGGGTTAGGGTAATACAGGCTAAGTAACCAAAACGGCTCATTTCGGACGGTGGTCAGACCGTCCTATCAAGGCTTAGAGGGGTTACGAGGGTATAATGTTGGGATTTTGGCTTATTTGGCTCTGGCGGGTCAAAGAAGCGCCATGACTCTCATCCCGTATCCGGCCTAGGTCAACCTTTCTATTTCGCCTCGAAACTAGTGGTATAAGTGTGTATAGCAACCAGACTAAGTATAACCAAGGTCTACGCGCATTAAAAGGGGTTCGTATCGTGATGAAGTAAAATTGCCCCGCACACATTACTCGACTACTAAGACATCTACCAAATCCATCGTGAGAAACATGCATATAACGCGGTGTCAAACCGTGAAAAGTTTTAAAATTTAAGCCACGAACTGACTCGAAAACGGACATTAACTAAACATATCACAATTAACGGCATATTTATCAGTCAAAACAATAAAGCTAAGTCGTATCCACCCCCACTTCGAATGAAGCATTGTCCTCATTGTGTGAATGAGATAGAAAGAAGACTTAGCCTGAAAACCCGGCAGAAAGGCGCTATCGACTCCCGTAACAGCCTCGTGTAAGCGCGACCCGAATCCCTATACCACAATAGACAGAAACAATGCAACACATGCACGGGACTCGGTCCTCGTGCCAAAATACCGAAAAGGGATAAGTGGTATAATAGTATTAAGGCCATGTCACGTCAGAAAACTCGATATGCAATGTGTAACGCACATATTGGATTGCTATAGATGGATAAATAACCCAAACGGGTAAAGCACAGAACATCTACGCATAAAAAGAAAAGCCACAGAGGTTCAACATATAGAAATGATCCAAAATGCGTACAAAGAAAACCAAACACGAACGACAGTAGTAGTATGCCTTAAGGCTTACAAAAATCAGCAAAATATCAAAGTGTAGCCTCTCGAACACTAAAAGTATCATCAAATCAAAAGCACAAATGTGCTAGACAACTCTTACGAACCCGAACACCGGGCACAGACGATATAAGGAACAACATAAAAATAAGAAAATCACGTCTATCCGGTTGCATCATCATCAAGGCAAGAACAAGTAGCATATACTCATATACTCCTAGATTCCATATCATCCAAAACAGTGTTATTATGGTGGGGTTACCTCCCGCCAAGCTCCTTTGTTTGACGTCGTTGGCTCGACCGGATGACGCTCAACTGAATCAACTCAAAACAACCTCAAATAACATACCCAATAAGCATATAGCATGTCAACCAAATTCAGCATTCGTAAGTTTGAACATGCCCAACGATATACCTAGTGCAAACATCAAAAGATTCGAACTAGTGAACGGCTTACCTCTTGCAACTTGCACCGCTTTTTCCTGCCACCTCACACTTTCTTTCTTTTCCGGCTTTTTAGATGGCTTCCCTTTAGGTTTCTTATGATCAGGCGGTTTATCAATCCGCAACTTCCCCAGCTTTGGGAGCACCGGTGCAACGGGCGATTCCGATTTACTCTTCGTCTCGATCTTGCCCTGATCGACGACTTCTCGTACTTTCACCGCATCTCCTTTCAATGAACACTGACTGTCCTGCATGTCAGTACGCACCACAACACATGAAAACAATGATTCTATGTATAAATATTCATCAGCTATAGCTTGACGACCTCTATCCTTGTAGACATTTAAACGCTCTCTCTCGCCCCCAAATCCAAACAAAATATCTCCACTCTTTACTCCTAATTGAGCATCACTAGTGGTCAAAAAGGGACGACCTAACATGACAGAGGTCCTAGAGTCCATCTCCATGTCAATAATCACAAAATCCACAAGGAACACGAACTTGCCTACCTGGACTAGCACATCTTCAGCTACCCCCAACGGTTTCCTCACCGACCTATCAGCCATTTGTAGGGTCATTCCCGTAGGATCTAAATCACCTAACCCTAATTTTTCATAAAAAGCTTTAGGCATCAAGCTCACAGAAGCTCCTAAATCACATAAAACATTTTCAATCACTGTATTGCCTATGGTGATAGGAATGGTGAAACCTCATCTATCTCTCATCTTAGGGGGAATTTTACTGTCATAAACTGCTGAACACTCCTCCCTCAATATAACTACCTTACCCATTTTTTCTCTACTTGCCAACATCCCTTTCAAACACTTAAAATACTCAGGCACACTAGCAACTGACTCTAATAGGGGGACATTGATCTCTACCTTCCTAAGAATGTCGAGGAACCTATGCTGATTTTAGTAAGAACTGGCTTCTTATGGCCTTTAGGTGGGTATGGCAAAGTATTCTCATCAAAATCAGGAGGGGGAGGGGGCATAAAATCATACTTACCTCGAGCTTTTGGCCTTGGGGGCCCAGATGTAGCTTCATGTCTCGTTGCTGGCTTGCTCGGTTCCTCCTCTTTTATATCCAAAACTATGAAATCCTGCTTCTCCATTGCTTCAGCTCTCTTGGCTTGAGCTGCTTTCTCTCTCTCAGCTTCCATTGCTCTCTCTTTCCTAGCAATCGCGAGATCTCTCTTAGCAACAACTAACTCTCTTCTCACAGCTTCCAACTCAGTTTCCATTATTTCTCTCTCTGCTGCCTTAGCTTCATCCTCTTCATCCAAATATTTCTTTGCTTCGACTACTCTCTTTGGCTGGTCCACTCCCAATTCTCTACCACTTCTAGTGAATATTGCATTCACTTGTCTCGGGTTCTGCTCAGCATCACTCAAATTCTTCTTCAGTGTGTTCGTGATTTGCCCAACTTGGGTTTCCAAATTCCGAATGGCGGAGTGAGTGGCCACTTTTTGCTCTACAGCATTCTTGTTCAACTCAGCTACAATCCTATCTAGTCTTTCCAGGAGTATCTCAGCGGGCGTCTTCTGAACACCAGAATTGTTTGATTGCTGATTATTTTGATTGCTCTGGTGCAGATGAGCATTCGAATGCTGATAAGTCCCAGAATTATTATTCCTTGGCTGGCTTGGTTGCTGATTATTATTTCCCTGCTGCCCTTGATTCTGGTTCCAACTCTGATTATTACCCCAATTTTGACTCTGGTCCTGATTCTGGCCCCAATTCTGATTCTGCTGTTGTTGGTGGCCCTGTTGCTGAGTTTGCTGATTTTGGCTGCTTTGCGAATTTTGGTAGTTGCCTTGGTTCTGATTCTGGTATGAATTCTGATTCTAGGGATTCTGGTTCCAAGGTTGGTTGTATGAGCTTTGGTTTTGCCTAAAACCTTGGTTCTGATTATTGTTACGATTCCAGTTCTGATTCTGCCCCTGATTCCAACTTTGATTCTACTGATTCTGATTCCACTGCCCCTGATTCCCTTGTCCAACATAATTCACATCATATTGTTGTGAATCATCACCCATACCATAATCCAATTGCCGCCCTTGCTGATTGTCGAAATTCTGATTCCACTTTTGCTGGCCAAACTCTTGCTGATTCATACTCACTGCCCCGTTGCATACACATTCATCTTTTGCTGATCATTCTGGTTTCCAAATTGTTGTTGTGCTGGAGTAGGTGGTAATTGTTGTGGATAAGTGGCATTTTTCGATGATGTACATTCCATGGCAGAATGTGCACCTCCACAAAGTTGGCATTGATGTGCCATCTTTCTTTGAAACTCCAGTTTGTCCATCTTTAGCACCATTTCTTGCATCTTGTCATGCATGGCAGATTCTCTTTCGAGGTCTTCTTTCAACGATTTTACACTTTCCATCGGTGCTTTCTTCTTCTTTCTACTGGACCCCCATTGTCCTTCCCCATCTGCCGCATTCTCAATCTGTCTCATAGCTTGTTCTGGCGGCAGATTCATGATATCTCCGCCATTAGCGGCATTCAGCTTGTTTTGGTCCACTGGCTCTATGGCCCTGAATAATATAATGACTTGCTCAACAGTAGAAAAATCGTGTGGAGGGCATCTCTTCAGTAGACCCCTAAACATCTCATATGTCTCTTTTAGTGTCTCTCCCTCGAGACCATCAAATGAAGAGATTTCTTCCTTAAGATCGAAAATCTTCGCCGGAGGAAAATACTTCCTCAAAAACACTTTCACTACATCCGCCCATGTATGTAACGAGTCATTAGGTAAAGAATCGTACCAATCCTTAGCAGCTCCTCTCAGTGCAAACGGGAAGACTATCATCTTTATTGCCTCGTCGCTAACCCCATTATATCTCATCGTCCCACTGATGAGAGACAAATTAATGATCATTATTACGACATTTTACCCCAATATTGATACCACTTTGAGCATTATTGTACCAATTTAAGTCAATAATTACTTAATTTTATCCAAATATATAAATAGTGGTTATTATATAAATTATCGTATTTTTATAAGTTTTTATAAGTTTTGTACCGGTTTAGTAACCGGAGTGTCGTGTCAGATTTACACGGGTATTTGTGGTATTTTTATTGCAAAATTATGATAAACCAAGACCCCGAGTAACGACATTTATTTTTGAAGTCATGATCATATCTTATGAAGGTTATACGAGAGTGTCACTAAGTCAAGTGGTCAAGTGGTCAATCGATTCGATTTAGTGGAAATCGAGAAATATCTTCGACGAACGAATGGCCCATCAAAAAAAAATTTTCTGAAGAAGAGTCCTTCATGAAAGTTGTAGATCATTCAACGAGCTTTCCAATGCATCTTGAATCATGTCATTTGGAGATCTAGAACTCAAGATATGAATTTTAGAAGTTTTATTTCAAAATATAAAATTATATCCGGAAATTGGATAATTAAGGGGGATGAATGCAATCATTAGCCCGGCCCGGTCCGGCCCTTACCCGGCCCAGTCCCCCCCCCCCCCCCTTTGTAGCCTATATATACATGCTTCATTAGACTAAATGAAGTTGCCCCTCTTCTTTCCCATTTCCTTCTTTCTTCTCGTCCATCCTCTTCTTCTTCTTTTTATTTTTTTTTAGATCATATATATATATATATATATATATATATATACACACACACACACACACTACATATATATATATATATATATATATATATATATATATATATATATATATATATATATATATACGTGTCTATATACGTTAGATATCTATCTATATATCATCTTCTTCTCTTCTCGTTGATTTTTATTTTGGGCCCGTATGTATACATATGTCTATGTATGTATATATATGTTTTTATATATATAAATAAAGTAGTACCGTTGTAATGCTCGAGAGGATTATCCGAGAAAGTTATAGTGAAGAAGTTGCTATTTTCAGAGGATACGGCTTTGATCTGCAATAATCGGGTAATTTTATCAAGTTATTACTTTTGTTGTTTATTTATATATATATATATTATATCTATCACTATGTTAAGCTAAAAATATATCTAGCCAATATATGAATCTGAATTAGTTAATCTTTTTGGTAAAATGGATGATCGACTCTGGTAAAAATGATTAAAATTAATTATGATGAATTTCTTTTTATTTGAACTTAATGTACGGATAGAAAGACCGCAGGGTAAAATTGGCCGAGTGAAAACGTGACAACGGAATCCGATTTCCTACCCGGGGGCAGATTTATCTTGGGAGAGATAAATCTTATTAAAATTGTGCTCACGATATTATTACGTTAAAATCACCTGTTTAATGAATCAATCTTAAAATTGGCCGAATGACAAAACGGGAGTGACCCATGCTTAAGATGACATTGGACAGATGACTAGACGTATGGCAATTTCATACGCTCGTGTGAGGAGGAGTTGTCAAGCTTAGGAGTACACCGGTTCATATATAATTGACCTCCTTGCATCAAGGAAAAGATCTGTCTCATTTATTTCTACAAAAAAGAGATCGTAATTCAGTAACGTATTCTTGGCTAGATCTCAAAAATATCTATATATATCGTACGTATATATATATATATATATATATATATATATATATATATATATATATATATATATATATATATATATATATATATATATATTTCTTGTTTTACTAACATCTAACTAATCTAACGATCTAACCCGATAAAACTGATAAAACTGCGACTTAGATCGAGTTAATAATAGCTTCTTGGTGTTTAACCACACTTTGAATTATGCCTTCATTTCCCTGAGGATACGACCTGACTCACCAGACTAGCACTACAATTTGACCCGGTACACTACCGGTAAGGATTGATAGCCTAGAAACAGTCCGTCACCCACAAATTTGGAGAAAATGATCCAGAAAGCTGTTCGGGTTCTCCGTTGACTTCCCGTGGAACAAGGCGTGTTCCCCCAACATGTTCAAAATATTCTGCTTTATATCCATGTTGTTGGCATTAATAGGGGTACTCGAATTGGATTATGCCCCGTGACTTCCTGTGGGTTTGTCACATAATATGGGTTTTGAAACCCCTATTGATTTCCTTGATTCTCTAGCATCTGTAGTAATCGGTTCACAGTGTCTTGGTCAAGCTCTGGTCCAAAATTCTGAGTATTATGCTCATTTTGTCCTCCCTTGTTCTGTCCAATCCCTGTCCTCTGATTAAATCATGGAGTCACCAACTGACGTAACACTGTGTTATCCTCTCTTAATGGTTCATGACGAGGGGTCCTCGGTGGTGCATGCAATGGTAGTGTTGCGTTACCACCAGTAACGTCTGAGGTTTGCCCTTGTACATTATGTTCGATTAAGGGCTCTTTGCCATCTCTATGATTTGGTGAATCTTCCATTCCTTCTGAGGATTCTGAAAGTGAGCTTTCCACTACCCTTTCTTCCTCAAATAGGGGATTCGGACTAGCGATCAGGATCTCTCCTCGGCGCTGACTGTTTCTATGACGTGCGTAAGCTTCAATCTCTTGAATTGGCTCGATGAAAGGTTCTTTAGAGCTTCGGGTCATTCACTGACAAACAAGAAACAACAAGAAAACAAAATAAAAATGACCTAAGCCCAAGCTTTCGGTCAACTTACAAGATATCAAACGTTACTCCCCGGCAATGGCACCAAAATTCTAGTGGGAGCTTTTGAGTAATAGATATTTTGTCTAATGACTACTTGAAACGGCGATTAGTTTATCTAAATATTTGGAGGAATCTCTGATATTACCAGAGAAGCGAGTATACCATGCTCAGATATAGACTAAGGCATGGTTTTGGCACTAATGCTTGGCATACCTCCCAGTGAAACGATTTCACTAAAAGGATAAACCATGGATTGCCTTATATAGTTATTGATATGATACAGTACACTGCTTAACTTAATTAAGACATTGATTGCAAAATAATGGTTTGCATTATCATGTAATACCGAGAAGTCTACCTTAGAAGATGCTTATAAATTTGTGGGTGATGAGTGAAGTACATATACTCCACTTCCGCAAATAGAGGCATTTAGTATTAGTGCTAGAAGGTAAGACTGGAGATTTTGCATACACGTTCAGATAGGGACTGTTCGTGAAATATCTTAATGCAATGAGTAAAGGTTGGATATAAGATTCTTAAGATGGGAAAGTGACGGTTGTACTGTCACAACCTTTCTGAAAGGATGCTTAAATAACAACCTTAGACCTTGAAGTACAGTTATTCAAGGAGTTATTATCTCATTTAATCAGACCATATCCAACAGTAGTTGTTGGGGGTTATTCTGATAAATACTACTGAACCAGATCAGAATGTCAATCCACCCATATGCAGTGAGAGTATGGTTTATCCATTGACTCGCTGTGATTATGCAGACTTTACAGTCTGCTGAGGGTGACTGATAACCTATGGTCCTTTTTGGAAGGGTTGTATATGATTCTGATAAAAGGAGGTTGGTTTAAAGCCATAAACCTATAAATGGAGTTTTGGTACTCCAGTTTTGTTCACAATCTTGTAGAACCACCTGAGTGTCTCAGGCCCAGTGGGAGTAATTGGATCTACGTGATGAATAGATGAATGAATGAGAAAGTTTATCTTTCAAAGCAAAGCTAAGTGGTCTATGGATAGTTCCCTGACAAGTAGAGAGTTAAACAGGGGTGATGCCCTGAAACTTTCTTACCATTCAGCCTTTTGTTAAGGGTCAAATTGTAGTGTTTTTAAGGATATATTTCACCTCAATTTCCCCCATATACGTATGATTTTCATAGAATTCGAGGTTTATAGTGAAATATTGAGTGAATGGTGATTTAAAGAGTTAAATATGAAAACGTATCAATTTATACGATTATTTGATTGTTTTATATGGTTTTGGATATTGTCACGTTTTTGTGGTGTTTGGATGCAATGTAGATACATGTTTTTGACTTGGAAGAGGATAAAGATGGAGATAAAGCTTGGAATGAAGCATTCAAGCAGCCGAACTTCCGATGCAGTTCTTGATATGATATACACTGATTTGACTCTCGACCTCAAGAGAAGAGTTGTAGTGTTTGAAGAGAGGATTCTACAGGATTTTGAATCACTTCATTCCGACTTACGAGGCCCGAGATATGAGCGTTACAAGTTTGGATAATGATGCTTTATGGTATTGGAAAATCCCGAAAAGACACGTAATACGACGGGCTAGTCAAAAAAAGGCGTTTTCTACGAAGAAGAGTCCTTAATGAAAGTTGTAGAGTTTTCCGAGAGCTTAATTATGACATTCGGATCATAATTTTTGGAGGTCTACAACTCAAGATATGAATTTTAGAAGTTTAGGCGGCGTCCGGGGAGCTAATTCACATACGAGTCTTGACTTTTCATCAAACGAACGTCCGGCGTCCGTTCACCACCGCCAAAGCTTCGGCCGACTTGATTTTTTATTTAAGCGGCTGCTCGCCCCAACCCTAAGGCATATCTTTATATCGAATTTCTCATACACAAAACACCAAGAAGCGGCCGCAACTTGGAGGTTTCAAGGCCGGTCACCCGAGCCTTGTGCTCGGGTGATCCGAGGTTAGATTAAGTTTTAGATTAGATGTTTATTTCTTTTTTCTTTCTTTCTTGCTGCGTTTTTACGAAGCTCCATGCTTGGAGGCCGAACATGTTCAACAGTTTGACTCTTTTTCATTCAGGTTTTATCTATCTTTTATTTAAGTTTATGTTGTGATCTTAATTCAAAGTTGTATCTAGTCTATTCGTTTATTCGTTTATGCAACTCATATCGGAAGATCGTTGCTTTTGATGTTTGATTTTGATGGAAGTCATGATTAGACTTAGATCACCATAGGAAAGATTAGATTTTTAACCTTGACATAACGGAAGTTGATAGGTTAATTATCTAGGTTGTTAGATTTAAAATCTTGCACCTTGGTTTGTTTGCGTCAATTCTATACATTGGAAGATGTTAGATTGATAGACGAATTATCTACGGAAGTAGTATTCATACCTTCGAGAGGTGAACCACATCTTTAGTTAATCATCATGAGATAACCTTAGATAGAGATAGAGGATTTGTTGGATTGGATGATTTTGTTTGTTCGTTGTTTGCTCTCCATGATCATCTTAATAGTTATTTTTCGTTTTCGTTTGTAGTTTAGTCTTTATTGCTTTTTATCTTTCCTGGCTTTGGACTAACAATCCTCTGTCCAGTTACTTTCCGTTCTAGATTAGGTTTAGGTTTAGTTAATAAAGAAGAGTTAATAAAATTAGGTTCAATATCCCTTTTCCCTGTGGATCGATACCCGTACTTATCCAACTTTACTAGCAACTACCCGGTATTCGGCCGGTTAGGAGGTAGTTTTGCATGGTAGTATAGGTTTATAAATTTTCTTTTGTTTTAATGATGCAAAATCTCCCCAACACCTTTCTTAATCCGTTGGAAAGCAGAAAGATTACCAAGGGTGATGCCCTGAAACTTTCTTGCCCAACAACGGAGCTTGAATTCATTTGGAACAGAAGGGTTTTAGCTCAAAGCCAATGGAAAATTGACTGCTTATGCTTATATCCATTGGTGGATCAAAGCAAACCTCAAGGTCATTAAAAGCCACATGTTTAAAATGTGTGGGCTTGACCAGAATATTGGATGAGTCTTTTATAGATCAGAAAATCAATATTGGTAAAGAGTATACGTTAGTGTAAATGTAAGGTAACACTGCAACAGTTGGAAAAAACATAGGTGTGTTATCTGAAGTCAAGAACTGACGAGCCAAAGCTTCTCTGAATCAGAGAAGTGGACTATATTCTTAGAATTTGATTCGGTCGAATTCATGAGAACAAGTTTTTTGACAGTATCCCATTCATCTTATTGTTAAGATGATGATGCATTTTTGAATGCTATATTCAACAAGAGGTTTCCTACCCAACCCTTCACGGAATAATTCTCTCAGTCTTCAGATGTAGAGAAAATGGGATAGTTTCTCTTTTGGGTAGAGAAAGTCAGATTATTAAAAGTCAATTATAGTCAAAACTTGGATTCGAGCATTGAAGGCAGTATTGTGCATCCTCAAGTTTCTTCGGTGAACGAGAAGTAATATGCTTGTGTATTCAGGTGCATACCTGAGTATTGTTGACTACACTGATTCTGTCTTACAGTCAGATTAAGGATGATCGTTAATCTCGGGCTCAGTGTTTTCTCATAGTGATGGAGTTATAGTCTGGAGCAATCCAGCACTGCTCATTTGACTCTGTTAGTCGAATACATAGCAGCTTCTGGAGTAGATAGAGAGGCAATATGGCTTGAAAAGTTCTTGGTTGTTCTGGAAGTAAGTCCAGGTCTTGGTAAGCTGATACCACTTTACTGTGAAAACAGTTAAGAGGTAGCTTACGAAAGGATTTTCGCAATCACAAGAGGTCAAAAGCATATTGAGAGAGAGTAACACCTGATCAGACAGACCGTGCAGAGAGGCGACGTTTCAGTCCTAAAGATCGCCTCGAGCCGACAACCTAGCTGATCAGTTTACCAAGTCGCGTGGCATCTAATGTCACAGATAAGCACTTGGCGGGTATGAAGTTGGGAGATATGTCTCATCTGCTTTAGAGCAAGTGGGAGAATGTTGTGGATAGAAAGAATAAGGGTGTGGTGCTCTAAAAACAATTGTTGCTTGTATTTACGGGCAAGTGGGACATTGTTGGATGTAGTGCCCGAAAGACAATTGTAGCTTGTCTATACGGGCAAGTGGGAGCTTGTTGGAGTAGCGCTCGAAAGATAATTTATGTAATTGTTTTTATAATTAATAAATGACGGATTTATTCTCATCTTATTATTTGCTTCATGCTTATAAGTAATACACTACTGAAAACCCTAAGTTGTATCATATGTAGCGATATAACTTTGTGTGTGCCACACGCGAGGATTAAGTTTATGGTGATACACTTGAACAATTAGTCCGTGGTGAACTTAATCAAAGTATGGGGTCTATTGATTAAACCACCATTAATGCGCCCAATACAATTTATGGTGTGACTGCCTTATCCGGACAATCGATATTGGTTATCTAAGTGGGGCATTTATATATGACGTAGTCATATAGGACTGGACCGATTTAATCTGTATTTCTCATATAATTCCGTTAATCTTATTAAATCAAAAGATGATCATATATGGATTAACCTTAATCTTGAAGTGATTGCATACTCATACTTGTTTCAAGATAGGGTTTGATGTGTTGGTTAAGGATTGCTAAGAGTCGCGGTCCGAATCACTTTCACGTTGGCACTATTCTTGAATGAGTGAGGAGTGTGTGTCTTACAGATATGGAATCCATTCCTTCCTGTGGGAAGTAGAAAGACAATCCCCTTATTTGTTGATCCTAGAAACTGATCGATGGCCGAGTTCGTATTGGTTATGAACTAATTGATCACTAGTGGGTTAATGGTAAATAAGGATGAGATTCAATGAAGAAGGTTTACGGAAACATTCTCACTTCATTACAAATAGTCTATGAAGGGTTAGTCTAATATAATGATTATATCAATGGACACTTATTGACTCGACTTTATGAGATTAAGTTATATCTATAATCGATAGAGTTCAGTTTCTGATTTATTGTTGCGTAATTCCGGAATTAATAAGTTGACTAGAAATATTCTGTTCGATGAATATTTTATTTATTGTAGCTACTGGTTATAGGTCTATGATCCCCGGGTTGGCTCCTAACACGCGAGTGTTTTCTCATTTTGTGGAACTCGAGAATAAATTGAATAGTTGGTCTATTTAATGAATATGCGAATATTATTTATTTGGTAAATAAAATGTAAAATAGAAAGACATTTTCTATTAAATCTAATGGCTAATGTGGCGCCACTTATCGTGCGGAAATTAGGAAAAGAAATTTTCCTAGATTATATCACATGTGTAATTAATTAATTATTTATTTGTTGGTTAATAATGGAAAGAGATTGATTTTTTGGGAATTATCTATTATTTTATGGCAAATATATTTTCCTTATAGAAAAGGGTAATTGTATTGTGAAAAGGATAACTCTTTCTTGACTAGTTAATTTCCTATAAAAAGAGAGTTTCTCCCAACACAATGATATACCAAATTTGCGCCACACTTGATAAAAAGAGAAGAAAAATTAGTTTCTTGTTCTAGCCATTAGGAAAAATCTAGGATTTTTTCTTGGAGCATATTCAAGGAGATTCTTCTACGATGATCGACGTCCACCAGTCGTCGCTTGGAGATACAACTCGGAAGATCACGGCTTCTCTCCGGTTGGGTAAATCTTCTACCTTCTTGTAGTTATATTAATTAATCATGTGAATTAAATCGTGGTAAAATCACATGCGAATTTAATTCATAGCTTCCGCTGTGCATGATCGAACGTCTCGATCAGTGCTGTGAATCAGATCTGATGATCCAATTATGGATCGGATCCGGATTCGGGTTTCTGTATATCTAGCAGGACTGTCCTGTCATTAGGCAACCTGCTGGTCCTACCGCCGGGAGGCTCACCTTGAGAAGCAATCCTGAGGATCTTGGGTCGGCCCCGCCTCGCTCCCGTTCTTTGTGTTTCCCCTCCTTCGCTCAGTCTAGGCTCAGGCGGCAGAATACGCTAATTTCTAATTGAATCGGGAACAATCCAATCATCCTCAACTGGAACAGGATATACGCGTCCTTCATAAATATGTTGGAAACATTCAGCTTTGTAATACATAGAACAATAATCGTACGGACTCTCACAACGCTCACTTATAGCAGCGCAAGCATGTACGCAAGGCATCTGGAGTCCCTCAAACTCTCCGCAGTAACACGTCCATTTACGCATATTTACCTTCATGCTAGTATCAATGTCCCCAACTTGGAAATCGTCCCAGTCGATCACCTTCACTGTGAAGGTTCTTCTGGCATGCGAAACTTCAGTCAAGAATTTTTCGGCTTCAGGGGCTAACACGGTGCGACACGCCAATGCCGTTTATCTCTTATTACAATGCCAATCCTGCAATATTCCCCTGATGTGGTCAAACAGATTCATGATACTCAACTTACACGCATCCCTGATCATGTTGTTAAAACTTTCAGCATAGTTGCTTGTCATTATTGCGTAGCGCGCCCCCAGAAAATGCGATCGTGCCCGGTAAGGAAATCCAATAGCCTCCAAATAACTAGATACTCTATTTTTTGGATCTTTATCCTGTTCTTTTAACTGTTGAAACGTTATTGCAAATCGCGTTCTTGAAAATGTATTCGCGGCTTCCCAGAAAGTGTATGGACAATATCCCGTGGTTCCGAATTTTTTATTGAGGTTCATGACAATGTGGTGGTAGCAAAAACCATGGTGAGCATTTGGAAATACATCCCTAACAGCTCCAATAATGCCTGCCCCTCTGTCTGATACGAACACCAAGTCATCACGTTCTCTGATTACCCTTTTCACACCAAGCATGAAATACGTCCACGCATCACTACGCTCTCTCGTCGGTCACGGAAAACGCTACCGGAAAGAGATGATCACTCGTGTCTACACCGATAGCTACTAACAATGTCCCCTCATATTTTGTTTTCAGATGTGTACCGTCCATAACTAAGACAGACCGACAATACTTAAACCCTTCAATACTAGATTTCAAAGCCATGAAACAGTACTTGAACCTGCCAGTAACATGGTCAACCTGTATATCTGTGACAGTTCCAGGATTTTCACTCTTCAACATGTAAAAGTAGGTGGGTAATTTAGAATACGATAGTGTTACGCTTCCGCCGATTAATTCCAACGCTTTCTGTCTACAATGATATGCACGCTGATAATCAAGGTCTATGTTGAATACTCTTTTGACCTCGACTACTAAATGTTTTGTCGTGAAATGACTGCCGAGTTTTAGGAGATTCTCTCTAACGAGACGACCTATAGGTCTGGGTCTGGCTTGCCTATGATCGTTGGTTAATCGCTCCAATCCACAAGTGTGAGTTTCAGTGTATGCGGTTATCTCGAAGTTATTTCAATCGTGAACCTTCCTACCCACAACTTCCCATTCGCATTTCTCCGAAGTAAAACATCGTAGTTTTAACTTCTCCTTGTCGGACCGGATAGGTTTCCACATGTAGTTATTTTTCAATGCGTGGTAACTCATTTTCATCTGCATATCATCCTTGTCTCTGAACTTTTTACCAATATAGAATATTCCTGAATCCTCAGTCTGAAACGCCCCAGACCGTGGACACGAAAGAATTTCGGAAGCCGGAATGTCTGAACCAAAATGAACACCTCTATTGCGATTAATACTTGTCATACTAAATATGTGACTAATGTCAGGGTTCTATTCAAAAGGTGCTCTCCGAAAACTCGAAAATGATCCACCGATATTGGGACTTGCTTGCATCGATGTTTCCATGTCAGGGTTCTGTTCCAAATGTGCTCTCAGAAAACTCGTAAACGATCCACCGATATTGGGACCCGCTAGCATCGGTGTTGGCATAAAAGGAGGCGGAAAGTCAAACTGCTGGCTTGTTCCATTTATGTGGACATTATGACTTGTCCTGTCAAACTGTTGTTGGTTGTACGGTGTGTGCGTTGTCTGGCTAAAATTAGGCTGAGGTGTGTGCATTGGCTGACGAATCATATTCGCAATTATTCTCCAATCGTAGTCAGGTTCACTTGTGATGTCAATGACTTGTTGAGCTAAAGTTGTATTCGGTTGGATTGCAGTTTCATGAGGGGCTAAGACTGATGTAGTAGGTACAACATGCTCTCGGGAATTTCAATTACAGTCCAGCTCGGATGTAAAATCCTCAATTCCTCTATCATTTTCTGCATCAAGTTGCTCACTAAAGTCAAATGCGTTCTCATCTTCCGTATGGTCATCGTCCATAACCGGTTCAGCATTAACGCATAGTTTCACGGGTTCTTTTCTCAGAATATCATCAATGTTTCCTAGACATGTATCATCGTCCAAAACATCCATTGGTTGGTCGTAATCTACGTACATTAGTCTCATGATCAATGCATTGTTTGAGACATCAATTCCTACTTTCTGACACACTCTGGCCTTCACTTTGATGACGGTCAATTTACACCGTTAATTATCTAATTATTACCCCCGATTCTAGCTTAAATGGGCTTTAAGTGGTTAACAATTAGTCGTCTCGTGCATAAATTACACCCGAACCGAGTTACGACTCGTTATTATGTAATTAGCCATTTTATTATATTATTTAATATTACAAGCCTTGTTTTATGGTTTATTTATAGTGGGCTTGATTCGGAAGCAACTTAGCTGGACTTCAGAGTGGACAAAAGCACCAAGACGGACCAGGAACGGACCAGGAGAAGCAAAAAAAGGCCCAGGCGAATCCTCAGCTCGCTGGCAGCGAGCCCTGCTCTGGCTGCCAGCGAGTTGGCTAAATTACCCCTGCTTCTACAGACGCGTTTTCTATCTCGTTAGGGTTTAGGATTTACGAATTAGGTCGGCTGCCGGCTATTCTAAGTCGATTTTACAGCCTATATAAACTCTCTTTCATTAGCCACTTTTTACATCGACTCATAACACATATTATAAGTTTTTCAGAGCAGTTTTTTATACAAGATTCCAGCAGTAATTATGTGAGTTCTTGTATTTATTTGTTCTTTGTTCTTTGTAATTAAGTCCCCCCAATTGTTGTTTATCGTTTGAGGTTGTTCGTTCTTCACCAAACAATGTAGATCTAAGGCTACGATATGAGGCAGTGAGGATTCCTTGTCTATAAGGATCCACACGCCCAGATCTGTTATCCGGTGATCTATAGATGACTTTGGTATGATCGACAATCGTGTTTCTAGTAGATCTATATAATTGCTTGATGAATATCTATTTTATCCGTTACGTATGTAGAAACACTAAGATTTAGGTTTTCGCCGCGTCAATCTAGCCACATCTTTATGGTGTGATTGTCCACCTAGAATTTCTTATCTTAGTAGGTATGGCTACGGTTACGTTGCTCGTCTGTTTTAATTAGCGTATTATTAGGAAATACCAATATAGGACTCCTAGGTCGGCTCATGAATTGATCTTCCGGGACTTTCAGCGAGATCTAGATCTGTTCTTTATTCGGGAATTGCATGCACCTAGTTATACGTACGTCGTAGATTAGCATGAGACCGTACAAGTAATTGTCAATGGGATAGAGACTGATGCGATCACTTAGGAAGTACGCCTAACCACAGGAATGTTGCCTAGGTGAGGAATACGGTTTATATCGGCATTCCTAATTTTGTAAGCGTGCGAGTTATATGAGATGGAGGCCTACGAAGCGAAGTCACGTAATGTAGCACAGTGATCTAGATGGCCTACCCGGAGCTAGATCTAGTTTAGGGGATGACTCCCGTAGCCAATATAAAAGAAATACGGATCGGATGAATAGTTTTCGAGTCTAGCTTAATTATATAGAATCTCTAGAACCAAACAATAACATAATAATTGGGGAGGTTAATTGCGTTGTTTTTGTCGTGTCTTTTATCTTTCTTGTCTCTTGTTGGTTGTAGACCGCTTTGTGTCCTTGACATGAATGATTAATTGTTTGTATATAAATGACCCACAATTGGTTCCCTGTGGGTTCGACCGTGATTCGCTATAGCTATACTACGATGGATCTAGTCCTGTTGCTAGTATTGTTTTATGGTGGTCAAGTATTTTATTATCACTTGATCTACGTCATCAAGTTTTTGGCGCCGTTGCCGGGGAACCAACAGTCAATTTTATATATAAATAATTTTTCATTCATGTTAAGTTTTCTGTTTTAGAGTCTGTTTTTACGTTTTTGAGTCCCTCTGGTTGTCTGCTCTGTGTAAAAATTCCAGATTCTCAAAAAAAAAAAAAAAAAAAAAAAAAAAAAAAAAACCGGTTTCGCTCCCAGCGAGCCTGGTCAGTTTTCTGGAATTTCGCGTGTCTGTTTATCCCCATATGTTTAATCCGTAGGTCTGATAGCAGCATGGGAAACCATGTTAAAATCAGTCTACGGTCCGTTTTGTTTTTGTTTTTCTTCCGTCTACAGAAACCAGTGAAGCAATAATCTGAGTCAGTAATTTTTCGTGGGCGCTGAGAAAATAACCCAGCAATATGTGGAGCTACGAATCTACGATGGGAAAAGCAATGGAAGCAACACCTTTAAAGCACCAAGATGGCTCCGAGAAAATAAATATTAAAAGGTTCGAATTATTCGTGGTACAATGTTGAAGGCAAGATACTACCTTTTTTTGCTTATGTTTTACTATCTTTTGGTTTTTTGAACATAAGTTAGCCTATACATGAACCTGAGTATGAATCTTAGCCCGGAGTTGGTTTGTAAGATTGATTTTATTAGTGTGGAAGGTTCTGCCCCAAATTTGTCTCATCTAGAGGGTGTAAGGAAACATGTAGTAGTTGATGGAAGCAGTGAATAAAGAGTTCCTCGTAGTTCTGTCAAAATCACATTGTCCTATGCATGAGATTGCTTCTACTGGCCACGGGAGCAAAAATTTGTCTAGTTTTAAGAATTCTCAATCAAAAGAAGACGTTGAGTTTTGAGAGAGCATAATGTAGCAGCATTATAGAGGACATGATTAAAATGGGTCCTTAGGACTAAATCTTCTTAGAATTCACTAATTCCTAAAACGAGAGCCGAGGTAAGAGCTTTGTATAAATAGTATGGATAAATGTCGTTTCCTAGGTCTCACAACCAAGGGAAGGATATTAATCCGCAAAAGCGACGAGCCCACCTCATATAGTGCTCAAGGGGTCAACATCTGGCGATCCAAGAAGGATAACTGATAAGGATAATTTTTTGAAAGTCGAGCTGAGAACTTTAAACTCAGAACTACTTCTAAAACCCTTAGGATTTCTTTTTAGGATTTTAGGTTTTGGTTTCTTTGAGTCAAATAAGAGTAACATGACATATGTTGAGGTTTTTTATTTTGCCGTGTTCCGATGGCCATTAGGCTAAGGATGTGCAAAACTTTTTTACTCAATATTGGTCACGTGAAATAGAGTTTCTCAAGAGAGTCGAGAAATTGCTAAAGAAAAGGAAATTTAGCAATCAACCTTAAGATGGAAGCATTAAGAGAACTTGAGAATTACTGAAAATGTAACAGAGAATGATTGGTGCGAACAAGAACGCTTTTTGGTCAACTCCCAAAACTTTTTAGAATGGCGATCCGAGTGAAAATCCAAAGTTGTGTGCAATTCGTTCTGCAACTACCCTTATCCTTTCCTTTGTACATTTTCACCCTTCAACCTTTTCTATTCTCTCACCAATCTGCCTCACAATTCACATTTCTAACCATTCTTTCATCCCATCTCTTTCTTTCCATCTATTTCACTCTCCCACCCTAACCCAATCCCTTAACCAATTTCAACCCACCCATAATCACAATATCTTACCCACCCTTTATCTTTTCTTATCATCCTTATATATATCTTTTTCTAAACCCATCATACTCTCAACCTCCATTTTGTTTACCAAATACCCTTGTGTTGCAGAATTAGAAATATTGCTAAGTTTTAATGCTTATCTTTTATCACTTTGATTTTCATGATCCTAGCTGGGGTAAATGTAGCTCTGAACCTAGCTAGATTATATAAGTTTTTGGTTAGATTGAAAAAAAAAATACGACTTATCTTTCTACCGGAAGTTTTGAATTTCACAATTTTACGCCTATTCCGGCATTTCTAGATGATGAGTTTTGTTCTATACTATCCCACCGATCCGACCTTCTACATGCTAAATTGGGTAATTAGTAATTTCGAGGAGTAGCTACATCTCCCTAAGTTGTTGATATCCAATCCAAGCGAGAAGTTTCTGCGCTAAGTATCTGATTTTATCTTTAGCCTATAGGTCACATTCAATCTGTTATACCTTACCAAGTTTCTCTTTTACACTGGATTGAATACATGGTCGACCCAATCCACCTCGTGTTTTTCCACATGGGGTAATGCTTTTTGATCTTTGTCTTCTCCACCCGGTTTCAAGAATATTTAAGCGGTGGAGGTTATAGATGACGACTACCATCTTTAGTTGCTTGTTTATTTTTCTTTCTATTTAGTATTTTTCTTTTTGAGTCCGTATATCCTTTATCTTATTCGTTTTAGTAATTCGTGTCTGCACGAGTAGTTTTAATGCTATAAAATAAACATTGTAAGGGCTTAAACATCGGTTTATGGTTTATTTTATTCCTTTTACTGCCCCTTTTTGATTATTACTTTTTATGGGCTAACGCTGTAACAAGTTTCGAGCTTTGTTGAAGATTTGTTTTGCAGCGATATATCTCTTGTTAGTTCCACGGTCTATCTATGTGCCCCAAAGTCCATCGACTTGTTCCAATACCGCGCTTGACCGAAGCTAAGTTCCTATCTTTATTTTATTTTATACATTGAGGACAATGCATTGTTTAAGTGGGGGGTACGAGTCACTTAGCTTCCGTATATCAAATAATTAATAAATGTGTAAAAATTAAAATTTTAAGCAAGAATCACATTTCCTTTTGTGAAAACCGAGCATGTATAGATAATGAAAGAAGCTCTTAAGCGTAATTATAACTTATTTTTGCTATGCTATCTTCAGAATTGTTTAGTAAATATCATATCACGCTGTGTGAGTAGTTTTGTATTAAACATATATTTTGTCGTGGAATCAACCTCTTTAAGCACGCATAACGTAAATGCTAAGTCTGAAAGGTTAGATAAGAAATTATTTTTTCCAGAAGGTTGAAACAGGAACTACTTGACTTTGTGATTACTTCTTCTTGCCATACTTCCGATAAGGCTAATATCGATGATAGTGATGCAAAAACCGGGCAAGAAAAAAACAGGATTTGGTTTATAAAATAAAAAAATAAATAAATAAATAAAAAAAGAGAAATTATGAGCATTTAGGTTAGAGACTGCTAAACCGATAGAGCATAAGATGCACGGTTGTAAAACAAGGCAGTAGGGTAGCAAGTTCGTGGAGATTTGAAGGTCGTTGCTTGCTAGGCACCCACCATTGCAAGTTACCGTCCCTAGAATCAACGCGGCCCTAGCAAAGAAACAAACGTGAACTGAGAAAAGTTTCTTGGTTTCCAAATCCGCCTCGCTTCACTAGAATCTGGTATTACACCTGTATTATTTGTTAACGATAAGGAGGCGTCACAAAGTTCTGAGTGGTGAAAGTTGCATCTAGAGGACATTATAATTCGAATCTCTCTATTTCAAATACTCTGCATGACGGTTATATCACACACACGTTGATTCAATGATGAAATAGTGGTTAATGCCTAATTGACAAACATGTTTGCTATTTTATTTACTTTGGAATTTTAAATGAGCCTGCCATCAATTAGTAAATTATGTTTCGGTGGTTCTTTCGCCTTCTGTGTTTGCTCGGGACGATCAAAGGCTAAGTGAGGGTAGTTGATGACGGTCAATTTACACCATTAATTATCTAATTATTACCCCCGATTCTAGCTTAAATGGGCTTTAAGTGGTTAACAATTAGTCGTCTCGTGCATAAATTATACCCGAACCGAGTTACGACTCGTTATTATGTAATTAGCCATTTTATTATATTATTTGATATTACAAGCCTTGTTTTATGGTTTATTTATAGTGGGCTTGATTCGGAAGCAACTTAGCTGGACTTCGGAGTGGATAAAAGCACCAAGACAGACCAGGAACGGACCAGGCGAAGCAGAAAACGGCCCAGGCGAATCCTCAGGCTCGCTGGCAGCGAGCCCTGCTCTGGCTGCCAGCGAGTTGGCTAAATTACCCCTGCTTCTCCAGACGTGTTTTCTATCTCGTTAGGGTTTAGGATTTACGAATTAGGTCGGCTGACGGCTATTCTAAGTCGGTTTTACAGCCTATATAAACTCTCTTTCACTTTTTACATCGACTCATAACACAAATTATAAGTTTTTCAGAGAAGTTTTTATACAAGATTCCAGCAGTAATTATGTGAGTTCTTGTATTTATTTGTTCTTTGTAATTGAGCCCCCCCAATTGTTGTTTATCGTTTGAGGTTGTTCGTTCTTCACCGAACAATGTAGATCTAAGGTTACGATATGAGGCAGTGGGGATTCCTTGTCTATAAGGATCCACACGCCCAGATCTGTTATCCGGTGATCTATAGATGACTTTGGTATGATCGACAATCGTGTTTCTAGAAGATCTATATAATTGCTTGATGAATCTCTATTTTATCCGTTACGTATGTAGAAACACTAAGATTTAGGTTTTCGCCGCGTCAATCTAGCCACGTCTTTATGGTGTGATTGTCCACCTAGAATTTCTTATCTTAGTAGGTATGGCTACGGCTACGTTGCTCGTCTATTTTAATTAGCGTATTATTAGGAAATACCAATATAGGACACCTAGGTCGGCTCATGAATTGATCTTCCGGGACTTTCAACGAGATCTAGATCTGTTCTGTATTCGGGAATTGCATGCACCTAGTTATACGTACGTCGTAGATTAGCATAAGACCGTGCAGGTAATTGTTAATGGGACAGAGATTGATGCGATCACTTAGGAAGTACGCCTAACCACAGGAATGTTGCCTAGGTGAGGAATACGGTTTATATCGGCATCCCTAGTTTTATAAGCATGCGTGTTATATGAGATGGAGGCCTACAAAGCGAAGTCACGTAATGTAGCACAGTGATCTAGATGGTCTACCCGGAGCTAGATCTAGTTTAGGGGATGACTCCCGTAGCCAATATAAAAGAAATACGGATCGGATTAATAGTTGTCGAGTCTAGCTTAATTATATAGAATCTCTAGATCCAAACGATAACATAATAATTGGGGAGGTTAATTACGTTGTTTGTGTCGTGTCTTTTATCTTTCTTGTCTCTTGTTGGTCGTAGACCGCTTTGTGTCCTTGACATGAATGATTAATTGTTTGTATATAAATGACCCACAATTGGTTCCCTGTGGGATCGACCGTGATTCGCTATAGCTATACTACGATGGACCTAGTCCTCTTGCTAGTATTGGTTTATGGTGGTCAAGTATTTTATTATCACTTGATCTACGTCATCACACTTCATCCAATGTCGTATAGGTTTTCACACGAACCAAATACAATTTTCCTTTTTCATAAGACCATTTGTCGCTATCTTCGTGGTATTTCCACTCTCCACCAAATAAAAACTTAACGGACACCGTGTTGTTATCTGTAAAACAATCATTTATTCACATAGTTAGGATTTTTCGGAATATTGTTGTGTTGTTTAAATATTATTGTAAATTAATCTGGAATGAATTTTATGTATGTATACTAATATTTGTATATATATATATATATATTATATATATATATATATATATATATATATATATATATGGGGGTTCTATTGGCACACCATTTTTACGACTGACACCCTATTACTCCCGGCACAAAAAATTACTCCGGCACCACGGTTGTTTTTAATGAATAGAACGTCAATGGCACTGTTGTTGCTATTGAAAACCGACACTAGCGTTTGTGTTCAAAAAAGAACGTCAGTGGCACCGGCATTTATGTTATAAAGGTGTCACAACTTAGAAACAACAGTGCCACTAACTTTCGATTTTAAATAGCAACGTCAGGTTTTCAATAACAACAACAGTGACACTGACGTTTTGTTCATCAGAAAAAATAATCAAAAAATGGGTGCTAATAGTAAAAAAGGGTGTGCCAATAGAACCCCCCTATATATATTCTCTTCCATTACCCCCAATCTACCGTTACAACACAACACAACGATATTCAAAAATAAACCTAACCATGTGTGTGTATATATAGGTTTATTTTCGATTGTCGTTGTGTTGTGTTGTTACGGTAGATTGGGGGCAATATTATGAAGAGAAGACTGTTTTTACCAGCGTCATAGAATATTTGATGATGACGAGGGAGATCAGATGCTGGACAGAGCCAACAGAATAGAGCTTAGACTTTCGAACTAACGGATGCCTCACTTCCGGTGGAGGCTTTACCAAGCTGTTGAGAACGGGAAAAGATGCTCTATTGAGCAGACCTAATGAAATTTTCTACGAGCTATGCTATATAAGGAGCCCCAATACAATGCCTGGGGATTAGGCCAACACGGCGGATCAGAAGGATTCAAAAACACCCTAGGGATGCATGCATTTCTAAGAACCTCATCAGGTTGAGGAGTACAATAGAATATGTCGAGATTCGTTGTACGGTTCATTTTCTTTAAAAAAATCATTATGTTGTTACCGATAATTTCATAGGACGTGTTGAAACGATTACAAAAAACGTAATAAAATACAAATAAGTTTATCAATTTCACATGCGACTTTATAACCAAACTAATAAAACATATAAGTTTCGTATTTTACTACGGGCAATCACATTGATTTCAACCAAAATACAAATGTATAAACTACATTTTTCTCCACGAATGTCAATTTCATTATCGAATCATCTCATCAAAATTAATCATTTCAATACCTTAAAAATCAAAGTTTTATCCTTTCACTACCCTAAAAATAGAAGCTTTATCTTTTCACTACACAAAAAATGATAATTTTATATCTTTAAAATGTTAATTACGTCAAACATAATCACCAATTAAAACAAATACGACATTTAAAACAAATACGATATTTAAAATTATTCAAACAAAAATGTTAAGTGAAATGTTTACCCAATTGTTTAAAGGCGAAATACCGGAGTAGATTGATATCATATTGGTTAATTTCCCTTTACAAAACCCAATAATATGATGGTTTTTTTTCTGAAAATTTTGTGGATAAATATGGGTGAAAAAGATGATGTTATTGGGTAAAGAA
The DNA here is from genome assembly GCA_036785695.1 of Gentiana straminea. NCBI lineage: Eukaryota > Viridiplantae > Streptophyta > Magnoliopsida > Gentianales > Gentianaceae > Gentiana > Gentiana straminea. Next base: position 559,672 of record JAVUPR010000342.1, read on the forward strand.
GATGATGATATTGACTGAAATTTAGGAAAAAAACGACAGTTCCAGCATTTTATTCAATTTTTTAGATTCAACGGGCCCGATGGAAATTCCACGACGCGTTTTTTTATTTTCCACGGGGCGAACGGAAAATCACGTGGAAATTTCAGCAAAACCGTATTATTTTCAATTTTTTATTTCAACAGGGCTCATTTAAATTCCAACATGGTATTGTGAAAAATTCCACGAGCCCGTTGAAGATTCAACGGGGGACTCAAAAAAAAAATGTCAGGTCTGAACCTACCTGACATGAAATAGGGGTTCCTACAGTGACCTGGTTGTATAATTTCTCATTTTTCTCCTCGCGATTGAAGCTGCTGGATGGAAACATCATTGTCGATGGCATTCCTCCTTTAAATTAAAAAATGAGTTCTATTAGCACCCGTAAATATTTTTGAAACCACATTTGCATACGTATTTTTACTTGTAAATGTGATGTTGTAAAGTATCTTTGGTGTGCCAATAACCCACATGAAAATAATTCCAAAATATGTGGCGTTTGAAACAATATTTTTAATGCCGGTCTAAAGCAAATTCATATTGTCGATAGAAGTCACACTTTTATTAGTAATAATAATAATTTTTGGGAGATCTTATACATAGGGAATAATAAAGGCATCTCACTTTTTATTTCCGACATCATATTCACGTGTAAAAATTTGAATGTAAAATGTGGTGGCGAAATAATTACGTCGTGCCTTTAAAATTGTGGAGCGTTTAAAGACACCACAATTTTTTCTACCTGGCGCACCACAACAGTTTAAAAAATAGGTGCTTACATAAGGCAGCACACGTTAACTTTTAAGATGATTAATCTACCTATGACACCACACGTATTAAAATTTAAGTTTCTTATATCCAGATTACTTTTACTATTTCCAATTTTTATATTAAAATATCATCCTTTCACTATAAACTATTTAAAAAAGGGAGAATGAGGGAGAAGGACAAAAATATTTCATCAATTAAGTAGAAGGACAAATCTTTAAACTTTTGCATAAAGCGACAAAACTATTTGTCACTATCGAAATTCACTTGTGTTCGAAATTCATTTGTTTAAATTCACTGCCGAAATTCACCGTCGAAATTCACTAATTTTCAAAATTCATTGTCGGGATTCATTTGATTTTCGGGATTCACCGTCAAAATTCACTATCGAAATTCACCGATTTCGGGATTCACTAGGGAGATTCATTTGATTTTCGGGATTCATCTGTTTGTCCTTCTCGTTATAAAAATTACGCAATTGTCCTTCTCCCTATAAAAAATATGTAGTCATTGTCCCATTCTTTAATAATATTTCAGATTGTGTCCTTATCCCTAATTTTCCATTTAAAAAATCCTCAAACCTCCTACCACCATCTCCATCTTCTCCACCTTTCAACCACTCACATCACCATATCCACTACCTCTTACCATAATAATAAAAACTCACCACCCCACCCCACCCCACCCCACCCCAAATCGCCAATCAAACGATGGTAATCTCCATTCGTGTTTTGAATCAAAGAAAAAAAAAACAACAAAACAAAAACAACACAGCAGCAACAACTTTGCCGGAGTTTGAGAAATTGATTCTCACTAGCGGCAAGATATTGTACAGCAATCGTAAATCAAAAAATAAGATGGATAATCACCCCAAAAAAATAATAATATTCAAATTGTCTTTCTTCTATACTTACTCTGTTTTTTTTTTCTTCTTTTTCCAGCTAGTGTTCTTTTGAGTCAATTCGATTTTGATTCCTTTTCCAATAGAATTAATTTATCGATTGTGTTTGAATTGAGATATTTTCATGATATCAAAACTCATAATGGAGCGGTGGGGATAGGTGATGGTGGAGGAAGATGGGTTTAGGAGTGGCTACGCTAGGTGGTGTGTGGAGGTGACGGGGCTGGTGGGAGGTGGCGGGGCTGGTGGAGGTGGTGGCTAGAAGGAAATTAGAGTTATGTTATTTTGTTGGAGTCGAAGATTTGATAAATGTAGTGTTACCAGTAAAAATGAAAATATTGTAATTACTATGTGGTGTATTAGGTGTATGTACATATCAGTATGGTGTTTTAAGTAAATCAACAAATGAAATTTTGGTGCATTTAATTTAGATGTTCAAGTAAAATAAATGTGATGCCTTTAAATGCACTCGTAAAATTGCCCTATACATCATGTTTAAGTAGTCATTGAGCCCAGTAGCATGCGACTGGCAGCCCAAATATATAACCCTTATTTCCCCACAAATATAGCCCCGTGAGATATGCTAAATGTAAAAGTGAATTTGGGCTAAAGTATTTTTAATTTTTAATTTTTTATGCGATTCCCTCCCACAATATATTATGATTGTTGTGTCGTTAAGACATTTCATTGAGGCAGTAGAATGTTTCTTAAAAAATGAGTGACACATAATTTTACATTATTAATCATTGTATAGAACATATAGATTATAATAAATGACAAACCACGCTTTATTATTCATTGTATAGAACATACTGATTTGTATGTGTGTAACGTCCACGTTGAAAAATTGAAAGAAACATTACTAAGATATAAGGTTGAAGTATAATGAAATTGGTAACTTGGGTTAATCATTACAAGCCAAGCATTGACCATGGCCTAAGTTGTTACCCGTACCATAATGGCTTAAGTAGCGCTGCTAAAACTGAGCTTTGTGGCGTTACATATGGTATCAAAACCGACTACCAGAAGAAACTAAGTGCCACGCCGCCGTGAGAGACGGATGTAGCCATCTCTAGAATCATCTGATAGGGTTCCGGCGAATACGTCAGTTTCTTTAATCATTTTAGGCCAAACGAATCCGAGAAACTAAGTATTTAATGGATTTATGCCTCAAGGAGCGTCGTTAGTCCTTACAACTAGGGCCCACCATGATCAATGTAGTTTACGAAAATGCTTAAAACATGTTGAATGAGGTTAGTAAGGAGTAATGGATTATGACATTACCCTAATTCAAAACAATTTACTCCTATACATTTAATGCATTTTTCATTAAATGCAATCAATTTCATTACATTCCATCAATTCAAACGAGTCATTAAGGATAGAAAAGCTTATTGAACAAAATCTCATTCCAAGTATCTTGCAATCCGGGTAAACACCAATGGGTACAATCCGCATAGCTTTTCGGGTTGGCAAGTTGCTCTCGGGTTAACGGACTCCATTGCTTTTTGTAAATTGACGTGTGTGCATCTTTGCGATAGCTAGAAAGTTGAGTAATGTTGATAAATGTAATGGGAACATTTGTTTCCTCAAATTCCTCTTTCAGGACCTGCATTATGCTTTTTCGAACATCTGGTCCCCAATAATTTGCTTCTTTTATCAACTTTGTTTCGTTGTAGCAATTGCCTTCAGGATCTCCTCCCCAGTCTCTAGCTCTGTGAAAAGGATACATTTGACTTTTTCCATTGTTTTGAGTTTCAAGCAAAATATGACTAAAAAAAAGGCATGTTAATGGCATCACAATCAATATACTCGGACATTATATTTTGTGTAAATTTTGATTTTACATAGATCGGACTCTATTTTCAACCCTCTAGAGTTGAGTTTGTGCACAAAGTTCGACTCTGTAGAAATTGAAAACGGATTTCGACCTCTATAAAGTTAAAATTTGCATAAAGTGTGGTGCCATTAACTATTGTGGTATATAAAGGCGTATTGTGGTAGATAAAATGTAAATTATCTATCTCCTATCAGCTTAAGTTTTTGGAGAGATGGTGGTTCAACATTGTATCGAAGTCATAGGTCATGGGTTTAAACTCCGTTCCAGATACAATTTAAAAAAAATAAAAATAAAAACCAAATAAATCGTGTTGAGCCTCTCTTCTCTAACAGGCCCACACTCACAAAAGAAAATTCAAGTGTTGGACATTTCTCTCTCATACAGACCCACACTTGAGGGGCGTATTATGGTATATAAAGACGTATTGTGGTATATAAAATGTTAATTATCTATATCATATTAGCTTAAGTTTTGAAAAAGATTGTAGTTCAACATTAACGTTGTCCTTAAAAAAAAAAATACTCACTTTCCATGGGTGGGAGAGGGGCCAGTGAAAAAGACCCTGGTTTTGTTTGGATTCATGTTCCTCTTCACCCATCTTAGCATACTTTTAATGGCCATACGATAAGCATCCTCTGTTGAAACTTCCACAACATTTTTCACTTCATCTTCAAAAGATCCTTGTCTACATCAACAAAACGACGTTGTACGCACTACAGATGAGACTCGTCACATAATTCACTTAAATTTAGAATTATGTTAATATCGCAACGAAACAGTTACAACAAAGTGATCAACATATATACATATATAGGGCTGGCCCAATGCATAGACAGAGGAGGCATTGGCCGAAAGCCCAACCGTCCTAAGGGTCCGAAAATACATGATTCGCAAAAAATGAAATAAAAAAATCCGTGTAAATCCAATCTCAACGACCTAATATAACGTGTTAAATTCTTTTTTACTTGAATTGATAAATACCCAAATCATAGGGCCACTAATATAATGTATTAAAAAAATTACTTGAATTGATAAAATGTCAAATTATATACCCAAATTTATAATAACTCAGAAACATCAATTCAGGTAGGGGTGTTTAGCTTTCGTAGGCGTTGCCCTCGAGCCCCCACGAGTTGGCGCTGGCCCTCAAACCCTATTTTGTTATGGCAACTCAAATACAAACGATAACAATATATAAAAAAATATCTAATATTAATGACTTTAAATTTTGTATCTACAGATTTTAGAAACGCGATGTTGAACTAATATTTTGTAAATATATTTTCATAGAAATAAATAATTTCGAACTAAAATGTCCATTTCGACGACTTCTCCGAAGGCCAAAAAATATCCAGGGCCGGCCCTGGACATATATACATCATTAAAGTTTTAATTAAAAGTTGAATGTAATAGGTTGCTTGATAATGGTCATGTTTTGGTACAAAGGGAACTGACTGAGGGTGACCCGGATATCTCCACGTGGCGTATATGAGTATATCTGGTGAATAGACCAACAGATCGGGTCCGGGCTACATCCGGCCTAGAAGTCAAGATGACAATATAGGTCAGATGACCAGGGCAGGTCCTTGGCCATAGAAAGGTTAGATCCAGGGCAGGTCATTGGTCATAGAAAGGTTAGATCCAGGATGCGGGTTAACCATCAAGAAACTCCCTAATCAGAAAATGGATCAGACGACCAGGTCAGGTCCCTGGTCAGAAGAAAAGGAGTTGAAGACTCATACGTACGTAAAGAAGCCGCTAGATATAGACATGAGGCGTGGGTAGAGTATGTAACTGCCCACTAACTCCACTTTGATATGTAACTGCCTGAACTACGGTTGGACTTGATTCCAAATATATATTTGGATACGTAGGGAGCTTATTCCAAGTTCAATCCATAAAAAAACTACTATTTACTTTATCCTAGAGCAAGAAAACCTATAAAGTTCTTACATATCGATCTGAGTTGAATCAGGAACATTTTTAAATGATTATAATCGTCTATTTACACGGAGGTATTGGAGTTTGGACGTATTTTTATAGTAATTTTTAGATGGGCTCTAGATTTTCGTCTTAATGAGGAGGCATCTTTATCACTTGTTTGGTTCGTGTTTTTGGAATTGCCTCTTCCAGTTTTTGACAAACACTACATTTGGAAAATTGCATCACTCATTTGAAGGCCGTTACATATCGATGATGTCACGTTAAATTTGAAACGTATATCCATTGCACGGGTTTTGATTGAAGTTGACTTGGTTAAACCGTGTTGTCATTGGGTTTGGATTTGTGTAGATGCGCATAATGGGCTATGGCAACGTGTGGAAGCAAAATCATGGCTAGAATATTGTGATTTTTGTAAGCGTATTGGGCTTGGAGAGGTTTCTAGTGTTCGTAAGAACCCCCACAATCGGAATGATCAAAATTTGGAAAGAATGCAAACAAAAAATGCAATCTCATGGGAAGGTGAATGCATTGCACAGAAATAGAAGAGTGCTCTAAGAAACTTCTTCTTCATGAGGATGGGGAACAAACGATCCAACAACAACTTAAGGAACGCCCTTCTAAGCAGCAATTTGTTGCATTGAATAGTGAGGAAGAAGGTACATGCATTTTGGACCATGGGAGAAATTTCGAGGTGAGTTGCGAAGATAATTCAGCAGCTCATTTTTGTCTGAATGAGGTTTTCGAAACCATTGTTGATGACTTTCTTGTTGATGAGGATTTGCTTGACTATCGACGTAAGGCTGAGGAACTGAAACATGATGTATGCGTCATGGATGCGGAACATATTGTGCAACGCATCTTTCGGTGCCTCGGGCTGATGAGGTTAAAGATGTTGAAGTAGTTGACTGGGGTAAATTGCATATAGTGTCTACAAATGATATTTAATTTGATTTAGAGGCTCACTTGGATGCAATGCAATGGAAGAGTTTGATTTAGAGGTTCACTTGGATGCAATGCAATGGAAGAGAATCATAGGTATCTTTTTTGGCAAAGAAAAGACAAGAGGACGGGGATGAAGTCAGTGTAGGGTTGTCTACCTATGAAGGTTAAGATGATGATCATGAGGACTTTTCACATAGAATAAAAGTCGAATCAGAGGTGGTGAAGGCGTCAATAAAAATTGCAACGGATGGATGTCCAGCAAATGTCACTAAGGTGAAACACTGAGGATATTGAAGAAAATCTAACTCTATAGGCTATGCTCAAGGAAGTCGAATGGAAAAAAACCTTGTGAGAAAGAGATAAACAAATTTTGAGAGACATGATTTAAGTGTTTCACACATAGGAGGTCTATTTTTCAAATGTTGACCTAGTACCGAATATCCGTACTCTTTACTCTTAATGAATTTTTTCATTGAGTTTTGTTGCTAAGAGATTTTAATGAGCACGTTAGGTGCAGATGTGTTATGAACTCTCGCAAGGTGGATTGATTCACAATTTTGTAACTTCTTTTCACTTTTCCTAATCATAAACTAAAATACATGTTTATATCATTGATCATAGTGTATGACCTATAAAATTGTTATGAGTCTGACCATATTTAACGCTGTAAAAACGTGTAATGTCTCTTTGTTGTGATCGTTTTATTGTAGCACTATCATTGCTATAAATCTAATCATTGATGCATTAATATTACAATTATCATAAGAAACCTATAAATTGATAACCTATATTACACGAGAAGGGATCGATACATGAATACAAATTATGAAGGTATGAAATTTTCAAAAAATAGAGAATACACGTACAAAGGTCATACGCATAAATATAAAATACAGGAATCAAAACATACGCAATAAAACTCTAAGAACCAAATGATAAATATTAAAACACATAACATATATATAATTATTTTTAGCAATTTTCTTCCTTTCGATAGTTTTTCATCATTTATTATTTTCAACAGGGTTGTCATTTCACTTGTCCAAATTATGAATATTAATATCCCAATCCCCTAATCCAACTTTCAAAAATAAAAAATCCGCCCTTAATTAGGTGTGTATTCTAAAATAACCAGATGTGTATCTGTGTTGGACACGTACGTATCAGATACGGGAAACCCTATAAGACAAAAATATTATAGTACCGTAGATGATAATTAATTAAGTTAACTTACAGTATATTAAAAGTAACACCAGTCATCCACCAAACGTAGGTATTGAAAACCAAGATATCAACACCTTTCCAATGCTTTCCATGCTTTATAATTGAACCTTTACGTACAACTCTATCAGCTACCCGGTGCACAATAGCATCATCTGAATTCGATTCTACTAGAAATGGTGCCCAATAGAACTCTATGCTTGCATTATATTCCTACATAATTTAATTAATTCATCAACAAAACTATTCATTTTTATCAACATTATTTATTATTCTAAATATATTGATATATGTATATTTGTACTACCTTCGTCTCTAAATATAAGTCATCCTACACTTTTAGATTTGTTCCACATATAATATAAGTCCATTCCACATTACTAGTACAATATTTATTGTTCATTTCTGTATCTTAATTACCCCTAATTTATTATGAATTCAATCATTTTTCATTACTTAACAACTATCGTATTAATGATAGTCAATGGATATTTTAGACATTTACCTTTAAAATTATGACATTCAACCAAATTTTTTGATCTGTGTGAAAACTCCTATGATAACTTATATTTTGGGACACACGTAGTACATTTTTCAAATAATTAATTATTACCTTTGCTTTGAAAACCATAAGTGAACCAAAAGTTTCCATGTATTTTGCTTCTTGAGGGATGGTTTGTTGTAAAAGGCAAACCAATGAGATATATTGCCCTCTGTTTAAGGAGTCACCCACAAACATCATCCTTTTTCCTCTTAATGTCTCCAGCATCAATGTTGCATTGAATCTGTTGATACATTACATTACACACACACACACACACACACATATATATATATATATATATATATATATATATATATATATATATATATATATATATATATATATATAAAGAACACACACACACACACACACACACATATATATATATATATATATATATATATATATATATATATATATATATATATAAAAGAGTGTCAAGAGTAGTACTATTATCATTATAATATTGTCACAACAATTAACACAATACACTTTACCAATATTGATCATGATATATGACATATTCATTAATATAAGTTTTAGTTATAAAGTTACGAATAATGCTACCGACACAATTATTCAATTACAACGAGTGAGAGAATCTGATTGGCAAGCAAAAATACAAGGTTTTGGTTGTGCAATTGCAGCATTACTTTGTGATGCATTCTCCTCCAACTATTGATAAATAAATAAATAAATAAAGAAATACATATTGGTTCAACTGCTCAGCTAACACACACACACACTGTTCTCTATAACAACAAAGATGTTTTGTCATAAAGCAAACAATAATGGGCTTGATAATATGGTTAACCATTTTAGGTCAGATAATTATGAAAGTTTTATATAGTTACTGAATTCATAGTTTTTCATTTAACGTCGTTAGACACAGAGTTGAGGGCTTTAATTGCACACTACCTCGGAAAAGACAAATTAACCTCACACGCGCGTGAGGTTGTTTGACCTTTCAAATGCAGAATGCATGCCACATTATTGATCAACATCTGAAAAGTCGAATTCCAATGTTTTATGATGCATCGGTATATATATATATATGTTGTGTCCTTAAAGTTGAAGATCACCTTTTTAATGAACAAGCATGAGGCTGCCATCTCCAATGCTGGTAATCCTTATCAGGACGGCCATGTTTAAGACAAGTAAGCTGAGGTTGAATGTAAGGGCAATCCGATTCCTCGTACATTGGTCTCTTCTCTTCGTCACGTACCCATCTTCCATTAAACACGTCGCACCCTTCCTTTGTCTTGTCTCCTCCCACTGCAAATGCTAGAGGACTCTCCTTTCTCTTTTCTATATAAGATATATCAACATATATATAGTGATCATGATCAATGATATAAAAAACGTATTGATCCAGAAACTGGACTATTGGGGCACCAAAAGAAATTGAAGAATACACATACTAAATCGTTTTAATACATTAAAAAAAACTAAGAGTTGAGTAATAAGGTGTCGGGGTGGGGGCTGGGGGGTTTTTTGGGGGGGGGGGGGGGGGGACAGAAACTATAAAAAGGTTTTCTCTGCTCTTCATATATATATTATCCTTAATTACATACTGGCAGAGGAGATTGCATGGTGCATGTTTGGAGGGGAACCATAATGATGATCAAGAAAATCAAAGAAGCAGAAATCCTCCTGGCTGTTGTAGAGAACTGTGATGAAGGCCAAAGAAACAAAGAGAAATAATGGGAAAAACACAAACTTTTTGAGGAGAAAATTGGAAGCACAGAAAGAGGGAAGAGGCCTCATGTGTTTTTGCCTTCATAAAGATGTCTTGCACTTGTGTTTTTTGTTGTTGTTTGAAAGACTAAATAGTACTACTAGCCAGCAACTTATCCAATGTCACCTAGCTGCACCTTTTATATTTTCTGTCATAACACACTTTTATATCATTCATCGTGATCAGTATATTGATATATAGAGTTACTCCCATATATAAGTTTACAACGTCATCTTGTGTTTGCGAATGTTTTGATTTTATTTTTTTTTACTAACGAAACACGTGTGGTGAGATAACGATATTGTAAACTTTCAGAAGCAACTCCATTTGTGATGTTATAAGTCTATGCGGATCATTCCGGACCACTGATTTTCATTCCGGATTGAATTACATATATGGTCTAGATTCATCCACATGTGCTAATTTCATTAATGTAGTTAGCACCCAAAAAATTTCTTATCATAAGTGATTTTACTGACATATCAGATTGTGATATTTGTTGTGTAGGAACACTGATCATGAGCATTACTCAATTAAAGGAAAACGCATTTAAAAAATGAAAAGGTAAGAGGGTCTGTTGTGATTTAGATATAACAAGACAATTCTAAGAAAAGTTAGAAGACAAAGTAATTGCAATTTGCAATATTTAAAGCTCTTAATAATGCAGCTAATCCATATAATTAGTTGATGCTATATCCATTTTTAAAAGAGTAGTGATATCCGGGATAAGATCACCTGTCTAATTTGGATATCTAATTTCGGTGTCTAAGTAAAAACTACGTAATTTCATGTATATCTTATTTTTGGATCTTGTTTTTTTATTAAAAACAAAAAAACAAGATCCAAAAATAAGATACACATGAAACTACGTAGTTTTTACTTAGACATCGAAATTAGACACCCAAATTGGACAGGTGATCCCAACCCGTGATATCCACTACTTCTTCTACCACAACATCTTACACAACACAATCAACACCATATATTTTGTTAGGACCCATCACAATAAATAATTGATCACTTTAATCAATGGTAGCAAGAATATAGTGATTTGTGCATTAAAAAAATGTGTAGCGCACATATCATTTTCCTTTTTAAAACAGAAATGGGGTCCAATATATAGTACTGAAGTAAGCTGTACGAATACAATCATAAGTTGGTACGAAAATTAAAAAAATTACAATCATCAGAGACCTTGGCGAGAAAATGTATTTTTAGGTCATCTTAACCCCTTTTATTTCATGTCAGGTCGGATCAGACCTGACATTTTTTTTTTAAGACTCCCGTTGAAATTTTTCTCTTGCCCGTTGAAATTCCCCTCGCCTGTTGAAATTTTAACGGGGCGAGAGGGAAAATTTTTTTTAATTTTAACGGGCTGGGGGAAATTTCAAAAGAGGGGAAATTCAACGTGGGACATAAAATAAAAATGTACCTGACATCAAATAAGGAGTGTTAAAATGACCTGAAAATACATTTTCACCCTTGATATGCCTTTTTAATTAGATATTATAGTGTAACGTACCCTTGTGTTAAATATTCGAGAAATAAAAATTTTAAAGGATGAAGGGAATTATATTCAAAAACTTTTAAATCGGGCATGCCTACGATCGAGCTAATGTAATGAATCAAAAATATAAATGCTTGAGATTAAATAATTTAGTATTCGAGAAGTATTTCAGTCGAGTCTATTTGATCTCAAACTATATCAAACCGAACTATTTGAACAAAAAGGTAAACCGAACTCAAACCGTTCACGAGACACTTTTTAAAATCCGTACTCCAAAAGAGTTGTGGGTTGTTAAAAATACATCCATCATCATGCCTGAAATGGAAGTACTTGTTGCCTTGCTTGGCTTTTAAGGGCAATCAAGTAATGTATAAAATTAAAATTAAAAACTCTGTTGGGTTGGGAGGCCCAACAGAGTATTGCAACAATTTCTTTGCTTTTAGTTTTGCTTTTACTAAAGGAAGAGGCCCACATCTATTTCAACAATTTTAGTTTTATAACAATATAATAATGTACTTATGATAATAAAAATAAAAATAAAAATAAAAATAATAAAAAAAATAATACATTTAATGATCTGATTTATGTAAAAGTAGTACGTGTATATTCCGGTTACAACGCAATCACAGCACATCACAACCATGATGATTGTTATAACGGATTGTTAAAAATAAGAAAAATAGAAATTAAAGAAAGACTCAAAGAGGCGATGCGGCCTAACTCAAGTGGTCAAAGCCGATTTCATGTTCAAATCCTTCTGATCTCAAATTCAAATCCCTCTAGAGGCAATTTGAGTCCTCCAACATTGTTTCCTAAAGTGGTGAAAAATAGTTGTAGTTTTCTTCCTTTCGAAAAAGAAAAAGAAAAAAGAAAGACTCAAAGAAAAACAAACACATAATTAACGTGGTTTGTCAATGTTAGGTTGACTAGGACAGAACGAAAAATTCTATTATCACCACAAATTTACAAAGGTTCAACACGCTAGCTAGGTTACAACATATTAGTATTTATAGTACTATGTACAAAACTCTTGCCGACTAAGAAACAATTTCATACGAGACTTAACTCCATATATACAAACCCTTGCCGACTAAGCAACAGCTTCAGACGAGACTTAACTCCATATATACAAGAACCTCCCAAATCAGACAAGATTCTCAGTTGTCTTCAGATTCAGATGAGTAAGCTGAGACCAGACGTAATTACCAAATTCAGACGTGATCACCAGACTTCAGCTGAGAACATAGACAAGGACGGAGGCAAAGCATAGAAATAGAGGGGCTAAGCCCACCTGAAACAAAAATTGTACTCACTCCGGTTTTTTTATCTATCACATTTCAGAATTTGGTTTTTTTTATTTATCTATCATTTTACATTTCAAATGCATCATTTATTATTTTTTCCTCATAAAGTATTTACATCTCTAATAAAAAAAATATATTTTCAATACTAAAAACCACTTTATCAACAAAATATTTACATTTCCAATAAAAAATATATATATTTCCAATATTATATTTTAGACATATTAATTATTTTCTTAATTTGTTAATTCTTCTCTCTGCGACATATATATAAAAACGGAGGGAGTATACTACAATTTTAATATAATCCGATATAATATATTACCTTGAACATAGATCGAAATATAAGCACGGTTCTTAGCTGAAATACAGACGCGTACTTGTTACAACCCCGTGTATAATTAAAATAAATAAAACGAATAAAATCAACAACAATTTTATTGAACTTGATAAACAATAACAAAGAAGTACAGAAAAAAAAAAATAAAGGATATTGACGATCCGAGCCGAGACGAACTACTCGTCCTTAAGACAAATTTGCCCCGGTATGTACCCCGTTTTGCGCAAAGCAATTGTCTCCCGGGAATTCTCGATTACCTTTCGAATAGCGGTACTGCAAACTCTGAACAACGACGAACTCTACAGTGCTTCAGAAACTCTTCACTTGATGCAAGAACAGTATGCAGAAGAATGTGTGTATGTATGCAATTCTGGTGTTGTATTTCTGTGTCTGTGTGTTTTTCCTCCCATTCATGTAGCTCGTTTATATAGAAGAAGACATGGAAAAACTGATGGAAATGAACAGCCTCAGCTCGAATTGATTGTCATTAATATCATCATTATGTTTGGAACTGGAAAGCCAAAAGCCTCAGCTTTAATCATGCATTAATGTTGGACAGGAACGGCCTCGGCTCGGCGGCCTCGAAGTTTCAAAGAGATCGGCGGCCTTCGCCGAAGGTGTTCGCAACAGACGTGAAACAGCTCAGCAACCTTGATTCACAGTAGACTGAAAAATAAATTAACAGTTGCAAAACCGAACTCTGACTGTGAACCTTCAAATCGAGTTGCATTCGTGTACGCAGGACACGCGGGCATGCACAAGCCCAAGGGTAAATCCGGATTGGATTTGCACCCCCCCTGCGCCCGCGTAGAGAACGGTGTATAATGTTGGTTTCTTATTCCAACTATACTAAAACAATATCATATAAATATTGCTTCTTTTTCCTTCTTCCAACCAATGTGGGAGAAAAGTTTCTTCCCATTTTTCCTTTTTCATAACACACACTTAAGCCCAATAGGCCCAATATGACATATCATCAATTTTCCAACAAACCGACTTTAAGCGTTAATTTCTCATTCACTCGTTATCCGAATTGAATGATTCCAAATCCTGAATTCATCTACGACTCACGTAGTTATCAGAATTAACAAGACATTACATATATTCTATACAAGAATATATCCGAAATACGCTTACAAAGTCACTGAATAAAATGATTATAAAATCATTTTTAATTCATTTTTAATTCAATTCCACATTTTCTCCAACAATCCCCCACATGAATGGAAATTAATGCAGATGCGGACTACGAAAGAGATTCGGCGAGAAAAATATTGCATCGGGAGAGGTAGCTTCGGCTTTGAAACCGCCTTAGTGAAATACTATCGGATTTACTCGGCTAATCGGTGAACTTAAGTCTTGAAGCTGTTCGGCCTTTAGTGTAAAACCGGACAATAGTACTCACACAATATTTCCCTTAACACCGTACTTGGTTCTCATATTTGGATTCGTTTTGGCCCTGAATCACACCTGGTTTCAGAAAGTGCGTTAGAGAATTCTAGCCTCTGAACTCTCTTTGAAGCGGCCCCACTTCGCACTTACATAGGTGACCTCCTATCAAGAGTATTCTGCCATACCCCACTCGAATTTAATCAAGTTATTGGAATCATTAAAAGTTTTCACTTAACCTTCACACTTCTGGCAGACAACACTTTTATTCACCGAATGAGAAAGTGTTCATCGACAACTTCATAACTTAGTTGTCCCTTTGAACCATGATCTTGGGATCTCCAGTCAACATGGTTGGGTTACCATTACGAAGCTTATCTTTCAATAGGCTTTAGTCCCATTCCGAGTGTCAAAACTGACATTTGATCTCTAGGTAAGCCTTTTGTAAGCGGATCCGCAAGATTTTCCTTCGATTTTATATACTCGATGGAAATCACACCGGTAGAGATCAATTGTTTAACGGTGTTATGTCGTCGACGTATGTGTCTAGACTTACCATTATACATACTATTTTGTGCGCGGTGTATAGCCGATTGACTATCACTATGGATGCTGATAGGAGCAATCGGCTTAGTCCAACATGGAATGTCCTCTAGGAAGTTTCGAAGCCACTCTGCTTCTTCACCAGCTTTGTCTAATGCAATAAACTCAGCTTCCATTGTGGAACGAGATATGCACGTCTGCTTAGTGGACTTCCAGGACACCGCAGCACCACCAATCATGAAAACATATCCAGTTGTGGATTTTGATTCTTTTGAATCAGAAATCCAATTTGCATCACAGTAACCTTCTAATACTGCTGGATATCTTGTGTAGCATAATCCCAGGTTCATTGAATATTTCAAATACTTCAGTACTCTAATAAGCGCTTTCCAATGATCCTCACTAGGATTACTTGTAAACCTGCTAAGTTTATTCACAGCACATGCAATATCCGGTCTAGTACAATTCGCTATGTACATTAAACAACCGATAATCTGAGAATATTTTAACTGAGACACAGGGTCACCTTTATTTTTGACTAAGTGAAGACTTAAGTCAATAGGTGTTTTCACAGGACTTTCATCATAAACACTGAATCTCCTCAGGACGGATTCAATGTAGTGAGACTGTGATAACACTAGTCCCTCGATAGTCCGGAGATTTTAATCCCCAAAATTACATCTTGCCAGTCCCATATCTTTCATATCAAAGTTACGTGTCAGCATCTTTTTGGTATTCATGATAATATCATGAGTACTCCCCATAATCAGCATATCATCAACATATAAACACACTAACACATAAGCATTAGTTGTATTTTTGATGTAGACACATTTGTCACACTCGTTAATCTTGAACCCATTCGATAGCATCGTTTGATCAAACTTTTGATGCCATTGCTTGGGTGCTTGTTTCAGTCCATACAATGACTTAACGAGTCGACACACTTTGTTTTCCTGACCTGGAACCACAAACCCTTCGGGTTGTTCCATATAAATTTCTTCGTCTAATTCACCATTCAGAAATGCAGTTTTAACATCCATCTGATGGATTTCCAAGTTATACACTGCAGCAAGAGAAATTAGAACCCTTATAGAAGTGATTCTAGTTACTGGTGAGTAAGTATCAAAGAAATCAAGACCCTCTTTTGCCGATAACCCTTAGCTACCAACCTGGCCTTATACTTATCAATAGATCCATCAGCTTTAAGCTTCTTCTTGAAAATCCACTTACACCCGAGTGCTTTATGTCCAGGTGGAATTTCTACTAATTCCCAAGTGTGATTTTGCATGATGGAATCTATTTCACTATTGATTGCCTCTTTCCAGAAAGGTGCTTCTGGATTAGACATAGCCTCGGCATATGTCCTTGGAGTATTTTCTACCATGTAGGTGAGAAAATCTGGCCCAAAAGACGTTGAAGTCCTAGCCCGTTTACTCCTTCGAGGTTCCACTTCCTCGTGTTCTGGAGCATTATCCCCCACATTTTCGTGTGCCCTTTTAGTCGAATTAGAGTCTTCATTATGTCTTTCTTTGTTTGGAAAGACATCCTCAAAAAATACCGCATTTCTTGACTCCATGATTGTGTTTACATGCACATCAGGGTTTTCAGATTTGTGCACAAGAAATCTATATGCACTACTGTTATGTGCATACCCAATGAATATGCAGTCTATCGTTTTAGGCCCAATCTTGATTTGTTTAGGTTTAGGCACTTCCACCTTTGCTAAACACCCCCACACTTTCAAGTATTTATAACTTGGTTTGTGGCCTTTCCACATCTCATATGGGGTCTTATCCATCTTTTTAGATGGAATTCTGTTGAGAATTGTATTGGCGGATAGAAGGGCCTCCCCCACAAGTTCGAGGTAAACCGGAACCGATCAACATAGCATTCATCATCTCTTTCAGAGTACGGTTTTTGCGTTCAGCAATTCCGTTAGATTGAGGTGCATATGGAGCAGTAGTTTGATGAATAATGCCCGAATCTAGACATAATCCTTCAAATGGCGATTCATACTCTCCACCTCTATCACTACGAACCTTCTTGATTCGTACGCCAAGTTGATTCTCAACTTCATTTTTATAATTTTTGAATGCCTCGATAGTCTCATCTTTGCTACTTAGCAAATAAACATAACAGTATTTTGTACAATCATCGATAAAAGTTACAAAATACTTTTTACCGCCTCTCGATTGCACAAACTTTAAATCACACAAATCTGTGTGAATTAATTCTAAAGGTTCGGTATTTCTTTCCACGGTTGGAAATGGCGCTTTAGTCATTTTTGCTTCAACACAAACTTGGCATTTACCGGTTTGGTTAAATTTTAGTTTAGGTAATAAATCCAAATTCATCATTCTTTGAATTGATTTATTATTAACGTGTCCTAAACGATTATGCCATAAAGTACAAGACTCAATCAAGTAAGCAGAAGTAGAAGCACTTTTATTAGCCTCAGTGGGCACAACAGTCTTGGGCATCATAGCCATTACATTCAGTTTAAATAAACCTTCGGTAAAATAACCTCTACCAACATACATCTCATTTTTGGTCAAAATGACCTTGTCATTACCAAAAGAAAGTTTAAAACCATTCTTATTCAGCATACCACCAGAAATCAAGTTTCTACGTATATCAGGAACATGGAGAACATTCGTGAGTGTCAGCTTCTTCCCAGAAGTCATCTTCAGAATCACGTTTCCAGTTCCTTGAATGGTTGATTGGGCAGAGTTTCCCATCCACAGCTTCTCACCATTTCCAGCCTTGTAGGTTGAGAAGATATCACGGTCAGCACACACATGTTTAGTGGCTCCTGTGTCCACAAACCACTGCCTCGGATTTCCCACGGTGTTGCACTCAGTCACCATGGCACAGAGATTGTCATCATCTCCCTCATGTTCAGCCATATGAGCCATAGGTTTGTAAGGCTTCTTTGACCGGCATTCCGCAGCACGGTGTCCAAACTTGCCACAATTGCGGCAATCACCATTGAATTTATATGGTGTCGGCTTCTTGGACGATTCCCCAGTCTTCTTAGGAAATTTCTCTGGCTTCTTTCTCTTCTGGTTTTTCACCTCAGCCATGTTAGCCTTTGCTTGTCCAACAGAAATAGAACGTTTCTTTTCAGATGCTCGATTGTCCTCCTCAATGCGAAGTCGAACAATTAAATCATCCATCGTCACTTGCTTCCTCTTGTGCATGAGATAGCTCTTGTATTCCTTCCACGAGTCAGGAAGCTTCTCAATCACACATGCAACTTGAAAATTTTCATTAATTTTCAGATCTTCTGCTATCATCTCGGATATCAGAATTTGCAGTTCCTCCACCTGTTTAACAATAGATTTAGTATCATTCATTTCATACTTTAAAAATCTACTGACAAGAAACTTCTTGGCACCAGCATCTTCGGTTGTATATTTCTTTTCTAATGCTTGCCACAATGATTTAGCGGTTTCATAAGTACAGTACACACCATACAACATGTTATCTAAACCATTAAGAATATAATTCTTGCACAGAAAGTCACTGTGCTTCCAGCTTTCTACAGCAAGAAAAGCCGTCTTTTCAGGAGTTTCAGGTGGAGCCACCGGTGGATCATCAACTAGCATTCTTGCTAGACCAAGCGTTGTGATGTAAAACAACATCTTCTGTTGCCAACGTTTAAAGTTGGAGCCATTGAACTTATCTGGTCTCTCATGGTTAGCACCAGGAATCGTAGTAGTTTGTGTCACCACAGACACAGAACCAGTAGACCGGGATGTCTGTCCTCCGCTTGGCGCACCATCAGCAGTAGGAGTCACTTGACCGTCAGTTGCCATTTCTGTTCGAGACAGAAGATAAACTTTAGAATCGTATTTTTTTTTTTTTTTTCAATTCAGCTCTTTAAAATTTGTTTATTTCAATTCAGTTCGTCCAACTTATAATCAAAACACCAAAGCGGATGGTAGTTTTTACCAGAAAACCCCAAAAGGAGATGGACCGATTTTACCAGAAATCGATACCAAAAAGGAAGTGGACTGATTTTACCAGAAATCAATACCAAAAAGGAAGTGGACCGATTTTACCAGAAATCGATACCAAAAAAGAAGTGGACCGATTTTACCAGAAATCGATACCAAAAAGGAAGTGGTTTTTTAAAAACGAGCTGGACTAGAATCGAAATAAACGAGCTGTGCTTGCATTTTTTTTTATTTTTTTTTTTATTTTTTTTTTCCGACCAAACGAGTTGAACTTGTTCAACATTAAATTCAACTCGAATCAACCTCGTCCAAATAAAATTGAAGAAATATTCGTCAAAATATTTTGATTACACACAGGTATGATTTAGAACAACGGTTCTAAAAATTTGTCTTAAGCTGTTACACCCCGTGTATAATTAAAATAAATAAAACGAATAAAATCAACAACAATTTTATTGAACTTGATAAACAATAACAAAGAAGTATAGAAAGAAAAAATAAAGGATATTGACGATCTGAGCCGAGACGAACTCTGTCCTTAAGACAAATTTGCCCCGGTATGTACCCCGTTTTGCAGCAATTGTCTCCCAGGAATTCTCAGATTACCTTTCAGAATAGCGGTACTGCAAACTCTGAACAACGACGAACTCTACAGTGCTTCAGAAACTCTTCACTTGATGCAAGAACAGTATGCAAAAGAATGTGTGTATGTATGCAATTCTGGTGTTGTATTTCTGTGTCTGTGTGTTTTTCCTCCCATTCATGTAGCTCGTTTATATAGAAGAAGACATGGAAAAGCGATGGAAATGAACGACCTCGGCTCGAATTGATTGTCATTAATATCATCATTATGTTTGGAATCGGAAAGCCAAAAGCCTCGGCTTTAATCATGCATTAATGTTGGACAGAACGTCTCCTCGGCTCGGCCCTCGCCTCGAGCTATCGGCCAGCCTTCGGCGAAGGTGTTTAGCAGAATGAAACGACTCGGCAACCTTGATTCACGATCGTGAAAAATAAATTAACGATTGCAAAACCGAACTCTGAACCTTCAAATCGAGTTGCATTCGTGTACGCAGGACACGCGGGCATGCACAAGCCCAAGGGTAAATCCGGATTGGATTTGCACCCCCCCTGCGCCCGCGTAGAGAACGGTGTATAATGTTGGTTTCTTATTCCAACTATACTAAAACAATATCATATAAATATTGCTTCTTTTTCCTTCTTCCAACCAATGTGGGAGAAAAGTTTCTTCCCATTTTTCCTTTTTCATAACACACACTTAAGCCCAATAGGCCCAATATGACATATCATCAATTTTCCAACAAACCGACTTTAAGCGTTAATTTCTCATTCACTCGTTATCCGAATTGAATGATTCCAAATCCTGAATTCATCTACGACTCACGTAGTTATCAGAATTAACAAGACATTACATATATTCTATACAAGAATATATCCGAAATACGCTTACAAAGTCGGCTCGACGAATAAAATGATTATAAAATCATTTTTAATTCATTTTTAATTCAATTCCACATTTTCTCCAACAAATATCTTCCGGGTGTTATCTTGTTACTACAAATTTCAGTTTCATAATAAAATTGTCACAACATACTTGTGTGATTACACGTGGGATTCGTATCAATCAATATGTCGTAAATCATGATCATGATGTATAAGTGTGTGCATAATTTTAGATTCGTTTCAATCAATCTGTTGTACATCATGATAATGCACGTGAGATTTGGTAAGATTTACTCTATCTTATATAAAGTTGTAATTTCCTGTGCATTTTGTGGTTTAGTTTAAACATAGCCGGACGTACGTATAATGAGAAGAGCAATTATCGCCCTTAAAATGTAACCCCAGACCAAGCGAGGATGACGGTCTAAGCAGTTGACCGGACTATTTATAACTCATTTAGCGCAACCAAACCCGAAGTCTCGGGGCGTTACAGAATGGTATTCAGAGCTGACTATCAGACGGATCTAAGTACCACACTATGATGTGTGTCGGTGGGGGGCACCTCTAGATCCTCTGGTAGGGACGAAACTAGGACAAGTCTTAGCCGTCCTGGCGAGGACGCCGTCGCCCCTTATAGGGGGGTAGAATGTGATTTCTCATATCGGTAAAGTAAGTGAATGCTCACACCATATAAGTGTGAGACATAAAAGTCTTGTGGGTTAGCCCTTTTAGACCAAGCGATGACGGCGGTTTAAGCAGTTGACCAGACCATTTGTGACTTATTTAGCGCTATCAGGCATGGAGTCTGGAGGCGTTACATAAAATCCGAAAAAAATAAACATTATTATATACATTGCGTTTTTTTTTTTTTTTTTTTTTTTTTTTTGAGATGAGTGTTTTATTTATTCCCCTTAAAATTTTCATTTATTGTGTTATTGAGTATTTCAGT
Organism: Gentiana straminea; assembly: GCA_036785695.1. Lineage (NCBI taxonomy): Eukaryota > Viridiplantae > Streptophyta > Magnoliopsida > Gentianales > Gentianaceae > Gentiana > Gentiana straminea. The sequence goes on from JAVUPR010000342.1 coordinate 581,064, forward strand.
GTGGAGTACAATGTGTCGTACGTGTACCATGCATTGTATGCTTACTTCGATAGTTCAACCGAGATAATATTGCCCTCAAGGGTCTAGCCAAGTACGTTTCTTTATTTTAATTTTTCCCTTTTTCTTTTGAATCTTTCTTGAAAAAAATTAAAACTGTTGAATCCATCGGACCAGGGGCGCTCCTGGGGGAGGGCCAAAGAGGCCATGGCCCCGAGCCCCCCTTCCAGAAATCTATGAATTTAAGGCCCCGTGAAATTTTAAACTAATAAATATATATATATATATATATATATATATATATATATATATATATATATATATATATATATATATATATATATATATATATATATTACAATTTTGAAAATAAATAAAATATCGCTCAAATGGTAGCGGTTGAGAGCTTAACTTGATAAACAACTAATCTCTGAATCAAGGCATTTGTTAAAAGTACCACGACTAATCTCTCAAGCCACCACCTCAGTAACATCCGACTTCTGAGAAACCAAACCTAAACTCAACACTCAACTTTGTAAATGTTGAATGTCAATTTTTGACAGTTGCAAAGTTGAAACTAGCCCGACGAACCTGGCACTGGGCTTGGGGGTGCTAAGCCCACCCAGCAATTTTTATTGTTTTTAATATATAGCATTAATCAAACTCGGCCCACCCCAAAAAAACTAGCCCAGCCCACCTGTAAGAGTCTAGCCCATTTCTATAAGTGTTCAAGTCCAACAAAACTTATACTTTATTCTTTCTATTATGCATGGCATTTACCTATTACCACAGTTTATGCTTGTCACATATAAAAAAAATTAAAGAGGAAAGAAAGAACAGAACAGTCGAACAGGTCTCTCGTCTATAGCTGATAATTCACCATTCACGCAGTCACGCTTCCGGCTTCTCACCACTTCCGATTTCGATTACATTTTTCTAAGTAGTTTAATTATGTCATTGGTTGCATTTTATTTTTCAAATTCTATTAAATCAACATTATTTTTGCACGATTTTCTTCTGTGGTTTCTTGAATTTATTTTGTTAAATATTAATTGACAAAGTTGTGTTTGTTTTAAACTTATATATAGAGCATATTTTTTGTTTTTGTCAGTCCGTCACACCGTTTGTTTCTAAATTAATTAGGTCTCTTGATCTCCTCTATATTAGAATGTCAGATGCATAGTGTTTAGTTGTTTACTAAATTCATGTGAATCTTTGATTTAATTTAAAGATTTGAGAATAGAGATACCGATTTCTGTTTTTTTTTTCTTGCTTTTACTTGGATATTCTACTGTTTTTGTTTTTGTTTTTGTTTATATATTATGTAGGTATATTAGTATATCATTTGATCAAATTGTATATATGTTGACATGTTGCTCAGACCAATTGTTATCTTCTTCTTTGAAAAAAAAAAACAACAAGCTGCACTTCTATTGCAAAATTTACGCTATAAAGTATATTTACGAATATTTTTATTCTAACCCGTCCGGAAAAAAAATCCCGGTTCCGTCCCTGCCCAAGTGTGTTGTCACGGGAGATTCGTTGTAGTATCTTTAGGAAACGCCTTAGTCAATGATGAAATCCTTTGTAGATAATACATGTTGTGGAACAATAAGTAGTGCACAAATCATTTCTCTAATTGATAATGGCCTCACGTGCTCTAAGCCGGCGTACGGATCGGCCCTAGCTGTTAGGATCGTATCAATTAGTGGTAGTAAATGTGCTACTATATTTTCTTATACTAGATTCAAGAGTGTGGGCAATCTCTCTCGGCCCCCCCCTCAAGTGTCTTGCACAATTTCTTTTTGGGTGAGACCGGGGCCGGTGCAAGTTTTGAGCGTCTTGAGAGTAATATCGAGAATTATATGCATGGGGAGTTGAAATTAGGATCTTTTAATGCGCTTACCATTCTACTAAAATCAATTAGTGGTAGTAAATGTGCTACTATATTTTCTTATACATTAAAAGTGTGGGTAATCTTACCCACACCCCTCTCAAGTGTTGGCAGTCTGTTCAACATTTGCACAATTTTTTCATTCAAGAGTGTGGGCAATCTCTCCCAACCCCCCATCAAGTGTGGGCAATCTGGCTCAACACTTGCACAATTTCTTTTTGGGTAAGATTGCCCATTGCCCACACTCTTGAATGAAAATGTGCAAGTCTTGGGACAGATTGCCCACACTTGAGGGGGGTGTTGGGAGAGATTCCCACACTCTTGAATGTATAAAGAATTATAGTAGCGTCTTTACTAACACCAATCGGTTGGTTTTAGTACAACGGTAAGTTGGAGAGATTCCCACACTCTTGAATGTATAAAGAAATATTGATCCTAACTAATATGTATCGAGCCGAGGTCACGAGATCGAACCATTTTGGGAAGATTATTGCAAAAATAATGTGTGGGAGAGATTATTTTCAACACTTGCAAGTGTCGGGCATTGCCCACACTTGAGGGGGGTGTTGGGAGAGATTGTCCACACTCTTGAATGAGACAGATTGCCCACACTTGAGGGAGTGTTGGGAGAGATTGCTCACACTTTTGAATGCCTAAACAAATATAGTTACGCCTTTACTACCACAAATTGGTTTTAGTACAACGGTAAGCGCTTGATCGTTAACATGGTATCGGAGCCAGAGGTCACGTGATCGAACCCTGGTTGGAACAGTATTTAAAAAAATTATGCAAGTGTTGGGACAGATTGCCTACACTTGAAGGGGGTGTTGGGAGAGATTGCCACACTCTTGAATGAAAAAATTGTGTACGTGTTGGACAGATTGCCCACACTCTTAATGTATAAGGAAATATAGTAGCACATTTACTACCACTATTTGGTTTTAGTCGAATGGTAAGCGCTTGATCTTAACAAGCCCGCTCACCACTTGCACCGGACGGTCCAATACCATAGGGAAGCATATCTCCTCACTTTGGTTCGTAATGTAATTAAAAATATATTGTGTCATTTATTGTGACACTATTCTGCAACCTTTTGTTTTAACAAAGCAGTGTTCATTTGTATCACAGCTATGGAGTTGGCATTGTCTTTGGAGAGATTGAATTACGAGAAACTTCTCAACTTACATGCTGTAAGTAATATTTATAAATCGGAATGTTATTATCTCAAACAAAATTGTTACTACAATACTTGGTATATTTATATTTTTATATTATTGATTATCGTGAGATCTATATTAATGATCAATACGTCGTACATTATGATCAATAATTCAAATATATGTTATTAGTTGATGTGACCATTTTATGATGACAATAACACTACTTTATATAAACCTTATTTTCAATGCCCGTAGTCTTAGCTCATTAATAGTTTGATGTATAGAATCTGTTTTCGAGCTTTCATACGTTTGACTTTTGTATTTTGCTCATTCTCATAATTTAAGGGTGTGATTGACCCGAGTCGATACTATTTCGGGCTCGAGTTCGAAAGAGTATTTTATTTCGAGCTCGATCGAGCCATAAAATAACAAGATTGAACTCGACTCGTCTAATACTTGGCTCAACTAATAAATTCTTTTGAGGGGAATACCAACAATTATTGATTTATGTAAAATAATTAATGAAGTATATAAAATATTATTTAACAATAAATTTATAAATACGATCAGGCTTGATTAACTCACGAGCTACTCAATTACTATGTGGTGAAACTCTAGATCGGCTCGGTTAGTTAATCGAGTAGCCAGAGTCAAGCTCGAACTTGAAAAAAATCGAATCAAGTCATCCTTTATGAGTCGAGCACAATTAGCTTACAAGAAGCTTGGTTCATTTACAACCCTGTGTTTAGGAGTTTTGAAAGACTTGCTGTAATACCCTACTCCCAACCCCTAGGTCCACTGGGGTCATTCTAGGAGGGGCTGCGAATATCTCGCCGCGACTTCAATAACTAGACTATCTTTTCCAAAATAATCCAATAAATCTAAAATTAAATTTACAAATATTCACTAAGTGTTTCAATTCTACAACAAATAAAATTTTACAGCTGTCACGCAACACAATCTAGCATCTTGGTCAATGTCTTAGATCATTCCCCGTTCATCTCCCTACGCAATCACCTGTGCTTATTTATAAAAGAGAAAAAAAAAACCAAAAGACAAGACAAGAATACGAGTCGTCAGCAAAAACGCGATGGTATGAGCCGTGTGTGTGTGTTATTTAAAAAAAATATTTCTAGTAATAATATATATATTTTCTAGAAAACATATTCCATTATTTATGCAATAAAACACTTGTTTAAAATTATATATCAAGTTCAAGTCGAGCATGTTCATGCGATATCCGTCAATTCATTAAGTTCTCTTACTAGACATCGATACAGCTGATACGATTGTCTCTGCCTTATGACTCCCGTTTCACCACCTTATATTCACAACAAGTAATTTTTATAGTGAAATCCGTCCTTCCGACACCCAATCTCCTGGGGTTTCCGGAGGGTCCACTTGCCTCGGACCCTACAACCGCGGTCACTGGCCCAATGCTTAGATAACCCGACCGTGAAATCCTCGGCGGGCCCATCGAGCGAGTACGAGAACGAGATCGAGAACCATGCCGCCGAAGCGGGAACTAGCCATGCCGCCGAAGCGGGAAAGATACAAGTACAATATACCACACCGCGCGAAGCGGATAGTACGGTACCATGCCACCGAGATGGGATATGCAATGACATTTGTACATGATTTGGTTTTTATATTTGAACGTATCTTCAAATACTTGTGAATATCCCATCAATTTTGAGTTTGTGGTAGTGGAGATAAATGTAAAAAGTATAGATGGAAGAATAATGAATATGTTGGAATCTAATATTCCTATATATATTCTATGTGGGGTGTGGAGATATGGCTTCTCCACGGCTTTTATTGGAGATAGTGTCAGCTGTTTCTTAAAGCTGGAGGTGGGGGGTTCGAGTCCCGTAAAGGGCCGGCCCCTTTCGATAAGAGGATATATTAAAGCAGCCTCAACCCTGAGCTATTAGGTGTCATGATTAATCTTTCCTCGCATTCCTGTGGGATCGGAGGTGATGGGGACCCTTCCGTTAAGGTTTAAGCGTTTTTGATAGTAACAAAAAAACATTTGATGGAACTTATACTAAGTGGGTTGTCAGTTATTTATTTTTATTTATTTAAGTCGCAAAACTGAAACTCATTGCATTGCCGTTACATCATCCATTTATGGAGTAATGAACCGAAAATAAGTAATGTAAGCAAGAGTGACCCCAATGGGGGGATTTATCCCCCTCTAAAACTAATATAGAGGGAGCAACCCACCTTAAGCGCACAAATGGCTCCCAACCCAACATCCTATCCCTAAATAAAACTAAGGTTCCCCCTAAATATGAAGGGTCTGCTTAATATGAACGATAACACCATTTATCTCTCTTTTTACTCAATAAATTAATTTCACACATCAATATCATTTATATAATAATGTGTTATGTATCGAGTAATGATACGGGCACAACGGTAGTATCACAACGGTGATATACATCATTGAAAAAAAAATTATATATACTATTTTTCCATAAAAAAAAATTAATCTGTCTAAATATTTATTTTTTTTATTTTGAACTCTTTTTGTGTACGGATACGACATCTTTTTATTTTTTTTTACTGTTGTGCGACGTATTCAAATATCACTTTGTAAGCATAAAATATTTTTAAAGGGATGTATGGAGGTTGCTTATTGGAGTGAATTATTTTTTGGGTGTTGAAAAAGTGTAACTGTAACGGAAAACGATGTGTTTGAAGGGTGTAATTGGGTGTCCCCATTGGGGTCACTCTAAGCAATTAGTAATGGAATAATGATATGTGCACTACACTCTTGTGTAGTGTACAAACCACTACACAAGTGGCAGCCATGGATTAAAGTGATGAATTATTTTTTGTGATGGGTCCCAACAGAATATGTGGTGTAGATTGTGTTGTGTAAAATGTTGTGGTTGAAAGTGTAATAGATGTATCACTACTGTTAGTAATGAGTATTATTTCTATTTACGTTATTAGAGCACATGCGGTAGATACCGTAAATATTTAAAAACTATATTGTAGAGATTTCGATAGGAAAAATAACACTGTAACAGATACATACTTTTTTCCGTAAACTACAGATTCTATAAAATTTCCTTTACATCTACCGCATTCATCGGATTCTGTAAATTTTCCTTTATATATTCCGCATTATGTAAAATAAAGAGTCTGATGCATTTCATCTTAAATAATTAAAGATTCTGTAAACTAGAAAAACATGTTTTTAAACTGTATAATAGAGTATTCGTTAAGTGTATCTGATGTGAATACTTTTAGACATGTAGTCTTCAAAGATTTTGAAGTGGGGTTCAGCTGTAACTTATACAAATATATTTATTTTGATTATGAACTTTAGTTGAATAATATTGCCTTATCTATCAATAATTACAAGCGGTTACGGTAGTGGTATGTTCGTAAAGAAAATCAGAATAACAGAGAAAGATAGTTGTTTTATTGATTAATCAAAATGATACAATGTATCTACTTTATATACGAGAGAAATAAGATAATAATTCAATTTAAAATAAATAAAACTAATAATAAACTTTTATCTTATCACTTGAATTTATCATATTTATAGCACATTTATCTATTTATTTTGACATTTATCATTATCTTCAAATATTTTGACATTATCTTCTAATACACTCGAGGCGATAATAATTCAATTTAAAATAAATAAAACTAATAATAAACTTTTATCTTATCACTTGAATTTATCATATTTATAGCACATTTATCTATTTATTTTGACATTTATCATTATCTTCAAATATTTTGACATTATCTTCTAATACACTCGAGGCCGAGTTTGTTTGATAATAATAATTTGGTAGTATTTGGAGGGCTCTACTTTGGCGGTTCTTCCGAAATCCATAGCTGTGATGTTTTGGAGGGCAATGGCATCTCCAAAACTATTGTTTTCCCGAAGTCCATAGTTTTGATGTTTTGGAGGGCTCTCCACTCCGGTTGTTCTTCCGAAGTCCATAGTTTTGATGTTTTGGGGGCATCTCCACTCCGGTTGGTTTTTTTTTTTTTTTGGGCTCTTCCGGAGTCCATTGGTTATGTTTGATTGATTCTGGTTGAAGAATGACTATGATATTAGCCTCACTTGTGATTGATAGATTGGACATGTCGTTATGTTGGATCTGCAAAAAGACATATAATAGATGCCAAAAGAAAAGAATTGATGCGATATGTATGAGTATGATTATTTATTTAATTTGGCAAAAACATAAACTAAAACTAAAAAAATAAAAGGAAAATTCGGACTCCAACATGATGTGGAAATAATAATATGATATGATATGGGATGAAGGTTTTGGGGTTGTGTGGTGAAATGGCCGTCCAGATGCATCGAATATGACATAATTTTTTAATATGACAAAATGCTTTTTTTCTCTCTTTCTTTTCTTTTCTTTTTTTTTTCTTTTTTTTTTTTTTTTTTTTGGGGGGGTGTGTGGCGCTTCAACGGTGGGTATAAGGAGATTGGGATGATAATGGATCTGCGGGGAGGTATGATGACATGATTGGTTGGGGATGTGTTTAAGATAGAGTTTTTGCTGATCAAGGAGAATATTTTCATTATTTATGGTGGTGATGAGGCTAGGGAAACATAGTTGTGTATATAAATAAACATGAGTGAACGGAATTTGGTATCAAACAAGATGAAGGAAGGTAATTGGGATAAAAAAAAATGCACTGGATTGTTTGGCAACGATCAAGGATATTGTTTAATAGCGGAAGAAGGATTTCGGTGAATTTAAACGATGAATTTCGAGTGAATAAATAGTTTTGTCTTTCGCAAATGTTCAAAAATCGTGCTACTCGATTTGAAATATTTTTGTCCTTCTCCCCCCCCTAAAAAAAAAAATGAACTGGATTGTTTGGCAACAATCAAGGATATTGTTTAAGAAAAGAAGGAATATAACGAAACGTATAAAGAAATCGAATCAGAGAAAGTTGTTTTATTGATTAATCAAAATGATACAATGTATATCCTTTATATATGAGAGAAATAAGATAATAATTCAATTCAAAATAAATAAAACTAATAATAAACTTTTATCTTATCATTTGAATTGATCATATCTATAGCACATTTATCTATTTATTTTGACATTTATCATTATCTTCAAATATCTTGACATTATCTTCTAATAGTTTGTCATCTATATATATCAACCAAGTTAGTAACTAACTGTTATAAAAACCTTTAAATATGTATTATACAAATAATTTTTAAATAAGTAACATGAAAATATTTTAAAAACGTTTACAGAGATGTCCATTATATAAATAAGCAGGTGCAATTTAATTTGAAAAAGGTACATTGTGTTACCTATTAGAACTATTATTCTGTTTTTCCTTTTATTATATTGTTGGTTTTTATTTGGCATAGCCACGTGGCTCTCTGTAATAGGGCAAACTGGGCAATAGAAAATATATAAGTTAAGTTTTTTTAAACAAAACAATTACCAGATATCAAAATTCGGGAATGTTCTTCCCCCACAATTCTCTCTATGTTTTCTTTTTAGCAAACCCTAATTTCTCGTTTTTGATTGTTTCATGAAAGTGAATTTCCACATGGTATCATAGAAAGTGTAGGAACCTTCGATTGAGTTTTGTTGCTGTTTTTTCCTCCTTTATTGTTGTTTTTAATCGGTTTTCTGCATCATTGGCTGCGGAGCGACAGTTCAAGAAAGACTTCGAGCCCCTATTTCTTTCATCCGAACGAAAATCCGGCTCTAATTCTTGTAGATCCACCTTTGGACGGTCGGAATTACCATTCATGGAGCCGAGCAATGAGAATGGTGTTGATTTCAAAAAATAAGCTAGGTTTTGTCGATGGAACGCTACCAAAACCTACTGCTGATGAGCGATTGGCTTTCCGGTGGGAGCAATGCGATACGACTGTTATGTCATGGATAATGAAGACCGTCACTCTACCGATTCAAAGGACTGTACTCTGGTTGGATACTGCACGCGACATCTGGGAAAACTTGCGCAGAAGGTACTCTAATATTGATTCCTTCCGTTTTTCAGACCTTCTGGAGGAGATCAGTCAGATAAGGCAAGGTAACCTCTCTGTTACCGAATATTTTGCTCAATTGAAGCCTGTAATGGATGAGATCATGATTCTGAAGTCGATTCCGAGCTGTGAATGTGAGATTAAGTGTACATGTAAGGTCATACCTACCTTTGTAGGTTGCATAGAATCTGAATATGTAATCAGATTCATGAAATGACTAAATGAGACCTTCGCACCGGTTAGGTCACAGGTTTTCCTGATGAAGCCCTTACCAAACATTACTAAAGCATTTGCTATGTGCATTCAGTATGAAAGACAAGTAGAGTACTCAACTAGTCACCCACAGCATGTCCAGCCTGTTGTGTTTGTGCTAATGCAGGAAGCAACAATGGAAGGGGATATTCTGGTTATGGAAATGATAGAGGACAAGCTTCTGGTGGACATTCTGGTTATGGAACTGATAAAGGACAGGTTTCTGGTTTTGAGGAGAGAAAGGTCAATTCAGGTGGGAAGGAGGTCAAAAGAATAATTCCAACCGCAAGGGACAATGCACCTTCTGTGGTTGGAGTGGGCACACTATAGAGAACTGTTATAAGAAGAATGGTTTCCCCCTGGATGGAATCCAAAGAAGAGGATAAATCTTGTTGAAGGTGAAGAGCACACCGGTGTGCAGTCTGGTCAAAAGTTGGACTATGAAAAGAATTCAGAACCTGGTATTGGTTTGACTACTCAGCAGCTTCAGAAATTATCAAAGCTTTTGGATCAAATGAACCTTGATGATAAAGTGCAGCCAGCTATTAACCAAACTACTGTGATGACAGCAAACTTCAAATTGGAAGATCATGAAATGGAAGGTAAGGTTCTAAACTCCTGGATTTTAGACTCTGGTGCAACAGACCATGTGGCCTGTTGCAAGGGTGTGTTTGAAAGTATGAATAAGGTTTCTAGTGTGACAGTAAATTTACCAAATGGAGAGTCTGTCCAAGTAACTCACATAGGAACTGTTAGGTTGTCAGGGAACTTGATCTTATATGGTGTCCTGTTTGTGCCTAATTTTTGTTATAACCTGATTTCCTTGGGAAAACTAACAACTGACAGAACACTCTGTGTTGTTTTTATGGATGGATGATGTATATTATATAAAATATAAGAAATTATAACGATAATCTTATGAATTATTAATAGTAATGAATAAATCTAAATACTATAAAAATCTAGCAAAAGTAATAAAAAGATATAAATTTTGTACCGGTTTAATAACCGGAGTGTCGTGTCAGATTTACGTGGGTACTTTTGGTATTTTATTGCAGATTTTTAGGTAAACCAAGACCCCGAGTGATGACACTTTTTGAAGTAAAATCATATCTTTTGAAGGAAGTAAGGAAGTGCCACGAGATTTAAAGTTCAAGTGGATCAACGATTCGTGATAACATTATCGAATTATATTTTCGACGAACAAATGGCCCATCAAAAAGGCATTTTCTGAAGAAGAGCCCTTCATAGAAATTATAGATCTTTTCAAGAGCTTTCCAACGCTTCTTGAATTATGACATTCGGAGACCCGAGCTCAAGATATGATTTTATCAAGTTTCAGATCAAGATGTGAAAATAAACTACCCGGATCAATCCGGATTAACCTCGGATCGAACCGAGGAAACATAATGATTATCAAACAGATGATCCTGCAGAGAATAATCCAGGGGATAATATTTTTTATTCCCGGATCGATCCGACCTTGATCCCGGATCGATCCGGCTTGGAAAATTCTGCTTATAAATAGAGCGAGTTCATACGACCGCAGAGAGGTACCAATATATCTTCTAAATCTCTTTTAATTAGTAGTAGTATGTATATAGGCCTTATGCCATAAATAAAGTAGTAATAAGTATCGTTGTAATGCTCGAGAAATTATCGGAAGATCAATGTTGTTGAAGTCGTTGTAATATCCGGAAGAATACAACCTCTGATTCAGCGAGTTGTAATCGGGTAAAATTTCTAAAGTATTTATGTTTGTTATGTTTGTTTTTATCTTTTTAGTCGTTATAATGTTTTTAGGCTAACTCTAATAACTAGCCAAAGTTATGTAATCGTTTTATTTCGATCTTTTCGGTAAAGGAATCTTTATGTCTAATTAAAATTGACTAAAATTGAGTTAATTGAATCTTTTTCTATTTTGCAACGTATTGATAATATTCGGATTGACGTAATTAACCAAGATGAATCGCACCATATAACCTAACGATGAACCGACCGGAGAAGTTAGGATATGAGATAAAAGATAGAAAAACCGGAGGGTAAAAGTGGCCGTGCGAAAGCGTGACAACGGAATCCTATTTCCTACCCGGGGGCAGATTTGTCTTGGGAAAGTTGAATCTTATTAAAATTGTGCTCGAGATCATAATAATGTTAAAATCACGGTTTAATTGAAACTAACACCGGAAAGTTAAATCGATCCGCCTGACAACCGGAGCCTTTTGAATAACATCGGCCGTCGACAAACGGAATAACCTCTTTTATCCGGGGTAGATTTGTACTCGGTACACTGTTCGGACTAAGCGAGATTAGCATGGGGCGTTGTGGAGGTTAAACTGATGACAATGACATATGAAAATTTCATACGCTCGTGTGAGGAGGAATTGTTAACCTCAGGAGTGCACCGTTTCATTTACTCAATTGGACCTCATATAAAAGGAAAGATCGAGCACATTCCGTTTACTGGAAAAGATCGTATAAATCAATTATATAAACTTTGGCTAGTTCTCTAATAATATATTGGTATCTATATATTTATATCTATATATATATTTTGCAATCTATGTATATCTATATATACTTATATATCTATATATATTATATTAGAATAACTTTTAAATTACGCATTTATTTTATGTTAAGTAGAATAGTAGTAATCGTATTATAAAATTGCGGTTTAGATCGAGTTAATAACAGCTCTTTGGTGTTTAACCACACTTAAAAGAATTACCACGTTTCCCTGAGGATTCGACACTCTGACTCACCATACTAGCACTACAGTTTGACCCGGTACACTGCCGGTTAGGATCTATATAGCCTAGAAAAGGTCCGTCAGCTTTCTAGCACCGTTGCCGGGGAACACGTCGCTAATTTCTTTCTTTGTGTCTATGGTTACTACTTGTATTAGCTCAAAATTCTCGAGAATAAGTCAACACTTTTTCTTATCTCATTTCTATTTTTTTTTCGTTGGTATCTACTTTCTTTTAGTTACCAATTTTCTTCTTTTACAAAAGTCGAGTATTTTCATATTTTCGTTAGTTGATGACCAGAAGTGGTAAGGCCCCGCTCACTCCTTATAAGCCTGACATAAACACTTACGAAAGGCAGTTAAGAGTAGAGAATAAACGTAGTCATACTAGTCAGGGAAATCCTGACGAATCATCTTCAAACAAAAATACGAGAATGGCCGAAATCAGTGATGAAACACCTGAACAAGGGCTAGAACATGCTCTAGGGCATGGACAAAACCCTGTTAACCCTAATAATAATAATAATAATAGAAATAATCAGAATCGGAAACAGAATAATCGTAATAACCCACCAAACCCGAGACCTATCTGTGATCAAACCATAAGAAGAAACCAGACTAATAATCCCATACTTTTACCCAATGAAGGAGCAAACAATTTCGAAATTAAATCTCATCTTTTTGGTTTAATTGACGCAAGAGCCCAATTCCTAGGAGAGGATGATGAAGATCCACATCATCATCTCTATCTTTTGAAGAAGCGTGCAATACGGCCAAAAGTCAAGGTGCTCATAAGGAATTAACGAGGATGACTATGTTTCCTTTTTCTTTAAAAGGACGAGCCCGAGATTGGTTTATGTCTCTTCCACATCATTCACTTACTAGTTGGGAGGATATTCAAACTGAATTTTTGAAACAGTATTTCACTCCTGGACGAAATTTGGAATTAAAAGTCGAGGTTGCTAACTTTAGACAAGGATCTGAAGAAACGCTTGGGAATGCCTGGGAAAGATTTAAAAAATTGTTAAGAGCCTGTCCCGATCATGGTTATTCCTTAGATATGCAAATTCAACTCTTCTGTCGTAAATTAAGAAAAGACTCACGTGGTGATGTAGATCATGCATGTGGTGGTTCTTTAATGATGAGTGAAGCTCAAATAGTTTACGATGCTATAGAAAAGATTTCCAAAAATAATCGAATGTGGGAAACCGGTTCTAGCACCAAAAAAGTAGCTTTTGCAGGAGAATGTACATCTAATACGGAAGTTCTAGCACATTTAGAAAATTTGAGTAGGAAATTTGATGGCCTACAATCTAACAAAAACCAAAGTTCAGAAAATAGTACACCAACTGAATACTCAAATCAGGATAATATGTCAATAGGGATCGAAGAACCAACAGGATATTCACGAGAGGAGGTGAGTTTTCTTCAGCAGCATAGGAATTTGAACAATGCATACTCAAACTCGTTTAATGCTATTAGAAGAGATCACCCTACTTTTCGATGGTCTGAAAACCCTAGTAAGCAAGGACAACCGCCATATCCAGTTCCATATAGGAATATGAATAATAATCAAGTTTATCAAGAAAATACATCTAATCAGAATTTACAATCATTACCTAGATCCTATCCTCGCATACCACTCAAAGTATACCAAGTAACTCAAAGTTCAACTCAAATTTTGAAGGGGTTGAAAAATGGGAAAAACTAATGGAAAATATGATGGGTGTAGTATCTACTCAAGCTAAGAATATGGAAACAATGATGACTTCTATTGGTACAGTCACTAAAGATATGAGTACAATAAAAACATCTATGAGTGGACATGATACCAGAATGAGAACGATAGAAGCCTCATTAAGGAATATGGAAGATCATTTGAGTAGGGAAGGTGAACGTAATAACAGTAGACCTCCAGGAGGATTACCAAGCAATACGGAAAGAAACCCAAGAGAGGTAAATGTTGTAGTTACGAGAAGTAGAAAACTCTGTGGTAGTAATGGAGTAGAAAACTTCGGAAATAATGAGGTAGAAAATGATTTAGATGGAAAAAATGATGAAACTAAAGATGAACTTGAATTCACTACTGAGGAAGAAGAAATTATAGAAAATTTCTTGAAAAGAAATAGAAGTTTGGAACCTGAGAATGAAGGTGAGAAATGGGTAAAAATCCCTAGGATTTTGAAAGATCCCATGGATAAAGATTTAAGGAATTTATTCAAAGAACATGTTAGAATAGAGGATAATGAAAACAAGGCAGAGAAACAAGAAGAACTGAAGGAATCTGAAGTAGAGATTGATTCAGGGAATGTTTTAAAAGAAAAAACTCAAGATCATGATACTTGGCGATCAAGCAATACTCAAAAGTTTAAGGAAAAAGAGAAAATGACTTTGGGATCAAAGGTTATAGATTTAGAATCTTTACCTTACCCACCTAAAGATCAAATTAAAAAGATTAAAACTGATAAGAAGTATGCTCGTTTCCTTGATACTTTTCGTCATATTCATGTTAATATCCCTGTTATCGAAGCTCTAATTAGTATGCCTGCTTATGGAAAGTTTACGAAAGATATTCGTCAAACAAGAAAAAATTAGAGGAATATGAGAATATATGCCTAAATGAAGAATGTTCTCAGGTTTTGCAAAGATAAGTTACCACCTAAACCGAAAGATCCCTGGAAGTTTTACCATTCCATGTGAAATTGGAGGATTTTGTTTAAGAAGGTCTTATGTGATCTTGGAGCTAGTATAAATCTCATGTCTTATGAGGATTATAAGAAGCTAGGCATAGGAAATCTTACGAAGATCGAAATGACTCGCAAATGGCGAGATAGATCGATTAAATACCCTAAAGGAATTATTGAGGACGTATTGGTTAAAGTAGACAAGTTCTATTTTCCGGTAGATTTTGTAGTTATGGAAATGGAAGAAGGATATTCGGCGCCACTTATCTTAGGTCGACCATTTCTAGCTACGGGAAGAACTTTAATAGATGTCCGAAAGGAGAGTTAATTCGAGAGTCAATGAAGATGAAGTTACTTTCAATATTTTCAAAGCTATGAACCATCCATACAGATCACCAGAATCATGTTCTTTTATAGAAGATATTCATTCTGTCTATGATAATCAGTCACCAACTTTTGAAGACAGATTAGAAGAATGCTTAACTCTATCTATCTATAAGGAAGATGAGAAAGACACCGAAATGAAAGAGATAATCCTTTCTCTAGATAAAGGAAATTTTACTTTTAAACCACCATGGCATAAGTATTTGGAATTAGAACTAGAAGGACCAGTTCTTAAACCATCACTGGAAGATCCACCTAAGAATCTGGAATTGAAACCGTTACCTTTAAATCTGAAGTATGCTTTTCTTGAAACTAATAATCTATTACCGGTTATTATTTCATCATCTTTAAGCGAGCAACGGGAAGATCAATTACTTAGAATGTTGAAAAAGCATAAGAAAGCTTTTGGATGGACGATTGCCGATATTCGAGGTATTAGCCCGAGATTTGCGTTCATAAGATAATTCGAAGGAAGATGCTAAACCTTGTATTCAACCGCAACGCCGCCTCAACACAAATTTGCAGTTAATTGTTAAGAAAGAGGTCATTAGGCTATTAGAAATGGGGATAATTTTTCCCATATCAGATAGTGAATGGGTAAGTCCAACTCAAGTGGTACCAAAGAAAGGAGGTTTCACAGTGAAAGAGAATGAAAGGAATGAATGGATTCCGACAAGAGAGATTACAAAGTTATCGAATGTGCATTGATTTTAGAAAACTAAATGATCATACTAAGAAAGATCATCATCCACTTCCATTCATAGTTCGGATGTTGGAACGTTTAAGTGGACATAAGTATTATTGTTTCTTAGATGGTTATTCGGGATATTTACGAGATATTCATTGCGGCGGGAGATAGAGAAAAAACTACTTTCACTTGTCCTTATGGAACTTTTGCTTATAAAAGAATGCCGTTTGGTTTATGTAATGCACCAAACTACGTTTCAAAGGTGTATGATGGCTATATTTGCTGATATGGTTGAGAAATTCTTAGAAATTTTTATGGATGACTTTAGTGTTTACGGAGATTCATTTAATGTTTGTTTGTTACACTTAGAACGAGTGTTACAATGCTGTGAAGATACCAATCTAGTACTAAACTGGGAAAAATGTCATCTGATGGTATCAGAAGGAATTGTTCTAGGTCATAGAATCTCTGAAGAGGATATTGAAGTTGATAAAGCTAAAGTCGAAGTAATTGAAAAATTACCTCCACCAGTTAATTTAAGAACTCTAAGAGGATTTCTCGGACATGCAGGTTTTTATAGAAGGTTCATTGCTGATTTCTCGAAAATAGCAAAGCCTCTAAGTCATTTACTTGAAAAGGAAGTACCTTTTAACTTTGATAGTAAATGTATGGAAGCCTTTCGGACCACTAAAAGCGAGGTTGACTACGCACCAAGTGCTAGTAGCACCAGATTGGAGTTTGCCGTTTGAGATTATGTGTGATGCAAGTGATTTATTTGTAGGATTTGTTTTAGGTCAAAGGTATAACAAAATTCTCAAAGCAATCTACTATGCATCTCACACATTGAACGCGGCTCAACTTAATTACGCAACTACAGAAAAAGAACTGTTGGCCGTGATTTTTGCCTTAGATAAGTTTCGATCGTATATTGTTGGTTCTAAGGTAATAATTTATACAGACCATTCAGCCCTGAAGTATTTACTGAGTAAGAAAGATGCTAAACCACGTCTTCTTAGATGGATTCTTTTACTTCAAGAATTCGATATTGAAATTAAAGATAAAAAAGGGAAGTGAAAATGTAGTAGCAGATCATCTAAGTAGAATGGAAAATGAAGGAAGGGGAATTGAAATACAAGATTCATTTCCTGATGAACAACTGTTTAGAATAGATATTCCTCCAACCATGCAGTTATTAAAGAATAGAATTCCTTCTAAGGAAATGTCACCCTGGTTTGGAGATATCATTAATTACTTAACCCGTGATTATATTCCGTCTCATTAGACTTGGCAACAGAAAAAGAAGTTCTTTTATGACTTAAAATTTTATTACTGGGAGGAACCAGACCTTTTCCGTAAATGTTCGGATGGGATAATCAGAAAATGTGTGCCTGATAATGAAATTTTAAGTGTTTTATCATTTTGTCATGATCGTGAGGCGGGGAGGTCATCATGGAGGTTGGAAAAGCCGCTTTTAAAGTTTTACAATGTGGTTTTTATTGGCCTACACTATATAGAGATGCGTATAAGTATGTTAAATCTTGTGAATCTTGTCAAAAATGGGGAAATGTATCTAAAAAACATGAAATGCCTATGCAACCTATTTTAGAATGTGAGTTATTTGATGTTTGGGGTATAGATTTCATGGGACCTTTCCCTATATCTTTTGGAAAAATATTTATTCTTGTAATGGTAGATTATGTTTCAAAATGGGTAGAAGCTGAAGCTCTTCCCACTAATGATACCAAAGTTGTCATACGATTCCTTAAAAAGAATATATTTACCAGATATGGCATTCCGAGGGCTATAATTAGTGACAGAGGTTCACACTTTTGTAATAGACCATTTACTAAGATAGTTGAAAAATATGGTGTAACACATAAACTAGAAACGCCCTATCATCCGCAGACCAGTGGACAGGTAGAGGTGTCAAATAGAGAAATCAAAAGAATCGTGGAGAAAACAGTGGACTCAAATCATAAAAACTGGACAGTTAAATTAGACGATGCATTATGGGCGTACAGAACAGCTTTTAAGACACCAATTGGTTGTTCTCCCTATAAGCTAGTCTTTGGTAAGTCTTGTCATCTCCCGGTTGAGTTAGAACACCGAGCCTTACGGGCTATTAGATTTCGAATTTCGATCCTAAGGTTGTCGGTGATCATAGATTGCTTCAGTTAACAGAACTAGAAGAATTTCGTCTCGATTCTTATGAAAACGCTCGAATCTACAAGGAACGCACGAAATCTTTTCACGATAAGAGAATCTATAGTCGTGAGTTCCATATAGGTGATCGAGTGCTCTTGTACAATTCACGTTTAAAGTTATTTCCGGGTAAGCTTAAATCAAGATGGACGAGGTCCATTTAAAGTAACAAGGGTTTACAAATGCGGAGAGCGTTGAACTAACTGATGGAAATACGACTTTTATAGCCAATGGCCACAGAGTGAAGTTATTTGTGGAGGGAGAAGGAATCACATTAAAGAGAGAAGTAATGCTACTGACTGATCACCCGACAAATTGAAGGCAGAAAAACCGACAAATTGAAAAGCAGAGAAACTCAAATTAGCCGAATACCAGGTGCTATCTATCTTTACTCTACTTTTCTGTGTTTTATATGTGTGAACTAGTTTCGTCTTTTACCGGATAGACGTAAAAGAACTGGATGTCTTTTTTAGATAGAATAGGAGTTTTTATTTTACTTTTGAAGTTAGGCCTTGATAAAGATGTCGCATTTGCTATAGAAACTTTAGTTTTTGAGAAAAACAAGCAATTGTTGAGAGAGATCAGATTGAAAGAAATATGTAATGGAAAATCGAGAAGTTCGATAAAGAGAAGGGCAAAGTTTTTAAGAAGATGCAGAATCTGTGGAAAAAGTGAGCATGATGGGAAATGTGTAGAAAACACAACCAAATCTCAGGATGAGTGTTTGAATGTTGTTAAGAAGGGAACGATTAGGTGGTTATCCGAAAATCCCGATGGAGATCAAAGAGAAAATTCGAACGCCTCATTTCTTAAGGTTAGGTTGATAAAACGTTATATCAGAACTCTGGAAGATTTAGAAATAGAGGAATTAGGACCCCTATAAGTTTTATAATATTTATAAGATTTTATACAACTTTTGAAAATTTTATAAATAGGATCTTTATGAAATTATTTAAAAGTTTTATAAAAATTCTTGTAAAAGGTTTTATTTAAAAAATTAGCAGAAATATTATAAAGATTTTATTAAGTTTTATAAAAAAAAAAAAATTTGGTCGGATCGATCCGGAGACTAAAAAAACCTAAAAAGAACAGGGTCTCTTCTTCTTCTTCCTCTTTCATTTTTCTTCTTCAAACAACCGCCCCTCATCCCCATTTCCCCCTCGATTTTTTTTCTTCAAATCATCATATAAAATTACTATTAAACTACCCAAATCCTTATACTCTTCTCTTTTTCCTCTCTTCTCTTCAAATTCTTGTTTAAATTGAAGAAATTTTCAAAGAAAAGCTTCAACTTTCACTCCGGTGATATTCAACTTTTCCGGCCAACTTTTCAACCTTTTAAGCACTATAAGGTAACATTGTAGTCATTTATTTTGTTAATTTCGTTTTTTGTTCAACTTTTTATTTAATTTTAACTATTTTATTACTCATTTGTGTTGTTTTGTGTTGTTTTGTTATTGTGTCACTATCGTAGAATGGCCGAATCATCAAAAGCCACTAAAAAACGTAAGCCGCATATCCCTACCCAAATCCCGGTCATAGAGACACGGCCTTTAACAGAAGAAGAATTGGCCGTTAGTTTTGATAGAACCGCATCTAGAGCAGCTAGAAATGCCTTAAAAAATAAATTTGGACAGTGTTTAGTTGCAATAGAGAGGGGTCTAGGTTTCAAAGATTTGGGAAGGGAAGTGAAGGAAATTTTTGAAAGGAGAGAGTGGTTGGAGTTAGCCAGTTTAAGGGAAGGTGAAGTTAACACAACCTTAGTAGCTGAATTTTATTCTCTGGTAGCAACTCATAATGAAACAGAGAATGGTGAGTTAACTTCTGTAAACCTAAGAACCAGGACAGTGCCGTTTAATCCTCAGCTTATAAATGCTATTTATGGTATTCATGATATACCAGAGAATGAGGATTATTATACGGTATGGAATCTAGATGAGCCTGCAGACTTTGACCATATAGTCTCGACAGCCCAGCACGAGTTAGATCCCACAGCTATATGGCATGAAAATAGGTTTTCCTATGGAAAATGTATAAGGGATATGAGAGCTATTAAACGTTTTATCAGTTCGACTCTTTACCCTACTCGTCATTTGACATCTTTTGGTAAGGAGGATCTGTGTATTGCTTGGGCTATGGTCAATGATATACCTATGGATGTAGGCAAGGTAATGTATAGAAGGGCCAAGGAATTTGTTTTAACTGCCAAACCAGGCAGTCACATGCCTTTTCCTTGTTTTATTTCTTCCTTATGTCGCCAGATAGGTGTCCCTGAGCTTCCAAATGATAATCTGATTAAGGTTGATGAAACACTTATAGGTCCTAGTTTACCACGTACGCCGGCGGGAAGAATAGATTTTATGAACCCTAACCGCCAACGACCTCAGCCTATGCCACATGTTTCTCAATCCACTACTGTTCCTCCATCATCCAGTCAAACTCAAACTCAACTTCCAAATACCATCACATACGACATGTTTCAATCCTTGGCCTATGATGTTCATCGTGCCAATGCCAATATGGCTATTTTTGCGGAAAGGAATAGGTTGTGGTCTGAAGATTTACGTCAAGGCATGCGAGGTATATATCAGATGAATATACTGCAGAACCCTACTTATGCCGAGATGGATATTCCGCATTGCCAATCCGCACCGTATACCTTGCCCGACTTTATTCCACCAATGCCACCTCGATCAAACTTCCAACAAATGCCACATTCTTTTGGATATCAAACTAGTGGTATAGGGGATTTTTCGACAGGTACTACGACAGCAGCTACATCTGATTGGGAAGAATTTGGAGCATTTAGCCATACCACGACGGGATGGGGAAGCACTTTTTCCGATGTCACGACAAGGATGAGCTCGATGGGATTAGATGGCTCGATTAGGATGTCGACACATTTTCAAGAACCATTTCATGATTCGACTTATGATCCAGCTAATTCTCAAGCCATGCCAAGTTCGAGCCATGTCGAGATGAGTGATGAGGAGGGTTGATTTCAACCATTTTATGATTATTGACATTTAAAACAATTTATTTTTCGTACAACTAGTCCTCGATTTTATTTTCGTACAATTTTATGTTATTATGATTTTATTTTCGTAAGATTCTATTTTACTTTCGTTTGATTTTATGTTATTACGCACCGTGTCGAAAAATTTATCGTTATCAATATTTTGATAAACATAATAAAAAGGAACAAAAATTATTGAGCAAAAATATCCAACTAGAAAAATTTTCTGGGCAATTTTCAACTCTGTCCGTGAATAGTACTCACCGGATCGATCCGACCTAACCCCGGATCGATCCGGCGTGAGTATACCGACCTGACACGATTTCTAGCTGCTAGGCCGGATCGATCCGGCCCTTTCCAGGATCGATCCGGGAAGTACAAAAACGCCAAAAATGTAGATTTTTTCTACTTTTGCATGATTGGGACATTTCTATAAAAGGAAAGAGCAGAGGCCTTCTCAATTGCTCATTCTCTTTCACTTTTATCTGTCTAAATTTTCCTATCTGTAGTAAAAATGTCTAATCACTCCTCCCCCTCGGTTAATAGTTACGAACCACATACGCCCGACGGTGTGGTTCCCGAAAGTCATGCATCATGTTTTCATAACGACGTTCCGAGACGTCTAAATTTTGTCCATTCTCCTATTCTGATGGAGAAAGGCTTAAATACGGAAAAAATCGATCAGTGGGGACGAAATCTAATCCGTGGTTGTGGATGGAAAAAGCTGATTAGGACTCCCAGAGGTAGAATTATCATTTCAATTGTTAGAGATTTTTATGCATCTCTTACTGATATAACGACAGCAGCCTCGTCTCATCTTATTACTGTTAGGGGCGTCGTTATATCCTTTTCTCCAGTCATCATAAATCAAATCTTTCAAATCCCACCATGTACCTTTGATCAAAACCCACACTTCGAGTTTCTATGGGAACTCGGAAATGCTTATAATGTTGTCAATCGTCTTTGCGAAGCCTTTCAATATGTGTTTCCTTTGTTTGATCATAACTATGATTCTTCAACTCGGCTTTACCCCCTCATCCGAGGGCATGGAAACGCTTCATTAATTCCCGGATCTATCCAACTAGAGATTTTTTTGGGGTTACTAATGATGAAATCGCTTTGTTGTATGCACCTTATTTGTGGGAGCATATATTGACTGGGGGATTTTGATGTTCAAAACGGCAATTAATTTTGCAGTGGAGAGACGTAATGGGGGAAGACCACTACCGTTTGCTTGGGTTATCTCTCAATTGTCTGTTCATTTAAATCAAGTGCCTGAGTTTAGTACAGACGAGATTTTGCCATCTCGTGGTTCTCAGTTGGGATTACTTCCGGTAGATACTCCCGGATGTTTGTCGACAGTTTGATGTGTTGTTTGAGTTGATAAGTTGTCAATTGGAAGTTTGTTAAGTTGGTAGTCAATTAAGTTAGTAGTTTAATCTCTTGTTTAATCAGTTTGCTTTAAGTTTGTAATAGTTTTCATAATGTTTAATATATATGTGGTTTTCTTTAATTAAAATAATATATGTTGAAAAAATAATAATAACTATCGTATAAAATTTTAATTTTTTCTTTCGAACCTACTTTTTATTACTCACTGAACATCGGGACGATGCCATTTCGTAAGTGGGGAGTAGAGGTACGTTAGTAAATAAAAATTAAAATTTTCTCATATAAATTTATACTTAATTGCTTAATACTTAGTTTAATTTTTCTTGAATAAAAATAACTAGATAATATATAATTAATATGAATAAAAATAATATAAATTGGTAAGAATAGATTTTGATTAAGTAAAGTCAATTAGATATATTATAATTATATTATATGTCAATTTTAGATTTTTATAAGATTTTAAGTATATGTAACTATACATAAATATTATCAAGTAATTTTCTTATGGAATTTAGTAGATATACTTATATCTATAATAAAATGTTAGAATAATTTTCTTTTCAAAACGAAATATGAATATGGAATCGGATTAGGAATGATGAGATTTTTGGCACCACAAAAATATAAACTATAGCCAAATAGCTTACCTAAATAAATTTCTAATTTTTGTCCTTACCTCAGCCTTGATTAGAGTGATCAAGACCTCACTCGAAATAGTCATTTTGATTAAATTAATTATAACCGGCCCTTAGCTTATTTTGGTCTACATTTCCTAAAAATCCCCTGAGTTTGTACGTACTTATGAAAGGAGATGATGACACGAGAGATAAGTATCGTTACAAAAGAATGGTGTATGCTGAGATTGGAAAAATTAGATAAGTATTAGTATATTCGATCTTACCTCATGACGCTTGCAAGATAGTCGATTTTGGTAATGAGTTCGGATATGTTAATATTCTATAAAAGAATTAAGAACTCTTTCTAAGCCTTTCTTTTTGCTTTTTCGAAAAATAGGATTTGGCTCAGGATTGCCCTCGAAGCACCATATTTACACAGAATTAATCAAATACCAGGCATCTTCCTTATCTTTGATCGACAACTTAAATATAAAAAGAACATATCGGTTGTAGCTACCAATGATTTGAGTGCAGTAGGGTGTTATCTCGAAATGTCCTATATCACTATGAGGTTTAAAAGCTCCCGATTGCCTGATGATAGTAGTCCAGCTAGGGTATTATCTCGAAGTGTCCTATTGCTGAGAATGAAGGCATATATAAAAAATAAAAAATAAAAAGTCGAATCATAAGATCTCAAGAATGATTACAAGTTTAAGGAAACCGGACTTGTAATTTTCGATCGAAAGAGTAGTACTCCGATCAATCTTGATGAAGCAATGCTTGTAAGTTTGATTTTCTACACACACGCACGCTTTTAGTTGTTAAAAAAAAAGAGAAAATCTGGAAAAAAATGTTATTAATCGAGATATTTTTGATCAAAATTATGAAGGTGTAAGTACGTACGACTTGCTTCTTTCTCTTTTGATTTCCTTTTCTATCTTTTCGATTAACCAACACCCTGAGTCTGAAAAAGTTATAAGCCATTTTGTCAACTACTTGACTTAGTCCTTGATTCCAAATATTTCATATAAGTTGAGATGGGAGAATAATTCTAGAATTTTAATTATATTTATTAAGTAGATTATGCAGAATTTCATTTAAATGATATTTGATAACTAATTTATCTAAGTTATATACACTTTTTATCTTGTTAATTTCTAAGAAAGATATAATTAATATATTTATAATATTGAAATGATATTTTACTAACTTGAAATTTAATCTACCAAGTATATATCATTTTTATTGTAATTTTTATATATTACCGCTTATTTTGCTCGAGGACGATCAAAGAGCTGAGTGGGGAGTAGTTGATATATAACATTTATATGATAAAAATTACGATATTTTATATACTTTATCAACTCTTTTTATATAAAATATAAGAAATTATAACGATAATCTTATGAATTATTAATAGTAATGAATAAATCTAAATACTATAAAAATCTAGCAAAAGTAATAAAAAGATATAAATTTTGTACCGGTTTAATAACCGGAGTGTCGTGTCAGATTTACGTGGGTACTTTTGGTATTTTATTGCAGATTTTTAGGTAAACCAAGACCCCGAGTGATGACACTTTTTGAAGTAAAATCATATCTTTTGAAGGAAGTAAGGAAGTGCCACGAGATTTAAAGTTCAAGTGGATCAACGGTTCGTGATAACATTATCGAATTATATTTTCGACGAACAAATGGCCCATCAAAAAGGCATTTTCTGAAGAAGAGCCCTTCATAGAAATTATAGATCTTTTCAAGAGCTTTCCAATGCTTCTTGAATTATGACATTCGGAGACCCAGAGCTCAAGATATGATTTTATCAAGTTTCAGATCAAGATGTGAAAATAAACTACCCGGATCAATCCGGATTAACCTCGGATCGAACCGAGGAAACATAATGATTATCAAACATGTGATCCTGCAGAGAATAATCCAGGGGATAATATTTTTTATTCCCGGATCGATCCGACCTTGATCCCGGATCGATCCGGCTTGGAAAATTCTGCTTATAAATAGAGCGAGTTCATACGGTACCGAGAGAGGTACCAATATATCTTCTAAATCTCTTTTAATTAGTAGTAGTATGTATATAGGCCTTATGCCATAAATAAAGTAGTAATAAGTATCGTTGTAATGCTCGAGAAATTATCGGAAGATCAATGTTGTTGAAGTCGTTGTAATATCCGGAAGAATACAACCCTCGATTCAAGAGAGTTGTAATCGGGTAAAATTTCTAAAGTATTTATGTTTGTTATGTTTGTTTTTATCTTTTTAGTCGTTATAATGTTTTTAGGCTAACTCTAATAACTAGCCAAAGTTATGTAATCGTTTTATTTCGATTTTTTCGGTAAAGGAATGCTGTCTAATTAAAATTGACTAAAATTGAGTTAATTGAATCTTTTTCTATTTTGCAACGTATTGATAATATTCGGATTGACGTAATTAACCAAGATGAATCGCACCATATAACCTAACGATGAACTGACCAGAGAAGTTAGGATATGAGATAAAAGATAGAAAAACCGGAGGGTAAAAGTGGCCGTGCGAAAGCGTGACAACGGAATCCTATTTCCTACCCGGGGGCAGATTTGTCTTGGGAAAGTTGAATCTTATTAAAATTGTGCTCGAGATCATAATAATGTTAAAATCACGGTTTAATTGAAACTAACACCGGAAAGTTAAATCGATCCGCCTGACAACCGGAGCCTTTTGAATAACATCGGCCGTCTGACAAACGGAATAACCTCTTTTATCCGGGGTAGATTTGTACTCGGTACCTGTTCAAACTAACTGAGATTAGCATGGGGCAGTTGTGGAGGTTAAACTGATGACAATGACATATGACAATTTCATACGCTCGTGTGAGGAGGAATTGTTAACCTCAGGAGTGCACCGTTTCATTTACTCAATTGGACCTCATATAAAAGGAAAGATCGAGCACATTCCGTTTCCGGAAAAGATCGTATAAATCGATTATATAAACTTTGGCTAGTTCTCTAATAATATATTGGTATCTATATATTTATATCTATATATATATTTTGCAATCTATGTATATCTATATATACTTATATATCTATATATATTATTTTAGAATAACTTTTAAATTACGCATTTATTTTATGTTAAGTAGAATAGTAGTAATCTGTGTTATAAAATTACGGTTTAGATCGAGTTAATAACAGCTCTTTGGTGTTTAACCACACTTAAAAAAATTACCACGTTTCCCTGAGGATTCGACACTCTGACTCACCATACTAGCACTACAGTTTGACCCGGTACACTGCCGGTTAGGATCTATATAGCCTAGAAAAGGTCCGTCAATGGACTGTGTTGCATACAGGACAGGACCAATGGGCAGATGATTGGTATAGCTAAGAAAAGAGCTGGTCTTTATCTGCTGCATCCTGAAGGCAACAATGGCAGGCAATCCAAGTTAAATAAAGCTGTATGTAGTAGCTCTAGTAGTGTCTTGCATGTACCCCCTAATAAAGACATGCTTTGGCATTTAAGGTTAGGGCATATGTCTTAGCAACGTATGGGTGTGATTAAAAGACTTTGTAATGATGTTTTTATGCCAGAAAGTGTCTGTTTTGTTTGCCCCCATGCAATGATGAAGCGTCTGTCTTTTTCCTTAAGTGAAACTGCTGTGAATCATTGTTTTGATCTTGTTCATATTGACCTGTGGGGTCACTACATGCATCCTACTGTTTACAGTCAGTCCTACTTTATGATAATTGTTGATGATTTTAGTCGTTATACCTGCGTTTTTTTGTTAAAAGGTAAAGCAGAGGTTAGACCCCTAATCCAGAGTTTATGTGCCTATGTAAATACACAGTTAATGGTAATATAAAGGTGTTAAGAACTAATGATGGGGCAGAGTTTAGGTGGCCAGAGTTTTATGGGGACAAGGGTATTAATCACCAAGAAAGTTGTGTTTCCACACCACAACAAAATGGGGTAGTGGAGAGGAAACATCAACATATTCTCAATGTAGCTAGGGCTTTGCTTTTCCAAGGGCACTTGCCTATCGCCTATTGGGGTCATTGTATTGTTCATGCAGTAAAACTAATCAACCTCACACCCACTCCTTTGTTAGCCGACTCTACACCTTATGAGAAATTGCATTGTAGGACACCATACCCAAACCGTTTGAGAGTTTTTGGTTGTTTAGTGTTTGCTTCTAGTCTGACCAGGGATAGGAGTAAATTTGATACTACGTCAAGAACTTGTGTGAACTTAGGAATGTCTGATACCACCAAGGGATACATACTACTTGACCTTTTAACCAAAGAAATCTTCATTTCAAGGGATGTGATCTTTCATGAGCTCATTTTTCCCTTTGCACAAGGCATTCAACACCACACAGATACACCTTCAATTTCCATGCCTGCTATTTTTTATTCCGGCCTGTTTGACTTCTATGATAGCACTGAGCATGAGCATGATTCGGATCCTTAAAATTTTCACTAACACAAATTCCGATACTCTCATGTGCATACTAGACCTGCTCGTTCCAGAAAACCCCCAACACGTTTACATGACTTTGTTTGTGCTCAGACACAAAAACGCACTTCACCTCACACTTTAGAGTCCGCTCTTGCTTGTACTCACTTGAGTGATTATCATTCAGCCTTTGTCGGTGCCCTAGATAAGATACCAGAGCCACAAACCTATAATCAAGCAGTGTTATGTCCTGAATGGCAAGAAGCCATGAAGCAAGAAATCAGTGCTCTTGAGTCCACCCACACCTAGGATAGATTTGCCAATAGGAAAGAAGCCCATTGGGTCTAAATAGGTCTATAGAGTCAAGTACAACTCAGATGGGACGATAGAACGTTACAAAGCTAGGTTAGTTGCCAAGGGTTACACTCAAACCCAAAGAATTGACTATGAAGAGACTTTCTCCCCTGTTGCAAAGGTGACCACTATCCGTAGTCTTTTAGCCCTAGCAACTTCAAAATGATGGTTTTTACACCAATTGGATGTGAACAATGCGTTCCTTCATGGTGATTTGAGTGAAGAGGTTTATATGAAGCCACCCCCAGGGTTCCAAACTTTCAGTCCCAAGCAAGTTTGTAGGCTTAGAAAGTCACTCTATGGTTTAAAACAAGCTAGCCGTCAATGGAATCAAAAATTAACCATAGCACTTCTACAGTTGGGTTATAGACAGTCTACTCATGATCACAGCATGTTCATTAAGATAGATGGTCAAGATTTTTTGATTGCTCTTGCCTATGTAGATGACATAGTCTTAGATGGGAACAAAATGTCCCTCATACAGGAATTAAAGGATCATCTACATCAGCTTCTTAAGATCAAAGACTTGGGGACTTTGAAATTCTTCTTGGGCCTTGAAATTTCTAGATCCAGTTATGGTTTAGTGATATCACAAAGAAAATATGCTCTTAACTTGTTGGAAACCTTCAACATGTTGGATTGTAAGGGTTCTGCCACACCCATGAAACCCAAAGTTGCTCTATTCCATGGGGATTCTGAATTGTTTCCTGACAATACGATTTATCGAAGTTTGGTTGGAAAACTTCTGTATTTGACCATCACTAGACCTGACATCAGCTTTGCCACCCAACAGCTGAGTTTTCCACATTACCTGAAGCCCAAAAGTCTCGTGTGTCACCGTATCCAAAAATTGGGGCGTTACACTTGAAAATGCAGGTAGCTACCGGAAACAATGATCCCCAGATGGCAAAATTTGTTGAAATCGAATTGTTGTCCAAGCAGGTGAAAGTTGATTCTCTTATAATTATATCTTGTTTTTTTCACTTAAATAAAAAAAAAATTGTTGTATATTTGTTATTATGTTCAAATGTCTGAAAAATGTAAATAGACAAAGCTCTTACGAAGATATAGAGTATGTTGCTCAACTAAGAATAGTTGGTAAAGGGCATGGTATGCTTTCTCGTTTTGAATGGAAAAAGAGGATCGTTAAAATCACCGTGCCGAATTCATCATTACATCACGTCGGGACCTTAGGTTCGACTTCTAGAGGTTGAATTCAAAAAATTCGAATCTAAAATCCGAAATTCAAATTTTTAGAGGTTGAATATCAGCGTGCTATCTCATCGATAGGATTGGTGTGATGCCTTTAACAATCTCCAGACTCATAATGTTGTGTGATTACACGTTTCTGAATCATTGATCAGTGGATGGGACTTGTATCACTCTTGAGTCCACCCACACCTAGGATAGATTTGCAAATAGGAAAGAAGCCCATTGGGTCTAAATGGGTCTATAGAGTCAAGTACAACTCAAATGGGACGATAGAAGGTTACAAATCTAGGGTAGTTGCCAAGGGTTACACTCAAACCCAAGGAATTGACTATGAAGAGACTTTCTCCCCTGTTGCAAAGGTGACAACTATCCGTAGCCTTTTAGCCCTAGCAACTTCAAAAGGATGGTTCTTACACCAATTGGATGTGAACAATGCGTTCCTTCATGGTGATTTGAGTGAAGAGGTTTATGTGAAACCACCCCCAGGGTTCCAAACTTTCAGTCCCAAGCAAGTTTGTAGGCTTAGAAAGTCACTCTATGGTTTAAAACAAGCTAGCCGTCAATGGAATCAAAAATTAACCACAGCACTTCTACAGTTGAGTTATAGACAGTCTACTCATGATCACAGCATGTTCATTAAGATAGATGGTCAGGATTTTTTTTGATTGCTCTTGCTCTTGCCTATGTAGATGACATAGTCTTAGCTGGGAACAAAATGTCCCTCATACAGGAATTAAAGTATCATCTGCATCAGCTTCTTAAGATCAAAGACTTGGGGACTTTGAAATTCTTCTTGGGCCTTGAAATTTCTAGATCCAGTTCTGCTTTAGTGATATCACAAAGAAAATAAGCTCTTAACTTGTTGGAAACCTTCAACATGTTGGATTGTAAGGGTGCTGCCACACCCATGAAACCCAAAGTTGCTCTCTTTCATGGGGATTCTGAATTGTTTCCTGACAATACGATTTATCGAAGTTTGGTTGGAAAACTTCGTATTTGACCATCACTAGACCTGACTTCATCTTTGCCACCCAACAGCTGAGTTTTCCACATTACCTGAAGCCCAAAAGTCTCGTGTATCACCGAATCCAAAAATTGGGGCGTTACACTTGCAAATGCAGGTAGCTACCGGAAACAATGATCCCCAGATGGAAAAATTTGTTAAAATTCGAATTGTTCACTACTACAAAAAAGCATAAAGATCGCGGTTTTTAAGTGTGATATATTCACATTAGTCACGGCTTTAAAAGTATGGCATATTGAGGTGTGACATAAATTACTTTAATCCAATCACAGTTAAAAACTGTGATCTATTATAATAATTATCACACTTAAGAACCGTGATCTATTATAGTTGTTATCACACTTAAAAACCGTAATCTATTATAATTTCATCACATTTAAAAACTGTGATCTATTATAGTTGTTATCACACTTAAAAACCGTAATCTAATATAGTTGTTATCACGCTTAAAAACCGAGATCTATTACAATTTCAACACATTTAAAAATTGTGATCTATATTAGTTGTTATCACACTTAAAAAGTGTGATATATTATAATTTAAATCACACCTATAAAAGTATTTTTTTTTCCCGAAAACAACATATAAGCACACATATTTTTCTTTCCTAGTAGGACTCGAACCCTTATACTTTGGATTAACAAGCCACACAATTACCACTAGGCCAATGCCTTATCTTCTAATTTTTTACCACACTAAACTAAGATCCCATTATAAATTATCATATTACTTTAATCACAGTTAAAAACCGTAATTGATTGATATTTTATCATATTATTTTAATCACAGTTAAAACTGTGATTGATTGATGTTTTTGTCTCAGTTTTCCTAGAAACCGTGATAATAAAAATTGTGATCTATTTTTGTTGTTATCACACTTAAAAACCGAGATCTACTATAATTTCAACACATTTGAAAACTGTGATCTATTTTAGTTGTTATCACACTTAAAAACCGTGATCTATTATAGTTGTTATCACACTTAAAAGCCGAGATCTATTATAATTTCAACACATATAAAAACTGTGATCGATTTTAATAGTTGTTATCACACTTAAAAACCGAGATCTATTATAATTTCAATCACACCTAAAAAAGTAAGGCTGAGTAGAAAACCCAATGAACTCAATCCAACCCAAAACCCAAACCGAACCAACCCGAAAACTCAAACCAATTGAAACCTAATTTTTTTGGGTTGGGTTTTGACCGAACTGAAAACATTTTGGTTTGGTTTGGTTTTTAAAATTTTTTATTCGGGTTGTCCCAACCCAACCCGACCGCCAATATATTATGTGTGTGTGTATATATATATATATATATATATATATATATATATATATATATATATATATATATGTGTGTGTGTGTGTGTGTGTGTGTGTGTGTGTGTGTATATTCCATCCAAAGTACAAGGTCGTTATCATATTACTGCTATCATTTTAGTTTCGGTTTCTTTCTACGATTTTTTAGCCTTTTTTCGGATAAAAAAAATCCGTGTATGATGTTTTTATGTATGACTATTGAATTTTAATTATTATTTCTATATGTTGTTGGTTTGTTATATGTTGTTGGATTCTTTCCTAAAAAAGTGTTTTCTTTAACGATTATTGTAATAAACATATGGTATGGAGCTCGAATTTTGATGTATACATGTGTGTTTATTTTATAGCATAAATGTTTTATTATAGAAGCATGTTTTATGGTTGAAAACCCGAAACCCAACCCAGACCAACCCGAACCAACCCATTGGGTTTTATAGTCATTTGGTTTGGTTTGGGTTTGTTTTTTCTTGAACCAACCCAACTTATACTATGTAAAAACCCAACTCAAATCAACCCAACCCAACCCAAGCTCAGCCCTATAAAAAAGTGTGATCATTCTTTTTTTTTGAAAACGAAATATACGCACACACGTTTTTTGTTCCCAGTGGGACTCGAACCCGGATACTCCGGATTAAGGAATCACACTAATTACCGCTGGGCAATGCCTACTTTCTTATCGTTTTCGACCACACTAAACTGAAATCTCATTATAAAATATCATATTATTTTAATCACAGTTAAAAACTGTGATTGATTGATGTTCTTGTCTCAATTTTTCTATAAACCGTGATAATAAAAATTGTGATCTATTTTAGTTGTTATCACACTTAAAAACCGAGATTTATTATAATTCAACACATTTAAAAACTGTGATCTATTTTAGTTGTTATTACACTTAAAAATCGTGATCTATTATAGTTGTTATCACACTTAAAAACCGAGATTTCAACACATTTAAAAAATGTGCTCTATTTTAGTAGTTGTTAAAACACTTAAAAATCGAGATCTATTATAATTTCAATCACACCTAAAAAAGTGTGATCATTCTTTTTTTTCACACCTAATAACTGTGATAAAAAATTTAAGTGTGATATATACATTTTCCTTGTTTCAGTTCTTTTCAAAGTGTGATCATTATCTTTCTATAAGTGTTATCTATGTCTCTTTTTGTATTAGTGGATATAATTTGTCTCACTTTTCTATAATTGTGACAAAAATATTATATGAATTCAGTCATTGTTTAAAAATAAGATTAGTTGATATACTTTATCTCGCTTTTTCAATAACAGTGAAAAAATATCATACCAATTCGGTCACCGTTTAAAAGTGTGATTGATTGGTATAATTTATCTTACTTTTTCAATAATTGTGACAAAAATATAATATCAATTCAATCACTATTTTAGATGTGAGATTGATTGATATAATTTATTTCGCTTTTTTATAATTGTGATAGAAATATCATATTAATTCAGTCACAACTTAAAAATGAGATTGATTGATATAATTTATCTCGGTTTTCAATAAATGTGACATAAAAATCATATCAATTAAGTCACACTTTAAAAATGAGATTGATTAATATAATCTATCTCAGTTTTTCAATAAGTGTGATAGAAAGTTGCAAGTGTGATATATATATTTTCGTTGTCTCGGTTTTTTGAAATTGTGATTGTTATAATATCTTAAGTGTGACCTATATCATATTTTGTAGTAGTGGTTGTCCAAGCAGGTGAAAGTTGATTCTCTTATAATTATATCTTGTTTTTTTCACTTAAATAAAAAAAAAAAATTGTTGTATATTTGTTATTATGTTCTAATGTCTGAAAAATGTAAGTTGACAATGCTCTTACAAAGATATCAGAGTATGTTGCTCAACTAAGAAGAGTTGGGTAAAGGGCATGCTTTCTCGTTTTGAATGGAAAAAGAGGATCGTTAAAATCACCGTGACGAATTCATCATTACATCACGTCGGGATCTTAGGTTCGACTTCTAGAGGTTGAATTCTGAAAATTCGAATCTAAAATCCGAAATTCAAATTTTTAGAGGTTGAATATCAGCGTGCTATCTCAACGATATGATTGGTGTGATGACTTTAACAATCTCCAGACTCATAATGTTGTGTGATTACACGTTTCTGAATCATTGATCGGTGGATGAGACTTGTATCACTATTCAGTCTCACAAAAATCAATGATTTATAAATATACACCGATATAATTTAGTGGTCAATTCATTTTTCCTTTTAAAAATTGCAGGTGTCTGGCACTTTGATCAAATGCCGAGTATGGGAAAGGTGTATAAATGGTTTGAAAGAATGATTTATTGTCACGGTAAAAGTGGGGTGAGGGACATTTGAAAGAGTAATTGTGTTGTGTGGGAAATTCTTATCTGGGAGTCTTCGTGCGCGCACGTCTTTTGGAGGTGTGACATATGCGCAAAAGACAAATATCGCACATCAAACAAAACGGTGTATACGAAGAGAGTGCGGGTAAGAATTTACCGTAATGTCATAACACAACGAAAGTTATAACATAATGAGTCATTAAGATGTTGCGTAATGTGACTTTCATTTAATGAGGCCTCACTGTCACATTCGAATAAGAGTTGTTATTATTATTATTAATTTTTATTTTTTTTGAAGTGAAAAAGGTATGGATCTTGATGCATGAATTTAGTTACATGAATAATACTACCTTCGTTCAAAATGTAAGTCCTTTTAGGCCTTTTTACACATATTAAGAAAGTTGGTTAAATTTGTTGTTTGTCATTAATTTTATTAAAAAGACTAAAATGACCTTTCATTGGTATTAATCCAAAATAATAAAAAGTGGTTGAGTATATAATAAATGAGGGGTAGAAGGAGAAAAATGTAATAAATGCTTTATTGGTTTAATAAATTGACTTACATTTTGGGACAAAACTAAAAAACTTAAAAGACTTATATTTTGGGACGGAAGTAATAACAAGTTTGACTAAACGAGAACCAATGCTGGATTTTCACTCGGATAGATCTTGAACTTCTGGATTTTGATTATGATTGGGAACACCTTGATTCATCTTGATACAATGACTTTGCAAAGATTAAAATAAATAAATAAAAAAAAAGAACACAAGAAAATCTTGACGAAATGAGCGGAAAATTAATAGTACAGCTTTGATACAATGTTAAATTTCAAATTCTTAAATGAAATTGAAATTGAACTTGAGACTTCAATCAATACAAATCCAAGTCACAATTTGGAAGGAGAAATGAAAGAGAGCTATTTTATTGATTATATTTCGAAAATTAAGTTACAAGTTGTTCCTTCTAGCTTTATATAGAGCTAGGAGGGTAATTATGATGTACAACATGCGGTTACAAGAGAAATAATAAACTTAACCACCTTTAACTAACTAAAGCTACAAGGTTAGGTTTTAGAGAACTAATACAATTTCTAAGTACTACTAAGCTTCTACTCGTTTGTTCTGATTGATAGCTTGAATTTAGGCTGACTGCTAGTTGATTTTGTGTCGGGGGCTTTATTTGCATCATACTGATTCTACCGGTGCACCAAAGTACCTACACGCCATACTAGATTCAACCTTTGAAAGATGGTTCTGGAGCCAAAAACCAATTTTTTGAAAGTCTATTGTGAGAATCATCCTTCAAAATGTTGATTCTATATAATAGGTGTGGACGTGTGGTGCACCGGTATATATATTGATGTTGTGCAATTAAAAAGCTCACTTTATGTAGTTGATCATCACATTTAGCTAAGTCTACAACTTGATCATCATCGACGACTTATTTGAATCAGACTTTGCATTATGACTTATCTTCAACAAGTACAACTGGATCATCATTGTGTTGGTGTCTTGCTTTGGGGTTGGGTGGGCCTAGCACCTCAACCCTAAGGGTAGGTGCGTCCTTGTGTTCTAGGGTCATTAAGAAGAACAATATGAGTGGATGTCATCACAAAAATATACATGTTAATTTTGTTAAAAAAAACAAGAAAATCTTGACGAAATGAGCGGAAAATTAATAGTATAGCTTTGATACAATGTTAGATTTCAAATTCTTAAATGAAATTGAACTTGAGACTCCAATCAATACAAATCCAAGTCACAATTAGAGGGGAAATGAAAGAGAGCTATTTTATTGATTATATTTCGAAAATTAAGTTACAAGATGTTCATTCTAGCTTTATATAGAGCGAGAGGGTAATTATGATGTACAACATGCGGTTACAATAGAAATAACAAACTTAACCACCTTTAACTAACTAAAGCTACAAGGTTAGGTTTTAGAGAACTAATACAATTTCTAAGTACTACTAAGCTTCTACTCGTTTGTTCTGATTGATAGCTTGAATTTAGGCTGACTGCTAGTTGATTTTGTGTTGGGGGCTTTATTTGCATCATACTGATTCTACCGGTGCACCAAAGTACCTACGCACCACATTAGATTCAACCTTTGAAAGATGGTTCTAGCCAAAAACCAACTTTCTGAAAGTCTTTTGTGAGAATCAACCTTCAAAATGTTGATTCTATATGATAGGTGTGGTGCACCGGTATAATTGGTGTTGCGCAATTAAAAAGCTCACTTTTTGTAGTTGATCATCACATTTAGCTAAATCTTCAGCTTGTTCATCATCGACGACTTATTTGAATCAGACATTGCATTATGACTTGTCTTCAACAAGTGTTGTTGTCTTGCTTTGGGGTTGGGTGGGCTTAGCACCTCAGCCCTAAGGGTTGGGACGTCTTTGTGTTCTATGGTCATTATGAAGAACAATATGGGTAGATGTCATCACAAAGATATACATGTTAATTTTATTATTTTTGACGTAAAATGACATTGTAAAAGACTTGATAATTGTAAGTGATTAGTGACTAAGGTGACTTCAATGCTACATGTTAATTTTGCTACATATTGCTATTACATGTGAGTAGGGCTGTAAATAAACCTAAGTATTCGATTCGATCCGGAGTATTCGGCTCGAAAAAGCTCGATTCGGGCTCGTTTCATGGGTTCGAACTTCGAGCCGAACCTTACAAATTAGATATTCGGTGGTCGAGCCGAACATGTTCGAACATGTTCGGCTCGGATATCATAAATTCATATACGATTTCGAGCCGAACATGTTTTTTAAAACCGAGCCGAACATGTTCGATTTTTTTAAAACCCGATTCGAGGCGATGAACATGTTCGAACGGTTCGACATGTTCGAGCCGAACCGAGCCGAGCTTTTTTCCCCAAATACCGACCGAACCCGAGCCGAATAATGAAAATATAAGGCTCGGCCATTTCGAGCCGAGCCGAGCCGAGCCTAAGGTTCGAACATACCGAGCCAAGCCGAACCCTGCCAGGGTTCGGTAGGGTTCGACTCGTTTACATGCCTACATGTGAGTATAGTTAAGTACTGCATTATTCGTGTGTAAGAATGATTTAAGTTAAATCAAATTCATGTTTGAACTGATTCAAGCCGACTGAAATCGGCTGCCAATTCGAACCGATCCCAAATTATGTTTAGTTTCGATTGAAAGTATCAACAAAATATTTAAGGTGTCTTTATCTGTACTATCACGATTTTATCAATACATAACACCGAATCTACATTTGAAAATTTTGATTCTTGAATAAATACTCGGCTTTTCAAAAATCATTTTTGATAATCCAATCAGACTTTTCGAATATCTATTAGTTATTATTCACAAATATGGGATTAGATCGCGCATCGCGGTCAATTTGTGTGTCTAATTTCGATGGAGATGGCGTGGTCAATGCATTGTGGTGTCACAACAATTACAAATAGAAAGACATTGATGGAAGCTATTTTACGTTCATCGACGTCGCTGCAGCCCATCTCGACATTCTCTTCATCAAGGGATCTAGCTGAGAAAATTTAAAATCGGAACCAGAAGATGCTTTTTCAGAAGCAGCCACATTTGAAGAATTGCAAGAGAATGAAAACAAAAAGCGTAAAGGAAAAAAATGATGAAATGCAATACGAAAATCCAAGAAACCCGGAAAATTTGAGTATAGATGCAGAAAATGACAGGCAAGAAAGTGCAATCGCTGAAAGAGTGAATGAAAAAGGTGAGAAATTTGAAGAAAAAGAAGACGAAAGCTTTTCAGAGACCAAGAAAATTGACAATGAAAGCTCCACAACGCCGTCATCGCCACCTCCGGCAAAGGTATTACCGGATTGTTTGTTATTAATGATGTGTGAATCGAAATTATCAATGGACATGTTCGGTTTTTTTTTTATTATTGTTTTTTTCTTTTCATTAAGGGTATTTGAGTCTATCTATCTAATTTGTGTTTATAAATTCAAATGATTTTTTTTATCCTTATAAATCCAATAAATCCGTTTTATGTATTTTTGGATCTTCGGCCCTAGTTATTATTCACAAATATAACATAGTAAGTCGGGTGTCATCTAAATGGTTCAAATATGAAGTCCTTCCATGAGAACTTTTTTTTCTGTGGGAAAAAAAAAAAAGAGAGTTACACGTGCAACCCATTCAGCGGCTACGTTGCATCATTATATTGACACGTAAATTTTTATTCAATTAAATAACATGACATGATGACTTGTTGAACTAGAATGTACACAATCCAGTCACCTCTTTAGCGGAATATATATATATATTGAAGTTGTACACAATTTCAGCGGAATATTGAAGAAGAAGCGAAGCAAAGGGAAAGGGAAAGGGAAAGGAAAGAACCAGTTCGAGATTTCGATTTCTGAGTTAAACAGAGGCCATGGGCGATCGGACACTGTTTACTCTACTCGTTTTCACATTGTTCATCGTGAATGTGTACGCTGAGGATGCATTTGATGTTCGCCAGCATCTTTCCTCTGTGACCAGGTAAGGCTCTTGTTCCTCTGCAGATTGATTAGGGCAGGTTTATGTGTATTGATTTATGTTGTCGATGGCAATTTTCATGTGCATTTCAAGCAATTGATTCTGTTTGTATTTGTAATTTAGGTTTTTGTTGGAGGGGAACGTTTTTACTTTGCAAATTGTCATCTTTCTGTATGAATGGAAGAAAAATTGTTGTAAATTTTAATGGATATACAAGTGAGAGGTTGTGCAATCTATTTGCTTTGCTTATGTAGGCCGGAAAATTTGAATTTTTCACCAATTGTGATTAAAGCTACTGAGTGCTTTTAATTACTTTTTTAATTTAGGTTAACAATTTGTTTTGCTGAGCTCATCCATTGTTTTTTGCGTGTGATCATCTTAGATGATAGCTATCTTCTAGCTGTTTTTCTTCCTCAGAGGTTGTGGAAGTAGATTTTACTGTTGTTATTTCTTTTTTGGGTGCAGATATGGTGCAGTGAAAGATGGAATAGAAAATCCAGTGTCTCACATTCCTGATAAATGCACACCGATACATTTAAACCTTCTGGTAATTGTGGTTTCAACTCTCCTTCTACCCCCTGCCCCAAATAAAAAACCTCTGGCTGAAACAGGGGTAGATCGCTTGGAAAATTTCACTTAAGAATAGCCATGAGGGTTTCTGTCAGGCTATATATAAATTGATCATTCTTTTGCATTGTTAGATCATAATTTGGTGTCTGATTTCCAAATTTCCCTTTTCTTGGTTCTGTATTTCAGGCTAAATCTTTTTTGTTTGGTAAATGTTATTACTATATGTTGTTTCCGATCCTATAACGGTAGCCCTGTGCATGGAAGCATCCCGTTTATACAGGTTTTGGGGTAAGGTTGTGCTGTTTAGGTGTATTGTACAAAGTTTAACTTATGTTTCTCTAAGAGGCTGTTTGCGCCTCCACAAAACAAAATTGGGAAAACTTGTGAAAATGTTCACATATTTGAATGAACTATAGACTCAGCATGCTCCCTTTTGTATTGTATTGATGATATTTTCATTACATGGCTTGTATATGCATAGACAGTTTTCTCTTGATATTTAAATGTATTGCTCTTCATATGACTTTGAAGAATACATTTCTGCTGTCTTTTGACATGTAAACTTCATGTACATTAATAATGTGGATGATTATTGACTCGGTAACTGGATTTCATGAGTTATGTTGTTCAGAAGTTATAACTTATAAGCTTTTATGAAATATTGCTCATAAAACTGAATTGTGTATATAATTTTTGGAAATTGCAATTCATCTGCTACCATTATATTGATGCCTATTAAGTATGAGTTTACTGCATGGAGTTGAGTTATATGCCTAAGTGAAAGATATAATTTGGTAATACACAGGCTAGGCATGGAACTCGTGCTCCAACAAAAAAGAAGAACAAGGATTTTGATGCATTGGCCTCTCGATTAAGTGTTCTCTTAGAAGATGCTAAAAAGAAGAAGTCTGCTGATAAAATTCCTTCATGGTTACGGGGATGGGAATCCCCTTGGAAAGGTAAGCAAACTGGTGGAGAGTTAATTAAAGAAGGTGAAGACGAGCTGCACAACCTTGCTCTTAGAACAAGGGAACGGTTTCCTGAACTGCTTAACGACGATTATCATTCAGACGTGTATCCTATAAAAGCAACACAGGTATATTCACATAAATTTTGTTCTAATCCTACCTTTTTTGAATGTTGCGGGGTATCTAAGGCAACAGTTCTTGTAGAAGTGCTCACCAGCCATTATGAAACTGCAATTGTTGATAATATACTTTTTGTGAAACGTAAATCGTAGGTTCCTCGGGCATCAGCTAGTGCTGTCGCATTTGGCATGGGGCTCTTCAGTGGCAAAGGAAATCTTGGACCTGGTCGTCATCGTGCTTTTGCTGTTTCAAGTGAAAGCCGTGCAAGTGATACAATTTTAAGGTTTCATGATTGTTGTCAAAATTACAAGGTACTTGATACTTATTTGGATACTTTCCCTGTCTTTAACAAAAGAGCCACACTCCAATTTTCATGTAATCTTTGTGGGTGGGGGGGAGGTGGGGGGGATTGGGGGGCAATAATGTGACCAAAACTTGTGTTTATTCTGTTTGTTAATACAGGCTTTCAGGAAGAGTCAGGAACCAGCTGTCCACAAACTCACAGAACCTTTGTTTGAAGAAATTACTAGGGCAGTAGTTGAGCGTTATGGCCTGAAATTTACGTCACAAGACATATCATCTCTATGGTCTCTCTGCAAACAGGTGTGTACCACACCTTTTCTAAGAGCTACACGAGTATTATTCCACATGAAATCTGATTAACGTAGTCATTTTATTCCAGGAAGCGTCTGTTTTGGGCATAACTGACCAAGCTTGTGGTCTGTTCATTCCATCTGAGGTATTCTTTATATGTCTCTTTGTTTCTATTAGTTTAAAGGCCTCTGTTTTCATAGAACATTGCACAGTGCTCATTTATATGTATATACAGATATTTTCATTTTATGACCTGCAAATTGCTTTAGGTCAAACTGTTAGAGTGGACAGATGATTTGGAGTCGTTCATACTAAAGGGCTATGGTAATTCATTGAATTACCAAATGGGAGTGCCGTTACTCGAAGATGTTATTCAGTCAATGGAGCAGGCAATTAAGGCTAAAGAAGGTGAAATCAACATCACTGAGAATTCGTTTGGGGCGCCTTTAGTGGCACCACACCAAAACTATCGTTGTGGCACCACAATGACAATCAATTTTTTTCACAGTTGATTCTAGAGATGAGAATCGACTTTCCGCCAAAAAGTTTTAGTGCGGTGTCACGCCAATAACACTTTGGTGCCACCAAAGGCGCCCTTCGTTTTTATTTTCCTTAAAGAATTTGATGTAACGGTCGCTTCCAACTGTTCAAGGAATTGAAGTTTCATTTTATTCACAAGAAAAGAAAAAGGTCTAACATAATAAATTCTGATAGTTTTTTTATTTATCTTTTATTTCAATCCTTCACATCTTAATTCTGTTTGTGCAGAAGGATATCTTTCGTCTTATTACGAAAAGGCGAGACTACGATTTGCTCACGCAGAAACTCTGGTACCATTTTCATGTCTGCTTGGACTCTTTCTTGATGATTCCGGTGAGGACATCTATCAAACATTTTGTTTTCACAGATTTGGGGTTCATTCTTTATCTTTTATATTTCATTAATTTACTTTTTGCAGAATTTAAGCTGATACAGAATGAACAGCCTTTACAACTCCCTCCTAAGCCTCCTCAAAACCGAAATTGGCGAGGTGCTAATTTAGTGCCTTTTGCTGGAAATAACATGTTAGTCCTGTACAGCTGCCCAGAAACCAACTCAAGCAAGTACTTTGTTCATGTGCTACACAATGAGCAGCCGGCGCCATTGGCGGTTAGTATATCTCCCTACAATTAATGTAAAATTACATGTATTTGCGTCTTTTTGTGTGTGGGAATTGTAGCAGATTCATGATCTTAAATGTGTAGTACTAATATCATATCATGTACCTTCTGTTATGCTTTCTGAAAATCCTTTTTTATGAGAGACACATTTATATATGCTAATGTGCATGTGATTTCTGCTATTGTGCACCATCCAATTTTCGCTGTACCTTAGAAATTTTCACTGATTCTAAAAGTGATGTTATTTCTCTGTATATAGGGCTGCAACGGTTCTGATTTCTGCCCATTTGAAGTATTCAAGGTAAAACTTCTGTTTTAAACAAGAAATTTAACGGGACTACCGTTTTTGGAAGGTTGTACCAGGTCGATGTTCATTTCTACTCTCTTTACTATGTGTAAAGAGAGTAGAAGCGGATGAACTTAATGCATCAATGTGGTACAACCTTCTTACAACAGTTGTCCCGTCAAAAAAATTCGTTTAAATGCATATCTTTGTTTTGATTACACACTTATCTCTCTCTCCTCCTTGTTTTTTTTTTTTATTTCTTTTGTTAGCAACAAATAGTGGCTCCTCATTTAAAGCATGATTACAACGATCTTTGCAATTTCCATACGGACAACAAGGATCATCATCATGAACAGAAATGTTTGTTTACAAGGATATCGGAATTGTTGAGTAAGATTTTCAGCTGGAGGCGTGCTGACAAGGACGAGCTTTAACTCAAACTCAAAACTCACATTTTAGGCCTTTTGTAAACTAGCAGCAGACTCATCCAACAACACAAAAGTGGGTATCGATCGATCAGTTGTAATGCAGCGGAAAATTCTGATGTAGAGTGTGTATCTATCTATTAGAGAGCTTCCCGTTTGATGAATGACACGTGTGTGT
The DNA here is from genome assembly GCA_036785695.1 of Gentiana straminea. Classification (NCBI taxonomy): domain Eukaryota; kingdom Viridiplantae; phylum Streptophyta; class Magnoliopsida; order Gentianales; family Gentianaceae; genus Gentiana; species Gentiana straminea. Next base: position 623,632 of record JAVUPR010000342.1, read on the forward strand.
AGAAAAGAAGAAATATGTTTTGTGTTTTTGCGCACACTGACTGTGTTTATCTGACGGTTCAGTCTAACAGAGGATGTTTATGTTAGAATTTTCCCAATTTTGAACTTTGGAAAGTGCCCTCCAAAAAAAGAAAGAAAAAAACTTTGGAAAGTTGATATCTTCTGGGTACAGTTTGACCTTTTTGATTAGCTGCTGCTTTTGTGTGATTATTACCCAATTTTGAATTGTGAGTGTTTTTGCCTTATCATTGTAGTGTTTTATTAAAAATTTACAAGTGAGGCATATGATTTTTTGCTATAAAATAAGTCAACAAAGATGTGCCAAATACTGAATTTGTCGTGTGTTAAAAGCCATCAAACACGATCTTTGTCACAATTAAGCAAGTAAAACACAAGAAATTTGCAGAAAATGAAGAACAGGGAAACAAGGAAGAGCAGAAGGGGGAGAAGAATTGCAGAGAAAATTTAGGAGGAAATCGGAGATAATTTCATTTCATGCCTCAATCTGTTACAAAACTCTCTCCTTATACCAGCGTTCACTACCCCCCCCCCCCCCCCCTTAGATTCTAACAGCCCAGAAAGAGAAAAAAAAGCAAAATCTAACAACTCAATGATGTCATCCATCAGCCAGATGACATTACTAATACAAAAACGAACTTATTTAACTCAAAATAGAGACTCAGCTCAAAATAAAGCTCAATTCATGACACTACCATAACTTTAGGTGTAGGTTTCAAATTGCAGAGAAGAATAACTACTGGAAAGTCGAATCTTGATTGTATGATTTCTCAAAAATCCAATATGCTTATAGCATACCAAAAACAGTTTGTGAAGGATGATGCTGAATTAAAATCATAATATGGTATAAAACTAGAAAACTTGTTAAAGAGAAATATAGCCCGTCTAGCTCAGTTGGTAGAGCGCAAGGCTCTTAACCTTGTGGTCGTGGGTTCGAGCCCCACGGTGGGCGTCATATTTTTTTTTTTTTTAAACACGGCATTGTTCTTCTTATTCAAAGCTATATCATTTTGTGGTTGTGTTGCTTTTTATTATTATTTTTATTTTCACGTATTTAATAAAAATAGTACATTCATTATCATACATATTCTTCGTGGATGATCTTGTATTACTCGACTAAGGACGGTCTCTCAATCCCAAATTATGAATGATGCACTTTTGGTCAAGTTAGCTTTTACATGTATTGCGTAGTAAGAATACTATATGGGTTAAGATGCTGCAAGCCTAATATGAAATCCCTCTTAATCATGCTCATGTTGGATCCTCTCATACTTGAAGTTGAAGAAGTATATGTAGTTCCGTAGATGTCTTGTCAGAGTGTGTCTATTTGTTTTCTTACTCCGAATTGACAATTAATCGGTTAGCACTGACATTGTCATTGGTCAAATAGCGCTTGACATATTTCGATTCGGGTTGAGCCTAAGGATTGGAATTTCACTTTTCGTAACCTTCAAATAAATTACCATTATATTTTTTTGAAACCGTTTATGGTATTTGGTCTTGGCATAATACGATTTTACATGAAGTATATGAGGTATATATGACATTGAGAATGTGGACCCTAAACACTTTGAGTCCTTTGGGTATTATAGACCCCGGTATTCATAGAATTATAAACGATTGGGAGGTCATCAAGCCTCGACATATTCCCAATCCTCTGCCGTCACTATTCCTATTCCCAATTTACACCCAGAGGTGAGAAAGCTGATGTGTGCGTGCGATTATCTAGTCATATGGGCTCTTGTAATACGTACAACACGTATCAATCACCCACCCCGCTCAGCGCCTCGAAAAGCACGGACGAGCCACATGCTGGAAAACTTGCACGTGTGGTTCTGGCCGGGGACCCCGGTATACTGTACTAATATATGTAGGTCCCTGTAATTTGAGTGAGATTAACATAGCGCAAAAGCAGATATGGTCCGGTATTTCCTTGTTCCATGTATTGGTTATGTTCTTTATTTCTTGTCTAGTAGAAACTAATCGAGCTCCGTTTGATCTTCCAGAAGCGGAAGCTAAATTATTTGCAGGCTATAATGTAGAATATGCGATCCTAATCTATACTAAGCTTATTGTGTATGGCTTAACTCTCCGGCATTCTAGACCACGTCTGATTCCTCTCACGAGTGGCTTACGCACCTCTGCCTTGCGAACTCTTTGGCTTGAGAAAGGTTTTCAAATGATTGATGAAAAACGAACTAGTTTATTTCAAGACTCCTCCAAAGTGGGAATACAGAGACTCAAACTCAAACCTCAAGGAAAGACATTTATCAAGCCTTTTCCCGTTGTTGGCATATCTGCTCCTTTGGGCCATGCGAAAGACTGGGATGAGAAACAAAATGGAATGTGCCGGATTTTAGCACGTCTAACCTCAAAACCATAGACTAAAGCAGGGCTCGACAAAACATAAAGTATTATATTATGTTACGTCATCCTTTTCTCAAGCGATATATTACGGCTCGCGACTTTTAGATGCATCGTAAAGTCGATATTGTGGATTTATGGTAAAGTTTTTTTGTTTTTTATATAATTTTTAGATACATAAATTATTTTAACAAAGAAATAATATTAACAATGCAATGCACATCTGCATAGTTTTGGCGCCTAAAACAGTTGGCAAGTTACACTCTGACACACCACTGCTATACTACACATCATCGCGTTTTCCATGTTGTGATCTCTCTCTTCTTCTTCTCTCTCTTTCTCTGTATTCGTTTAAATACCGCCTTGAGTTCATCAAACGCTACGTTACTAACTCGTCGGAGAATCTGCTAGCGGCGGAGCGAAGATGTTCTACTCACATCAGCTACTCGCTCGGAAAGCTCCTCTCGGTCAAATATGGTTTGTATTTCTATTTCTGAACATTGAAAGTAAATTTTAGTGTTATGTTCGATCGTGTAATTGAAATTCTGTGTAGTTGAAAGGATACTGGTTATGATTGAGTGTTTCCGTGCTGATTTCATCGGTAAGTTTGTATTTACTGTTCTAATTAATTTATTTTGAGTAGTTGATTTTTTTTTGAAATGATACTGGTTCTGTTTTGAGTGTTCGAGGATGTTCTTCGTTCTGGATAGCTCTTCTCTGTCAGAAGTGGTTCATCGAAGTTAATTTTAGAGTTGTATAGCTGTGTAATTAAAATTTAGTGCAGTGAATATGATATTTGGTTCTGTTTGTGTGTTGGAATTTGAATTTGGTGTTCTTCGATTTTGTGTGTTGATTTCATTGGCGAATTTGTATTTACTGTTGTTGTAGTTAAAATTTTGAGCGGTTGAAATGATGCTAATTCTGTTTTGAGAGTTGGAAATTGAGTTTGGTGTTCTTCGATTTGGAAAGCTCTTCTCGTTCAGATATGGTTGCGTTTTTATCTCTGTACAGTGTACACCGAAGCTAATTTTAGTATTCTATTTGGTTATTCGAAATTCAGTGTGGTTAAAATTGATACAAGTTCTGTTTTAAGTGTTTGGATTTGAATTGGGCGTTCTTCGATTTGGAAAGCTGTAAGCTCTTCTCCGTTAAACATGGTTGCACATCGAAGCAAATTCTAGTATTCTATTCGTGAAATTGAAATTCTGTGTTGTTAAAAAATGATACCAGTTCTGTCTGTGTGATCGGATTTGAATTTTCCGTGTGGTTTCATCGGCAAGTTTGTATATATTGTTGTAATTGCTTACTGGGTGTGTATGATTTGAAGGATGGCCGCGACGATGCATGCGAAGATCAACCGGAAAAATCTGTGCAAGCTGAACCTAATCAGAATTTGGTGAAATATGCTTTAATAGTTTGCTATCCTATCAGCAGTTTCAGATTCTGTATTTTTTTTCACTTTGTTTTGAAGCTTTTTTTTATGATTTTAAATTGCAGTGAAGAGATTCTGAATCCTTCAATTCCAATGGCTCTGAGACTGTCTGGAATTCTTATGGGTAATTTGCATCTGGTGTTTCAATTTCAGAATTTATAACAGAGCCTTACATTATACTTTATACAAGAATTTTTTTCCTCAGGCGGAGTCGTTATCGTCTATGAAAGGAAAGTCAAGCTCCTTTATGGTAAGCTTTAATCTACTCACTGTCTACTTTCTGTTTGCTTTGAGTTCTGTTCCATTCTGATTTCTGTAATTTGATGATTTTTGCAGATGATGTGACTCGGTTACTGGTAATTTTGCACGCACACTCTTCAATTCCCTTATCATGTTCTATTGTACATTGCTTCATAGTAATATGTCAATGGCACATACTCAATTCATTTTCAGGTTGAAATAAACCAAGCTTGGAAGATTAAAGCCATGTCAGAAACGACCAGCGTGTCCAAGAACAAAACCAGAACCAAGTCTGTAAAATCTGTTATTGCTTTACGCGTTATCTACTTCTCCTTTTGTTTTTTCCGTTATTTTTAGCTATTTGGTTGAATATGTAGGCGTGAAGCTGTTAATCGATCAAGGAATGGAGAGGAAACTCTTGAAGAGATTGAGCAACCGCTTCCTCATTGTGATACAATTGATTTTATGCAAACCACCTTCGTTTCAATGGTATGTTTTCATTAATTTCTTTTACATTCATAAAGCTTTCTTTGTATGCCTCTGAAAATCTACAATTTTACTTCCCTTTTTTCTTCTGAAACCTAGAGATTTTGATTTGTTTCTTCATGAAAATTGCAAGTCCAAGGGTATTTAGGCTGTTGGATTACAGACCTTTCCTTGATATCTGACCATGTGAGAGGTTTTGTTGCAACAACTGCTCAGAAGGAAGATTTCCCTTGCACTAATCACATCTGCAGCATTTCGCGTCTCAGATATTGAAGGGACTACTGTTTTTAGCTATGCTTGAAATTCTTTCTTAGACTTGTATGAATTTGTCAAGTTGCGGGTCTGTTCTGTCTTTATCCAAGTTGGCGTCTTAGGTGTATGAGCCAGGACGTCTATGAACTGTCTCTGTTATTGGTGAATTAAAAATCCTTCGCCAATAGGTGTTAGTACCGTTCTTTTTGTTATTTAAGTGCACTGCATTTACCGTTGCACAACTTTCGACTCTTTTCTGTCTCGAGGCCATGAATTCTGCATTCACTGGTGATTAGTGGTCCTGTGCGCTGCTCTTTTTGTTCTTCATATTATGTCTGCAATTACACTCTTGGAGAGGGGAAATTTGGTTTGCTTTAATATCTGAATGAGTAAGCTGTATGACAGTTTTTGATTTGTGAAAACATAACTTTTTTATTCTAGAGATTGGACAACTTGGAAGATCCTGTTACTAATCAAGAGCATGTAGAGGATGCACCACAAGATAAACATCAAGGTACATATATTTCAGTCCATATTCATTGATTTCTGTTTCTGTTTTATATTTTATCTTCATGATCAAAAGAACCTGCTGACCCCCCCTCCCTTCATCCATGACAATGGGGATGGGATGCCTTGTCTCTCTTATACAGTTGATGCAAATAACATAACCTTATTCGACTCGTTCCAGCCAGACACAAATGTGTTTAATCATTTTGAAAGGTGACTTTTCAATTCTTTCTTAGATGATCATTTTCTGATGTTGGAGGCTAAGCTAGCAAACTATTGTCGTTCATTGCATGTTCATTGTTCAAGCCATTTATTAGTTATTACGGCAAAGTTATAATCATTCTTGATATACACAATGGTTTTCTCGCAGGTTTGACATAGAAGGAGACGAAGATACACAAATGAATTTCACATCCCTTGAAAATCCTGACATTCAGCCTACTGTTATACCATCTCCACCTGTACAAGAGAGCCCTCAAGAACGTAAGCTTAAATATTTTTATAGCAATAGATTTCATAAGTTTGTTGCATTGAACACATGTTTGAAAAAGGGTAGGAGGTTCAGAGAAATGATTTTAGTTATGATGTCTAACAACTAGTTTTTTCAGCTGAGGTGATTATCGAGCAACATCCTGAGGTCCGAGAAAATCAGGAATCTGATCAAAGCAACAAAGCAGTACCGGTTGTTTAACAATGCTAATATACTATGTGATTTAGAGATACAATACTTGGCACGGTTTTCAACAACTCTAAGATTGTTCATGCTAATGCGTAGGACCGCGTTAGGCAAGGACCAACTAGAAAGAGGGGAAGAAAGCAGGCCACAGTTGGATTATTAGATTATGAACAGATTATCATACCTGGCCACGTATACCAATCGTGGCTTCAGAATACTTCTGACATTATTTCTCGAAGAAAAAAGAATAAAGTACGCCTTCAATTGCTTATTCTTGTAACTAACTTTTGGAATATCTATGCTATATAATTTTGAATCATTATTTGTTGCAGCATTTGGATACAATGCCAACAAGAAAGATATCGAATCTCATGGAACTTCCTCCAGTGGTATTGGCTGAAAATTTGTTCAAAAACGGCACAGGGATGATCCATTATCCTGACCAACTGTTGGACCTATGGATGAAAAGTACACGCCCACCACCACATGATTCTTCTTCTGGTAAGAAATTGTCTTACAGTAACGATCCAACTTATAACGTGATTTCGTTTAACTCGTTATCGTTCATGCAGGCAACAGCTCCACTCCTCCTCCACCTGCTGCGTCATCAACCTCACCAGTAGCAAGAGCAAATGTCCAAGTTCCCTCTGAAAATGTAAGCCATATGTTTTGTGTGTGCGTGCGTGTGTGCGAGAGTATGTTTTTCACCTTGAGGTTTTTGACGATATTCAAAGTGGAGTTGGCTCTCAATTTCAGGGACATACTGTTGAGAATCTGAGGACAAATCACACCGAAGATTTCATGCCACCCGAGATTCTCATGGAAGATCTGAATAACCACAGTGAACCTTTCGATTTTCCAGTTGCTGATACTAATGGATTGGAAGCCAGAATGGCAAATCTGATGACTACTCCAGGAAATTCCGGTACATTAAACTCCCTAAATTTGTTTTTTTATCGAATAGAATATCGTTATCTTATAATGGTTATACATGTAACTCCATTTCATGTGACTTAGCAGGTGATGATTTGAGATCCATTCCTAGCTCAGGTTCTGGACCTGGTTTCCCCTCACATAATTCTGACGTGGATTCCGGACGGTCAGTATCTTCTTATAATGCTAAGTACAAACAACTTGTGCCGAGCTCTGGGTTAGGCCTTTAAGAGTCTGACAGTGGAAACACCACCCGGATCATATTCCGGATTAGTCGAGCCAGTTGGTTCCGAATACCGGAGGCTTAAGCACAAAAAACAAACAAAAAAGTATCCAACTACTGAAGTTACTGGATTTACTAATATTAGGAACTATGGAAATTTCGCAGGTCCAACAAGAAGAGGCCATTTTCATCATCTAAACACAGCGGTAATGGCCTTGAACCTGTTGAGGAGGAGAATACATGGAGACATCAGGATCCTGTATTTAAGTTGGCTAAATTAACTGAAAATGGTTTGGCAGCAGAAAATGGTAATATTCCACAACTTTTTATTTACATTTTCTTCAATATGTGTGGCACTATATCATTTCCAAATTCACCTATATGCAGAACTACTAGTCGAAACTGGACCAACCCAAACTCAAATACCTCCAATCATCCCACAGCCTATGGATCAGATCACTCATTCCATTAAAGCGTATGATACTTCCATTTTCCGCCTTTTATTAACTACATCTACACTACACGTTTTATTAACTAATTACAGTGAAATGATTGTAACAGGCAGCTGAAGTCTCATTTCGACACCCCAGGATGTCCTCAAGCCGAATCATTGAACCAACTGACCTACGGAATGGATAGGAAACGGGCAGCATGCCTTTTCTACACGACTTGTGGTATACGTCTTAATCACACCTATTACGAATTTACCTTGTTTTACAGTGTCTATCTGCAAGTGCGCGTTTTTTATTTGTGGTGTTATGATATGCAGTTCTTGCAAATCAACAATGCATAAGAGTTGTCCAAAAGGAGCCATATGGTGACATTCTTATCTCTAGAGGTACAAAAATGTGACAAGGTATGTTATTAGATTATATATATTGCAACAACAGTAAGTGTTTTGAATATAATAATTAACTGGTGCTGATGTATTTTATTTATGTTTTCTCATACAACAGGTTCAGAAGATTTTGATGGTGGAGAATGAATACTTACACTCTTTTGCTGCTAAGTTATTGGTAATCTGGCAGAATTCAGAAGGGGGTGAATTATACTGCTTATTTATTGCTTACAAAAGCATTATGTTGGACTTTAATTATTGGTTATTAATTACCTGATTTAGACATAGTTATATTAATGATCAGTTAGCTAGTATTAATTATTAAATTAGAGGGTGGTATAAACTATGAAGTGGGCAATATATTGGGTTGCCATTATCAATCATTTTAATTATTAAGTTATTAAATACATATATATGGAGTCCTCTTAATGATATTGATGCATACTTAGCCAGTGTTTTGAAGCTCTGCCTAAATTTATGCACATGATGTTTAAGTGTCTTACGCATTCGAACCAAATTCTCTGGGATAAGAGTTGAGTATTTAGTGTCACCACATCAAACCTATTTTCGGGTCAGGTACTAAGGTTTATTGAATTGGTTCTCGACTGCTGGATTTTAAATTGTTTTAGCGAATTATTCTAGTACATATAACAACCTTGCATAGTTTGGTGTGTGTAGTTGACTTTTTATGTGTGTTTTTTTAGACATATTTTTATAACTGATTATTCAACGCCATAACATTACCATTTGTGCTTTGTACCTTTTCTATTTTATACACTGATAACAAAATGTCATTGCCAAACAAACGGAGATGTCATTTTAATAGCATAACGTTTGGTAAAGGAAAAGGATCTAAAAATAAGCACATGGTAAAACTCATTCAAATTCCGTGTATACATAAAGTAGACAATCAAATAATACATCTTTCATCAAATAATGCATATATAGCACTTGAGGAAACACCTGTTTAAAAAAGCTTTTTTTATACCTAACCAAAAAGAGACACAAATTTTACAATACAAGGAAAAGGATCGTATGATAAAAATAATAAGCACTAATATATGGTAAATATATATAAAAATGACTTTAGATGATCAACATACGGAAATGATGATGTCTTTCCTGCATATGATCAATAACATTAAAATATATATAATGACATATATGTTGTGTATATACTGTATCAATCTTTTTTTATTAAAGTCGATATCAAAGAAAACATATACATATGTTTCCAGTCACCGTCATAATTCAACTGCTACACTAACAGCAATGGGACCAGTGCATACGTAAATTTCCACACTCAAAATAGTTTAATACTGTAAACCTGCTTCATGCATATGCAAGTTCTTTTTCAATAATAACAACACCACCTCATCTCATTTACCCAAAAAAAAAATAAAAGACCTAATCTCATTGTGAAATGAAAAAAACTGATCGTGACATGTACTTATATTTACTAGCAAAATCAAGGACGGAGCCAGGATTTAAGTTTGAGGTGGGCTAATCGACTCTATCGAATTTATCGGGTGGGCTGGATTAAGAGTATTTTATAGATCGAACTAAATTACGTATATTTTTAGTGTAATATTTTTTTATCCACGTGGGCTAAGCCCCCCTAGCACGCCTATGTACCTCCGTCCTTGAGCAAAATGTACTTGCATTCGCACGTGTTTTGGTTAATGAATGTCTTTTTAAATAGAAAAATGTCTTAATACATATATTCTATTTATCCGATCATACCCTTTAAATTATCCTTTTTTCATGCTTATTTATTTAGAGCCAAACTTAGGCAAAATGTTGTATTTTTCTGCCCATATCTAGGTCATATGGTATGAAATAGACATTCTGACCAGTACTATTGGATCTCGAAAACACTGCAATTATAACTCAAATTAAGTCATAATAATCAACCATATTCTGACTCATGTTGAGTCAGAATAGTCTGTGATACATGAAAAGATGTTACCTTTGGTTGAATAGTGTGTGATATTGAGGTAGTCTCAATATTTAACTTGATATAAAATATTGACAAATTTATAATTGTCATTGATCATCCAACTCGGTGTATATTGTCAAACCTTAGACGATAATGTGTTTATTTATCAATATCTTATTGCTTACTCTCAACATTGAATAGTCAGAATAGTCTGTGATACATGAAAAGATGTTACCTTTGGTTGAATAGTGTGTGATATTGAGGTAGTCTCAATATTTAACTTGATATAAAATATTGACAAATTTATAATTGTCATTGATCATCCAACTCGGTGTATATTGTCAAACCTTAGACGATAATGTGTTTATTTATCAATATCTTATTGCTTACTCTCAACATTGACTTTGAAGGTTGAATACTATAATTTAAATTTACCTATATAGGTTATATTTCACGTATCTAAAACTCATAATGTTATTTACATATGTATGTCAATACTTTATATCACGTTGAATAATGATGTTGAATAATGATCAATGTGTATTATAAAACATAAATTGTGAATATACTTTTTAAGAAGTTGTTGGCAGATGCAAGTGCTGCCGCATAGCCAGCACTTTTTGTGGAAGTGCTTGCAAGACAGTCTTGCGGTTGGGCAGGGGTTGATGCGTCGGAACATGGGGGATGGTATATGCTTGGCATGTGGGGGATCCTTGGAGACTGTGCGACATGTGCTTTTTGAGTGCGAAATGACAGATATAATATGGAGAGTCTCGCCGTTCTATGGGGCTTTAGAGCGGCTTCGTTCGGCATCATTTGCAGATTTTTTCCTGCGGTTGGTGGAGGATCTAGGAGTCCAGGAGACGGCAAGATTTGTTTGGCTAATGTGGGGGATATGGAAGCTGCATTTCTCGGCAGTGTTTGATGACCAGACAATATATGTTTCCACAGTTTGTGCGCGGTCCTTGGCAGCAGCGACTGAGTATTTGGAGGCTATGGAGCTGTATAGATCGCAAGCAGCAATTAGCACTCTGGCTGATAGATAGGTGCAACCGGCGAAAGGGACGCTAAAGGCCAATGTGGATGCATATGTTACTGAGTCAGGTGCAGGGGACGACACTATCATCCGCAACTTGCATTAGACAATCCTTCATTCCTTCGCATATCATTTTGATCCCAGGGACACGGTGGAATACATTAAGCTAAGGGCTATCTTTTTTGGCTCTGGAAGAGGCAAGAAGCTTGGGTATTCAATATTTAGTAGTGGAAAGTGATTGTTTGTCATGCGTCTCCTGGCTTCGAAAACCGACGGAAGATCTTTCAGCTCAGGGATGCTTGACTCAGGATTGTCTGACACTTTTATCTAGTTTTATCTCTGGTTCCTTTGCATTTATTCGAAGTGTGAGAAATGTTACTAGTTTTGATTCGGACTTCTTGGAGCACTTCATCTCCTGGTGATGTTTTGACCGCGTATTCCGTATTCGGACATTGAGTTATAAAATCATTTTTTCGTATTAAAAAACAAATTCAAGTTGAATAAAAATAATTCTTATCTAAATGTGTATATTGTGGGGTATCAAAAGAAGTTGGTTATACTTTCAAAAAAAAAAAAAAAAAAAAAAAGTTGGTTATAAGTTTTAACGATTTTAATCTCTAATTTTGTTTAAAATTTAAAATATAAAATTAAAAACAAAATTTAGGAAAAGTCTTCGCGCCGGCCATTCCCCTTTAAACACCTTTCCCTGTTATATTTAGAATAAGCAACTCAGTCCAAAACCAGTTTTGATCAAAGACATTTTCCGCCTTCTTTTTTTTGTTTTTTCCCTTAATCTTTTATCTAATTTAAATCCCATCGCTTTTCCAAAATTTCATGCTTTGATGTTGATAGAGTATGATTTCTTGCATTGTCAGCTTGTGTCTGTATCAAAGTTTTAATCTTTCCTCCTTTTTTTTTTGGTGTACTTTGTATGCCTTTATAGGACATATCGAGCATTTCTAAGTAGAATTTTAGCTGGCAAACACGAGAAATTCATTTTCATGCCCCTTTTCTCTTTTTGCCGTTCACGGAAATTCTGCTCCTCTCTCTCTGTTTTTTTCAGCCGGGTCAACTCGGTTGTTGAATCACCGATTCATGAACTGATTCGGTTAATTTGTGTTGGTTGATGCAAATTTGGTGAAATAGTTTGTGGGTTTTGTTTTATTTTTTTGATGAAATGATTGGGTTTTGGAGATATAATGATCGCCGTGCTCTGCTGTTGATATTGGTGGTGTTTGTGCTGTTTGGTAACTGTTGGTCACTCAATGATGAAGGTAGAAACATAAGATTTTCTTTTCTTTCTTTTTTTGTTCTTATTTTCTTTTAAAAAAAAATTGAAGTATTTTTTTGTGTTTATTGCAGGTTTTGCTTTGCTGAAATTTAGGGAGAGAGTTGTGAATGATCCCTTTGGGGCTTTGGCTAATTGGAAGGATGATGTTCTTGTAATGAACCCATGTTCTTGGCATGGAATTGAATGCTCTAATGGACATGTTGTTTCATTGTATGTGATTATTTCTTCTTTCCTTCTTCTCCAATTGGCTCCATTCTATGATTGTTAGTCTTTTTTGCAGTCTTTAAAAGAAAGTATAAGCAGTGGAATGGAGACATCTAGATTCTCTTTTAGTTACCATGTTTCCTCTAGGAGGTTAAATCGACAAGGACTTAGGAGCATAGTTTGTATTTTAGGGATGAAAACTGCAGTTTGTGCAATCGAATTTGCTCGTTTAATCTTCTCCTTATAGTTGCCTTTGTAGTTTGTAGTTTGTAGTTGATGGTAAGCAATTTAATAATTCTCTTATGTTTTTTTTTAAAAATCTTTCTAGGAATTTGGGAGGTATGTGCCTTAAGGGTACTCTCGGACCTGAGCTCGGGAACCTGAATCACATTAAGTCTATGTAAGCTGAATTTTCTACCCTAACAATGGGCGTTACAATCGACCCGGTGAAAGTTGATTTTAGAGTTTAGAATCAACTTTGCAGTGTCTCACACTGAACCTGTAATAACCGTGTTCCACGAAAGATACAACTTTTATAGTTGAGTTATTACTATCTTAAAGTTCTTTGATCAAAGTTTATTTTTTGGCAGAATTTTACGCGATAACTTGTTTTCTGGTACCATACCTGTCGAGATTGCACAGCTGAAAGAGCTTGAAACGTTAGATTTAGGATATAATAACTTCATTGGACCTGTCCCGTATGATCTGCGAAGCATCTTGTCCTTGTCAAGCCTGTAAGCAGATTTCCAAAGCATCTGATATTCATTTTTATTCGTGACTTCGTATCAATTCTTCCTTATATTCGGTTTGTTGTTTGTGTAAATGCAGTTTGCTGGACCACAACAAACATGTGAATTGTGTGTCTCCTGAAATTTGTGAGCTTCAAATGCTATCTGAAGCTCAAACAGATGATTTAACATTATTAATGATCAGTTCCTGCCATAAAAATTCGTTCTTGCAGTGAGTTTATGCAGTTAATTATTACCATTTTTGCAATTTTTTCGGGATAAAACCGTTTTTGGACCTTTTGTTTCACGGTTTTTGTACTTCTAACCCCAATGTTTCATCATGACAGTTTTACCCCTCATCTATGCATTTTTTTACGTTCACTCCAAAATGTCATGTGTCAAACATTCAGCATCGAAGGTACGACATGCTCTAACCAATAAAAACTTGACACGTGGGAAAATGGACCGTAAATGTGAAAAGAATGCATAGATGACGGGTAAAAGGGTCTAAAACCGTCGTGTGTTTATAATGATTATCTGCATTTACACACTTTAAGTATCATTTTCCTTCAGAATTCCCATCATTTTTTTTTGGTTACTTTCTGAAGTTTCCTTTGATATTGATAGGACCATTTCCTCGTATGAAGACGTTTCTCAACGAAAACTGCTTCAGGAGGTATCCAATCCCGATATACCAAGAAACGTGCGTACATTTCTACCAGATTTCGGACCACCCCCCGTATCTTCACCCGATGTATCATCATTACCATCACCACCACCACCAACCTCTGTTTCTTCACCTCCAACATTATCTTTACCTCAAGATGGCAACTCCCCTTCAATTACACCTCCTACCTTACCACCCTCAGTTATAATAACCCCTGCAAGCAAACCTATTGTGCTTGAAAAAAGCTCGAATTCTAGTGATCGTCGTTCTTTGATACTTTATTCAACCTTAGGAAGCCTTGCATTGTTGCTCATTTTAGTTACCGGCGTGTTTTTCTGGCGAAGCAATAACCTTGCAGTTGTGAATCCGTGGGCTACCGGAATTAGTGGACAGTTGCAAAGAGCATTTATAACTGGTAAGATTTCTTTTATTGCAAGATTGTTCTTTTCCTACATAAATTTAACTAAAGAAACGGACCGAATTTCAGAAAGTAGAAAACATGAATGAGTTGATTTCCACTGTCTCAGGTGTACCGAAGCTCGGGAGAACTGAACTCGAAACAGCTTGTGAAGATTTTAGCAATGTCATAGGTTCTTCGGCTGTTGGCACATTGTATAAGGGTACATTATCCAGTGGGGTTGAAATCGCGGTGATGTCTTTCTCCGTGTCATCTGTTAAGGATTGGTCAATCAATCAAGAAAAACAGTTCAGGAAAAAGGTGTTGGACAAAATCCTTAAATTTGATTAGTACTTACCTTTTTATTCTAATCTTGCACGTGTTCTTGATCGTTCGTTTTTTTTCTTTCTTTCTGGGATTTCAGATACAAACATTGTCAGAATTGAATCATAAAAATTCAGTGAATCTTCTTGGATACTGTGAAGAAGACGAACCTTTTACAAGAATGATGGTGTTTGAATATGCTCCTAATGGCACACTCTTTGAGCATCTGCACAGTGAGTAGTCTTATTCTTAACTATGATGCCCCTATTCTTAAGCATTGTTTAATAAAGTTATATGTGAAATCTGCAGTAAAAGAAGTTGAACCCTTGGATTGGGCGGCCCGGATGAGAATCGTAATGGGCATAGCATATTGCCTCGAATACATGCACGAAATGAAACCACCGGTAGCCCACAAGAAGTTAAATTCATCAGCGGTTTATCTGACCGAAGATTTTGCAGCAAAAGTATCAGATTTCGGTATATTCAGTGAAGCAGTTGGGGTTGATATGGAATCAAATCCTGCAAACAATGTCTATAGTTTTGGTGTTCTTCTTCTTGAGATAGTAACCGGTAAGCTTCCATACACGGTTGAAGATAGCGTGCTCAAAGATTGGACGTCGGATTATCTGAACGGGAATAGATCGGTTACAGAAATGGCGGACCCGGTTTTGAATTATTTGGAAGTGCAACAGCTTGAAAGAATAAGTGAAGTGATTAGATCATGTGTTAATCCTGACCCGAGACGAAGACCGGGGATGAAAGAAGTTAGTGTAACACTGAGAGAGATAACTTCAATAGGACCCGATAGAGCAATACCGAGAATGTCGCCTCTTTGGTGGGCTGAACTCGAGATTCTTTCTACAGAGGCTTCTTCTTCTTGACCTCGAATTCGTGGTGGTCCCTACAGTGATCTGTAACGCGTGTGCTTTTACGTTGTAAGAACAGGGAAATTCTTACCTAGAGACTCCCTTATGGGGAGTGACCCATGTGGCTCATTCCGGACCACACAGTTTCGTTACAGAATGAAACTTTCTGGTCCAGAATAAGCCAAGTATGTTACTCCCCATATGAGAGTCTTTAGGTAAGAACTTCCCGTAAAAACACATGTGATTGGTCACTGTGTGGATTATCACACCAAATTCACCGGAGAAGATCATTCTTGTTACGAGGGGTTATTGAATTTACTAGGTAGCACTATTGCCAGAGCATTTCTGCTCTGGCAATACACTAAACGAGGTGTTATGCTATGGTCAGAGCAAATTGCTCTGACAATAACATTAGTCGTATATCCGTGTGCATGAAATTTAGGCTCGATAAATAGAGTTGGTTGTTAAAGATGTAGGGTTTATGTCCTTGTACATTAGATGGACATGAAAAAACTTTGTTCTTTGCTTGATGATCAAGCAAGCACTTGGGGAGAGAAGGTGGTTAAAGAATGAACATATTTCATGCAATGGATTTTTTTTAGATTGTTTATGTTTAACCCTTTGTTACACATGTTATGCATAAAAAGAATATGACCAAATAACAATAATAATTACATCTTATTATTGTTATTTATTACTTTGTCTCACATCCTTTCCTACAAGCCTCTGATTTGGAAGTTCTTGGTAAAAAGTCTACTAAATCATTGAACAGTAACAGTAAAAAGATTAAAAAATGTCGGTGTTCAGAATTCAGATGCACATCTTTCACAGTACTTTAGATGCATACACTGTAAAGTGCATTGTAGAGGATCTGGACTAGACCTGACCCAAGGTTAGTCGTTCAGATGCATATCAAAGGATTGGGACCGGACCCGAGCCAAGGTTGTCGGGACAAGGCATGAGCCAAGTTTTGTTGTTTATAGATGCATATCATGCACTGTAGAGGATCAGGACTAGACCCAAGCCAAGGTTAGTCTTTTAGATGCATATCAAAGGATCGGGACTAGACCCGAGCCAAGTTCAGTCGTTTAAATGCAGATCTTTCACACTGCTGTAAAATTCACTGTATAGCATCCGGAGTAGACCCAATTCATTCTTACAGGCTAGGTTCGAATTCATAGAAGTCGAAAATAGACATTCGACTATGCAAAGTTCGAATGTTGATCTTACATTATGCTTTCTAAAGTTGAATGAATGTCGGTGCCCCCGATAGTAGACCTGTTGCGGTGCAGTACAGACTAAACATGTTTATCCATCCAAAGGTAATGCATTCCTTCCAATCATTCACCAAAATGTCTAATAATTCATCATTTATAATTATAAACTTACTATTGACTGCTACTTTTTTCAGAATACAAAGACAAAAAAAGCTATAAAAAAAAGTTAACCTAATCATCTGTGACAAGAGAATCATAGGAATTCTTCAATTTATCCCCCATTTTCAATCCTCTTTCCTTCATCTCCTTCAACAACAATTTAGCCTCATCCAATTTATTCAACCCGATCAATCGATCCGCCAACACCCCGAAATTCTCTGAATCCAAACCCGTATCCTTACCCGCAAAGCACATCACGAAATCCACCGCCTGCGAATAATACCCGTATTTCAACATCGTGTTTATCACATGTGCATACGTCGAGTACAACGCCGGAACTCCATCATCCACCATCCTCAACAATATTTTTATAGCTCCATCTATCTTCCCACCCTTACACGCACCCAACACTAATGCATCGTATGTCCTCGTATCCGGTACCATACCTTCTGTCTCCATTTTTGTCAGCAACTCTGCTGCGGAAGGAAGCTCGCCTTTAAAACAATAAGCAGTCAGTAAATAATTGTAAGCCGTTACATCCGGATTGATTCCGGACGTCTTCATCTTGTCCACAACACGCCAAGCTTCATCAAACTTTTTCTTCCTTGTTAGTGCATTCAGTATAGGATGAAAAGTAACAGCATTTGCACCGTAATTTTTCTGCAACATAATGTTTGCCACGCGTTCTGCCTCGTCTGTTCGACCCATCTTCGAGAGATGTGCGATAATGCTGTCGTGTGCGCACTTTCTCGGGAATCCTTTCTGGACACCGGAGAGAGATTCCAAAAGATCGTCGAGTATGGAAAGATCGGTTGAAACGAACTTGAAAGTTCTGTTGGTGTTGAAGAAGCCATCCCTATGTCGTTTTTCTAGAAGGGTTTGGACGGTGTCAAAGTCACGATCACGACCAGCTTTGTTGATTAGATCATCATAGTAGGTTGTGCTTGGTACATCAGTACTGCCTGAATACGACTTTGCCTTTGCCGTACATAAACTGAAGTAGCGAGCCAAGTTGCAGAATGAAGGCGATTTTAATGTTCTGCGTAGAATTATCATGATTTGTCGAAAAGGGCTTAAAGGATTTTGCTTGCCTTCTCTGTCAGATTTGATCAGGGCCGATTACAATCACTTGGATTTGGCTTTCTGAGATGTTGACAACTTCAAAATACGGGCTTTGATTTTCAGGTTGTGAGAACGAAACAATGACCGCAGCAGGATATCGTAATTGAAACTGTGGACTGCTCAGGAAAACAAATAGTACATTATTAGAACATATACACGAAATAATTGCGTATCGACGATCTCATTTAACCACCAAAAGAAAGGGCAACTAAAATGAAAACAATTGACGTAAAAGACCATTATACTGCCATTGATTCAAGTCTTTGTAGCTAACTAGTACTACTTGTATGTGTATATACCCACAAAAACATGTCCTGATTGAAAATTATTTGCCATATTTGTACCAAAGAACCGTTTACAGAACGTCCACAAAGTAGACAAAGGCTGAGAACACGACTGGATCAATAGAAATACATAAAGATAGACGAAAATCGTATATAGATTCTTTTAAAAAAGGGCAAAAAAAAAAAAAAAGAGTTGTCTTTTTGCATGCTTGTATCCATCTAACGGTGCTCCTTATCGAGGACGAGGAGAGACCAATCCACGCGAGTATTTCACTAAAGATAAACCATCATGTAGTGCACATAACTGAAAATGCACATCAAAGCATTGCAAGTACTGGAAACATATGGTGTCTCATTTCATTAACATTATAGAAAAATATCGAATCCGGGAAACTTTCACTGTAGTGAAATCTGAAACCCCAAAGTAATAACACAACAATTTTGAACAGAAAATGACAACAACCTAAGCCATTAACAACACTAAATGCCAAATAAAACACCTATGCTAAAACTAGTTTTTCAAATTGCCTAAAGCTACCATATACACCAGTATAGTGTTTCAGGAAACAGAGGAAACTGAAAAAGACACATATATTACTATAGTTTTTCAATTTGGCTAAACCAAGCATTAAAAGAAAAATACACATCCACACCAAAACAAATACACAGCACAGAAGATCCATAAATGCAGCAAAAGAAACTTTTTCAATGAAATAAAAATGATATATAACATATATATACATTCTTAGTTATATATACTCAAAAGGTGGAGTGGTAAACCATAGAAATCAAGAGCTAAAACAAATAGGATTAGAGCTTAATTCAACGAAATATACCTTCAATTTACCTGCGAAAAATGTTCACACCTCAGAACACCATTTTAGAAATTCAGAGCTTTCAATCAGGTACTAAGAACAACGCATGCGTTTATTCCTTCAAAATTCTGCTCTCCAATCAAGTGAGATTCGGTCTATCTGGTCAGACTCGACACAAAGCGGACAAATTTAATTGAATAAGGTTTCAGCCATGGGAGATGAAGGTCGATGGGTGAAGGGGTTGAAGAGTGAACACGAACAAGTGGGCTGAATTGGGTTTTGGGTGATGGATCATACAGCCAATTTGTTTGTGACATTTTGTGTTGGGCTGGCCCAAATAAGGGTTTTTTCCGGGCACCATACTATGAACATCAATGGCAGTGACGTTACTTATTAGTAACACATCTGTAACCATAACGCCAGTGCCACTGGTGCTATTTTTGAAAAGTAACATGAGTGCCAATGATGTTATTTTCACGAAAAATAATAGTGGCGCCATAAGTAATTTAAAGAGTGTTGTGCCGATAGAACTCTATTTTTTTTGACGAAAACGATAGCACAATAATATGAACGCACACATATGCCCCAACTTGACTCAAACCCAAGACCTCTTGGGCTTGATGCCTTAATATGAATGCATGTATGTATGTATATAGACACACACAGTGACACACATGAATAATTACATTGTTTGTATCACGTTTTTATTTATTTTTCTCAAAACTGTTTTTTATGTTTGATATATTGACATTTTTCACCACTAACAATATTTTTTGTCACACTTTTAAGACATTTAACGTTTGACTATATCATCAAATCCGTGATTGTCTAAAGTTTAACAAGAATATATATTTGGAGGTGATAATTGGCATACGAATTGTTTCTCGGATAACAAGAAAATAAAAAGGACCAATAAAGTCGTATTTACATTATTTTTAACCCAACAATATTGTGACACATGTCACATGCGGTAGGGTTGAAAGTAAGGTTCCGTTAAGTTTTTTTCTTTTAGGAAAAGAACAACTTTTATTAAACCAAATCCGTAAAAGAGGCAGAGATTACATCAGGCGGGGGGAGGTGCCCCAAGCAATACGACCCAACTCTACCAAACCATACCTAGCTAGGAGATGCGCTGCCACATTACCAGTGCGCTTGACAAAAGAGAAAACAATAGAAGAAAAAGAAGGCAAAAGAGAAAAATAATCCCAAACAAGATAGCCAAACACAGTCAAATCCTCAGAAGGACGCGATAGAGCTTGGACACACTGCAAGCAATCACTCTAAAAATAACCGACAAGAGACCCAAACGAACAACCTCATCCAACGCCAACAGAATTGCCTGCATTTTCATAACTTCTGGACTAATTCCCGGGTCAGAGTGGAAAGAGAAAAAGCAGCTATAATCGAGCCAGTAGAATATCTGAAGGTCAGGCCAATACCTGAACCCTTATCCGTCACAGAGGCATCCGTGTTACATTTCCAACTGCCGAAAGGAGGAGGACTCCATGTCACAGGGTGAGATGTCCCCACATTACTCATAAGATAAGCACTCACCACCTGTCTAAATTCCATTGCTCCAGCTAAGGAGGACGAGACAACACGAGAGACATAAATGGGAGCATCATCATACACCACACTGCAACGCGCCTTCCAAAGGTTCCAGAGCAATAGGCTAAAGGTCGACACCTCCTCCACTGAGAACTGCTCCAGAACCATTCCAAAATATTCCCTAAAACTCGAGGTAGCTTGGGGCAGCTGCTCCCCAAAGGGCGAAGCTCCCCAGATGGCCCGAGCATAATCACAGTCAAACAACACATGCCACATAGATTCTCATGCCCTTGCCACATGCCAAGAAGAATCCCTCACCAAGGTTATGCTTAGCAAGGTTATCCCCAACTGGAAGACAATCCTACAAACGCCGCCACAAAAAGTGATGTACTCTCAGCGGTACACTGATTCGCCAAACATCCCGCCAAATACGGTCTGGCCCCAAGGAACAAGACGCCTGAACGGAGTAGTGTGCCCCACCATATAAATTCAAAGCAAAAAAATACCCACACTTAACTGAGTATCGCCCCTTACGATCGTAGTGCCATATCAGCTTGTCCGGGTGAGCACTCCCTGCAATAGGTGTCTAAATAATGGCCTCCACCTCCCAGGAGTGAAAGACATGTGTGAGCAAAGGCACGTTACACTGCCGACTATCTAGGAAGATCAGATCTTGCACCTTACAAGTCGTATGCAGCTGATG
Source organism: Gentiana straminea (assembly GCA_036785695.1). Taxonomy (NCBI): domain Eukaryota; kingdom Viridiplantae; phylum Streptophyta; class Magnoliopsida; order Gentianales; family Gentianaceae; genus Gentiana; species Gentiana straminea. The sequence continues at coordinate 644,900 of JAVUPR010000342.1, forward strand.
AGACAAATAGGAATGCGAAATGAAGGAGGCCTGGAGACCCAAGCATCATGGAAAACAAAGATCGAACTCCCATCCCCCACTCGCCACCTCAAACCCATCAACAAGAGGTCCTTACCTTCCAGCAAGCTCCGCTATAGAAAAGAAGGTTTGGGCCCCAAACCCGCAGCAATCACAGACATCCCCGGGTGATACTTAGCATTAAGACCACAACTAGCAAGGGTTGTAGGACAAGTGAGAAAGCGCCAAGATTGCTTTGCCAACAAAGCCAAGTTATAACAGTCCAAGTCCCGAACGTCAGGCCCCTTAGGTTATTTGCAAACAACAAGTGTCCCAATTCCGCCAGTACCTTCTTCTTCCTGGAGGTGAAAAGTATCTTAAAGGTAACAAAAAAAAAGTATAATTGGAGGTGAAAAGTATGAATATGAAAGATGGAGGCTGATTGGACATATATATATATATATATATATATTTTTGAAGAAGACATATATATATTAAGTTAAATAAACAATTCAGTTTTGGTCCGATTTATAAATGTTTTCATAAATGATTTCTTTATTCTCTCTCATCAATATATATATCTATATCTATATCTATTTGAAAGGAAGATTTAACCCGATTACCCATTTTGACCCGCTCCAAACCCGGTTATTTACCCGCAATAGTATCTTGATCCCAATTCTCTATCTTAGGCGTCTTTTATCTGTTTCGGAGATATAGCATAATCACAACAAATTTCTGATCTTATCCCTAACAGTTTCATCTGCAAGATCCAAATTTGAATTACATAAAATCTCCTCCCAACCACTTTCTCTTACTTCAAATTTCAAATGTGAAATCTCAAATCTATATAATGGATTCTGTAATTTGCAACCTCTTCTATTTGTGAAAGCTGACTGAATACAACCGAACCCATGGGTGCAATGTTAATGGAAATGTTTCTTGGTTTGTTTGTTTTTTTGGGTAATAAGAAATTAAATTCAGTTTCTTTTAAACCGATAGCTATTTGATGATGTTTTATTTTTATTTTTTATGCTATAATTTGATGATTTTCTTTGTGCCAGATCGGTGTACCACCCTTTGATGTGATCGAAGATGAAACGTTTTCGCATGGAGTCCATTTGTCCCACATTGTTTCCGTGTAAGATTTTATTAGAATTTTATTAGTATTTATTTCTTTTTATTTTTATTTTTATTTCTATTAAATAACTTTGTCCCACATCGCTTTGGGAGTAGGTTATGACTTTTATTCTAAACTTTATAAAAAGGCTTTAGTTGTCTTCTTTGTAAACAGACAAATTTTGATATATATATATATATATATATATATATATATATATATATATATATATATTTATATTTGAAGGCTTTTAGGCTTTGGTGAGTTTTCTCACGTTGGTTTTGGTGGATTCCAAACCGTTGTTTGGTGGATTCCAAACGGGACTTATCGATGTTGTGAGCGAACCTTGTGAGTGTCCATTATACCAAGGTTTTTGGCTACGGGTTAGTCAAGGGTCGCGGTGCTCATCTTATTGGTGCCTTCAGTCAAGTCCTCGAGCATTTACGGATCTGATTCGGCTACGGATCACATCACCCTTATCTCTCTTTGTGGCTGATGAAGAAATCGGCGACATAATTAAATTATGTTCATAATTTTGTCACGTAAGTAGTGTGGTGTTTTAATATAAAAATATTATTGTGATTTTGCATTACCCTTATTTTAATACTACATACATGTACTACTTAGATAGTGACTTTGATCGCCGCTTATTGAAATTGAATTTGATGAAAGATTTACTAACTTTGTTGTTGCTTTTTCTATGCACAGACTACAATTCCCTTCTTTATTTGCGGAATAAATATTGCAGGTTATTTGCTTCCTTTATACTATAGTTTTTGACCATTTTTTTTATAATTTCCTTTCTTCGTGGACTCATAACTGATAAATATCTTTAATGTGTATAAAATTGATTGTTTGGCTGACCATAAATTAATATTTACAACAGGGATCATACTGGTGGAAATTAATTGATTGATCGATACACTCTTGCGCCGAAAGTGACAAAGAGACATTTGAATCGTTCATATTTCTAGCTACTTGTAACCGAAGTTGTTTGGATGGACGTTGATTTAATTCATATTTTTGTAGGCGTGTTTGGTAAATATGTGTATAGAGGTGGTGAAAAAAAGATATAAAAGAGATTAGCACTTTACATTCTGTTTGTTTTCCAATTACATTCATAGAATCGGTTGGTTTCTGCATAATCAAATACAACGAAGAATTCACTTTTGAGTTTTTGTTGGTGGTGTCGTGTTTGCTTTGCTTAGTAGCTTAGTATTATATACACATGTGGTTCCATTTTGTTTTGGAATTAATGTTGCGATCGTACAAATCATTTTTTTTTAAATAGTTTTTTTAGGTGAAGAAATGACTTTGAAAAATAACTTGGTTGTTGTAGTTTTCCTCTGCATGTATTTCATCACATATGTTATGATTGTTGTTGCTTAATGTTGTTTATGATAAGGGAACTAAATATAAGTGCTTAATTCGTGATGTTGGATTTACCTTAGAATCTTACGGAGTTTCCAAAGATTTACCCGCTGATTTGATTAATTAAGATTGTTCCCACTTATGAGATCAAGATATTTTTAGCCAAAATCGCGTGCTAGCCACGGAGAAATATGATAATAATAAATGCCTAAAAATGATTGAATTCATGTGCTATATGAAAATCAAACGGATGAAGGTATGGATTTGATGGAGACAGAAAATCATTTCAAATATGTGCTTTGATAGCATGAAATGTTTTTTATTCTTTATAATTTCGCTTATTCTTTATTATTAGCATGGTATGTTTCATCAAGATCTCGCAATGGTGTCGCCGTCAAATTCTTTCCGCTTCACCAAAATAATGGTAGGTCGGAGACCAGTTTTGACCAGCTAAAATTGCAGGTATTATTTAGGAATCCATTTATTAGCACCCTTGCATCTTCAAAGTACGTTCTTTTTTCTTCATATGGCAGTTGAATGTACGATATTTATAATAGTGGTTTTAATAAAACTAGAGAAAAAATGGAGAAGAAAATGGGATGTTGATATTTTCTGCATATCTCACATATTTGATGTGGTTCTTACTGTTCTTATTAGAGATATGAATGTGATTGGATACCCAAAGGTTGGTGGAGTAGTTGGCTGGCGGCTAGAGATTGTCAAGGAGCTATATGGTTGATCGGATACTTTGCAAATCAAACCCGGTCATATTACTTTCCAAATCAATTAAACCATGATCGAGTAATGCACAGCCCGATTTTTAGCACAATCTTTGAATCATTCGTTTCTCATGCTTTTCAGGTTTGTTTCAAATATTCAATGATTTTCAGATTCTTCCACCGGCTTCTGTATTGCCTGAAACCCTAGATTGTTAAGCTTAATAAGTAGAAACCTTTACTAACTTGAATACTTCCATCACCATCGAAAATTCCAGCTAGCCACTCACAGAAGGATTTTTGATAAGTTGTTGCGCATGGACTTTGATTATTTGTCTCTGAAGAGAATCTGATTAATTGCAGAGTTGTGATTGGATTAATTGAGCATTGAATATTGTAGTTGTGGGTAGGGTCTGAAATGATGAAGATGCTGCAAAGTGCAAAATTTTGGTGGTTGAAAGGAAGTGATATTTTTTTTATCGTTGAAAGCCATGGTTTCTATGGGTTTTTGTCTTTATGTTTTCTTTATCCATCCAAATAATGATGCTTCAAAGCTTGACGTATTTTGCATTGATCATATAATTCATTATCTCCTTCGATCATGTTTAGCCTTATTTTGGTTTTTTTCTTTTACGGTGGTTGAATGTTGGTATTGGGGAAGCTCGATCGACTTGACGTTTGTTATGACTAGAATATAGTTGATGTTTACTTCATTTAGATTTCTACTTTGTTTAATTTCTGCTTTTGCCTCGGTAAATTTTTGGTGTGTTTATTCTTTCTTTCATTCCCTCTTTTGTATAAACATGTTTATGTGCGCTGCCTATTTCAAAATCGCTCTTTCTATGAAATTCTGCTATGTCAAGTTGATAGGGGTTTCTGTGTAGGTAGGTTTTTGTGTTCTTACATTGGCCCTCTTGCTCAGGTTCCTTTGTGTGCTATGGAATGCACCAGTACAAATGATGAGGGCGTGAGGAGGAAACTTCTCCCTAGAAAGACCACCCAGTTCTCTTTTCTTTTTGTTGTTTAGTAATTAAAATCGGCAACATGTCAAATTTGCGGTAAGAATTTGATTTTTTTTTCATTCTCTTTTATTAAGAATATCGTTCATATTTCTTTTTGGGAACACATAAGAAACATGATTATTAGCTGCTGATGAAATAGTGCATTTTTCCCACACGTCTAGCTGATATCTTTTGTTTCATATAATTAGGATCTGACATATTAAGAAGGCAACAAAGAGAAACCAAAAATGAGGTTTGCAGACATCTTTGCTATTGGGAAGCCATTTGCTTTTGCCCCTATTATTGAAGTTCTTGACACTTGACGATTCATCTCAATTATTATTACCTCTCCATCAACATAGTTGATTGAAAATTGAACATGTTGTACTTATAAGCAACTTAACATTTTATTGGTATCTTATTTCTTCTTATTGATTACAATGGAACACGCGTATTTGCATTGAAGTTTTATTTATGATTCGTTATTAACTAAATTCGTAATAAATTATCTTTTCATGAGTGTAAAATTGTATATCTACAGTATAGATCCATATATATTTAATCTCTCTCACCGTACATCGTACGGGTAAAAGGCAAGTTAAATAAATAATTCAGTATCCCAAACGGTTTGGTTGGGTGATTTGCTATCAATTTTTTTTTTCTTTTTTCGAAAGAACTATCAAAATTTTGTATTCCCACAAAATCCAAACCCACTCGTTGATGTAAAAATATGTTATATCAATCATGCTATTACAAATATATAGTACTCTTAATGACATTGGAAAACTTAACTATGAACAAATGAACATTAACTTTATTTTTATCTCTTACAAAAGATTACTATATTTCCCTATAAATAAAAATAGAAGATTACTTAAGTATTACTCCTATACCTTAAACAAAAAGGAAAACTTAAACTGCAAGCTAGGCAACCCCCCTTTTTAGCGTGTAAACTTTGATCTCTAATACTTTTACATTTAAATCCCAATAAAATACTCCCTCCGTTTTTTATATATGTCGCAGAGAGAATATTCACACAGATTAAGAAAGTAATTAATACTCCTTCCGTTTTTTTTATCCGTCACATTTCAGTTTTTGTCATTTTTTTACCAACAAAATATTTACATCTCCTATAAAAAAAACACAATTTCAATACTAAAAACTCCTTTACCAACAAAACATTTACATCTCCAATAAAAAAAAATACATTTTCAATACACATATTAATTACTTTCTTAATCTGTGTGATTTTTCTCTCTGCGACATATATATAAACGGAGGGAGTATGTCTCAAATATAGTGTTGGAAATGCATTTTTTTTATTGGAGATGTAAATACTTTGTTGGTAAATGTGTTTTTAGTATTGGAAATTTTTTATTTTTATTGGAGATGTAAATATTTTATTGGTAAGGAGGAAAAAGTAATAAATGATGTTTTGAAAATGTACAATGACAGATAAATAAAAAAGGAGTAAATTGTGAAATGTGACAGATAAAAAAAACGGAGGTAGTATAATCTATGTATATATGTATTTTGGTCATAAATAAGAATTTCATCATATCTTTTCATTATATTTTTACTGAAGCATTAATTAATAGTTAAGGTGTACTGCAGACTTTAATGTCTAACTTTTTTATAAATATTTATCGCCTTTCTAATATATGAAAAACGATAAATAAATCGAAACGAAGAAAGTAATGGAATCTAAAACTTATATGGGAGTGTAACAAAAAGTAAAAGTTTGATTTTTAATACCCTCACCAATCAATTAAGTTTATTTATTGTATTTTTAGTTATGTTTGATTGGTAATGTACTTAAGCTTCTTTATTTCTTTTGAAAAGAATGTAGTTTACCTTTATTATTAAATATAATTTAATAATTTAAACAATTTAAACGTAAAAAGGCAACGTGTGAAACTCAATCTTCTCAAAAGAATACGACACACCATTGGATATTCAATGTATAATGCAAATGTTTCAAAACTTAGGGTATTAGCATCAGAATTTTTATCTCCACCTTTATCCCTATATGTAGGGAAAAAAATAGGGAAGAAGCAAAAACTCTCCTGCATCAGATACTTTATCCCCACCCTACGTTGGGGTGGATGAACGATGTCATACCCCAAATGCGGGGTGACACGTATAACTATCCTTACATTTTTTTTTATTATTTTTTTTTTTTGAAACGATTTTTTTTTTCTTCCCTCTGTTGAAATATAGCCGTTGAAATATAGCCATTGGAGTAAAATTTGAATTTAAAAAGTAAGTTTTGAAAAATGTGTGTGTTCAAATATAGTCGTTGGAGTAAAATTTTGAATTTTAAAAATAATTTTGGAAAAATGTGTGTGTTCGAATATAGCCGTTGAAATATAGCCGTTGGAGTAAAATTTGAATTTGAAAAGTTACCTTTGACAAAATTATTTATAGTTAAAAAATGAATATTTTAATGTTGTAAGGATAGAGATAGGGATGCTGATGTAGAGTATTGTGAATTTAGTTGCTGTAAAGTAGGGATATGTATTTTTTAATAGTATATGTGAGGATAGGGATAGGGATTCTCATGGGAATACCCTTAGTAGTGACAGAACAGACCCTTCTATTGAAATGTGCCCATCAATGCATTGCTTGTTTTCCTCAAAAGAAAGGATCGTTAAATTTACGTACGAGATACATAATTCACGATCAACAATATCTGCATATTTACCATGTAAAAGTATTGATCTATCAATTAGTATGATCATAAATTCATAATTATATTGACGAATTATGGTACAACACAAGCGATGCTTAATTGTGACATGGCTAGTGCTTTGGATGACGTGTCAATGGTTATATGCCAAGCTGTCTGAGCTAAGTGAGTTAGGCTATATATTCTGAAGTCCAGTCGTCTAGATACTCGCCACAACTGATCTATTTGAAAGGCTATATATGATGAAGTCTAGTCGTCTAAATACTTGCATGAACTGAAGTATTTGAACGTTGAATAAGATGTACACCTTATCCGAGCCCCAAGTTGTCATATAATTGGGGTGAGTCTTGTACACTGATCGTTTCATTTGAGGAGTTGATATGCATGACAATATTCTGGCTACACTGTAAATCATCAAAGTGCATGTATAGTTAGGATATTGTCACGTATATCAGCTCATCAAATGGAATAACTATATAAGATTTACCCTTATATATAACTGGCTAAATGTAAAACCCATGATTTGGCCATACGTCAGCAGCAATAATTGTTATTTCCGAACTCAAGGTCTACTCGGTTCTCAATTGATAGTGTCTTGTAACTTGTTGAGATGTCCAAAGTATACATATATTGTTGGTCAGTGCATGCTCACCCGCTCACAGATTACACTGTGACCGGTGTATATAATGGGCTAGGAGGGAGGTTTGCGGCTCCTAAGCCTTACCTAGAGTGCTTAACTAATTGCATTCCATTTGAATGTTTGCCCTGACAACTTAACTTAGTGGTAAAAAGACGGTGATATAACGATATTCTTATCCTTGAGGTCTGGTATGGAAATTCGTTGTAATAAAATATCAATTTTTCTCAGCAATAAAAGATGTGCATACATTCTCTTACGCCTTAGTCCAGTAAGACATAACTCTTAATTCCCATCATCTCTGAAGATGAAAGGGTGAAGCACCGAAGACACTTTGAAGCAGGGTTCAACATTTTTTTTCCCTTTCAAGGCATTAAATATAAGTATATACTTTATCTTTATGCTGAGAATGACAATAGTGGCCCTATTATTCTATGATGTCGAGTAACATGGATCCACAATTGAATGTTTTCACAACATATAGTGCATAGTTGGAAAAAAAAAAAAATACATACTTGAAATCAGGGCTGTTTCTAAAACTTATTGGGTCCAGGACAAATTGAAAAATGACCCACGTTTTTTTTAAAAACAATAAATTCTATACATAAGTAACATAAGGCAAATCACATTCAAAAAAATACTAAGGCTTGTATCTAACAACATATTACAAATATAAAAACAATAAAAGTATTGAATCGGTAGAGGGAAAATAACAATATAGTTGAAACAAAAACATCATAAACAATTACAAACAGCAGAATCGTAACCAACAACATCAAAAGATTGCGAAACACCGATCGACAACATAACTAGAGTAACAAGAAAATAAATTGATCATGAAAAAAACTATGTGCATGTCTAGATGCAAAATAATCAATTATTTTATCAAGTTTAACATTGTCTAACATATCAGTTCATGGGCCTGAGCGGTCAGCTTGGACATATTTTTCATTAGTATCATTGCTTTACAAGGGTTTAAGGGTAAATTCATATATCATTACAATACATAAATAAAACCAAAATATGTCAAGATAAAAAGTCGAACTAGCATCAATAGAAGTATATAATCACTACGTATTTATTAGATTCGCTTACATTATTGTTAAAGATGTATTTTTGAGCCCCTCTTATATCATGGGCCGTGGGTGGTCGCCCATCTTGCCTGGCCCAGAATCGGCCCCGCTTGAAATGATTTTAATAGTTGTACTTTTTATGTTAACTAGCTATTATCAAACATTTTACATTGATATATATGTGAGGTTTGGCGGGTGGCTGTGCCGCCACGAGTTCAGCACTTTCTTTGGAGATGTTTGCAGGAGTGCTTACCAATAGGGGAGAACCTCCTTAGGCGACAGTTGGGGGATGGTGTTTGTCTGGCGTGTGGTTGGGAGCAGGAATCGACGCGCCATGTTTTGTTTGATTGTGACTACGCCAAGGCAATTTGGAGAGCCTCGCCTTTTGGAAATCAGTCGGTCCAACAGTCGTCCGGGTTTCAGGACTTTTTCTGGCGGCTTTTGGAGCGTCTGTCAGTGGAGGAGGTGTCTGAGTTTTGCATGACTTTATGGAACCTCTGGAAGGCACGCTGTAGTGCTGTTTTTTAGGGTACCCCCATCCACGTCTCCTATGTTGTCTCAGCTTCTACAGCAGCTGCGTTGGAGTATGTTCAGGTGATGGCTGGTGTTGCTGATGGAGCCGAGGGGGCTCCCCACCCGATTGTTTGGAGTCCGCCGTCCTTGGGAACTTGGAAATGTAATGTGGATGCCTCTGTGGCTGATGTGGGTTCGGGCATTGGGCTGATTTTTTGGGACTCGCTGGGATCCGTTGTGGCGGCCTACTCCTTTCACTTTGACTCGGGTGATACACCAGAACTGTTAGAGTTGCGTGCAATTTTATTGGCTCAAGTAGAGGCAGATCGGTTGGGTCTCACATCTATGATCTTCGAGAGTGTCTGCTTGTCTTGTATTCAGGCCTTATCTCGACCGTAGGAGGACTTGTCCATCTTTGGTTGTCTAGCTCGTGAATGTCTCTTATCCTCGGCTTCTTTAGTTTTATGTCATTTTGCATTTGTTAAATGCGCTGGCATTGTCCCGACGCATTTCCTTGCTAGACATGCATGGTGTCGCGGCCGTGGGGCCTATCTCTTGGGGTATTCTTCCCCGGAATAGGATCCTCTCAAGTAACTTGAGAGGATATTCTCTCAAGTATGCATGATCCAACCACACACCCTAAAAGTGTAAAACATCTAGCCATTGATTAACTTTTTCCAAAACTACGTAGTTTAGTTCATTATATGTAAAAACACTAACTTTACCCTTAAGTTACTTGAGAGGATCTTGGTCCATTCTTCCCCCGCTTGATGTAATTTCTGCCGCTTTGGAGGATTTTTCGTAATAAAATGTGATGGTTTTCTTCAAAAAAAAAAAAAAGAATAATCATTTTAAGACATTAAAAAATTAATAAGGTTTTTTTTTTTTTTGGCTAGACTAGATAAAATATACACCATCCACTCATCAATTTTTTTATTTTTTATTTTTTTATTTTATGAAAACACGTATATTTAAAATAATTAAGTAGCATGACATTTCATTTCAAAGAGCTAAAACATTTTATGATGATAAATAAATAGTTGCGTTTTTAATTCTCACATGGTAAATAAGTTGTTGCTCTTCTAATTTGATAAGTTAACAAGCCTTATCAATTTCGATGAGAATGCATGTTTAACCTTTGTTAATCTTCCTATTATTATATCCCCAGACGTTATTATATGTACGACTCACCTCTTATCGATGTATTATACTTTAACACGTGTCAAGTTTTTATTGACTATAATAAAACGATACCGTCTTGTTTTTTATCTAGACGAATTTATAGGATTTCTTAATAATAATAATAATAATAATAATAATAATTTTTAAAACATCTTATTCTATTGACAAACCTCCTCCAAAAGATTGTCGGTAGAATTGTCATACTTTACCCCACATACTAATTAATTATCATATATTTTCAAGTAACATAATGATAGATTTAGCATTCAATAGTAGACACTTTTCAATTTCAATGTTTCACTAGTGAAATAGAAATAGTATGTGAGAAAAAGAAAGGAAAAAAAAAAAGTTCATGTCACTTTAGCTACACTTTGATTAATTAGTTTAACACTTTTGCTTTTGGTTAGAGAAATCATATCATTTTTCTATTCCTTATTTTCCATCTATAACAAAATTAGTTCTTTATAGTTGTAGGACCATCATAAATTTAACATTTGAAAATATACTACATTCTTAGAAAGGAAAAATTAATTATAGTCTGGATCCCTACGGTGACTATCCTTTGGTGATTCGTTTCGGTGACTCCGGTACCGGAGATTTTTCTCCGATGACGGAATTATGTTTTAACTGGTAATGGTATTAATTGATGAATTGTGAAACTGCCAAAATTCGAAAATATCTCTAGTATCGGTGTGAATAGTCTTCGGAACGGAGAAAAAAAAACCCTTCTACGGAAGAAAAAAACCCTTCAGATATGAAGAAAAATTATTGGTATCAGATTCATGCATGTTTTCTCCATGGATTAATGAATTGCTAAACTTCTGGAATTCGAAAATCTCTACGGTATCGGCGAATAGTCTCCGGTGCACAACCTCGAAAAGATTATAAGAGAGTGCTCAATATTCACCGTAGGGGATCCAAACTCGAAAAACACGAAACAATAACACTTTTCAGAAGAAGAAAAAAGAAAGTTTCTTCTTTTTCTAACAAAAATCATACTAGCTACCGACATTTTTCTCGGCGGGAATTTTTTGCGTGCACTCTTCGTTATTCATTAAATCGTTAGATTCATTATACGTGCATAAAAAATAATATATTTATCCTCATATAATAATATATAATGTATCTAAAGACGATGTTTCTTATCTTATATAGTATATTATTTATTCGAACATGTCGCTACGCAACACACACAAGAAAACCACTTTCCATTTTTACGTTATACTTGCATGAGTGTGTCATTTGACAATACAAAGAACTTTTTATGAATTCTATCACAAATTAATGTCTAGTGCATTTCTTGACTTCTACTTTTCATTTTTATATATAATCTATTCATAAATTGATTTAATCTATTCATAAAAACAGGTGTATACGGCTATTTAATAAGATAATAATTTGTCATTTCATGAGAAAATAATTTGTCATTTCAATCTTTATTATATATTACTTTCTGACGTGTAATTTCACCTTTCTCATTTGATATGAATTCACATGTAGTTGTTCAAGATATTTGAAGGTTATATATATATATTGTCACATCAAACAAAGCAAAAAGACATATGCAAGATATTTTTATATAAAGATGAACAAACTTTGAAATTGATTTTTTCTTTTTATTTGTTCTTCAAATTTGAAACACATGCAACTAATTTTAATATTTTTATTTTGTTTATTGCGTTAAACTCTTGAAATAAGAGCTAGTGTAGCAACCCGGCTTGAATTTTACTCAATTACCTGGATCCAAATAGCTTGATAATGAACCGAAACCGAATTTTCGAATCATATATCAACATTTAATGATTGTATACACTTTTCATATTTTAAAACAAGCATTTATTATAAAATTGAGGTATATATATATGTCCACTAGTGTTTAAAAAACAATACATTAATTATTTTCTTAATCTGCGCGCACAACAAAAAATGAACATTTTTTATGGGACGAAGGTAGTAAATCATACTAAAGATCTCAAAAGTCATGGCTCTCAGCCTCTCACTTAAGGTATATATATATTCTTTGACAAATCTAACTAGAGTATACATAATGTACTCTCATCTGATATTGTTCTTGTTAGTTTTCAAGAAGACAACAAAAGTACTATTTCCACGAGTTTTAGTCGATCAATTTTCAATCATACAAGAAAAGTCTAGATGGTATTTCCAAAAATATCAGACTTTCAGATGAACAAAGTATATACAGTAAATGTTAAAGACATTATTATAATGTTACCGTTCACCTGATAGCCAAACCCCACTCTCGGGTTATGAGGGAGAATTCAGACTTCAGATATAGTGCAATGAGTTCTCGAGAATCCTCGACATCAAGACCTGCACCTAGGCTAGGAGCACAAATTATATGTCGGAGCCGGTCAGAAAATCTGATATGCAACCTTAGACAGTTTCAAAGTCTCTTTTAGGGGCACCAATTAGATTGAACAGTATCATTATTACCATAATTTTGAATAATTTATCAATTGCAATATTTTATTTCAACATAATAGCATTTCAGTAGCGTCATTGTTATTTCTAGCTAAGTAGCATGCGTTATTTTCAGTCATATATTTTTAGTACCGGTAACATGTTCCACTTATCGGTACATATACTATCAGCATGCATATTCTTGTTTTTAGACTAACATAGGGGTGAAGAGACTTACTCAGTGGCTTCTTTAGTTTCCGCTTTATACATGGATACTTTTTATGGGCACACTCATGCTCACTCTTCTGGTTTATAAGTTTTTCAGATAAAACTCTCAAGGCGTCGAGAAGGTGGATAAACATTGTATGACCCACTACTGTAACTAGTTTTGTAAGTGAAATACGTGTGGAATCGAGTATTTCTACAAAAGAGAGCAATGATCTTGATCTTCTACAACGGTTGATAGTGGCGATATGTCATGTTCTTAGGAAGGTGAACATTCAATTATGACTTTTTGATATTTTAATGATGATGCAACAATCAGAGCAAACATCATTATTATTATCATTATTAATATTAATATGATTATAGTTTATGATTAACCAGAAGGCCTTCGTTATTTCGAATTCTTAATAGTTGGGATCATGAACGAATGATTGATTCAGATCTGGATAATTGAGTAAGATACCTCCTCACAAAATAGGGATTTGTCATCTAAAGAAATAGGGATTTGTTTCTTAGTCAAATAAGGATTTGTAAGATCTAATACGTTTTCAGTGTTTTTATTTTAGTGGAAAATGATATTTATCACTATCGATAATGCAAACATTAAGAACATCCAAAAGGGGAGGGGAGAAACGCCCCATTCAATATAGCTACCAATAGACAAAAGAGCTTCGTGGTTAGCTAAGAAATCCACAAAGACATTTAACGGGAGCAAAAATTATAGATTCAAAAAGACAAATATATATATATATATATATATATATATATATATATCTGTGGTGCTTTTGACTAATTGGAAAATATACGTTGTCAGAGTTAGGTGAAAAAAGATTCGTTAATTCCAAGTGATCTCCCCATAAAAATAAAAAAATAAAAACAAAAACAATAAAATTCCAAGTGGATCTCAGAAGGAAAGATGAGAACGAAGAAGCTAAATCTTTTATAATTAATTTTTTATACTTTATTTTTTTAACTTTGCATGTCTAGGATAATATTAACAGCAAGGACAGAGCTAGAATTTGAATTTGGGTGGGCTAATGGACCATATCAAGTTTGTCGGGTGGGGTGGATTAAGAATATTTTATTGATCAAACTGGACTACATAGATATTTTAGTGTAATATTTTTTTGTCCGGATAGACTTAGCCTCCTAAACATGTACATGCCTCCGTCCTTGATTAACAGCACTGGGACAACAATAAAAAGTAAAATATCATGCCTACTTGAGAGTTAATGGGAGGTTTGAACTTTGAACAAGTAATATTGATTCAATATTCATTAATTAAAGCATCTTTTATTAACAGGATAACTTAATATCTTTTTTCACTTTAGTATCTAATTATATATTATTTAATTTACTTGACATGCAACTTGCTGTAATTTTACATTAACCCTAATTTATTTGTTATAAATATAAAATAGATCATGTCGACATATTTCTTATTTCTTCCAACTTAGCATAGATTTTTTATTGAAATGTTCTGTGAGTTATATACCCAATATCGTGTTAAATAAAATAGATTATTGTGTGATTACGTAAGGAAGAACAAGAAATAGTTGCTAGATATTTTTTCATAACGAGTTGTCGTGCTAATAAATATTGTCATACAAAAACTAGATCGACCTGACATAGCCTAAGGGTGACGACCCGAAAAGCTAAACAACTATAGCTAAACAAACAGTCATGCGGAGAAGGGACATGGCTCTACGAAGAGTGATGCATGATGTACTTTACAACATTTCGCGAAGACTTGCATCATTTTGGATAGAGCATGTTGTTAGTAATACCATCCGCAATGGAAGCGATTTAAGGATCTAGATCTATAAATTACACGTAATAAAATAACTAGATCTACTCTACAATGGGGTTGTAGAACATACCTCTTGGATCTCAAAATCCAAGTAGAAGAGCCGCAATAGAAAGAACAAATTAAACAAAGGTGTGAAGAGCACCACGATCTTCCGCACGTGTGATCCGAGCAACTCCCGGTGGAAGGAAATTCTCGTCTCGAATCCTTCCGATATGCTACCCGGAAAACCTCCAAGATTTTCCCCTTATTCCCCTTTGGCCGAAAAAAATATTTCTTCTCCTCTCTAAGAGGTGAAGTCGAAATTATGCTAGTGTATTAGGCTTGGGAGAACTCTATTTATATAGGAGAGTAATCCTTTGTAATATTCCGATTTTCGGGAAAGGGCAGACGTGTCATTTTGCGAAAACGAAATATTATTATTTCTTGTCTTTTACGGGAGTTAAGTATTTAATAGAGTATGTATATATATTTTCGAATATATATATATATATATATATATATATATATATATATATATATATATATATATATATTTTAAGGGAAATCTGGTTATTTGGTAATTAAAGGACAATTAAGGAAAAAAGGGATTTATGGGAAATTGGTATTTAAGGAAAATTAACACACAATGATCGATCCCATAACCTAGACTAAATCAGAAAATTCAGTTTCACATCTCTTCTCTGCGCAACTTTGAGAGGAGAAAGGGGCTAGAGGAGTTCTTCAATTAACTGAAGCAAAGCTTGACCGTTTGCAGATCAGAGTAGAGAATTGGAACCGTTGTGAGGAGCACATCGTTTGGATATCAGTGGGAAGGAAGTGCAGCAGTTTTCAGAGGCTTTTGAATTTGGTTGTGGCTGCAATTAGGTAAGAAACTCTTCCTATTATCTCGGTTATGCTTCGTAAAGTTTAGATTATGTTTTTGAGACGTGTAGATGCTAGTAAAATATGTGTTTTTCGTTGATCAAGGATCCTAGGTAATCTTGGGATGAGTAGATATGTTTTCTATGTTTTACTGTGTTGAAAACGAGGTTAATTAGGTTAGAAACGATTCAGAAATCGAGTTGCGAAGATTTTAGCGTTTTGGGAAAAACCCAGGCGGACGGGCGTCTGCAATAGGCGGACGGGCGTTCGCAACCCTAGTAGCTCAGACGGGCATTTGC
The DNA here is from genome assembly GCA_036785695.1 of Gentiana straminea. NCBI lineage: Eukaryota > Viridiplantae > Streptophyta > Magnoliopsida > Gentianales > Gentianaceae > Gentiana > Gentiana straminea. Next base: position 660,815 of record JAVUPR010000342.1, read on the forward strand.
CTAAGGCAGACGGGCGTCTGAGGTGAGATTTTTTATTCAGGATGTAGCTGTTTTTGGCATACGGGCGTTTGGGGTTTAGTGGACGGGCGTCTGATTACGGACGGGCGTCCATAGGGTTTCAAACGGGCGTCTGGCCTGTTTTACCTTGTTTTTACGGTTTTATCATTCTAGTTTGGTTTCGGGTTTTATAATCATATTATTATTGTTTTAAACCCTTATTTATGATATGATATCATTGGTTAACATAAGCAAGCCTGAATTGAGCTTCTGATTCGTTCAGTTAAAACACCGAATGTACTCTTAAAGGGAGTTGAAGTTTGGATCCGTCGGAAGAGCATGATAGGCTTGTGCTTTGATGAATTAGCATTCATCAATGTACGTGTAATTGCTAGGCCTTGTTGATGTCTAGTGGTCAGGAAGAGAGTAGTAAATGTGAGGGAGATTAATTGAAAATACATAGGTGGTTAGTTAATCATTCTAATAAAATTACGTATTTGACTAGTAAAAGATTAAACAACATGTCTCTCTTGGACAGGACACCGCCATATCGCGATGTGTGTGCTACCTCTCGAAGGTGGAAGAACTCCGTAGGTCAAAAAAACCCTAAGTACGGAGGGACTCCACTGAGGTGTGCGTACTATCGGAGTTTACCTATTCTAGACTCCGTGGATATTGGTGTGATCCACTAATATGTTGCCAAGAGTGTCCCAAAAGTGGATACGCGTAGTGCCCTTGAGTGCGGTTGTAACATAGATAAGTTAAGTAGAAACGTTTAGTCAATTCATGTTGATGGACATGAGATGAACCGTAGACTGAGTCGGTCAAACATAAACAACTAAACCTTTAAATATCTTTTCTTTATAAATTGTAAGTGTTACCATAGTTTCTCTTTCTTATTAAGTACGTTGTACTTACCTCAAATGCATGTTTTCTATGTGTTTGGGGGTGAGAAGACGAACATGTTGATTATGTTTACGAGGAGGAGTACGAGGAGGAGTTCGATAATGACGTTTGAAGACGCCTCATTGAAGATTTACCTTTGTTCTTTTATTATCCTTTATTAGACTGTTGCTTTAGACTTTTGGTTTTTCGAGACTTGTAGTACCTTTACTTTCCGTTGAGAATATCGTACGTTCTTTTGGATTTCGTATTTTCTTTGAATGTAATAAGTTACATTTCAATCTTTAGATTTCGTTTCTATTCTTGGATGTTTGAAAATTTATACCCGAGTCTTTTGCTTCCGTTTGCTTATTTTTGATACGACGTAGTAGAGGCTTACGTATAAAGTAAATTTATTTTTATTTTATACGTGCCGAACGTTCCTTTTCCGGATAAGGACTCGGTGTCCGGGAACGGGGCGTTACATCCTTGACCTCCAAGGATTTTATTTTGCAAATAAATAAATCCAATAAATAAAAGATAATCCCATAATATTCTAGAACAAATCTAAAATGATATTTATCTTTATTTCTTACCATAAATATTTATCCAATAAATATTTTGTGCACATGTCTTATTAATTTTCAAGAAAACTAATTTCTTGTTTCCTAAAACATGTGTAGGCCGAAAATCCTCTTATTGACCTAGTCAATTATGAATTTCGTCCATAACACTAATATTGGCCAAGATTATGAAAAATTTCTTTTTTCACATATTTAATTATTTAGCCCAACTAATTTAATAGTTCACTAACAATTAATTCACATATCGTTTTAATTAAATTCTAATAAGAACTAAATTAATATTATTAGGATTCGACGTCCGAGAATAGCTATAATATATTGGAGGCACGTCGGGGACCATATACTAATAATCAGCAGCTCCGATAAATCAAATAAATAATTATCTTACGAACAGAATAATTATATTCGATAAATCAATCACATGAATATGCCACCATAATCCCGTGACTGCACTCCTCCGATTATAAGATTATATTTATCTCTTCACGAGAATAATAATAAGCGTCCATTGATATAATCATTACATATGGATTAATCCTCCATAGATCGTTCATTCTAAATCGGGAAGTTACCGTTAAGCCATTTCATACAGGGGCTCAATTTCCCCCTATAAGCAACTATGAGCTCAATTTAGATGGCTAAAATAAACTAAAAATTCAACATTTCCCTCATATGCAACATTAAAAACTTTACCTCAAGTCGAAAAATATCTCACTGCGCATTCATAATCAGATTTCCCTGCAGCCCCAGTTGATTCAACAACTTCAATATTCTTGTTTTGGGTGCCTAAACGACGAGCAGAACCCTAGAAAAGTTCAGAACGTACGGTTTAATAAGTACATTCAACACACAAGATGTTATTACATGACAACAAAGCAGACCGCAAACAAAAACTACTCATTGCTTACCGTAGCAGAAGCATCGTGACTAAAGTGAGCAAGCTGCATACCCAGAATTTGTTTGCTGGACATAAAACGTGTAGAAGATGGATGCATATTAGCTAAAACAACTTACCAACTAAGCATAGAACTCCATAAAAAAAATTAGTCAACTTAAATCTTTGCTAAACTGAAAATAAGTCACACATTTGTAATGTAATACTCACATCGACGCATATAATAATGATTCACAACAAGCCGACCTCTCGATCTGTAACGTCAAAGCCCATGATCCACGTCTACAATTGAAAAATAGAAATCAGATACCAATTATCAAAGAAAAATCAAGAGGTAACATCACTTCATAGTTTTAACATAAAAAAGGACCATGAATAAAACAAGAAAACAATCACAAGAATGAAAAATATGCCTTTATATTTCTTATATCTATCAGTCAATTATGGTGTGTATATATATTCTTTAATAACAGCAGTCCTGCAATCCCTAACTCCGGCATCAACACCACGGATCGAATCAAACTAAAAAAACAGAGCCATTAGCATCTCGTTGATCCCTTTATGTAAATAGAGATAAATGTGTGTTAACAGACTTTCAATTTGCATGGACGTGGTCATGGGGCAGTGGTAAAAGTGCCCCATTGGAGTTTAGTTGCAGATAGTTCCTTTTTACATAAGTACTTGTAGTCATGGGGCAGTGGTAAAAGTGCCCCTTGGAGTTTAGTTGCATATAGTTCCTTTTTACATAGGTACTTGTAGACACAACATCTTTTTGGTAGACAAATTAAGAAGATACATATTCGAAATTACTCGATCAGAGATAACTCAAGCAAGAAGAAGAAAAAACCGGAACAGCCTTTTTCACTTTCTTAATAATTAGTCTACTTGCAAGAAAGCATATATATATATATATATATATATATATATATATATATATATATATATATATATATATAATTGAGCTAATTAAGTACACCTTGCATATATGTTCAGAACAAGCTAGCTAGCCTTCATCATGCAACAGATTATAAATGTTTCTCAAAACACATTGAGAAGAAGGTGAAAATGATCAACGCGAACCAAAGAAATATTAGCCCAGTCCAGTCCAGTCCCAAAGGATAAATAAAAAAAACGGAGAAGTTGAAAGGCATATAGCAATCAGCATTTAGAAACAAAAACCTAACAACAACCAAACCAACTCTCGTATATATATATAGCGTAATTCGAGTATGTATGATGGACATGAAGTCGGAGATAGATAGGTGCTTTGAAAACACCTACAACAAAACCATACATTAATTAATAGGCTCTATAAGTAGATTCAGAGTATGTATGATGGACATGAAGTCGAGATAGATAGGTGCTGAAAACAACTACAACAAAACCATATATTAATTAATAGGCTCTATAAGTAGACGCACTTAACGTATGTGAGCATATTAAGTCCCTTAATTCGGTTAACTCTCACCGATCACCCCGGCCTATTGCCCGAGGCCATGAGTAGGACCCCGACTCGGCGCACTTGGTTAGTGCTCATCATTAATTGACTTAATCTCTATTACTATGAGACATGCTACCTAATGAAAGTTAACATGCACCACATAAACCACAAATCCATAGGCGAAGATGAAATCCAAGGCAATAGTGATCAATTAATTCATACAACTCATGGTAGCTAATCAAAAGAAGTAAACCTTTTGTAATATATGAACTCACGCGATCGATCGGGGAGCGGCGCCGAGTAGAGCTTTTCTAGGATTAACAAATAAAACGAGATAGCTGCGGCTATCTACTTCCATAAATGGAAGGAATGGATTCCGTATCTGCGACGGCGATAACCAAATGATGATAACAGGATGGAGGAGGCGCCGATGGGATGCTAGGGTTTGTGAGAACGATTGGGTTATGAGTCGGGTGGTGGGGTTTTGTTTACTTGTTTTTGTTTTTATTATTGTTTTTTTAAGGGAAAAATGATGTTTTTCATAAAAAAAATACAATTATAGTAACTTTTTATGACAGTGCATTTTCTTGATGTACCGTAAATGACGGGAATAGGATCAAGAATGACGAGATTTCAATTTTGGTCACCATTCACGGTTTTTTAGTAATGTAAATATTGTCCCCTCATTGTAAATGCCAATTAATGACGGGAGTTTCTGCCCGTCATTAAGTTTTAGTCATTAAAACCCCTTTTTCTTGTAGTGTCAGTGTAATATGAACTCACGCGATCGATCAGTTTCTAGGATTAACAAATAAAAGAACTGTCTATCTACTTCCATAAATGGAAGGAATGGATTCCGTATCTATGATAACAATACTAACTCACTCGATCCGTACAATGCCAAGATGGGGTAATTTAGATCACGGACTCGGTGTAATCCTTAACCGTCAAGTCAAACCTCATACCGATTCAAGCGGTTGATTGTGATCACTCGGGATTAAGATATATCCATAAATATGATCATCGATTGATTCGATAAGACTTCTCGATTACGGAATTATATCGTGAACTCTAATCAAATCGGTCAAACCCCTATATGATATATCTATCATATATAAATGCCCCACTAGGTTCTCTTAACCGAAAGTCCGGATAAGACAATCACACCTATTGTGTTCGGGCGCATTAATAGCACGTTAAAGGAGAGACCGGCCCGATACTCTCGATTAACTTCACTACGGGCTAATTGTATTTTAAGTACATCTTCATTAACTCAATCCTCCCGTGTGTATCCCATACACTGAGTAAGTGATTACATAAACGATATACTTTAGGGTTTTCTGTAGTGTAAATACTATTGTCACATCGGTGAATATGAGAATAATAAATATGAATAATAATATCATTTCATTTATTAAATAAAACAATTACAAAATTGTCTTTCGGGCATCACACCTAACACATGTTTCAGCTATAAATGACTTCAAATTGCGAACAAAAAATCATTCTATATATAAAAATCGTAAAACATCATATATATATATATAAATGTCTATATATAATATATATATATATATATATATATATATATATATATATATGAACTGATCAAAGGAATCGTTGTTTGAATAAAAAAAAAATTCATTGTATCCTGACATAGAGGTTTACTATGGTTTCATGTCTTGCATAACTTGTTTTGCGAGTCTTAGATAGGGATGGCAATTTCGACTCAATCCGGTGGATATCCATCCGACTCTATCCGTTAGGGTAGGGGAGGATATGAGTTTCATTCTTCAAAACCCGCCGTGGGTAGGGTAGGGTATGAATATATGTTGTGTACCCGTCGTAATACCCACCCGACCCAATATATATATATATATATATATATATATATATATATATATATATATATATATATATATATATATATATATGTGTGTGTGTGTGTGTGTGTGTGTGTGTGTGTGTGTGTGTGTGTGTGTGTAATACATTATGATTAAATATTTCTACTTCCGTTACTAAAAAATAACAAAATAACAAAAACAATTAAATGTAATTTAAATAACACGTTATTCTCCTTATATATCAATAGTCGATGTCAAAAGTCTTATTTCTTTTATCTTCCAATCGATTCAGTCGTGCTGTCAAAATCAGGGTTGAAAGGTGAGATACTTTTTTTAATTAATATTTTGTTTTTTTATTTTTATTATTATGAATGTATTTTTTAATCTAATCTATTCTTCCTTTAATATCAATTGTCAAACCAAAACATGTGTCAAACATGTTATGATGTATATTAGTATGTTTTTTTTTTCTTTACAACTAATACTGCCAAAATCAAGGTTGATAGTTGAGATTTTTTAAATTGTTTGGTTTTTACATATTTCAGTGTACGTGTAATTTAATACTCCTAAGACACTTTTTTTTTTGTTAAGAAACTGACAAATATATTTATGTTTTTGAGTGTAGATAAACATATTTTGTCACATTTATGATATTTTTGGAGTCTACGTGATTTTTCGTCATTGTACATGGTCATGAATTTCTTTTACTCAATAGTTTGTAGGATTTACATGTCATTTGTCATTGGTGAAACATCTTACTATACATACAAATATCATGTTCTAACAAAGCATCACATTTAAATGCACAAGGACAAGAAACAAACACCTTCAAATATCACGTTTTGATGATTCAACACATATTTTAAGATTTGATGTTGTGTATTTACGTCAATCGTTATTCCTATTATATGAAATTTCAAAGTTCAAATGTAATAAAACAAGATATTTGTGGATATCCATTGACCCATGGATATCAGTGTGGGTAGGGCATGGGTAAAAATATTTCTATCCGCATGGATAATAGGTAGGGTATGAGTAGAAATAAAAATTGATGGGTAGGGTATGAATATAGCAAAACCCGCGTTCACCCGTGCTCATTGTCATCCCTAGTCTTAGAGGTCATTCTTGATTTTTTGTCTTTATACTATGTGTGCATGTTGAATTGGAAATGATACAACCTGATATAAAATGGAATTAACAAGTAATTCTGAAAATTAAATGTCTTTTCTTTCTTATTTTTTTCTTCAAATTTCCGTGGTTATTTATTCTGACCCAAATTATCCGAATTTGAATCAAAATGTATGAAATAAATTGTCGAATTTGAGTCAGAATATATGATATAAACTTTCTAACTTGAATTGAATCTAGAAAAAAACTTAACTTCTGAATCAAATTAAGTCAGAATAATCAACCGTATTCAGACTTATGTTTGGTCAAAATAGTGTGTATTGTTTGAAAAGATCTCCATTCTGACAACTAGACAAATTGAAACGGATATAGTAATGCCTCACAATAACAAATTACTTTTTCATAACAATAACCTAATTCATATAAAAAGTGATAAAACTAACTCATGCACAAGCACATGCGATGTCTTATATGTTGTTGTTCCATCACTTTCTTATTTGTAGTGATACCACTTTATTTTTTTCCCTAAACTTTTAATGAAATTACTCAAAAATCACATACATGTTATCATACCTTGATAAAAGTGAGCTTTCAAAAAAATAGTCAACTGAAAAGGTATTTATATAAAACTGAGAAAAACGTCAAAGTTCTGTACATTTATTAACCATTTTTTGTTGATACAAAGAAACTTTCCTTTTACCCTTTTAAGAAACTAATGAAATTTTAATGCTCCATTACTTTTATACACGTGTTAACTTATTATTTAATGCATATGCAAGTCACTAACATAAATTTCTGTATAAAACGTGACATCAAATTTATATCAGGGGTTACTTGTCTTTGGTTATTTTATAAAGGTAATAATTTGTGGGTTAAAACATGTTTTTAAATAATATGTTACAGAAATTATTTGTCCACAACAAGCGACGCAGTATTTTTAGACCAATAACCATTTTGTAGAATCGTGGTTAACTTGCTCAAAATAATTGAAGTTCTGTACTTCAAATGATAATTTATTACTAACAAATTCTTTTTGAAAGATAAAAGATTTTATTAAGCCAAATCAGCAGTACAAGCTGGCCAGCTGGATTACAGGAGGTGGCGGCATAGTGCCGCCCTATGTTTTAAACCCACAAGCAATAAGTCTTCTTTAGCCAAGAAATGAGCATGCATGTTGCTTCCTTTCTTGACAAAAGAGAAAGAAGAATTCATGAAGAATGGGAGGATTCGACGACAGTCTTCTAAAATCAAACCAAGAGGGGAGAGGTCTTCAACGGTGTTTGTTAATTTCTGAAGAATATTAAGCGGGTCGCACTCAAAGATAACATTCGAGAAGCCCCACATAGATGCAAAAGAGATCGCATGATACATAGCTAAAGCTTCATCAGTCAGCACATCAAATTTCCCGGGAAGTTTCATAGAATAACTTCACATGATGGAACCATTTGAGTCTCGCGCCAAAGCTCCAATAGCCATACAAGCATCATTCGTAGCCACATCAACATTAATTTTGTCAAAATCAACCATGAGAATGAGGTGTGGAACTTTGTTTGCGTCCCAACGGCGCATCAAGACATCCAATATCTTCTGTTTCCGCAATTTTAATAATCGAGTCAATATTTCCTCTTTCATTATCTTAGATGTAAGAACATCGACTTTTCCGGATTCCCCACATGAGGCAAATAATTAATACGGAGCGACGCCAGCTTCGTCTTCCTTACAAACTAGACGTATTCGAAGAAGTCTAAGATGCTTGAAACTTGTAAATTTAACTAGACGTGTCCGTCGCCAGAGATTCCCAACAGTTCGCACAAATTCACAATCAAATAAACAATGCCGCAAAGTTTCATCTTCTTGAGCACATTGGACAAGTGCCATCACCAATACCACGTTTCTTTCTTTAGCTCAGTGAACGTAGGAAGAGCATTATTCAGGAATTCATAACAGAAATGAATGATTATTGACTTGACATTTAGGGACCAAAGAGATTTCCAGATTTTTGTATACTCACTAGAGCTAGATGCCGCCATGGTATTGCACTCATAGTAACGTACAAACTTTTTACTTCATTTAACTTGAACCCGGATCCTCTCAAGAAGTAGTCTTAAGTAATCTCTCAAGTAAAATTGATTTAACTACACATTTAAAATATAAAAATAATCTAGCCGTAGATTTTTTTCTTTTCTTTTCAAAACTACGTTATTTTGTTGATAATGTCTAAAATCATTTGTATTTGAGAGATCACTTGAATGCTAATACTCGAGAGGATGGTTGTAGTAAAAGCTACTACAATGTACATGAGCAACATATTTGTTGCAATAACAAAACAAATAGTGCACACAAATGTTACTTGATTGATCTTTAGAATCCATTAATTTTGATTATTACGAAAAATGACTCAAAATAATTATTATGTTTATAGTGTGCAAATAATGCAACTATTTCAAAGCAAACAAACCTAAATAACCTGTGTAATTTGGTACCTCTTATATGATACTAATGTCAATAGTCAATACGTGTGTGACACTGCATTACCGTTTATAATGTGGTTGTAGTGTTAAAGGAAAAAATGTTCCATATTATATTATATGGTTGCATTATCCATTAATATATGTGGTTTTGAATTATCTATCATATGATGAAAATTTATACATATCGTTGCCTCATTGGATACGTAATCTCCCATGTTGGGAAAAATACATAACAATATCAAAATATAAGGTTGAAATATAATGAAGTGTAACTTGTATTAACTATCTTAAACCAAGCGAGCACGATCAGTCGAAATAGTTATTGAATCTATTATGTCTAAAACCCTGAGTTCTGAGGCATTACTTGGTGGTATCAAAGCAGGCTATCAGACAGAACTAAGTCAACACCCTGCGAGAAAAGGTAGGGTTAGCCGACTGTACTTGACGGAACAAGGTTTCACGTCGTGAGAGATGGTGATGGAACATCTCTAGAATCCTCGATCTGGTGGAGTATTGGTGAGGACGTCATATCCATTATGCCTCAAGCTTAAAGTTGTAAGGCATTAGTAGGTTGTATAAGAGCTCACTACTAGACGAAACTCAATGTCATGCCGTGAGAGACGGTTGGAGACACTCACACCATGAGAAGAAGGGGGGTAGTAGACTACTTGACAGAAATAAGTGTCATGAAGTGAGAGACGGTAGAGATATCCTTTAAAACTTATAGTAAGGTTTCGACTAGAACACAACATCCATAATTCCTCAACCCTAGAGTTCATGAGGCGTCATCTAATAGTATAAGAGCTGAATAGTAGTCCCATCTAGAATATTCTTCCGTTAAGGTGATGATATTGACGCCAAATCCATTATATATGCCTAAAGCCGAGTTTTAAGACGTTACCATGTGGTGGTCTAAGAGCTGATTACGAGTCAACTACCACACGAAACTAAATCACACAATATGAAACACGGTGTCGGTCACCTTTAGAATTTCGTAATACATTCCCAACGAGGAAGTCATTTCATTACGTGTACATATAACTTAATACCTTGCATTAACGTTATACCGACGAAATACACTGAATGACACATCAATTATCATGTCATGTTACGACACTAACAATAAGTATCTTGTTATGTCACTATCATAAATTTTCTTATAAATTAGTACTAGTAGTACTAATACCACAATGTAAAGAAGATGTGAAGCATTTTAGCTTAATGTATGCTACATTACCGCACTCACGAACTGCGCGTGTCTTTCTTTTCCCTTATATTCATTCCTACACTTAACAAAAATAGAGACCCACTGGCCCTTCTTAAAGACTACTCCAAGACATCTCTGTCTTTTTCTCCGGCGACTGTCCACCACCACCACTTCCGTCCAAATCCAACTCAACCGCCGGCACCATGGAACCACACTCGTCGTCGTCGTCATCACCAACGTTCCACTGGCGTTACGCAGAGTTCGACGACAGCAACTTCCAAATCCATGGCCGAACTCTGTTTTTCTTCCTCGTAGTCGCCTCTTTAATTATCTTCATTATTTTAATCTACCTCTACGCACGGTGGTTGTGCCGGTCAGAAGATAGTCGTAGTAGTACTACTACAGCTTCGCGGTTGCAACACGCGCCGACAACGACGAGGCAGAGTGCTCCGGCGTGTCAAGGTTTGGATGAAAGTAGTTTTAGCAGGATTCCGATCTTATTGCACCAAGGTTCAAAAGGTGGAAGTGAAAGGGAATGTTCGATTTGTTTAGGGATATTTCACGACGGTGAGAAAGTGAAAGTGATGCCGGAATGTCGCCATTGTTATCATGCTGAGTGTGTAGATAAGTGGCTGAGTAATCGGTCGACTTGCCCACTGTGTAGGTCTTCTCTTCGTGTTGAATCACTTGTTTAAACACCGTGCGCGGCGGCGCGTTGATTACCACCGAGTTTAGTACGACAGCTTTTTTTTTTACTACAATAATAACTAATTAATTTTCGATTAGACATGTTTTATTTAAATTATCCATATGGAAATTTGCAACGTGAGTGGCGGAGGTTTTTGAAATTTTTTACATTACAACCGTTAGTGTGTACCAAGTGATATATATTACTATCATTTATTTTTAATTTTAAATACAATAAAAGTGTATTATATGAAAAAGAGTTAAAATGAAAGGTTTCCTACAACCGTTTCATAATAAAATCTCTTGAGGTTTTGTTGTCGTCCGTGATCAGATGTTTGGTACAATATTTTCTTATAATGACACGAACACAATCGTTGTGTTACGTGACACTACGATCCTCATTACTGTTGATAATGATGAGATCAATATTATTAATAATCGTTGTGTTAGAGGTTTTTTTTTTTTTTTTTTCAAAAACTGTAATTTCTATTAATGAATGAAAAATTAAAGATTTTGATGTCAATTATGGCCACATCACACCAGATCGTTGTGTTAGAGTTGTGTGCAGTAACATTATTCTTTTTCCCACTACTATTGCGGATTAATTTTGATACAACGAGTGAAACTTAATATTTTTACATCATTGATTATGATAGTTTGCATCATAATTATGTTTTGTAAATCATGATCAATAGTGTAAAATATATTGAGTTATTCGTTGTGTAAGTGGTAATACATAATATTGTTTAAATATTAATATTTTTATAATCATTCTGACACAAAAAATGTCATAATCAACGTGACAATGAGGCTCTTATTTAAAGGAAATATTATTATCGCAGCGGTTGTAACACAATATATTTTTTAGTTTTTTGCTGAAAAGGACATTTTAATTCATAAATCCGGTTTCAAGTACACTAGATATTAATCAGGACAAAACATATTATTTCTTCCCAAAATACCCTTCAAATCCTAATCCCTAATTCATTCATTCAGCCGCTTCTTCAAAGCCTGCCGCTTCTTCAAAGCGTAATCCCCAAGTCCGGCGAGTCCGCTGCAAAATGCCCCTCTTTCCTCATCATCTCTCTTGTTCTTGAACGCTGATGAATTGCCGGAGATTGGTTATTTACAGGGTTGTCCGAATTCATGGGTAGAGGGATGAGGACGTCGGATGGGAGGAAGCTTTGACCATGGCAGTGAGGTTGGAAAGGTAAGAACAGTACGGTAGGGGGGCGGCGGCGGCGGGCTGCAGGCGGGGCGGTGGCCATGGTAGAGGGGCGGCGGGGCCGTGTAGGGGGCGGCGGCTATGGTTGAGCAGCAGCCGTAGGGGGTCGCTTCATCTTCTACGGCTGTGCCGCCGGGCTGGGGCCATGTGCACCGGCGAAGGAGTTAACGATTGAAGAAGAAGACGATTGAAGATTTGGGATTGAAGATTTGGGATTCATTACCTGAAACGATTGAAGAAGAATACGATTGAAGATTTGGGATTGAAGGAGTTAACGATTGAAGATTTGGGATTTGGGATTTGGGATTCATTACCTGAAACGGTAAATGTTACTCTGTGCTGTATCGATCAATGCTACTGTATGATGTGGATGAATGTTCCGCTTGTTTAATCCGATCGTGTGCAAAGGTTACTTGATGACTCATGAATTCATGAATGTTTTTGCATCCGGATGAATGTTACTTGTCGATTCATTAATGTTACTTGATGATTCATGAATGTTTCTTGCATCCGGATGAACGTTCTTGTGAATGTTACTTGATGATTCATGAATGTTCTTGCATCCGGATGAGTTACTCGATGATGAATGTTCTTGCATCTGGATGAGTTTACTCGATGATTCATGAATGTTCTTGCATCCGGATGAATATTCTTGTGAATGTTACTTGATGATTCCGAATGTTGTTGCGTTGGATGAATGTTTCTTGTGAATGGGTATTTTTGTCCAAAAGATTTGTTTTTGTCCTTTATAATCTTTGAAAATGGAAAATGTCCTTCCAGACCCATTTCTGTTAATTCTTGTCCTTATCGCCCCTCCTCCCTATATTTTTACATCATTGATAATGATACAATTATATTATAATCAATGGTATTTTAATATACTTTTAAAATAAATAATACTATTCTCATAATCATTCCGAAAGCAGTGAATATTATAATCATTAACCAAAATATCACATAGAAGAAATGCAGGGGCTACAATATATTCGTCATCTTCAATTTGCTAAACAACTTTGTCTAAAATACAATTAATTATTTATTAGTTTCAACAAGGTTTCTGTATTGGCTGGTGGTAAATTGATTACAAGAAAATGAAAAAAAAAATACTACTATCAACAAATTACTACATATAATTATATTCTTAATCTTGATTTATGACTCATTGATCAATATACAAAGATGAAATGAAAAGGTTTTCAAATCCCCTCCTCCGCTAATGGGCGGCTTTACATGGTAGGTTTAGGGTGCACTTGACCCTCTTAATAAAATAAAATAAAATAAAATCTATGTAAATTTGTATAGATAAATAAGAGGACATAGCCAATTGACCTTCTTATTTTCTACCGTTGATCCATTGTTTTGTTTATCCAATACTATTGACCTTTCAGTATTTCAAAAAAAAAAAAAAAAAAAAAAAAAAAACTATTGTCCTAGGACGGTGCTGTTCTCGATCCCTGTCCGGAAATCCCTGCAGCCGCCTCTGGCTCCACTGATTATCAACTTTTTATTATATAAAATTGTATTGCATTATGAAACATAATAATTGTGAAAAAATAGCTTACGGGTATTGTGTGGTGTCTCCACACGGCGCGGAGACACCGTTTGGCAGCCCCGAGACCACACAGTTTTATTATATATTTAAAGTGTGTGGTTCTCGTCGTTTCACCCGTCACTTCACCTCAAAATCCCTCACGACACAATAACTTCCCGCAGATAAAAAGTTCACTTATATTCTCCTTTATCTGCAACAGTACGATAAGCACATGCTTTAACAGTTGTTTAAAATAAAAAAACAATTGTTTTAACTTCTTTCCACAAGACAAATTTAGTTTCACATATTGTAGTCCATTAGGCACCTTAAAACTCTAGTAAATCGTTTTTAGGTAGAGAAGTTTCACTATCCCAAAAAAACATTTCTTTAATAATTGTTTTTGTTACCCCAACCAACCCTCTCCTCATATGTTGATCTTTAGTGCAAAGTAGTAAACGAATGTTTCGAAATTCAAAATTAACTTATTTAGTTGTTAAAAAATTGTTTTTGTTATCACATTTATTGTAAGTTGTTTTACTTTGTCTATATTTATCACGATGTGATAGATGAAACAAAAGACTGCGTTAATTATATCTGGGATGATGATACACTCTTATCACCACAGATCATTGTCGATCCAATTTTCACAATGGGTCAAACACTTTAATCAATGGATAAAAATGATGTAGTGATAGTGTGATATCATATTAGGATCAAGCGCTTACCGTTGTACTAAAATCAATTGGTGTTAGTAAAGACGTTACTATATTTCCTTATATCACGCGTTACTATATTTCCTTATATCACTTTTAAACACCCTCTGAAGGGCACACAAGGACAACAAAGACGCCCAACACTTGCACAATATAATTGGAGAAACAATGTTGGTATCAAGGATTGATCCTATGACCTCCCGCTCCGATACCGTATTATGATCAAGTCGCTACCGTTGTAGTGAATATATCATTTTCCTTATATCTGAAGTGTTACTCCTCTCTGTGGAGCATGGGCCCTCCTCTATGAACCTTAGAGGGCAAGGTATACATGACATGGCTTGGAACATAATATGTCAATCGTTCTACTACCTACCGGATAGTGATTTAGGCACATAAAATATACACATAAATCATCCACACAACAATTTATAACCACACATTTTAACTTTTAAAGCAAAAAAAATAACAAAAAAATTCTGGACCACACATTTCCATTTCGGGGGATGAGATCGGTACACAATTCTGTGTACTAATCATTTTCCTATGTCAATCGTTCTACTACCTACAGAAGCTCGAGATCGGTTCGGTTAATCGTTTAAGTAGTTTGACTCGAGTTCAAACTCGGAAAAACCGAATCGAGTTGAATTTCTTTCCAAATTGAGTATAAATATCTTACGAGTAGTCCGGTTCACTTACATGCCTAACTGAGATCCAATTACTAAATACCTAAGAGCCCGTATCGCATGCAAGGATGCGTACTGTTACTCAACTACATGAATGAACAATTTTTCTATTTATTAAAAGACACATAGATAAGGATGACGTCAAAAGAAGAAAAATAATTGTTATGATGTAAAGATAAAATTGTATTTGAATTAAAGTTGTTTTTGTTTAAACTGATTGTTAATGTGGAATGTTGGTTAATCTCTACTCAGCTTTTTATCTTCAATATTCTTATATTTTAGATTATCGGTTTAGCATAAATATTGGTGTGGTTCTATGATTATATTATGTTATTTAACCGAGACGAATCGAAAACCTAGATTAAAACAATAAAAGAGAGAATTTGGATTTAGAATTCTTACTCAAGTGCTAGAAATCTACTGCTTTAAACAACATCCTTTTTTGGGAATCACACATATACGTATTATCTACGAATTGAGAAAGAACATACGATATTAGAGTGAAATTATACGAGAAAACATCAGGGCCGTCTCTGGGGACAGGCCAACAAGGCCGTGGCCTAGGGCCCACGCCGAAACCCGCAATTTTAGGGCCTCCGTTTTCATGTAATAGAAGTGTATTTTAGATCAATTTTTATTATTTACTCAAGTTAAAAAACGGTAAGAGCCTAATTTATAGCCGAAATAGTGAAAGATAGTCTAATTAAATTCTGTTAAATTTTTTATAACCCTTATGAATATAGTATACTCAAAAATATTTGTGATATATTATTTTTTTCACAAAGTCGGGGGCCTTAAATTTTTTTTAGCCTAGGGCCTCCGATTACACCGGGACGGCCCTGGAAAACATCCTCTTCTCTCGTTTATGTGGCTGGAGGTTTTTCAAGTAATGACTTTTAGGGTGTGTTTCACGTAATCAGGGGCGCCCCGCGTGGGGGCGGGGAGAGCCGTGGCCCCCCCGAAAATCAATGAATTTAAGGGCTCCATCAAATTTCGACCTAATATTATATATATACTGTATTTATATGAACAAGAAATATATTATTTTAATGGTTAGCACTATAGTATACTAGACAAGAGATTTGGTTTCGAATCTTGTAAGCTACAATAATTTTAGGACTAGGAACCAAATAAGTAGGTTTTTTTCCTTCCAAACCCATGACTATCACACGCAGCTTTTTTGTTTTATTTTTTTATATATGTTTCGGTTACTGTTTTTTTTCGAAGGGCGAGGGACCTAAATTTTTTTTTTTTTTGGCCCGGACCTAAATTTGGACAGGGACGCCCCTGCACGTAATTCTAGGCTTTTTATAGCCTCATAAACCAATTAGTCATTCTTTTACTTTCACACAGATTCAGAAGCCTAATAAATGTGGTAGTCATTTGTTATTGTACGGACATACTACATCCGTCCTAAAATATAAATCAATTTAAGTATTTTCACATAAATTAAAAAAGTAGTTAAGTGTTATTAATTTTGATGGTAAAATTCTAGAATACTCTTTGACTCTCATTAATATAATAGTTGTAAAGTAGGTAAATGTATAATACATTAAAGGCAAAATGAAGAAAAATATAATAAATCTCACATTGGTACTCTAAATTTCAATTGGTACACACAAGAAGTAGGCCAATTTGGTAGCTTTTTGTTTAATTTCTATTGGAGTCAAATTATCCGATCGCAACATCGAATACGGAATTCAAAGGGAAAATTTCCATTTATTCGCGATCTAGGCATAGGAAGCAATTCATTATATAATTCTTCTCATTACCCTTTGTGAGAAAAGATCCCACAAAGAAAAGCCCACTAGGCCATTTCGGCCGACACGGGGGATTCGACAAGGAGACCCCTTGTCCCATTTTCTTTTTTTTATTATATGTGCGGAAGGACTCACAACACTAATCAATCAAGCGGTTAGCGATGCAGATGGCAGGGTATATCTTTTGGCAGGAATCAGGAGGTGCAGGTATCTCACTTATTTTTTGCGGCATTTCGGCCGACGCGGGGGATTCGACAAAGAGACCCCTTGTCCCATTTTCTTTTATTCTGCCTCTCGATCCCTTGGCCATTTGCCTATCTCTTTGATCTGACTAGGTCAATCGATCTATCCCCCCAACGTACCGGAACTTGTCTACCCGTGGAAGATCTTTTGAGTAGTCAAATGATCGATTCATTCCTCTTCCGAGGATTTAATGCTCTTTAGAGGGTTCGCCGTGGTTCATTGTTGTGCTTACACACAAGACTACTCCCATGGCTTTCATTGCTCTCCCACAGGTCGAGTGGCTATAGCAATAGCACCTCTACGTCATGCACACCATAATACTGGATACTCTGTATTCAAAGAGAGCTCACTTTCACTCGCTTCTGTTAGGTTATTAGTAGCAGTGGGCGATCTTTTCTTCTTTTACTTCACTATCGTATCCTTGATAGCTGGAAGTTCTCCAAAAGTATGAAAAGCTGGAGGACTTTGTACCATCCATTCCGGTGTGGTTGAATCCTGTTCAACAACCCAAGGACTTGGAGCACATCTTTTGTTCTTTCCACAGCTTGAAGTGATTGTTACGACCACGAAAAATGACAAATCCCAACTACGGATATGTAAGAGCCAAAACTGTTAAGGGCATTCCATCCAGCGTAAGCATATGGATAATCTGGAATGCGACGTGGCATACCTGAAAGCCCTAAAAAATGTATGGGAAAGAAGGTCAGATTAACCCTGAAAAAGGTGATCCAAAAATGGATTTTACCTAAAGTTTCGGGGTATGTCTATATTTTGGGACGAAGATAGTATATGCCAATATATGCCATTTGTCACAAATTGAGCTACATTTAGTGTGTGTGTGTGTTGTATGAAACTGATCCATAACCTATTGTATTAAATTGATGCTTTGGTGTTTTCAATACGGCATTTATATTTTCCACATAAACTTGTTACATCTTAGGAAAATATTAAATGACATGAAACAAATACTTTCTTGAGGGCCAATCAATATGTGTCATGTATAATAAATGTTACAATAATAAGTAGCTATCACGTTTTTAATTAAAAATATGGCATTGATGGTGCAAGATGAGGGAAATTGGAGGTCCATTGCTATATGAATTAATTTTTTTGGGCCAAAGATGTTTTTGAGAAAGGGCAATTCTAAAGGCACCACATAATTACTTCGACATTACATATTACATGCAAATTTTAATATGTGAACGTCGTACCGAAAATAAAAAGTGAGATGTCTAAATTGCCCTTTGAGAATTGTCATTTATTTGTACAGCTATTGATGTCCAATAATACATCAAGAATGCAACATAAGCTTTCCTTTTTCATCTTACGGGCCCAAATTGCAACCTATAGGAACTTTTCATTGTATGCAAAGAAGCCAAGTCTCGGGTTTTAGCACATTCATATCAGAGTCTCTAAATGGTTATGTATATTGAAAATAAAGATAAATTTCAATAATAACTTATCAATTTCATCATTATCCACATCCAAAAAAGTTAGGGTTGATGAAAATTGCGTATCCGTACATTTACGATGCACTATCCACATCCTTAAATCCTTAAACATAGCTGAATGTTTAAATAACAATCTATGCATTGTCATCGATGTTCGTTATGAATAAAGAAAACTCATTGCAACTGACGTTTCCTATCATCGTCCATGGTATATACAAAAAAAATTGTCATTGATAAATAGTAGTAAGATATTTTTTCCGCGAAAATAAATCATGGTTTTAAGTGAAATTTGGGGGCTTTTATATGCACTACACTGATTTCACCGATACACCACATCGACCCTTTGAAAGTCGGTTATGAGCCAAAAACCGACTTCCTGTAGGTGTATCGTGAGAATCGGCCTTCAGAAATTTGGTTGGCTCCATCTGTGAAATATGTGTGGTGCAAATAATAACTTCCTAAAATTTTTGGTTTGTTAAGCACCCGTAGTGCTCGAAGCAATTCGAATGTTCCATTAAAAATGACGTCTTTATTTTCACTTAGTAATTCTACCTGTACAATACACTTCTTGTAAACAATTCGACTTTCAAAATGTCGATTTTATGTGGTGTACTAATAATATCGCTGGAATGAAACTGATTGCATTTAAAAAATGCGGCTTCTATCGACACCATATAATTACTATTGGCACCCTTTTTTTGATTTACTTCAATACACCACTAAATCACTAATGACACCCTTTATTTTAATAACTTTTAAAAATTGTACACTTTAGTCCCTCATGTTTTAAAAATTATAAACTAACACGTTTTAAATACTTTAACACATTTTAATCCTTTTAACTTCCCTTGCCCCTTTTAATACTTACTTCACTTTTATTTTTTCATTTCAAACAAACCAAAACACAACCCTAAGAATTTCACAGGAGATTTCACCGGAGAAGACGCCGGAACATAAGAATTTCGTCGGAAAAAAGCAAGTGAAGCTTTGGCTACAAGAATCAAGCTAAAAACAACATCACTTTGAACCAAATCATGCAAGTATCTTGTTTTGTTTGCATTTCGGTGGTAATTTGGTAGATATCGAAGGTTTTAATGATTGGGTTTCGATTTTTTATGTCGAGAACGAAACCTTTGTTTCATTGTAATGTGTATTCGTTGTTGGTTGAAATCGGGTTGAAATCGGAGGATTCTTGGGTATTTTTCGATCAACCGTCCGTTTTCCGATCGGAGGAATGGGGAAGATGACCGGGTGCTTGAAACGTCGCCTACGGTGACGTTCTGCTTTAGAGACAATGTCAGTAGGGCCGACGTTTATGTCATAAAAGCCCACTAGGGTAACCTAGTTCTTTGTCTGTGCGGGTGACATTACTCTTGCCTTCCATTAGTCGGAGTGGCTGACGTTACGAGCAACGTCATTTGGGTGACGTTTCTATCTTATTAAGAACGTCAATGAATCTGACGTTATTGTGTTTATGGTAAGTCAACTTGACTGACGTTTAATGCTGAATTTCATTATAATGGCATAATTAATGTGCACATAACAACTTTGAATCAATGTATTTCTTGACTTTGTAAACAATTGTACACCTATGAATTAGTGTATTTCTTCACATTGTAAACAACTTTCCAACTATGAATTTTGGTCATGTAAGTGTGTTAGTATTAATGAAAAGTATACTTAGGCGTGTTTTGCCCATATTTTGAAAATGTTATGAGAAGTGCTACTTATTATGTGTGTTGTTTGGACCCGATAATATAAAGCCGTGTGATCTCTTTGCTTTAACAGATTGTCACCCGTTTATAAAGCCTTGGGATCTTTTTGCTTTTTTTTGTAAACTGGCTTACCTGAATCAGTTTCATTAAGAAATGACCAAGTATATCCATTTGTTAATATCTTCCGTGATATGCCAAGGATATCCATTTCTTAATGGATTGTTTCAAGCTAGCCATTATCTACGTAAAAAGGCATGATGTCCCCCTCACGTTCAACAATTAAAAGAACTCGCAGTAGAAGAATTTCAGGTATTAAAACAACACTTGTTGATCGTACAAGAACTTCAGGTATGATTAAAACCTAAGCTACTAGTCCTGTCTTTAGTGATTGGTTATGTTTGGCTTGAGTATCTATGTTGTCTCATTTTGGAATGGCATGCGGACTGATTCTAATTCTAATTCGAATTCCTCATTCCTTTTTAATCTACAGTGAAGCAAAATGGAGCGTTTCTTCAAAGTTCTTATGGGCGGTTTCGCAACAAGTTTGATACGTCATTATTAATTAACTTACATTTTTATCGCTCATATTAAAATGAACTAACATGATATGTTTCTTTCTTCGTGGAAACTACCTCCAACATTCGCTCATAGTTTGAACGACACGTTGCAGAACTTAAATATGGTTGTTCTTGTTAGTAATACCATCCGCAGCGGAAGCGATTTATGGATCTAGATCTATAAAATACACGTAATAAAATAACTAGATCTACTTCTACAAGGAGGTTGTAGAGCATACCTCTTGGATCTCAAAATCCAAGTTGAAGAACCGCAATTAGGAAGAACTTGTGAAGGTGTGAAGAGCACCACAGTCTTCCGAACGTGTGATCCAAGCAACTCCCGGTGGAAGGAAATTCTCGACTCGAATCCTTCCGATATGCTACCCGGAAAAATCTCCATGATTTTCCCCAAATTTCCCCCTTGGCCGAAATTTGTTACTTCTCCTCTCTAAGAGGTGAAGTCGAAATTTACATTGTGTGTTAAGGCTTGGGAGAACTCTCTTTATATAGGAGAGTAAAACTTAGCCTCCAAGGATTTTTATTTATCAAACAAAATAAATCCTTTAATAAAAGATAATTCCATAATATTCTAGAACAAATCTTGAAATAATATTTATCTTTATCATTTACCATAAATATTTATCCAATAAATATTTTATGCACATGTCTTATTAATCACAAGAAAACTAATTTCTTGTTCCAAAATAAACATATGGGGCGAAAATCATCATCATTGACCTAGTCAATATGATTTTTTTCCACACACACAATAATTGGCCAAGATTATGGAAAATGTCTTTTCCACATATTTAATTATTTAGCCCAACTAATTTAATAGTCCACTAAACAATTAATTCACATATCGTTTTAATAAAGTCCAACAAGAACTAAATTAATATTATTAGGATTCGACGTCCGAGAATAGCTATGCTTTATATTAGGAGGCACGTCGGGGACCATGGACTAATAATCGGCGGCTCCGATAAATCAAATAAATAATTATAGAATAATTATATTCGATAAATCAATCACGGGAATATGCCACCATAATCCCGTGATCGCACTCCTCCGATTATGAGATTATATTTATCTCCTCACGAGAATAATAATAAGCGTCCATTGATATAATCATTACATATGGATTAATCCTCCATAGACTGTTCATTCTAAATCGGGAAGTTACCGTTAACCCTTTCTAGAACATTTTATCCTTATTTACCATTAACCCCCTAGTGATCAATTAATTCATACAACTCACTGGTAGCTAATCGGTGTAATATGAACTCGCGCGATCGATCGGTTCTAGGATTAACAAATAAGGGAAGCTGTCTATCTACTTCCATAAATGGAAGGAATGGATTCCGTATCCGTGATAACACGGACTACTCACTCAATCCGAGTACAATGCCAAGATGGGGTAATTCGGACCACGGACTCGGTGTAATCCTTAACCGTCAAGTCAAACTTCATACCGATTCAAGCGGTTGATCGTGATCACCTCGGGATTAAGATATATCAATAAATATGATCATCCATTGATTCGATAAGACTTATCGATTACGGAATTATATCGCGAACTCTAATCAAATCGGTCCGCCACCCCTATATGATATATCTATCATATATAAATGCCCCATTAGGTTCTCTTAACCGAAAGTCCGGATAAGACAATCACACCTATTGTGTTCGGGCACATTAATAGCACGTTAAAGGAGAGACCCGATACTCTCGATTAACTTCACTACGGGCTAATTGTATTTTAAGTACATCTTCACTAACTCAATCCTCCCGTGTATATACCATACACCGAGTTAAGTGATTACATAAACGATATACTTTAGGGTTTTCTGTAGTGTAAATACTATTGTCACATCGGTGATTATGAGAATAATAAATATGAATAATAACGTCAATTCATTTATTAAATAAAACAATTACAAAAATTGTCTTTCGGGCATCACACCTAACAATCTCCCACTTGCACGAAAGCATGTGATTAATTGTTTTAGAGCACACCCTATTATTTAAAATACAACAAACCACATCTCCCACTTGCTCTAAAGCAATGGAGACCCATCCCGTATTCTAGTACCCATTAAGCATATCATAACCATTTCAGATTCCAAAGTACACTCCGAGTATGCCGTCGTAGGATAGGTCGGTGACTCGGTGAGTACCTACATCTAAATGTCATGGGTCTTAATGATTAGTCAGGTTGTCGGCTCGAGACGATCCGTAGAATCGAAACGTTACCGGTCCATCAAATCATGTGGTACTGAGTAAACACTGAGCCCGAGATCGACTTAACGATCATCCTCAATCTGACTTAAAGTCAAAATCAGTGTATCACTCATATTATTCCTCGTTCTCTCAAGATACTAAAGTACATACTAAACTTGCTTTGTTAACCGCCGAATCTATGATTCGATCAAAGTTGACGTTCAATAACCTGACCATCTCTTACTAGAAAGAGAATCTATCCCATTTCTCTTGATCCGAAGATTTAGAGAGTCATTCCTGAGGCATAGGGTAGAACTTCCTCGTTGAATGTTGCATACACGGATGCATCATCTTAACCAATAAGATGGATGGGAAACCGGTGATCGATTCTAATGAATTCG
This sequence comes from Gentiana straminea, assembly GCA_036785695.1. Lineage (NCBI taxonomy): Eukaryota > Viridiplantae > Streptophyta > Magnoliopsida > Gentianales > Gentianaceae > Gentiana > Gentiana straminea. The sequence goes on from JAVUPR010000342.1 coordinate 684,453, forward strand.
ACCGAGTCAAACTCTTAAGAATGTTGTCCAAATCTCTCGTTGCGAGAGAATTGTGGTATTGTCGATTCGACTTCGGATAACACACCCATGTTGATTCCAACCGGTGCGGTGTTATCCTTCACAAACACTAATATATATTTATATATTCACTACCGTACTAAAATTGATATCCGATCTACAAAAAAAAACTTATCAATATTCGGTCAAATCCACATATTGTAGAAATATATGACTTCCAATGACCGAGAGGTTTGCTTTTTATCCACAAAGGACATAAGCCTTGACAGTCATCCTGTCATAAGTTCATAAGTCAATACCCTTCTGTTTCGAATGAATCCAGACTCGTTTGTTTGGCAAGAAAGTCTCAGGGAATCACCCCTATTTTCTGCTTTTGAACGAATTCATGCAATACCGAACTCATTCTACTCTTTTCCATGTAGATCCAATTACTCCCACTGGGCCTGAGACGCTCAGGTGGTTCTACAAGAGCATGAACGAATTGGAGTACCGAACTCCATTCACGGGGTTATGGCTATTAAACCAACCTCTATTATCGAATCCTATATCGCTCACAAAAGAGCCATAGGTCATCAATCGATCCTCGATTATAAAGTCCGCCGAACCCGTAATGGGTAATGGATAAACCATACTCCCACTACATTCTGGGTGGATCGAAATTCTGATCTAGTTTAGTAGTATTTAGTGTTATCACCAACAACCGATGTTGGATGTGGTCTGATTTTAATCAGTTAGTAACTACCTTGAGTAAACGTACTTCAAGGTTCAAGGAGGAAGCGATTTATGGATCTAGATCTATAAAATACACGTAATAAAATAACTAGATCTACTTCTACAAGTAGGTTGTAGAGCATACCTCTTGGATCTCAAAATCCAAGTTGAAGAACCGCAATTAGGAAGAACTTGTGAAGGTGTGAAGAGCACCACAGTCTTCCGAACGTGTGATCCAAGCAACTCCCGCTGAAAGGAAATTCTCGACTCGAATCCTTCCGATATGCTACCCGGAAAAATCTCCAAGATTTTCCCCAAATTTCCCCCTTGGCCGAAATTTGTTACTTCTCCTCTCTAAGAGGTGAAGTCGAAATTTACATTGTGTGTTAAGGCTTGGGAGAACTCTCTTTATATAGGAGAGTAAAACTTAGCCTCCAAGGATTTTTATTTATCAAACAAAATAAATCCTTTAATAAAAGATAATTCCATAATATTCTAGAACAAATCTAGAATAATATTTATCTTTATCATTTACCATAAATATTTATCCAATAAATATTTTATGCACATGTCTTATTAATCACAAGAAAACTAATTTCTTGTTCCAAAATAAACATATGGGGCGAAAATCATCATCATTGACCTAGTCAATATGATTTTTTTCCACACACACAATAATTGGGCCAAGATTATGGAAAATGTCTTTTCCACATATTTAATTATTTAGCCCAACTAATTTAATAGTCCACTAAACAATTAATTCACATATCGTTTTAATAAAGTCAACAAGAACTAAATTAATATTATTAGGATTCGACGTCCGAGAATAGCTATGCTTTATATTAGGAGGCACGTCGGGGACCATGGACTAATAATCGGCGGCTCCGATAAATCAAATAAATAATTATAGAATAATTATATTCGATAAATCAATCACGGGAATATGCCACCATAATCCCGTGATCGCACTCCTCCGATTATGAGATTATATTTATCTCCTCACGAGAATAATAATAAGCGTCCATTGATATAATCATTACATATGGATTAATCCTTCATAGACTGTTCATTCTAAATCGGGAAGTTACCGTTAACCCTTTCTAGAACATCTTATCCTTATTTACCATTAACCCCCTAGTGATCAATTAATTCATACAACTCATGGTAGCTAATCGGTGTAATATGAACTCGCGCGATCGATCGGTTTAGGATTAACAAATAAGGGAATGTCTATCTACTTCCATAAATGGAAGGAATGGATTCCGTATCCGTGATAACACGGACTACTCACTCAATCCAAGTACAATGCCAAGATGGGGTAATTCGGACCACGGACTCGGTGTAATCCTTAACCGTCAAGTCAAACTTCATACCGATTCAAGCGGTTGACTCGTGATCACCTCGGGATTAAGATATATCCATAAATATGATCATCCATTGATTCGATAAGACTTCTCGATTACGGAATTATATCGTGAACTCTAATCAAATCGGTCCGTACCCCTATATGATATATCTATCATATATAAATGCCCCATTAGGTTCTCTTAACCGAAAGTCCGGATAAGACAATCACACCTATTGTGTTCGGGCACATTAATAGCACGTTAAAGGAGAGACCCGATACTCTCGATTAACTTCACTACGGGCTAATTGTATTTTAAGTACATCTTCACTAACTCAATCCTCCCGTGTATATACCATACACTGAGTTAAGTGATTACATAAACGATATACTTTAGGGTTTTCTGTAGTGTAAATACTATTGTCACATCGGTGATTATGAGAATAATAAATATGAATAATAACGTCAATTCATTTATTAAATAAAACAATTACAAAAATTGTCTTTCGGGCATCACACCTAACAGTTCTCAATAGCAGCACAGGGACATAGGAGGTGCGCGTTAGAGTGACCGATGTTGGACTTCTTAGTTTCTATGGAGACGGTTGGGAGGAAAACGTGGCGGCTCATGAATTGAAAGGGCGCGAGTTTATTGTGTTTGAACACAAAGGCGGTTTCAATTTCGATACTATAGTGTTTGGTGACACTACATGTGAGAAAAAAAAATCTACTTCCGAGAGTGAAGATGATGATGCAGGAAGAGAGAACAATGGTAACCAAAATCTGAATCCCCATTTTGAGACGACGCTAGCAAACTCGTCCTTTTCACATTGTTATGTGGTGAGATGTGTTAAAATCATTTAAGTTGTTTTCTTGTTTGCATTTTCTAACACTATTTAATTGTGTTTGCGATTGGTAGTATATTTCAGTACCATTTGCTAGATCAAATGACATGCTGCGAGACAAGACTGTAAAGCAGCGAAGTGCCACTGGGGATTCATGGCCGGCTAGACTTGTAGCTTGTGTCGCACCTTATAAACAAGCTCGTTTAAGGGGGTTGAATGATTTCTTTAGGGACAATGATCTCAAAGTTGGATATGCATGCAGCTTTGAAGTCGTTGATCAGCCTACAAAAGATCATATTGTGTTTAATGTGGGGTTTATTAGATGTTGAAGATTATTTATTTAGGGACAGTGTCATTAAAAATCTGGATCATTTTGAATCATTGTGTTACGTTTTGATTACTTGTGGGTCATTTTTGTTTGGATCATTTTTAACTGTTGTATTTATCATGTTTGAATTACGTTTGGATTACTTGTGGATTATTTTTGTTTGGATCATTTTGAACCGTTGTATTTATGTTTGGATGATTGTTTGTATCATGTTTGGATAATGCAAACACTGACACAAGTATTTTCAGTACTGCGGTCCAAAACGTCATCATATGTGACGTTGCTATAGACAGACCAATGTCAGGCATGCTGACGTATTGAAAACAGAAGCATATTCAGTTCTGCTGACAAAAAAGTCACCATGTCTAACGTTTGTTTGCAAGACCAACGTCGTTGTAGATGGCATGTTGTAAACAGAAGCATATTAAGTTCTGGTGTCCGTAACGTCAGCACACGTGACGTTTGTTTACAAGGCCAACGTCAGAGTTGATGGCGTTGTAAAAACAAAAGAATATTCAATTCTGGAGTCTAGAACGTCACCACGGCTAACGTTCATCTCGTAAACGAACGTCAGTTGTACTGACGTTTGTTGGGATGCCGGCCGGAAAATCCAAAATCCGATCGGAAAACTCTAAAAAAGACTTTATTTTCCCCATAATTCATGGTGTTTCAAGCCATTGAACATGTTGTTTCAGTGTTATCTTTTTACATGCTTAAGATTATCAATTTTGATTCCATTTGTGCTTCCATATAGCTTGAAAATGATATTTGGGTGATCATCTTGATGTTACGAAAAAGGTTGTAGTTAGAATGTTGAAGAAGAAGATGAATGTTGGTAATGAAGATAAAGATGAAGATTGATGATGGAGATGAAGATGAAGATGAATATTGATGATGGAGATGAAGATGAATTATTTTTTTTTGGAATACAGAAATGAATTTCGACGATGATTTGGATGAAAAATAAGTTTCTGGATTGTTATTGATATAGGTTAATAATTGTGGATTATAATGGTTCATTTAAAGAATCAAAGGACTCAATTGCATTTTTTAAGATTTATGGTACAGAAAGTCATTTTTTGTATTTTTTATAGTGTTTGAAGTAATAAAATAATAAAAATATTATGGTAGTGTCAAAAGTAAGAGTGTCGGGACTAAATATGATGGCAAAAGGAAAAAATATGGTGCAGCCGCTTATAAAAACCGAAAAATAATAGTACCTTAGAATTGAATTCTCTTTTTTTTTTTCTTTGGAAACAATAATTGACAGTTTTTTAGGAGATGGGAGAGGAGAAGGGGTGAACATCACATTCGTGACCCCATATTCCTATTTATCACATAGAATCGACTGATAATACATCAATCCACATCAAATTTTCGTCCTTTGTTTGAAGTAATAAAATAATAAAAATATTATGGTAATGTCAAAAGTAAGAATGTCGGGACTAAATATGATGGTAAAAGGAAAAAATATGGTGCAGCCGCTTATAAAAACCTAAAAATAATAGTACCTTAGAATTGAATTCTCTTTTTTTTTTTTCTTTGGAAACAATAATTGACAGTTTTTTAGGAGATGGGAGAGGAGAAGGGGTGAACATCACATTCGTGACCCCATATTCCTATTTATCACATAGAATCGACTGATAATACATCAATCCACATCAAATTTTCGTCCTTTGTTTATCACAGAATTGACTAATAATAATATATCGTGTCTCAAAAAAGTAATAATAATAATATATCGATCCACATCATCTTTTTCATTTCTTTATCTCATATCTCATAGAGATTTCGATTACGAGATCAGTTAACCCGATTAATTTAGAATTTGCTACAAGCGATATTTAGTTGGACTTTTATTCGTGAGTGATTAACCTTAATACATACTCGATTTCCATTCTCCACACAGTCCTAAAGGCATATGACGGTGAAGACCCCGTGAGATAGGACGTCTTAAAGAAATGTAATATCATCCATAAAGCTAAGACGTGAAGATTCGATTATGTAAAGACTCGAGTTCTTTAGCAAAAGATATTAACCTACAACTATATCTACTGATTTATTGAGACACCTTCTGTAACAACCCGTCCCGAAAACCGGAGTATTTTCGGAAAACTGATCGTTCGGCCATGCCTCGAGAATAAATCTCGAAACACGAAGCCTTTCTAACCAATACATATCCAACACTAAATGCGGAAGCTAAAACATCACAACTCGGGTTTAAGATCACAATGAAATAATCTTCAATATAATTAAATAATTCCATGTAATAACTTTACTAACACCAAAAATGTCGATTACAAACACAAATATTCTATTCCACATAGTACCTTACTATTACATTAAAAAAATATTACCAGATCCATTAAGAAATTGCCCTTCGAATTCCCTCACTGCTTACTACTGAGTAAGTGCCTTAAAACCCATTGCTGAACAACTATCTGTCCATGCATCTTATCTGAAAAACATGTAGTATAGGAGAGTGAGCATGAATGCCCCGTAAGAAAAAATGCATCAAAAGGAAACTAAGGCAGTCACTGGGCAGACACGCCAAAGTTCATTTTCGAGTTAGTATGAAACATGATATTATTTATAATATAATTAACATAAGTTAAGTGCTACTAAATTTAAGTGCTAAAATAAATGAATAAATGATATGCTTTGACTAATCAAAACTAATGTAAGCTTATTATAATGATTTACTTATTGTCATAATATTTAGCCTACTAAGAGAGGCCCGTAATAAACTGACATGTAAAGGTTCATTAGGGGCGGATCTACGTGTTACTAAAGGGGGTCCACGGACCTCGCTAAAAATAAAAATACTCTACATTTTACCTATAAAAAATATTTTGGACCCCGTGAAAAAAATTATTTAGTGTGTTAAATATTTACGGACCCCGCTGAAAAAATATTCTGGCTCTGCCACTGAGGTTCATAATTATTACGTCTCATTATTATAGCTTATGAGAAGGGAAACTAAAATATGTTGCAGACCAGAAGTTCACTATTATTGCCCGTGAACAGGGAAATTGACCGGCTCCGGCATTTTCTCACTATTATAGCCCGTGAGCAGAGAAACTAGTGCCGGAGACCCTCGAGGATTCACTGCTCTGTCTAATTACATACTTAACTATGAACCGTTACATTCCTTATTTCTTAACTTTAACACGTACGTATGCATATACTCATGGCTTGTAAAACCGAAATATTTAAATACGAAATATGATATAGGCTAAAACGTTCTGAGGCTTATTTTTATTTTATACTTTTATATATACCTGTAGTCAACATGATATACATTTTGCAGAAAGATTGATATACCTGCCGACTGCATACCTTCTACTTTGAGAGAACAATTGTTTCCAAATTTTGTCAAGAATCATTGTAGAATATTTATATATATACTCTTTTCTTTTAATAATAATAATATTATGCCCAGTATACTTAATCTTTAAAAAATGTATTGCCCAAGTGTGAAATAAAAATTATAGAAAAACATCAAACAATAAAACATGGAATAAAATTATCCAATTGATACACTTCTCCTTACCTCAAATCCGAGCCACTAATCCATTCATCAAAACGCCATCTCTAATTCCCATTTTCACCGAGACGACCATTGTATTTCTTTAAAGTTTCATCACTTTTATATACTCCTCTTGAGTAATGGTGCCTAGGATCTTCTTCTTCTTCTTCTCTTTTTATTTTTTATTTTTTCTCTTTCTTTCTCTCATAGTGAACCATCATATAATAACTACACTATTTGTTTTTAGCACTCATATATATATATATATATATATATATATATATATATATATATATACACACACAAATTTTGTTTGCAATATGTAGACGTACTAAAAGCCTAATTTTGTAACCACAACTCTCGTCCTTCCCCCTCCTATTTGAGACACTTTATTTTCCTAAATGCATAACTCCTAGTGACACTAATGGTAACAATAAAAAGCATTAATTACTCCCACAATAATTACCAAAAACAAATAAATACATATATTCTACGATTAGTATTACTATTATTTTAACCAATTACCAAAATACCCTTTAAAAAAATACGGGTCATTACACCTTCGATTTTCATTCACTATATAGTCCTAAAGACAGGACGGTAATGCCCCTTTGGGAAACGAAGGAAGAAATCTAATTGCAATGCCATCTTTCTTCTATTAGCTTATTCATGCATATTTTATACTCCATCCGTCTCATTTTATTTGTACATGTTTCATTTTTGGTTTGTTTTAAAAAAAGTGTCCACTTTGTACATTTATTGTCAAATTTCATCAAATGCCCTATCCTCTTTACAATATTTACAATAAAAAATGTGTAGCATTAAATACTCCAACAACTACTTAAAGGGTATAAATGTAAAAATATTAGATTATTTAATGCGATTGAAAGTATTAACTACATTTTTCTTAATGTATGTGAAAAGTCAAACGAAACAAATAAAATGGAACGGAATGAGTACCACGTATTGTGTTTTAATTAAATGGTAAAAATGATCTCTTCAACTAAAGACATTCCATGATAGAAAAGTGCAAAAACTAACACAAGCATTTACTAGACCTAACACATCAGACACATCTAATCATATTGTCATCTAAAACCGCTACATAATTAGCTCATAAATTAAATAATATAGGACCCAAAATAACTTATCATTATCATTAAACTTTATGAGACGGCAATATTATTATAGAAAACAAAATCTAATGCAATAAAAGACAGACTTACCCCTTAGATACAAAACATGTGCACACCATTACTAGAAGTAGAATGAACATGGAACTCGATCCCCTACGGTGCAAGGGGTGCACCGCGCGGTGCTGTGCATCCGAAACGACGCCGTTTTGATTGTGTTTTTTTTTTAATAAATCGGACCGAAACAACGTCTTTTCGATCCGAAACAGCGTCGTTTCGATCTGAAATGACTTCGTGTCGGGTGCACAGCACCGCGCGGTGCACCCCTTGCACCGTAGGGGATCGAGTTCCGAATGAACATGCCACATAAAATATGCAAGGCCGTTGATTGTTGAAGACATCACACTGAATCTACTTTTGTGATAAACAGTGGCATTCGACTTTTGAGATTGAATGACAAACTTGAAAATTAGAATCATCTGATTTAATCCGTTCTTAGTGGCCATGAAATGATCATCTTAAAGTGATCCTTTTGTCTATGATTCATAAATAAAGTAGTTAAGGGTAGTGTTGATATACTATAATGACGAATCTTGTAATGACGAATCTTGCAAGTGTTCCGAAGAAAAGGAATTGCTATATTTTTCGGGGTCTCAAAGTGAAAATAGTAGTAATAATAACGACTGAGTTGTATGGTGGATAGAATAGACATGTGTATTAATCCTAGCATTTCTATTAGATTCTGTTGTCTAGAATATTGTGCCAGATAATATATAGGCACAAGATCTTTGTACTGCAAATTATTGAGATAATTGAATGAAATATCTGCAGCTTCTTCCTTCTCCATTAATGGAGTTTTATCTTCAGTTTTCTTAAATTCAAACTTGGTATCAGAGCAATAGACAAACTTCATGAGCTCCGGGACCTCATCTTCTCCTTTACCGGCTGATTCCATAGCTCCTAGGACTGATGTAAATGTAGCGTCCGTCACCACTGCTACAACTCCAGCTAGTACAGTCACCGGAGGAGTTCACAATGCATCTGCTCCAATCAGACCCGTTTTTCCACCACAAATGTATCCTGGTTTTCTGTATCCACCACCAGATCTTTCAAGTGGTTTTCTATATGGTTTTCCCACTAGATCTATGCTTCCACCGACCATCCCTCCAGGTCTCTCTCCTTTTAGATCGTTATCTCCTAGCTCTATTTTACAGCCATAATCTCTTTTTCATGGCCATCTTAATCAGATATGTAATGTCAAGCTAAATCGTGACAACTATCTTCTCTAACATTATACAATTCTACCTATTGTTCGTGGACACAAACTTAAGGTTATTTGTTTGGAACTAAGCCCGGACCACCTAGCACAGGCATTTACTCCACTCTGCCTAATCCTACACAAAAAGAGTGGGATGCTACAGATCAATTGTTGACAGATTGGTTATTGAGTTCCATGACGGAACAAGCTTTAATAGAAGTTATAAGTTGTGGAACTTCACATGAAATATGGTCAACACTTGAAGTCTTATTCAATAATCAGTCATAGGCCAGAATGCTGGAATATAAGAATGCCTTAACCAGATCTGAAAAAAGATCTAAAAGTATGAGTGATTACCTTGCCCAAATAAAGTCTTGTAGTGATAGTTTAGCTGCTGCAGGGTACCCAATTTCCATATCAACATTTATCTTGGCTACCCTAGGAGGTTTGGATAAGGATTATGAAGCTTTTATAGTGAATATCACCTCTAGAATTGGCTCACTGACATGGACTGAAGTTCAATCTCAACTATTGACTCATGAAAGGTTGTTGGCAAGGTTCAATCCCATCTACTGGAAACACAACAGAGCAAGTTGCTGCTGCACATCTTCCTACCTTCTCTCAAGGAGGGCAGTCTAGATACAGGAACAATCCAAGACCTAATTCTGCACCCCAAAATAATGGCAGGGGTAGAGGAGGATCGAGATATTGAAGAGGTAGAGGTGGTAGGAACTCTGGTAGATGTGGTAGAAGTGGCATGGTATGCCAAGTGTGTGGCAAAAATGGACATACAGCCTTGGAATGCTGGCACGGATTTGAACAATAATTTCAAGGTCCATCCTCAAATGCTAACAATGGAGGGGCAAAGCAGATCTCAGCTTATGTTGCTACTCCTGGGACAGTGAATAACAGCTCTTGGTATTTGGATAGTGGAGCTACCAATCATGTGACTGCTGACCTGAAAACATGAATATAAAGTCTAACTGCAATGGTAATGATCCCTTAGTAGTAGGTAATGGTGAGAAACTCATAATAGCACACATTGGCAGCACTGTTATAAATACACACACCAACACATGCCAGCATTTGAATAATGTTCTTCATGTTCCACAGATTACAAAAAAATTGATTAGCATTACCAAATTGATTTCTGATAATCATATTGTTGTTGAGTTTGATGGTTTGTTTTGTGATGTCAAGGACAAGCACACAGGGACAATGCTTCTCAGGGGTCAACATCAGGATGAGTTGTACTAGGTCAGTCTTCCTCTTAAGGAGAGCAGTCAGAGCTCTCTTTAGTCCAAATTCAGTTCCACATGTTATCTTGTGTCTAGCAAGTCCTTGAATTGTAATAATGTTGATACTAGTGCTGATGTTTGGCATAGGAGACTTGGCCATCCATCTAGTAAGATTCTGAGTACTGTTTTAAATTCTTGTAATGTCAAAAGGTGATCTTTCTTTTTGTGAATCTTGTCAGTTTGGAAAGGCTCATAACTTATTTCATCATGTGTCTAAATCTCATGCTAAGAATGCTTTTGATCTTATTCATAATGACTTGTAGGGACCTGCTACCATGAAATCTGTTGAGGGTTTTAGTTATTATGTTCATTTCATTGATGATCACGTAGGCACACTTGAATTTACCCTTTAAAAACCAAGTCTGGAACCTTTTGTGTATTTCTTCAATTTAAAGCCTTGGTTGAAACACATTTTTCTACTAAATTCAAATGCCTTCAGTCTGATTGGGGGGAGAGTACATGTCTTTTCAAGAGTTTTTGGCTAAGGATGGTATTATTTTCAGATATCTTTGTCCCCATGATCATGCTCAGCATGGGAGGGATGAAAGAAAGCATAGGCACATAGTAGAAACATGTCTAACTCTTTTAGCTCAGGATTTTATGCCCCTAAGATTTTGGTGGCATAACTTTTGTATTCTCATGTTGAATGTCTGTTCCATAAATCTCCCAACTATAAGATGTTCAAAGCTTTTGGTTATGCCATTTACCCTCAATCTTAGACCCTTTCAGACTGTTAAATTTCAATTCCACACCAACAGATGTGTTAATCTTGGTCCTAGTCCTTGTCATAAAGGGTTCAAGTGTCTAGATGACAGTGGTAGGGTTTACATCTCTAATATTGTCATTTTTTATGAAAACTCTCTTCCCTTTTGCACATGGATTTACACAAGGACCTTTTAGAGAAATCCTCACAGAACCCTCATCATCTACCCTATTTTTCACTATTTCCCTCACTCAGGAAGAGGGGAAGAATGTTGTCTTGAGAGTGACAACTACTGAAAATGATAATGGCATTGTCCCAGACAGCACAAATCTGGTAACTTCTACTACTAATGCTTTACATTCTCACTCACCATGCATAACACCACCAAAAAAGTCACCTGCCATTTCTCTTTCTCAAAATCAAATGTCACCTCAGAAAACACCAAATCACACTCCAGAAAACCAAGGATCAGACATCAGTAATCACACAAATGCTGATCAATCAAATTCAGACACTGCACCACCAACAAATCATGCACCACCAATCAAAACCCATCTTATGCAGACAAGATCCAAAAGTGGGATCTTCAAGCTAAGGCCTACTCTGCTGCTGTTATTAGTGCTCATTCATTCCCTACAAAACCAAGTACTGTGTCTGAAGCCATGGAAGGTACATATTGGAAACATGCTATGTCAGAAGAGTACATGGCTCTTATGTATAACAAGACATGGGAACTTGTAAAACTGTCCGCTGGGAAGTCTGAAGTAGGGAACATGTGGATATTCAAGATCAAACTGAGACCAGATGGCTCAATCTTGAAGCATAAGGCAAGATTGGTTGCTAAAGGGTATAGCCAACATTATGGTGTGGACTATACATAAACTTTCAGCCATATAGCTAAATCCTCTACTATCAGAGTAATACTGACTTTAACAATGTCAATCAACTTGCCAATTTATCAGATTGATATAAATAATGCATTCCTCAATGGCTCCCTGCAAGAATCTGTTTACATGGAGTAGCCTGAAGGTTTTTATAGATCCTGCAAAGCCTAATTATGTGTGTAAGCTGAAGAAAGCTCTTTATGGGCTAAAACAAGCCTCTAGAGCTTGGTTTGATGCACTAAGATCTTAGATGCTTAGATGTGGTTTTATACAGTCTGTCTCTGACAATTCACTGTTAATGTTTAATGTGAAAGATCATGTGTTGTTTACTCTGGTGTATGTTGATGACATATTTATCACTGGGAATTCTCCCTTGTTAATTCAGAAGTTTATCAAGCTGCTTGACTCAAGGTTCTCTCTAAAAGATCTGGAGCCAGTGTCACATTTTCTGGGAATGCAAGTGAAAAGAAACTCAAGGGGGTGCATCTAAATCGGTCTTACTATGCATCACAACTGCTTAAAAGATTGAACATGGAGCATATTAGACATTGTCCTACACTAATGGTTCCAGGTAAGCAACTTGTGTCTGAACAAGGAGAGCCTCTTGTTAACCTCATCATCTATAGAAGTGCTATTGGTGCATTGTAGTATTTGACATCCACTAGACCTGATATAGCCTACACTATTAACACACTAAGTCAGTTTATGTAGAGTCCTTATACAGGGCATTAGCAAGCTCTAAAAAGACTACTAAGATTTGTTCAAGGGACCTTAAGTCATGGCTTACACTTATACCCTGCAAAAATCTATAGTTGAATGGCTTCACTGATGCAAATTGGGCAGCTTGTCCTACAGATAGAAAATCAACATGAGGTTATTGTGTGTATCTTGGAAATTCATTGATTACATGGAGTTCCAAAAAGCAGTCTGTTGTAGCAAGATCTAGTTGTGAATTTGAATAGAGTTGTCTAACCTTGGTGCAGAAATTCAGTGGATAACATAGTTGTTAAAGGAAATGAGGTTCAGACTTCCAACTATTCCAACTATGTGGTGTGATAACACTGGAGCAACACATTTGGCTCAAAATCCAGTTTACCATGCTAGGACTAAACATATTGAAGTAGATGTGCAATTCATCAGAAATTTGGTTCTTGAAAAAAGGCTCAGGGTGTGTTATATTCCCTCTACTGAACATGTTGCTGAATATTGACTAAACCTCTTCCTATTTCTCAGTTCAATCAGTTCAAAGACAAACTCAATATGGTGGATTCACAATTCGTTTGAGAGGGGCTGAAAATAGTATTGATAATAATAGTGACTGAGGTGTATTGTGGATAGAATAGATGTAACGCCCCGCTCCCAGATACCGAGTCCTTATCCGGAAACGAAACGCTCGGCACGTATAATATTAAATAAATTCAATATTATACGTAAGTCTCTACTACGTCGTATCGAGTTTAGCAAATGGAAGCTAAAAAGACTCGGCAAAACCATAAATGCTACTAAGAATGGAATACAAACCGACTAGGGGTAGAAAGGAAAAGCTTACAACAACGATATTCCAAAAGAAAATGTACAACACTTGTATTACAAAGATCTCAAAGAAAGTACATTAGGTTTTTTAAAGAAACTAAAACATAATATAGTACAACCTTTAATAGAAAAGTAAAAAGAAAGCATCATCGTAGCATCTACGTCATCAAATCATCATCGAACTCCTCAACGAGCTCAAGGCTAACATGTTCGTCTTCTCACCCCAAGAGCACACAAAACAACATATCCAATTGAGGTAAGTACAAAGTACTTAGCAAGAGTAAGAAACTAATGTATAATTAAGTCTTACAATGAAAGGTTCATTAGTTATTATTATTAAGTTATCTTTGTGAGACCGACTCAAATCTAGGGTCCACTTCATGCTCATCAACATGTTGTGACTATTGGTTTCTAGCTTAGCTTATCTTTGTTACATCAGCATTCAAGGGCACTACGCATGGTGCTACTCACCACGAAGTATCCGGGTGCAACATGCTGGCGGATCACACCAATATCCACGAGGGAAAGCCCGATAGTGTACACGCTCGGCGGAGTCCCTCTGTACATAGGGTCTCGGACTTACGGGGTGGTGTTCCTCCGTACGTAGGGTCCAAAGACTTACGAAGTTATCCACTTTATCTGAACCCCCACACATCGCGATATAGACTTGTGCCTTACCAAGAATGGATTGATGTTTAATCTTTTTACTACACAAGTATGTTTATTATTATGTTGTTATCTAGCCACCTAAGTGTTTTCAAGTAAGCTCCCTCACATATTCTACTCTCTTACTTAGACCCCTAGACACGGACAAGCCCTAGCACATCCACAGACGTTGATGAATTCTAATTCATCAAAGCACAAGCCAATCATGCTCTTCCGACGGTCCCGAACTTCAACTCCCTTGAAGAGTACATTCGGTGCCGGAACTAAACGCATCAGAAGCTTAATCAGGGCTTGTTCAAGTTCATTAAATGTTATTAGATCAAGATTCAACATTTAAGACTAGATTCGGTCTTAAAAACAAGCTAGACATCAAAATCAGTGTCAGTGCGCCCGCACCGGGGTTCAGTGCGCTTGCACTGGCCAAACAAGGGCATTCTGTTTAGCCAATGCGCCCACACTTAGGTCTTGAACGGAAATGGAAAAGAAATCCAACTCCAATCCTTTCGGAATCGGTCGTAAATCTTATTATCCCGAAGCAGGAGCAATCCAAGATTTTTTTTTTCAGTTGTGTCAACAAACTATGAAACTATATTTTTTTATCCAAAAATTTGTTCTAGTGGGATCACCAAAGATAAAACTATATTTTTAACAACAAAACTACATTGTTTTAGTACTAAAAAAATTCTTTGGATCTAAGAGGGGTCACATGACCCCCTAGCCTCTATAGATCCGCCTCTGGCCCGAAGTATGATGTTACTTGACCCCCCAAGACTCCGTAGATCCGCCTCTGGCCCGAGTATGATGTAACCGTAGATCATGCATGGGGCAACACATGCAAATATTCAAATCTTGATATCATAAAATGAGTCATTACATATTATCAAATCAATAAACTATAATCTAAATAGTTTTTCTAACATTCAAATTGACAAGTTTAAAAAATAAAAATAAAATAAAATTTCGAAACCTCACCAAATATACTCAAACTTAAACACACAAAAAAGGTTCAACAATGGAAAATAGGTACAATTACAAAATTGTCCAATCATCCTTCTCGTCATTTTAATACAAAACACAAAATCATAAGATTGCCGCCTACCCCCAGCTGCAAAAAAATTTGTATCCAGAATTAAAGAATATTACAAAAATAAAAATAAAAAAAACTTATCCACAAACACTAAGTCAACAATTTTGTTTATATTTCCTCCCAATCTGCACAGAAGCCCTTCAAATCTGTATACCAAATGATCATCAAAAACCAATGTGACAGTAATGTACGGCCGACGAACACCGCGCTGTGGGGCCCTCGAGGAACCCTATGTTTTTTTTTCTTTTCAAAATAAGTGCTATTGATACAAAACCCCTTGTATAAATCAGTAAGAACCCATGGGAGGCATCCCAGGCATGCCGAATGGTGGCATAGGCGGCATGCCGCCTCCAAAACCACCCATAGGTGGTGGTTGAGGGACTCCGTAACCACCTCCCATACCTGGCGGTGCTGGTAAAGCAAGCGGCAGCAACTGAGCATACATATTCTGCACAAAACCAACCAAAACAATTTGTAGTGAGTGCAAGATAAAGATATCATCTCATTAACGCGGACTAATATATACATGTATATATCTATGTGTGAGTGGATATATATATATATATATATGTGTGTAATGCGTATTTAGTGGAAATGTGTTGTATTGGAAGAAGTACCTGCTGCTTCATAACGTCTTTCTCTTCGTTCTCTTTGGCCTTTACTTCTTTCAGCGCTTCAATTTTGTCTTTGATCAACTCGTCTACTTTCCCGGTGTACTCGCGAATGAACTGCAAAAACAACCATATATTTTAGGGAAAATGACACTTTTGGTCCTTTTTGTTTAATAATTTTTGTATTTCTATCATCGATGTTTCATCTTGGCACCAACATGTATGTACACACAGACACGCCTATGATATATATATATATATATATATAGAGAGAGAGAGAGAGAGAGAGACCGACCTGCAGTAGATATGGGAAGGCAAAGTCGAGCATGTTATTCATCCAAGCAAGCTCAAGAACAACATCCGGACGTATCAAATCGTAGCAGACAAAAAGGCACGAAGCGAAGCACTCTTTCTTCCCCTGTACAATTAATATAGATTGTTAGCATGTAAACAATGAATAAAGCTTCAATGTTAAGCAAGGGTTAGTTATAAGAACAATGGTTACGTAGTTAACCTGCTCGATGAAATAAACGAGCAGCTCCTCAGCAAGTTCCCGATCCCCGGATTGTGAAGCTGTCTCCATTGCATCTTTGTAAAGGTTGTCTTTCTTTGACAAGGCAATGGATTGCTTCCACCTACCTGCCTTCTTGTATATATATGCAGCAACACGCCTCATCTCAAGCAACTCATGCTTCTCGATCTGCTCAAATGCAAGCGGATACGTGAGTATACAGAGGGCATATGCGTAAATAATGAATATATCAGGACTAAACCGTGCATGATAAGTCTATAAGGACCAAATAATAAACGTTAAAACGCATTTAAAAAACAATTTTTATTGGTTTTCTTCATGTTTGGTAGTTTTGCATTATTTTGGACAGCTTTTCATTCCTATCTAGTGGTTTTTACTCAATTTTCAACGTGATTCTTCATTTCACAAATCCCAATTATGGATATAGATATCCCCGTGTACAGCTTTTAAAAATTACAAATTTGCCCCAGCTGTGTATGTCAAGTGTCCGGTGTGTATTTGTGCCCAATATGTATCGGATACGGGATACGTCACCAAACGGAAGTATAGTGCATTGTAGTACATAGGTCTCGTACTTGTAATAAGGAAGCATGGTTTATGGTTTATAAGTTAAGTGGGGTTATAATACAAACCTTTTGAGCAAGGCCAATCTGATCGAAACTATCATGCAACTCGATCGATTCGCGTAATCTATCATAATCTTCCTCTTCAACATAAATCTCATGCAGAGCCTCATTTACAGCTGAAACATTATTACTCTGAACCGCTACCATGTACGGTTTCACCAATCGGATATGGCCTGCCTGATATTCACAGTCCAAAAATAACTCAACGTAAGGATCGTTTTCTACATTAAAGACATCAAACAACATGAAAATAATGGGGCACATATTAGACAAACCTTTCTCATAATATCCACGACACGTGTATGGTCAACGCGAAGTGCAAGAACGTTCAGAACATCGTTAATGAGATCAGGGTGTTCTTGTAAATAGAAATGCACGGCCTTATAGTATAGCTCGACATTAGCAACTTTGACAACTATGTCTTTGAACTGCATATGATCCCAAGCCTCTGGGGAATGATTCATGACAGTAGTTGCAGCATTATCAAACTCGTCGTATTGGATATACAGATAGGTAAGTTCTTTCCAGTGTTGTTGCTCGTCACAAGCTCGAATAAGCTTGGGAATGTTCAAACGAGTCGAAAACAACTTGATATGTTCCATGAGCTTCTCATGACGGTATCTTGCGTACAGAACGCCCAACTCGGTGAATATACCCATGTGTGCTCTTTCCAATCCTAAACCACTTTCCATTAGAGAAATCAACTCGTTAAAGCAACCCCTGCTTTGATAATAGTCACTCACCTCCTCCAAATCATCAACCTAATGTAGAAAAAATAAAATTAGAACAAAATTTCGAATTCACGAAGAAACCAAACCACTGAAAAGGGTCAACAAGTTGAAGATCAGTTATTGTTTAATGGCAATGACCGTAAGATGTATAAAACGAGTACCTGTACGATAATGTTAAGCCCACAAATCTGAGCCAGACGAAATTCCTCGGCATCAACACAAGCAAAACAGACTTCTTTCCATGTCTTTGAGCTGTTTGCCTTTCTTGCGGCATCAACAGCACTTTGAAATTGCTTCAATCTCACTAAGGTAACAGCTAGCTTGGCCCAGTTGGAAATAAACGCATATATGATCTTTGCGGCTTCATATAAAGCCTCATCGAACAGGCGGTCACCAACAAGAGGAAGATTGGCAACATTTGGCATGAGAATAAACTCCTCGATTTCACCCAACCTATCGATTTTAGCATAGGCGTAAATGAGCTCGCTGTCAACCTTAGGCTCCTTAGACTTCTGTCGAACCATGAGAAGGTACTTGACCAAGTCATGGTACACATCCGCCTCCTGAGCAGCGTGTATGACCTCCAAAAATTTAGTGGCGTCATCAGCTCGAATAAAGGATTCGATTGCATCACTGACCAATCCATCTCGGAGTTGCGCTATAGCAACCTGGCTCCAAACGGCATCTTCTTCAACCCTGAAAGCAAACTCCACTGCACGGTTGATGTCACGAATATTGTCCAATAGTACGTTGACAGCTTGTACGTTGAGATTGAACTTCTTGAAAATAGCATACGCTTCTTCATACAATTGGGCTTCAACAGCTACTTCACCAACCGCAGGCCCATCAAAGTTGTCCAGTCTGTTAACGTAGTCCATTACTCGGGAAGGATCAGCTTTGATGGCAGTTAGGATCAATAAGTTCTGGAGATTAAAGTTTCCACTAAATGCTGAGTTTTGAAGAACGATCTTCTCGAGAAGCTCGATAAGCTCGTGAGGAAGATCAGCAGTCATAAATGCTTTTACGGCTGCAGAAACTTGTTCAGGGCTCTTGCTTTCAGGAAGAGCAGTAGACACGACCTGGTCAATAAGCTGACGCCTGAACTCATTTTCTGGATTCAAGACCTTCTCCCAGAGATCACCATCCATTCTTTCGACAACATACCTGAAAGCAAAAACAAAAAAAACACTTAACCGAAAACTTCTGTTTCTGAACATGCAAATAAAGGTCTAAAAAGTGAATATATGTCTGACCTGGCTTGCAACTTGAATAACGAGTTTTTATTGGTCACATTGATGAGTTCATCATCACACTGCCCCCTTCGATAAGCAACAACCGCAAGAGTGGGATCACGTTTCTCACAATATTTTCCGACAACCCGTGAATCATAGTACGGGTTGGTGGTAAGGAAGTGCTCGGGATTGTTGTTACTGTCTATTATGATTTTACCCAGAGCGTTGTGAACGTGTACATCTTGGCTTCCTTCACTTACTAGATGCTCCAAAAACTGAGTAAGCAATCGAAGCCGATTCCTAAATTCAGAGAGCAACAAATGAGTAACTAAAACACAAAAATAAAATAAAAATTTGCTAGTGTTTTTAAAGTGGCACAAAGACCTTTTCTCGCACTCCTCCACAAGGGGCTCAACCGGAAGCAAAGAACGAACAGAAAGTATGAGCCCTTTTATAAAATCTTCAGGGCATTCATCATCCAATAGTTGTCCAACAACTAAAGGAGCATTTCCAGGATTAACCTATTCACAAATTACACAAGTTTAGCAACACGGTACGCAAAATAAATGCATGCCTACAAAAATTTAGTGATATACAAACCTTTTGGACATATCCTTCAATGTACCGGAGCATGTTGCTTGTGTACAAGTAGTGAGTCAAATCCGGGACAAAACCAAACCGGTCACACACATTGATCAACGGCCTAGCATCAGGAAGCTTGGCTTCCATCAAGAAATTTTTTGTCTTCTCAGGGTCATAAAAATTGGATTCCCTAGTCACCCGCTCTACCTCCTTTATTTGTCCAGTCTTTGCGGCAGATTCAATGTACTTGAAATGTATATCAGGGTCCTCACTGCAAAATTAAATGTACGTAAGTAAAAAAAAACATACATATTCAATCAAAATCGTAAAGAATTAATTTGTTTTCCCATACAAATTACCTTGAGCTCAAGTATGAACCCAAAAAGAAATACAACCCTTCATAAGACTTGAACTGTTCGAAAAGTTTAATACAAGAACTGACACCCAACTGCTCGCAATATTCCTTGGCAACCTACATTTAAGAACAGAAAAACAAACATTAAGATCATTTGATGATTTGCCGAAGCACGTAAACCCTCCAAAACAAACACACAGAAGATCATCTATGGAAGCAGATTAGTCGAGCATCCATCTATGCTAGGAAAAATATAAGAGAACAGCGACAAGGGTGCATACTTGAACGATAATTTGAAGGTTTCCCCTCAGGTTAACTAACAGAAGATCTTTCATACACTCCAACGCCCACTCTTGGGAAAGAGTCCCGAAGAATTCTACAAGAGCCTGTACTCAGAAAAGGATGATACAAAAATGTCAAATGTCAATAAAGTTCTCCCGTTTAAAACAATAAAGCTACATATATCACCAGGCTACTCACTTGCGGCTCAATTGCATGTGTATTGACAATAACACGCTTGATATCTGGCAATTCATTGTAATGCTGCAATAAAACATGATAATTAAAGAAGCAAATTACGATTAAGAGTAAATAGCACATGAATTTCTAGATTAAGTCGTAAACTTACCTGAAGAGCTCGGACGTAAAGACCAGCTTTCTCACAAAGTTGAGCAATGCGAGGTCTATCATAGTGGCTGAACATACCATTAGCTAAAATAGCATCGGCCACATTAGGGAAAGTGACAAGATTGATTTCAAGCACCTACGGAAGGGAGAGGGTGGGATGGAGGGGGAAAAAATGTTACACCAAAGCATAGGGATCAAAAACCAAAAACAAAAGTACGGTTAGTTAAGTCAAGACACGGTGACAAACTTCTTGTCAAAACATAAACAAACCTTAGTTTGAAGGTATCCATGTTCTGGCAAATTAGGCTTTAAGACGTCCAAGAGAAAGGCAGTAGCCTCACGAATCATGTTCCTCTGTGCGGCATAAAAATCAGAATTTAATTCATCACAAGAAACTTAAGATCATAATAAACGAAAATATGCACCAACTTAGAAAACAACACGATAATAACCTGAAGAAAGAGATCGGTTATAGTGTTATAGTCAATAGGGCAACCACCTTCCATCTGGGACAGCATTAGCGCAAAATTAACCGCACCCTGCAAAAAAAAAAACAAAAAACAAAGGAAAAAAATTTCAATTATTGTACATGGAAAAATACAGAAATACGCTCAAACAATTGTAATAAACCTATACTCTGGAGCAATAAAAGATACTCCTTCCGTATGTTTTAACAGTCGTTTAAGATATAATCACACATATTAAGAATGTGATTAAAGTGTCTGTAACTTTAATCACATGACATTTAAATGTGAGCAAAACTAAATCTTAAAAGTGACATGACAGTTAAAAAAAAGGAGGGATTAGCAAAAAAAATTGATTTTCTTAGAATATTCACGAACCTGAGCATCTGAACGCAGGATAGTTTGCAGAAGAAAAAGATAGTCAGGTGTATAGCCAACCTGTTTCAGTGAGCATAATACCAACATTAATAATAAAATCACATTCAAAATTATAACAAACAATCATCGAGATAATGGCTTGATGATTGTGATTTCCAATTATTCAGCCTTTCACATCATAACCAAACGAACAATAATCCTCCATGACACTAACCTGCTGGGAATATAATAATATTTTGTCAAACTCCCTCCGCTCAGCAAACGCTGCGATAACCTTAGGAGTCGCTCTTGCTTTTAAGTAAATTTTAAGGGCAAGATCATTATCCACAGTCTACACATAAAAGATAAATTCCAGTCAGTAAAACAATGTTAAATAATTGATATCGAGAAAGAGAACATTTGTGCAAATCTAAATACTCAACAAGCTGCATAGCTAAATGAATACGTCTTACCTTCACCAGATCGCCAAGTTCCTCGGAGCATTCTAACTTATCCTCTGACAACCAGTTCTCTAAAAGATTTTTCTTGTTCTGGTTCACAACAAGACGAGACAGTTCCAAAGACTCGAATGTGTTAAGCTTCCCTCTGGTCAGAAGTGTCCCAAAGTATTGCAACAAAGGGGGCGTTTGTCCAGCTTGGACAGGTACGCTCTGCAAATAAAGAACCATAAGATAGCTAACCAATATTATATATTCATAAACCTAACCACAATGCAAGTTGCCAACTAAGATCATTAAATTTCTGACCAGCCAAAACAAGAAAAAATGAAAAACCTGAAATTTCGCAACGGTATCTGGCGTCCGAAGGATGCCTTGAGGAGATTCTGCAGCTAGCTCTGCAGCTTCCTTGTATTTTGTTTGGGCGAACAAATCCTGGAAATGCTGAAGAACCTGTAGTATTCAAAAGTGATCAAAACGTCAGTCAACTTTATTCCATGCAACAAAACCAATATTTCTTAATTGGCAATACCGACGCAATTTATGAAAATATGAATTAAAAAAACTTAAAATTACTAACCAGATTTTCCGCACCAGGCAAATTTCCTCGTTTGGCTAAATTGACGGCAAGCTCAAGATTATTCAACTGACAGAGAAGAAAATAATGGTTTAGAACAAAAAATAACCAAACATTTGTCAAATATCAAATGATGATAAAGCAAGAGGAGAAATTAGTTATCATACTTGACCACTAACAAATGGAACAATGGTCGCCTCATTCACCGTAGCTAGTAGCACTTGCCCACGTCTATTAACAGCGTAGAAACCCCCCACTGATGAAGCTTCTGCAGTTAAAAATATAGGATCTGGACTAATCCGATTTCTATAAACCGCAGTAGCAGTTTCCAAGTCATACACGAAAAGAAGTCCAAGTTTCGTGATGACGTATATTAAACTATATTTATGTGAAATCTGTCAAAATGACAAGCAACAATAAATGCTAAAGTGTAACCAACCAAACAAGTAAAATCATAAATCAATAAAAATAAAATTAAAAAAAGGAGCCAAAGTAAACAAGGAATTTAGCATAACAGATTACCTGCATTGCCACAGGAAAGTCGTCAGCAAAATCCGGAGGGAAAAATAGGTCAGCTTGTTTCTTTGTAAATGATGGCCTCCCTAAACGAGATAGCAAGGTGATATATTTAGGTTTTCATAAGTCTTATCAAACAATTAAGTATATCTTAAGCATCGCCATGCAAGCGGATGAATTAACATAAGACTATGAGATAGGTGAAAGAAAAAAAAATTACTAATCAACACTTTAAATCATTATGACATCTTGCAATATCAATTCCACATATGAGCTAAAGAAATATGTTGCGTTTAAAAGCAATCAACACTTGTCTCGTCCTCAATTTCCATAAGATCGGAAAACAAGGTACGCTTTGTAAAACAAAAAATAAGAAAGAATAAGAAATTTATAACTATTCCTACTTTGAAAATTAGAAAGCTTGGAAAATCAGTCAAAATCAGTCTATGATATTAGGACGGAACCTGGCTGGGCTCCAAGCTCAATAACATGTAATTTTGAGGTGACCTGTCCAGAATTCGCAGTTTTTGAAGCAAACGAAATAAGAATAGAATCTTTATCACTTCCTGGTACCTGCTCCATTAACCAAAACAGAAGCAATCACTTTATCATAAGGAAGACCATATATGCAAAAAAGAAAGCAATCAGTTTAGCACAAGGGATGCCATATATGCAAAAAAAAAGGAAAACTATCCATACTCTGAAAGAGGCAAATGAAGCAGCATGTGCTTCAAGAGCCTGACTGCGCTGTTGATCCACAGAAAATAGTTGCATATTTCCTTTCACAAGTTGAGGTTTCTATTAAAGTGAACAAATAGAACACAAAAATAGTGAGATTACAACAGAGGAAATTCCGTCAGAGGACAAAAAAATACACAAACTATATCTCTTAAATGCAAAGCAGCAGAAAGGACAAACTTTGTATACAAATATCTTTCTAACGCTCAAAAAATATAAGGGAAAAACAGGAGGAATAAGAATAATTACATAAATCAAATTTATTCTTCTTTTTTTGTGTGCAGGGAGGCATATAAACTAGAGTAGAGGCACAACATATCCATTTTCACCAAACATCATTAGCAGAACCAGAAATTTTTTCCAGTGGGGGCACTGGAACAAATTCGAAGATTCACCAGGCGCATTGGTGGTGTTTTTCCATTTTTTAACAACAAAACTACATTGTTTTTCTGGATCTCAGTGGGGGCATTGGCCACCCTAGTTGGTTGGGGATCCACAAGTGCCAAACATGCATAGCACATCTTGCATTCCATGTAGTCAAACAATGCCTCAAAGTTATCTAAGACTAAGACGCCCACGCAGCAACATGGACCACTCAAAGACTTATAGAACAAAACTATATTATTCTCACAGAATAGACTGAATTAGTTGCATACATGCACTCGTCTCGTGGATCATGACAAAACACTCAAATCTGAAGAACTTTCAGAAAGAACATTCTCCTCTCACAAATTTCTCAATCAGAACACTTACGAACCTCAGGGGACCCTGGAGCAATTCCAATCAAAACCAACCACTTTTCGGATGGATCACACCGATAATTGATTATCTGATTGTTTGATAAATTAGCTGTCCTATCAAACATCTTCACGGGTTCAGAATCCCCTGCACCATAAAATGTGCTAGAAATATAATCACAATGCAATATAATACAATAAGGCAAAATACAAGCATATTATGGGGAAGAAAAACCCTTTCATTGAGACCTTACGACCCAAATCATGTGAACAAGGTGAACCGAATAAAGAAATTACCTTCAATTGACCAATGATATACAGATGTTTGCGTCACCAATCCTAACATCTTTGGGGTTATCCACTTCCAGAAAACAACCTACAATTTTGACACTACATTTTAACTCAAAATGTCACGAAAATGAAAAATCTTCCACAAAGAGGCAAGTACCTGCTCAGGCATTTGATGAGATTTTATTTTTGATTTTGCCTCGATGTTAAATATTTGCAAGTGATCTTGAGTAGTTCCAGCAAGTTGAGCTTCATAACAAAAAAAAAAATTAAATGAAAATAGGACATCAATACAATAGGTTCCATTCTAATTAAACCCGTCAAACTTCCACATATAACTGGAACAGCCAAAAATAATATGAGATCCAAACATGTTGAATCGGAACGAATACTTTCAAACTCCATATATAGAACAAATTGAGAAGAACAAGATTATGTGAACTCAATAAGATTGATAATTGAGAGTAGAGTAATTAAGATTTACAATTTCTATTTTTTTAATGTACCAATGAGATTAGTTTTTGACCTTGATTAGAAGTTAGAACAACATCAATAACAACCAAAACAGGATTGAAAAAGAACAGAGGAAAAGATCAAGCTTGTACTCATGAGCCATAATATAAAGCCCAGCTCGAGGTCAAGCATTTCCCGAAAAGCTTAGCTCAGTAAAAATAAAAATAATAACTGCCCTTTTGCACCCCGGTACAAAAAAATTACACATATAATGCACTTAATTTTACTCTTGATGTTTCAATTAATGAGGCCAATAGAGTAGTACATAAGAGATAATGACTCTGAAATGACATCGTTTAAAATAAAAATAAAAATAAAAAACACACAGGTCGTCTAAAGCTTTACGGTCCAAATCACTCATCAGAGAAGAACTATAATTAACAAGCTAGAACCAACGTGAATTACTATACTCAACATTTCTGTTCCATAATATAATCTCTTAACGCTCATTTAACAAGCATATATAAGATTGTAATAGCATACATGCTGCATTTTGCAAACTCTTTGTATTCCTTAGTCATTCTTGCAAAGAAAAAGTTAATAATTATATTTGGGTCTCTAAATAAACTTCATCCATGCCAATCACATACCAAGTAACAAAGAAAAACAAAATTACATAATTCCATCAAACACACAAGATAGATACACACCGTAAGGAGAAATGGCAATTTAGTACGATCAGTCCTGACAAAATATACGTACAAAAGCTATACGGATAATAACTGTACCTTTCAATGCGAGTATTCTGGAATTAGGATTCATAAGAGCCGAGTCCGCAGTTATCGGTCTCCTTAAAGGTTGATTCGGCATACTCATATCAATAATTACAACGCTATTCTGCGGTGAAGTCTCACGGACACATATATACTTTTCAGATTCCATAGTCACATTTGTGAAAGTAATGAACTGGGGGTTGATCCCTAAGCTTGGCAGCTGCAATCCAACATAACAAAAACAAAAAAAACAATCAACAATCCTACACAAGAATTATCTACCTAAATGCATGCATTAAGACCAAGTATTCAGTACAGATCTTGAACAAACTGTCAAACAATTTTGGTGACTATGTGTTCAGATACTACTCAAATGTTCTATGCCTAACAGGACACGGTAAGCTCAAAATTAGCATTTTATATACACTAGGAAAGATAGCAAATTCCAATGGAAAAATATCAGAAAAGCTTAAGCTCGCTTAAATAATGAATATTAAGCATATCAGGAAGCTGAATTATCATGATACCGTTAGGGACTCTTTCATGGTGATCGGAGCATTAGCAGCCGCCATGATTGTAATAGATCAAAGCTCCGGTGGCAGAAGCTCGGATCTGAATCTGCCGCAAATAACAAACCGCAAATAACACAGCAGGCGATCAGTGACTCAATTGATGAGAGATCTGAAACATGAGCTCTCAAGGGGAAGAAAACTAGACTAAGAAAATAGAAAGAGAGATCTAGGAAGAGAGAGTGGGAGAAGAAAAAGGAGAAGGTTCTTCTAACAGATGGACACTGTGATGCGAAGAGTCTTTTCTTTCCTTTGTTTGTTTTTTTCTTTTCTTTTCTTTTCTTTTTTTTTTCCAGATGGGCGGGGCTAATAATGGAATTAAATATTGAGGTAATTCTATACCTTTTCCCCTAATAGATAGAAAAATGGGAGTAGAAGAAGAGATAAAAATACGGACGAGAGTCGGTTTAGTCGGGTTTTCATATAGTAGAGAGTCAAATTTGGTTTGAAAATTAATAATCTAAATCAAACCAAATTACTATAACAACCAATGATTTGGATTGGTTTGTTTGTGGCATTTCATGTTATAACTATATTTCAATCGATCCGTTTATCGAATGAAGACGAAGAACCTTTTACGGTTCATTGTTTTTCTCTCATCCGAAAATAGTTCTCTAGTCAAAAGCATATCCGCAACTCTTTGATTGTAGCAAGCTTTCAATGTGGAATTTATACTTTTCTAGCTCAATCCGTGATGGTAGAGAATCTTTCTGACAATTGATGATGTCTGTGACGACAATAAGTCAGTTTGAGGTCGATGATGACTTTTCACATCATTTAAAGCTCATCCGTAAGGGATCTGTACTTCAAGGAAGTTTCTCTGCACCCTTATTTGTTTTGTGTCTCTTTCTTCCTATTTTGTCGATCAGTCCTTCTTGAGTAATCTATGGTTCTTCTTTTCTTTTATGTAACAACTGCCTAGACTAGAAGTTTACTTCTATGGTACGTAAGTAGATTTTTCTTTACGGATATGACATTGCTTGCCGACTATAATGCAATTGACCTGGTTGGTGATGTTGGACTAGTAAAAACCAACCATCACGTTTACTAGCACCGTTGTCGATGCATGGGTTTTTAGTTGATATCTTGCAATATTCTTGATATCGATCAAAAAAATCATTTTTTTGAGTTGTCACTTCAACTTACAACTTGCTAGGATGATTGATAAAATAATGGAAGTAATATTCAAAGCTGTGAGTATGCTCTACATAAGGAATAGTGTATTGAAAGAAAATACTCACGTTACTTTAACCGGATTCAGCATACATCAGTTCAACATCATAGTAGAAGATCGAGCTGCTACTTTTTGTAAGGTAATGTTTATGGATTGAGGCCGAGTGAGAAGGTTTATTGTTATTACCAAACGTAGCAGCCCAATCTTTTTATTACGATTTTCAACTGTTGTATCATGAATACGGGAAAAAGCACTGTGTGTATTCACCTCCAACACACCATCTTCACATTGTGTGTGTATTCAAATCACACTCATTTTATCATTCACTTGACACTCTTTTTTTAGAGGATCGCGACCGTTCCGCTACCCCTCCCATTCTCCCAATAGAAAAGGCTATATTAAGTGAAATGAGGCCTTTAAGGACATCACACTAAATCTACCATTGCCCTTAAGGCACCACAGTTCATGTATTTTTTTACACCTTACTGTGGTGCCCCAAATAGATTTGAAGTGGTGCGTTTAAAGGCTCCCTAGGTGAAAAGCTCAAAACTTTGTTGGTTTAGTAGTCAAGGGCTTCTTTGCTGTTCTGCTTTACACTTTTATTTGGATTTGAAACTAATGTATACCCCCAATTAGACATACCTGTCATAACATAATGAACTTCATTTTTACATTTTACTTTCTTACTTACAACAATTGTATAGATGTGGATCACATTACAATTTGTACATATCAATCATAGCAGCTTCTAGCTGAGCTGGAACGTTTGGAGGGGGGGGGGGGGGGGGGGGGGTTGGGTTGAGGGGTAAAAGACGCCTCTCTTAACAAACGAAAACGATAACCCGTTGAAAAAAAGATGATCTTTCCCTGCATGCATCCAGTATGGCGCCTAAAAGGTCGAACGATCATCCGAAGGTGATTTCAGATGATTAAATCAGTATGGATGGACACATACATTGGTTGCTAAAAGTGTGATTATCTAACTAGATCCACACCATCTGATGCAACTTCCTGCACTCCAAAAACATGCAATCATGATTCATTAGATCAGTTTACTAAATCACCCCTTTGTAATCTGAGCTCACGGCTTTGAACCGTGGAAACAACCTCTTACTAAATCCAGAGTACTCATATATATATATATATATAGAGAGAGAGAGGGGGGGGGGGGGGGGCGTCATACTTTATTCTCACTTATAATATAACAAACCACGACAGTTATATCATCGAGCTTGCCACCACGATAACGAAAGCCAGCATTCTGGGCAGCAGTCGAGAAAGGAGTCTGCCTGTTCTTGTCTTGTGCTCTATCCCGGGCCAAAGAAGCAATCTGTTGAGCCGTAACCTGAGGCCTTAATCCGGCTCTAACAGCATGAACCACCACTTCTGTAATGTCATTCGTATACAAATTGTCAAAAAGGCCATCACTTCCTGCAATAATAACATCTCCAGGAGCAACTGAAACTGTGAAAACCTGCAAAAATAACGTTTCTTGATTGGAGCCCAGATAACTTCCACTCAGTTTTGTGTCAAATATGTTCAAATCGAAAAAGCCAACATAAACAAAAAGGTAAAAATCCAATTTTACCTGCCCAGAACTAGGCAAATCACGAGAATTACCACTTTCGAGTTGATATGTGAAATTGAAGTCATGCTGCTGGACAGACGATCTAAACACAGTGGATCCGTCCCTGACCACCATAAAACCACTGTCCCCTAAGTTAATAGCATGCAACCCCTGTATATAAAGGCATATACATAATCAGTTCACTACAATACGAACATAGTACAAGCTCTTGCGTAAAAGTCATGCTCCATTTTTCACAGCACCATTCTTAGAAATGAAAAACAGAACAATAAAACTTATCAAGCATATATACTAATTACTTGGTCTGTAAGTGCAATAATACAAGCAGTGCACGATCCTCTGGATTTCGTGATGGCATAAGCCTTTTTTAGAACCCTAGCAGTGTCGATAGAACCCTCTGGCTCCTCTTCGATTGCTGCTACGGAATTAGACATAAGCTCACGGGCATAGTAGCCTGCATCAACACCAAGATCTGCCCATCCACCAACACCATCAGCTACACCGATTGCTCGGTCATCACTAGAAATGAAATGTGCATCCTCTCCTCCAGTTTCTTCTTTGTCAGGATGAGGCAAGTAACATGAACCAGAATCAAGCTTAAAGAATCTGGCTTCCGGGATCTTCCTGAAAACAAAGTCGAATGAAACACACAAGCAAAAATAAGAATAAAGAACCCCAGAATTTCCATTATCAACCAATTAATAGAATAATACTTATAATATGTTTAGGACCAACTAAGCCCAATCAAGAAAACCGTGACACATAGAAAGGTATTCTGTTGGAAAATTTAACAGAAGAACGGACTCCAAGGCACGTTAATATGTTCTATTAAGAGATGTATTGTCCCTTACAATTTGTCCTTTAAGGGAACTATCAAAAATCTCTCTCTCAGAACACAATGGAGGTGTTTGATTCATACGGTGACTCGTCTGATCGAACCAGAAACACTCATGCTTGGATGAAATTCGTGCTTGTAGCCAATGCCTTTTATAGGTGAAATGCGCCCCATCCGAGACGATGTACACCTTCACGAAACGTAATAGTCATCTTACTTTGGCCTAAGAGCTATATCTCTTCAGCTTTGTCGAGGTACATCACTTCACATTACAGAGGTACAACCATTCAACCGGAGGCGTTTAGACTTCGGGGCCGTTGCCCCCGAGCTCCACGATTGGGGGCTGCCCCCTCAGGCCTCAACCCCCACGAAGGGATGATGCCCCCTGCAGCCTAACAGGACAGGTTGATCCCCATTTTGTTACAACAACATTTATCTACACAAAATCTCGAATGGAAACGATCACGAAATTATATAATTAACAAATACTACTAGGACAAGAGCACAGGACGATTTCATACTATACACTCATACATAAACATAAAATTAAGCTCGAGCGAGTATGCAGATAAAAATATAATTCAACCAAATGAGAAAACATACTCTGATGAAGCATCATCATCATCAGCAGAGCTTGAAAGCTGTTCATCTTGCAATGATTTATCCAAGGACATGTCAGGGGCAGGGCCAGCAAAAGAGCAAGCCTGAGATGATGAATGGAAGGCCTGCAAACCAAATTCTCCATATGGGTTGCTGCAAATTCCCCTCCTCCTCTTGGATATATTGTAAATAAAATATCTGAAAGTAAAGAAATTAATAAAAGACTGATCTTTTTTGCTCAAACCCATACTTGCATTCCTGCAATTATCAACACTTCCATGGCTGGAAGAAGCTGTAGAACCGTCAACCAAGACAGTGGATAGAAATTGCTTTACTGGCCTCTGGGTTCTATTTCGAAATGCATCAATAAACTTCGAGAGATTACTGAATGGCATCTTCAGCTACTTGGATGAACTGATTCACTTTTTGTACACGTTTCTTCAAGAGTCTGATCCGAAATTTCTGCACAGTGCAAAGAAGATAAGGTTTAACAAACATGTGATTGTTCTAGTGCCCAAATCCACAGGAAGAAGGTAGACTAGATGGGACAGTGATAGTGGTACGTGGAAGCCGTGGAAAGAAAGAAGATAGAAAGAAAGAATGAATGAATGATGGGAGCACCGACCCTGAAGCGGATCCCTACGGTACAAATTTCGACGGATTGTTTAAATTTGGACGGGAATAAAGTGAAATGGTGCTCCGTTCAAATTTGGACGGATCCGTATAAAATTCGAACAGAAACGATACAAAGCGTTATTGTACCGCTCACTTTATACCGTAGAGGATCCGGACTCGCACCGACCCCATCCCCTGATTTTGTACGCAAAAACAATTCCAACCACAATCTTAATAAAAACAAACAAAAAAACAAAAAGCAAAAAAAAATCAGGACCACATATGTATGCATTCGGGGGATATGGCGTACATATTTTCGGGGAGTGTATCATTTTCCAAATGAAAAAGAAGGGGGCGGATGAAGAAAGGTAGTGGTGGAGGAGTGGTGGTTGTGTTCTATGGACAATAGAAAGTTTTATTTTACATTTTTTTTTACGGAAAAAAGAGTGTTTTGTCCGGGAAATTTTAAGGTGGGGAGTCTCGTATACAGAGACATCTATATGGCTTTATGTGGACAACACAGTTTCATTCTGCAATTAAACTGTGTGGTCCAAACGCAGCCACATATGTGACTCTTTATATGTGAGTCTACACCTTAGAATTTCTCGTTGTGTCCTACTTTTGTCAATGTGATGCAGCTAATTAGCTTTATTTATATATTTATTTTGTGGGTTGTATTTACTTTTATCTTATGTTGTTTTGTCTTTTCGGTTGAGGGGTATTTTGGTCTATCTTGTGTATTTTGGGGATGGTATTTAAGGTCAGAACCCTATTTTTGTACTCAGATTATCATTTTACTGGAAATATACCCAAACCCTAGCCGTTTGCTAGTGTTTCTCTTCAGTTTCAATAGATTTTCTGCATCAATTGGTATCAGAGACTACGTTGGGATTCACCCTCCGAGATGGATGGCCGGAAACAATGTGGAAACGAGCCAAGTTCGCGACGCAGATCGGGACTTGAAGCCCATATGGGAGGCGATTGGAGACCTGCATCGGAAGAATGACGGTGTTGCGATGTCCGTTTATCATGCGGTTTAGGAGTTCAAACGCGGTCAGGAAGAGTTGAGAAAGAACCTTCATCGGACGGAACGAGATGTGACTCGTACACCGATGGAAGACGAGAATGGTCCGTACGTACATCGAAGAGAACATAAATGCCAAATTCAAAGAGGAGGGCAACTCAGTAGTACTTACAAACACACACTTGTGGCTTTAGACAATTCCGACACTGATCTAAGAGGTTTCAAAATGGAACGAAGAGAGAACCCGACCACCACCACTAGCACACCGGTTTGAAGGGGAGTTCGAAGGGGGGGGTTTCGTCTCAAGATGGACATACCGATCTTCGATGGTAATTTGCATATTGAGGACTTCATAGATTGGCTAGATTCGGTTGAGGAGTACTTTGAGGGGATGAATCCTCCAGAATCGTTGAAATGTAAGATTGTGGAGTATAAATTGAAGGGTGGTGCCCATGCTTGGTGGAAGCAGCTGCAGAATGATCGGTATCTTAAGGGTAAGAGCAAGATCAATTCATGGCCAAAAATGAAAGCTCTGTTGACAACCAGGTTTTTACCGTCCAATTACGCCAAAAAACCGATGTTACAATTTCTAAATGGTAAACAAAACGGGAGAACAGTAAATGAATACACCAACGAATTATATAGATTGGGGGCGAGAGCTGTTACATCCGAAGAAGAAGGGTTTCAGATTGCTCGGTTTGTTAATTGATTGGGTGAAGAACTACAAGAAAAGTTGGAACTTACGCCTATTTGGAGTTTGAGTGAAGCAGTGACCATGGTTCAAACGGCTGAACAACAAATACAAAGGAAGAATGCTAAAGCCTATTCAGGGAGGAGACTATTTGCCGGGGCTTTTAATACTACCAATGTGAGTCCTGGACAGACTAAAAGTACAGAGGTTGTAGATGGAGGGAAGAACATGGGTCAAAGGGGGGCGGATCAAAAAGTATCCAACCCTTACCTAAGGCCTGCTGCAACAAAATGCTATCGGTGCGGTCAAGGTGGACATATGTCCCATGCGTGTCCACAACGAAGGCCGGTTACTATTGTTGATAAGGAAAATGAAGAAGAACCACTCACTACCGACATAGAAGGGGAAGAAGTTGTAGCAATCGAAGGGGATGAAGGTTCTTCAATGGTGTGCATCGTGGAGAGAGTCTTACTGGTTGAATCAACTGCCAGACAAAGGAATTCGTTGTTTCGAACCAAGTGCACTATCAACAAAAAGGTGTGCAATGTTATTGTTGATAGTGGGGCTAGCGACAATTTGATTGCAAAGAATGCTGTGAAAGCTCTTGGATTGAAAACCGAGAAGCACCCACATCCCTATAAGGTTGGGTGGATCATGAAGGGACCTGAAAACAAGGTATCAGAAACCTGTGTAGTGTCGTTCTCCATTGGAAATTCTTATTGTGATGAGGTAGTTTGCGATGTTGTGGACATGGATGCTTGTCATCTCCTTTTGGGAAGACCATGGCAATATGATAGATGGGTGAAACACAAGGGTAAAGACAATACTTATACCTTCAGCTGGAAAGGAAAACGGATAGTCCTCCTACCAGGTTCAATCAAAGGGACCAAACAGAAAGAAGGTGAACGAACTCAATTAGTGATTACTGAATGAAAAGAGTTTCGGGATGAGTTGAGCAAGGATTCGCGTTTGTTTGCATTGGTGGTTAAAGAGCTGGATACTACTCAACAACAACCTTATTTAGAGAATGACCTACAATCTTTGCTCAAAGAATACACTGACCTCTACCCCCGGAGCTACCAGATGGGCTTCCTCCTACGAGAGACATTCAACATACTATCGACCTTGTCCTAGGTGCCTCTCTACCAAACCTACCCCATTATCGACCGAGTCCAAATGAGCACTCGATCTTACAGGGCATGGTAGACGAATTACTTGAAAAACAGTTGATCAGGCCGAGTTTAAGACCTTGTGCCGTGCCTGCCATTTTGGTACCGAAGAAAGAGGGTAAATGGAGGATGTGTATTGATAGCCGAGCACTTAACAAGATCACAGTCAAGTATAGATTTCCCATTCCTCATTTTGAAGACATGGTGGATCATTTGGTAGGAGCCACGATTTTTTCGAAAATAGACCTCACAAGTGGTTATCATCAGATTCGGATTCGACCCGGAGATGAATGGATGGTGATGCCATTCGGACTTTGCAACGCGCCAAGCACATTCATGAGGTTGATGACATATGTGCTCAAACCGTTTATCAACAAGTTCGTTGTAGTCTATTTCGACGACATATTGGTTTTCATCCGAGATTTGGCCCAGCATCGTCAATATTTACGGGAGGTATTCACTGCGTTAAGAGAAAATTAGTTGTACATTAACTTAAAGAAATGCATCTTTGGCACACATGAGCTCCTGTTTTTGGGTTTTATAGTTAGTGCCGAGGGTATCAAAACATATCCACAAAAGGTAACAGCAGTGAAAGACTGGCCAATACCGAACACGGTGACAGAACTTCGAAGTTTCTTGGGGTTGGCTTCGTTCTATCGACGGTTTATCAAGCATTTCAGTTTCATAGTATCACCTTTGACAGATTGCCTCAAGAAAGGAAAATTTCAATGGACATCACGTCAAGATAACAGCTTTGTGGAGATCAAAGAGCACCTTACAAATGCCCCGGTTTTAGCATTGCCCAACTTTGATATCTTATTTCAGGTGGACACCGATGCTTCACAGCATGGTATAAGAGCGGTATTGAGCCAAGAAAACAGACCCGTTGCTTATTTTAGTGAGAAGTTGTCCGAGCCGAGAACCAAGTGGAAAACGTATGAGCATAAATTTTTTGCAATCTTTAGAGCACTCCAATAGTGGGAGCATTACCTAATTCACAAGGAGTTCGTTCTCAACTGCGATCACCGTACCCTCTGATGAGAGTCAAATTGGCTATCATTTTCTATGTAATTATACCCCGTTTATACCTCATTTTATATGTTTCCGGGGATATTTGGTTGTATTTTGATGTATTTACACATTGGTTATCATTTCGGGACCTAGGACGTAAAGTCCGGGATTCTCGGTCTTTTTCGGTGTAATTTACTATACTCTCGGTCACCCTAGTGTCCTGTAGGGATTATGTGTGGTATTTGTTGTGATTTTGTACAGGACTTAGGTGTTTGAGATGTCCGGAAGGCGAGATACGAGGATTGGAACGTGTGCCCGAAGCTTAAACGTTCAAATGGATCAAAACGCGGTGGTACAACAACCATACCTTCCACTGATCTGCATTTTGATCCACCTTAGTGTTAGTAATATCATCCGCAACGGAAGCGATTTAAGGATCTAGATCTATAAAATACACGTAATAAAATAACTAGATCTACATCTACAAGGGGGTTGTAGAACATACCTCTTGGATCTCAAAATCCAAGTTGAAGAACCGCAATAGAAAGAACGAACAAGGTGTGAAGAGCACCACGATCTTCCGTACGTGTGATCCAAGCAACTCCCGGTGGAAGGAAATTCTCGTCTCGAATCCTTCCGATATGCTACCCGGAAAAACCTCCAAGATTTTTCCCCAATTGTTTCCCCTTGGCCGAAAATTTTTTCTTCTTTCTCTCTAAGAGGAGAAGTCGAATTTTACCATGTGTCTAAGGCTTGGGAGAACTCTCTTTATATAGGAGAGTAAAACTTAGCCTCCAAGGATTTAATAATTAATACAAAATCAATTATAATAATCCTATTAAATAAAAGATAATTCCATAATATTCTAGAACAAATCTAGAATAATATTTATCTTTATTTCTTTCCATAAATATTTATCCAATAAATATTTTATGCGCGTATGTCTTATTAATACACAAGAAAACAATTTCTTGTTTCATAATACATGCTTGGGGCGAAATTTATCACATATTGACCTAGTCAATATTAATTTTGCCATTACACAATAATTGGGCCAAGATTATGGAAAATGTCTTTTCCACATATTTAATTATTTAGCCCAACTAATTTAATAGTCCACTAAACAATTAATTCACATATCGTTTTAATAAAGTCCAACAAGAACTAAATTAATATTATTAGGATTCGACGTCCGAGAATAGCTATGCTTTATATTAGGAGGCACGTCGGGGACCATGGACTAATAATCGGCGGCTCCGATAAATCAAATAAATAATTATCTTACGAACGAATAATTATATTCGATAAATCAATCACGGGAATATGCCACCATAATCCCGTGATCGCACTCCTCCGATTATGAGATTATATTTATCTCCTCACGAGAATAATAATAAGCGTCCATTGATATAATCATTACATATGGATTAATCCTCCATGATCGTTCATTCTAAATTGGGAAGTTACCGTTAACCCTTTTTAGAACCTCTTATCCTTATTTACCATTAACCCCTAGTGATCAATTAATTCATACAACTCATCGGTAGCTAATCGGTGTAATATGAACTCCATGGATCGATCGGTTCTAGGATTAACAAATAAAGGAATCGTCTATCTACTTCCGTAAATGGAAGGAATGGATTCGTGGAAATACTATGGTTAATATTACATTATTATTACACTCATAACATGTTACAATGTAACGTGGTACTTTCTATCAAGGGACATATTAATTGCATTGAATAAACAATTAATATGTCCTAATAGTCATAAAGTAACTATCCTTTGTCCTATTATGTAATAGCATAGACATAGCCGACTCTAGCATTTATTGTAGCCGGCTCTAGTTACTTTTACTTTACTAGCTAGGATCCTCTCTTGTAAGGATCCTCTCTTGTATTTATTTATACTCATTCTTTCAACATGAAAAAACAAGTTGGAGTTTACTCAAGTATTATTTACTTTCTCAAACTCTCTTCATGGTATCGGAGCCTTAAACTCCTGAATCCGCTGCAAATTCTCGACACCGCTTTGAATCAAGAATGTCTTCATTATCCGAAGCTTCCTCACCCTCGTCGAGTCCCGCCTACCTCGGCGGTGGGGTCACCGACTCTTCATCTTACACAAATCATAGACTTGATGGCAACAACTACTTACCGTGGTCAAGATCTATGAAAATGTACATCTCCGGACAAGGTAAGATGGGATACCCGTCCGGCTCTAAACCCGCCCCCGCCTTGAAGATGAACCAGGATTTGAAGCATGGGATACTACTAATAATCAAGTCATGACCATTCTCACAAGATCAATGACAAAAGAGATTAGTGAGAACTTTATGATGTATGATACGCAAAGGAGATCCGGGATAATGCCGGGGATCTTTACTCCAAGAAAGACAATACATCCGAAGTGTATGAACTTGAAGCTCGGATTCAAAATTGGAGACAAGGAGATATGTACGTAACTCAATACTTCAATCAACTATCTAGGGCATGGCAACACCTGGATATGTTGGAAACTCACCCCCGGAATGATGTCAAGGATGCCGCCCTTTATAAGGACATTATTGAGAAAAAGAGAGTATTCAAGTTTCTTACTTGGATGAATCCTACTCTTGATGATGTTAGGGGAAGAATCCTTGCCACAAAACCTCTCCCCAATCTCAAATCCATGTTTGTGAAGTCAAACATGAGGAAAGCGAGGAGGAAAGTGATGCCGCTTTGAACTCCCCTACCGACAACCCTACCGAAAGTGCTACCCGCCGACCGTCGGGAAGCCCGCCGAGGTTACCGAGACCGTCGGGAAGCCTGCGATCGAACCGGAAAGTTGTTCGTGAGCACCGCAAACGCACAAATCACACCAAGGACACTTGCGGAAGCTACATGGCATGCCCAAATCCTCCAAGCCTACCAGGGAAAGTCGGGGCGGGCACGTCAATGAAGGGGAGAATGATAACAAGTTGAATGCTCCTTGCGCATTCAAAGCTTTCCTCACTCAACAAAAAGAAGGTAGTCCCTCTACCGACATGGCTACACAAAGCGTACAGTAAATTCTACTCTTCTATTAGTAATGAAACGTGGATTGTTGATTCGGGGCCTCCTCTCATATGACTGGCAATAAAAACCTCATAACTCACCTTATGCCATGTCATCAAATTCATAAAATTAAGGCTCGCCGATGGATCTATCTCTCATGCAAAAGGTTTTGGAAATGTTAAACTCACTAATAAGATATGCCTAAAGGATGTCCTATTTGTTCCAAAATTAGATTGCAATCTCATATCGTCAAGTAAAATTGCAAAAGATTTGAATTGGATCGTGGTGTTTAATAAGAATCGGTGCACTTTCCGGGACCCTTCTTCACGGGAAGTGATTGGGAGGGCTAAACCCCGCTCGGGATTGTATGTGGTCAACCCCTGCCGAAGACGGAAGAAGACGACGACCGAATCGCCTCGGCGGCACTCGCACTCAAACCTTAGATAATATCATGTTATGGCATTATAGACTAGGACATCCAAGTTTTGGTTATTTAAAGTCCGTAATTCTGAATTATTTAAAGGATGTAATGTCAATGATCTTCAATGTGATATTTGTCAATTTGCCAAACTTACCAAATCTGTGTATACCAAACTACCTTATTTGCCTTCAAAACCTTTCACTTTAATTCATAGTGATGTATGGGGACCTTCAAGAGTAAAAAGTATAACGGGGAAAAGGTGGTTTGTCACTTTCATTGATGATCATACCGTAAACACATGGTCGTTTTTAATGAAGGATAAATCGAAGTTGGAACAGTTTTTCAGAATTTTACAACATGATCTCTACTCAATTTGACACTAAGATCAAGATCTTAAAGGCGATAATGCACTTGAATACTATGAGTCTAACCTCAGTAATTTCTTGATGGATAAGGGGATTGTCCATACCAGTAGTTGTGTGGAAACACCTCAACAAAATGGGGTTGCTGAGAGAAAGAACAGGCACTTACTGGAAATGGCTAGATCACTCATGTTCACAACACATGTTCCAAAATATATGTGGGGTGAAGCTATATTAACTGCCACATACTTAATCAACAGACTTCCCAGCAGAGTGTTAGGCTTCAAAACTCCTATCCAAACCCTTTTGACCACTCACTCCTGTCCTCATCTAATTTCCCAATTACCTCCAAAAATCTTTGGTTGCACTGTGTTTGTTTATATCCATGCCCAACACAGAAGCAAACTTGATCCCAAAGCTCACAAGTGCATTTTCCTAGGATATGCAAAGGACAGGAAAGGTTACAAGTGCTATTCTCCTTCTGAAAAGAGATTTTACAATTCTATGGATGTAAAATTCTTTGAAAGGACTCCCTACTACAGCAAGTCCACTGAGGCAGTCACTGATGGAAACCTGATTGAACTTGACCTAAATCCTTTCCCTCAGCAAACTCTTGAACCCCAAAGACCCCACCGACTCTCGCATCCTGCGATCCTCGGCAACCTCCCCGAACCGAGACTACTGACCCAGAGCCTGCTGAACCAGAGACTACTGACACTCAGCAACCTACTGAGTCACAGCAGACTGAACCTCAGCACCCCACTGACTCTCAGCAGCCTGCTGACGTTGATGACGGACCTATTGCTATCGGGAAGGGAAAGAGATCTTGCACTACCGATCACTCTATTCATAATTATCTATCCTATGATCGTTATCACTGTTTTTGCCATGTTTACACGGGACTTGGATTCTCACTCTATTCCTAAGAATATACGGGAAGCTCTCCAACATGATAAGTGGAAGGCAACGTTGTCAAAACCGAAATGACTCGCTCTCCTTGACAACCATACTTGGGATCTCACCACTCTCCCACATGGAAAGAAGACGTCGGTACGCAAATGGTCGTTCACTATCAAGTACAATGCGATGGTACTATTGACAAATACAAATCTAGATCGGTTGCAAGGGGATTCACTCAAACATATGGCCTTGACTACAAGGAAACCTTTGCACCTGTGGCAAAACTAAACACTGTCAGGGTACTGATCTCAATTGCTGTCCAACTTGACTGGCCTCTACACCAATTGGATATCAAGAATGCTTTCCTAAATGGTGACCTTACTGAGGAAGTCTATATGAATGTGCCTCCTGGTTTTTCCAACACTCACACTCAAGGGAAAGTTTGCAAATTGAGGAAATCTCTATATGGCCCTAAGCAAAGTCCCTAGAGCCTGGTTTGGCAAACTCACTACTGTGGTTAAAGCTGCTGGATACCATCAATGCAACTCAGATCACACAATGTTTATCAAAACAACAAACCAGAAAAGGTCCATTCTTATTGTCTATGTGGATGATATCATCCTTACTGGTGATGACCCTGCTGAGATCCAACACTTGAAGACCCTGCTGGCAAAAGTATTTCAAGTTAAAGATTTGGGCTACCTCAAGTACTTTCTTGGTATGGAAATAGCTAGGAACAAACAGGTATATCCGTGTCACGAGAGGAAGTATGTCTTGGACTCCTTGAAGGAAAGCGGCATCTTTGGGATGCAAACCCGCTGTATCCCAGAGTAGACCCAGAGTAATACCCTGCTGCATGGTGACATTGCTGTCAGAAAGGATCAATATCAAAGACTTGTAGGGAAACTCATTTATCGTCCCATACAAGACCCGATATTGCATATGGCGTCGGTCCGGTTAGCCGATTCATGCATTGCCCTACCGAGCAACATTGGGATGCCGTGAACGGGATACCGAGGTACCGAAGTCCACTCGGCCGGGGCTTACATTTCACCAAGTCTCCCGATAGATCAATCAAGGTCTACACCGATGCCGATTGGTGGATGTCACATTGACGAGAAGATCTACCACAGGCTATTGCTCATATGTATGGGGAAACCTAGTTACTTGGAGAAGCAAGAAACGACCCTCTACCGTGTCAAGAAGCGATCTTGAAGTGAACTCGGGGCACTTGTACTTGGCATTTGTGAAGCTCGTGGCTAAAAAGGGTACTCACCGAACTTCAAAGCAACCTCTTCGGCAACCTATCACACTCTCGTCGTGACAATAATTCAGCCTTATGCATGGCGAGAGGATCCAGTCCATCATGATAAAACCAAACATGTGGACATTGACGGACACTTCCTAAAGGAGAAGATTGATGCCAAGATTATTCAACTCCAAAGTATGTTCCCTCGGCGGATCGAATGCCGATATTCTCACCAAGGCCATACCACCACTTATGTTTCGAGACTAAGTAGCAAACTTGGTCGTATAAACATATACAACCCAGTTTGAGGGGGGTGTGGAAATACTATGGTTAATATTACATTATTATTACACTCATAACATGTTACAATGTAACGTGGTACTTTCTATCAAGGGACATATTAATTGCATTGAATAAACAATTAATATGTCCTAATAGTCATAAAGTAACTATCCTTTGTCCTATTATGTAATAGCATAGACATAGCCGACTCTAGCATTTATTGTAGCCGGCTCTAGTTACTTTTACTTTACTAGCTAGGATCCTCTCTTGTAAGGATCCTCTCTTGTATTTATTTATACTCATTCTTTCAACATGAAAAAACAAGTTGGAGTTTACTCAAGTATTATTTACTTTCTCAAACTCTCTTCAGATTCCGTATCTGTGATAACACAGACTACTCACTCAATCCAGTACAATGCCAAGATGGGGTAATTCAGACCACAGACTCAGTGTAATCCTTAACCGTCAAGTCAAACTTCATACCGATTCAAGCGGTTGACTCGTGATCACCTCGGGATTAAGATATATCCATAAATATGATCATCCATTGATTCGATAAGACTTCTCGATTACGGAATTATATCGTGAACTCTAATCAAATCGGTCCGACCCCTATATGATATATCTATCATATATAAATACCCCATTAGGTTCTCTTAACCGAAAGTCCGGATAAGACAATCACGCCTATTGTGTTCTGGGCGCATTAATAGCACGTTAAAGGAGAGACCCGATACTCTCGATTAACTTTACTACGGCCTAATTGTATTTTAAGTACATCTTCACTAACTCAATCCTCCCGTGTATATCCCATACACTGAGTTAAGTGATTACATAAACGATATACTTAGGGTTTTCTGTAGTGTAAATACTATTGTCACATCGGTGATTATGAGAATAATAAATATGAATAATAATATCATTTCATTTATTAAATAAAACAATTACAAAATTGTCTTTCGGGCATCACACCTAACACTTAGAGGCATATTCTGGGCTGGACATCTTCATGAAAGTTGTAGACAATTTCATTAGCTTTCCAACGGATTTTGAATCACTCGATTTGGAGGTCTACACACAAATTTATGCCCATTTTTCTGAGGGTCTGTCACCATAGAAAGTTGCTGATAGGTTATCTTCATGGATTTTTTTGACAGGCGGGCGCCTGTCAGTACAGGCGCCCGCCTAGCAGCCCAGATCTGAAAAAACACTTTAAATACCCCCTCAATTTGATCTAGATCGATTCCCTTCTCTTTTAGATCGATTTTTCTGCACCTTTTCTGCGGTTTTCATTAGATTAGCTTAGTTTAGAAGTATATTAGCTTAGATTAGTCGTAGATCGTTGTAATCCGTTGATTCTCGAAGATAGCTTGACGCGTTATTGACGGGATTTCGTTCAGTGGATCGATTTTCACGGCATAATATATTCGGTATTTCATTTTCATTTCTTGCTCTTGCTTTCAATCATGGTTTATGTTAGCTTTGATGTTGTGTTCTTGTTGTTTTTCTTGTTATGATGAGTAGCTAGTTTTTCCAATAGTCGAGATATGTGATAGCCTTCGAAATCGAATCCTTAGCTCGTTGATTGAAGTGTTTTGATGTTATGATTGTTAGATTCTCGATGTTGTTTTTGTTCTAGAACTTATGCCTAATGACGTTTATTGAACTCGCGACTCGATAATCGTATCACACATGGCTTTTTTACATATGTATTTTGCGAGAGGGTGCGGGAAAAGGGGTTCTAGGATCACCCTATAAAACCGACTGAGTTGTTCAGATTCGGTTTCGTGTGTGAGGTTTATATCGTTGTTAACGAGCGTCTCATAGAGCGTAGACCGTGTCGAGTCAGTTAAATCCGGTCAGCGGACTGTTGAATTCGATATAGGAAGCTAGGTTGTTGAAATTGGCGCTTAGTTTCGGAAATAGGAGACGACACCCTTCAACGATGCCGAGAACATTAGAGTTTGTCGAAACACTTCCGGAAACGAGTTAGGGTTAGAGAGTTTGTTGGATCATAGCTCGGCTATCTTGTTTTTCATAGTTTAAACCCTTTTCTTTTGTGCATATTTAGTGTTAGAACCGGTGATCTGACAAATCACCACGTTCAATATTTGTGTTGACCTGAACTAGGAACGAGACCGACTTTGGTACTCGACCAGATTCCCTGTGGGATATGACAGACCTAAACCTAACCTTGGAAATGGCGCCAGAAAGCTGACGGACATTACCTAGGCTATACAGATCCTAACCGGCAGTGTACCGGGTCAAATTGTAGCTCTAGTCTGGTGAGTCAGGTCGTATTCCTCGGGAAAACATGGTAATTCTTTTAAGTGGGGTTAAACACCAAGAAGCTATTATTAACTCGATCTAAGTCGCAGCTTTACTTTTTCTGGGTTAGATTATGTTAGTAGTTAGATTGTTAGTAAAACAAGTAAATAAATAAATAATATATATATTTTTAGATCTAGCCAAGAATACTTTACTGAATCAATATCTTTTAGTAGAAATAAATGAGACAGATCTTTTCCTTGATACAAGGAGGTTAATTAAATATGAACCGGTGTACTCTTAAGCTAGACAACTCCTCCTCACACGAGCGTATGAAATTGTCATATGTCCATTGCATCAGTCCAAGGTCCACAACTGTTACGGTTTTTCTGAACAGGTCCCGAGTACAAATCTACCTTTAGATAAAAAGGAGTCATTCCGTTCGTCAAACGGTCAATTTTATTTAAAAGGCTCCGGTTGTCAAGGCCGGACGATTCAACTTTCCGGTTTAAGTTTCAATTAAACTGATGATTTAACATTATTACGATCTCGAGTACAAATTATAATAAGATTCATTTCTCCCAAAACAAATCTACCCCCGGGTAGGAAATCGGATTCCGTTATCACGTTGTTCACACGGCCAATTTTACCCTCCGGTTTTTCTATCTTTTATCTCGTATCCCTAACTACGAGGCGTCAATTCATAATTAGATTATGAATTCCTCAGATCAATTAAATATGTCAATACGAATACGATTAAAATAGAAAAAGATTCATTATAATTGGTTTTAATCATGATTACCGAGTCGATCATTCATTTTAC
This sequence comes from Gentiana straminea, assembly GCA_036785695.1. Classification (NCBI taxonomy): domain Eukaryota; kingdom Viridiplantae; phylum Streptophyta; class Magnoliopsida; order Gentianales; family Gentianaceae; genus Gentiana; species Gentiana straminea. Next base: position 729,064 of record JAVUPR010000342.1, read on the forward strand.
CAAAAGATTAACTAATTCGATTCATATCTTGGCTAGACATATTTTTAGTTTAATATCATATATAAATAGAAATAGAAATAATAAACATAACAATTTTAGAATATATTACCGGTTATGACTATCGAATCGGGGTCGTTTCCACCGGATCTAACATGCCAAAGCTTCGAAATCAACAATCTTCGATAATTATTCCGCCATTACAACGATACTATAACCATTTTATTTATATATGTGAAAAACATATATACATACATACATCGACATATATATGTATATACGCCCCGAAAAAAAAAAAAAAAGATAGATGAACTATATATATACGGATGTATATATATATTTTGGGACGTGTGTGTGTGTATATATATATAGATATATCTATATATATTTAAAGTGTGTACAAAAAAGAAAGAAAGAAGAAAGGGACGAAGAAGAAGAAAGGAGGAAATAGAAAAGAAGGGGCGGCTTCATCTGTTGTGCACTGATCTCCTTATATATAAATTTCTTGGAGCCGGACCGGGCCGGGAAAGTGGCGGACTGGGTCGGTGGTAATGATTTGCATAACAACTCAGCATATTCTAGAACTTCGAATAATTATAATTATTGTAATAAAACTTCTAAAATTCATATCTTGAGTTGTAGACCTCCAAAAATCATGATTCAAACGTCATTGGAAATCTCTCGGAAAACTCTACAACTTTCATGAAGGACTTTTCTTCAAAAAACGCCTTCTTGATGGGCCATTCCCGTTACGTGTCGTTTTCGGGATTTTCCTCTAGTATGAATCGATTAGCCACTTGACCACCATTTGAGTTGTAGAAGTCCGATTGACTTGATTCAAAATCCATTGGAAAGCTTTCTTGAAGATATACAACTTTTATTAAGGAAACGTCTTCAGAAAATGTCGTTTTGATGAGCCATTCGTATTACGAAGATATTTCGGGATTTTTACTAATCCGAATCGGTTAGTCAATTGACCATAACTTGAGTTGTAGACCTCCAATTGACATAATTCAAAGTGCGTTGGAAAGCTTATGTGAAGATCTACAACTTTCATTAAGAAGTCATCCCCTGAAAATGCCTCTAAGCTGGGTCAAATATCCGTCGAAACAGGTTTTGGTTTTAAGTATGTAAGATAATTTGATCCATTTGAACTCGTAAGTTTTGTGGCATCTTCTTCTAATCCTCTAAAGACATCTTTTAGACTCAAAACATGTCGTTACGTGGGATCTTGGTCAATATATAATCCTGCAATGAACCACCAAAATACCAAACGTAAATCCGACACGACACTCCGTTCGGTTCTTAAACCGTACAAAAACTAATAAAAAACTTATAAAAATACGATAACTTATATAATAACTACTACTTATACATTTGAATAAAACTTAGTAATTTTTACTTGATTTGATACAATAATGCTCAAAATGGTATCAATATTGGGATAAAATGTCGTAATAATGATCATAAATTTATCTCTCATCAGGATACGACCTTGAATCACCAATTCTAGGCTACAATTGACCCGGTACACTGCCGGTGAGATTGGACACTTAGAAAAGGCCGATCACCCTCCAGTTTATAACTACTCAAAAGCATATTAATCGGATGCATGCTCGTTGGTTTCTTTATCTCCAAAAATTCACATTTTCGGTCAAGCATAAATTTGGGAGCTCAAATGTTGTTGCAGATGCCCTTAGCATAAAACAGTGCCTACTCACTATTCTTCAATCCGAACTTACAGGATTTGAGGCTCTAATAGATGCTTATGAGGATGATCCTGATTTTGGAGACATTTGGAAGCAATGTAAGGTTGGGAATTACAAGGAGGACTACAATATTCAACAGGGGTACTTGTTCAAAGGCCCACGATGATGTATCCCACGCACTTCTTTGAGAGAACATTTGCTAAAAGAGTTACATGAAGGTGGATTATCGGCTCATACCGGCAGAGATAAGACGCTTGCCCTTCTTGAAGAACGATTTTATTGGCCCCAACTCCGACGAGATACGTACAGTCAAATATGTGTCTAAGTGTGGTATTTGTCAATCGAGCAAAGGTACAAAGAACAACACAGGTCTTTACACCCCTTTACCGATACCGGAAAATATTTGGGAAGATTTGACTATGGATTTCATCCTTGGATTGCCAAAAACCGTGAGAGGGTTTGATTCAATTTTTGTGGTGGTAGATCGATTCTCGAAGATGTCACATTTCTTATCTTGCAAGAAAGTTGCCGATGCAAGTTATGTTGCAGGCTATGATGCACCGACACTCCAATATGGGTGACGTGCGCCGTATCCGACACGCGTCCGACACGCGCCGACACGTGTCGGTTGATTTAAAATAATGTTAAATTAAATTTTAAAAACCGACACGCCAGGGACACGTCCGCGACACGCCAGGGACACGTCAAGGACACGGAGCGACACGGAGGGACACGTCCCGGACACGGGGGGACACGTTCCCGACACGGCTTTTTATACGTGTCCCCGGCGTGTCGTGTCCTATATTTTTGAAAGTTGCCGTGTCGCCGTGTCCGTGTCGTGTCGTGCGCCGTGTCGGTGTCGGTGTCCGTGCAACATAGGTTGCAGGTTTGTTCTTTAAAGAGGTGGTTCGTTTACATGGCCTTCCCAAATACATTATCTCTGACAGGGATGTTAAGTTTGTCTCACATTTCTGGAAAGAACTATGGAGGAGATTCCACACCAAACTTCAACTCAGCACGGCATATCATCCTCAAACTGATGGTCAAACGGAGGTGGTCAATCGGACTCTTGGAGATATGTTACGGTGCTTGGCTGGGGATTCACCGAAACAATAGGACCTCTCACTTGCTCAAGCTGAATTTGCTTATAACTCTATGATTAACAGGTCTACTGGACGGTCACCTTTTAGCATTGTTTATACGAAACCCCCGAATCTGTTGGTGGACTTAGCTCCTATACCACATCAGAAAAGCAAGGCTGCTGGCACCTTGGCACAATCCCTTCAATAGATGCATGACTAAGTGACTCGAAAATTGGAGATTAGTAACGCTTCTTACAAACAGAAGGCTGATGCACACCGTTGAGTACAAGTTTTTGAAGTTGGTGACCTCTTGATGGTTCTAATGAGGAAAGAACGCTATCCAGCAGGAAGTTACAACAAGTTGAAGGCCAAGAAGGTTGGCCCGTATGCTATTGTCAAGAAAATCAATGACAACGCATACGAAGTTGATGTCCCGGCTGATTGGCAAGTTTCCCGAACCTTTAATGTGGCGGATCTCACACCCTATCAAGCACCGGATGCAGCACCAGTTCACAGCGTTCAACTCGAGGACGAGTTTATCATTTTGGAGGCGGATGGAGATGATGCAACTAATTAGCTTTATTTATATATTTATTTTGTGGGTTGTATTTACTTTTATCTTTTGTTGTTTTGTCTTTTCGGCTGAGGGGTATTTTGGTCTATCTTGTGTATTTTGGGGATGGTATTTAAGGTCAGAACCCTATTTTTGTACTCAGATTATCATTTTACTGGAAATATACCCAAACCCTAGCCGTTTGCTAGTGTTCCTCTTCAGTTTCAATAGGTTTTCTGCATCACATTGTTAATGACTGAATGATATACTATGAAATTCTCCTACCGATCCAAAGCCGACAGGACTTGATACCGATGGACAAATATGAAATTGATTACAATTGTCAACCGATATCAACCGTCACTAACCACGTTCAACTATCGTTAACTGCAAAGGCACCAATTCATCAGGTCTTTTCTTCCTGCACGCAGGTCTTTTCCAACTCCAACGACTCTTAATTCAAAGAATTTTTCGCACGTAAGTTTTAGATGGAGGAGAAGGAGGTGTTTGTGGTGCTGGTGGCGGTGGTTGCTATTTGGGGACGTGATTTTGGTACTTCAAGGGGGTATGTAATTTGAATGTCCCTCTCAAACCACCACCAGTAGATCTTGTCTTAGCTAATAGTATGGAGTTTGGTAGTATCACCACCCCCTCCTCAAAGAAGCGTTTGTTGAGTTTATCTAAAAAGAAGTTTATAAGTTGATGTGGAGGTAGATAATTAACATATTAAACAATTCAATACGCTCTATCAAGCCTAGGCTAACATGACACCTCTAATAGATTTTGAGGTGCATATCTTGTCCTAGCTAATAGTGTGGAGTTTGATAAATTCACCCCCAGAAGAAAACGTTTAATGTGCTTATTTAAAGAGAACCTAAAGGTGATGAAGTAGATAATTAACATCTTAAACACTTTTACATGTTCCTCAAATATGGCATATAACAAGCCTAGTCCAACACGCACCACCACCGGTAGATTTTGAGGTGCTGGTGCATATCTTATCCTAGCTAATAGTGTGGAGTTTGGTAGTATCACCACCCCCAGAAGAAACGTTTGTTGCGCTTATCTAAAGAGAAGATTAAGCTAGTGGGGAGGTAGATAAATATCTTACACACTTCAACACGCCCGTCAAGTGTGGGTCTATAACAAGCCTTAGTCAACATGATACACAAAGACATATCGAGGACACGCAAACATGGCACACAAGGCCAACAAAGAGGACGCTCCTAAAGTGTGGGCTTATAATAAGTCTGGGCCAACATGATACACAAACATGGCACACAAGGCCAGCAAAGAGACCCAACAAGTTTGGGCCAACATGGTACACAAACATGACACACAAGACCAACAAAAAGATCCAACACTTACAATTTAAATGAGAAGACAATGTTGGCAGCAATGACTGATCTCATGACTTTCCGTTCCGATACCAAGTTCAATTACCATCTCTGCCAAAAGCTTAAGCTGATGTGGAGATAGATAACTAACATCTTAAACACTTCAACACACTTTATTCCGTATTCCGCATTGATCAATACACAAAAAAAAGCCTCTTAAACTTGACCGAGAATGGTACGTGTACTATTCTTCAGCTACATAAAAAGATATAAAATGATTTGAACCACACATTTTACATTAAAAAAAACTAAAACCCAACAAACCAAAAAACATTCCGTCCGTTGATCGATCGTGAATCGTGTATCTTTTAAGATTTTCCGTCTATAACATAAATCAACATACATAAACACAATCTAACTCTATGATAATCAATTGTTTCCTGCAACATTAACCCTAACAACATTATATAATTCAGAGACAAGCAATAAAACAATCTGTCCAATCTTTTACAAATGGCTCCATAATACCATAAAAGAAGACCTTTTCTCCTGTTAGAAAGTCAGCCATGCATGCATGGCCGTAGAAATTGAAAAAATTCCTTCATTATATTCATGGTACAACAAAAATTTGTTGCGTTTTGTAATTGTTTTAGTGGATTTAGAATAAAAGGCCGATTCCATACAACTATATTGTGGCAAATCTTATTCTTGGTGTTGGCTTATAGTTGATAGAATTTTTTAAGTCAAAATGTGAGACTTTTTTTTTGTTAGTAGCTTTTATCGTTATTTAATATTTTTTATATGTATATTTTTTTGAGCGCAGCTTATTTGACTATTTGACTATTTATTATTATTAGTTTTCTGAGAAAATAATAACCTAAGAGAAATCGAAATGAATCAGAATGTTGTTATGCTGTTGTCTGTTACTAAGTCTCAGGGGCAGCTTTTCATTGGTTTGGAAGCATTAATATGGCTCAAACTGATCAACAATTAAACTGGAGTATGTATTAAATATTTATAAGATTTTCATACAGATTAATAAAATTATACATAGCATAATTAAGTAGTTTTATACACAAGGTTAAAATCCTTATTGACTATCAATAATATAAATGTTGTAATGTGTAATAAGTGATAGATGATAATTAATGATACTGGACTTTTCTTTTATAACAAAGCTAAAAATAGTTTTTGACCAGTTATTAGTATAAATTGTATAATTGTTGTAAAGTAAAGTAATATGTTCGAAAATAGCTAAAAATAATAAGATGATGAGAAAATGTAATGAATAACCAAAACAATGGATGTTAATTATATGTCAAATACATGAGAGGTCATTTAATTTTGATAAATGTATACTAATATTTTCCGGGAGTAAAGCTATGACCACAACATTGAATCCATCATAATTAATCGTGTGAAAATGTTTTTTTTTCTAATTGTTGTGACACAATTAAAATCATTTCTCATTTTTCCGTAAATTCCAAAGTTTAATAGGTAGGTATCTTATATTATCTCATCGCATTGTTTAGTATTTGGAAGAATATGCCCAGCTGTTGTGAGTGTAATCTTTTCCTAGTTTTCATACATATATTATTATACGGAAATTTTATGGTGGTCCTGGACTAAGTCAATAGAAATTCAGAAAAAAACACGCGGGGCCCACCGTGTAAAATATAAATGCTATATTTTTACAAATTTGCCCATCTTTTAAGAAATACTATTGGAGATGACAAGTATGACATGGTGGTCCTCGACCACCATAAAACTGCTGATTATTATAATATAATTATGCAAGAAAAAGACAGCTTTTATTCAAAAAAAGAAAAAGAAAAAAAAAGACAGCTTTATTTCCTAATTATCTATGTATATGTGTTATGTTGTCTTTACACATTTTACAGAAAAATAAAAGAAATTTAGAATAGTGCTTCTAGTTGTATGTAAGAGACTAGAAAAATATTACTACACTCTACTAGAATGGAAGCTACTAGAAATATTGGTACACTCTACTAGAATGGAAGCTACTTAGAAGCATGTAAGTATCTAGTAGTGATTACTCAAAATTAAGAAAGGACTAGAAAACTCCATTAGACACTTGAACTATCCAATGGGGGCTATAAATAGCACCACCACCATGTAACTAAGCAACCAAGCAATCAAGCAATCAATACAAAAAAATTCCTTTCTACAATCTCTCCAACTTATCAATCTTTTCCATCTCACACTCATCATCCTAGCCTTCTCCATCCAACTTACTACAAAAATTCTAACAAGTGGTATCGGAGCTCGGTTTCGACACAACTACAAGCGGGCGAAATCAACATCATGGCAGATTACACACTCCGCTCATCCATTCCGGTTCCAATTTTCCGAGGTGAAAATTTCGACTATTGGTTCATTAAAATGAGAACCTACTTTTGTGCTCAAGATTTATGGGATATCGTAAGTAAGGGATTTAGCATCCCCGACGACATCTCAAATTTATCTACCGCACAAAAGAAAGAACTCAAGGAGAATCAACGAGAAAGATGCTCAAGCATTATTAGCCCTTGATTAAGCTTGACCGAAGAATTGTTTCCGAGAATCATGAGTGCCAAGACGGCTAAAGAAGCGATGGATAAGTTGGGGAGGAGTTTCAAGGCAATGAAAAGGTACGAGTCTCAAAACTCCATTCATTGAGGAGAAATTTCGAGAATTTAAAAATGAAAGATTCGGAGAATGCTAAAGACTACTACACAAGAGTAGATTCATTAGCAAATCAATTGCGGGCGAATGGAGAAGACGTCCCAAAGAAAGAAAATTGTGGAAAAAATATTAATTACATGTACGAAAAATATGATCCAATCATTACAGTTATTGAGCAGTCAAAAGATTTGGAAAAATTGTCTGCTTCAGAATTGATGGGGTCTTTAGAAGCTCATGAACATAGATTGGAAAGGCGTCACGAAGGCACAACTGAAAATGCTTTTCAATCTAAGTTCAAAACGCCGTCACAAAAATCAAAACAAAATGATCGGAGATCAAATGAAGGTTCTAAAAATACAGAGCTTCCAAACAAAACATTTTCTTCTTGCGTTATATGCAAGAGGAAAAGCCATTTGGAGAAAGACTGTTGGTTTAAAGGAAAACCACAATGCAAAAATTGCAAGAAATTTGGTCACGTCGAGAAGGTATGTCGATCAAAAAGGAATCATCAAGCTAACTTTTCTGAAGAAAAGGACGTCGAAGACAATCTCTTCTATGCTGTCAAGTAGCAACGAGAGGAAAAGAAAGATACATGGTATCTTGACAAAGTGGTTGCGCAATCACATGACAAAAGATGAATCTATATTTTGCCATCTTGAAAAATTCAAGACAAATATTAAGATAGGAAATGGCGAATTTATGGAGGCTACGGGGAAAAGGCACTATTGTTATTAACACAAAGAAGGGCAAGAGATACATAAATGAGGTGCTCTTGGTCCCAAGTATAGATCAAAATCTATTGAGTGTCGGGCAAATGATGGAGAAAGGATACTCGTTGCATTTTGAAGGAGATTCTTGTACAATATATGATAAGAAAGATAAATCCCTTCAAATTGCAAAAATAAAAATGAAGGAAAAACGATGTTTTCCGATCCAATGGAGTTATGCAAGTGATGTCGCAATGAAGGCACAAGTTGACGACTCGTGGTTATGGCACAGAAGGCTTGGTCACTTCAATTTCAATGGATTAAAAATACTACATCAGAAGAACATGATAAAAGATCTCCCGACTATAAAGGCACCTGATCGTGTTTGCGAAGGATGCATGCTCGGGAAACAACACCGACAACCATTTCCTGATGGAAAAGCTTGGAGAGCGAAGGAGCCATTAGAATTGGTGCACACAGACGTTTGTGGCCCAATGCGCACTCCTTCACATTAACAAAATAGGTACTTCATTATCTTTATTGATGATTTTACCAGAATGACATGGGTTTATTTTATGCGTGAAAGATCGCAAGTATATGAAATATTTAAGAAATATAAGGCCTATGTCGAGAAACAAAGTGGTCACTACATGAAGACCATAAGAAGTGATCGAGGCAAAGAATACACATCTAAAGAATTCAACAAGTTCTGTGAAGATGAAGGCGTGGAGCATCAATTGACAGTTGGATACGCTCCAGAACAAAATGGTGTATCATAACGCAAAAATAGAACCGTTATGGAGACAGCAAGAGCTATGCTAATGGAGAAAGGACTTCCGAAAACATTCTGGGCAGAGGCAGTGCATACTGCAGTCTACTTGCTAAACAGATGTCCAACCAAAGCCGTTCAGGACAAAACACCATTCGAAGCCTGGAGTGGGCGAAAGCCATCAGCAAAGCATCTTAGAGTCTTCGGCTCCATCTGTTATGTTCACATTCCAAAAGAGAAAAGGAGTAAGCTGGATGAAAAGACAGAGAAAGGGATTTTCTTAGGCTATAGTACACAATCAAAAGGTTACCGTGTTTATAGCTTAAGAACAAGAAAGCTTATTGTCAGCCGAGATGTTGAATTTGACGAGGATGCAAGCTTCAATTGGGAAACAGAGGAAGTTGAAAGGAAAACTATTAATATGGCACCACTTCTACGAACCAACGAAGAAGACAACCGTCAACCAGAATCACCAGCCCGCGCTATCATTGAAGAAACACCACAAGATGAAGGTTCTTCTCCAGAGACACCACCAAGTAAAACAAAATCCTTGAGTGAGATATATGAGAGATGCAATCTCACCTTGATAGAACCAGGAAGTTATGAAGAAGCTTCCAAAGAAGAAGTTTGGAGAAAAGCAATGGAAGAAGAAATTAAGATGATAAACAAGAATGAAACATGGGAGCTAGTAAGTCCATCTCCAGACAAAGAGGTCATCGGTGTTAAGTGGGTCTATAAAACAAAGCTTAATCCTGATGGCTCAATCCAAAAACACAAAGCAAGGCTTGTAGCCAAAGGCTACTCTCAACGATATGGAGTGGATTACAACGAGACATTTGCTCCCGTTGCACGATTGGATACGATACGTGCATTAATTGCCCTCTCTCGCACAAAAAGGATGGAAAATCCATCAAGCGGATGTTAAATCGGCATTTCTCAATGGATACCTTGAGGAAGAAATTTACGTGGAGCGCCTCAAGGATTTATCGTGAAAGGAGAAGAAGACAAAGTACTAAAGTTAAAGAAAGCTTTATATGGGCTCAAGCAAGCCCCACGGGCTTGGTATAGCGAGAATTGATAACTACTTCATCACGCAAGGTTTCGGGAGGAGCAAAAGCGAGCCTACACTTTACATTAAGACACAAGATTCAAGTGACGGACTTATTGTTTCCTTATACGTTGATGATCTCATCTTTACGGGGAACAATGAGGACATGATCAAGAGTTTTAGACAAGACATGATGAAGACGTTCGAAATGACAGACTTGGGATTAATGCACTACTTCCTTGGAATCGAGGTAAACCAAAAACAAAATGGGATTTTCATTTCCCAAAAGAAATATACAGATAGTCTTCTTGAAAAATTCAAGATGAAAGGGTGCAAGAGTGTTGCAACTCCACTTGACAACAAAGCACTCAAGAGCGAAGATGGCACGCCAAGGGCAGATTGTACGGTCTATCGACGTCTCATTGGAAGTTTACTCTATCTAACAACTACAAGACCTGACATTATGTTTGCAACAAGTTATCTCTCAAGGTTCATGCAATGTCCAAGTCAAGTTCACTTCGGAGCAGCTAAAAGAGTGCTAAGATATCTGCAAGGTACAAAGGATTATGGCATCTGGTATGGATCGAGTCCTGACTCAAAATTGATTGGGTACACTGATAGCGATTGGGCAGGATCATCAGATGATAAAAGCACATCTGGCTATGCATTCACTTTGGGCTCAGGAATATTCTCTTGGGCAACAAAAAAGCAAGACACAATTGCACTATCAACGACAGTAAGCGAATATGTAGCAAACGGCATTGACAACATGCCAAGCTATATGGCTCAAACGCATACTTGAGGACATGGGGGAGCCTCGAAGAAGCAACATTGATCTACCGTGACAAAGAATTTCGCAATTTCAATGGCGAAAAACCCGTATTTCACAACAAGACTAAGCACATAAGAATCAAGTACCACTTCATCGAGAATTTCGTGGCCAATAAAGAAATAGAAGTCATGCATTGCGAAGTGAAGAACAAGTTGGCCGACATATTCACAAAATCACTACCAAGAGACAAGTTCGAGCTATTGCGAGAAAAGATAGGTGTCACTGAAATGTGTACCAAGGAGGAGTGTTAAGTTGTGCTACACATTTCTAGAAAAATAAAAGAAATTTCTAGAATAGAAACTTCTAGTTGTATGTAAGAGACTAGAAAAATATTACTACACTCTACTAGAATGGAAGCTACTAGAAATATTGGTACACTCTACTAGAATGGAAGCTACTAGAAGCATGTAGTATCTAGTAGTGATTACTCAAAATTAAGAAAGGACTAGAAAACTCCATTAGACACTTGAACTATCCAATGGGGGCTATAAATAGCACCACCACCATGTACTTAAGTAACTAAGCAACCAAGCAATCAAGCAATCAATACAAAAAAATTCATTTCTACAATCTCTCCAACTTATCAATCTTTTCCATCTCACACTCATCATCCTAGCCTTCTCCATCCAACTTACTACAAAAATTCTAACAATATGTATATATATAAGGTTACCCAGGTTGATTGAAATTCAAACTAGCTACCTAATCATTTTCATCAGTCCTAGGATTAATTTCTTCATTTTACACTGGTTCTTACACCCACAAGAAGAAGCAAACCTTGGCACCATTTTTCTCTTCAGAATCATTAATGGAGAAAAATCAACGGTTGGATCTTCAACAACTCCCTCCCGGTTTCAGGTTCCATCCGTCAGATGAAGAACTGATCGTTCACTACCTCAGAAAGAAAGTCACCAAGTCGCCATTGCCCGCTTCCATTGTTGCTGATGTTGAACTTTATAAGTATAACCCTTGGGATCTACCCAGTAAGTTGTATCATATATCTAAATCATTTTCCCTTTTCAGATTTTTCTCATGTTTCGATCCTTTCCAATATGAGTTATAGAGCGAGGATCATGACCGATTTTTCTTACACACGTCGCATGCTTGATTGTTGTTGGTTTAATTTTGCAGAGAAATCTGCTACTTATGGAAATGAAGAATGGTACTTCTTTACACCGAGAGAGAGGAAGTACCCGAATGGAACACGGCCTAACCGGATGGCAGCTTCAGGGTATTGGAAAGCGGTTGGGATCGACAAGCCAATTTTGAGTTATTGTGGATCAAAAGTTATAGGGGTGAAAAAAGCCCTAGTTTTCTACATAGGCAGACCTCCAAAAGGTAGCAAGACTGATTGGATCATGCAAGAGTATAGAGTCCCTGAACTTGAAGTACCTTGGTCTAATCATCGCGAGAAATCCATGACGGTATGCTTTATTTCTTTCCTTTTAGAAACAACAATACTTTTGCACCGTTGATCATGATATATGATTTACCATGTCGTTTATTTCACATGATGATATGTATCTTTGACTTGAGTGATTGTTGAAAAGATTTGGGTTTTTTGGTTGATATGTATGCAGTTGGATGATTGGGTACTATGTAGGGTTTCGCAAAAAATTTGCATGCCAGGAAGCATTTGTGAAGAGAGAAATGGTCCAACTCCAAGTAGAGAACCACTTCAATTCCTTCCTAAAATGGACAGAGAATATGTTCATGTTGAAGATGAAGAAACTACTAAAAAGCAAAGCCATCTTATTAATTCATCTGCCATTCATGAAACATTACTAGTTCTTGCAGATAATCCTGAAATGATTACAGATTATTTCCGAAAAGAGGGTCCCATGTTTCCCCTAGTACTCCTTGTTAATAATCCTCCTCAAAATAACAACAATCCTTCCATGGATTCCGATAATTCTTGCTTAAGCTACGAAACCACCACCACCACCACAACCAACAACAACAACAAGAGTACGCAATCATCTGTTTCAGAAGAAAAATTCAACCTTAATTATCTGAGAACTCGTGTCGCAAACATGGTGAAGAGGAAACTACCGCTTGAATCGGGACATGATGATGATGATGATGATGATGATGATGATGAGATGGATTTCAAGAACCCTAACAAGAAAGCTGCTAAGAACAATGACAATGCAAACCCTAATGTTAATGGCATGGCTTCCTATAGCACCACTACCACTACCACCCAGATGGAGGAGAACAACAATGGTGAACAGATGGGGCCTACCATGTACCATGATTTATACAGGTTGGTCTTTTCATGATCAGATAAAGAAACCTTAAAGAAAATTGTAGTATTCTGATTGTGATCTTTCGGAGTTGATCGTATGATAACCGAATAATATCCCCTTGTTTAAAGATGATGAAGAAGAAAAGACAAAGATGGGTTGGATTTTTACTGATAAGTTTATAGATTCTGATCGTTTAAGCATCACTTATTTTAATTTATTTTGGAATACAGTCTCAATTTGCTGACTACTATATATATAGAATGGAAAAAAAAAAAAAAAAAAAAAAAAAAAAAACAAACAAACAACCAACTTGGTCAAATTTATGAGGCTTTCTCTTCAATATGTTTGTGTTTTTATGAATATATAATATACGTTCTTGTATTTGTTTTTTGCTGCATACATTTTTTCTTACCATTGAGATATTGGTATCTATATTTATTATCGAGAAGTATAATGGCACAGAAAAGTGTACAGAATGCGCAAACTAAGCTTACTTTTTGCAGATTATATATATTAATCGGTAAATTCGTTATATAAATATTTAAAGTAACTTGTTGGAATATAAAATAATTAGCCATGTATTTATAATATGCATTTAAGTCACATATAACTTATAAGTCACATATAAGTTATAACATGTATTTACATGTGTTCAGAATTTGAATGATAATCTTCTACGCATTCCGTCTAGCCGAATGCTAAACCTCTGTCTGACGAGGTTCTTAAATATCAAACTTAGACTATGTTTCAGTTCAACAGTATGGTAAAGTATCAATCGAAAATAAGGCCCCGTAGATCCAAAAGCTAAGGTCTTTTTCGTTGGCCCTATTCAGCATAATGTAAAAATGGGATATTGCTTTTTCTTTTGTATACTCCAGGGATCCAAATTAGAGTAGTTTATATAGGAAAAGATGGTCTCATATTTTCAAATTTATCTCTCGATCCTCATCAGTACCGAAGCCTAATTAATACTTAGCTAAAAAGGATAACTTTTAGTTTATATAGGAAAAGATGGCAGCTGTAGGATAACTTTTGGCAGCCATGGGAGACTTTTCCAAGAGCCATCATTTGAACGGTTAGCCTCCATTTGGACAGCAAACCACATGCTTGAAATGAGCCACAATTCCAACAATCTCCACCTTGGCGAACTTTCCCCTACTGGAAAAATGATGCTTCCATTTGCGCCTTTAGGCGCCTATCACTCGGGAAATGTTGACCAAATCCAAGCCAGTGTTGGAACTTGATCTTCATAACCACCTTTGTCGACATGTCTACCGGATTGTCTGCAGTCCCGATCTTCTGTAGTAGAATGTCCCATTCTTCTACTATTTCTCGAACAAAGTGGTATCGAACGTCGATGTACTTGGTGCTGTTGGAAGTAGCGCCCGAAAGACAATTTCTGTAATTGTTTTTATAATTAATTAATAAATGATAGATTTATTCTCATCTTATTATTTGCTTCGTGCTTATAAGTAATACACTGCTGAAAACCCCAAGTCGTATCATATGTAACCACATAACTTAGTGTGTGTCACACATGAGGATTAAGTTTATGGTGATACACTTGAAATATTAGTCCATGGTGAAGTTAATCAAAGTATGTGGTCTATTGATTAAACCACCATTAATGCGCCTAGAACACTTTATGGTGTGACCGTCTTATCCGGACCGTCGACATTGGTTGTCTAAGTGGGGCATTTATATATGATGAGAGTCATATAGGACTGGACCGATTTAATCTGAGTTTCTCATATAATTCCATGATTGAGAAATCTTATTAAGTCACAAGATGATAATATAGATTAACCTTAATCCTGAAGTGGTTACAGACTCCTACTGATTTCATGATAGGGTTTGATGTGTTCGTTAAGTATCGCTGAGAGGCGCGGTCCGAATCACTTTCACGTTGGCACTATTCTGGGATAAGGGAGTAGTGTGTGTCTCACAGATATGGAATCCATTCCTTCATGCGGGAAGTAGAAAGACAATCTCCTTATTTGTTGATCCTAGAAGCAGATCGATCCGCGGAGTTCGTATTGGTTATGAACTAATTGATCACTAGTGAGTTAATGGTAAATAAGGATAAGATGTATTGAAGAAGGTTTACGGAAATAATCCTGCTTCATTACGGATAGTCTATGGACGGTTAGTTTATATGTAATGATTATATCAATGGACACTTATCGACTTGACTCGACGTTTTGAGAATAAGTTATATCTATAATCGATAATGTTCAGGTTCGGATTTATGGTCGCGTAATTCCGGAATTAGTAAGTTGAGTAGAAATATTCTGTTCGATGAATATTTTATTCAATTTATTTTAGCTACTGGTTATTGGTCCATGGTCCCCGGGTTGGCTTCTAACACGCGAGTGTTTTCTCATTTTATGGAACCTCGAGAATAAATTAAATAGTTGGTCTATTTAATGAATATGCAATATTATTTATTTGGTAAATAATATGTAAAATAAAAAAGACATCTTCTATTAAATTAATGATTAAAATGGTGCCATTAATGTGGATAAATTAGGAGAAGAAATTTTCTAGATTATGTCACATGTGTAATTAATTAATTATCTATTTGTTGGATAATTAATGGAAAAATAAGAGATTGATTTTTTTGGGAATTATCCCTTATCTTTTAGCAAATATATTTTCCTTGTGGGAATACGTAATTGTGGTGTGAAAAAGATAACTCTCTTGACTAGTTATTTTCCTATATAAAGAGAGTTACTCATAGCACAATAATCATCATAATTGGCGCCACCATCATAATAAAGGAAGAAAAATAGGATCGAAAACGTCCACCAGTCGTCGCAAGGAGATACAATCCGGAAGACTACGGCATCTCCCTTTGGTCGACTATTTCTTTCTTTCCGTTGAGGTAAATCTACTAACCTTCTTGTAGATTGTTAATTAGTTATGTGAATTAATCGCATGCGAATTTAATTCGTAGCTTCCGTTGTGCATGATCGAGTGTCTCGATTGGTGCTGTAAATCAGATCTGACGATCCAATTGTGGATCGGATCCGGATTCGGGTTTCTGTATATCCAGCAGGTGCGACCATGATGGACTTGATTCTTTGCCAGACATATGGCACTTTGACTGTCACAGAAAATTTCAATATTCTCTTGACGAATCCCTAAGTCCTTCACCAAATTAAGGAGCCAAATGCCTTCATTAAATGCTTTTGTGATTGCTATGTACTCTGCCTCTGTGGCAGACAAAGCAACCGTTGATTGTAGCGTTGATCGCCAGCTTACTGGTCCTCCTGCCATGGTAAACACGTAACCAGTCGTTGATCGACGCTTGTCTAAATCATAAGCATAATCTGAATCGACGTATCCGACTAGATGATTGACATTCGTCTTGTCTTTCTAAAATTTCAAGCCAATATCCACAGTTCCATGAATGTATCGTAGAATCCATCTTACTGCTTGCTAATGTCCTTTACTAGGGTTGTGCAAATATCGGCTTACCATGCTGACGGCATGAGAAATGTCAGGTCTTGTACACACCATTGCATGCATCATAGCTCCAACTGCATTTGCATATGGAACAGAATCCATTTGCCTCTTCTCTGCTTCTATTTTTGGAGACATAGATGCACTCAAGTTGAAATGCGAGACCAGTGGAGTACTTACGTTTCGTCTTGTCATCAATACCAAGCCTATGAAGTATGTTTTTCAGATACTGAGTCTATGTTAAACAGACTGTGCCATTCAACTTGTCCCTCCGTATTTCCATTCCTAGAACCTTTTTGGCTTCTCCAGATATTTCATCTCAAACTTTGAACTCAGTTGAGCCTTCAATTTGTCGATCTCCACCTTGCTATTAGATGTATTCAGCATATCATCAACATATAAGAGCAAATAGAAAAATGTACCATCTCGGAACTTCTTCAGGTAGACACAGTGATCAAACTGACTGCGTTTGTACTTTTGTGTCTTCATAAAGCTATCAAAACTCTTATACCACTGTCTTGGAGACTGCTTCATACCATAAAGTGATTTCCTCAACTTGCAAGCCCAGTTTTCATGGTCTGCAACTTTGAATCTTTCAGGTTGTGCTATGTAGATCTCCTTATCCAAAGTTCCATATAGGAATGCAGTTTTGACATCAAGTTGAGCAAGCTCAAGGACGTATTGTGCAACCAAAGCTAGCATCATTCGTATAGATGAATGCTTAACAACGGGTGAAAATATCTTATTATAGTCGATACCTTCCTTTTGGGCATAGCCTTTTGCTACCAGTCTAGCTTTATATCTAAAACTGTCACTGCCAGGAGTACCATCATTCTTGGCGTAGTCCCATTTGCAAACAATCGCCTTCTTGCCTTTTGGAAGTGGAACAAGCTCCCAAGTCTGATTCTGATGAAGAGATTGCATCTCTTCCTCCATTGCCATCTTTTAATTTTCATTTTCCACACTTTCCTCAGCTTTTTTGAAGTTGTATGGAATATTATCTCCGGTAATTGGAAGAGCATATGCTACCATGTCAGTGTAGCGACCATGTTTCTGAATATTTCTTTTCGGTCTACTAGTGGCAATAGATTCTGGTTGTCTATCCTCAGGTGTAAGTTCTGGAACCTCCACCTCAATAGAGCTATCATTCTGATCTTCCAATTCGTCTTCAGGTGAGTTAGCTGCATTCTCATGATTCGTATGAATCTCAAACTCCACCTGCTTATAAGAATTCGGATTATTATTCTCTTTGTCTCGTGCTGTCTGTTTCAACATCACAGACTCGTCAAAAGTGACATCTCGACTTAAGACAATCTTCTTTGACTCGGGATCCCTTAGAGGCGGAACGCCTTAGCTCCTTCACTAAATCCCATGAAAAGAGCTTTCTTGGATCTTGGATCTATTTTTGACTCTGTTACATGATAGTATGCAGGACAACCAAATATGCGCAAAGAATCATATTCAGAAACGGCTTTTCCAAACCATACCTCCTTTGGAATTTTTCCTTCCAGTGTTGCAGTTGGTAGTTTGTTTATGATATAAGAGGTATAAGATAATGCCTCTCCTCAGTATTAATCTTACTTGATCGGCCTATCTAGGCTTCCAATCTCACCGGCAGAGTACCGGGTCAATTGTAATCTAGATTGGTGAGCAAGGTCGTATCCACAGTGGAGAAATTTAGTCGAGTACCAAAGCGGTCCAAACATTTAGTCTAGGCATATCCATTACTCAAGAAGTGATTTTTAATTAACTACCAATGTAACTTAAAGTGATGAAAACGAACTAAAGGTGGAATTAACTAAAAATGTGATGATTTGGGCGAAGTAAAATGATACGGAACGAGGTGGCTCGGGTGATGTTCCAATGGGCTAGATATAAACACTGTAACTACTTGGAATCAAGCTCTACTCACGAGTTCTCAACACATTCAAGGTGCAATTCACTACTATCACGTTAATCGATCTCTCGCATCAACGTACTACAACCATACACCAAACCTATCGGCTAGGACTAGATTAGGATGAACAGCTATGCATTAAAACTCTATGAATTTCCCAATTGAAGACTAGGCAACACACACACACTAGAAACCAATTCTATCTCTAGATGATTTTACTATGTGTTCATGGTGACTAGGTTCAATGCTAATTCTTACAGTTATGCCTCAAATTAACACTAAGATGGTGCAATTAGTCACGAATTAATCACACCCATGAAGAGCAATCACCATAACTTGAACCAATTAAGACATACAAGACAACCCAACTTGAATCCAAGCAATTACAAGATTTCTAGCTCATTTTCTCATCACCCAAGCCACAGGGAACTTAGCTACTCATGATTTCAACAAAAACACAAAGAAAAGATGAGATTAAACTAAATAACGCCATGAAATGGGAGATTAAGACTAAATTCGGAATAATACCTCAATTAAGTAGGAAATATGAAACACTACAAGAAAAAGGGGATTCAATGAGAGGAATTTAAAGGGGTCAAAACCTCATTAAATGATAGTTATAATGAGGGGATATAAATTATTTGACAAGTTGATGACCAAAATTCCGGTCATATGAATATTTTCATTAAGTGATCAATAAAATAAATTCCCCTCATTATTATTGGGGTGGTTCTCTCGGCACCCCCATTTTTACTACCGACACACTATTAATCACAGCACCACAAAAAATTACTCCGACACCACCCTATTATTTTTAATGAACATAACGACAGTGACACTGATGTTGCTATTGAAACCAAAGTCAGTGATACTGACGTTGCTGTTCAAAAACCAAAGTCATTGACACCGACGTTTATTATAAAAGTATCACTACATAGTAACGTCAGTCCACTGACGATGTTATTGAAAAGGAACGTCAGTGACGTTGACGTTTTTAGTGTGGTTCCGGAAGTAAAAACAAAATATATGTTTGATGCCGGAAGTAGAAAAAAATAATAAAAAAAATGCCGATAGAATTTTTATAGTAGTAGTATTTTTTTTATATAAATTTTATTATTTTCATAAACCAACCGAGTCAAAAAAAATATAAAAAAAATTAAAATTTCCCTGCTAATGGGTATACCCTCCTCATTTCTTTCATCCGCTTAACCTAAGTCAAAAATCCCTCCCACCCGCCTCCCCAGCTCACTCCCTAGCAACCCATCTTTTTAGCTTCCGATTCCGGTGGGCAAGGACAAGAAGCGAGCAGGCGAGTAGGTGTGAGCACAACGACGGCCTTCTGAAGCCTGAAGAGAAAAGACGCAAGACACAACTCCACCACCGGACCACCATCCACCGCGTTGCACTTTTTGCTGCTCGAAGAATGCAATCAAAGATTCACGAGCTGCTGCAACTCTGTTCATCTTCTGAGTTCTGTGAGTAATTTTTTTCTTCCCCTGTTTTCTCTTTTTGTTCTTGTTGTATCATTCCAAACAAAAGACGAGATCTTATCATAGAGGCTGAAAGTGTCCATATGTATATACGTATAGATGGAAAAGCTGAAAACTTGATTTGGTTTAGTTATGACCTTTTTGCCCTTGTTAGAGGTTTGTCTAGATGATAATCTCAGTGTGTAACCTGCTAGATTTAACATTTTCAATTCTATGCTCAGCTTATAATCTGAGTTCTTGCATCAGGTAAATGGGCAGATTGCTCTTCCTAATTATGCCTAGTTGTTGTGAATTTAGAGATTTGGTTTATAAAGTATGGTCCATACACAGTCTACGGTTTTGTTGCATTTTTACTTGCTATCTTGGTAATTTCACTTATGATATGGATCCCATTCTATATCCGTTTTATACCTTTGTGAAGAGTAAAATCCCCAAATTTGGTTGTGGGAAAAGAGCTGTCTCATGCTAATTATCTGTAAAGAAGAAGTGATTACTCCTTTTTTTCTCCTGAACTTTTTGGTACTCTTTAATTTCATTTGCCAGGCCAATCAAGTTTTGCTCTTCACTTTTGCTAATTTGTTAGTTATTAAATTATGTAATTTGTCTTCTAAATAGATGAAAGATCGATTGGACCAATTAACAATAATGCAACAGAAGTTTCTATCAGGTGAATATCAACAGCATTTTTATTACTCAGATTGATGATGATGAGCGCCTAATTGATAGCATTTATGTTTATTACTATGAATCTCTATAGACATGAATCTGTTGTAGGCATATGTGATATTGGTCATGTCTCAAAATCCTTGACAAAATTTGATCCATGTTTAGCTTAATCTTGAAGGATATAATGCCCGGTAAATAATTTGCTTTAATAACTTTGGTCACAAGAAGGTTGGTTAGGTGATTATTATTGACAAAGAATATAGGATTCACAAATTTCGATAACTATTTGTTTTATATGCCATAAATAACTTGAATCAGTCCCTTTGGTGTATAACTGCTGCTACACCTACTACTTTCAAGACTACTGTCACCTCTATTGTGCATTTTGATATTTTAATTTTGATAATATTCTGATACTACTAATGCTTCTCCTTAGGTCATTAGTTTGGTATCTCTTGTGCGACTCGGACATGTAGTAATAACATGAAATGCTATTGATTGTGTGAATTTCTCTTTTCGGAGTGATCATATGACTTTTTACCGTGAAGATCGAGACTGAAAGACTTTTGGGTCATTCGGTGGAATCAAAACTGAACATGCGATTGGTAAGCATATTGAGCATATATGATTTAACTTATATGCTTCTTACGTGTTGTGTTGGTTTTGTTTTTCTTTTACTGTCATTTGTAAAAGAAACGGCTCCGTTGATACGGTTTTTTGGCAAGATTTGACTTAATCTTAACAGATTATACTTTTGTGGATTTTAGAAAGATCCATTTTTCAGTGGTTTATCAAACCATTTTTATACATAACCTTCGTGATGATTATGCAAATGAAATATGTTCTCACAAACTACTAATTTTCAGGTTTGGTAAGACAAATTACCTTAGAAAACTGTTAAAGGACAAAGAGCAAGCATAATTTTTTTTTTTCACTTTTCATGAATATAGATCAAATGTAAAGCGCGCCGGTTTAGATAGAGGCAAGGGATGTGAATAAACATTACATTGCCAAGGTGATTTGGTGTATATCATGAGGATGAGGTATATTATGCTACGATCCAAATCTGATTATTTTGTCCTTGTATTTTTATTTCTAGTTAATGCTCAAGAAGGGAAAAGTACATTGGAGGCATGTATGTGCACTAATTTTTTTTTTTTGCTAAGCTTAATGTTAGGATTTTCAACCGCACCCTTTAACTACCAGATTGGTTGTAAATTTATTTGGAAAATGCAGATTGTGTTCATTCTGATATCTATTTTTGTGATCGAAAATAAATCGCATATGCAACAATAGATGTTGTCTACTAACTTAATCATTTTTTGTCTGAACATCTGAATTTTATTCCTGTTTAGAGAAAGCTGTGGCATCTTATCTTAAACAAGTCAAGTTCGATTTAGTCTTTTTATTACTTTGTCACGTTCAAGTGGAGTTTGGAGCCCAAATTTCTTTAGTCGAGTCGAGCCCTAAAGACTAAGGAGTATCAATTTGTCTTGGCTTGATTACACCATAGATTATGGTTGTTATAGACTAATGTTTTCTCTTATTTTCGAGACCTAACCAACTTCACGGAAAGCACAACCTATGGAACACTGGGCTCGGTGGGAGGTAAAGTGGAAGAATCATTAGTGATATTGTGTACACGAGCATAGCACTTTGTACTAAATTCCATAATATAATCACGGTTTTATAGCTGTTTATGTGTTCTTTGCAGATCAGTAATTTTGAATATCTTATGGAACTTAACACACTGCCAAGACGCAGTTATAATGATATTACACAGGTAAGCATTTCCTCGTTAAAGAATTGGTATCTTTTTGTTGATAATATAAGTGGAAGATGAGGGGAAAACCATTGGAATTACTCCATATTCTGTTAAAGTACTAAAAGTGAAATTGTTGACTCTGTTTTACTATATTTGCTGGAAAATCACACATACCATGAAGCAGTTCCTCTTGGATCTACTTTATTTTATGTCTACATCAACATTAGGCTTCATCATTCTCAATTTTTTGCATCCAAGAAATGAACACATTCCCAGAAACATAGACTTATTATTCACATTAGTTTCATCTGCCACTGTTTCAAGTCTGTCTTCAGTTGAAATGGAAGTATTCTCTAGTACCCAGCTCAGAGTTATTATATTCTTGATGCTCATTGGTGGCGAGGTCCTCATTTCCATGGTGGGACATTTTATAAGGAGCTTAAAGATCAGAGAAACATTTATCCAGCTCAATATGGGCATTGATATTAAGTATATATATATATATATATATATATATATATATATATATATATATATATATATATATATATATAATTTATTATTGGTCCAATGACTTTTATTTGATTTATCTTTATTTTATTCATGATAATTTAACCTTTTTCATGGCATAGCAATGAATGTCATCTTTCATAAAGTCGATTATGATGATCGAATTTTTAAAAGTCGATATATATGGTCTATATTCAACTTTTAAGTGCACACTCGACTTTACAGAAGTCAAATATAGACCATATAATTGACTTTTAAAAAGTTGGCCAACATGTCTCATGTGACGCCATGATAGGTGTGGTGCCATATTATATTTGGCATTTCTTGTGATGTCGTTTTTATAGATTATGGTAACATGAGAATCAATCATGTGTTCATAGGGCGATGCAGTTCAGATACTGTATGGTTTCATGAAAAAATATGAGGCCCATCACATGTGTAGATACACCAAGGAAGCCATCAACGCAGCTGTATATCTTTTAGCTAAATACACCCTAACTGGTACTTGTGAAACTTTGACTATTTGAAAGTTAGTTTTTTGTGTGATATCACGGTAGATGTGAGTGTCATAATAGAGCATTTGAAGATGATCTAGGATTTGTTGCTTATGTGCATAATATGTTTGTGTTTTAGACTTTCAATTTTGTTAAGTGCAATGTTATATGTTATGCTCAGTTTGATGAGTCTGCTTAATCAGTTTGTTGGTTGGATTGGTTAGAAATGATAAGGGAACCTTCAAGTCAAGGCAACGGTAATTTTTGTTGATAATGCTAGTCAATGATTACTTATGTTAGTGTAAGTTTCTTTGCTTGGGAATGACTTTTGTATAGCTAGTCAATGATTACTTATGTTAGTCAATAATGCTAGTCAATGATTACTTATGTTAGTGTAAGTTTCTTTGCTAGGGAATGACTTTTGTATAGCTTGTAACTTTAATTAGTTGCCAGCAGTGAAGTCGCTAACCCCTAAACAACTTGGAATTTAGAAGAATAAAGAGAAGTTGCTAACCCCTAAGCAGTGAAGTTGCTAACCCCTAAAGTCAATCACATGATGCACTCGTGGTTGTTTTATTTTCATGTTCTTTTGCAATATTAACATAATACGCATTATCATTGTGAGTTAGAATTTTGTTTTGTATTAGATACTCTTACAAAGGCAATGGAGGTTCAAGCTATGAATATGAGAAGTGAAGTTTCAATGATGAAGGAGGTTATGTGTGTGGTGAAAGAACGAGAAAGCAAATAAAAAGAGTTTGGGTACTCAAAAGGTCTGGTTACTATCGCTTAATCGCTTCCCAGAACATACAACTCTTTTTTATAGACAAATTATTTCCTTGTTCTGTTCTTTTGGATTGGTGATAGTGCCATTCATGCACCAAGTAAAGCTGTAGTTAGTATTTGATAATGAACATTTGAAACTGGAAATGAAGGTTTCATGTAATTTTGGCTTGTGATTCTTTTTCGCAGTGTTCCTATTCTTTTTTTTTTGGTTCATTTTAGTCTAAAATAAGGGGATGTGTCCTCATTAAACCATTGTATAATGAGTGGAAATGACCCTATAATGAAGGTATATGTCATGGGAAAATTTCCTATTAATGATGGGAAAATTTCCTATTAATGAGGGTATGTGTCATCATTAAATCACAATTTAATGACGGGAAATTGACCTTTTAATGAGGACATGTGTTGTGATTAAATCATTGTTTAATGAGGGGAAAGTAGCCAATAATGAGTGGATGAATCGTTATTAAAAACAATGTTTAATGATAGGAATATACCGTCATTGAATGTATTATACAATTAATGACGGGAAGCGATTCCCGTCATTATCACCTTTAACGGCGGAGGCGGCAATGAAGGGATATTTCCCGTCACTAAAAGCCTTTAATGACGGGAATCGGGCCTTTAATGATGGGAATTCCTCTCATTAAAAGTCGATTTTCTTGTAGTGAAATTAGCTCAAAGCCCATGGAGATTCACCAAGGAAATGATGAATTCACCATTTTAGAAGAAAGCCCAAGCTAAATTACACTTCAATTTGGAGGTTTAAGACCTAAGATTCTACTTTTAAGCTAAAGAAATGAAGAGAGTGAAGAGAAAAGTTTATGGGTTTTTCCTAATCTAATTATAATCTAGAAAATATATGGTGTATCTCTCTCTTCTAGCTGCAAAAAAGGTTTTTATAATGCAGAAATTCGGTGCCGCAGGAGTAGGCTTGCAGCAGGGAGAAGTGGTCCCGAGCATACAAAACATTCTGCCTGATTTACTGGGGCGTCAGAAGTGGGCTTGCAACAGGTAGAAGTGGTCATGAGCATCCTGAATGTGACTGAGAGCTCAGAACAATGCCTAGAAGGGGTAGGACGACTTTGGGCTGTTTCTCTTTCTGCTCTTGTCTATGATGGGAGTTCTTGTGCTTGTGTGCTTGGGTTGGTGTTTTTCACAGGTTACCATGGTTTCCAAAAAGGGTTCTGCTCACGGTGCTTCTTCCTCCAAATCCACCCCAACAGCTACGAAAACCATAGCCAAGTCTAATGGGGGTAAGAAGCCAGCTGGACCTAAGGGCGGGGCAAAGGTTCGAAAAGGGACAGCAACCGTATCTTCTTCGGTCTCGGACCCAATTGTTGCTAGATTGACCGACAAAGACGCCCTTAGTCGGTATCTTACTCATCTCAAGGATGCTCCGGTTAACGAGGAGAGGGGGATAGATCGGTCTAACTGCCCGACGGAGGTCATTGATATGATAAAAACTCGGAAATGGTTTAAGTTAGTGAAGCATCCCGAGAAACCACCCAACCTCTCCCTAGTTCGAGAATTCTACTCCTTGCTGTCCATCACTCCAGAAGAGACTAACATTGTAACCATTCGGGGTAAGGATCTGAATATCTCACCTAAGGCTATTAACAAGCATTATGGACTTGAAAATGTCCCCGAGGACGAGGATTATGAGGCTGAGATTGCGAAAATTCAGAATTTCCCTGAAACGGCCAGGCTACAAATCTGCCCGAACCATGCTTGGAACTATAGCAGCCTCAACTACTCAACACCAAAGGATATCGTGGTCTCCGGTTGGGATGAAGAGCCTAGGGTTTGGTCCCGATTCATCACTTGCCGTCTCAACCCGACTTCACAGTCTCATTTAATCAAGCTCCCCGATCTTAAGATCTTGTATGCTATCATGATGGGGCTGAAACTTGATGTGGGTCGATTGATCAACAAGGAGATGCGTGCTTTTGCTAAAGGCCATAAGGGTAACCTGCAATTCCCTTCTCTTATTTCCGATATGGCCCGAGGCGTTGGTGTGGCTGCTGACTCACTTGACCATTTACCAAAAAAGAACCTGGCTATGATCAATAGGAACACCTTGAGAGCAAAGGCAGCACCTGATGGCTTCATCATTCGACCTTCCTGAAGGACGACAGTGAATGAGCTAGCTTCGCGGGATAATTACACAACTCATAAGTGCATACTTGCTAATCAAGAGTGTTTGAGGGTAAGTCTCTTGAGGGTTTGGGATCTTCAAGTCGCTTTCATCAAAGAAATATGCCCCTCTTTCGACTTTTCTCGTTATCCCCCACCTCATTCTGAACCCTTTGCCCTCCCACCTTATAAGAACCCTTTCCCACAAGGCCCTCCGGTGCATGTTTGCGGTGAGAGATCGGATGATGAATAGGGTGAAGATGCTCAAGAGGTGCTTTTGCAGCTTGCCATGGCTGAGGCAGATCAGGAGCAGCCTACTGCTGAAGGTGACGGGGACGCTGATGAGAGTCAAATTGGCTATCATTTTCTATGTAATTATACCCCGTTTATACCTCATTTTATATGTTTTCTAAGACATTTGGTTGTATTTTGATGTATTTACACCTTGGTTATCATTTCGGGACCTAGGACGTAAAGTCCGGGATTCTCGGTCTTTTTCGGTGTAATTTACTATACTCTCGGTCATCCTAGTGTCCTGTAGGGATTACGTGTGGTATTTGTTGTGATCTTGTACAGGCATTAGGTGTTTGAGAAGTCCGGAATGCGAGTTACGAGGATTGGAACGTGTGCCCGAAGCTTAAACGTTCAAACGGATCAAAACGCGGTGGTACTACAACCATACCTTCCATTGATCTGCATTTTGATCTACCTTAGAGGCATTTTCTGGGCTGGACATCTTCATAAAAGTTGTAGAACATTTCATTATCTTTCCAACGGATTTTGAATCACTCAATTTGGAGGTTTACACACAAAGTTATGGCTGTTTTTCTGAATGTGTGTCAGCTAGGCGCGCGCCTGAGAAATGCTAGGCGCACGCCTAGCAGTCAATTTTGGCCAGAATTTTCAGTACGTGTTTTTATCATTATAGGCGTGCGCCTACACTTTCCTAGGCGCACGCCTAGCATCCAGAACTCATAAAACACTATAAATACTCCCATTTTGGATCTAGATCCAAACATCTTCTTCCCCAACTCGTTTTTTCACCATTTTCTGCAATCTTCATTAGTTTAGCTTAGTATTTAGGTAGATTAGATTAGTTTAGTTGTAGATTGTTGTAATCCGGAGGATCTCGGTGATAGCTTGACGCGTTATTGACGGGATTTCACTCAGAGACTCGATTTTCTACGGCATAATATATTTGGTATTTGGTTTTCATTTCTTGCTCTTGCTTTTAATCTTGTTTATGTTAACTTTATTGTTGATTTCTTGTTGTTTTTGTTAATATAATGAGTAGCTAATAGCCGATAGTCGAGTTATGTGATAGTCTTTGAAATCGAACCTTAGCATGTTCATGTGGTGTTCTTGATGTTTGATTGTTGATTATCGATGTTACCATAGTTCTAGAACTTATTCTTATCACGTTTGTTGAATTAGCTACTTAATAAACATATCACATGTATCGTCTTTACATATGTATTTTGCGAGAGGATACGGGAGCTGGGGTTCTAGAATCACTGTGTAAAACCGACTGAGTTGTTCAGACTAGGTTTTGTATCGACTTGTCGAGCGTTTCATGAATCGTAGACCGTGTGAGGTCAGTTAAATCCGGTCAGCGGACTGTTGAACCTGACATAGGAGGGTAGATTATTGAAATAATGTCTATTCTCAGAGCCAGGAAACGACACCCTTTGTCACATCGAGAACGTTTAGGTGAATCAAGAATACCTCGGGACTTAGCTAGGGTTTGTGAGTATTAGATTGGATCATAGCTCGGCTATGTCTTTTATATAGTTTTAAATCTTTGTTTTGTTTATTTTTAGTTGTTAGAACCGGTGATCTGACAAATCACCACGTTCAATATTTGTGTTGACCTGAACTAGGGACGAAACCGACTTTGGTACTCGACCAGATTCCCTGTGGGATACGACCTTGACTCACCAATTCTAGGCTACAGTTGACCCGATACACTGCCGGTGAGATTGGACACTTAGAAAAGGCCGATCAAGTTTTCTGGCGCCGTTGCCGGGGAATCGGGTTGATATCTTGTAAGTTAGTTAAGTTCTTAGGATTAAGTCGTTTTTCTTATTTGTTTTTTTTTATGTATAGTTTGCTTTTATTTGTTTTTGTTGAAGTGACACACCATTTACTTCGGTAGTGGTAGTGACTAGATACCGTGATTGTGTTCGTGTTATTTCCCTGTTTGCAGATAATGAATCCATACTACAATTACGGCTTCTATCCCTACCCATTCGGATATTACAATTACGGTGCTATGGGTTACCAAACACAACCATTTTATCAGTTCAACCCATACGCTGCATCTTATGGAAATGAGTGGGATAATGCCCCGAGTTACTTTGATCAACAACTCGATACTTCTCCATCTCCGGAATCAGAGATCTCAACGGAGCAACGGTTGGCTCTTGAGCAAAAGTTTGAACAGTTGAGTAAATTGGTCCAAAATCATGTTGAAGAGTTTCGTAACGACTTCGCAACAATACAAACAGCCATACGAAACTTGGAGCTTAAAGTGCAACAACTGTTCGAGGAGTTTGAGAGGAGAGCACGTGAGACTTTGCTTGAAGTCGCCCCTGAGGAATGCTACGAAGAGGGTATGAATCCCATTATTATTGAATCATCTATTCCTTTTTCTTCTAGCACAACTGTTATTCCTACGGGGTTGCACTCTATCGAGTTTATTGTTGATGTTGAACCTAACATAGGAGGGTAGATTATTGAAATAATGTCTATTCTCAGAGCGAGGAAACGACACCCTATGTGACATCGAGAACGTTTAGGTAAATCAAGAATTCCTCGGGACTAGGCCTGTAAACGAGCCGAACCCTACCGAACCCTGGCAGGGTTCGGCTCAGCTCGGTGTGTTCGAACCTTAGGCTCGGCTCGGCTCGAAATGGCCGAGCCTTATATTTTCATTATTCGGCTCGGGTTCGGTCTGGTATTTGGGGAAAAAAGCTCGGCTCGGTTCAGCTCGAACATGTCGAACCGTTCGAACATGTTCGGCTCGAACTGGGGTTTAAAAAAAAAATCAAAACATGTTCGGCTCGGTTTTAAAAAATATGTTCGGCTCGAACTGTATATGAATTTATGATATCCGAGCCGAACATGTTCGGCTCGACCACCGAATATCTAATTTGTAAGGTTCGGCTCGAAGTTCGAACCCACGAAACGAGCCCGAATCGAGCTTTTTCGAGCCGAATACTCCGGATCGAATCGAATACTTAGGTTCATTTACAGCCCTACTCGGGACTTAGCTAGGGTTTGTGAGTATTAGATTGGATCATAGCTCGGCTATCTATTTTATATAGTTTTAAACTCTTTTATTTTGTGTATACTTTGTGTTAGAACCGGTGATCTGACAAATCACCGTCTTCAGTAGTTGTGTTGACCTGAACTAGGGACGAGACCGACTTTGGTACTCGACCAGATTCCCTGTGGGATACGACCTTGACTCACCAATTCTAGGCTACGGTTGACCCGGTACACTGCCGGTGAGATTGGACACTTAGAAAAGGCCGATCAAGCTTTCTGGCGCCATTGCCGGGGAATCGGGTTGATATCTTGTAAGTTAGTTAAGTTCTTAGGATTAGGTCGTTTTTCTTATTTGTTTTTTTATGTATAGTTTGTTTTTATTTGTTTTTGTTGAAGTGACACACCATTTACTTCGGTAGTGGTAGTGACTAGATACCGTGATTGTGTTCGTGTTATTTCCCTGTTTGCAGATAATGAATCCATACTACAATTACGGCTCCTATCCCTACCCATTCAGATATTACAATTACGGTGCTATGGGTTACCAAATAATGCCCCAAGTTACTTTGATCAACAACTCGATACTTATCCATCTCCGGAATCAGAGATCTCAACGGAGCAACGGTTGGCTCTTGAGCAAAAGGTTGAACAGTTGACTAAATTGGTCCAAGATCATGTTGAAGAGTTTCGTAATGACTTCGCAACAATACAAACAGCCATACGAAACTTGGAGCTTAAAGTGCAACTACTGTTCGAGGAGTTTGAGAGGAGAGAACGTGAGACTTTGCTTGAGTCGCCCCTGAGGAATGCTACGAAGAGGGTATGAATCCCATTATTATTGAATCATCTATTCCTTTTTCTTCTAGCACTACTGTTATTCCTACAGGGTTGTACTCTATCGAGTTTATTGTTGATGTTGAACCTAACATAGGAGGGTAGATTATTGAAATAATGTCTATTCTCAGAGCCAGGAAACGACACCCTTTGTGACATCGAGAACGTTTAGGTAAATCAAGAATTCCTCGGGACTTAGCTAGGGTTTGTGAGTATTAGATTGGATCATAACTCGGCTATCTCTTTTATATAGTTTTAAACTCTTTTATTTTGTGTATACTTAGTGTTAGAACCGGTGATCTGACAAATCACCGTCTTCAGTAGTTGTGTTGACCTGAACTAGGGACGAGACCGACTTTGGTACTCGACCAGATTCCCTGTGGGATACGACCTTGACTCACCAATTCTAGGCTACAGTTGACCCGGTACACTGCCGGTGAGATTGGACACATAGAAAAGGCCGATCGACGCTGTTGGGGGTACGGAGCTTGCTGGGCCACGTAATCGCAATGCTTGAGAGCCATTGTCATTTCTTGTTTCTATCTTGTGGACGTGCTGTTATATTTTGTTATTGGCTTGATTATTTTGTGCTCTCATGTGCTAGTATCAGTACCTACTTTGTGATACTGTATGAGCCTTTGCCATATTTTGGAAAACATCTGTTTGTATGTGCTATGGTTTAGCTTAATTTGGGGACTATTTTGAGATATTGCGCACATCTATTTTTGGCTGGTTGTATGCTTTTATTCTTGCTTGGGTGTCCACTTCATGCTTACCATTATATCACTGTTATATCTATCACCTTGTGCTAAGATACACCAGGGGCTCCCACCCTTTGGTCGTAGTTGTTTTCTTGTTTGTTCATGGTTGGCATAGGTGCATGAGATTTGACTGAGGATCGTATGAGCTTACTATGGGACATCCGATTTTGCTCATTTTGCATTTCTTGTTGGTCCCTCATTTGTTAAAATGCACGCTAAGTCCTTCTTTCACTCGTTTTACATTGAGGACAATGCCAACTCTTAAGTGGGGGGTGGTCGACTTAGCCTTGCATTTTGTGTGTGCATGAGTGTGATTTAATTGTTATGCCTTAGCAATTGGCAGTTTTGAGCAAATTTGGTGAATTTTCAAAAATTTCATGACTTTGGTATTGAGTTGATACAATGTTGAATCATTTTGAGAAGTGTAAGTAAAAGGATGACCATTAACATGCATTGACACAAGTTTGTGATTTGGCTACGGAATAGGACTTTTCAAGTATAGTTTCGACTCATGAACCCCGACTTTTAGTGAAAGATTATGGTAGTTATAGAGAAAGTCCGGCTAGCTAGAACTTATATCATTAACTTTCGAGGCGAAATAGAAGGGTTACTTAGAGATGGGCATATGATGAAGGTCATGGCGCTTCTTTGACAAGCTAGAGCCAAATAGCCAACCCGGAACATTTTATCCCTAGTCTCCCCGCCTTAGCCTTTCTTAGGATGGCGAGACCCCCATCCGAAAACGTTAGCCTTTCGGTACTTAGCCCATTTACCTAGCCCCGAAACCCTATTTTTGTGGTCTACATTCAATTGGCCTCCCTCGTGATTGAGCTTAATCGTTTTACGTGTCGGATATGGGTGAGGTATTTGACTCGTGATTTGGGTATCGGGTGGTGAGTGAGTCCATTTGGGGAGGGATGACTACATTCTGAGTTGTGTTATTTTGGCTACGTTTATGTAGCTATCTTATTCCATCAAATGTTTAAGTGTGTATTGTAATGTTGTTGTGTTATGTTGAGTTTCCAAAAAAAAAAAGAGAAAAGAAAAAGGCAGCCTTAAAATCAAAAGAAAAAGCCAAGGTAAAGTTGAAAAAGAAGAAGAAGAAGAAGAAGAAGAAGAAGAAAATAAAATAATAAAAAAAGAAACGAAAAAAAGAGGAGAAAATAAAAGAAAAGAATAAGTGTCAAAAATCAAAAGAAAAAAAATAATAATGCAGTAATACAAAATAAATTAATAAAGTCAAAAAAGTGGCATGGTGTGTTGTAAATTGTGATCAATGTAATTGTTTAAGTTGGGAAAAATTAATTGAGAATGGATGTTTTTGAGTTCATTAAGTGTTTGCTTCTAGTTGGCCGCTATTTTTGTGAACCACCTATTGAACTCGTGTTGGTAACAGCTATTTTTGCGTCACATTTTCAGTTTACTTTGGTACATTGGGTGAGAGATGAGTGTTACATGTTTCTACATTTATGGTTAAGCTCTCTCGCGCTTTCTCTTGTTGATATCCTTTTATATCCCTTCGGTACCCCCGTCCCAGCCGAACGTTACAAGCTTTCAAGTCCTACCCGACTGTGCCCGAATTTAGGTAGCCCCGATTAGTGGAGATAGTTAAGAAATATAAGCCTATGGTCTAGCCCCGACGTCTCATGCGTCTATAATCCAAACCGGGAGTTAGGGTAAATGGGAAATGAACTATCCACTCACACACACTATAAGCGTAGCTAAGTAGAAACTTGTGCCTTTGAGTGTTTATGATCGTCTTTCACTTATAGTTTGATAAATGATGATTTATTGTGTGTGTTCAATGCATAAGTGATGACTCTTTCTGGAATCGCCAATTTGATCGAGGACGACCAAAAGCTAAGTGGGGGTGGTTGATGAGAGTCAATCCTCCTATGCATTTCACACTTAATTCACTTAAATTCATAGCATTTCGGGGCATGATTTTCACCATTTAGATGCTATCTCACGCTACTTTCACCACTCACGTGTCCACATCGCACTTAACCGAAAATCTCATTTTTATCGTTGATATGTGGACCTTTTTGTAGCACACACGGGGTACACGATACCCTAGGAAAATTACGCTTGTATCTCGTGTTGTGTATTTTCAGATGATAGATGATAAAGAGTTGTGTTGATATCAATTCTTTCCTTATTTGGTTATCAACTATAACCACATTTTAATCCGACTCGATGTTCATATGTGTGTGACTTGATAGGCTTCCGAATATGTTGGCCGTAGGCACAAAGTGCAAATTATGAAAATGCCTTTCATACCTAACGATCACGGGATAGCGTCTAGCAACACACCGTGACCCCAAATTATCGGAAGAGTCAAATGCAATGACTACTACCTTTCATGTGAAACAGTTACCGTGTAAATAGAATCCTATCGCTATAATAATATCCATACGTTCGTATATCGAGTGTCAAGCATCAACGACCGTATCATATAATCTGGATATCATGCTCTCTCGAGGTAACTCATTTACTTCCACTTTGCAAAGATTCACGAGAGCTAGACATTACTTATAAGAAGGCCCTTTCGGATATTCACCCCTACTGATAGGGTACGTGATTTCCGGACGACCATATATGTATACTCCGCATGCTTCAGTATCACTCCCAATCACTACCGTATGATCGCCCCATGGCTAGGGGAAACCTCAATAGTGTCAAAGCATGACAATCCACACCGTGATGCCATGTAGACTCCGGTCCTAAGGATAATTACACAACCGACACATAGTGTGACACTTAACAGTGTAAGTGGGTCAGTATAACGTACGCATTCTCTAATACACGTCCATGTACAGTCCAAGCGTCTCTACACTTCGATAGACGAGATTTATCACTGCCCTTAAAGACAGAAGACATCTAATACGTGCTAGCTTGTTTATACTATCAATTCCCTGTTTAATAGTATATCAGCCTAGAGACATTTAAGCATCAAACTTATTAAAATGATTATAGATCTCATCAACATAATCGCCTATCATGGTTTCTCTATCACAGTTTAATATTAAGGACGTTATCATACAAAAATTCATAATTGGTTCTTTAAAAGAACACACACACACACACACACACACACACACACACACACACATATATATATATATATATATATATATATATATATATATGTATATATATATATATGACAACGGAAAAACCATTTAATATATGTATAATCATAAAGAAATAGTAGAAATGATCCAACCTGGTCGGATCCGGTCCAACCCGATTGGATTTAGGACATTATTTCAACACTAAGTGTTAGGTGTAGTGCCCGAAAGACAATTTCTGTAATTGTTTTTGACATGATTTATAATTCATCTTAATGTTTGCATTTATACTTATATTAATACACTGCTGAAAACCCTAAGTATATCGTATGTAATCATATAACTCAGTGTATGGCATACACACGAGGATTGATTTAGTGATGATATGATTAAAACTAGTTAGTCCGTGGTGAATTTAATCAGAGTACGGGTCTCATGATTAATATACCAATAATGCGCCCAGAACACTTAACGGTGTGACCGTCTTATCCGGACCGTCGGTATAGGGTACCTAGTGGGGCATTTATATATGATGTCTATCATATAGGACTGGACCGATTTGATTTGAATTCTCGATATAATTCCGTGATCGAGAAATCTTATCAAATCACAAGATGGTCATATATGGATTTATCTAAATCCTGATGTGATCACAGTCTACTGCTTGGTTCAAAGTAGGGTTTGATGTGTTAGTTAAGGATCACTCGGATACATGTGATCTGAACACATCTCGTTGGCTCTATTCTGGAATGAGTGAGTAGTCTGTGACTTCACATATATGAAATCCATTCCTTCCTGCGGGAAGTAGACAGACATTTCCCTTATTTGTTAATCCTAGAAACTGATCGATGGGCCCAATTCATATTATATTAGTTATGAACTAATTGATCACTAGGGGGTTAATGGTAAATAAGGATAAGATGTTTTGAGAAGGGTTTACGGAGATATCCCGAATCAAAACGAACAGTCTATGGAGGATTTATCCGTATGTAATGATTATATCAATGGACGCTTTTACTCAATGATTAGAGTGTAAGTATATATCTATAATCGATAGAGTTCAGTTTCGGGTTTATGGTGGCGTAATCCCGGAATTAATAGATTGAATAAGAATTGTTCTGTTCGATGAATAATTTAATTTAATTTATTGTAGTTACTGGTTATAGGTCCATGGTCCCCGATGTGGCTCCTAACATGCATATGTTTCTTGACGTTGGGCCTCAATGATAATTGAGTAGTTGGACTATTTAATTGATGTGCGAATAATTATTTAATGGGCTAAATAATTAAATACATGGAAAAGACATTTTTCGTGGACTCGGCCCATTATGTGAAATTTTGTGTGCTAGCCTTTTTTGACTAGGGCATGACGTGTTCTACATGTTGTGATTAGAGAGAAATTAGTTTTCTTGGATAATTACATGTCATGTGATTAATTGTTTATTTGTTAAATAATTAATCGGGATATATTAGATATTATCTATTATATATATCTAAATTAGTTTTAGAATATATTAGATTTATCTTATATTTAATAAATGATTATTATGATTGATTATTTAATTAATTATTAAATCTTTGGAGGACAAGGATTTCTCTCATATATAAAGAGAGTTCTCCTAAGCCTTTTATAAGACATAATACACGCATATGCACACAAAATAAGTTTGGAATTTTTGGCCAAGCTTAGGGTTTTGAGTTGGGAAAATCTTCGGGATTTTCCGGGTAGCATATCAAGGAGGTCAAGCATCAAGGATTAACATCCACCGGTTGTTGCTTGGAGATACACATCGGAAGACTGTGGCATCTCAACTATTTGGATCTCGGCTTCTGAGTCTTTGGATCTAATCTTTTGATTGGTAAGTACATCTAACCTTCTTGTACTTTAGATCTATTTATTTTATATGCTTTAATTTACATTGATCGTGATCCTTGTTATTCCGCTGCGTAATCGGGCGGATCTAGATCCGTCCGGCGATATTACATCCAACAAGTGGTATCAGAGCTCCGATCTATAAATTAAAGTATATAATTGATAGATCTAGGAGTGGATTTGCATGTTTATATTGCATTGTTTTTCGTTTTTTTTTAAATTCGAAAATCATAATGATGAATGCTTTGATATGTTGTGGTTGAAGAGATGGATTGGGGTTGGTACTATTTACCCGTTAGATCTATTGTAAACTCATATAAATTCGTTTATATGAGTATAGGAAATTTTGTAATTTTAGTTTCCTAGAAGTAGATCTGTTTTGTCTCTGTTTGTTTTTTATTTATTCCCGGAGATTGATCCGTTGAAACGACAATCCCTCCGGTCAGAAAGAAGAATAAAATCTGTCGATTAAGCCCACAAAATTTGGTGTCGATCGGAGTCCGTCTCGATATCAGATCGCTGCAATAAAGTTACTTCTGTAACAGAAAATCACAGCAGCCGTAAAAACCCTAGCTGTGAATTCGTCGAAATTCTGGAAGAGTTTGGAACGTTGAAACATAGATCCGACCGTTCAGATTGATTAACATCGAGTTATGAACAAGTCCTAAAAATTTCAGGTTGATCGGGTTTTGTCTCGATTCCCGATCGACTCCGGGAAGACACTGCTGTGCCGTAGTAATAAACAGATGCAGCAGTTGGATCGGCAGCTTGCTGGGATCAATTGGGCCTTCAAAACTCGGATCCAACCGTCCAGATTGAAGTAGGAGGAGTGAAGAACAGGTCCATAAAGTTTCGTTACGATCAAAGTTCTTTTGGATGTCCGATCGTCGATAAAACACAGCAGCAGCAGATTAGAAAATAGTAAACCCTAGTTAGGGTTTGTTTAATTTTTTTTAAATAGGTTAGATACGGGGGTACCAACGATCCATCTCGGTGTTTATTTTCCGTAATTGCGTGTATGATCGTATTTATGTGTATAACCGGAAAATTGCCATGACATGCATCATATCATGAATTCCACTCCATATGCATACATGTAGCTATTTAATTTTGGATAATTAATTAGGCATGTATTCAACTCGATTAATTAGTTTAATTTTTTAATTAATTGTTGTGGGAATTAATTAATTAGAAACTAATTAAAGAACCGAGGAACCGGGTTTTGTCAATCGTTAAGTTTTCGGTGATGGATTCTCGGTGAACCCCACCTTAAACCGGAACGAGATTGCGGGTTTGTTCCGTAGTGTCTGTGGGAAAGTTTGACAAATTAAAGAAATTGGAAAATCATGATACATGAGTTCGGAAATGGTCTAACCATGGATGGGTAAGTTCAACTGAGCTACGTCTCGATCGACTCACCCTCCACATGTGACGTTTGCACGGGGGTTTGACAAGACTTAGCATATCCGACAAGCCTTTACGGCTAAACGGGGCTTCTCTTAGCCGGATCCGACCGACAGTCACAAATGTTCCAACGAATAAGACGGGTAGGCTTGCCTACATTACCGACACCATTCGGGTACATGATTTGTTGTTTCTTAAAATATTGTCAAGTCCAAAACCGTGATCAGTAAACTCACAACTTTTTCAAAATATTGAGTGGGAGCGGGTGATCGGGGTCAATCAGGTTATAAAATACTTGACCACCATAAACCAATACTAGCAAGAGGACTAGGCCCATCGTAGTATAGCTATAGTGAATCAAGGTCGATCCCACAGGGAACCAATTGTGGATCATCTCATATATAAACAATTAATTATACATGTCAAGGACATAGGGGGGGTTTACCACCAAAATAAAACAGAAAGGTAAAGACACGACTCGACACAACGTAATTAACCTCCCCAATTATAGTCTTTATCGTTTGGACCTAGATAATTTATATAATAAACTGAACTTATTAACTGTCAATCCGTTTGTATCTATCTTAGATTGGCTACGGGAGTCATCCTCTTTAACTTGACTTAGCACCGGTTAGGTTGCTAGATCAACCGTGCTACATTACGTGACTTCACCTTTTGGGTATCCATCTCATATAACTTGCACGCTTACGACACTAAGGATGCCGATATTAACCGTACACCTCGTCTAGGCAACATTCCTATGGTTAGGCGTACTTCCTAAACAATCGCATCAGTCTCTGTCCTATTAACAATTACCTGAGCGGTCTCATGTTAATCTACGATTTACGTATAACTAGGTGAGCTCAATTCCCAAATACAAAACCTACCTAGATCTCGCTGAAAGTCCCGGAAGATCATTCATAAGCCAACCTAGGAGCCCTATATTGGTATTTCCTAATCATACACTAATTAAAACAGACGAGCAACGTAGCCGTAGCCATACCTACTGAGATAACAGATTCAATTAAGCTAACCTAATCATAAAGACGTGACTGATTAACGGATAAAACAGGTTTGACAGCTCTCGGTCGACCGAATGGATGCTCTCGGTCGACCGAGTGCTTACCTCCCCAGATTTACATCCCCGAATATATTTCCCAGCGTTTCATCATACACAACGGATTAAACAGTAATTCGTAAAGCATTCATATAAACTAACTTAGATACACATTAATTAAACAATACAGATTCATGAATAGAAACTAAGTGTATGAGGTAGGTTATGGGATCCTCATAGACAAGGCTTCGCCACATCCCTAACGTCATAGCTTAGATCTACATCATCTAGCTATGAATTAACTAACTCAAACCATAAAGCATAATTGGGAGGAATTAATTACTTAAAAGAAAAGAAACAGAAAATAAAGGCTTACATAATTTGCAGCCCTTAAACTCTGGAAACCTTCAAATTATTCTACATTGCTACAAGATATGAAGAGTATTCTAAGAATGAATGAATTATTGAATGAATGGATTCTTTACAATTTCTCGAAGCTGCTGCTTATATAGGAGGTTTTGCCGACTTAGGGAGGTTCTAGAAGATAGACTCGATAAAACCCTAAAAGCGCCCCAAACCGAGCCTCGGTCGACCGAGTGTGATGGCTCGGTCGACCGAACCTAAAAGTTGCCCATTCTACACGTTTTTTCATCCGTCTTGCTCCCCACTGCACGCTTGCATGTTGATCCGATTAATCTCTCATTTAATGCTCCGATTTCCTTCCTTCATTATCTTGAGATCATTGATTGAACAATATTAATCCTTCCGATTTGTCGTGATCTACAAAATCAGCATTTATCGCACAATAAATCGGCTTTTAATAATGAAAACGGATAAATACCAAATATCATATTAATAATCACTTAACATTAAATAATAAATATAAACATGTGATTTAATATGAAATATATATTATTAATCTCGATTTAAGGTCAACGTTGATGACTTTTACGTGTATAATTTGACCGTCATCAGCGGGGAAGGCGACAACCGACCCCACGACCTCTACTGTAGATGCAAGCAAGTGAGAGAATGGTGACGCCTCATGCCGCTTTGATTTCGGCCCCCTTCGGATGGTGTTCACCGCTATCGAAATTCAAGGCTTGGTCTCCGAAAGGATATGATCTTGAGGACTCGCCGGGTCACTGACCTGCCCTACGTAGGCATACTCGGGGCGTACTTAAAGGTCTGATATAGTAGGTCACACTGATCAGGATATTTTAGGAAATATCTTGGCTGAAAAAGTAAGGTAATCGACGATTAAAGTATGGGATGTACGATTCCCATGAGATGTTTGATTCTCAAAGTTTAATCATCGAGAGAGATTGTCTCAGTTTAACCGTCATCGTGCTGATACCGACCCCCTAGGCGGCGGTACGATGTGAGGTTAAATCCTTAGAATGGTAGGAGAGACTTTTACAGTTTATAATTCCTAAATTTTATCTAGTCGTGTATGTATGAATTTTTTCTGTCAATTTTGTTTACAACTATCATCTCTAGGCTACTAAGCTGGTAGTGTAATGACTTCGTTAAAAGTGGAAAGTAACAAGAATGTTGAACTCATCGAAAAATGCAATTAAATTTCGGAAGAGATATTCCTCTTGAGCCTTTAAATCTTAAGTGACATAGTATAGGTATGTTACTACTGTCACTTATGTTGAACGAGAGACGCACTTAGTTCAAAGATGATGTAGGACTATATAAAATTCTATTAGTGAATTTTAATTGTGTGAGTAATCACACAAGAAATTTCTAATTGAAAATTTGGAAAATCATAAATAAAGTGTTGCTAGTTAGACGGTATTTGGAACCGATAAACTAGTGGGAGCTTTATTCTTATGATTTGTTGTTTTTCTGAATCATTAGAAATGTGTAAGAGATCGCACAA
This sequence comes from Gentiana straminea, assembly GCA_036785695.1. Taxonomy (NCBI): domain Eukaryota; kingdom Viridiplantae; phylum Streptophyta; class Magnoliopsida; order Gentianales; family Gentianaceae; genus Gentiana; species Gentiana straminea. The sequence goes on from JAVUPR010000342.1 coordinate 769,399, forward strand.
GAGTTTTTCCATTCCTGGAAAAACATGAACAAAGCATTACTAGTTAGACGGTATTTGGAACCGATAAACTAATGGGAGCTTAGTTCTGGTGATTTTCTAATCTCTGAAAAATCATAAATAAAGTATTGCTAGTTAGACGGTATTTGGAACCGATAAACTAGTGGGAGCTTTAACCTTATGATTTGTTGATTTATTAGAAAATTCAAATAGTCCAAATGAGTAACACTATCAGTAGACATCCCACAGTTCACGAGTAGTGTCTACTCAAATGAACTTCTAGTTCAAGACTGTTTCCAAATAAGGAAAGTCAAGAATGGGAAAAAATGTCTATACGTGTTAGTCATCTAAACTAAGTAGTTTTAAGGCTAAACCGGAATATTAATAAATAGAAAATCAGTGGATAAGGAAAGTGATTTCGGATCACTGATCAATGCATCCTTAACGATTTCCTCGAAAGCTAAGTTATTTGGAAGAACAAGGTAGCTATGCATTAAACGATAAATAGAGTAGACAACGGGTAGTTATTTCAGCTACAATAGTGGGAGTGATATAAGGAAATGAATTTTGGATTCAATCCTTGAATATCACAGAAAATTTATTTTCCGTTTTCAGATTTGTTGGAACGAATGGATTCACTTTCAATTCGATAATTTGTTTGTCTTATAGAAAGTGAATATGACATTTGTAGCACGAATCCAAGACTCGGACTTTTGTTTGATAAAGTCGAACCACTAAGAAATCTTTGAAAAAGTATATGTAACACATCTTAAACTATTAAATGCAAAAGGTTTCCGTATTTAGATAAACACTTCTTCATACTCTATTAATTAGTGCATATTTCCTAAAGACAAGATGCGAAGAGGCGGCTTAGGGTGATTCCTATCTCCCAGTCAAGGAACACTGTCTCAAAAGGAACAATGACTAAGCTTCCTTTCAATCGGAAAATGGTAATAGATTTAAAGAAGTAACATAGCTTGTTCATAATGACCTTCGGGGTCTTGTGAAAGATACAAGTTAGAAGGAGATTCTGAGTAGTGACATCTCGTCAGACAACTACTCGAAACACCAGTAAGATTATCTAAAATATTTGGAGGTATCTCTGATTTCACCAGAGATAGAGTATTCCATGCTCGGTAATTGGCCATAGCATAGTCTTGGGACTGATGATCGGTCTGCCTTCCAGTGGAATTTATCCACTGAGGGATAACACCATGAATTTGCCTCATATAGTTATTAATGTGCTATAATACACTGCTTAAATCATTTAAGATATTGGTTGCGAAATAAGGGTTTACACTATCATGTAAAACCGATAAGTCTACCTAGAAGATGCTTACAAATTTATGGATAAGGAGTGAATTCGGTTTCACCCTACTTCCGTCAATATAGCATTTAGCACTTAGTGCTTGAAGGTAGGACTGGAAATTTTGCGTACACGTTCAGATGATGACTATTCGTGCAATATCTTATACATTGAGTAAAGGTTGGTTATAAGATTCTTATGATCAGAAAGTGACGGTTATACTGTCAAAACCCCTTCTGAAAGGGTCTATGGATAACAACCTTGGACTTTGGAGTACGGTTACTCAAGGTAGTTACTAACTGATTTGTTCAGACCACGTCCAACATCGGATGTTGGTGATAACACTAATAATTACTATTGTACTAGATCAGAATATCGATCCACCTAGAACGCAGTGGGAGTATGGTTTAACCATTACCTTTTGCGGTTTTCTGCAGAATTTGAAGTTTACAGAGGTGATTGATAACCTATGGTTCCTTGTGGGCTGTATAGGATTCTGATCATAGAGGTTGGTTTAAAAACCCAGTGAATGAAGTTTTGGTACTCCAGTTATGTTCACACTCTAGTAGCACCACCTGAGTGTCTCAGGCCCAGTGGGAGTAATTGGATCTACGTGATAAGAGACGAATGAATAGAAAGTTTTAACTTTCAGTACAAAGTTGAGTGGTCTAAGGGGTGATTCCCTAACAAGTAGAGAGTTAACCAGACCGTGAACTCTCTCACCACTCGGTCTTGTTTGATTTCGTTAGAAAGCAGAAAATAGGGGTGATTCCCTGGGACTTTCTTGCCGAACAAACGGAATCTGAATTCATTCGGAACAGAAGGGTTTTAGCTAAGAACAAATGGCATATTTATTAGAAAGCAGAAAATAGGGGTGATTCCCTAAGACTTTTTTGCTGAACAATCGGAATCTGAATTTATTCGTAACCAAGGCTTATATCATTTGTGGATTAAAGCAAACCTCTAGGTCATTTAAAAGTCACATATTTCAAGTATGTGGACTTGACAAGGATATTGATAAGTCTTTCTTAGACTGGATGTCAATAATGGTAAAGTAGTATATACATTAGTGTTCATGAATGGTAACACTGAAACAGTTGGAAACAACATGGGTGTGTTAACTGAAGTCGGAAATTGACATGCCAAGATTCTCTTTATGAAAGAATCGGACTATATTCTAAAGGATTTGATTCGGTCAAATTCCCGAGAATAAGTGACTGGCAATCCCATCTATCCTAATGGTTAAGATGATTTTGCATATCGGTATGCAACATTCAACGAAGTAGTCCTACCCTACCTCTCACGGAATACTTCTCTAAACCTGAGGATAAATAGAAAATAGGATAGAGACTCTCTTTTTGATAAGAGGAAGTCAGGTAATTACAAGTTAATCGAATCTTAGATTCGAGTATTAAATAGAAATTTTAGTACGTCCTCAAGTATATTGGGAGAGTACCACCTGATTGGATGGACCGGCGACGTTTCGATCCTAAAGATCGCCTCGAGCTGACAACCTAATGGATCAGTATACTAAGTTGCGTGGCATTTAGATGGTGCATACTCACCGAGTCACTAACCGACCCTGCGGCGGCACACTCGGAGTGTATTTTGACATCTAAATGGTTTGATGAATTTAGCGGGTACAGAATTGAGGGATATATCTCATTTACTTTTAGAGCAAGTGGGAGAATGTTGTGTATAAGGGGTATGCTCTAAACAATTAATCACTTGCATTTCGTGCAAGTGGGAGATTGTTAGGTGTAGTGCCCGAAAGACAATTTCTGTAATTGTTTTTGACAGGATTTATAATTCATCTTAATGTTTGCATTTATGCTTATATTAATACACTGCTGAAAACCCTAAGTATATCGGTATGTAATCATATAACTCAGTGTATGGCATACACACGAGGATTGAGTTAGTGATGATATGCTTAAAACTAGTTAGTCCGTGGTGAATTTAATCAGAGTATGGGTCTCATGATTAATATACCAAAAATGCGCCCAGAACACAACGGTGTGACCATCTTATCCGGACCGTCGGTATAGGGTACGTGGGGCATTTATATTTGATGTCTATCATATAGGACTGGACCAATTTGATTTGAATTCTCGATATAATTCCGTGATCGAGAAATCTTATCGAATCACAAGATGATCATATATGGATTAATCTCAATCCTGATGTGATCATAGTTTACTGCTTGGTTCAAAGTAGGGTTTGATGTGTTAGTTAAGGATCACTCGGATACATGTGATTTGAACACTTCTCGTTGGCTCTATTCTGGAATGAGTGAGTAGTCTGTGACTTCACACATATGGAATCCATTCCTTCCTGCGGGAAGTAGACAGACAGTTTCTTTATTTGTTAATCCTAAACCGATCGATGGGCCCAGATTCATATTATATTAGTTATGAACTAATTGATCACTAGGGGGTTAATGGTAAATAATGATAAGATGTTTTGAGAAGGGTTTACGGAGATATCCCGAATCAAAACGAACAGTCTATGGAGGATTTATCCGTATGTAATGATTATATCAATGGACGCTTTTACTCAATGATATTTTCTACGAAAATATCTCGCTTCGGTGGTTTTTTTGGTGTATTTCAGGTTTAATATGATGGAGACATGATTTTAGATGTTTGAGGTTGGAGTCATTTGGAGCTATTTAGACAAAGCGGAAGTGAAGCGTTCGAGTCGGAATAGAAAACAATGCTGAAAAGCTAAAAGCTGGAACGGCAGGATCCTACCATTAGGCAGCGAGCTGGGCAGAAACGAATCGAGCTAGCTGTGAATTTATGGCTCATTGCAGCATTATCAAACACTCCTTTTTTTTTTTTTTTACATATTTGACTTTATGGATGGACCCTATTTTATTATTTTATTAGTTTTTTATTAGGATTATTCAAATTATTTAATTATTATAAAATCCCCATTTTAAAAAGAAGAAAGGTGCGCAGCATTAAAAAAGAAAAGGGGAACACATTTTTCTTTTCCAGGGTTGTGCGACTTTGGTACTTATTTTTTTAGCAACAGCTTGTGCGACTTTGGTACTTATTTTTTTTCCTAGGGTTTATTTCTTCAACAACTACACTCTTCTCAATTTTTTTCGATTCAATAAGGTATTTTGATTATTTCTTATGTGTATTATTATGATCATGTGTAGCTAAATTTCCTTTCTCCGGTTAAAGCATTGTGAATCCCTAAATCTAACAATTGTGAGATCAAATTGATATTTCTCCTCGTTTAATTTTTGGTATCGTTTAATTCTCTATTTTAATCGAATTAGAATTAAAAGATCAACCTAATTTCCACTGCAGGGTTTTTAGGTTAATTATCTAGTTCATCGCAATAATTTACACCAAGACGGTTGTTTAGGTGAAATTAAAAGTGGTAAACAATAAATTTCTGCCGGATCGCATCCCGTAGGAATCACTGTTGTGAGAATTAAGTGTTCTATGGTTAAAATTAGACTGGTTGGCTTAATACCTAGAAAATTGGGTTTTTCTGCTAGTTAATGCTATCGGTTCACCAACTTCTAGCGGTCGTTAGGAGTGTGATTCCGGTTAAGGAATAATTAGTGGCGGTTGTCCTAGTTATCGGTTGTAGGAAAAACTGGCTAATTCGCGGTTGCGGTTAGCTATAACCAATTTATCAAGCATCAAATGAGTCATTTCTGCATCAATGATCAATTGTGTTGATTTAGGGAGGAAACATTGGCTTTAGCTGGATTCGTCTCAACTTGATTTTTCCTTACTTATTTGCTTTATTCTGTTTTTAATTTTTCCGCCAGTATTTCATTCTGCATACTTGTGAATTTATACTTAATTTTAAAGTCATCCTACACAACTTGTTTTTATCACTATTCTGAAAAGAAATATTCAACTGTTCCTCGTGGGATCAACTCCTTCTCGCCCTATACTAGTTGTAAGGTGAAGGGAAATAATTTTGGTGGGTTAACGACACACCAGTAAGTATATATCTATAATCGATAGAGTTCAGTTTCGGGTTTATATTGGCGTAATCCCGGAATTAATAGATTGAATAAGAATTGTTATGTTCGATGAATAATTTTATTTAATTTATTGTTGCTATTGATTATAGGTCCATAGTCCCCGATGTGCCTCCTAACATGCATATGTTTCTTGACGTTGGGTCTCAATGATAATTAAGTAGTTGGATGAAGATGTCTAAATCCTCACGGGTGTCCTTGCGGTGTTTGGATGGTGGATATCTGGCTGTGTTTAAGGTGTAGTGTAGCTTCGGTGGGCGGTGGTGTGGAGAGAACTAAAATGGAGAGAGCTTTTGCTTGCAAATATAGTGTGTATTTCATATATCTTTTGTTTACAATGACCACCCCTTTTATAGAGGTGGATTACTTAGGGAATAAGCAACCTCTTAGATATTTTACTAATAGTTAGGTCTTACTTAGATACTAAGCAAGACGAAATATCTAAGTTACAAGTGGGGAAAAGATGCGGATCAATCGGCGGCCATCTCTCCGAGGTCACAAGGAACAAACCCTCTTTGGCCTCGCCCCCCCCTTGACACACTGAAGGAGATTCACGGGATGCGCTACTTGCACGGGACCGCAAGTGTTGTGGTCGCGGCGAGGTGAGACACGGTGGCCGCCCCTTTTGCGATCTCTCTTGTCATTCCGGAGGGTTGGCCACGGTGGGCGATTCCTCTTGTTGAGGTGGTGGAATTATTTATACCCATCAATGGCCCCCTACTCCGTGCTTTAATGACATTCCCTGGGGATATGAAGGATGGAGTAATTATCGGGCCGTGCTTTCAAAGCAAGCGACCTCAAAGCAACTCGGGTACGTTTTGCGACCTTGTCGCCTGATGCGACTTGTTCTCTAAGGGCCGCGCTTTCAAAGCAAGCGACCTCAAGGTAACTTCGGGCTGTTTTGCGACCTCGTCGTCGATGCGACTTGTTCTCTAAGGGCCGTGCTTTCAAAGCAAGCGACCTCAAGGTAACTCGGGTCTGTTTTGCGACCTTGTCGCTGATGCGACTTGTTCTCTAAGGGCCGTGCTTTCAAAGCAAGCGACCTCAAGGTAACTTCGGGCTGTTTTGCGACCTCGTCGTCCGATGCGACTTGTTCTCTAAGGGCCGTGCTTTCAAAGCAAGCGACCTCAAGGTAACTCGGGTCCTGTTTTGCGACCTTGTCGCTGATGCGACTTGTTCTCTAAGGGCCGTGCTTTCAAAGCAAGCGACCTCAAGGTAACTTCGGGCTGTTTTGCGACCTCGTCGTCGATGCGACTTGTTCTCTAAGGGCCGTGCTTTCAAAGCAAGCGACCTCAAGGTAACTCGGGTCTGTTTTGCGACCTTGTCGCTGATGCGACTTGTTCTCTAAGGGCCGTGCTTTCAAAGCAAGCGACCTCAAGGTAACTTCGGGCCTGTTTTTGCGACCTCGTCGTCTGATGCGACTTGTTCTCTAAGGGCCGTGCTTTCAAAGCAAGCGACCTCAAGGTAACTCTGGGTCTGTTTTTGCGGGGCGAGGCCATCAATCGCGGCTGACGTCAGCCCTCCAGGTCTTTTCCTGCGGAGTGATGCGGCCGTTTCAGCAACTGCCTGGGTAGTTGTACGTGGGTATTGATGGGACGCCTTTTCGTATTTCAAAGGCGACAAGCGCCGCCTAATCGAACCGTTGGATGAAGCGTTCCCAACCGTTCGATCGTGGCCCCCTTGCCTATATAAAGCTTTCGCTTCTCACCCTTCACACTTTTAGTGTTCCTTATTTTCTCCGTTGTTTGTTGTTCTTAGAATTCTCAAGTTTCTGGCAGAGCTTTGAAGGTTCGGCGGCGTTCCTGCGGTGGTTCTAGGATTTCACGGTGGTTCTTTTGAAGATTCCGGCCACCTCTTTGAGTGTTTCCCAGTTTTCAAGCGGTTTTCCAATCTTTCTCAGCAAATCAGGTAAGAAATCCTTCTTGTTAACTCGTTTATTCATCCATCCCTGCCTTGTTTTTCCATACACATTAATTTTGTCATTCTTTTTGCAACGGAAATGCAACATTGCCTTGTTTTTGATTAAAAACGGGGATTTTTCCTGGGGAGAGACTATAGCTTTCCTGGAAAATTGGGGTTTCTCCCGCTCCCCTGCCATCCTCTAGTTTTATTTGCGATCTCTTGTAAAAACGGAGGAGGCGGTATTGAAGTGGGTGCGATCACCTTCCTGGGTTAATTTATTATTATACCAGGTCTGAAAGCTCCACCTTTTTCCTCCCTTGTTTTTGCAGGATGTCGGGGAATGACTATTCTGGCGACGACTCTACGGAAAGGGAGATTTACGATTATGCTGAGGACGACCCCGTACTATCTGCTGCCTCTGTCGGCGATCTGTTGGACGAGGTTGAAGTGGAAAGTAGTCGCGCAGATATTGGCGAGATTACTGGCGATGAGGTCGCTCATATGGATGTCGACCCTTTTGAGTTGGAGGCCTTCATCTACGCCGAAATCCGCCGCGCCGAGTGAGCCTTAAGGAGAAGGCGCGGGCTCAAAAGTCTCCAACAGCTCGTGGGGCTGAAGAAATCGCTTTCCCGATCGAAGGACAAACTGCGGTCCCGAGTACTAGCGGCGCTCCCGACCATGACGAGGCTTATGTTCAGGACGCCGCAGTTCATGAATTAATGGGGTCCAGTGAGGACGAAAATGCGGAGTTGCCCCGGAAAGATATCTGGATGACTGCGAAGAAGCGAGAAGAAAAAGAAAATTGCGAGCCAAACCATGACGAGTTGGTGAGGCCGGCGCGGGCGATGCCCGGCGAGAAGAGCTCTCGTCCTAACAATCCCGAAGCTATGCGAGAGTTTGCGATCGTGGCGGCGTATGAGAAGGACGTTGATAAGAAATGGTCCCGGCGTGCAAGAGCAACGATCTCAACGGGACCATTAATCGTATATTCGGAATCGACACCGGCGTGTATCGGTTTTCTTTTTTCGATTATGGGAAGGAGTCCGATAAATTTAAACCCGGGGACCATAAGGATTATGTAGGCGCGCGTCGCTCCGAGGATACCCTTATTCTCCATTTCCATCATTTGTGTGCGGGTACGAGGCCGCCTTTCGATCCTTTCTTTGTGAAGATGCGCAAGGAGATGGAGGCGCTTCCCTCCGATTTTGCCGTCGGGGCTATTATCCGGTCGATGGCCTTCATCGTTATGTGTCGGATTACGAAGATCGAGCCGACGTTGACTTTATTGGGGCAATTTTATTCCTTCGTGGGACGTCTACTCCGGACAAATCTCTGCGAGGTCGCGGACTCCTCGCCTACTATTCTCGCTTCCCGATAAGTTTCACAAATGGGGGCGGCGGGTCCGAAAGTTGAGTCGAAGGTAGGTGGCCTTTTCCTAGGGCGGGGAGTTCGTGGAGGCAAATCCACGCTTATACTCTTTGACCCCCCCGTGAGTGAGCGGCGCTACGTAAAGGGGCGATGACGTTGATTCGGTCGGACGGGGCGGCGCCATCTCGGAGAAATGTTTCTGGGTTGATCTTCGATCCGGCCGAGCCTTTTGCATGTATGGCGGGCTAGTGGGCGAGAGGAATCTTTGCGCCCTTGGTACGAATGGGTCCGAGAGGCTGCGATCCGGTTGGATTGGGGATTGTCATATCAACAAATGTTTCCCCTCCGAGTGTCCGGAATGTGGGGGCGATCCTATACTTAGGCCGCTTTGTAACTTTCTTTGTCCACTTGTCTTTATTCGTAAATGCTCATTTTGTTTTTACGGGTTCTAAACCGCTCTCTTTTTGTAGGTATGGATCCAAATGCTCGCGGGGCTCGGCGAAACAAGCTTAATGCGGAGCGGATAAGGCGGCCGGTGCTCGACGGGAGGCTTTGAAGAAAGCTCTAGGGATGGTGCCCCGAACGCGTAGACGCCTCGATTGTCGAAGAGACACATAATCCGGAAAGCTGCGACCTCTTCGCTCTTGTTGCGACTTCCTCTCGCCGTTGTTGCGGGCCCGAGTCGGGCGTGGTGCCTCAAAAAAGACCCATCCCCCTACTAAAGAGTCGCACGGCACGAAGCGACCTCAACCGAGAGAAGGCGAAGGATGATCGCCAACCCAAACGGTCCGCTCCCGGCCCGGCGCATCTTGAAGAGGTTGAAACTCCCGCGGAGAAGAGCGCACCCTGCGAGACGGCGCCACAAAGGACTTTGCCCCGAGGTTACTGCGGGAAAGAGGCCCTATGGTTGGATCCGAGCTTTACCCGGGATCTTGACCTATCCAAAGCTCGCCGGGTTGGTGAAGCAATTGCGATGTGATTCCTCTTGGGCCGATCCCTCTCGGTTACCCCGATCATGTTCAAGTGGAGATTGGCCGGGGCATATTAGCCCGCTTTGCGGCTCAAGACGACTCTCCGCCTCAAGATGAGATTCTTTGAAATCGGGGATTTGAGCGGCCGGTTTGGTATTGCGGCTTCTCGGTAAGACCGGTAAGACCAGGTTTTTTTTTTTTTTTTTTTTTTTTTTTTTTTTTTTTTTGGCTTAATCATCCCCTCGTTTTCCACGGCTCGGTGCTCGTTTAAACGGGGTACTTGAGGCCGCCGAGAGGCGCGATGCGAGAGGTGAAGAAGGTGACGGCGCGGTGGGAGCGACCGATAAGGCGAGGGTTACCGCCGAAAAGAAAGCTAAACATGCGGCCGGCGAGATGGAGAAGATGAAGGCAATCATGGAGGAGCACTCTAGATTGGATGCGAGGTCAACGAGAAAGTTGCATCTCGGCAAAGGATTATGCGGGGGCGCGAGGAGGAGATCGCCGTGTTGAGGGTTAAGCTTGCCGAGGCGGAGACGGCGCCAAAGAGGCTGCCGAGAAAGCCATGGAGGAAGGCTGCGAAGAAAACGGCCGAGGCCGTCGAGGAGGCCAAGTGCGGGGCCGTTGTCGCCTACAAGAATTCGGATGACTTCTTCGACCTTATAGAGAATAGCTTTGACCGGGGCGTTAGTCACCTAGCTCGCCGTATCCGGGCCGATCGAGGCGGGGGGCACATCACTCTGGAGGATATGGTGCGGTGGGTGAACACGCATCAAGGTCATCCCAATTTAGTGGCCTTTCACCCGGAAATCCCCCATGCAAACGAGCTCATTACCTCGATTCGGGACCGAACGACTTAAACGTGGCGAGCTGTTTGGGATCCTGCTCCTGTCAATCCTGTGAATTTTGAGACGTTGAAGAAGCCGCCGCCCTCTGAGCAAGGCGACGAGTTTATCAGCACCCCGCCTACTCCGCATGCTCTCTAGATTTCTTGGACTTTTCTGTGGGCTCTTCGAAAATTTGATTTGTAACTTTGACTATTTACTTTGTGATTTGGTGAATCTTGATTTGAAATAGCTTGACAATTTATCTTACGCATTTTTTTCAATTTATACTTGACTTTTCTTGTCGCCGATTCGATCCGGCGGCCTTTCGCGAGGGCCGTGACGGGTTATTTTATTTTTCGTGCTTTCTTGATTCGTGCGAGGTCGCTTAATAATTTGGCGACGTCGATCTGTCATAAAACGTCGTCGTCTTGTTCTAACCATAGTCGCTAAGCGACGCTAATTTTTCAAAGTTTCAGCGGCCTCATTGAGAGCGGTGCTTTTGTCAGAAGATAGAGCCTGTTAAAGCGACCTTTGACCGTGTCATTAACGCGAGTTATGACCCCTAATGACTAGGTGTCGATTGTAAGCCGTAGCCATAAATTTCGGTCTCTTTATGGTCCGGCGCTCTGTTGCCTCGGTCTTCGGGTCAGTTTGCATATCTGGCCCTAGGATCCGGTTAATCCCAACCGTTGATTATACCCCTTCTCTGGTATAAAAAGGGGGTTATTTTGGAACTCACTTTACCTCTTGCCTCATACCGAATTTTGCTCTCTTCCCTCAATCGTTCATTATCCTCCTCCCTGTTTATCCTCCAAACTCCATGTCCCATCCAGGGGAAAGCGACGAGTTCGGATATTCAAAGCTCATCCCATCCGGGATGTTTCCCTTTTTTCACCACCGCTTCCCCCGTAGCCAAGGATTATTTACGGGATTTTTTTGAGTGGCGTGATATTATGAGGGAGAGGGGCTTACATGAACAACGAATAGAAGACGGCTCCATCTTTGCGCGTTCGGCTTTCGGGTGGTGGGAGTTTATTCTTGAGCCTCGGGAGCGGTTAATGTTACCATGATACGGGAATTTTACTCCGTGTTGTCGATGTAGCCTCCGGCGGGGCAAAGGTGGCGGCATTTCTCTCCGGGGTGTTCCCGTTATCTTTACTCCGGAGAGAATTAACCAAGCTTTTAACATACCCGCCATAAATCCCTCCTCCCGTTATGAGATCGCACGGGACCTTGCGGATGAGGAAAATAGGCGATTCGTACGGGTATTGCAATGTGCGAGATGTTCCCCGAGAATCAGCGGGTTTGGTCTTTGGGAGTGACTGCGTCCGACCTCTCTCGCAGCGACCGTGAGTGGAAGAAGTTTATAAATTCCCGCGCTCTTATCACGCCGATCGATGTTGTTAGTGAGAGCGAAGCGCTCCTTCGCATGCCATTCGCGACCATCGAGTGGATATAGGCGGGAGTGTTGATCCATCGCGAGGCTCTAAGATATGCGTGCTTGGCGGTTCAAGGTCGCCGTGGTGCGGTCGCCGCATGCCTTTCGCATCGGCGATATCCGAATTATGCAGTGGCGCCAGGGTCCCCTTCCATACACTCGACCGATATGTTTGAAAAAACTTATTCGGTGGAGCCCTTTGCAGGCATGATGCCGTTTTTGGACCTCCACACATGTGATCGGAGGAAGATAACCATCCTGCAGTTGATGGAAGTTTGTCCAGGCTTGATCGATATGTTTGAAAAAACTTCTCATCGTCATTTTTTTTTTTTTTTTTTTTTTTTTTTGTGATGACGACGAAAAAGACAAGAATGTAAATACAATTTGGAAGAACAGCTTTATTTGAATTGGCTCGTTACATATAGTATTTTTTCGTTATTGTACGCATGCCATGGCCTATTGTACTCGCGGCCCTCCTTGTCACTTAGCATGTACGTCCCCTTTTTGATAACTCGCGAAATCCGTGGGGCCTTCCCGGTTTTCCGATAGCTTTCCTTTTTGCGCTTCGTGGCCCGTGGCTTGTCTTTTTTGTAGAACATAATCCCCGACGACGGCGAAGTGATGATTGCGAATACGTTTGTCGTGATGACGCTTTGCCGCTTTGTTTATAGTTGACCGACGATTTGTATGCCTGGATGCGCCGCTCCTCTATTAGATCAAGCTCGAGTTTACGCGCCGCCGTGTTATTGACCTCGCATTTGTAGAAAACGACCACGGGACTTGGTAAGGCCATTTCCACGGGTGCCATAGCCTCGGACCCATATGTTAAAGCAAAAGGAGTTTCCCTCATTGTGATTTTTCGCGACGTCCCGAGTGCCCGTAGAGCCGCCGGAAGGTGATCCGGCCGTGGCACCGCCTTCTCACCCAGGCTCTTCTTTAACACACTTAGGACTGTTTGTTGGCATTTTCGGCTTGCCCATTTCCTTGCGGGTAGCACACGGATGATTGCCAATGTTTAACATTGTTCTCTTCCACGAATCTGTCGAATTCGTCTCGATTGAGGTCCGTGATCGGAAACCATCACTCTTGGAACACCAAATCTTGTCCATATTTGATCGAGCAAAAAGTATGTTATGTCCCTGGTATTGGTTTTTACCAAGGCCTTAGCCTCGACCCATTTAGTAAAATAATCCACCGCGACGACAACGTACTCGCAACCTGAGCGACCCTTCTTCAAGGGTCCGATGAGGTCGATTGCCCACATGTCGAAAGGCCAGGCGGCTACCACTATGCTTTGTTCGGACCGAGGGTAGCTCGGGGATATTTGCGAACCTGCGGCAAGTATCACATGCGCGGGTATGAGCCTTGGCGTCTTCATCTAATTTTGGCCAATAATATCCGGCTAGAAGTACCTTTCGTGCTAGTGTTCGATTGGAGAAATGGCCGCCGCACATTCCCTCATGTAGCTCGTTAGGATTCCCGTTACCTCCTCGGGTCGTACGCATCGCGAAGCGGTTTCGAGAATGAATGACGGTAAAGCACGTCGTCCATAATCGTATATCTTGTCGCCCTTCTTGCTAAGGCCCTAGCTTCGCAAGGGTCGCTCGGAAGCTCTCCTAACTCAATATAAGACTTCATGATGTCGACCCAACAAGTGTTCCGGGTTGGAAATCCATGATCTCGCCCTGGGAGATGGCGGGTTCCGATAAGTGTTCGACCATGATCGGGATCGTACGACGCGTCTTCGCCGGTTAATTTGGACAAGTAGTACGCCCTATGATTGTCCTCTCGAGGGATGTTTTTGATTTGACAATATGTGAAGCTGCCTTCGAGCCTTTTGACGAGGTTAATATATCTTTGTAAAATTTCGCAATGAATGCCATATGACCCATTGATTTGATTTACCACCAACTGTGAGTCGCAAAATACTTGTATATTTTCGACTTTCATGGCTTTGGCGAGTTTCAACCCAGCAATGACGGCCTCGTATTCTGCCTGGTTGTTAGAGGCGGTGAAATCAAATCTCAGAGCCTGCTCAATTTCTTCTGATGATCCTGGTTCTAACAGGATTATTCCTGCGCCGCACCCTTTGTGATTAGCGGAGCCATCAACGTAGAGCTGCCAACAGTGACTTGGCCTGATAGGCTCGTCCTCTGCGGTGACCCTATCTTGGTCGCGTTCGGAGCAGAGCTGCTCTTTCACCTCTTCGTTGAAGCTTGTTTTCGCTATGAAATGCGGGAGTGCTTGGGCCTTTACGGACCTTCCGGGGCTCATATCGAATATCGAACTCGTAAGCTCGATGGCCCGTCGGAGCAATCGACCGGATAGGTCCGGCTTGTGAAGGACTGTCTTAGCGATGCATTTGATAATACTACGATGGTGTGCGATGAAAAGTAAGCCCTTAATTTGCGGGCGCTATAACAACACAATAAGCCAACTTTTCTATATTAAAATAACGACTTTCAACGGGGCTTAGAGCTTTGGAAACATAAAAAAGCGGCCTCGCGAGCCTCCTCCTCTTTTACAAGTCGCGGCTACGGCCCTATCTCGAGGCCGCCAAATATAAAAACGAGTGTCCCCGAGCCTCGGGCCGGTTAGCAACGGCGGTCTTGATAAGTATTCCTTGAGGTCTTTAAATGCCCGGGAGCATTCCGCCGTCCAAGAGAAGGTACCGGCCCCTTTCGTAATTTTGAAGAAAGGCGGACTTCTTTCTCGGATTTCGAGACAAACCTTCCCAAAGCCGTGATCCCGCCGTTGAGCCGCCGTACTTCTTTAATATTGGTAGGCTCGCTCATGTTGACCGGGGCCTCGATTTTTTCGGGATTTGCCTCGATCCCCCCTCGACTTACCATAAAGCCCAGGAATTTCCCTGCCTGGACCCCAAAAGTGCATTTCGTAGGGTTTAGTTTCATTGAGTGATTCTTCACGTTTGCAAAGGTTTCGCGAAGGTCCTCCAAGTGATCTTGGCGACTTGATTTCACGACCATGTCATCAATGTAGGCCTCCATGTTCTTGCCTATCTGCGTGCTGAAAACTCGTTTACCATTCTCTCGATAGGTTGAGCTGCGTTCTTTAGGCCAAACGGCATCATCTCATAGTAATATAGCCCGCCGGCGGCCCTGAAGGCCGTTAGCTCCTTATCTTCATCGGCCATTTTGACCTGGTGGTAGCCGGAATAGGCGTCCAGAAAGCTTAAGGTCTCAAAACCCGCGATCCCATCCACCATTTTATCGATTCGAGGGAGCGCGTAGGGGTCCTTTGGGCAAGCTTTGTTTAGATCGGTGAAGTCGACGCACATCCGCCACTTGCCGTTGTGTTTTTTCACCATTACTACATTCGCCGACGGGTGGGATATTGAAGCTCTTTGATTATGCCCGCGCTAAAAGTTTCTCAACCTCAATTTTTATCGCGACCTCCTTTTCGTAGAGAATTGACGCGCCCTTTGTTGTATTGGCACGAAGTTGGGATCGACACTCAAGTTGTGCAAGGCGACCTCCGATTCCACACCTCTCATATCGCTTACCTCCCGTGCGAATGCGTCTAAGTTTGCTTTCAGAAGCTTGATCAGTTCTTCCCTTTCTTCCTCGGTAGTTCTCGATCCTATTTTTATCTTTTGATCGGGATATTTGTCGTTTATTATAACCTCGACCAACTCGTCTTCGGCAGTGAAGTCAGGCTCGTCCCGAACTTGCAATGTTTCTACCTCTACGGCCTTCTCCGAGATTTCTTTCATCATAGCAATCTGATCCGTAGCCGTGTTAAGACCATCCAGTCGGGGTCGCTTAGAGTCGACCTGTTTTTGGTCATATAGTCGAGGAAAGCTCCGGGTCGGCCGATGGCGACCCCAACTTCTTCCCCTACGTGAAATTTGACCCGTTGGTGGGGAACGGACGCCACCATCTGGAACTTCTTCATAGCTGGGATTC
Organism: Gentiana straminea; assembly: GCA_036785695.1. NCBI lineage: Eukaryota > Viridiplantae > Streptophyta > Magnoliopsida > Gentianales > Gentianaceae > Gentiana > Gentiana straminea. The sequence goes on from JAVUPR010000342.1 coordinate 785,146, forward strand.
CCAAAATCATGTTGTAGTAAGAGGGCAGGTCGATTACCAAGAAAGTTATTATCTCCGTTCTACAGGGCTCATAGTCGCCCAAAATGATATTGAGGTCGATCGTGCCTTTGACCCGTACTGTGTCGTTGGTAAAACCTTCGAGGACCCCAAGATAGGGTTTTAACTTGGCCTCCCCGAATCCGATCCGTTTTAAACAAATCGAAATAGATGACGTCGCGGCCGGCCCCCGTATCGACCATTACTCGGTTGACGCCGTGCTTGTCGTTCACCCCCACCTTTAGAATGAGGGGTATCTCCATAGGGCCACTGACTGTTGTCAGCTCGCTTTTTGTGAACATGATTCCCTTCTCATTCTCTCCCAACGTAATCTGCTTTTCGAAACCGCGGGTATTGATTTGATTTATCTGAGATTTCAGCTGATGGTTGCTGGGAATATTCCCGTGGATGACCTGAACCTCTCTCTGATAGACGCGAGGTTGGCGTCCTTGACTAGGAGTGTTGTTCCCCTCGCGGTTATATTTATTGGCTGGTCCCTCACGGATCAGCCTTTCTATCTCGCGCCTCAGGGTGAAGCATTCATCGGTGATGTGGCCATGGTCCTTGTGATAGTCGCGGTATTTGGATTTATCGCGGCTATCGGGATCGCCCTCATAGGCTTTGGTTTGTCGAAATGTTCACGAATTTCAAACAAGATTTGGGATGCTTTGGTGTTGAGCGGGGTAAAGTTATCCTCGCTAAATTTGTATGGCTTCTTTACCTCACGATCGCGATTAGTATCTCGTCCCTTTTCCTTTTTACGGTCATCCACGCGATCCTCCTTTGGCGAACGTGGCTCCGTCTTAGGCTTTGCTTTCCCCGCGACGGCGCCTCGCTTACCCCCATCATTCTGGCCCTTTCCAACATCTCCCTGAGACCCGCTTTGGGGGGCCGCAGATTGAATTCAGTCTTCATCGGGCCTTTGGCGATTCCGGTGAGGAAACATGTTATGATCGCATCGTCTGGAATGTTCCTTGTTTGATCATATATTCTGACGAACCGTTCGTAATACTCTTTTCCGGACTCATGCCCTCCCATACGAACCTCATATAGGTCCTCAATGGTTTTCTTTGGCCTCGCTTGCCGACTCAAACTCTCGACAAACTTTTCCGACAAGTCCTCCCAACTTTCAACCGAGCCGCGAGGGAGCCCGCGTATCCAGGACGCGGCCCCTATCCCGCATGCCGCCAACCAATGCGATGCACCAGGCGGATTTATTTTGTGTAGCAAGGGTGATGCGACCCCGGAACGCGGTGAGCCGATCGTTTGGGCATGAATTCCCATTGTAATAGTTGTAACTCGGGATAACTAACCTTTTCTCTCGGGAGGCAATGTTTCGGTAATCCCTTTAGCGAGTACGTCGATCCCCGAAATAGGGGCGATTTTCTCGACGGGCCTCGACTTTTTAATTACGCAAGCTCTTTTCTCATCACCTCCATCTCGCTCTCGCCAAAACGGGGTCGATTCTAGGTCGCGACTGTGCTTGCGTATCGGCTCGCTCCGTTCTACGCTCTGATTCCCTATGATTTTGTGATCCCTCTTGGCGGGCCCTTTTTTCCCTGATAATTGTGCGGGCATCTTGTGCGTGTCTTTCCTGCTTGGATGGGCATCTCTTTTCTAGGAAGGCTGAGACGACTTGGGGCTAAAGCCTTGTCCTTCTCACCCAACCTATTAAACGCGGATCCTTTGTCGATCCTCTTTCCTTTTTGATGGTCGCGATCTTGGGGGGCCGAGGTTCGTGGAATTTCTTTCCTCGGTCCATTGCGATCAGAAGAGTGCACGCTTTCCTCTATGTCGATTTGCGAATTTGGCTCGGCGGCCTTGGTCCGCGACCGCCGGAGGATTTCGTTTCGAGAGGATTCTCGGGGTCGAATCGTCATAGGGGGCTCGGCCCTTAGCCACCAGGCGGGAATTGGTGAGATACATAGTTTCGGCGTACACTCGGCGTATTCCCTCATTTCGGCGACCTCGGGTCCTCCCGAAAGCCCGGTTGTATTTACGGGATCGATCTTTGGCTTTGCTCGTGACCTCTCTGCGAGTTCCATCCAGGGCAACAATAGCCTCTTTCGACTTGGTTTTTTGATTAATGACATTTCGAGCATCGCTAGGTGCTAAGACCCCTCTCTGGGATCCTTCTCCTTCTGCAGGGAGATTGTCTAGCGTTTCTCCTGCGCCTTCCCCACGAGCTTGATGTAGCATAGTACCTTTTGCGGGGGTTTGGGGTGTTAGATGCCCTTTACTTCCACCATCTCTGCGTGGTGGCTTTTTGAGCGATTTCTTTGGTAAAGGGAGGAAATAAAGGCGAGTTTGAGGACTTTTCTTTGTAAGATTTAACTCCTCCGAATGAGAGCTCTAGGTGATTTTTTACACAATCGGTTTCCCGGTAACGGAGCCAACTGAAGATGTCTAAATCCTCACGGGTGTCCTTGCGGTGTTTGGATGGTGGATATCTGGCTGTGTTTAAGGTGTAGTGTAGCTTCGGTGGGCGGTGGTGTGGAGAGAACTAAAATGGAGAGAGCTTTTGCTTGCAAATATAGTGTGTATTTCATATATCTTTTGTTTACAATGACCACCCCTTTTATAGAGGTGGATTACTTAGGAATAAGCAACCTCTTAGATATTTTACTAATAGTTAGGTCTTACTTAGATACTAAGCAAGACGAAATATCTAAGTTACAAGTGGGGAAAAGATCTGGATCAATCGGCGGCCATCTCTCTGAGGTCACAAGGAACAAACCCTCTTTGGCCTCGCCCCCCCTTGACCTGCCTGAAGGAGATTCACAGGATCTGCTACTTGCCTGGGACCGCAAGTGTTGTGGTCGCGGCGAGGTGAGACACAGTGGCCGCCCCTTTTGCGATCTCTCTTGTCATTCCGGAGGGTTGGCCACAGTGGGCTGATTCCTACTGTTGAGGTGGTGGAATTATTTATACCCATCATTGGACTATTTAATTGATGTGCGAATAATTATTTAGTGGGCTAAATAATTAAATAAATGGAAAAAACATTTTTCGTGACTCGCCCATTATGTGAAATTTTGTGTGCTAGCCTTTTTTGACTAGGGCATGGCGTGTTCTACATGTTGTGATTAGAGAGAAATTAGTTTTCTTGGATAATTACATGTCATGTGATTAATTGTTTATTTGTTAAATAATAATCGGGAGATATTAGATATTATCTATTATATATATCTAAATTAGTTTTAGAATATATTAGATTTATCTTATATTTAATAAAGGATTATTATGATTGATTATTTAATTAATTATTAAATCCTTGGAGGACAAGGATTTCTCTCCATATATAAAGAGAGTTCTCCTAAGCCTTTTATAAGACATAATACACGCATATGCACACAAAATAAGCTTGGAATTTTCGGCCAAGCTTAGGGTTTTGAGTTGGGAAAATCTTCGGGATTTTCCGCGTAGCATATCAAGGAGGTCAAGCATCAAGGATCAACATCCACCGGTTGTTGCTTGGAGATACACATCGGAAGACTGTGGCATCTCAACTATTTGGATCTCGGCTTCTCAGTCTTTGGATCTAATCTTTTGAGTGGTAAGCACATCTAACCTTCTTGTAGTTTAGATCTATTTATTTTATATGCTTTAATTTACATTGATCGTGATCCTTGTTATTTCTCCGCGTATAATCGGGCGGATCTAGATCCGTTCGGCGATATTACATCCAACACTAAGCGCATGTGCCAAAACCTTGACGTATCAGATGATCTTTCTTCGGTTTCAATTGAGATGGATACTCTTCCGAGAACTGTATGGGCATCAAGGTAATAAAGATTTCTTTCTTGATTACCTTTCATGGCTAACAATGCACCTCTTACTACCTTCAAAACTCCACCTTCCATGGTTATTTTGTAACCCTTGGATTCTAGAGTCCCCAAAGATATCAGATTTTTCTTCAAATCAGACACATACCTTACATCTGTAAGTCTTCTGATTGTACCATCGTGCATCTTCAACCGTACTGATCCAATGCATTTTGTTTGACAAGCATTGTCATTTCCCATAAAAACAACTTCTCCGTCTATTTCCTCTAAGCTCGAGAACATTTGTCGATCTGGACACATGTGGTGAGAACATCCAGAATCCATCTTTCATATGAATTAGCAGAAGAAAATGCAGTGAATGCCGTGTCTCCATCTTCTGTCTTTTCTGCAACATTTGTAATAGACTTATCCTTATTTGGACAATCATTCTTCCAGTGCCCCTATTGACGACAATACGCACATTCATCCTTTTTAGGTCATCTTCGAGAGTCTCCTATCAACTTTGAGCGAGCACGTCCAAAAGATTTTGCTGATTTGTTGTTTGACCGACCTCTCGATACCGTCAGAGCTTCTGATGTAGTATCTGCGTGATCATGTTGATCCTTCTTCCGATAGTCATTATTCACCAAAGCAACATCAATGAATTTAACCTCGCTTTTACCGTATAACAGAGTTGTGGTTAAATTTTCATAAGTTTCTGGCAGAGAATTCAACAACAAAAGTGCCATGTCTTCATCCGTAATCTCCACATATAGGTTCTGCAAATCCGCTAGAATCTTGTTGAAATTATCCAGATGCTCAATCATGGGCATATCTCTTTTGTACTGAAAACGAAAAAGCTTCTTTTTCAGGTAGAGACGATTCTCTACGCTTTTCGTCAAATACTTGTCCTCCAGTTTCTTCCAAAGAATTTTTGCCATAGTTTCCTTCATGACAACATACTTTTGCTCCTTTTCTAAGCACAATCGGATTGTGCCACAAGCTTGCCGGTTGATGAAGTCCCAATATTCATTCGACATGTCCGTAGGTTTAGAACCTAAAGCCACATCGGTTCCTTTCCGAAATAAAAGATCTGAAACTTCACATTGCCACATACCAAAGTTATTGGTGCCGTAGAATTTCTCCTCCTCAAACTTTGTATTGGACAACATATTTCTTCTCATTGAACCGCTAGTGATTTTTTCCTCTCCAACCTTTGAAACTGATTGGCTTTCAACCATTAGAAATAATCACAGTTAGTGGTTCTCCCTTTTTGAAACCTCGAATGGAAAAACAGAGCTCGTAAATGAACTCAGAACGGTCCAATTAGCTAGAAACCAACCAAACTTTACAAAGAAAACCGATCAAAATTGACCAATATTTCAATTCGGTTCAATTTTGGTTTAGCCACCGGTTCAATTCTAGTCAAAGAATTTATAAAAATAAAAATTGACCGGGGTTGGGTCAAAGAGGCTGACCGGGTCAACTCTTTCTTCTCCACCCGTCTCCTGCAAATTTGAGAGAATGCAATTTAACGCTGAGAAAAAAAAATGGGAAACTTCCGATTTCAATATCTTGCAATTCAAAGGTCCCCTTTTCACACCGTTTGAAGCAGTAGACTCCTGGGAACGAGGGCTATTAGATGAAATCAGCAGAAAACGATTTCGAGCAACTTTACGTTCTGGGTTTCTTTAACAAACCATGTCTCTGATATCAATTTGTTGTGCGGAAAATGTAAATGAAAGAACAATAACAGAGATTTAACGTGGTTTGGCAATTGCCTACATCCACCGGAAACATCAATTTTCAGATTAGAAAAAAATTTACACACATAAATTTATCTCTCAAGATTCTCACTTTGTACTGAAGCTAATACTTAGTTAAAAATGAGATGCTTTTACAATTGAGGGAGGCATAATTTATATAAGAGAATATGGTGTCATGTTTTCTTCCGTAGGATAACTTTTGGCAACCATGGAAGACTTTTCCAAGAGCCATCATTTGAACAGTTAGCCTCTATTTGGACACCAAACCACATGCTTGAAATGAGCCACAATTCCAACATAGGCAACAAATTGAGACTGTTTCTAAAATAAAATAAGTGTTGTTTATTTAACAATCAGAATCTATAAACTTATATCAAATAACACTACAAAAAATAGACCTTTTCGTGACAAAACAATTCGTCGTGAAAAGTGCTGATTTTCGTCATTATAGGTTTTACAAACACATTTTTACATTAATGGTTAATATTGACAAAGGCATTGTCACTAGATGTCATATTCTAATAATATTAATAATAATAATAATAATGATTATTATAAATAATAAATATTCGAAATAAAATAATAGAAAAATAGAAAATAACAATAATAAATAATAAATATTCAAAATATAATAATAGGGAAATAGAAAATAATAATAATAAATAATAAAAGAAAATGGGACAAAAGAAATCTTGTACAGAGTTCAAAAATAGTGATACTTAACAACTCTTGTACAGAGATTCATGAATATGCATCATGGAAACTTTTCCTCAGGTGGGTGCGAAACAAGGACCAGCCATCTTCCGGATTTCACTAAATAGCAGACATAACCTCAACTAAGATCCGATTCATTAACACAGCGCTTAAGCTAACAGGTTGCTCATGAACTTGGACTGAAACTTAACCTCCAAAACAAGACTAAATATGGACAAGCAGGTTGTTGTCAGTAAAATTCAGACCAGATGCATAATATACACTGAATATGCTGAACTTCATGAATCTATTCAAGCAGGTGCAAGGACTCGATATACATACCTCATCCTAAAAAATAAAGCCCGGCTAGCTAGGCAGATCAAAGACAAACTGACAAGACAAAATGATCTGTCAAATGAACCAGGTTCCAAGGCATAAAACAGAACTATTCAGGATCTGATCATCCACAACTGATGATTCATACAGATACTTCAAAAAAGGCTTGAAAATATTCAGCAATAAGAATAAGTTTGAGTAAAGAAATGAGAACAGAGCGACTTTAAAAATGTCAGTATTAAACTTTTAGTTTGTGTATAAAAATACCCGAGTTTCGTTCTTCCACATCTCATCTCATTCTCAGCTTGTGACGCAGCGCATTCTGTAACGCAAAACAGAAATTATTTTAGTTTGGCAACAACCCCCAAAAAAACAAGTTGAATTAGCATGTGTACTAATCCATGTATCAAGTGTCAGCAAGGCCGGACATAAAATCACATGCATTGGTTAACTTTAAAGGGTGTGCGGCTTAATGCAAGAAGGCCTCATACCAATTTATAAACAATCAACTGTGCATAATACACTTAAAAAATGTCGGATCGTAGCATAATATACCTCATCCTCGGGAAATACTCCAATCACCCTGGAAATGTATTGTTTCTTCACATCCCCTGCCTCTATCTGCCGCCTTTATATGTATATATATATTCTTTTCTTTCCAAACTGTAACCGCAAAATGGGAATTAGGCCTGCAGAAGATACAAGTGGTAAAAAGGCTGATGGTGAAGATAATGAGTCGATGGAACTTGAGAAAAGAAACATTCTTCTAATGGGGCCTACTAGTTCTGGTAATTTTTTTCCCCTTGATTATTTTTAGTTTCTTGTTTGTTGCTTGATCATTAATGTAGAAGCTGTCACAGAATGCATTTCTATTCTACAGAGACTGTCACTGTAGGGCAATGTAACATTTAGTTTGTTAGGAACTTTTTAATTGTGAGTTTCAATATGATATGTTCAATTCGTTGGGCTAAATCTTCTAGCGGATGTTTTGTTGGATTTATTATTTGTCTTTTGAAAATGTAATTCTGGTAGTTAACAGAAGAATAACCTTGATCTGAAAATGCTTTCTTTCACTTGTATCAATATCAAAGATTTGCTCTTTCTGGAAAATCATATTATGTTTCTTGGTTTATGGGCTCTCTCTAGAATATACAAAAAGTCAAGTACAAACTAAAACCAGTCTTTTCTTTTACATCTACTTATGTTTAACTTCTTATGTTCTTTGGGTAGCATCACTCCATTTTGATTTTCCTTAACAAATAACTGCTAATGCAACTAATTATAGAACACATCATAAGATAAAAAAAAAAAATTATGCATAGGATAAGCAACCCAACTCTTCATAAAAAAAATTATGCATACCGTAGTGCTTCTTATGGAAACCAAGTCCAAAACAGTCTTTGTCTCTGCATTTAAAGCTATAAGTGTTTATTCAATACTAAAATCTCAGAAAAGTAACCGTCATCAAAAGATCCTACTTATACCAAACTCAGTCTGGACAACAACATATTATGATCCACTATGGTCATATACATCTTTAATCTGCTATCGCAAAAGTAAAATACCCAATAAACAACATAGCACATGTGATTCCCTTTGAAATACGTAAGGTAGTTAAAGATATTCATACTAATGATGCCATTACAAATGATATACCAGCACTTCTCAAATGTGTGATAACACTCATACTATCCATTGAGCTATTTCTAAAAAAATTAAAAAGTACTCATGATCAGTGCCGAACCCATCTAGACATACTGATCCTAGTTAAAGCATACAGTTCATGCATCTGTATCTGCCAAACTACTCATAATCTCCCAAACTATCCTTTGTCCTTGATCAAATCTCATTACAGCACCAATGTTTTTTTTTTTCAAGTCCTTGGTCAAATCTCACAAAAAAGAGAACAAAATCGTGACTAATGAGATATCCGGACAAGATAGTTTATTGGCAGTGTCACAATTAAATTGGAAAAAGATAAAAGAAAGGGCATATCACTTTTTATTGGCAGGTTTAAGAATTCGTAAACACACTTACATTGCCCATTGACCACCCTCTAGAGGCCCAGGAACGTGCATCCTCAACATTCGCTTCCATTGCGGATTGTCCCCAATCCCAAACACTAGACAGGAAAGAAATCAAGAAAATAGAAATTACAGGGGCTACATTGACTCTGAAATACAGAATAAATTCTCCATTCTTTTACATACATTGGACATTAACAGTCACTGCTTTCAACAGAAATAGAATTCTATAAGTCGTTAGTGTCTGGTGCATACCCTACCTTAAGCTTTCAATGTGTGTCAAGCACCACACTGATCGACTCTTAGCTCCAAGAATCCAAATTTTCCAGCTGGTGTTCCGACATTTATAACCTACAATAACAAAACAAAAAAGGTTCACAGGATAAAGAAGCAGTTTTTGAACTGTTGAATGGTTATTATGATGGTTTTAGCACATCGTTGAAGTTGTCGATGTATGACCAAAGGTCAGGGCTTTGAACCTTGGAATCAGCCATAATATAAGGTAAGCCTTCCTATCCAACAAAGCTATCCTTTATATATAGAATCACTGAACTGTAAATAAAAATATGGTACTACTAACCGACTCTAAATGATCATCGTCATCTATTGCTCCAATGGTGTCATATAGACATATTAATCCATCAACTGAGGCAGAAAATATCATGTTTTGGTGGCCAGGAATAAAGTGTACCTGATGACAAAGAAACCTGATAAATATGTATGCCTAGTTTAGATTAAGGTAACTGAATGCCTAGTTTTAGAATATTTGAGGACTGTTTCTAATTAAAGTAAGGAATACGATCATCACGTAAGTCTTTTCCTACAAGATTAGAAGTTAAAAAAATACAAATTCATCACAGGCATACATTAAAATGCAGTCCGGTCAATCAGCAGCAGTGTACACCTTACAAAGAGGATACATAAAGTTGAGTTCTTGCGGAAAATACAACAGGTTCTTACAAATGTGCAACAAATAAACAATGAGGGACACCCAAAAAATGCTAAACAGAGACTGCTGCACCTAATAAGCATTAGAAAAAAAAAGGGAAAACATAAACACACCTGATGAGCATCGTTAACAGGGATGGTATATGTGCTATTTGGCTATGAATGCTCTGAATTCTGCAAATAAGAAAGGGGATGGGGGAATTGGGATTTTGTGAGGTACTACGGTGAAAAAGTGGAGGAATCCTAAAGTAAAGCAATATGAAAAGGCTTTAATAAACAGGTCACTATACATATTTACTCTTATCCAAGTCTTCTCCTCATCCTTTGTTAATAAAATCACTACAATAAACGATTCACTACACCCATTAACCATCTAGCATTGAACAGACCACCAATACTTATAACCTCTACAAGAAATGCAAAACCTACTTTGCATTATGTTGGCATAGTAAGCGACTTGGCACAAAGCTCATACGAAACAAATGAAAAAAAAAGTGTTATTCATTCCAACAGCACAAATTTAATGGTCATGTGTATACTAAATAAAAGAATTTAAATAACAAATACTTTAGATACTATTCAGTTCTAAAAAACTATCATGTATTTTTCACACCTCCAAACATTTCTGAAGCAAAAGTCAGCAGAAAAAGTGAGTATTTAATCATATAAGAATGAATATAATGAACATTAGGTTAAGAATTCTACCGTAATTACCTAGCTCTTGAAAACAAAATGTGATGAACAGTTTCTTCAATCTCCAGCATAAGCCTATCACCAACAATACAAAACTCCTAGCATTTATCTAAAATCAGTCAAATCGAGGTCAACAGAGCAAAATTGTTGAAATGTAAGACAGTCACAAACCATCAACTTTTATTGGCGAAAAGGTTTGGCTAACTTGTTTACCCGGAGTTGAGGAAAATGACAGCAAATTCTTTTATGAAGGTGGAGAATTCCAGCTATGGAGCATCAAATAATTTTGAATCCTCTTCCATCAAGAGCATAGACCGTGCCTGATGTTGATCTGTCATCGGAGCATCAACCTCGAACTGATTTAATCAGAGTAGAAGACCAAAAGGCAAAAGAACCAAAACGGCAGAGATCTCGAAAGTCTACTACCGCGAAGGGAAAAAACAGTGTATCAAAGGATTTGAACAATGAATGAAAGTTTCGAACACAAAGGTAAACACAACGGTGAAGGAGAAATGCAAGAGACGAAGCGATTCCTTCAATGGCGGCTAGGGTTTTTACAGAGAGGTTTTCAGAGAAAGAGGTTCTTCGGGGAAGGTATATCTCTACTTTTCGGAGAAATGGTATGGGGGTAGGAACATACCTTTTTTTTTATATAGAAAAGAAAAGAATATATCTGCTACTTAGATGATTTTTTGACAATTTGTTTTATCATGAATAAAAAACCTTTCGTGACAAACCCCTTTCTTTTGTCTATTAAAAAATAAAAAAACTTTTTTCCAGTAATTTAGGTATAACTATTCATGACAAACACAGCAGTTTCTCACGAAAACCTGACTTATTATGACAACTTTGCTATTTGTCACTAAAAGTTTGTCACAAAAAGATCTTTTTTTTGTAGTGTAAGTAAAAATCCAACCCATCTTTGTCTTTTTCTTCACTGTCATTTTAAACAAGGGATATTATTCGGTTATCATATGTCAACTCCTAAAGATCACAATCAGAACACCACAATCGATTCTACCGGAGCACTGCACCTACAAAACAGAATCAACATTTTGAAATTCGATTTGAAACCAAAAACCGACTTTCCGAAGGTCATTTCCCAAAATACATCTATGTGTATTGCATATGTAGCTAGGTAGCGTGGTGCACCAATAGAATCAGTGTAGCGCAATGAAGACCATTCTTTCTTTGTTTCTTTGTCTGATCATGAAAAGGCCAACCTGTATAAATCATGGTACATGGTAGGCCCCATCTGTTCACCATTGTAGTTGTTGTTCTCCATCTGGGTGGTGGTGTTGCTATAGGAAGCCATGCCATTAACATTATTAGGGTTTACATTGTTATTGTTCATAGCAGCTTTCTTGTTAGGGTTCTTGAAATCCATCTCTCATCATCATCATCATCATCATCATCATGTCCCGATTCAAGCGGTAGTTTCCTCTTCACCATGTTTGCGACACGAGTTCTCAGATAATTAAGGTTGAATTTTTCTTCTGAAACAGATGATTGCGTACTCTTGTTGTTGTTGTTGTTGGTGGTGGTGGTGGTTTCGTAGCTTAAGCAAGAATTAACAGAATCCATGGAAGGATAGTTGTTCTCTTGAGGAGGATTATTAACAAGGAGTACTAGGGGAAACATGGGACACTCTTTTCGGAAATAGTCTGTAATCATCTCAGGATTATCTGCTGGAACTGGTATTGTGTCGTGAATGGCGGATGAATTAACAAGATGGCTTTGCTTTTTAGTAGTTTCTTCATCTTCAACATGAACATAATCATTGTCCATTTTAGGAAGGAATTGAAGTGGTTCTCTACTTGGAGTTGGACCATTTCTCTCTTCACAAATGCTTCCTGGCATGCAAATTTTTTGTGATACCCTACATAGCACCCAATCATCCAACTGCATACATATCAACCAAAAAACCCAAATCTTTTCAACAATCACTCAAGTCAAAGATACATATCATGTGAAATAAATAAAAGATGGGGTAAATCATATATCGTGATCAATTATGTAAAAGTATATTATTGTTTTTGATAGAAAGAAAGAAATAAAGCTTACCGTCATGGATTTCTCGCGATGATTAGACCAAGGTACTTCAAGTTCAGGGATTCTATACTCTTGCATCATCCAATCAGTCTTGCTACCTTTTGGAGGTCTGCCTATGTAGAAAACTAGGGCTTTTTTCACCCCTATAACTTTCGAACCACAATAACTCAAAATTGGCTTGTCGATCCCAACCGCTTTCCAATACCCTGAAGCTGCCATCCGGTTAGGCCGTGTTCCATTCGGGTACTTCCTCTCTCTCGGTGTAAAGAAGTACCATTCTTCATCTCCATAAGTAGTTGATTTCTCTGCAAAAACCAACATGCAACAACCAAGCACGCGACATATATACGAAAAATAGGGTCATGATCCTTGCTCTATAACTCATAATGGAAAGGATCGAAACATGAGAAAAATCTGAAAAGGGAAAATGATTTAGATATATAATACAACTTACTGGGTAGATCCCAAGGGTTGTACTTATAAAGTTCAACATCAGCAACAATGGAAGCTGGCAATGGAGACTTGGTGACTTTCTTTCTGAGGTAGTGAACTATCAGTTCTTCATCTGACGGATGGAACCTGAAACCTGGAGGGAGTTGTTGAAGATCCAACCGTTGATTCTTCTCCATTGATCGATGTTCTGAAAGAGAAAAATGATCCCAAGGTTTGTTTCTTATGGGTGTAAGAACCAATGTAAAATGAAGAAATTAATCCTAGGACTGATAAAAATGATTAAGTAGTTTGAATTTCAATCAACCTGGGAACCCCTGTATATATATATATACATAGATAGATAATTAGGAAATAAAGCTGTCTTTTTCTTGTATAATCATAATTATGAAAAACTAGGAAAAGATACACTCTGAACAGCCGGGCATATTCTTCCAAATACTAAACAATGAGATAATACTAAGATACCTATATATTAAACTTTGGAATAATATGGAAAAATGAGAAATGATTTTAATCTTGTCACAACAATTATACAATACACTTTCACACAATTAATTATGAAGAATTAAAAACTTTGGAAATATAACTATGATAGATAATTTTTTTTTTTTTTTTTTGGCAACTACGACAGTTAAATAGGAACGGCCAAACGGAGGGAGTACATTTCAACAATTATATTAACGACAATCAACAAGTATTTTAGTCTTGTGTATTAAAACTAGTTATAATATGTGTCCAATTTTATTAATGATCAAAATCTTCTATTTTTTTTTTTTTAAGTATTCTAAATATATAATTAATACGCCAGTTTGTTGATTGAAATGCTACCCCTGATATATTAAGAATAAGACAACAGCATAACAGCATTCTGATTCTTATTCGATTTCTCTTAGGTTATTTTCTCAGAAAACTAATTATTTTTTTTATACGAAATCTCAGAAAACTAATAATTAAATAAGCCTCACATTTTGACTAGATTTTTTCATCAACTATAAGCCAACACTAAGAATAAGATTTGCCACGATATAATTGTATGGAATCGGCATTTTACTTTTTACTAAGATATGTTATAATTGCATGGCATGGTTGACCTTTTAAAAGAAGAAGCAGTCTTCAAACATGATAATATGTAGCCATTTGTAAAAGATTGGACAAACTGTTTTATTGGTAGTCTTTAAATTATATTGTTAAAACATGAAAAGAGGTGTTTTTTTTTTCCCATTTTATCAAACACCTACGACAAGGAGGTGGTTACAAGTACCATAGCTAGTTACAACAGCAAATGAAGATCCTAGAACGCAATTAAAAGTTCCAATTTCATCTTAGCATTGTTATTTTGATGTAATTCGATAGAAACAATTTTCCTGCTTCTTTGCGAATTTGAAAAAACGGTTATCTTCATCTTCTTGATGAAGGAGTTCTGAAGCTTCGATTGATTCTTCGTTTTGTTCAGTTCGTTCTCGGTTTCTTCACAAATTTAACATATATAGTGTTATAGGGTTTTAATGTTAGAAGGAAGAACTAATCATAGACTTAATTAGATTGTGTTTATGTAAGTTGATTATGTTATATATAGAAAATCACATGTATGAACTATGTTCTACCATAACTTAAACCAAAACAATATTCATTCAGTAACGTTAATTGATGTATCAATAGAGTTATTGGCATAAAACACTGTTGTCCAAAATAGTGACAGTCCAACTTTAACCAGCAGAGTACCGGGTTGGATGCTAACGAGCAAGGTCGATCGCACAAGGAATCAATTGAATACTAAAGTCATTGTCGAACTTAGTTTAGGCCAACCAAGAGTGGAATACGTGATAATTAACACTAAAACATAATATAAACTAAAGATAATAAGGAAGAGGGACATAGTCAAACCATGATCTAATTGATTACTTTCGCCCCTCTAATCGACAATCGGAAATGAGCATTACCAACCAACCATCTTAATGCTTTTATCGACTTATTCGTGGGTGCATACTCCTAAAGTGGTTCTGGATGCCATGCAACAACCTACCACCCTTCGCCCGGTTGAACAGTCCACTTTAAGGATTTAATTAACTGACCGAAACTAGATTAAGAACTAAATCCGCTCGATCTACACCGATAAACCTCGTTACGCAATCGAATATGAACAACTCAGTCAATTATACATATGATCTTAGAACCCATACATTTATAAAAATGATGTGTGTGATCTTGAACTTGGTGTACAATCTAATTCAAGCAATAAACGCAAGTTCTAAGACACAAATATTCGTTGATACATCATCAATTACGCACATCCGATTCTCAATTACATCAATTAGAGGGGGTTTTTTAATCAATTTTCATATGATTTACCCCTTGGAGAAACAATATTCATTAAACATAAAATTAAAAGAAAAACTTGAGTTTAGTACCAAATACAAGTAAAACCCATGAAAATGATGCTCCTTAGCTTCAATCCCATGAAGAAACTCCAAATAGATGATGAATTACCCCTTGGAGAAGGAAGACCAAGCATCAATTCCACATAATTTCTCAATTAGCTAGCTAAGATTAGAGTTTTTAAGACTAATTTTTTTGCTAAAAGTGTCTAAGACTAGAGAGAAAATATTTTAATGTATCTAATTTATCTCTAAAACCTAAATATCCCTCATTAGATCTGAAAATGAGGCTTTTATATCTCTGAAATTCATCTAGGAAGGCCCAGGCTTGTCTAAATAAGGTGTAGGCCCGCAGCATTTGCTCAAAACTGCTAAAGGATTAGGGACATTTCGGGCACAAGCTTGGAAGCTCAGGCGTGGGCTTCACTCCATGCAGAATGCAAGTTGGAATTCTGCTTCATTTCGGGCCCAGGCTTCAGCACTCAAGGCGTGGGCTTCAGCTTGGCAGTATGACATGATGAAATCAGGCCTAGGCTTCACATATCCGAGCATGAGCTTGACCCCTTCTCATGATAAAAATCCAATTTTTTTCATTTTTGATTAATTTCTTTACTTCACAACCTCTTTCTATCATCCTTAATCCATCATTTGATACTCCTTCATGGCCTAAAACTTGAAATCACAAACAAGCAAAACAGCGTAATTCCATAAGGTACGATGTCCATGTGTGCTATAAATGCCTACATTTTAAGATAAAATTGAGGTTTCTCTAATATGTGCGATGTGAAACCAAGAGTGATAAAATAAGCGAGATTAAGTGTCTAAATTATTGATGAAATTACGGCCCAAAACGCTATAAAACGGGGTGAAATCGGTGTGAAATGCATAGAAGGGTTGACATTCATCAAATACTCCCAATGATGATTGTGTGTCTATGATCATGAATAATGTGTTTTATTATTTATGTAAGTTTTTCAAGCTGACAATACCGGATACCGTCACCAAATAATGTGGGTTGAATAACAGGTAACTAGACCTTGAAAGGATGGCCCAACTAGCAATTTGATTGATTTGTTGAGGGAAAGTGGTTATGCTAGTAATGACTGCCTACTTACCCAGATGAAGGGATCAAGACAAAACATAGTTCTTGGTAAGGAGGATGATGATCCTATATATAGGCTTTCCTATGAGGGGGAACAATTGTGCTGCCATTGAAGTCGTGGTTAATGACAGGAAGCCGTTAAGGAGGCAGTCATGGAGCAATCATGACCATGATGGCGAGAATTATGGAGCAGTTACAACATCGTGACTTAATGTCTAGTTAATGGATAGTGTAACTGGCATATGAGATCGCAATGGTTTGCCCTGAACTGAATATATACAATGACCGAGGTGAACCCACACCATGTCGGCTATAGGAAGATGTAGACATATCACATCTAGGTTGATCATAGAAGACAAAGGATGACATGTGCCATATTGGACAGAAGGCGACAAGTGTCATGTCGATATAATGATAATAGGGGTGACTTGCGTAGCAATGAGGCAAGCTTCGCTGAAGTTGTCTGATGTGTAAAGCCCAGTATTGAGCCAGGCCTATGTCCGCCCATTTTCTTGAGAAGGCCCCTCAGATTTTCCGAGACCCGAGAAGTGCCACGTGTATAACGTCAGGTCATACCTATGTCAAAATCCCCTCAAATTAACCTGAGATGAGATGTATATCGTATGTTAGGTTTGTCCTGGAAGACGTGACACATTCTAAAAGGCTGCAGTTTAATGGGACATGGGTGACGTTTTGCCAGCTTTTATTTTGAATTTTGAAATGTCGATCCCTTATCTTGAGACGTAATCTAATTTTATAGAAGATCCCGCTAAGTGGGTTAATTGAAAGCAAGCACGACTCTTCGAATCGGGTGCCAACTCCGTTATTAAAGGAGAGTGGTCAGCCTTGTTCATCTATTTGCAATCCCCTGATTTCTAGAGTTTTTATCCGAGAAAGAAAGATATGTGCTTTCTACCCTATTCTCCGAGAGTCCGCTTAGATCCCCCGACAAGTATGTTCATTTTTATTCTTCTATATAATGTATGCAATTTTTTCTTGGAAACATGATATCTAGTAGGCAATCGTTCATGCTTCTTCTAATGATTCCCTCGGTTGGGACATTTTTTAGGGTGAATAGTTTGTTACCTAGGAACCTTCGGCTCACTCATCCATGTCAATATCTTAGCATGAGGAGGTTTCCCAGGGGTCTCAATGAGGGCTACGTCTTAAAACACATAGTCCAAAATCTTCCTTGTGAATTTTCAGTGCCCGCACAAAGTATGATATAGACGAGAGCAATTTTCACCCCTTCTACCCCAGACTATTCATAGAGTAGATGTGCCTCTAAAGGGTTAGTGTGTAGTGTATGTTAAGAATCATGAAGCCGGCCTTTGTTTTCCGATGGTGTCCGCAATTTTTTATATTCTCGCCCTTTATAACCTAGGCTTGCCTCATATTGTCCCAGACGGGATTAGAGCGCTTGCATTAGTTACTTTAAACATATTCTATATTTTACAGTATTAGCCATTTATCTTTATTTTACAGAATCTCTAATTAGAGTAAATGCATCGAAATCTGTATATCATGTTGTACATGTAGCACATAATTTACATATTCGGTTCCATAGATCTTTGCTAGGCGCTTTGTTTGTTCTGAAACTTGTTTTAATAAAATCTTATTTGCCGTTCAATAAAAATGCATATTCTGTATTTTAAAGATTTGAATAAAGATCTAAGAGCACCTTCACCACATACTGTGAAACCGTAAAAAAAAATGTTTCTTAGAGATTTCAACATTAAGATTTAGGAAAAAATAACAACGCAACAAATGCTTTGTATTTTAATGTAAAATACATATGTGTAACAAAATTATATTTTTTTTCTTGAGAATAAAAACAAATTATATGTACCGCATTTATCCGGATTCTGTTAATTTTACTTTATATTTAATGTATTATATAGAATAGAGAATTCTGGTGCATTTGATTTTAAATAAAGATTATGTAAACTAGAATAAAAAAATGTATTTAATCACAGAGGTTTTTTGTCAATTCATTAAAATATGTCCGTCAAACCAATAGATATTACATCCGAATTAGGGAAGTAGCCCCAAGAAACCGTGCCGACTAGATCTAACCCTTTTTTAGCTAACAATTGAGCTGGCTTATTACCTTCACGCTTGACAAAGGAAAATTTGAAAAAAGAGAAACAATTTAAGAAAGTCTGGCGATCTTCAACAATGTTGTCTAAGTCCGAAAAGTCTTGCTGCTCCGAGTTAATTTCCTTGCAAAAGTTGAGGGAGTCCGTCTCGAAGATTACATTGTAAAAGCTCCAATGAATTGAGAGAAAAATAGTGTGGTACACTGCCAAGGCTTCTCCAACACTAACCTCATATTTTCCTTCCAGCTTTCGCGAAAAGGACAGCAGAATATTGAGTTGCCACTAAAAGTTGCGTCGATATTGAATTTAACTATTCCTTCACTAGGAGGGCTCCAAAGTCTCGGGTGTAATGGACTAGATTGATGTTGTACAGTAATCAACAACGCGTCATGGTACTCTTTGGCTCCTGATTCAGCCAAACGGATTAAGACAGGAGCGGCATCGCAGTTTCCTTCAAAAATAAGTGAGCATCTGTTCTTCCAATTCGCCACAAAACATTGACGATGAAAAGCACATTTGGTTATCTTCCTTTTTCAATAGCACGTCAAAAAAATCAGCCATCGAAATCACTGAGGTTTTTAACCTGAAGGATCCGGGTTTGAGTCTCAATAGACACGAAAAACGTGTGCGTGTGTTTTTTTCGTAGCCGTACAAAAATGTATTTAATGCCATAAAATTGAGAATTCATTATTAAAATAATCAAATGCAATTACTACTCAATAGGACGGACGAAATACTTGCCAAGTTGCCATTCTTCAGAGAATGAGAAATAAAATTTAGAAAAATAAAATAAAATCATCGAAGTCATCATTACTTACCAAAAATATGTATATGGTGGAGACATTTGCTATTTACTGTGAATACATCCATACACTCAATCAATAAAGATTCATGAATGAAATATTTTTATTGGGAAGAAAATCTTATTCTTCATTACCAAAATGCATGGGACCATTTCACAGAGTTTGGTGAATGAAAAAAACAGAATTTTTTTTTTTTAAATGCTGAAAAATAAAATATTTATGGTTTCGGCGCTCATCTGAAACTATTTCCCGCGAATGGGTCCGTCGCGCATTCTTTATCGAAGCTTGGTTCAACCCGGCTTTACCCTTATTTTTGAAAAACAACAAAGCCGCTGGTTGAACCAGCGGCTTTAACCTGGGGCAAAACCTGAACATCCTGTATTGAAATAGTGGTTGTACATAGGAAGAAGCCGCTGGTTGAACCAGCGGCTTTACCACAACCTGTTAACACCAGCCTGCATTTTCTTTTTCAGCCCCAAAACAATATATTCAACATCTCAAATTCTCAAACCAAGCCTGCATCTTCTTTTTCAGCCCCAAAACAATATATTCAACACCTCAAATTCTCAAAATCAACAATCCAATTACCAAAGATGACATTCATTAAAAGGGAAAAAACCAAATCAATTGCAAAAAACACATTCATGCAAACTACGTCATTAAAAGAGAAAAAAAACCATATCCAAAGTTATTGTTGTATTACAACAACCAAAACAAAAGAAATGTTTGATCATATTAACTTGTTCGTGTACGACTTTTCTTCGTTCTTCTACGTGAAGACGAACATTCTGCTGGTGTGTCTACCTCCTCGATCGGTGTCAGTTGAGCCCTTGTCAAGTTCCTAAAGTCGTATCGCGGAAGTTCCGGGCTAGGATGTTCGACCTCTTCAGGTTCAGGTTGGATCGATGTCCCTGTCTTGTGTTTTGTAACACTTGAAGGGACATCGACTGCATTTGTTGAATAAGCCTCACTTGTGCCATCGGGATGTCATCCGGCATGTTCGCAAGCAACCTAGTCGTATTTTGATAGCAGTAAACATTCCCTGCTGTCTGCGAAATGTGTAAACACAAAACAAATAAAACAAATTTCTATGTATGAAATTAGAAAACAAAATTTAAAATATACTTACAAGTTGTTCATAGTCGGCAGCGGTAGGATAGAAATTGTGTTGCGTTTCATAGTCTTCAACAACGTTTGCACTTTGAGGGCTAATAATGCGCCGGGTGATCTGACGGTACCACTGTAAGTACATATCATTGTGGTGAAGATAACCGTTGTAAGGAACACCACGTGGAACCAACGATGATTTGCGATCGGCCCACAACTGAATATAATCCCTGTGCTTAAGCGCATAATCCGTTGTGTTTCCCCGCCTATCAAGCGTGTGCAAATGGACACTTGTGTCACATTCATTAGGCACCGTTGGATGCCAACCGAATTGTCGAACTACTCTGTCAGGATAATGCCATTCCACCACGTCAAAACAAATGAGTGGAGCAATTACAATCCACTCATCGGTGTCCTCAAAACATATAGGCGGAAGATGGCTAAGGATGTCCCACGTGTATGGTTGCCATGTGAACATTGCATCTGTCATAGTATCAAATGCATGTCTATAGGTTACCAACCCCGATAAATGATCGGTATACATCCGCTCAACTCGTAGCCACTTACATCCTAAAGGGTCAACTCCCGCTTGCATTTGTGACCCAAGTGGATAGTCTACTCCCTCTTCTTCCGTAACACGTGACTTAATCCGTGTAGGTCGACCAATGGTGATACGCTCCCATGACCACAACTGTAGCAGCACTAAAGATCCACCGATTTCACTTGCCCCTTTCTTGCTTGCCACACACAAATTCCGGTATAAACAAGCGAGTACCCCACTCCCCCAGCTATATTCACCAAGTCGGTGCAAATCAACCACTAGAGGATAATAGATTAGTTGAACCCTATTTCCACTCTTATC
Source organism: Gentiana straminea (assembly GCA_036785695.1). Taxonomy (NCBI): domain Eukaryota; kingdom Viridiplantae; phylum Streptophyta; class Magnoliopsida; order Gentianales; family Gentianaceae; genus Gentiana; species Gentiana straminea. Next base: position 806,259 of record JAVUPR010000342.1, read on the forward strand.
CGGGAAGAGGACGGCTCCTATCAAATATAATAGATATGCTCTAACATACCTATGAATCTGTTCTTCGGTTGCATCCACAGGTAACCCTTGAAAATTATCTTTTAACCACGATAATTTCAAGGTATTACCTTTAAAAGCGCCTTCAGGTGGCCTTATACCTAATGTTTGCTCTAAGAGATCGGCCCATCGATGATCAGTTGTCCCCGTAATAGGTAAGCCACCGACCTTAAGACCTAACAAGACGTTAACATCTTGTAACGTTATGGCCACCTCTCCAATTGTCATATGAAATGTGTGTGTTTCTTGACGCCACCGCTCAACTAATGCGGTAATTAAATCGGCATTAATGGCGACAAATGACAACCTGTGGATCCCATAGAACTGTGTCTCTCTCAAAAAATCAACTACCAAATCATGCACCTGATAATGTTGCTTTGACATAAGATGCGTGCGACATACGAGAGACCTACACTCCTGCAAAAAAAAAACATGTTACTATTTTTTATAAAGAAACAAATTGTTATTGCGAAAAAGCAAACATTAACGATTATATTACCTCTCCATCCCAGATGATGCTGCTTCGGTGTTGTTGTTGAAGTCTTAGAACGCTATCATTAATTGGTCCCGGCTCCATGTGATCTACATAAATAAAGCACAATTCATTAGTGACTATATAACAAATGAATATAATATAAACATGGTATACTAGAATAGACACCTTATGCAAGCCAAAAACCAACTCCAACTGTCGTGATCTTCTTTTTCAACTATGGCAAATGCTAATGGAAAAAGTTGTTCATTCGCATCAACTCCCATGGCAATCAACATAACGCCACGATACTTCCCGTATAAATGAGTTCCATCAATTGTGATGACAGGCCTGCAATGTTGGAAACCTTTGATTGAGGGGCCAAATGCCCAAAAAACACAATGAAATTGTTCAGTGTAAGGATCGTGGGTTGGCTTATTAACAAAATGCACCACGGTGCCCGGATTTGCTTCTTTCAAAGCTTCCATGTAACGAGGAAGATATTGGTAAGACTCCTCCCAATCTCCATAAAGAGCACCTATCGCCTTTTGTTTTGCACTCCATGCTTTACCATAAGAGATCGTGAAGTTGAATTCTTTTGTTATGAAGGCTTTTAATACACTAACTTTCACCCCCAATCGCTTGCACAATAGGCTTTATAGCGTTGCCGATAAACTCTCGCTTTAAATTCGGGTGATCCATGGATGGTTTGTGAACCACACAAGAGTTTTCGTGGGGGCCTTTATAGGTGACGATAGTGAAGACATCCGATGCAACATTCTTTTGAGAGGCTCTTAAATACCAACTACAAGCAATTGGTTTCCTTCCACATTTGAATGTGACGGTGTGAGGTTTCGATTCGTGGTCTTATAGACTTGGTTCCTTTCGACATTGTATGTTGTCACAATTTGCCCCAATGCTTTTTTGTTGGAAAATTCTTGCCCCACCTCAAACTCACCACCGCTCTTATATTGAAAGTTACTAGAGTTATACCAACTGTTTAAACATTCTTCATCTATGGAATGAAGTTTAGTAAACTCGGTATCATGATCCGTTAATGATACTAGGTCTACCCCACTATCTTCATCCTGACTTAACAACAACATATCATCTTCGTCTTCAATCTCATCCCCTTCGATATTACCATCTAAAGTGATGCTTCATCAACATTATTAGTCGACAAAGACACAAACCAATTGGGATCCTCAACTTGACTAACAAGCATGTTGGTGAATGACATGTTAGGTTGTTCAATGGGTGTCAATTCAATATATAAATCCATAGAGGGGCTTTCGATTGACACACGCTTGCCCACATAGCTTTTAAACCACGATCATTACTTAAAGCTAACACTTTATAGCCTCGCACACTAGGGAATTTCATCTTCACGTTTAGGTCAAATCTAGTTCTATCAACCTCCATAGCATCATATATCTCATTCTTAAGCTCATTGATACCAATGTTACTATTGACAATAATAAAGGTTTCACAACCACCTTTGTAGGTAACATTTTCACCGTCAATTACAATTTCACCATTCCACCAACAAGTCAACGGATAATTATATATCTCCATCCCTTTAAAAATCTCAAATCAAGCAAAACCTAAAACCAAATCCACATACACAATAAAAATCGAAAACTAATAAAATTAAACAAACAACCTTCTACACATATCACAAATCGATGAATATCAACACTTATTCGTTATCCAAACAAAGAATTCTTTCAATTGGCATAAAAAAACGAAAAAAAAACGGAAAAAATGAACAAAAAAAACGCAGAAAATCGAAAAAAAACGAAAAAAATACCTTTGGATTGATAAACTATGGATGAAACCTTTGATTTGGTTGAAGAAAGTAAGAATCTTGATGCTAAATGGCCTAATTTGAGTTTCGCGCCGCGCAGAGAATTTGGGGTTTTTGTTTTTAGGGTTTGGAAATCTGAAAATGGGTGAAAATTCCCGTACGGTGCGTTTTATATCTTCGCTAAAGTCATTTGGTTCAACCGGCGGCTTCTTCCTATGTACAACCACTATTTCAATACGGGATGTTCGGGTTTTGCCCCAGTTAAAGCTTTGGTTCAACCGGCGGCTTTGTTGTTTTTCAAAAATAAGGGTAAAGCATTTGGTTGAATCCAAAGGCGAGCTTCAGAAAGAATGCGCGACGCGACCCATTCGCGGGAAATAGTTTCAGATGAGCGCCGAAACCATAAATATTTTATTTTTCAGCATTTAAAAAAAAAAAATTCAAAAAAACATAGTGCTTTTTGGATACTAAATAATTTCCATCAGTAATAACATATTTTCATTAATAATAGTTATTATATATACGTAAATGAAATTATTAATTTCTCTCACTACTTTTCTTCTTATATATAATGCACCTTACTCATTCTATTTCACAAGATAATCAATGTAACATAAACGACATTATAACCAAAATGCAAATTAATTAATATATATACGGATTCATTTTCAATATATTGGTGTTAACAAATTCTATATACCTTTGGCAATACAATTGGCCTTTAATTTTTAGCAACAAAATCAATAATGATATATATTCTGAATTGATATAGAAAGTAGTTTGCAACAATATTTTTAGATTAGAAAAAGAAAAAAAAAACGTATAACTCAATAAAACAAAAATATCTCATCCATCAATTGTTGATTCTAGTTTCCATTTTTGTAAACAATAAATGTAATTTTCAGTTTTTTCTCAAAAAAAATTAAACAAAATTCAAATTAGGTTGCACCAAGTCATTTGTGAGGCCTATATAAACGACTCTTTCTCATTCATTTTTCTCAATAGAAACCATTCTACTTATAATCAAATTATGGCAAACTCCAAAATCACCATAGCTTATCTAGCACTATTTTCCCTTGTTCTTTTCTCCTTTTTATCTGGACACATTTGTAAGTTTACAACTCATTCAATTATTTATCTACATCTATCTCCTGACTTTTATATTATATATATATTTTTTTTCTTAAAGTCTTTCGTTATCCGAAACCAATGATAATCATTACAAGATTTTCGGTTTTGTATATCGGTCTTTGATTTTACGTGTATATACTTGTAAAGAATGTGACTAAATTCATTTCTCGTGATGTAACTATGCCAGGTCGTGATCTAAACCAAGAAGAGAAATCGGTCGATTCTGGAGTGTCTCCTTTGGGAAAATGCTACAGGGGAGAAGTTGAAGGCGAAAAATATTGGTGTTGTTGTCATGTTAGTTGTTATAAAACCCATTTTGCGTGTAATTTAAGATGTCTGTTTACTAAATGCGTTGGGTCACCGGCTAATACCGGTCTCTAGATTTGTTGTACAATCAAGAAGGAATAATAGTTTTTTTTTTTTTTTATATAATAAATTTTGAGAAAAAAAGTTTAAGAGTTCTTTTTTTTTTTTTGTTGACTTTCCGTTACCAACATGGCAACATATATATGTTCTCCATTTTGATTTATGTCATGGTACATTTTGTCTTTAACATGTGACATGTTTGAGAAATTTGTTGTAAAAATCAAACAAGAATAATTAGTCATCAAATTAAATTAAAGGAAATATACCCCCTCTGGGAAGGGCCTTTATTTCGCGGAGTTCTTAACCGTCTTTCTATTCCCTTTTTCATTTGAATTTGAGCCCCGAAATTTATTGAGGAGTGAAAATAAACAACTAAAATGGAGGAAAACCTAATGATCAAGACAGTTAAAAATAAATTGAGTTGTATTTAGGTGCACCTAAATTCTTATAGCTCATCCACTGCGGTACGATCTCGTGAACTGAACATCCGCGGGTGATAAATACATATCAACTATTCCTTGTCTTAAATTCATTGTCCGCTACAATACTATACTGTAGAATAGACCCTAAATCTATTGTGCTACTATTTCATTATTTCGTTGTTGTTTTTTTTTTTTTACAAAAATGACTTCGAGAAAAAACCAAAAAAAAATCAAATATGATGTCAGAATATAGACGACGAAATAAGAAAAAATAAAGTGAAAAATTGCAATCTTTTGAGCTTAGATCGAAAGATATATCTAATCTTTTTTTTTTTTTTTTTTTTTGTTTTGTTTTGTTGAGTAGAACAATGTAAAATGCAGTGGGATATAAATTTTCCTTTAGACCCAAAAAAAAAAAAACGCTGAAATAAATTATTTATTTCTATCTCCATATTGTTCTGTTTCACATCTGTGTAGACATTTATTCATACTCTTTTTAAAGTTATCAATTGCGACTCGTGTATATACAATTCAACCTTTAAAATATTAAATCATAGTCTTCGTGTTCAAACCTATACGTTTAATCCACTTAACCTAGAAGTTCAAAAAAAAAAAAAAAAGTACCAACGATTCTGAGCTACTGCGGAATCCTGATTAACATTCTCTACTCATCCCGTGGGACAGGGGGAATGATGACCCTCATAGTTAGGGTTTAACCATTTTAAAAAAAAAAAAAAAACAGTACTAACCATATTACAAATTCATAAAAAAAAAAAAAATACATAACTTCAATCGTTGATAGAATAAATCAACATATCATAAGCTACAATTTTTAATAAATACTACAAATCACACGTTTTCTTACCTCGTATCACAAAGAATATGATTTGATAATGTCAATAATTCTACTCTGATGAATGAAGGATTTTGCTTTCAAATGTGGTAGAAAAGCAATGTGAAAAGTGTTTTTTTTTTTTTTTTGTTTTTTTGTTTTGCATGTGTGAATATTCCATATAGTTATGGCTATGAAGAATGAGCTATTATCTTTATATGATTAATTCTCCATTTAAAAGACAGATTATTTTCATTAAATTCAGAATGGTTGTCGTCAAGCTGGAATCGGACCCTGAATTTCACAAGACCGTTCGTGAGAAAGTAATATGTTTCTCATGGAAGCTATTATTCATATTGGGAATATTTCCTTCACAAAATTTGACTAAAAACCAGGCATCAATTGAATCGATTGATTAACGGCGTGTCACATCAATAATCTAGTTTTAATGTTATAGATTGATTCAGCTGATAATTGTGGTTGTCGTTTAGGTGTGTAATCGAGCTGAGTCGAGTTAATACTCTTTAAGGCTCGAGCTCGGCTTGATTATAAAAACTCGAGCTCGATCGAGTCATGAAAAAGCATGATAAAACTCGATATAACTTGACTCAGCTCGATAGCTTGATTACATTTTTACAATACGTTTAATTTTTATAAAATATAGTAAGATTGAGCTCAACTCAGTTAATACTCAACCCGATTAAAAACTAAAACTCATATAGAATGTTAAATTTATAAATATAATTAATCAAAATTATTATTTACTAGAGCTCGATTAACTCACGAGCTATTTGATGTTGGGCCATACCTGGACATGGTAGATTGACATGTATCAGATTGCGTTTAATGAATAAAGGTACGCATGCCAAATTTTAATAATAATACACTTCTCAAGAAGAGTAGTACAAGATTTTATTTAAATTAATGATGTCTTAGAATATTTATTTAGAGGATTTGACAGGCCCATGGCAATAATTAAATCATTCAGGCTACCAAAAGCTACTCGTACCCAAATCACAAAGGTGTTTGATTTTATCCGGTTTTTACTAAGTTTGAGATTGAGTAGAACTATTTTATAATTAATCATGCTCATCACGAGTATAAGAATTAGGAGTGTACATGATTCGGTTCGGTTCGGATCGGTTAATGACAGTAACGGAAACCGAACGGAAATTTTCGGTTAATTAAATATCTCAACCGAAACCGAAATTGTGTTAATGGGAGTTTTAAGGTTAGCGTTTGAAGAAAATGGAGGAAAATTGTGTTAATGGGAGTTTTAAGGTTCTGAAAACTGAAGCAAACGTCTGGAAATTGTGGAGGTAATGAATCATAATATTGAGATTAACACGCTGCTGTTCTTATTTAATTCATATATTATACTTAATATTCTTTTTTTCCAGAGAATTATACTTTATATTCAAATTCTTATTATTTTATTTTGAGCTAAAACATCACTTTAGGTTCGGGTTCATTTTGAAATCAGGTCGGCGCTAAAATTGACACGGGATATTACACTTTGTAATCAAGCAACTCATGAGGCTAATCGAGCTTTACTTAATTAATCATGTATACAAGATTTATTATTTGATAATGTATTATATTAATCATTATATCGAGTCAACAACCAGAGAAACGAGTCGTGTTTGATTTTGTCATATTCGATAATAAAAATTAAATGAACTCTGATACGGTCGGACGTATCACAATCAGGTCTAGATGTATTTTGCGGTGGATATCTGACGGAAATGAGTGATTTTTACAGTGAAGTGCGGTGGTGCTGATGTGATTCAAGAAAATCTATTTTTCAAGAGTCTCTTCACCTTCGTCAAATAAATATTGACACCTACTTTAGTGCCCTTTTTAATATTTCATATATATATATATATATCTTAATTAAGTAATTACAATACAAAATTAATGAGCTGAATTTTGAGGACATTATTAGCGCCACTTTTTTGAAGAAGTCAAGTTTTGGATAAGCAAGATACATTGAACCAAGATGCATGAATCAAAATGTCAAGAGTTCAAGCATTTATTCAAGATACATTGAATCAAGATACAATGAATCTAGTTCTTTTGGGGCGCCGCTTTTGCAATTATTTTAGGAAGACTTTTCATCTTAATTTTAATCCTCATTTTGTCCTATAAATAGGCATGCTTATGTAATTTGAAAATCATATTTTACTTGATATAAAAATATATTTCACTTTTAAAGTGTTGTGTGAGTTACTCTGGAAAGATAATTCTAAAGTTAGGATTTATCAATGACTTAAGCAATCATTGTGGATGAAGTGCTTAAAAATAGATTTTCTAAGTGTTGAAGTAATTTCAAGGTGCTTTCACACAAGTTGTGACTTGTGTCAAGAAGCTTATTGATTTCAATGTGCTTCCACACAGGTTGTGGTTGTGTCAAGAACCTTATTCCAAATACTTTCAATCCACGATCCAAGTTTAAATCATGCATACTGTATCAAAAGGGACGAAATTTATGATGTAAATTCAGCCTTTAATTTTGTATTTTAATTACTTAATTAAGACATAACATATATATATATATATATATATATATATATATATATATATATATATATATATATATATATATATATCTTCATATTTGGGCTGCATGCAGCATTATTAATTACGCATCCATGGACGACCAAAATTTTTGTCTTCTTGTGGGATGGCAAAAACGACGTCGTTTCCTTACATAACATCGGCTCCACCACCGTCTCTCTTATCCAAGTAAAAGGCAAGCAAATTCTCCACTCAAAGCCGAAAAGAATTGCATGCTCCATCGTCTCTCTAGATCTTTCCAATTTTCTCTTCACTTCTCTCGCACCGCCACTCTCTCTCGTTTTTCTCCCCATCACAAGCATCCCAACTCTTACTCCTTCCAATCTCATCCCTTTAACAACCTCATGGGAAATCATCAGCAGCACCAAGAACAACAGCAGCATCTGCAGGCGAATCGTTTCCCGTTTAATTGGATGGTGGCATTAGCAGGACCAAAGATGCCGATGGATTATTCTGATGGCGGAGGAGTTGGTGGTACGACGTGTCCTACGGCTGGGGGTTCTGGGTTTAGTATCGAGAGTGCCAAGAAGAAGAGGGGAAGGCCTAGAAAGTACTCCCTAATTCTCATCTCTCCAGTTCTCAAAATAAAGCTTTTGATTCAGGTTTAGATGCATAAAAGTTGATTATATGCTGTGAATTCATATAATTTTATTGATATAATGTTCAAAAATGGCGCAGAAAACGGAGAAAGAAGATACAGATTTCAAAGGCGTTGTTCAAACAATCACTCAATGCATCAACTGCGGCGTAATCGGTAATCCGGCTTCGAATAAGACGTGTCAGAAATGCGTTTCAGCTAGCTCAGCTACCGGAGGAGGTGGAGGTGGAGGAGCAATGATATTCGGAGAGAAATCGCCGAAATCGATCTGCCTTTTTCCTTCATAAAACGGCTTCGTTTTCGTCCCCCTCCACCACCGCCCTCCCGTCGTTTCTTCCCCCACCGCCCTCCCCGTATTTGTTTTTGTGTTGCCGCACCCAAATTTCATGCTTTCCATTAAAAAAAATCCATGCTTTTTTTCGTTGTTAGATTTGCCTTTGATTAATTTTTTTGGGTTTGTTGTTCATGTATTTTGCGTGGACGTTCAAATTCGCCGTCGTTTGTTGTATGGTATGATTTGTTTCTTTTAAGTTTCCTTCCTATTGTGTTTGTTAACTTCACCATTTGCATCCATTTGTATCGTTTTGGTTCCGTGACTCGTGTATGTATATGTCATGCCTTTATTTGTTGTTTGTTTTTAGGGTTTGGGGTGTCTCTTGATTGTTTAAAATGGTGCTTGCTTTAATGTTTTAGTTTAAAATTGGAGGGTATGATTTAGTTTCAAGAAAAAATTCGTGCCATTATAACCTAATGCAAAGGCGTAATGCACGGCTACGCAAACGACGAGATCCTAATCATCCTCCCCTTGCCGGTCCAATGAACACAATGAACCCCGAGGGTGTTATGGGCCGCCATCCGCAAGTGTATTGGCAGTGAGAATGCATGAAGATCGTATGAAACATCCGAAAGATATCCTCTCGTAAATGCTGATGTGTGTGATTTTGTGTCTGGTTTGCAGTGTTGTTCGCGCTTATGCCTAAGGTTTTTTAGATAAAGTTCTTGCAAAAAAAGATCGCCTTTTTTCATTATTTTTTATTCTTCATAGATTTCTACTTGTAACTATGGAGGCTGTTGGATTATTGTTTTTGTTTATTGATATTTCTGTTTTACTTCTCAGATCTTGTTAAAAAATGACTCAAGATGTAGAGATGAAAGATCAACCAGCTTCACCTGAACCTGTTGCCACCAATGCTCCCTCAACTCTGCAGCGTATGTATTGTTTTAATGTCTATATTTTAGGAGTTATTTTTAATTTGAATTTATCTAGGAAATTTTGCTGTTGACTATGATCCAATGGATGATTTTTGTTGGTAGGAACTTCTACTGGAAACAATCCGGGAGGTCCTTACTCTAGAAGGAGCTATGGCTACGGTGATGGCTCGGGAACTATTTTCCACCGTGGTGTTCGTTGTGATGGCTGTGGTGTTCATCCTATTACTGGCACACGGTTTAAATCAGTAGTGTGAGCACCATAACCTTTTATTTATTTTTTTTTCGCCGGTTAAGCTTTTAGTATTTTTATCTCAAACCCTTTATCTTGATTGTTGCGGGAAGGATGACTATGACTTGTGCAAAGATCTCGCTCTCCACAAATGGGGGTAGAAAGTGACTATATGAGGATTGATCGTCCCGCGACATACCATCACTCTTCTCCGTTCGTATGAAGCCTTTTTTTCTTATTTATCAACTTTTCATTTATCTTTCTTCTCACGTATTATCTTCTCTCGTATATTGGTGTCGTATTCTATGCATTGATTTCCTGTGCATCTCAATGAAACTTTCTCAACTCTTTCCCCGTGTGATGCAGCCTCCTCGGGTGTATCGTGCTCCTCAGATGCCTATCCTCGACAGTTACTCTGCGAATCTAATTCGGCCTAAAGTAGACAGATGCTTCATCCAGGATGTGACTATTTTGGACGGTGCACTCATGGCCCCGTCAACGCGATTCACCAAGATCTGGCGAATGAGGAACAATGGCTCTCTTCAATGGCCTTGGGGAACAAAGATGGTTTGGATTGGAGGAGATAAAATGGGTGATGTGTTTTCTGTTGATTTGCAGGTATAGTATATAAAAGCTTTATTGAATTCTAGCTGATTAGGTAACCTGTTTCTTGCATGATTTTGTAATGGTTTATCGCATGCGCTCGTTAAGATGTTTCTTTGTTATCCCTGTACTGTTCATATAATTTTCTTCTGAATTTGAGCAAATTCCTGGTGGCATTGGCTTCCCTATTGACCAGGAGCTTGATGTTGCTGTTGATTTTATTGCTCCTGATCGTCCTGGCCGGTATATTTCGTATTGGAGGATGAGGTCACCAACTGGCCAAAAGTTTGGGCAACGTGTTTGGGTTCTTATCCAGTTAGACCCTTAATGTTATCTCTCATTTACTATCATGTATTGCTTCTTATTCTAGATTGCATGGGTATGGATATGTGGTTACATGGTGTACTCGGATGTGTTCTTAAAAAAATACATTGAAGATATAGAGACCGAGTTGTATATGTATAAATCGAGAGTTTTTGATAGTTTTTCATCAATTTAGATATTAATTAGCGGTTTTTACTCGATTTTAAACTCTGTTCTTTATTTTATATACTATACGAGTTATGGATATCCATATACGAATCACGTGTCCATTTTGCTCGATGATCCTAAGTATCCGTTATCTATCCGTTTCCAATGTGTATCGGATACTAGGCATGTTACTAAACATATACATGTTTGGATTTGTTTTAAGCAATATAGGCGAGACCTACGTCAAGATAATCATACCCTTGAAAAAACGAGGTTAGTCCGAAGTTTCGTTCTAGGCCGATTACTCATCTCATCTCTTTGTTCCCTTACGGTAAAATTCTTTGGCTATTTTTACTCGCGAGAGATTGTGGTTCAAGACCAATCAAGCTTTGTAAGATCCGGTTTGATATGGGTGAATATGGTAGAATGAGCAAGGTAATTCATTTTCGCTTCAAAGCAAAGCCATCGGACCTCGGGTCGGGCCTAGCAACCAAGGCAAGTGCATCGGGTTTTGCGACCTGGACCAAGCCCTCCCGTTATCGAGAGCGAGCCGCCCCCAGTCACAAAATCTATATGCACTCGTCCCGATCGTTAGACCTCACCCGAGGTCCGGTTGTGTGATTAGACGCTCGGCCGGGCGAGGTCCCGGTAAGACAATCGTCCGGGCGGGTCCCGGTAAGACAATCGATCGACCAGACATGTCCCGGTGAGACAAGCGCCTGTGTCGGGTCGCTCTTAACTTGACGACCTGGGACGAACGTCCAGGGCAGGTCCCAGTAAGACACTCGACCAGAGCAGGTCCCAGTAAGTCAATTGACCAGGGCAGGTCCCAGTAAGACGATCGACCAGGGCAGGTCCCAGTAACACAATCGACCAGGGTAGGTCCCAGGAAGTCAATCGACCAGGGCAGGTCGAAGTAAGTCATTCGACCAGGGCGGGTCCCAAGAAGACGAACGACCGGGCGGGTCCCGTAAGACGCTCGACCAGGGCAGTCCCGAGAAAGACAATCGACCTGTGTCGGTCCAAGTAAGATAATCGACCGGGACAGTCACAAGTAAGACATGCGACCGGGTCGTCGCTCTTACCTTGACGACCGGGCGGTGGCTATATAGGTTATTATTATTATTAATTTTTTTTATTATCTTCAATTAGTGGCCGTACAGATATTATTTGAACACCTTTAGTTTGCTTTGTCGTCCATCCTTTTCTTTTATTTTTTTTTCCTTTCTTTTGTATTCACAGTGTACATGTCGTCGTTTCCTTGTAGTCATTCGGTTTTTATTGTTACTTGTTTGTTCCATTGTTCGCCTTTAACTGTTCTATTCAATTTTCTCGGTGTCATTTCGATTGTACAAGGTTTCGTCCGCTCTATTTAGTTATGTTTTTGAGTTTTAGGGCCTATTCTCATTCCATGATATCTCGTTCTTTATCTCGCTTCATTTTGGACTCTTTTTTTAGCCAAGATGACCTCTTTCAACATCTACTTCATGAACTCAAATTGCATGCTAACACAGATTACCGAATAACCCAAAACACCGTACGAGGGCACATCCGTGCGCGCACGGAAACGTCTCGCTAGTATATATATATATATATATATATATATATATATATATATATATATATATATATATATATATATATATATATATATATATATATATATATATATATATAAAAAGGACACCCCAAAGTGGGTTGGATTCCATCAGGTGCTCAAGAAATATATGAAGATAATATGAAGACTATAAAGTAGTAAAGAGGCAAGCTTGATAGTCGACAAATTGACAGAGGTTGTCTGCGTTTGGTATTAATGACTTGAGTTCTCCCTTTCAAGGTACAAATGCCGCTATTTATATGGATAAGAGTCGGTGGTTACAAATGAATGTAATTAAAGTATAATTAAACGTGATTAACAACAGGGCGGACGTGACAGCGTCTGACTGGACGAGCTCCGTGATACCGTAGCAGGTTATTCGCCTGCAACCGTCGTGCATTAACTGTTGCGCCCGGAGTTCGCTCCCAGAAATATAGCCATCCCTACCCCCTCACGTCAATCCCACGAGCCTCTTATCCATTCTCATTGAATCGCGGCGGGGGAGCAAAGCCAAATAGAAAAACTCACATTGGGTACACAAAATGTATCCGAGATTGATTCTTTGAAATTGTAAAAAACTAAATAGAGTCAAAGTTGAAGTAAGTCGTTATGATTCAACCTGAGGGCGTATAATTTTTTGACTCCGCACCGCAACAAGGATTCGAAAAATTATTGCCTGGTCAAGCGGGCAAGCTAGGCGGACTGCGAGCTCGGGGGCGAGTAGATCGGCCCTCAGTGCTTCGTGCCGACCTGTAAAAGGCGGGTTGAAGGCTTTGTTTATCGACGCTCATTGCCTAGCCAATGATAAATATCGTTAAGGCATGAGGCGAGCTGGATTGAAGCTCGACCCAGTCCGGCTTATGAAGGTGCAAACTGATTGGGCTGAGGACCTTATTCGTATTGGGCCTACGTACAAGCCCAATGTGAATCCAGGGATCTTTTCCAGGCTTGGCGTATCAAACTCTAAAAAAAGAACCATGCTTATAAATCGAGCCGAGCTTTTTAGAATAGTAAACAATTTGAGTTTGGTCTTACATTTCATAACTCGATCGAGTTTGTGTCCGAATTATTTTATTCAAACTCAATTCTTGAATATCAACTCAACTCGATTACGTTCAATAATTAATTGCCTAGCCGGAATATTTTAATCGGGGCAAAAAGAAAAGAAAAAACTTGTAACTTTCTCTCATCAAATAAACTCGATAGTTTAACATCAAAAAAACAAAGGCAAGATTATAAGGTTTATTGTTAAAAATGACAATTTGAACATAGAAATATACAAAGAGGACAGTGAAATTTTTTTTCGGGTAAAAAGGACAAGTCATATTCCACTGTGATAGTGAAACATTGGATTTGAGGTCAGTTCCACTGCAACAAACAGTGGATTAGAGGTTATGAACAATGGATTTGTTATTATCACCCAATTTATATTTACACTGTCCTGATTCCTATTTTCCCCATCTTTTTTGTCCTTTTAAACCACCCCCAAGATTATATATAGTTGCACTACAATGATTCATAAGTGCATCATATTTAGTATGCATCTTTTGAATCGATTTTTGAATAAAATAGTCTTTTAAAATATCGATTCAAACATGATGCACATGTAGTAGTTGGTGTATTGTAAATTCGGACATATGCTATGTGACGTGAGTATGATCCGACGTCATACACGTGACACTTAATGGATTAGTTCAGATCTTCTCCGCATATGGGCCAAAGAGGTTAAACCCAATGAGAGGCCCTACATTTCAGACAACTTCAAGAAATGATACTTAATTTGGTATACGATATCTCTCAGCTCGTTCAACCGACATGGTACGGTTCACCTCGGTCTTGAACCCTTAGCTCGGGGCATGTCATCACCAACAACCTCGGGTACCCGATATGGACAATCCGGCTATTTAGCAGACATTACATCACGGTGGCTCTATAATGGCTCTGGGGTTTCCGTCCCAGTAAAACATAAGCTGCAAACCGCTCCATTATCTTAGTCATTCTCTCATCACACACGTCACAACATTAACTCCCACATCAAAGCTCTGTAAGAAGGTTTCATCACCCACAAAATTATAACTAAGTTAATAGCTTGATCACAAAATCTTTGGGTACGTACAGGACGGTTGCACCTCGAAAGAAATGGGTCATCCGACTCGTTAAAAATATATTACAGTGGTAATTTTTTTAGGTTCACATATATATGTGAAACTGACCCTGCTTATTCTTATATATTGATCCGTATTGACCAGTATTGATCTATATAATATAGAAGACTAAGTTTAACTTACAAAATATAACAAATTTTTGACCCGTATCGCCAATTTCCTGGAGCCGTCCCTATGTACGTAGACGCTCAACTCAATCCACATTGACTCAACTATAATTCACCTTCAAATCTTATTGTAAAGTAACTGGATTATACTCACGAAACTCAATTACCCAATTAACGACTTGATTTCAATACTAACGATTTTTTTGCATCGTCACTATGTTATTAAAAGTTTATATCAACTTTGTTCTTTGTAAAGAACATACAACTTTTTTATATAAAAAAGAAACTTATCAATTCCTCTTTTAGAGATTGAAAGGGACTAAGCATTTTTATTTGAAGGTATATAAGATGATGATGTAAACCCTCTCACAAAAAAAAAAATAATAAGATGATGATGTAAAAGGACGGTGGAAAATGGAGTATATTATTATTGGAATTTAGCTGGCGTGGGCGGCTAGGACTACAATTTCGTTGGTTAAATAATTCTGGTTTTGGGACCCACATGTCCTGATTTTATTCAATGAATTGACTTCCACTCCCATGGCGGGCTGCCAACAGTCATCTCCTAATCTCTTTCAACTTTCTTTTTTTCTTTTTTTCTTTTTTTCTTTTTTAAAGTTGCATAATTTTCTGATAAATCGAAAAACAAGTGAACATTGTTCTTGCTTGTTTTTGCAATCCTTGTTTTTATAATTTAGGAAGTTATCTCACAGACAATACAAAACATGATAGTGACACAAAATCAGCTTTATTCAGAAAAAAAATCTGGTGTTTGGACTTTATTCCGTGTGAAGTTCGTAATAACACGTAAAAATGCTTGTATTTTAACTTTTAACATATAGTTATGTATAATATGTGAAACTCTCTAGATTCTCTGCATACAACGATGACGATGACGTCATACGTATGTTTTGGGTATCCTTCATGACATAGTTGTCATACGTTGATCCTATGATATGTGTACGTTTTGTTTGGTGTGTGACTGAGTTTACGGTCGAAGTCGTGAAGTCGTTTGATTATGTTTGTAAGTAGTTACTAGTTTGATGTAACACGCAAAAATGCAAGAGTTTTTACATATATCTATGTGCTATTCGAGAGTCTATGCACGTGACGAAGATGATGACATTCGGATGTCCTTCATGAAATGCTGAACGGGCATTGATCCTATGATCCATTTACGGTTTGATTAGTGTTTGTCAAAGCTTACAGCTTCAAGTCATGGTTAGGAGTTTGTATTCTGACGGTTAGTATATGACTTCCCCAAATGCATCGGGGGTATCAGGTCAATAACAAAAGAGGCCCTACCCCCGATGCATCACAAGTATCAGGTAAGTAACGAAAGAGGCCCCTACGGATTAAAACGGAGACTCCACATCATACTTCTCTCTTATTTAGAGCATAGAGCAAGTTGTTCAACCAAAAGCGTAGGAAAAAAGAAGTTCTTGATGATATTTCATAAGTTACATTGTAATAATAAATAAAGAGTACATATAAAGCTTATTACTCCCTTGAGGAGAAATAAGAAGAAAAAAAAGAAAGAAAAAAAAAAACAATTGAAATGACAACTTCATTCTTCATCTCTACCCTTTACTAAATCACAAACAATATATCAGTTTCCCCCCTTAAGTTTCCCAGTAACTACATGCAATATTAGATTATACCAAAAGAATTCAAAAAGAATATGAATCTAAAATATGAAAACTCTTTTTCTTGGAGCAAATGTAAAAGCACTTGATAATGTTAGGCCACCATTTGCTCTTGATCTATATACAGTTGATCAATCCAAGAAGGCATCATTTCATGAATCCCTCCACCTGCACCATGTTTCTGCTCAGAACCGATTCCGGACGACGGCACGTCTTTGACTAACGAGTTGACCCACGAAACATCCGGTTCATCAACCGGGACGTTCGCGTTTCTAAGTGCAAAAGAAGCAGATTTCCTGAATTTGTTTGGGTCTTCACTTTTGAATCCCCAATCCAATTTGCCAGTTGGAGAACCCCAATCGGGTATAGTTGAAGACATCGATTTCGGTGAGCTAGCAGCGGCGTTAGCATGGTAGTTGAAGCTCTGGCTGCGTTTTGCGAAAGCGGATGATCTCGAGTTCATGACTGCAGCTGCAACGGCTGCAGATGTTTCGAACCCGAATCCCGAGGTTTTTCTTCCTGGAGAGGAAGAAATATTGGATGGATAGCTAGCACGAATCGGGTTCGTGTTTTGGCGCATCTGGAACGCGGTTGGAGACATCAATGAAGGGTCAATTGATCCATAAACATCATCCAAGTTTGTGGGGTTCATATACCCCATCCTATCGTAATCCGCGTTGCCCATCGGTGAAGATAGACCCGCCATTTCCTCTATCAATTGTTGCCTCAGTTGTTGTCTTGTCCGGATATTTTCCAAACCAAGAAGTTCCATTTCCAATTCAAGGTCTCGTGCACTGCGCGTCGTTTTTAAACGGCTACCATGGAGTTGCAATGCAGGTGGTGTGAGGTTGACCTTATTCTGCCACATGTTCGTCGCCATTGGAGACGAACATACAGCTGAAGGAGACATAGGAGCTGTTGAGTTTGTTGACATAAACAAAGAAGATGAACCTAAAGTTGATGGACTCAAACAAGACATATCCATTGAGCCAACCGAAAGAGATTTCGGTGACGGCATAGCTGAACCAGTGGTTGCATACAACGGACGAAGATCTTCAGGCTTGTGAGCAAAGAAACACACTTTTCTATTACACCCTGTCTCGTCTTTGCAAAGCCTGGTCCTATATTGAGCTGGATGAAGCCAAGATTCAAACACCCCATGTGCATATTCACAGTTGTCTCCTTTTGCACATGTTCCCTTCTTGAATTCAGGACAAGGGACACAACTGTAATGATACTTTCTCGGATCACGACGTCTAGCGTTCTCCCCTGGGTGAACAAATGGGCACTCAGTCCAATCATGTGAATAAGCCCTTGAACAAGGCATCACCTTGAAACTATACATCCTGAAATCATCACTACCATATAATCCAGTGTTTATATCCGGTAACGACACGTCAATCGGATATTCCTTCTTTTCAGACCCTGATAGAACTTTAGCAATCTCTTGTTCTTCCACTCCATTGACACCGTTCAGCAACATTTCCAAAGCTTTTTGCCTTGAATTGCTAACACTCTTCACGTTCGGAACAGCCAAGTCCAACGGTTTGTTTCCATTGGCATCAACGGAGTTGATATCACCACCTGCATCAATCAACAGCTTAAAAACCTCAATCACGGAGCTAGAACCTCCGGCAGCAGCGCAATGGAGAGCAGTTACTCCATCCAAACCATATGCCCTGTTGACATCGACCTTCCCAGTTCCAAGAATATACTTCAAAACCTTGAGATTTCCATACATGGCAGCTATCAAAAGAGGGGTTATCTCCCCAAAGACCATCTTTTTCGAACCGAATCTTCTTCCATACCAAAAACTCGATTCATTCACATCACAACCATTCTCCTCAACTTCAGCTATGAACCGAGTAACATCATCCACAGCCGATAATTCCAGTAATTTAGAACAATATCTTTGGTTGATTTTACCTTTCTCGCCCTCCATATCTAAACTCAAACGGCTAAGATCACACTTCAAAGACATCAAATCCTGAAGAATTGCACAAATAAGAGTACAATTAAGACTTTGCACTGGATTGATCTTTTGATTCAAAGCTCACACATATATATATATAAAACTGAACATAACAAACTGGATAGTAGAGGGATAGAACAAGTCAAAATCCAAATATTTATTTCAACCAATTGAAACCTAGGTTTACCAAGTCATTCCCCTGGAACAATTATTTTCTAGTGTATATACCAAATTTAGGTAATTAAAATTAAATTCATAGCCAATTCACCAAAAGAATAAATTAAAAAACAAATAAAGAAAGAAAGGAAACCAGTTCAAAGAACAAGTCATCATCACTAATTGTAACATAGGTTTGGAAACAGAGAAACAATGAGCTTTAATGGAAGACTGAGTCCACATCCACTTCCAAAAAAGAAAAATTCAGATAAAAATTCTATATATAACAACACAGAAATCCATACGAATACATACAAATGGAAGCAAAACAGGAAGAATTTTACAGGAAACAAATAGAATAATCGATGAAGAACAAGCAAGTAGAATAGAAATTCAGATTAGGATAACAAATAATAACATGAGGAAAACATAAACACACCTTGCAAAAGCTGGAATCTGTCTTGAAGCTGGAGAAGAACTTTTGTTGTGTAGGAATTATAACAAGAAGGAATCAATGGGAGAAAAAAAAATGAGCTGTTTTTGTTAGTAAGCTGTGAAGAATGAATCAACTTTGAGAGGATGAATGGATTTTATATTAAGGCCAGCAGGAAGGGGGAAAGAAATTGGTGTCTTTTTTTTTCCTTTTCTTTTTTTTTTTAGTGGGCGGAGGGTGGGGTAGGGGGACGTTTACAAAGCACGACTTTTCTTCTTGCTTATTTTTCTCCAACAATAATATTTCTGTCACAACAATTGACATAATTTGTTTTAAAGTTTATTATTATGTACGTATAATTTATTGAGTGAAATTGCTTTCAAAAAAATTTATTGAGTGAAATCAAATATACAATAATTATAAGTGTAAAAGTTTGTTGTGTCTAGAGTTGTTAAAGAAACAGAGTTGTTTGCAGGTAAAAGACTTATGTTTGACTTGTTGGTGGTCGTGATTATTCGTTTGTTTAGTTTACTAAACAAAGTTTAAATAGAATTTCTAAGGTCATTTTTTAAATTGATGAACACGCGTTAGGCTTGCGAACGTTTGATTATGTTCACAAACCTGTTTTTATAGACAAACCAATTTACAATATATTATGTTTGAATATTGTCGCATGGTTTTTTTTATTTATGCATCAGGACTTGATTATAACTTAATCAACCAAACTCGAGCTGGATGACACAACCATATTTAACAAGCTAAATTCGAACACGATCTCAATCAAAATATTTTTTGAGCGAAACGAAGTTGAATTAAATTTTTTGTTCATTACTAAACGAATGACTACAAACAAGTTTATGATATAAACAAACCAAATCTGAACATAGAACTTTGTTCGTTTATTAAAAAATCGATCATAAACAATATCATGACCTAAACGCTACTTATCCCATAGAGGTCGTCCTTGAAGCAATACCAAGCTAGAACAATAAATATCCGGGCTAGCTCGATTTGGCTCATTAACTACTCTAGTTATTTCGTAACGGTTCTGCTAATAACAATACCCATTTTTTTTCGAGAATGATACCGACACAACAAGATTATTTCAAAAAAATGACATCTGCCACAATTTTATATTATTGTTGACCGTTGATCATCTTAAGATTCATATTAATCAATACAATAGACGTTACACTATTGATAATAGTGTAAAAAATGGTTATGTGGCGGACACAGGATTTCAGATAAGGAAAGCAATGAAAGTTTTAAAAAGTCAAATGAAAAAATTAGGGGGGGGGGGGGGGGGTAAACAAAATATTTAGTACATATATTAGTTATTTTTTTCGAAACAAGAAGGGGCAGTTGCCCTCCGGCTTTACATAGGTCCGTCATTATGTCATTTGTCGTGCCATTTTCGTTGTGATACAACAACGTGTTTATGTGATACGATATCACAAAAACAGATTGGTGAAAGTAAGAATCGACTTTCACTCAATCGATGGTGACATTTGATCGATAGAAAGTCACTTCTAAAACTAAAAATTGATCTGAAAAAAGCGACGGTCATTACGGCATGTTTGATTTAACGTCAATAACAACAATTTTTAATGTCTGAGGAAGTGATTTAATCGTCACAATAATACTACCATAATAATTTATACTTATTGAAAAGACATAAAATATATAAACATACATATTCTATGAATTATTACTTCTTCCATATTTTCTGTTTCTTTGATTAGCTTGTTAAAGAGTGTTATGTATGAGTTTGTTTTTCTGGTCAAAGTCAAATATTCAAAAAGGGGTCCACCTCACACCACTTCGGTGTCTTACTGGCTTTGAATCCCATCCAAATACAAATTTAGATTCAAATGAAATGTAAATGCATATGAATTAATGGAGAAGATAATCTTAGCCGTTTCTTTATTTGTTTTTATTTTAATATTTTAGAAAGAAAAAAAAAGCAATGGGATAAGTCAGAGTCAAGTAAGATGACAAGTTATTTACTTTTACCTCCTTTCATTTTAAAAATAGGCCAAAATAGCCCTCCACTTCTCCTCAATGTCCAAGAATCCCCCGACCCCTCCCCCCCCCCCCACCCCCCACAAACCACCACACACGTGTGGGCAAGGTTTGGTCCACTTGATGGAGTAAGCTAATGAATTCATGATAGGCTCTACTGGGTAATTCTTGTGTGGTGTCTCCACACGGTTTGGAGATATCGTGTGACACCATGGACACCACACAGTTTTATTTTGTATTTAAACTGTATGGTTCTGATCGTTTCACCCATCACTTCACTTCAAATTTCCTCACCACACTAGTATTTCCCGGCTCTACTAGCTAAATCAATAAAGATAACGTTAATGACACTACAACACCGAGTGACACAGTCTGATTCTACATCATTGATCATCAGATAATGATACAGACATAATCATACATTTATTATGAATGACACAATATGTATTTACACAATTGATTATAATGTATGACTCGTTGAGCGTTATGTATATCCGACAAATATAATTAAATAGTGTAAACACATGTTGTGTCATTCATTGTGACTCAACGAGTGTGTATATATAATTACCCTTGATCATCATTGGCCCACATCATATTCAATAGATATTTGTGTAAAATCAGGTTGTGTCACGCGTTGTGGCTAAATGATTGTGTTAATAGGATTACTCGATCAACGATAACTATGGCAAAAACAATTCAATACTATAATGTCATCTACATCGATCTATCTTTTCATTTGTATATGAGTATAAGCAAGTCGATTCGAATTGAGTGATACTTTAAAACAAATCAAGCTTTAGCTAAAGAGATTTTGATTTGTTAGTTATTTTGTTTATAATTTAGTAGTCGTCAATTAAATAAAAACTGCCGTATTAAAACGAGGATATATACTGATGTATGTTGTATTTGTATCGTTTCGAGAAGGCCGGATAGGGCGTGTTTTGCCTATAAAATAACTCAGATTGCAAATAAGAAATCATTCCAAAAATGGAAAAGCGCTGTCAGTAAGATACTTTGAATGTCTCGGTTTTGATTTCGTATCCTAAGAACAAAAATCAATAGTTTTCAGCTGTGATATTTGCGTGGACGATTTTTTTCTTCAAAATATAACGTGTTTCATGTGTCTTGTAGTTCATTATCGTTTTTCATTTTGTGTGCTCTATATATCTAGCACGAATTTGAGTGCGAGCATGAATTCGTCGACCACAAGCTTCACCCGGCCATCATGATATATAATATCATAATCAAATGTTTAAAAATACGTCTTTAATATATAATAGCATAAAACAATGAATAAAACACATTAATATGTTGTCAATTGATGCTTGTCACCTTCCATTAACAATAAAGTGTTTCTTAAAAGCAAAAAGATAAATAACTAAATAAATTCTATTTAATCATAGGAACAGACGTCCAGCCAATACACAAAGTCGTAGAAAAATATAGAGAAATTATAAAATCAGGTTGGCGTAAGACTCCGTGTTTAAAACTATATGAATTCGTGTAAATTTACATGGGCTCAACACAAGGCGTGTGGAAAATTTTAACGTGGCGTATACGTTTGTACGTGGGTGTACATGTTAAGTGAACAAAAAAGAAAAAGGAACGTGGTGAATACATGTGATATCCCACATTTGAAGTGGGGAAGCGCATCACCACCATATACGTATAAGACATAAAATGCTCATTAACTCGTTTAATTTAGCCCTTTTAGACCAAAGCGAGGACGGCGGCGGTTCAAGTTATTGACCGGACCATTTACGACTCATTTGCGCGCTACTGGGGTGGGGGCGTTGCGAGAATGATATTCATAGCCGACTATCAGACGGACCATTTATGACTCATTTAACGCTACCAGGTCTGGGGCGTTACAATACATTTGCACGTGCAAGGCTTGTGTTGAGCTCGTGTAAATTTACACGGATTCTCTTCAAAAAAATTGCATGTGTTATCTGAAAAAAAAAATATCTCGTCTAACACGACATGAAAATAAATATGGATCCCTATATCAATCTGATTATATAATTTCTCAAAAAGTATATTTCGTTGTCACTCATATATATATACGCATTTAACACGTTCTACTATTATTTTATTGTATGTCCTAGAAATTTTTGTCTGAGCACTAATCTCTTGCCAAGCGATAAGATATTTTTGTCTTAATTAAAAAAAAATAGATATACTCCAACGAAGTCATTTTTAATGTAAATTAATTAAGAGTAATGATACGAGAACAACGGTGAACTGCACCGTTGATCTTGTTAGATTAATTTAGACTAACATGATAACGGTGCAGATCATCATTGTGTCACTCGTTGTAGCACAATCGTTGTGTCCGTATCATCACCCAATTAATATCATTGAGAGAAAGATATTGGTTAAGAAAATCAACATCAAATACTTCATCAATTCCGATTTACAATTTTTTCCCTATTTTTATTTCATAATAAAAGGGTTTTTTTTTTCACTACCAATATCTTACATGCACCTATCCAATCATTTCCTATTAATTTATATTTTTTTTTTTTTTTTTTTTTATGGATATGAAAGACATACAAACACATATATTTTTTAAATACTGAGGCTCGAACCAGAACATCCATCTTTTTTATTGATTTATGAAAAAGAATTGGAAAAATCTGTAAGTTGCACAGTCTTTCATAAGTATGCTAAAAGTTGTACAGTTTTTCTTAAGCCTTTTTTTTCAGTTATTAAAAGTAATATAAGTATGCTAAAAAAAGGTAATATAAGTAGTGTTTGGAACTAAATTGGCATTACGTTGGATGGTGTTCAAAGTAAATGGAATAATATTTTGACCAGATAGTGATTTGTTGAGAATTGGGTCAAAGATCCCACGGCACCTATAAATTGTTTTTTTTTAAAATATTTATTTTATTTTTAGCATTCCTTAAAGTTTGATTAACAAAAGGGGTACATTTGCTTTGGAGGTACAAAGGAACGAACGTGTTGTAGTGATAATCTTATTTTAAATTGAGTTGTGATGATTAATTTCGTAAATAATCAACTTCTTTTCATCGATAATAAATTTATGAACAATTCATTACACATTAAACTACTTAGACATAACATTTGACTAACACCATTCACGAAACTTTAATGTCAAAAAATGTGGACGACTCTAGGTTGGAAAATACTTGTGTGGTGTTTTCACGCGTTTGGAAATACCGTGTAATTCAATATAATCCACAAAATTTCATTATGTATTTAAACTGTGTGATTTCGATCGTTTTCTCGTCACTTCACCTTCAATGTTCTTTATAACGGGGGCTTTTCATTTCATATCGTATAAAAGCATGCTGTGAATTTTATAGTAGTGAAATTTTAGGAAGTTAAGTGTTGAAGATGATGGGAAAGTAAGAGACACTTGAAACAATATAAATGAAAAGACAATAACGTTTATACATAGATTTGAGCTCATTAATCTTTTAGCTCAGCGTACATGTCAATATAATATATACTGCCTATTTGATATTAAGTCACTTATATGATCTTATTCATCTTGGTGATCAGTCTTCAAATCGACTTTCTTGAACTCGAGACTAGTCACTTCAGTCACTTTCAGACATATACTGCAACAAATCTTTGTCCTTTAATTTCTTGACAAAGGCGGTGAATGATACTTTGTTGATCCTCAACCCTCACATGCACTCACACATAAGTGACATTGCACATATCCATAGTGTATCACTGCACACTTTTCTCGAGGAGGTCATCCTGAGATCTCATCCGCATCCATAAATACCCTAGGGTCACGCAATGTGTGTGAGGATTTAACACCTATTAAAAACTATCACTTATCATAAAATGACTTATATTCAGGGATAGAACTAGATTTGGTGATCGGGTGGGCTAATAGACTATATTTATA
Organism: Gentiana straminea; assembly: GCA_036785695.1. NCBI lineage: Eukaryota > Viridiplantae > Streptophyta > Magnoliopsida > Gentianales > Gentianaceae > Gentiana > Gentiana straminea. The sequence goes on from JAVUPR010000342.1 coordinate 831,026, forward strand.
TGATCGGGTGGGCTGGATTAAAACAACTAACCGTGTTGGTTAAATTTATATAAGATTTTTGGTGTACCGAAAATAAAAGTCTGGCCTAGATCCGCAATTTTTTTTCCTTAAATTAGAAAAAGTATGCTAATTACATAGTCATCAGTGGAAGTTCTAGTCACGGCACTGCATTATCCCTAAGAATTCATATCTCCTTTTAAGTGCGCCTTATTCATCACTTTCTTTTTGGAAAAAAGTACCCAAAAAAAAGAAGAACAATTGTTTGTGTCGTGAGGATATTGTTAAAGGCTTAAAAAGTTTATTATTAATTATTGCACGTTTTTGTGTACCAGTATTCAATCAAAACATATTCATCTTAGCTTCATGTTTCTTGCAACTACAACAGAGAGTGTAAAAAAGTTGAGACTTGCTTGGAACATTGAATAATTTTTTTTATTTGCAAATAAAAAAATAGTTGGAAATATTTCCTTGTAATTAAAGCTATTTTTGATGACCTCTTGGTGAGACTTGTTAATAAAACGCTCTCGGTTAAGAAAAAAAAGAAAAAGATTGCTAAATCTGTTATGGAACTAATAAATACATAGAAAGAAAGATGAATATAACATAGAAAGGAGAAGGAAAAGTTGTGTATTATTTCACTGATATCATGGGGTATTTATAGTATAAATTACAGTGTAGATATAATAGTTCGAGTTAATCCAATATCTAATAAATGAATTTAAATAATAGATAATCCACACAATTTATATTTTACATAACACTTTCCCTTGGATGTCTATTATTCAACTAACACCAGCTATGATATACCTCATTAAAACCTTACTAAGAAAAAACCCAGTGAGAAAAAAAAATTAGTTAAAGAAAAAGAATACATATTTATCTGTGTTGATTTACTCCCCCTGAACCAAGCATCAATTAAGGTCTTTCAGTCGTTGCATCACAATGCTCTTCACTAGTCTCTCAAATGTTGATCGGATCTGTTTCACATCAATTTCCTCGTTCATTGCAAGTCTATTATATGGCAAAATTAATTTATCGATCTGAGTTGCATAACGTATATGTCATGTACTATTAACTTTGCTATAAAAACCCAGTGGGAAAAAAAAACTAGACAAGGAAAATAGTTCATGCCATATGCGTTTTTTATGTGTTGCAATGACTGGCTTGTTAAAAACCTTTAACTAAGAAAACCCTGTGGGAAAAACTTGGTTAAAGGGAAAAAAGAGTACATTCACTGGTTTTAAGACCAAATGCTCAAAATAGTTTTGAAGTTGTCGCTCCCCTTACGACAACAATCTTTCTAATGTACACGTTCCTGTATTATAAACACATTTTTCTTCAGAACAGATGTATGAATGATCTTAGTGCACAATTCTTCTAGATTGTTACTAGAGCGTACTTTGTATATCTGTCTTTTCTAGACTTCATGTAGATAATTGAATGTAAGGGTGGTGTTGTGCCTTGCCATATCGAAAGCCGGAGAGTGAGGGTTCGAGTCCCGTAAAGGGCCGGCCCCTTTCGGTAAGCGATATTTAAAGAAAGCCTCTTCCCCGAGCTGCTAGGTCCCTGATTAATCTCACCTCGCACTCCTGTGGGATCGGGGGCGAGGGGACCCTTCCGGTTAGGATACCGTTGATAATTGAATGTAAGGGCTAAAAACAGTCATGTCCACTACTCATTCGTGCAACCCACGGAACCCAATCATCACTATAATTATAAAAACAACGGGGAAAGTAATACAATCACAATTTGCATGCATATATTTCCACTATCACATATCGTAGTGCTATAAATTCATGACATTAAGTTTGAGTTACTTATATATTCTTTCCTCAATAGGGCTATACTATAGCCATATTACATTCAACATGAATGTTAACGACATTTTTAACTTAATAGTATGCATGTTGTGATTGTCATATTAATTCGTTTCTGAAATCTCCCAAGTATTTTCATATCAATATTAATGTCTAACGACCCATAAATATGCGGTCATGACATATGAAAACTCAAAGTTATTCCCATATATATTAGTTAGCGGAACATAATATTGTGTATAATGGGAGAATATATTTGATCATTAACAAAAAAATATTTACAATTCAAACTCAACCTCAATTGCTTATTTTATTTTTACCTAGTCTGAATGTTTCTGACACTCTGCTTATGACTTAGGTACGGATCCAGATATAATAATAGCAATTAAAGAGGCAAATATGTCGTCGACGACTATAATAATTTATTATAAATTTCTCCCATAAAATTCATTGCTAATTTGATATTAGCATAAACTAATTCCTTATCAATGTATGGATTGGTTGTTTCGCAATCCCAATATTTAATCATTTGATGCACGTGCGGTTTTATTTTTGAGGTTTTCGTCTTCAAGACAAATCTCTTTAAGAGATTTCATGAGTGACTGGAATTCATTTTCCGCGGATTTTTATCTTTTACACCAATCGGTCTTTTACGCTTCTGTCGTAGAGAAATATTATCAATAATACTTTTGGTGCATTTATAAATGATCACTCTTATTATTCAATTAAGGCATCTGGCAAATTACTTGCTAAATACTACAAGTAAAATTATTTTCGCAGTTCAGTTAAACTGATGCGTGGAAGATCGTTTATGTTGTTATAATTTCGCGGCATTTTTTTATTTTAACATGAGTTTTTCTTTATCTCCCCCTAATGTCGAGAATCGATCTTCATGAAACATGTTACACCAAGCTATACATTGATGCTCTTTTATTCGCTTCAAGCGATTTACACATTTAAAACATAGTGGTTTCGTGAAATATTTTCAATCATTGAGATTTTTGAAAACAATATCTCTCTTGCGCTTCATGCGTTTAATATATCACTATGTGATTTCAGATTTTTCAAGAATCGTTTAAATTATTTTTCACATTCTTTTGGATTAAACAACATAATATAATGAACTTCATGTTCATTTTCTCCCCTCATGAGGTTGACCATGCTTATTGTGTCATATATGTTAATATGCTATATAGCTATTATAGGACACGTCCTTCCAAGACATCCTTATTAACAGAAACTCTTTTAGAGTCCTTAATTTATCTGATAAATTGTGTCAACACTGTGTGCATTACTTGTGTCAATCATGACTATTCGGATATGAACTTCATGTTCATTTATGTCAATGTGATTTCTTCGAGACTCAGAAATGCATAGTGCTTTATTTCGTACAACTTTGCTTCGATGGCTTTTTCGAAGCATTATTAATATAGCACTTGCATATGTTGCATTTGCTTCTCTCTTTATTACACAGTATATCGTGCGTTGTCGCACTATTGATTAGACAAACACTATTTACACCATTAATCAAGTTTATGACTTTCATTTCTTCTTTAAGAAGAGACAAACATTTATAAATTTAATGAATTTACATTTGTAAATAAAATCATGCTAATACATTTTTACCATTTTCATCGGTCAATCAACAACGGTAAGAAAGTCAAATGACAATTACTCACGACCACACTAAAACATTGTGCACACTAATAAGGTATTAGATTATGTAATATATTTTTCTCAAAACATTTTACCATCTTACCAAATTAAAGGCAAAACCACTTTCAACAAAATTTGATCCACAGACCAGGACCCTTTATCATGACTTCTGCTCGTTGCATACCTTGATCGACTACCGTACGAATAGCATTTCCTGTTTCGGTTTGAGCAGCAAAAGGTGTCCCTCTTTTCGTCCCCTTGAATCCACAAGTACCGGCAGAGGACTTAGTTTCAAATACTACGGCAGTAAATTTTTTTTTAATAGAATTCGATCCTTAAGTTTCTGAACAATTAGTTTCAACAAAACTTTTAACACATTATTTTGCAAAGCAGGATCATTATGTACATCATTAGAAACAACATATTCTACTCAATTTCTTACCGTAATAGGAGGCCTTCTTGTTCATAAGATTTCTCGAATCCGGCTATAGCATAGCTAGGGCTTTTTAAGTCACATAAGCTTTAGCAAAACAATTAGATATAAGAAGCCTAATTTGACGACAAAATTTGAAACTTTTTTTCACAAAAGACTATCTGCATGAAACTTGTTTGATTAGTAAGTTAAAATTATAAATAAATAAAATAAAGTATCTCGCAAATCCAAGTCAACAATAGCTATATCCCTTAACTAAAGTAATATTACCACCAAAAAGGGATTCACTCCCACATCATGTATTTCTCAAATTGGCTATGGAGGTATTATTATTATTTCAACTATATATCTGATAGGCAAGTAAGTGGCTAGCAGTATTGGAGATATATTTAGATTTATATTATATTATTTTATATTATGCATTTATGGTTATGTAATCAATCTCATTATGGTTATTATTATGTTCACATTATGGCTATTAGTATAAATAGCCTACTATTGTATTCAATCAAAGCAATGCAATACAATATCTTTTTCTATTATTCTATCATGGTATCAGAGCTCTAGACTAACGTCTTTCGATCCTGAGCAAGATCTACGAAAAAGAATGCCCGGGTGGGGGTTTGTGACATCAATATGATCAAACCCTCACCCCTCCCAAATTTTTTTTTTTCACGTTGCATTTAAATTTTTTTTAATAGTTAATATCCAGATTTTTTTTTATTGAATAAACCCTAGCCGCCACCGGCACCATCGCCGGCATCAATGGCTACAGCGCCATGGCTAGCCCCACCCTCCTTCTCATCGCAGCAACAGCAATAAGCCAGCCGCCGTCGGATCTCCTTCTCCGGCAACTCTGGCCGCCGTCAGACCTGCTGCATCTCTCAGCGCCGCCTTCACAGCTCCACCGTGTGCTCACCTCAGCGGCTGCCCACTCCGCTACAGCCTCCGGCCACCAGCTCTTCTTCTCTGATTCGCAGCATCCCACTTTGTCACACCCTTGGCCCAACAAAATCTCGGCAGCACCACAAATAATGGGAGGTAAAGGTTTGGGGTACGAGGAAATTTTTGGAACATATTTTAGGGTATATCCCTCCACTTTTAAAATTTTCGCCGGGGTATATCCCTACACTTTTACTTTTCTCGCTAGGGTATATCCCTCCCTCCCTCATTAACACAAAGTTGATTTTATTTTCTCGCAAGGGTAAATCCCTACAAATTTTATTTTCTCGCATGGGTATATCCCAAAATATTTTATTTTCTCGCAAGGGTATATCCCTCCCTCCCCGTTCACACGGGTTGATCATCGGTTCTCTTTAGGGTATATCCCACAATTGCGTCCCAGGATTTTATTCCTCCACCACCCACTCCTTCCTCCCGGTTCCGTTTGAAGATGCCTCCGACCGCCATCAACGCTACCGGTTTCAAGCTTCATGTTCGCTGCGCTCCCACGAGCTTGAGGGGGCCTATTGGAGATATATTTAGATTTATATTATATTATTTTATATTATGCATTTATGGTTATGTAATCAATCTCATTATGGTTATTATTATGTTCACATTATGGCTATTAGTATAAATAGCCTACTATTGTATTCAATCAAAGCAATGCAATACAATATCTTTTTCTATTATTCTATCAAGCAGATCAATAACCGTTAAGCAGGTTAAATAACAAGAGGAAAAAAAATGTTCGTCGGCACAACAAACAGAGAAGTGACTCTAAGGAATCAAACAAAATGTAGAACCATTAAGTCCACTTCACATATCCTCACTTAAAACAGCTAGACAACACACCCATATATATGAAGTGAACAAGATTGAGAAGCCAAGAATAACTTGAAGCCTGACAAAACCGCAATCTCAAAGGCACGATATTTCTATTAATGTAAAAGTGACTCCTAAAAAACTTAGGCAAAAGGTGTTTCAAAACCAAACTGCTCACAAAAATTGGCATCGAAAAATATTCCAACACATTTAATCATTTTCTTTAGCCATAACCGAAAACCAAAACGATTTTGAAAATAAATGGCTTATTTTTATTTCTTATTTGAAAGACAAAAACGTGAACTACTATGTACAATAAATAGTGGCATGTTTAAAATCGAAATAACATATAATAACTTTTATCAGTAGTTCACATAGACAATTTAATAAAAGAAATTTTATCTTACATCAATTAGATCTATATTCTATTATTATAAAACATGTAAAAATGAACCTACATTAACCTTTTTCACTTCGTTCAAGGTTGCAATATGTCAGGGAAAAAAAACACACTCATACTCACAACCATCCATCATATATGAAAATCTTTATTTAGAAAATTCAAAACTCATATATGAAAATCACCACTTTACATAGAAAATTCAAAACTGAATTAACATTAAGTCATCCTAACACATTACCCAACAATTATAATCAATCGATGCCATCAAATGGTGTTATTAGCTTGTCATTAAAGGAATCCACAATTTATAGTTGTGAAATCGGTGACATATCAAAATCAAATGATTATTGTAATTCTTATGATCAAGAAAATCCACAATTTATATTTGTGAAATCGCTGACATATCAAAATCAAATTATCATTGTAATTCTATGATCAAAAAAAATTTTCTAGACTATCTGGTATTATTTGTCTACAATGTACTTATCTGGCCTATCTTGCCTTTTCTAGATGCAACATTTGCCTACAATGTATTTATCAATGTATTTATCTGGCCTATCTTGCCTTTTCTAGATGCAATCAATGTATTTATCTGGGCTATCTTGCCTTTTCTAGATGCAATCAATGTATTTATCTGGGCTATCTTGCCTTTTCTAGATGCAACATGCAACATTTCTATGATGCTATGATGCAACTATGCCCATTTGGCCTAGCCATACGGCAATGTATTGGACCAATATCATTCAGTTTCACATCTGTAGCATTTGTCACTACAGATTTTCTTTTCATTATTATCATGATCCAAATATTTTCATTATTATCATGGTCCAAATTCGGTGGATCACTTCTTTTCTTGTCATGAATGTCATTGTAATAGGATTTGTAGCATTTGTCACTACATATTTTCTTTTCATTATTATCATGATCCAAATATTTTCATTATTATCATGGTCCAAATTCGGTGGATCACTTCGTTTCTTGTTATGAATGTCATTGTAATATGTCACATATTTTCACCACATAATTTAATTGTGGAGTGATTATTAAAATGGCTACATTATATTTAATGACAAGTTTATAATCCTGCAGTCACAAGTTTAGCCAATCACGTCTGAAACCTTATGTAGAATTTGTTTTTCAAATGGTTTCACGGATCCATCATTTTTTTTTTCCAAATGGTTCCACAATTAATACGGATCCATAATTTTATACGGATCTCTGACCGTTATTGTTCCACAATTTATACGGATCCATAATTTATACGGATCTTTCACCGTTATTTTGTTCCGCGATTCATATGGATCCAGAATTCATGCGGATCTTTCACCAATATTCATGTTTCAATCCTCATCAATATGATGACGGAGAAATATCATGACCTTTGCATTGTCTTGATTTATCTATCAAAACCCATAGGTTCCAAATGCATTTTAACGTTCATGGCACATGATGAAAAAATTATCCCTGATATATTTAGGGGTATAAAATATTGTTTGATAATGTTAGCCATTAAAAAAAAACTAGAAGAATGCAAAAATAAATTTTTTTTACCCCTCTCTGGCTTGGAATACTCCATCGGTAGATCTGGTTTTCTGCTTGGAATACTCGATCGATAGATCTGGTTGGAATACTCCATTAATCATCGGTAGAGTCTCGTGCTGATAACGTGTTATGGAACTAATAAATGACAGAGAAAGAAAGATGAATATAACGTAGAAAGGAGAAGGAAAAGTTGTGTATTATTTCACTGGTATCATAGGATATTATAGTAGAAATTACAGTGTAGATACAATAGTTCGAGTTAATCCAATATCTAATAAATGAATTTAAATAATATAATCCACACGATTTATCTTTTACATAACAAAATTTGTTTTTTTATTTTTAACTTTAGAAAGAAATGAACATTCCAAATTATTATTATTATTATTATTATTATTATTATTATTATTATTATTATTATTATTATTATTATTATTATTATTTTGTCCTTTTCATGAAAGCATCTTCAAAAGCCTACCATAATTTATTAGTTTACAATCAAAATCTGAAAAATAATATTTTGAAACGCAACCCATCACAATCCAATAAATAAATGAATAATCACACATACATGTAAATGTCACATTTGAAAACTCTGTAAAAAAAAGTTTACATTTAAAAAAAAATAAATGTATTGTCACAAATGATATAACATAACAAGGCGTAGAACAATTTGAGAGAGCAAATTTTCCGTGAATGCACGTCCCCTATAACAAAATTTTCATCATGCTTCCTCCGTCGTAAGACACTATTTATGTGATTTGTATTTTTATTTATATTTATATTTATTGTAACAATTCTTTTTTTAAAAGAACCCGACATATTATTACGTCAAATTAATGGTACAGGCCAAGATAACATCATAGGGGATCCGAGTCCAGTTACAATGTCCTTGGATCAATGTCAGACCAATGAATTTAGTTTAGTGAGAGCCAAATTTTCACTAAAAGATGATTGCGAAAATTTTCTAATAAAAATTTTAATAAGAAAAGATGAGAACATAAATTACAAAAACTAGAAAAAGAAAATAATAAACAAACAAAAAAAGGAAATAAAACATATACTAGAAATGAGAAAATAAAAACAAACAAAAAAGGATTGAAAAAAAAAGGAGAAAAATAAAAACAAAATAAAAGGAAATAATTAAAGGGGTATACTAGTAATTTCACAACGAAATTTAAATGTGGTTCATGGACCCCTGGTTCCATGTGGGTCCACCCCTGCCTTGGATCAAAATGTCAGCCTTTGCTAGGAGGTGTGCCGGGTAGCTACCCGTCTCTCTCTCTCTCCTAACAAATGATAAAGCAATCCTACTAAAGCATGCATATGGACAACCGTTTGAGGTCTTCGGTGATGCCATGCCACCCGTATGAAAGGTCCGCTTATTCGCATTGTAATCTTGATGCATTGTAATCTTGATTCTCGTAAAAAAAAAATGACACACAACATACACTACGTTCTACAATATGAATAATAGTGTTGAATGTACTGATTAATACCATCTTTATCAGAAACAATTCGGTCAAAATTGTATTATGACAATTTTATTGTGATAATAGCATTTGTGTCACCCACCAAAATCACGGATTAATAACATAAACATGTAAATATAAAATAAGTCCCCGAATTGAGCCTTTTAGTTGAAATTGTTTTTTTTTTTGAAAAACACACTTATCGTGTTTTTAACATCCGTAAATACAAAATTCAATTTATTGATAGCCTCAAAACATGTCTACAAAGTAGTCTTTTTAATTTCTATAGTTTTCCAAACAAAAATTAATAAAACTTGTTTGTATGTCTTTTTTTTTTGGCCAAGTAATTCTTTTATTGGGACCTTTATTGATTGAAGTAAAAAATTTGGGCATTTATCAAAAAAATTAACATATTATATTAGGTTGGATCGGATTGAATCTACACGGAATTTTTTTTTCTTTTAGCGAAACATGTACCGTTGGGCCCTCCCGACACCGTTGGGCTTAAGACGGCCGTCTCTCCGGCCTCAAATGAGGGCCGGCCCTGTGTAAATACACGATCCCATCCGGGAAGTTCAAACCATTTGCCTTTCATCGTGTTTCATTTCAAATTCAAATCATGTAAATATACAATCCCATTGTATAATAGATACTAGTGGGGGTTGCCGTGCAAGGCACGGCGATGAACGGCCCTGGGATGAAATTATGATGAAACATATAATGACGAAGATGTAAAAGGAACGTGTCAAATAAGGAGATGTTCTGGATTGTGTAAAGGAAAGTGCAATTTAAATGTTTAGAATGTAATTTGGAATTTGAAATACATCATGAGACAAAAGTTGAAGCAATGTATGAGACTAGAAAATTGGTTGGATCCATAAAGGAAATGTGCTACAACCAAGCAACAGGGCATATTAAATGTTTAGAATGTATACGTCTTCATAGCGGAGTATACGTCTTTTTCAAAACGTTGTGCCATTGCTGCATTTAACATTAGAAAAGTAAGTGTTGTATTTTTACGGAATAAACAAAACATGTGTGTTAGTAAAGGTAAATAAACTCTTAACATACATGTAAAGCACATACAGAAAAGAAAGGCCAAACTACAGCAGGTAAGCTAAATCTTTACAACAAAACCTCATACAACAACAATTTTTTGTGTTAGTAAAGGGCCAGGCTTTGCCTTGCCCTTAGTTCTCATAAGTTGTGTTAAATCATAAAGCAGATTCTACCCTTTGATTACAAAGACCTGGTGCAGACACACTGTAACCACCATTAAAACAATACTAACCACAGAACGAGAAAACAATGCAAATCAGGAAAAACTAAATACCCTGTTAACTACCGAGCACACATATGCAAACACCTAACAATAGGACACAAAGAAACCGGAGCAAGTACCACCTAAGGCAACAAACAATGACTAAACAATGACAGACAGCACAAAGCAAACTACATGTAATGAATTGCAAGAGCTGGAAGGCCAAAAGGAAAATCTCAGCAACGAGAATAAGTGAAATCAAAACCAGGCAAGACACCAGAAGAACCAAACACAAAAGAAACTCAGTAAGAACAACCTCATATAATGAATAAAGACTAATCATGTATGCGTTAAGGCAGACCTGGCCATAAACAATCCATGCCTAGAGATGGAAGGCAAAGGTTGAAAATCTTAACCAAACAAGATTAATAAAATGAAGTGAATGTTTAGGTACTAAAACAACAGAGTGGATACATCAACAAAAGACAAGAGACATCATTTGTAAGGAAGAAGCACAAGATGAGAAGAGCAAACAGAAAGATATACAAACCTGGATGTGGAAAAGAGCTTAAGTAGCAGCCAAGAACTGCAAAGATCACAAATAATAAGTAAGAAAACTTAAAGATGCACAACAACTAAAAGCAACAACACAACCAGCACAACAACTAAGGCTACAAACAACATCCATAAGGAAGAAAACACAAAATGATAAGAGAAGAGAGAGAAATGTAAAAACCTCGTATGGAAAAGCTTTGAATCAGCAACCAAGAACTGCAAAAACATAAAATATAAGTACATGTCTGAACACCCAAACCCACACTAAATATTACAGTAAATGTAGAAAGAAAAACAAAGTATGGTATTGTTTAAGAAGATTAAAGAAAAGAAGATAGCTATAGGAGATATGCAGAACACAAAACACATTCTTAGACATTTGGTTCTTAAATACCGAATGCATAGTAAATGCTAAAAGAGAAAGGTTCTTCATATGAATGCAAGAGTATTAAATGGACATATTGAAAGCATCTCACCCAATTAAGAGAAGCGAACAAACAATAGAAGGTGTTAATGTGCAATAAGTCAGTCTAGAGAAAGTGAAATATATATGAGCTAGACAATTGAGAAAAATGAGGATTTTACTCAATAGATATAAGCATGCGGTACTTTTAGAAGCAGATATACAAATTTATTCTATAATCCGTTAGATAAAGGGAAGTTTTTTTCCTGAACTCCTAAGAATGATAGATACACACATCTAAGAATACACCTAAGAAAGAAGAAACCCATAGACTTTCCATATACATAAATGAAAATGAAAATCAAACTAAAAAAAACCCAAAAAAAGCAATTAAAGAGTATAAATCTCGTATCTCTCATTCAAATCTTATGGACAATCCATCCATTATCTTGCATCATCCACGAGCAGGAGTAAAGTCGGAGCATTTTGTCAAACCAGGACTTTATCAAATCCTCTCAGCTGTACGACGACGGTAAATCGTCAGCCGAAATGAGATCTGCCGCCATTAAACGTCAATCGAACCCGATTTTTGTGGTGGAGAATGAAGACGAAGCAGAGGAGGAGTGGAGAAGCCACCGACACCATATCCAGATGCAAATGAATATGAAAAGACCCCAAATTATTTTTATTACCTATAATAATACTACCCAATATTTATTTGTCTGAATTTATTTCTCTTACAGACCCTTTTTGCTGGACCATCTTTTTTCTCTTCATGGGCCGTGCGAAACAAAAGCCCAGACGGAATTAATTCAACACAATTGTCGACTTGTCCCTTTGGAACAAAAATGCACAACTTTCATATAAATAATGATAACATACATAATCACTGTTGAAAGCTTTTTCATCGAAACAAAATTACCTTATTTAAAGGGCTATTACCCATAAATGCACACGGTAGGACTCGAACCCGTAACATACATAATGAAAGATTTTAACCTTCAAATTGATGTACTTCAAAATTAAACATAAATATTCAGGTCCAATGTCATCACAGCAAACCGGTTGGAAGAAAAATAAAAATAAAAAGATGAGTTTTATTAGCACCACATAAATTCTTATGGCACCGCATTTATATGTTAAAATTTGTGTGTAAAATATGGTGTTAAATTAAGTATTTACGTTGTGCTGAGATAGAGAATTGGCCAAAAAAAAATCAATAGTTTGACAACAGCCTCTGGGCTTATATATACATGGGCCTACAAAAATGGGCCGAATATAGGTTTTGAATATTAATTTTGTACAACAGAGGCCCAAGGCCTAAAATAAAACAAAACATAAAACCAAAATCATCTAACATGTCATACAGTTGGTCTTGTTGTGTCTGAACAAATATTAGAATTGATTAATTATTCAATCAGTCATTCATTTTTTGATTGACAACCTGGGAGTCCACTTCAAAAATAACATTGAAAAATTCTTAAGGAATGGAAAGACGATAGCATGATATATAGTGTAGGCCGTGATAACGGAAAAATTCACTGTTATTTTCATAACATTTCACCCCGTTTCTAATATCATTTTGAGCATTTTTATATCATTTTAAGTCATTAATTCCTTAGTTTCATAAAAATGTATAAGTCGTGACTATTTTATAAAATATCGTGTTTTTATGTGTTTTTATTAGTTTTTGTACCGGTTTAGTAACCGGAGTGTCGTGTCGGATTTACGTTTGGTATTTTGGTGGTTTATTGCAGAATTATAGGTTGACCAAAATCCCGAGTTACGACACGTTTTGAGGCCTAAAAGAGGTGTTTATGGGGATATAAGAGTGTGCGCGAGCTTAAAAGGTCGAGTGGATCGGTGGTTCGTAGTGCCACTAACGATTTATATCTTCGACGAACCAATGGCCCATTAAAACGGAATTTTCTGAAGAAGTGGCCTTAATGAAAGTTGTAGATCTTCACATAAGCTTTCCAACGCATTTTGAATCACGTCAATTGGAGGTCTACAACTCGAGTTATGACCAAGTGGCTAATCGATTCGTAATAGTAAAAAACCCGAAAACGACACGACATACAAATGGCTCATCAAAACGGCGTTTTCTGAAAAAGAATCTTTCATGAAAGTTGTATATCTTCAAGAAAGCTTTCCAATGGATTTTGAATCAAGTCAATCGGATTTCTACAACTCAAATGGTGGTCAAGTGGCTAATTGATTTGTATTAAGGAAAATGTCGCAAACGACACGTAATGGGAATGGCCCATCAAAACGACGTTTTCTGAAGAAGTGTCCTTCATGAAAGTTGAAGAATTTTCCGAGAGCTTTCTAATGACGTTTGAGTCATGATTTTTGGAGGTCTACAACTCGAGATATGAATTTTAGAAGTTTAATATATAATTATATATAATTATATTCTCCTGCATGTGCTGCATGTTACTGTAATCATTAGTGATGATGAGCTCGGATCGATCCGGCACAATTTCGGATCGATCCGACCCCCTTATCTTTGCCTATATATACTGAGAGCATTTGCAGCAGCTGTGCACCCCTTTTATATATATATATATCTTTTGTGTATATATATATATATCTATCTCTCTTTTTTTTTTTAGTTTTAGTAACGGCATTATGCCGGAAATAATTTAGCGATAGTAGTATCGTTGTAATGCTCGGGAAATTATCGGTAGCTCGGTGTTCTTTGTAGTCGTTGTAATGTCCGGAAGACTACAATCTCGGAATCAACGAGTTGTAATCGGGTAATTTTATAAAATTATTACTTTCTTGTTTTGTTTTGTTTTTTTTTAGCATATTGATATATATATATACATATACGTACTATATATATATATATATATATAATCTATATATATTTCCTTTGTTTTGTATTTTGTTTCTTTTTATGTTATTTATGTTATATTAGCTATTTATATATATAGAAATATAGTATAATATATATATATATTTTCTTTTACGCATTTACTTACGTATTTACTTTTACGCACTTATATATATATATATGTATAGTATATTTACTTTTATGCACTTATATATATTATTAGCTATTTAACTATATATCTATATATATAAATATATATATATGTACTTATAAAAAAATGAATTCGCTTTTACTTTTCGTCGTTAATATAATTTCCATTAATCATTCCGTTATTATCGCCAAAATGAATAGCTAAACGTACGTATAGTCGAATTATGTAAAAACGAGTAAAAACGCCCTAAAAGGGGATTAAACGGGAGTTGTGTAGCACGTAAAATAATGTTTTAATGAGTAATCCACGTCCTAAAACTTAATCGAACGTCTTTGAATTAAAGCGATCATTTAGTTCACTTTGTCACACATATCGAACCTATAGATGCATTTTGCGGTGAGATGTGGGAAAAGGGGTTTTGGGATCGTTGCGTAGATTCGGCCTAGTTGTTAGGACCGTTTCCAATACAGAGGTTTGTCATCGTTGTTCGAGCGACTCTAAGAGTGTAATCATGTTGGGTTAATCGGTTTTCTAAAGGGAAAATTAATTAACTTCACATAGGGTGTTGAGTGAGAGTTGTTCAGATCTTAACACCAGAATTAGGAGTTGGCACCCGTGGATGTCGTTAAAATTACTGTGGAAAGGTAGGTTGGTTAAAACACGCTCCCTGTCAAGTCTTCCTTTAGGGGTGAAAGTAACTCGTTGGATCATAATTCGGCTATACTTTTTAATAACTAGAACTACAACCGTTAGCTAATTTTTACTTTCACACTAGTGTAATATCTCTCCACCGCAATTTTGACCTAAACCAAGTTCTACGTCGACTTTGGTACTTAAACGTTGTTCCTGTGGATTCGACCTTGCTATCACTATCTCTTGTTGATTCGATACTCTGTCGGTTAAAGTTAGCGAGTTAGTTATTTTGCTATCAAGAATTTTTGGCGCCGTTGCCGGGGAATACTACGTTTGATATCTTGTAAGTTGACCGAAAGCCGGGCTTAGGTCGTTTTTATTTTAGTTTTTGTTATCAAGTTTTTCGTAGATAGGTTTTTGTTCCTATCTGTTTCCATATCCTTTTCTGTTTCTTAAAAAGAAAAAAATCGAGGAACACGTTTCAATCATCGAGGTTGGGTGATGGATTCTCGGTGAATTCCACTCTGCGGAAGCATAAGGAATAAAAAAAAAAAATCCCGAAACCTCGTGATTTAGGTGTTGGTGTTCGTACTGGTTTATGACTCGAAGCTCTAAAGAACCTCTCATCGAACCCATCGAAGAAATCGAAGCTTACGCACGTCATAGAAACAGTCAGCGCCGAGGAGAAATCCTAGTCGCTAGTCCGAACCCTTTGTTTGAAGAAAGAGAGACATTAGAAAGATCACTTTCTAATTCCTCTGCAGAAATGGACGATATAATAACTAGAAAAAACGGTAAGGATCCCAGTGATGAACAGACTCTACAGGGGCAAACCTCAACCACTGCGGTGGTAATGCAACGATACCTTTGCAAACTCCACCGAGGACCCCTCGTCATGAACCACGCGAGAGAAGACAACACGGGGCTACGTCGGTTGGGATCCGCACGGTTTAATCGAGAGGCCGGGGATTGGACAATACGAGTAGGACAAGATGCTCGGGATACACGGGACTTCGGACCCGAATTAGACCAAGAAACGGTAAATCGAGTACTTCGGATGCTAGAGATGCAAGGAAATCAACGGGGGTTCCAAAACCCGTATAACCCGTATAATCCACCTCCTCGGCGGCCGATGGCTCGGCAAGCACATGGACCGAGGGTTTGTCGAGATTACGTCACTACCCCACGGGAAGTTATAGGACACAACCCAATTAGGGTACCCCCAATTAATGCAAATAACATGGATATTAAGCAAAATATTTTGAACATGTTAGGGGAACATGCCTTGTTCCATGGGAAGTCGGACCGAGAACCCGAACGGCTTTACGGATCACTTTCTCCGGATACGTGGGACAATGAAATATAACGGGGTGAGTGATGAGGCGGTAAAATTAATAGTTTTTCCGTTTGCATTAAGAGGAGGCTGCTAAGGATTGGTACGACTCTTTACCAAATGACTCGTTACATACGTGGGCCGACGTAACGAGAGTATTCCGAAAAAGTACTTCCCTCCGGCAAAGATTTTAGATGCGAAAGAAGAAATCTCTTCGTTTGATGGTCTCGAGGAGAGACACTAAAAGAGACTTATGAAAGATTTAGGGGGTTGCTAAAAAGATGCCCCCCACACGGTTTTTCTACGGTGGAGCAAGTTATTATATTATTCGGGGCCTTAGAGCCGATGGACCAAAACAAGCCGAATGCGCAAGCGGCGGAGATATTATGAATCTACCACCGAGAACAAGCAATGAGACGAGATAGAGAATGCGGCGGATGGAGAAGGACAATGGGGATCGAGCGAGAAAGAAGAAGAAAGCCCCAATGGAAAGTGTAAAGTCGCCGAAAGAGGAACTCGATCGAGAATCGCCATGCATGACAAGATGCAAGAAATGGTACTAAAGATGGACCGAATGGAGTCGAAAGAAAGAAGACACATCGGTGCCAACTCGTGGAGGTGGACATTACGCCATAGAATGTGCATCATTGAAAAAATCCACTTATCCACAACAGTTGACACCTACTCCAGTACAACAACAGTCTGGCAATCAGAATGACCAACAGCGAATGAATGTCTATGCGATGGGACAGATGGATATGAATCAGCAAGAGTTTGGCCAGCAACAGTGGAATCAAAACTTTAATAATCATCAAGGGCCACAATTGGATTATGGTATGAATGATGGTTCACAACAATATGATGTGAATTATGTTGGACAAGGTTGGAATCAGGGGCAGAATCAGAATTGGAATAGAAACAATAATCAGAATCAAGACTTTAGGCAAAACCAAAGCTCATACAACCGACCTTGGAATCAGAATCCCCAGAACCAGAGTTCATACCAGAATCAAAACCGAGGCTATTATCAGAATAATCAGAATCCACAGTCTCAGTCACAAGGACAGCAGCAAAATCAGAGTTCATATTGGAATCAAAATCAAGGCTGGAATCAGAATCAGGGTCAGCAAAACAATCAGAATCAGCAAGTGAGCCAGCCATCTTTGAGAAGTAATAATTCTGGCACCTATCAACATCCAAACGCTCATCTGCACCAGAATAATCAAAGCAATCAGCAACCAAACAATTCTGGTGTTCAAAAGATGGCCACTGAGATACTCCTGGAGAAATTAGACAGGAATGTTTCTGAGTTAAATAAGAATGCTATAGAGCAAAAAGTGGTCACACATTCTGCCATTCGAAACTTGGAGACCCAAGTAGGTCAAATAACCGACACTCTGAAGACAAATCTAAGTGGTGGACTCCCGAGTAACACTGAAAGGAACCCAAAGGATGTGAATGCTTGTGTTCACACGAAGTGGTAAAGAGGTCGGGCCGAGTGACAAAAAGAAAGAATTGTGGGTGAAGAGGCGAAAGCGAGAAAGGCGAGAAAGAGAAAGCGAGTTGGATCGTGAAGGAGCTATGTATGGTGAAGTCAAGATCGAAGATTTAGAGACTGGCAATATCAAGCAGAGAATGGAAGCAATGTGGAAAGAATTGGAAGCCACGAAAAAGGCTTTGGCTGAGGCAAATAAAAAAGCATTGGAAGGGGCAGCACCGAAGAAAGACTATGTGGTCTTGGACATCAAAGAAGAAGAAGCCTCACTGTTTAGGGTCAAATTATAGTGATTTTCACATATGTTTTATATATCAATTTCCCTCATATTTGGATTATTTTCATAGGAATCGAGCTTATAATTGATTAATTGAGTAAATGAGGTTTTTAATGGTTAAATATGAAAATGTAACAAATTATGTGCTTAAAGTATGATTTTATGTTATTTTGGAATTGTGTTATGTTTTGGTATGTTTTCCTATTGTTGTAGATACTCAATTATGTTGGAAAAGGTGATCCTAAAGAGCTAATTTCGAGATAATAGAGGATCAATCAAGTTTACGGAAGATAGGAAGAGATAAGGAAAGAAATCAATCAAGATAAAGATGGAAAAATCAATAAATTCGATGTCAAGGCTAAGTGGACGAACGTCCATTATAAGCAGACGAGCGTCCGGATTCAAACGCACGTTTGAGAAGCGGAACCAGCGTCCAGGGAAGTATTTTGATACAGAGAGTTTGGACGTGAAGTGAACGAACGTCTGGCACAAGTTCAAGGCTGAAGGAACGAACGTCTGAGATACTGGACGAGCGTCCAGAGGAAGAAAATCAGGATTCCGGGTAGCGCTGAACTTCCAACGCAGTTCTTGATATGATAACAACCGATTTGACTCTGGACCTCAAGAGAAGAGTTGTAGGGCTTGAAGAGAGGATTCTACAGGATTTTGAATCACTCCATTCCGACTTACGAGGCCCGAGATATGAGCGTTACAAGTTTGGATGCTGTTGCTGAAAATAGTGGACGGGCGTCCGACCCTTTTGAACGCCCGTCCGGCACCGTTTCGTAGCAACCGACTTGATTTTTCTATAAAAGCAGCGCGATTTTTACCCTAATTCATACATTATTCCACAGCCGCAAAACACAACAGCAGCAGCCCTTCTTGAGGAGTTCAAGGCCGGTCACCCGAGCCTTGTGCTCGGGTGATCCGGGTTAGATTAGGATCGTTTTTTTTTTCGTTTCTTTCATTGTTGATGCTTGGAGTTCATCCAATGTACCAAAACTATGTGAGTTTGTTTTATTTCAATTAATTCAATTCTAGTTTATGTTCATGATCTTTAATTCACTTTGTATCTTTTTATGATTATGATGCTATGTGAGAATAGATCGAGAGATTTAGTTTTCTATCGATGTTTATAATACGGAAGTTGCATAAACACTAGATCACCATAGAAAGATAGGGTTTTTAGCCGTTGATTATGTGACAAATTAATCGGTTAGATTCCTAGGTTGTTAGATTCTAAAATACGAGAGTTAACCTGAATCTACACCGAGTTTTGTATTGAAAATCGGTCTCAACATTCGGAAGATGAGAGATTGATAAATTGGATTTACTAAGGAATTAGGAATCCGTAGCTTGAGAAATAAATTCACTAAGGAATTAGGGGTTTATGTCTCGTGAAAAGGTGAAACCACAACTTGAATTAGAATCATGAATTGAACTAGGATTGAGATCACATAGGTTTGTACTTGGTTTGATCCCATGTTTCCTTAGGTTAGATTGTTTATTTTATTCCTCAGGTTAGATTATTTGAATTATTTTCTGTTTTTATGTTTTGTCTTTCGTTTATTTGTTTTCTTGAGTAGCAATTGGTAGGATTAGTGAAGTTAGATTCAACATCCCTTTTCCCTGAGGATCGACCCTGTACTTACCCTACTATGCTAGCAACTACCCGGTATTCGGCCGGTTAGGAGGTAGTTTTGCATGGTAGTATAGGTTTATAAATTTTCTTTTGTTTTAATGATGCAAAATCTCCCCAACAAAAGTGGCGCCGTTGCCGGGGAATAGGTGTCATGTTGAATCTGATCTTGTTATTTCTCGATTTTGTTACGTTTATTTTTCGTTTTAATAAAAGTAGCGTTTACCAAATCGAGAGTTTTTATTTTGCCGTGTTTCGATGACCATAAGGTTAAGAATGTGCAAAAGTTTTTTACTCGATTTGTTTAAACGTGAAGTATGTGTTTATGTGTTTCGATCTAACCTATTTGTGCTTTAATTGAAAGTGGTCATTCTTTGTGATCTGTGTTAATATGTGTTTTAAGTTTTTAGGGTTTGTCCGTGTTTTTCTGCTCTCTGCTTTGTGTATTCGTTGTATGGACGAGCGTCGCTCTGTTGGACGCCCGTCCGGTTCTTTAGCTGAGTAAACGAGCGTTTGAAAGTATTGGACGTTCGTCCGTTCAAATATTTTCGACTCTGTTCTGATTTGAAGAACCAGACGTGCGTCTATACTTTCTGAACGCCCGTCCGGTTGGTTTTCAAGTCAACCGAGCGTTTGTTTAGCTGAACGTTCGTCCAGGGTTGAACTCCAGGTGAACGCCCGTCCGTCAGTCTGAACGCCAGTCCAGGTTCTGATTTTTCTTGATTTTATTTTCAATGCTTTTATTTGATGTGGATTTTTCATTCGATCTTCTCGTGGCTAATTGATGTTTACATAGATGTCACGAACTTATATGTTTTTACCATTCCATCTATGAATCCATGTTAGATAATTGATCAAGTCCTTATGTATGATTCATCTAGGCATGTTATAGTTACTGTCGGTTTTCGTACGCTATAACTGTTCTTATCATTGTTAGTGTAGCTAATGTCGGTTCTCGTATGCTACATACTGTTATGATGAATCTTGTTAGCTTTTGAGACTTACGTGCTTCCTTTGTTTTTTTATAACTCATTTGGGTAGCTACTGTCGGTTTCCGTAATGCTACCATCTTAGGTCATATGAGTTATATCTGTTTAGTATAGCTAACTGTTGGTTTCCATAATGCTATCACTTTTGATAAGTCTTAAGGCGCGTCTACACTGCATGTAATGAACAGCACTGTCGTTTATCGTAACCTGTCATTATGTGGTAGACGTTTATATATATGTCGTGTTGCATATAGTGGGCTAGTTTTCTTTCTTTAATTTTCGTTTATTTTTGCATATCACTTAGATGCATTTCATTTAGTTGCATGTCATCTAGTTGCATTGTTTCTTTCTTTTATTTTTCTTGAGTGTAGTTAACTGTCGGTTTCCGTAATACTACCTCATTTTTATTTTAGTTTCTGCATAGGCCGTAGTCACTGTAGGGTTGTCCTCCAAACTCGCTCAGCCTGAGCCTGTCAGAATTTATTTTTTTATTTTATTATTATTATTGCATATCATGTAGGCTGCATTGTAGTATATTTTCATATAGTTGCATCTAGCCTACGAGTTTGTGATATTTTCATGTATATGTGTCCATCTTTATGTGAGCATAATTTGAATATCTCTATGATCCTTTTCTTCATGTGCTTTATATATGTAATCTTTTCTTCTTCCCCGAAGACTCTTTTTGCACTAATCAAGTCTGCAGGATACTTTCTATAGCGATTGTGCACTTTCACGATGTATTCAGTTTACCTGTGATGCTCCACGGTCTACTGAGCTATGCAAGCAATCCTGGTTCTTGTTGGTTCCTCCAGAATTGCCAGCATCCAATCAGCTAAGTTCTCTAACTTATTATTTCTGCACAACTTGAGGACAAGTTGCAATCTAAGTGTGGGGGAAGGGATAGATAATTTATGTATCTATGAGTCGTTTGCTCAATTTTTATTATATTTCTATGAAAAAAGTGCTTAATTTTAAAAATTTTTGTTTTGTCCCGAGTGAGCATTGCATGTCTTTGTTCGATGTTTATAATCATTGATGCTGTATTCTGTATATTTAGTAATTTTAGTTGTTTCACCCGACATTCTTTTTCACATGCCATAGTAAATGATGAGCTAAATGATGAAAGCCTACCCCATTTTAGTTGGAGATTTTTGATGATTATAGCATGTTTCTTTGCTTATGTACAATTCTTGAAAAGTTTAGTAGTTTGTATTTAGAGTTAAAGTATGACATACTGTGAATATCTGTAAGTTTGAATGTGATAAGTGAAACGTGATTAAGTCTTTGCAATAGTAATAAATTGTTTACTTGAGGTGTTATGCTCAGTGGTCTGTGCTACTAGAAAATAATCTTTTCCACTGCCAGCCAGAAATCTCTAAGTAAACATAATTGTAATTGTGTGTGTCGGAAGCTGGTTTATGATTTGGGTGAGGTAGGGTGTACCACGTATGTCCTATTCCACTATGATGACCAAAAGCTCACGACAGTCAGTTTAAAGCTGCCTTATGATTGGAGTAAGGTAGGGGATTATCTCGAAATGTCCTATTCTACTATGAGGGCAAAAGCTTATTCTGATGTGTGTTAGAAAAGTGTGAAAAAAGTGAAAATATTGAAATATATTATTATGAATAAGTAAGGCGTAGTTATCGTTAATCTTATACCCAGTATAAACTGAAGGATATGTTGTAGGGATCATCCTCTGAGTCTGTCAGAAATGTTTTAGATATTCTCTACTATTTTCTTTTTGGGATATGTATGTTTTGTAAAGTGCCTGTTATAATTTTTGAATATTTCTAACTTAGATGGGAAACCGGGCTAGTTTTGGTTTGAATAACTTTCAAATTGTGGAACTTAGTGGAAGTTTATTATGGCTATGCACACACTCACTCGGGTGAACTTCTAAGTTATTGAATATACTTTATATTTGTATAGATGTTTATTTTTCTCGAGCTTGACTTTGTTTTGTTTTGCTCGGGACGAGCAAAAGATAAGTGTGGGGGTGTTGTTTAGGGTCAAATTATAGTGATTTTCACATATGTTTTATATATCAATTTCCCTCATATTTGGATTATTTTCATAGGAATCGAGCTTATAATTGATTAATTGAGTAAATGAGGTTTTTAATGGTTAAATATGAAAATGTAACAAATTATGTGCTTAAAGTATGATTTTATGTTATTTTGGAATTGTGTTATGTTTTGGTATGTTTTCCTATTGTTGTAGATACTCAATTATGTTGGAAAAGGTGATCCTAAAGAGCTAATTTCGAGATAATAGAGGATCAATCAAGTTTACGGAAGATAGGAAGAGATAAGGAAAGAAATCAATCAAGATAAAGATGGAAAAATCAATAAATTCGATGTCAAGGCTAAGTGGACGAACGTCCATTATAAGCGAACGAGCGTCCGGATTCAAACGCACGTTTGAGAAGCGGAACCGGCGTCCGGGGAAGTATTTTGATACAGAGAGTTTGGACGTGAAGTGAACGAACGTACGGCACAAGTTCAAGGCCGAAGGAACGAACGTTCGAGATGCGGACGAGCGTCCGCAGAGGAAGAAAATCGGGATTCCGGGTAGCGCTGAACTTCCAACGCAGTTCTTGATATGATAACAACCGATTTGACTCTGGACCTCAAGAGAAGAGTTGTAGGGCTTGAAGAGAGGATTCTACAGGATTTTGAATCACTCCATTCCGACTTACGAGGCCCGAGATATGAGCGTTACAAGTTTGGATGCTGTTGCTGAAAATAGTGGACGGGCGTCCGACCCTTTTGAACGCCCGTCCGGCACCGTTTCTTGTAGCAACCGACTTGATTTTTCTATAAAAGCAGCGCGATTTTTACCCTAATTCATACATTATTCCACAGCCGCAAAACACAACAACGGCAGCCCTTCTTGAGGAGTTCAAGGCCGGTCACCCGAGCCTTGTGCTCGGGTGATCCGGGTTAGATTAGGATCGTTTTTTTTTCGTTTCTTTCATTGTTGATGCTTGGAGTTCATCCAATGTACCAAAACTATGTGAGTTTGTTTTATTTCAATTAATTCAATTCTAGTTTATGTTCATGATCTTTAATTCACTTTGTATCTTTTTATGATTATGATGCTATGTGAGAATAGATCGAGAGATTTAGTTTTCTATCGATGTTTATAATACGGAAGTTGCATAAACACTAGATCACCATAGAAAGATAGGGTTTTTAGCCGTTGATTATGTGACAAATTAATCGGTTAGATTCCTAGGTTGTTAGATTCTAAAATACGAGAGTTAACCTGAATCTACACCGAGTTTTGTATTGAAAATCAGTCTCAACATTCGGAAGATGAGAGATTGATAAATTGGATTTACTAAGGAATTAGGAATCCGTAGCTTGAGAAATAAATTCACTAAGGAATTAGGGGTTTATGTCTCGTGAAAAGGTGAAACCACAACTTGAATTAGAATCATGAATTGAACTAGGATTGAGATCACATAGGTTTGTACTTGGTTTGATCCCATGTTTCCTTAGGTTAGATTGTTTATTTTATTCCTCAGGTTAGATTATTTGAATTATTTTCTGTTTTTATGTTTTGTCTTTCGTTTATTTGTTTTCTTGAGTAGCAATTGGTAGGATTAGTGAAGTTAGATTCAACATCCCTTTTCCCTGAGGATCGACCCTGTACTTACCCTACTATGCTAGCAACTACCCGGTATTCGGCCGGTTAGGAGGTAGTTTTGCATGGTAGTATAGGTTTATAAATTTTCTTTTGTTTTAATGATGCAAAATCTCCCCAACACTCACCGCCTAAAGAAAGAGGTAAGAAAAACAGAATTCCTCCTCCTCCCCCTGATTTTGATGTGAATACTTTACCCTATCCTCCTAAGGGAACCAGAAAGGACATCCTGACCCAGGGTCAGGCAAAATTTCGAATCTTTTAAGGAAGGTAGAGGTGAATATTCCCCCCCCCCTATTAGAGGCAATTTCGAGCATTCCCCCATACTTTAAGTTTCTAAAAGGAATGTTGTCGAGTAAGGAGAAGATGCAACGAGATGGTGCATTTGAGTGGGGAATGTTACGCAATCTTTGAGAATAAGATACCTCCCAAGTTACGGGATAGAGGTAGCTTTACCATCCCAATTACCATTGGAGAAAGCGTGTTTAAAAATGTGCTATGTGATCTAGGGGCTTACGTGAGCACGATGCCTAGAGGAGTTTATGAGAAATTGGGATTGGGAGCATTAGAGCCAACGGGAATGACCTTACGGATGGCGAGATAGGTACGTTAGGAAACCTCAGGGGTAGGCGAAGATGTGTTGGTGCGGGTAGACAAGTTTGTTTTCCCCGTTGACTTCGTAGTTTTAGATATGGATATGGATTCTAAAACCCCACTTTTGTTAGGTCGGCCTTTCTTGAACACGGGAGAGACCTTGATAGACGTTAAGAGGGGAGAGATTATACTACGAGTCGGGAAAGAGAGTGTAGCCATAAATGTGTATAAGGCGATGAAGCATCCTAATGATGAAAAGAGTGATTGTTTTTCCGTTGATGCTATATATCCTTGTATTGTGGAGCACACTAACCCTGCGGGGATACCAAGAACCAATGGAAGAATGCTTGATGAAGTCAAGCACCGCGAGAGGATGATGATCCACAAATGAGAGTTCGGGTATATCATTTGGAGGCAACTCCTTTTGTTGACGCAAGCCGGAATAAGAAGCTAGAGCTCGGTTTGGCGGCAAGTTGCCAAAGCCGTCAATCGAGGAACCACCTACCGATCCGGAGTTGAAGCCACTTCCTAAGCATTTAAAGTATGTGTTTTTAGAACACGATGAATTACTTCCTCTTATTGTTTCATACGCACTAACCGTTTTGCGGGAAGCTAAGTTGATCCACGTTACGAAAAAACACAAAAAGGCCTTCGGATGGAAGATGGTTGACATAAAAGGGATCGGTCTTGATATACGCAAGCACAAGATCATTACGGAAGAAGATGCCAAGCCGGTCGGGCGATTTCGAGAGACGACTAAACCCACGTATGCAAGAGGTGGTGAGGAAAGACGTGGTAAAGATGCTTGAGTTAGGGATAATCTACGCAATCTCCGACGGTGAATGGGTGAGCCCCACGCAAGTCGTGCCTAAGAAAGGAGGCATTACAGTTGAGCTTAATGAAAAAGGTGTGCCTATTCCTACTCGTTTAGTTACCGGTCACGGGGTTTGTATTGATTTTCGCATGCTAAATGATAAGACTAGGAAAGATCATTTTCCCCTACCCTTTATTGATCAAATGCTAGAGCGTCTAAGTGGTCATGCATTTTCTTGCTTTTTGGATGGTTTTAGTGGCTATTATCAAATTCACATCGATATACATGACCAGGATAAAACTACTTTCACGTGTCCGTATGGCACCTTTGCATTTAGAAGAATGCCGTTTGGGTTGTGTAATGCACTGCGACATTCCAACGATGCATGATGGCCATCTTTGCTGATATGATAGAGCATTTCATGGAAGTTTTTATGGATGACTTTAGTGTTTTTGGTGATACTTTTGATGAGTGTTTGTCAAACATTGATAAGGTGCTTGCACGTTGTGAAGAGACAAACTTGGTTTTAAATTGGGAAAAGTGTCATTTCATGGTAAGCGAGGGAATTGTTTTAGGACATAAGGTATCGGGGAAAGGAATAGAGGTCGATAGAGCAAAAATAGAGGTAATTTCTAAGCTTCCTATGCCTACGAATCGAAGACTCTACGTTCATTCTTGGGACATGCGGGTTTTTATCGTAGATTCATTCCGGGTTTTTCCCACATTGCTAGACCTCTTACTCTTCAATTGATGAAGGGAGCCCCTGTGTTTTTGATGCGGCATGCCTAGATGCTTTTCGAACCCTTAAGAAACTTCTTACTTCGGCTCCTATCTTAGTAGCACTTTGATTGGTCTAAGGGGTTCGAAGTGATGTGTGATGCGAGTGATTATCTTGTAGGAGCCGTCCTAGGTCGAGAAGATTGACAAGTTGTTTCGCCCTATCTACTATGCGAGTCATACCATGAACTCGGCTCAACAAAAGTATGCCACAGGCGAAAAGGAACTTTTAGGTGTTGTTTTTGCTTTCGATAAGTTCCGGTCATACTTGGTTGGATCGAAAGTCATAGTTCACACCGACCATCTTTGCGTTGAGATATCTATTTGCCAAGAAGGATGCAAAACCACGCTTGTTAAGATGGATTTTACTACTTCAAGAGTTCGACGTAGAAATTAAGAATCGAAAGGGGTGTGAGAACGTAGTAGCCGACCACCTCGGTAGGATGGAACGGGGAGACAAGAAACACTCTATTAGGGTTGAAATTGATGATCATTTTCGGGATGAGCGAGTTGTTCGTAGTGGATACGATGCTCCCGGTTAAGAGAGGAAACTTCCGAGAGAGGAAAGAATGGGAACCCTTGGTATGCACCTTTTGTTAATTATTACAAGTGTGGATTTGTAGATCCCGAGTTTGATGAAAACCGAAAAAGAAGTTTTATAGTGAGGTGAACCGATATGTGTGGGAAGATCCCTTACTTTTTAGGCTATGTCTTGATGGAATCCCGAGAAGATGTGTTGATGACGGTGAGATAGTGAGTATTCTCTCGTTACGCCATGATAAAGAGGCCGGTGGCCACTTCTCGGGCGAGAGAACGGCATTAAAGGTGTTACAAAGTGGGTTCTATTGGCCTACTATTTTCAAGGATGCATATGCTTATGTTAAGATGTGTGACTTTGTCAACGCTCAGGAAGGATTTCCAAGAGAAATGAGATGCCCCAGAAACCGATAATAGTGTGTGAAGTGTTTGATATATGGGGATTAGACTTCATGGGACCATATCCGTCTTCTTTCGGGAATCAGTACATTCTTGTCGCCTGTGATTACGTTTCAAAGTGGGTTGAGGCAATTGCTTCACCCACTAACGACAAACATGTAGTCATAAAATTTCTTAAGAAACATATTATATCCCGGTATGGAATACCTCGAGCAATAATCAGTGATAATGGAAGTCACTTTGCTAATAGAGATTTCAATAAGCTTTTAATAAAGTATGGGGTCACTCATAAGTTAGTGCGCCTACCATCCTCGGACTAGTGGCCGGGTAGAGGTGTCCAATCGGGGAATCAAAAGAATCTTAGAGAAGACGAGTAAATTCTAACCTTAAGGATTGGTCAAAGAAGTTAGATGATGCGCTTTGGGCACACCGAAGCTGCGTTCAAGACACCAATAGGTATGTCACCCTACATGCTTGTTTTTGGCAAAGCCTGCCATCTCCCCGTAGAGTTAGAGCATAAGGCCTATTGGGCGATTAAGAATCTAAATATGGATGACGCATTAATCGGTGAAAGAAGGATGGCCCGAGTTAAATGAGTTAGATGAGTTTCGCCTTCAAGCTTACGATTGTTCGGCGAAATATAAGGAAAAGACCAAATTGCTTCATGATAAGTTGATCAAACCTCGTATTTTCGGCGTAGGTGATGAGGTCCTTTTCTATAATACTCGCCTCCATTTATTTCAAGGCAAACTTAAGTCAAGGTGGTCGGGACCATATACGGTATTACGAGTTTTCGACTCGGGAGCCATCGAGGTAACACATCCGAAGCATGGAACGTTCATCACGAACGGCCTTCGTCTAAAAAAGTATAAGAAGTTACCATTCGATGAGGCTCTTGAGATTGTGCATTTGACTGATCCCGAGCCTTAATAAATCGTTTCTGAGTCTCCGTCGAGCGAACGACGTTAAACAAAAGCGCTACCGGGAGGCAGCCCGATAATAATAATAAAGATAATTTGGATGAGACTAGTTTTAATGAGATGTAGAATCTGTATGAAAGATGAACACAAAGTACAACCAAGTCTCAGGATGAATGTTTGAATTTCATTAAGAGGGAATGATTAGGTGGTTATCCGAAAATCCCGATGGAGAAAAAAGATAAAAATTCAAATGTATCATTTCTTGGACTTAGGTTATTGAATCCTTGAGGATGCGGGTATAAAAGACTCAATACTCTTTCACACATTTCATTTTATGATCTAGTACGTTTCAAATTTCGGTCGTTGTAGTATAGTGGTGAGTATTCCCACCTTAATAAAGCGTGTATTTGTGTGTAATAAAAAATGAATCTAGGAATAGGCCGACTTGACTATGATATATGCTCATGTGATACGTATATGCTTAGATGTTCGTGCTTTACCCGTGTGGGTTATTTTTCCATCTAAAAGGTTTGTTATGCGATGTGCTATATATTGCCTATCGAATTTTACGACGTGACAATGCCATTATCTTATTATTTCCATATCCCTATTGCATATTTTGGCACGAGGACCATGTCCCGTGTTTGCGTTGTTTTGGTTGTTTTTGTATAGGGATTCGGGATGTGCTTTCTCATGGCTGTTACGGGATTCGGTAGCACTTTTCTGCCAGGTTTATAAGCTAAGTCTTCCTCTCTATCTCATTCACTATGTTTTAAAGGATAATGCAAAATCGTAAGTGGGGGGTAGAGTCGTGGTTGGTTTAGAAATGGCAGTAAGTGTTTAAACCCTTAGTTTTTGATTCTTTTTCAAGCATTATTTAGTTGATTAAAATAATCTGTATAAGGTATATATTTCATGAATTTAAAGATGTAATGATCAATTTGGATATGTATAACCAACGTAAACCGTAAGTGCATTGTAATTCCAAATATAGTTGTATAACATGAATTCCTTCACGTAAGCCTTTGATATTGAAGCGAAAATTTTAAACTCGTATCCATTCGGTATCTAGTGGTTATTCAGAGATAATAGCGGTAACTTAGTACCTAACTTTTGAACGTGTCTTGTGAATATACGAAGGTTTGAATGTGATAGGAAGAATACTAAAGCGAGATAAACTATATGTCGGTTGTAGCGCCAATGATTTGAGTGCAGTAGGGCGTTATCCCGAAACGTCCTATATCACTATGAGGTTTAAAAGCTCCCGATTGCCTGATGATTTTAGTCTAGCTAGGGTGTTATCACGAAACATCCTATTGCTAGGAATGAGGGCATATACTATACATGTGAAAAGAAAAAAAAAAAAAAAAGAAAAAAAAAGAAAAGAAAAGAAGTTATCTTCTGACTATCCCCAGTATAAACTGAATGATATGCTTTAGGGATTATCCTAATAAGTACATGGGAGGACTTTGTGTGGAACTGTTACTGCCTATACCTAGGAAAGTTATTAGGATTGTCTGAATGGATACTAGTGCGTTTGCTTGATTTATTCAAGAGAGGATAGTGGAAATTGAAAAGGCTTGTCACACACGCACTCTGTTATACAGTTATATTGAGGTTAACGCCTGGTTATAATTCTAAAGGTTATATCATTTGGTTGTTCCTTACATCTTATCTTTTCATGAATTTTTCCTTCATTCATTTTATTTTACCGCTTATTTTGTTCGAGGACGACCAAAAGCTAAGTGGGGGGTTGTGATAACGGAAAAATTCACTGTTATTTTCATAACATTTCACCCCGTTTCTAATATCATTTTGAGCATTTTTATATCATTTTAAGTCATTAATTCCTTAGTTTCATAAAAATGTATAAGTCGTGACTATTTTATAAAATATCGTGTTTTTATGTGTTTTTATTAGTTTTTGTACCGGTTTAGTAACCGGAGTGTCGTGTCGGATTTACGTTTGGTATTTTGGTGGTTTATTGCAGAATTATAGGTTGACCAAAATCCCGAGTTACGACACGTTTTGAGGCCTAAAAGAGGTGTTTATGGGGATATAAGAGTGTGCGCGAGCTTAAAAGGTCGAGTGGATCGGTGGTTCGTAGTGCCACTAACGATTTATATCTTCGACGAACCAATGGCCCATTAAAACGGAATTTTCTGAAGAAGTGGCCTTAATGAAAGTTGTAGATCTTCACATAAGCTTTCCAACGCATTTTGAATCACGTCAATTGGAGGTCTACAACTCGAGTTATGACCAAGTGGCTAATCGATTCGTAATAGTAAAAAACCCGAAAACGACACGACATACAAATGGCTCATCAAAACGGCGTTTTCTGAAAAAGAATCTTTCATGAAAGTTGTATATCTTCAAGAAAGCTTTCCAATGGATTTTGAATCAAGTCAATCGGATTTCTACAACTCAAATGGTGGCCAAGTGGCTAATTGATTTGTATTAAGGAAAATGTCGCAAACGACACGTAATGGGAATGGCCCATCAAAACGACGTTTTCTGAAGAAGTGTCCTTCATGAAAGTTGAAGAATTTTCCGAGAGCTTTCTAATAACGTTTGAATCATGATTTTTGGAGGTCTACAACTCGAGATATGAATTTTAGAAGTTTAATATATAATTATATATAATTATATTCTCCTGCATGTGCTGCATGTTACTGTAATCATTAGTGATGATGAGCTCGGATCGATCCGGCACGATTTCGGATCGATCCGACCCCCTTATCTTTGCCTATATATACTGAGAGCATTTGCAGCAGCTGTGCACCCCTTTTATATATATATATATCTTTTGTGTATATATATATATATATCTATCTCTCTCGTTTTTTTAGTTTTAGTAACGGCATTATGCCGGAAATAATTTAGCAGTAGTAGTATCGTTGTAATGCTCGGGAAATTATCGGTAGCTCGGTGTTGCTGTAGTCGTTGTAATGTCCGGAATACTACAATCTCGGAATCAACAGTTGTAATCGGGTAATTTTATAAAATTATTACTTTCTTGTTTTGTTTTGTTTTTTTTTTAGCATATTGATATATATATATACATATACGTACTATATATATATATATATAATCTATATATATTTCCTTTGTTTTGTATTTTGTTTCTTTTTATGTTATTTATGTTATATTAGCTATTTATATATATAGAAATATAGTATAATATATATATATATATATTTTCTTTTACGCATTTACTTACGTATTTACTTTTACGCACTTATATATATATATATATGTATAGTATATTTACTTTTATGCACTTATATATATTATTAGCTATATAACTATATATCTATATATATAAATATATATATATGTACTTATAAAAAAATGAATTCGCTTTTACTTTTCGTCGTTAATATAATTTCCATTAATCATTCCGTTATTATCGCCAAAATGAATAGCTAAACGTACGTATAGTCGAATTATGTAAAAACGAGTAAAAACGCCCTAAAGGGGATTAAACGGGAGTTGTGTAGCACGTAAAATAATGTTTTAATGAGTAATCCACGTCCTAAAACTTAATCGAACGTCTTTGAATTAAGCGATCATTTAGTTCACTCGTCACACATATCGAACCTATAGATGCATTTTGCGGTGAGATGTGGGAAAAGGGGTTTTGGGATCGTTGCGTAGATTCGGCCTAGTTGTTAGGACCGTTTCCAATACGAGAGGTTTGTCATCGTTGTTCGAGCGACTCTAAGAGTGTAATCATGTTGGGTTAATCGGTTTCTAAAGGGAAAATTAATTAACTTCACATAGGGTGTTGAGTGAGAGTTGTTCGGATCTTAACACCGGAATTAGGAGTTGGCACCCGTGGATGTCGTTAAAATTACTGTGGAAAGGTAGGTTGGTTAAAACACGCTCCCTGTCAAGTCTTCCTTTAGGGGTGAAAGTAACTCGTTGGATCATAATTCGGCTATACCTTTTAATAACTAGAACTACAACCGTTAGCTAATTTTTACTTTCACACTAGTGTAATATCTCTCCACCGCAATTTTGACCTAAACCAAGTTCTACGTCGACTTTGGTACTTAAACGTTGTTCCCTGTGGATTCGACCTTGCTATCACTATACTACTGTTGATTCGATACTCTGTCGGTTAAAGTTAGCAGTTAGTTATTTTGCTATCAGGCCGCACCAACGACGATCTTATAGCTACCTTCCAAAGTATACGAGAAACTGCTTAGAATAAGGCCGGCTGAATCCCGAAGCACTTCTCCAACTGCCACTTTATTATCTCTAGTTGCGGCATCAACATTGAATTTTGCCAGACTTATCGGCAGTGGAGAGCACACTCTCTGATGTGTTTGGGAATTTAGCATTGGCATACTTTTTTCATAAGCTTCAATTTCTGCTCGAGCAATTTTATTTTCGCATGTCATTCTTTCATATTCAAATAGTAAAGTGTATCTACTCTTCCATACCCACTAGAGAATACAAATAGCTTGAGCCACCCCATTAACATCTTTTTATCAACAAGAAATTCAAAGAAATCAAGACAAGATAGATACCTTTGTTTCCTCAAAAAAAAAAAAAAAAAAAAAAAAAATGTTATTTGTTTATAAGGACGTGTTTTAGGACTTAATAAGCATTTTGGACACACTTAAAAGAGCATCAGTTATAAGGACAAAATAATACTTCTTGGACAAATTTAACCCCAATCCTTCTTTCTCAATTTACAAAACAACAAATGAATTCCATTCCATGGCGTCGTCCCATCTGTCTCCTGAGCTACCCTTTTCATCTCCTCCTTCCATGGTTGTTTTCCGGCGTCAATCCCGGCCAAGCAATCAGGCGACCGGAATGCTCGCCTGATTAGGCGAAGAATTGGTGTCAAGGAATCTCGATCTGTTTTACGGCGGTGGAAGCATATGGCTGATGGGTTTGATTTCAAAGGCCGTTCATAACGGCGGAAGGCTTGTGATCGGAATCATACCGAAAATGCTGATCGGAAAAGGAAAAACCGGGGAAATAGTGGTTTTGGTACACTTGAAGAAGTGTTGGAGGTAATCACATGGGCTCAATTAGGGATCCATGATAAGCCTGTTGGATTACTACATGTTGATGGATATTACGATCTTTTGGTTGATTTTGTTGATAAGGCTGTGAATGAAGGATTTGTTAAAGCTACTCAAAGAAAGCTTTTTGTTGCTGCTTCAAATGCTTGAGAATTGGTTGACAAAATGGAGTAATTTGTTCTTAGGCCTGACAAAATGGGAATGGGATGAAATGGGTGATTTACTGGAAGCGACAACCCACTTTTCATAATGAAAGCTACAAAATCTTTGCATTTACTGGTTATGGTGATTTTTGGACTTCCAAATCAGAGCGCATTTTTTTTATTAAAAAAAAAAAATTTATGTTCCTGCAGTTTGCTCTCTGCATTTCTTTGCTGCATTATGTTCCTTCTTGATTGCTAATTGAATCTAATTGAGCAAGATTTCATACATATTATCACTATTTCATGTGTTCGACCCGCGGATGAATGAATTGATTAGTTTCTTACGTGCAGATTTTAGCTTTGTTAATTGGTTCATCTGTATATTTTTGTAGTACTTAAATGGGTAATTGTTGAATTCAATAGAAAAAATGCAGTCTGGTTAGAATTTGGGTGTTAAATAGCACTGTTCTACTTTGTATCATTTTTTTGGAAACTGCTGAGTATTTTTCTGAATTAATACATCCCTGCATTTGCTGAATCTGAAACTTAAACTTTTGTGTATTAGTTGATGTCACTGCATAAATTGTTGATGTCACTGCATAAATTGCCGATGTCACTGCATAAAATGTTGATGTCACTACATATCTGATTGCCGATGTCACTGCATAAATTGTTGATGTCACGCATATATGATTGCCGATGTCACTGCGTAAAATGTTGATATCACTGCATATATGATTGCGATGTCGGCTGCGTAAAAATATGAATTAAGGTGAAAGATTTTATGTTGATCGTAGTTTTATATCAAAAGATATAGCCATTTGAAGTCGATTTTATGAAGAAAATAAATCGATTTTATGAAATTAAGTCGGAAAAATATCAAATGTCATCACGGTGTTGCTTCATCAAATGTCACCGCATCCGGTGATCATGTATCGCGGTGTCTCTGATCGGGGGTGGCGCATCGCGGTGTCATTTGCATCGCGGTGTCACTTCATCGCGATGTCTGCATATATGATTGTCGATGTCATTGCATAAATTGTTGATGTAATTCATAAATGATTGTTGATGTCCTTGCGCATATCGATTGTCGATGTCATTGCGTAAATTGTTGATGTCGCGCATATATGATTGCCGATGTCATTGCATAAAATGTTGATATCACTGCATATATGAATGCCGATGTCACTGCATAAAAATATGAATTAAGGTGACAGATGATGCATCGCGGCTGTCAATGTATCGGGGTGGTCGATGCATCGAGGTGGTTAATTAATCAGGGGTGGTGACTACATCGCGGTGCTCAATGCATCGAGGGTGGTCAATGCATCGGGTTGGGCAATGCATCGCGGTGATCAATGCTTTGCGGTTGTCGCTGCACTGCGGTTGTCAGTGCATCGCAGTGTCATTTCATTGCGGTGTCTCTGCATCGTGGTGGTCAATGCGTCACAGTGGTCAATGAAAAGAAAAATTCAATGTCCAGATTTTAAAATAAAAAAACAAAAAAAAAACAACCACAATTGAACTTCCAGGAAAAGAAATAAAATAAAACAAAAGTCAACAACAACAACAACAACGTGATACATTCAGCGTTCCGTTTTTTTTTTTTTTTTTTTTTTTCTTTCTTTTTCTTTCTTCAGTAAGGGTATTTGGGTCTATCTATCTAATTTTTGTCCTTATAACTAAGTGTTTGTTTTGAGTGTCCTTTTTGCCTAATTAAATCCAATATGTGTCCTTTTAGATAATTATCCCAAAAAAAAAAACACCATCTGAGAGAATGCTCCATACCTCTTTCGTGATAGCAAAGTCGAAGAGGCAGTGCAATATAGATTTGGTAGGATGATCACAAATCCCACATGAGCCATTTTCAATGCCTCTACGCCGGAGGCCTTTAGATGTTGGCAAGCCATTTAGTAATATTACCTTCCGTTCATAAAAATTGTCTATTTTTTTATGGTAAATAAATATTAAGAAAATACTTAATGCGTTGTATTTTAAATATTAATAGACATATACACCTCTATTTTATAAAAAATGCTTGTTTTGAAATATGAAAATTTATACGACTAGATTAAACGTTAAATTGTAATAGGAATAGTATCATTGGGAAAAAATGCATTAAATGATGTATTTATTTTTTAAATGTACATTTTTATGGGACAATTCAATTTTAAAAAAATGGACATTTTTTATTGGAGGAGGTAGTAATTTCCAACAAAGTGGTTGATTCGAGGCTTTTTATTGAATCATAGAATTGAATATAATGTTTGCCATTTATCTTCTTATATAGGTGATAAATCATACACGCTATTTTTTAAAATAAGTTCTATCCTATCATAAATTTAAAAACCACACCAAACTTTTGTTTTATGTAAATTGATTTATTTATACAATTATGCGAGTTGCCGAACATAGTCAAACGTTCGTGAGCCAAACTCCTGTCCGTGGGTTTAGGAAACGAGTTTATTATTTTGTTCAGCTTCGGTTCATTAAAAAACAAACGAACGATCATGAACACTAAATAGCTAAATACGAGTTTTGTTCATAAGCAACTCTTTTCGGTTAACGCCTATAGGCATGTGTATGAACATTTGTGATTATCTTAAGCAGGATTAAACCAGTCATAATATAGTTACGAAGATTTGCAATTGATGTTTTTCGATTCAGACCACTAAACTCAATGTTGATTTGAACATTAAGCCACTTTAATCGTGATATATGTCCACTGACTTTAATGTTTATTAACCGCCATAAAAAATTTCGTTGTTGTCATAAAGCTGGCTCCAAGATCCAATTCCATGGATAATAACGTCCAAAAAATAACGACACAGCCGAAGTGTATAATTTTCACATAAATATAAAGTCTTGTCGGGCTTTGCAAGCGCATCAGCTTTTGCACTAATTAAACTTGTCATTAAAATAGGCATATACATGCACATATAATTAATTATATACACATTAAATATTATGGAAAATTAGGGATAAGGACACAATACGAAATATTATTAAACGATAGGACAACTACATATTTTTTATAGGGAGAAGGAACCGCATAATTTTTATAGCGAGAAGGAAAACAGTGAATCCCGAAAATCGGTGAATCTCCTAGTGAATCCCGAAATCGGTGAATTTCGATAGTGAATTTTGACGGTGAATCCCGAAAATCGGTGAATCCCGACAATGAATTTTGAAAATTAGTGAATTTCGACAGTGAATTTCGGCGGTGAATTTAAACGGTGAATTTCGAACACAAGTGAATTTCGATAGTGGATAAATAGTTTTGTCGCTTTATGCAAAAGTTTCAAAAGACTGTCCTTCTACTTAATTGATGAAATATTTTTGTCCTTCTCCCTCATTCCCCCTAAATATTATAGGTTATTTGTGATCACGTTAGAGGCAACGTGACATGCTAAATTTAATTGGAAGTCATAAAATAATTACTCTAATACTATCTTTGTGAAACCTCCAACTTTAAAAAATAAAAATAAAAATCAGTAAGGGCAAAATTGTAAAAGTAACTTATTTTCCTAGCTTTATAATTAAATCTTGTTTAATTAAAGTTAATTAAGTTTTTCTTTGGCTACAAGTTAAAAAACGACTTTAAGGCGGTTATAAAAGAACTCAAGTCACTCTAATGCCTCAATTTTTTATAAGTTTCGAGTTTTTTTTTTCTGGATTTTTGAGTATGTCTTGAATTCCGTAAAAAAATAGTGAATGTACTGCTATTACTTTTAGGGAGCATTTAAAGGCACCACATCAATTTTACTTGTGCACCCAAATTAAAAGGCACAACACTTTCAAATCATATTTTACTTAAGACACTTACTTTTGAATTATACTCCTACTCAGCACACCACATTGTATATAATTTTACCTGCAACACCACACATGTCGAAATCTTCCACCATTAAAAACTAATTACAATATCATCCTTTAACTTTCAAAATGTTACAATTTATTGCCTATCCATAACACCACCGTTTTTCCTTCAGAAAAACACATTCCATCGTCTTTATCCCCTCCCTTCCATTTTCATACTTTCCCGTCAGTTGGAGCAAAATATCCCCGTACGAATCATTTCTTCTTTGCAATCCCATTTCATGTTTCTTACCTTTATGAGCATTTTACTTTTCCATAATCAAGTTCATTCAACTTTGGAAAATTTCATTGCAATTCCCCAGTCCCCACTACCGTGGGACTTGAAATAAAAAACGTTTTTCTCTTCAATTAAATGTCAAAATTCGTATATCATGGACACTTGCTGTGATTCCAAGATGGGTTTCCAATACAGTTGTTCTCTCCCGGATTCTCAAGATAAATCTACTCCCCACGGATGTCGCCCAAGTGATAGGTGTACGATTAATGCAATGCCAAATATTGATACAACTCCGGCGGCGGCGCTGGAGAATAATACTAAGCTGCCGGATGATTACTTTGATGGAGTCCTCATTTACTTGAATCTCATGCTAATGGAGGAAGATCTGGAGCAGAGGGCTTACATGTATCAGGATTCCAATGCTCTTCATGCTGCCGCAATGGCTTTACTGCCGGATATATTAACGTGAGAGATTTGTTCCGGTGAGGGAAGGGGAAGAAGATGGGTGGGGTGTAAATGCGATTTTTAGTTTTAAGGGTTTATTTTATAATATAAAAAAATTGTCACTAGTGAAACCGATCTGGACATAATTAATTTAAATTTTATATAGTGTGGTGTTATGAGTAAAATCTATCATTTAAAGATTTATTGTGTGGTGCCTCAAGTAATGACATAATTTTTACACTACTGTGGTGCCATGGGTAGAAAAATTGTGGTGCCTTTAAATGCACCCTTAATTTTAATATTTTCCTCCACTACACCTATTTTAAAACATGCATAAAAAAAAGAATATGCCTCATCAAACTAAAAAAAATGGTATGGAGAAAGTAGTTGTATTAACTAGAAGTGGATGATAATTTATTTCTAAAAATAATTCCCTAAAAGGAAACGACAAAGAAAGACTACTTTGATTGACCAATTCTAGTGTTCTTCTCTATTGACCGATTCCAATATTTTGCTTACCTAAGATATTTCCAGACAAAAGTATGAGGTTAATCATTTGAGGTATTATCGGACATTAAAGGTGTGGCTTTCATAACAAGGTTTGTTGCATCTATAAAAGTTCGAACCCGAGATTTCTTGTTTAAGCGACCGAAATTCCTTCCACAATTCCATTCCGATCAACCTTTATTGGTTTATTCCAACATTATTCCAAAAAAAAAAAAAATACTCAAGATTGCTTGAGAATAATACTTTTCTTTTTTGGACACAGACAATAATACTAAACAAACAAACTTATAACCACAATTTCAATTATAATCATGATAATCGAGTATAATTAGCCCCATTTATTGATACGTGACTTATTAATCTAATTAGAAAACTAAGATAATGGCTATAATTGAGCTTGAAGTCAAAGACATAATCTTAAATTAAAGTTATGTAGACTAGTAAACTGTATTCAAATTGTTAAGTAAGCTGTTGAACTAATGTCTCTCCCGGAAGCTTAAACTGGTGGGGAGGCAGATAATTAACATGTTATACACTCTAACACGTCCCCTCAAGCAGAGGCGGCTGCAGAAATTGTGTGACACGGGTCAGGAATCGATAACGACACATCGGATTACAAGTTTTTAATGCATTATATGAAAAATAAATGTATAATTATGAGTCAAGAGTCAATATATATTTAAAGATTTTAGCGGGTCATTTAGTAGATATTAGTACATAATTTTTTTAAATAATGTTAAAAATACACTGAATTTTTTTTTTAATTTCATATTTGGGTCAAGTGACCCAAATGCTTCCATTTGCCGCCGCCCCTGCCCTCAAGTGTGAAAAATCTCTCCCAACACTTGCACAACTTTTCCCCTCAAAGTGTGGACAATCTCACCCTACACTTGCATAACATAAAAGGAGAAAATAATGTTCACACCAGGGTTCGATCCCCATGACCTGGCTCTGATACAATGTTGAACTACCGCTCTTCCAAAAGCTTAAGCTGATGGAGATTGCAGATAATTAATATGTTATACACATTAACATAAGCTGAAGCAACATGATTTAATGGAGTTGAACTGAAATATGCGGATTTAATTTGGTATAAATAAATATATATATAAATATTTCCCTAAAAAAAAAGTGGTATAAATATAAAATGTTCTAGAGGTGAACCTAGTCTTTCAACCATGGTACTACCTTTGTCCTTGTTTCGAAGATTGAAATTGAAAAAATAAAAAGGAAAGAAAAATCAACCACCAAAGTGTTTGTCTTATATTAATTCTAAAGGGTCCATGCCAAAAATATGTAAGAAATAATGACTAGCATTTCTTGTTTTATAGTCATACTTTATTTTGATTTAAGGTTACTTATTATTAGTAGTCTTTGGTTGTTTTCCTTTATTTAATGGCTTTTGTAACAAATGTTAGATTTTAATAAAATTCGAGTAAATAAAAAAGTACAAGTAGAACACCTTGCCCACAAGCCCAAAGTATTTGACTACAGCAAAGGCATGAAGTAATAACATATACTATTAGTGTATATCCATGTGATTTGGTTGCTTTTCTACTATTTGGTGTGGTTGAATTTTACATTGTAATAAAAATTAAGAAAAAAAAAATGTTATTCTAATAGGATAGTTATGGGAACATCTCCAAATGGAGAGGTTTAAAATAAAAATAAAAAAGCTTTTGGAAAGCTTTGTTACCATTACAAGATGATGAATCAAGAAAGGTTTTTTAGAATAGGTTTGTATGCATAAACCGGTTTACTTTTTATGATATTTCTTTGTTTTTGTTTCTTTTTTTTAGTTTGT
Source organism: Gentiana straminea (assembly GCA_036785695.1). Classification (NCBI taxonomy): domain Eukaryota; kingdom Viridiplantae; phylum Streptophyta; class Magnoliopsida; order Gentianales; family Gentianaceae; genus Gentiana; species Gentiana straminea. The sequence continues at coordinate 871,422 of JAVUPR010000342.1, forward strand.
GTAGTAGAAAAAAAAAAATTATGTGTAGTGAATCCATGCTATAGAATTTTTCAAAAGGTTCATGTATTGGAGAGAAAATGTTTGTAGAGAAATTTATTATAAAATGATGATTTGGCATTGTGATAAAGCTTTACGACCAGACATGCTCTTAGAGAGAATTGAATATGGCTCAATGATATTTGCAATTACACTTTCTGATGAGAACCAAAATTCGATTTTCATCATTTTCCCGACAACACTGCAAATGCTTCTCCATGCTTGTGTTGGCTGAGCACGACACTGGTCCATTGAACTCCCGTACTTATCGAGTAATGCTTTAACCCCTAAAACATCCTCATTTATCAACATTTTCCACGCAAGCTTGGCCCGTAAAACTACATTCATAAACCGCGTGTAACGCCCCCAGACCCCGGGCCTGATAGCGCAAAACGAGTCATAAATGTCCGGTCAACTGCTTAGACCACCGTCCTCGATTGGTCTAAAAGGGCTAACCCGAGTTGACAAGACCTTTATGTCTCACACTTATATGGGGGTGAGTATTCACTTATTTTACCAACGCGGGATATCACATTCTCCCCCATTATAAGGGACTCGCCAGGACGGCCAAGATTTGTCCATGTGGACTTGTCCCAGTTTGTCTCTACCAGAGGACTCTAGAGGTGGCTTGTGGCACTTAAGTTCGTCTAGAGGTGGCTTATGGCACTTAGATCCGTCTGATAGTCGGCTCTGAATACCATTCTGTAACGCCCTGGACCTCGGGCCTGGTAGCGCTAAATTAGTCATAAATGGTTCGGTCAACTGCTTAGACCGCCGTAATCGCTTGGTCTAAAAGGACTAACCCGAGTTGACAAGACATTTATGTCTCACACTTATATGGATGTGAGCATTCACTTAATTTACAAATGTGGGGTATCACGGCGCGGGCGTTTTACGCCCAGTATCTACAACTCTTAGGTTGGTATATGGTCTTACATGCAAGGGTATGAAGATGTCGTTGACCATCCCATAGAAACCGACTACTAACCACTTCAAACCGGTCAACGATCCAACCATGTATTTTCGAGGATTTCATTTCACAGGAAGCCATCGGGTAAATGGTTGTTTTTACCAGAAATCTTACATACCACCATAGATAAATTATTCGCTTTCCACGAGTTTGACTTTTTTTCGTGATTTATCATCCAGAAACCCATTAGTGGCTTCTTTCTCCGAGCATAGATCATTTGTTGCGTTGATAAACACAGTAAACTGTTGTGTTAAGGTGTTTGAGAGAGAAAGAGAGAATTTACTTACTTAAAATAAAAAATAAAAAAATAAAAATCAATACATGACACTGTACGATGTACAACAACATAACACAACATGAGATCCTCTTCCTCATTCAACCAACCATGGCTAGGTTACAAGTGTAACCTATACCCAATTTAGATGAGATCAACAAACAAGATTCAGTCATAACGAACTTGATATTTTTAAGTGATGACTAAAGAAAATCAGAATAGTGGAAGAGACTCTGAAATGTGGTTTTTTTATTGAATTGATTTTTTTCCAATGATACTATAATGAATTTATAGAACATACTATTTAATTTCTAAGAACATTTATTACAAAGATCATATGTAATCAAAATACAATCATAAGAATCATTTAACATTAATTATAAGAATTATTCTGCATTAATGATGTGATCAACTGTATCTTCAAATTTTGTCTTCTATCAATGACGATGTTTCTAAATAGCTACTGAATCAATTATTACTTCAGTAGCATCACTTGGCTCAATTTTAAAACGTTACATGGGATATCAGAATCATCTATCAAATATAAGTAATCGTCATAAAAAATAATAAAAGTTACATCTATAATCCTCTAATAAGATGCTGACGAGAACTTTCTTTTCTTTTAAGTAAGGAAGTTAGACATGTGTGCCTTTGTGTGGCCTACAAAGAAGGGAACGCAGTCTAATCTATTTCCTCTTGAATTTCATTTTCATTGTCATTTTCAATTCAACAAAAATTCCTCAATGTGGAACTAGGATTTTCTGAAAGAATCAATATATATATATATATGCAATATATATGCATTCAGATTCCTTCTCAACATTCAAATCTCTTTAGTCATTCATTCATTCATTACTTTCTTTCTCTTCCTCTCTACAATTCCCTTTTCACACTCAAATGAGAGGGGACTTCAAGAATAGCTGATGATTCCACCACCACCACCCAGAACCGCCGTCGTGTTCTCTGTCGTCATCACCATAGCCATATTTCTCACAGCTTTGCCACCTAGAATCAACGCTCTAGGTGGGTCTTCTGCTTCCACAGTCGCCGTTAGCTATGGCTCATCCATCACCATTTGCGGCATTATTGCTCAACAAGCCAGACAACAAATCCAGTGTTGGAAAAATGGTCGAATTGTTTCACCCATTCCCGGTGTCTCCTTCGACTCCGTCGCCGGTGGGATTAACCTCATTTGCGGTATTCGTTCCGGTGGCCATAGCTTACTCTGCTGGGATACTATTAATTTTAAAGCTAGAAGACTATACTTCAATGATTCAACTTCATTGACAAATTTAACTATAGGTGATACTCAGATTTGTGCTTTAGATGGCAGCCAAAGTTTGAATTGTTGGAGGGGTGATGTTTATCCGCTTGATTCAACAAATGGGCCTTCGAAATTCAGCTCAATTTCTTCTGGGATTGGATTTTCTTGTGGAATTCTTTCAGGTAGTAATAAAGTTGTCTGTTGGGGTAGTAAAAATACTAATAACCTTATAGCTTCAAATATTCAATCTAGTTTTGCTAATTCATCAATGTTGAATATATTTGTTGGTGGAAGCCATGCTTGTGGATTCAATACAACTGGATTTGTGATTTGCAGAGGGATTAACAACAATGGACAGTTAAATGTGCCATCTAATTTAGGTTTCGAGTATAGTTCACTTGCACTCGGGTCGAATCATAGTTGTGGGATAAGGAGATTGAATAGCACAGTTGTTTGTTGGGGCGGAAATGGGGAGTTTTCCAGCAATTTCACGAATGATGTTTCGTTTGAATCCATTGTTGCAGGCTTTGATTTTACTTGTGGTTTAAGATCAAGTGATTTTTCTGTAGTTTGTTGGGGTCCTAGTTGGCCTAATAGCTCGAATTCTTCGGGTATTGGGCTGAATTTGCCCCCGATTCTCCCGGGTTCATGTGTTAGAACTAGTTGTAGTTGTGGTATATATCCTCAATCTCAATTACTATGTTCTGGTAATGGTAATATATGTAAGCCTTGTGATTTTGAGGCTATATCGCCGTCGCCAATTCCGCCGCCACAAAAACCACCGGTTTTGGTTACTCCGGGGCCTCCATCCCGGCCTTCAAGAGGGCTAAGGAGAGGGTTATTGGCTTTTGCTATTGTTGGATCAATAGGAGGATTTGCAGGGATTTGTAGTGTGATTTTTTGTTTATGGACCGGTGTTTGTTTCGGAAAGAAGAAGATTCATAATTCAGTACAACCCACCATTAGTACATCTGATCCTCCTCCCCAAAGATCAAACAGTAATCCATTTTCAAGATCATACACTCTACGACGAAACGGGTCCTGGCCTATGACACGTCAACGAAGTGGACCATCTTCAACTAAGCATCCAGACAGGGCTGAGGAGTTTCGGTTTAATGATCTTGCTGCAGCCACAAATAACTTCTCTTTGGACAACAAGATTGGTTCTGGCAGCTTTGGGGTAGTCTACAAAGGAAAATTACTCGATGGGCGCGAGGTCGCGATAAAACGGGGCGAAACAAGTCCCAAAACCAAGAAATTTCAAGAAAAAGAGAGTTCATTTGAATCAGAACTTGCATTCTTATCAAGACTTCATCACAAGCATCTAGTTAGGCTTGTGGGGTATTGTGAAGAAATGGAAGAGAGGTTATTAGTGTATGAATTCATGAAGAATGGTTCTCTTTATTCACATTTACATGATAAAAATAATGTTGAAAAAGGAAACAGCATTATGAATTCATGGAAAATGAGGATCAAGATTTCGCTCGACGCGGCTCGTGGGATCGATTATCTTCATAATTATGCAGTTCCACCTATAATTCATAGAGACATCAAGTCATCAAACATATTGCTTGATGCAAACTGGACAGCTAGAGTCTCGGATTTCGGGCTATCATTAAACGGGCCGGAATCGTCAAATCATGAATTTAGGCCTATAAAACCAGCAGGAACATTAGGCTACATTGATCCAGAATACTATAGTTTCAATGTGTTGACAGCGAAAAGTGATGTATATGGTTTTGGTGTTGTTTTGTTAGAGCTTTTAACAGGGAAAACCGCGATTTTCAAGGCCACGGTAGCGGCGGAGGATGGTGGTGGAAACGGCGGTGAACCCGTAAGTGTGGTGGAGTATGCCACACCGGCGATCATTGTGGGTGAATTGGGGAAGGTTTTGGATCAAAGGGTTGGGCCGCCGGAGATGAATGAAACCGAGGCGGTGGAGCTGGTTGCGTATACTGCATTGCATTGTGTAAATTTGGAAGGAAAAGATAGGCCAACAATGGCGGATATTGTAGCTAATTTGGAAAGAGCTTTGAGTCTTTTTGGTGACAGCCATGGCAGTTTATCAAGTGATCCACTTTCTTTTGCTTCTGAATGAAATTAAAAGTTCATTTTTTTGGGGGGCCATTTTCTTTACTTCATTTATTTATGAAGGTATACTGTAAATAGTAGAGAATTAAAATTGGATTCTTTCAACATTGGCAGTGAAGAAATATAGTACATGATTCATGCAATTCTTGATATCAGTATTTTAAGTCGTTTTTTTTAATTTTTTTTTACGAGCGTCTTTAGTGGCATCACAGCGGTTAGCATTGTACCACGTCAAAAACAATCAATCGGGATAAAATCGATTTTAGAGCTGAGAATCATGGTCGATTATGTCAATTGACAATCAGAAGGTCGATTCTAGAGGACTCGACTGTGTAAAAGTCGATTGTACTGTGTTGCTAAAACTTTTACATTTTGTGTGATGTCATGAAAGACGCTTTGTATCGAAATACTATTAATATACCACACCAAATTGACCTTTTGAAAGTTGATTCTTGAGTCAAGAATCGACTTTCAAAAAGTCGAATGTAAGTACTGACTTTTAATAAATTGGTTTTGGCTTAATAATCGACTTTGAAAAGGTCGATTCATGTTACAAGTCAGGTGAAAATAAATGCTCCAGCCTCCAAAAAAAAAAAAAAAAAAAAAAAAAAAAAAAAAACACAAATTGTCTTTTCACATGGCATGTTACATCTTATGTATGCATCTAGTTATTGAAAGTGGACTGAGTCAATGTTAGAATATACTTTCATTTGTTTTTTAGAGGAAGTAAATTACATTTATTTCAATTTACCATAAAGAACTAAAATAGAGTCAAGTCAAAATTGTACTCTTTCATCTTATATATTAACTAATGATTCCCAAAGTTTTTGTTCTGATAAAATATAACTTTGCCACGTTGGTACAATGTAACTGATGTAATAAAAAAAAAATACATTTTGGACACATTTGCAAAGATTTCATTATACATTAGAACAAAATATCCACACGAGTTAACGAATCGAATATACAAATCTATAAATACCAAGATTTATCAGATTAAATGATTCGAGTCTAAAATCGAAGGATGTTATATGATTCACACTCTGAAAAAAGTTTGATCGAGCCTAAATTCATGGTTGATGTTTTTGTGCTGTAAAATAGAGATTCAAATCATTCGATATATTAAAAAATCAAATACTACAAATTCTTTGTAATTGGATATGTGGTTCAGAGAACCTTCCATTTTCTTTTTCTTTTTCTTTCTTCCTTTATTGGTCCTGGTCGTAATATACATTGATACTTTTTCCTTTGGTCATCACATACATTGTTGTGGGGTTAGTTTTGTCAAATTCTCAGTTGAACATTCCTTGTATGCTAGTACATTTATCTTGACCTCCGACTTTTATAACTAAAGACCGGGTAAAGATATTTTGTTTACTCGGTTAATAACAGCCCTTGATCATTTGGATAATAGCATTCTTAGCTTCCACGTGTCCCCACTAAATATATTATATTCCGTGGCGGACGCATGTCGGGACGGAACTAGGAATTGGTGGTCGAGTAGGTTATTGGACTATATTTATAAGGTCGGATGGATTCAATTAAGGCAATTAACTGTGTTGGACTGAATTATATAAAGTTTTTTATGTACCGGCGGGTAAGTTTCACCCACCCTAGCCACCCCTTTGATTCCGTCCCAGGACGCATGATTTTTGTTCAGTTAGATCCATTGATATTAGGGTCTTTATTTATACCGCAACGACTCTATTCTATACCAGTGCATTATCTGTACAGTACTGTAGAATCACCGTATGAAAGTTGAATCATGATCTAAAGCACGGGAAGAGAAATCACATGTTGCTCCATACATTCGCCTTTCACACGATTGATTCTGTCAAAATAATATGATATACCGATATGTGTGGAACAACGAATAGATTAACTCTCTCTTATGTTTCACAACACAGTTTAGTTTACAGTTTTTTTGGGTTGCTTTCTGGTTTCTTTTGACACGTTGAGTGTGATAATGTATACACGTGAATTCAATTCTTTGAACAAGACTGCCTAAAATTCACATAGATTATTTCAGTGATTATTTACGTGTGGACTTATTAAATACTAGTAAACAATAGTTTTTAGACGATTTTAAATACAAATAACTTATTCCTTAAATGTGATTAGACTTTTCAATTAATCCTTATTTTATATAATGGGGGCGTACAATAAAAATAAAACATTATTGTGAAGAATAAATAATGGATTACAATAATAATAATAATAATAATATTGATTGGTATCATCCCACCGCAGAGGGGTTTGGGTGGTGGATCCTAGAAAGATCCGAGATCCAAGAATTGAAAGGTAAAGAGGATGATTGAAGCACGTGTGAATGCTGCATAATTTATTTATTTTTACTCAAATTGAATTTATGAAAATTAATTCATAAACCAAATAATATATTGCCTATATATTCAGTAAATGTTTTCCTTTTTTTATTATTATAAGTATTTTTAAAAAGAATAACTTTATTGATAACAAAATGGCCAATGACTTTACAACGTTCGAAATAAAAATTCAAGGACTATACATCAATCCGCCAAACTTGTCTAAGATTTCTAACACGTTTAATAACATTAGATAAAAAAAAAACTATGCATTAGATTTCATTTATTATTGTTTCCACACGTTATTTTTACTAATTGTTTCGGGTAAGAATGTCCCCATAATTCCATTTCAAGAGTAGCTGGAGCTTGGAGGCCTGGAGCTCAGCCAAAACATATGTAACTTAATTATATACAACCCCCTTTAGAAACTGCATACACACACAAAAACAGGAAATAATATTGAAATATGCATAACTTGCCTAAATAGATAGAGATAAATCCAAGTCATATATATGCTAGGTGTTAATATTTTTCTCCTTTTTTTTTTTTTTTTTGAGATACTTCACAGTCTATTCTCAACAGAGTATCAAGGTTTCCCCCCTTCAGAGAAATTAGACTATTTCTACATATTCAATTTTTACTTGAATCATTTCACAGAGTAAGATGCTGCACTATTTTTTTTACCTAAAATTGTGAGTTCTCAACACCAATACCAGTTCCTTACATTACCAGAAACCTCCTACCCAGTCGCAACATTCCGAAGACTCCGAGTACCTGTCACAAACACGACACGTACACAATCTCAGTTTCGAACCTGTTTTAACACGAGAATTTCTTACATGAAAAATCTCTATTGCAACTACACCACAAGAATGTAAGAACCCTACAACAGTTTCAATACGGATTTTAACACTGCGAAAAGAGCTAGACAGGTAAGTTCTTAGAGATAAGAAGCTAAATTATAAGGAGTGTATAGAAATATAAGACAGATTTACTGCCCTCACCTTCTAACATCTCCAGCACGAATTTCATTTATTTGTTTCTTAGTTTCTTCCAGCTCCCTGAAAATCAAAAAGTAACATATTGCACAAACAGGTTAGCTTAGCTTGGACAGAAAGTAACCAACTAAATATTGTTTTATTAGAATTCTGCTTATCTGGTGGTTCTACAAAACCAGATCTTAAAGAATTGCTGCTTGTTCACGGTAATCGAAGGCCCAGACTGCATACACGTATATGTATATGTACAGATATGGATGTATCTGTTTGTGTATAGATATACCCATAAAAACTACATTATATACATGTATAAAATCAGCTTAAGCTGGTAAAGATTTCACCAATTGGACTCACAAGAGAAAGTTAACCAAAAGGGATGGTGATTTTCCCCTTCATTCTAAACACTAAATGCTTAACACAAATTCTGCTTAATTAAGCTCATTGCACCTCCAGCAATGTTGCTAAAAAATCAAACTCTAATTGCATATAAACCCATGCTAAATGAGGTCATCTCTTCGATCACCTAAATACTAGGAATATAACAGGGATTTCCAAATGTCAATTTACTAACTTTTAAAAGTGCGTTCTTTCAAAGAAATCTAGCACAGATGAAAAGTTTGTGAATCACGTGGAATCATAAAATGATCTCCTCAAAAGGAGTTCATTGAATCTTAGTTACCCATTTTATGCATGGATGATTACTCTTATATGAATAATAATCCTGATGTAATCTAAAAGCAGCTTCAGGCAAGAACCTTTTTATGTCAAAAACTACACTCATGAAGGATTTTGATCCTCTAAAAGTCCCTAATCCCATCCCCTTAAGATACTATGTGAAGGCCTAAAGGTCACAATTTATAAGTGAAATGTCATAACGATACTGAGCTGGAGTAAATTTTCTCACCTCTTTACGTTGGCAAGATCTTCCTTCAGCACCTCCAATTCCTCAGAACAGATGCACCTGGCAGAACAACAACCAGGTGGCGGAATCCAGAAAGGATCGGTAACACCGGCTTGCTTCCTGACATCAACAAGATCAGCACTTTCATACCAGTACACCATTACTCCAGCAGCATTATAGCACCGCTGGAACCGTAAACCCCCATCAGGAGAAAGATTTCCTGGTATATCTTTCAGAATGTGATCAAGCAGTCCTGTGTTTCCAATTTGCTTCTGAGCCGTTCTCCTCAAAGCAGCTCGAGAAATCGGGTTGTCAGGTGTAGCTTTCTTCTCTTTCAAAATGCTTAAGATGACTCCCTTTCCATTTTCAAAACTTCAGATACAATATCCAATCAGCCGAAAATCAAGAACGGAAATAAATGAACTTTGCAGATAAACAAATAGACAGTAACATAATCATGAATATTTCTTCAGGAAAATAGGAATTAAGACCCTTTCAGAGGAGCTATTACAAACATGCCCCGCATTTTATGAAATTAGGGAAACTAGACTTCAAATTTTAGCTTTCCTAATGTCAAAAAAAGTAGACATTTTTGTAATAGAGTCTGAATTTCAATTTTCTCTATTTCTTCTTGTACCTTTTCTCAGACCACCACTTAAACTTCTTCCTCTGCAAACCTTCACCACCATCGTTCTCTACTTTCACCAATGCCAGCGCCTCATTTTTATCAACCTCACCATGCTGTTCCTCCTCGTACTCAATTGTGGATGAACACAAGAACTTGGGAGAAAGCTCTTCAAGTTCAACTTTCGGAGCTAACAAAGAAGAATCCAACAACCAGAAGGACGTAAAATCCTCCAATTTGTCAAAATCAGGTTTTGCCACTTGCTTCAAAAGCACCCTCTGGGCAAGCTCTGTTCCCATAATAAACGACATATCCATGGAAGCATAAAAGCCGGTTGTCCCTAAGCTCATCGACTTCTTAAGAGACTCTAAGCTAGGAAACTTAACTGTCACTTTCAAATTAGACTTTTCACTCACCTGCAGCATAAAAAACCAAACACATTCTCCATATATATGTATAAGGCACCAAAACACATCATCCACAAAGGCTTGGACGCATGGATATTGCTGTCCGGTAGTGTGTCACGTATCCAATACGTATCTGATATAGATACATGCTGAATACTAAAAATACAAATTGGGGCAATTTTGCAACTTTTAAAAGTCGTATACGAGATTCAGAAATGTATATCCATCCATAATTATATGTGAAACGTAGAGCCATGTTGACACGGTGAAAATTAAGTAAAAACTGTCACGTAATGAATGAAAAATTGTCCAAAGTGTGATAGAAAACTACAAAAACCAAGAATTCCACTAGTTTCAGCTGTATTTTATATGTTCTAACATTCATTATTTGGTCCTTGTTGTTTTATCATGTACAATGCAGTCCCTGTATTTGTTATGATTACACATATTCCCTCCACACCCGTATTCTTTATTTTAAAATCTAGCACCCAAATAAACTGTATGCTGCCACAAATTAGTTCTTCCTAATTTCTACACAAAGTGGGGAGGGGGGAGGGGGTTTTAGGGAAAAGAGAGGAGGAAAAAAAAGTAAAAATTAGTTACCAGAACAACTTGAATGGACTTAAGCCATGACGGAGTTCTAGGAGGAAGATTTTCATGTGAAATCTGGTAGAATCTTCCAACCTGCACATCGAATTTACAGAGGCGTCTCACAGAGCCTCTACTTGGCTCCCGAACCATCAAGACAAGCTATGGAGTATGGACAAGCTGCACAACTCAAATTTGACACACCAAAAACCATAATTAAAGATAAAAGTACCAACAGAAGCTGATTAAAGTATCCTAGAAGAAGCACCTGCTTGACGACGACGGCGGCGGCGGCGGAGTTGTAAGTCTGCAAAGAGGCGGGAGGCGGGAGGCGGAGACAAAGGCACCGGTACAGTAGTAGTAGTCTAGTAGAGGAGTAGAGTGGAGGTTTTGGTTCCTGGGGTCGGTTTGGCTTTAGGAGCTAAATGTGAAACGTTTTTTTTTATAAATATTATTATTATGGTAAATATCATGATGACGTGTCATGATATTATTGTTTTCATTTTTTCTTTTTATAACGGTGTTATAATACATGGGAATTTAAAAATTAGAGATATGATAATAAATATGATATATTTTATCTTATCTTATCTTACTATGTTTAATAAGAAAGTAAGGATGCTGTCGACGTGTTCTGCCCTCAATTTTTTCCAGCACACGCGTTGTGTTTAATATATATATGCATTTGTATTCTCTTCTTAACATATGCGGCCCATTAAAAAAGCCCAATAGTGGTAAGAACCCTACGGATATAAAGTCTGTTTTTAGTGAAAAACGTAACTAGAGCGGCAGCCAACATTTCATTCTTCATCGCCATTCCGTTTCTTGGTCCCGTTTTCCTGCAAATCAATTACAGATACAATCGCTTTCTCTGTATCTCCTTCTCCACATGGCGAATTCCTTTATAGTAAGAAGCCGGTGCTACCATCGAGTAACCACATGATGAAATCTGTTAAGGAAGGCTTGAAAAAGCCTCTGCTTTAATGCCGATTCGATTTCAATTATGCTGAGATACGAGCAACCCATAGAAGTAAGGCTTCGATTCGAGCATTTAATCCTTGATTTAAAGGTTTTGCAGTCAAACTTATGGCAAGGTGAAACCTTTTTGTCTATAGCTCGTAATTTCATTTATTACACTGATTTGAACTTCATATCTGCCTTGATTCTGTGTTTGAAACTTCTATGGAAGGTTTGCTGCTGTAAAGGTTCCACCTTTATGCCGATTCATTGACCTTGAGCAACGTCTTTATACACAAAGGCTCTGACTCGAAGGATTTCGAATCTATTTCATGACAAGGTGCATTCTTTCCTTATCAGTTCTTTTATCTATCATTCATTATGCTGTTTTGAATGGATTTCTGCTCCGATTCGTGCCTCTATGCTTTTGTTAGGCAAAGGAAATCGGGGAAGTAATGACCCTTGATTTTCTGATGATTTAATATGACCGCCGAAAATGATTACTCGGTCATATTTCTGCTGGTTGTAGGGCTGGGATGATAACATACGATCACTTTATTGAAGAAACTCATCAATATCTTGGCTCGGCGACCTTGAATGGCGAAGCCCTTTTCGGTTTTGCTTCTTGGTTCGCAGCCATGGAGTGATGTTTGAACACAATTGATCTTTTGAAAGTTGTTATCCCCTATCTGAGCCTTACAATAATCGAAATTTTTTCTAATATTTTTTAATATTTGGTTGTTCTTGTTCTTGTTGTTTTCTCTTCTTTTCTGTTTTCCTATTCGAGCTGACATCTTTTTATGATTTTTCATAAAAGTTGGATTTGGTATTAGCGGATCTTGCTTTGGAATTGTGTATAGATGGAGTTGTGGCCTTTTCCTTATTTTTTATAACTATTTCTCATGATAATATGTTCAAATTAGGTTGTTAAGAGCTTAACAACCTGATTTTGTTATTGATACACAATTGATAAGCTCGTATGGGAGTACGCAAGTAGTTCTCTATCTACCGAATTTTACGTTAGATCTTTGATTGACCACTTTTTAAGCTGTTTTTTTTGCCGAGAAAGCACACGATGTTTGTTGGGGATCTTTTGTAGTAGTAGCTGATTAATCTTTACAAACTTATGTTGCAGTCTATAGAAAAACAGGCACAGCGTATACAGAGCATTTTTTTCCCGTTAATTGTCTGTTCCCCTTCATGATCTAGAAGAAACATTCGTTACATACAAGGCTTGGGAAGCAGAACAAGGGAGTAATGCTAATGTTGATGCTGATGCAAGTGTCATGCCTGCATGTCTACTGTGTTTAAGATCAGGTTACGTGATTTATACTAGAGTTGTTGAACTTGATTTTTCCGAAATCATGCTTCACCAATGCTATGATTTCATCAGGATGATCCTACTATGATATGCTTGTATGATCACATCTCTGCTACACGTGCATTGTTTGAATGTTACTTTGTTGATTACTTTCAGGAATACGGCACTTGTAAGAGCTGATGATGTCTCGCGACTCCCTTTCTCATATGGTTTGTTAACTGTTCATGTTGGTGCAGCCTTGCATTGTTGGCCATCTCCCTCAAATGCGGTAGGTCTAATCTGGCCCATCTTTATATATAAATATATATTATATGCATCCATTCTCAAGTTTTTCTACTTTCTATTTATTTAACGCCTTCAGATTTTTGATTGACTTGTTTCAGTTCTTACTTATGTGTTATTTGATAATTTTATTCTTTTTCCTGTTTCGGAAGGGTGGCATAGAGGTGTCTTACATATTTGAAGCTTTTCCCGACATTTAGTTGCCCATGGAAAGTACAGCTTCAAACACTAATGACGAACTGTATAAGAGTTTGCTTATAGGTAGTATTGATATCTTATCTCAAAACCTATTTCCTGAGTTAAGAGGAAAATGAAACATAACTCATGGAAAAATAATCGTTTCGAATCTGAAGTAATTCAAAGTGGAATTGATTAATTAAGGCTTTCGCTGAGATAGCTTTTGGGTGTTCATTTTGTTGCATTTTGTTATGCTTTTCTCAAGACGAAAAGAAATTTCCAGTGAATCGTTTCAGTTTACCTTGATGAACAGGTTGGCTTTATTATGTATGTCCGATTTTGAATGTCGATTTGCTGTGTATGGAAAGAAATGTCACGATGGAGAATAGCTTCGATTGAATTATATTCTGTATATTCTGTGTAATCTTAAAAGCTAGTTCATTGTCGTATGCAGATTAAACATGTTCGGCCTGTAAGTACGTTTCTTTTTCTAAATGTACCTTTTTCCTTCAAACATTTTAAGATCCTTTGTACATTCCGGCGTTTATCTTTTGTTGGACCGTCTTTCCAGAGATACCAAATCGGGGGTAATGTTTACCCTCTAGCCACCCCCTCAATGTCTCTGGGTTGCCTTCTTAGGTCGACTGAACATAATTGATGTGAAAAATTGTTGATGGTCGTCTAACATTGAAAATTTGAAATCCAGGAATAAATGTGAAAAAGTGATGAAGCCTATGTGGTTAGAGGTGGATGATTATGAACACTAACACTAGAAGAACTTGAGGTACATAAGCGTTTTTTTTAGCGGTTGAGGAAAAAAATTGAATGTGATTTTCAGTTCTATATTTCTTCTAAAGGCACTTGGCAATATCCATTCTAAGAATTCTTTGGTTAGGCACTTGGCTGGCTCAAGGAGGAGTGAGGATTCTGCTTCCGCAAGGATTTGCACTTCAGAACTCATCTCCTGTTTCAGTAAGTGTTTATACAGCTTTTCTTAAGTGACATACTTGTTGAATTAGCTGTGTGTGTTGTCTGTTTTAGAACTCTTTGTGTGGCTTTTTGTAATTGTTGTGGTCTGATGTGTCTGTGTACTTAATCTGGTGTACTCAGTGTCAAGATTAGGACTTGCTCTTTGAAAGCTTGAACTTGCAATTGGCCTTGAGAGGATATTTGCCTGAAGATCATATTTCACTAGCAAACTGATCTTGTGTCGACTGCTTTACACGATTAAGCTCTCTGTCTGTTGCTCCTTCATTCAGTAACAAATTTGTGGAAAAAGTTGAGGAGTCTGAAATCTGTGATTTGGTGGCATCACCAAGATCACTGCCTTGAACATAAGGTTTATTTTCAGACTTCATTTCTGGACTGCATTAATTTGGTCACTGAAGTGTAAGGCTGAGTTTGGTAGTTTTTGTACAGAAATCAAACTTCCATAATCTCAGAATTCAGGACTTGTCCTTCTGTGTGGCTGGTTTAAACACATGCACACTGCCTTGTGGAAAAGGCTCTACAAACTGAATTTTTGATAACTTTGCAAGGACTTGTTTTCTGGTTCAAGGCTAGCCCTTGTTTGTTCATCCCCTTATAAATTTGTTGGGAATTTCAGCAATATATTCCTTGTGAGTTGTTTGCTGAGATTCTGCCCTTTCCCGATTTATACTTGGTTCAAATCTGCTGCCTGCATAATTGCTGAATCTTGGCTGATCTTGTATTCCTTAAGTTCTGTGTTTTGAGAGTCCTCTATCATCTGTATAGCTGAGGTTGAGTATGACCTGTTGCTCTGAATTTGTATGTGTTGCACATGCTGCTGTGAATTTTCTATACATATCTGAAAGCCTGATGTTGTCTTTGATAATACTGTGTAATAGTTATCTTAGGCATTTATAAGTAGAATAAGGTCTACAGAACACTTGTCTTCAGCATTGAGTCATGTTCTGATAAACTCTCCCGTTTTGAAGTGTTTATCATCACAATATTCAGCTGAAAGTTCAGCTTACATTTGGACATGTTGTGTTGTATCCCTAATCTGTGTTTAATATTTTCAGCTTTGAACATTCTATTGAATCTTGTTGTAATCTAAATTTTGTGAAAGCTGAATTATCTGTGAACTGTTATAATATATCTGCATTTTCATCTGAATCTTGAGGACTTTGAAAATCAGTATTGCTGCTTCTGTTTACTATCCTATACTGTGCTATGATACATTATCCGGTATTTGGGTATTTGATTATCAGCCCTTGCACTCTGAACCTGATCTTGAAATTTGATTTTTGGCAACCCTTAGAATCAGTCACTATAAGTGAACCTGTTTGCAAAGTTTATTTGATTCATCAAAATATCTTTTGGCTGCAAATTTATTTAAAGTTTGTTGTATTACTGAATTGATTATTTTGAGACTGCTTGCACCTCAAACCTATCTATCTTGATCAAATTGTTAAAATGTTTTTTCTATTTAATAGTTTTTGACATTAAGGTACAACCATTAATTGTCTCCCGCATCTCATCCCAGCCTGCAATTTGGTGTGGTTGAAAAGAAAGAGATCATATGCACTTTGGCAGTTTTCTTCTGTTCATATAATGTTATGCATTGCGTGTCCGGATTGGTTTCTTAATAGCTTTTGGTCAGAGTTTAAGACTAATGGTATGAGGCATGAGGGTGACATGATGTTATTTGGGTGTGCATATAGTTTAGGTTGTTGTGGTTGACATTAAATTCAGGTGGTATGAAGATTTCTATTGGTATAGTCTGAATATTTAGTACCGGAATCCATAATAAATAGTGTTATGGAGTGAACGCAGATAAAAAATGTTGAATATGTTTTTGGCGATGTATTTTGTTTCTTGGATGTTTGATGTTCCACATTTTCCCTATATCCTTTACATATTCCAACGACTCATCATTTATTATAATATACTGTTACATCTTTGGCCTAAAACCAAAAATCCAATTCATCAACGATGCATACACACGTTAAATTGCATTGTATATTTACAATCTGGGACACCAAGAGTGCGGAGCACGGGTGCCTCTTTTCCTAGTTTGTATATAAAAAGGATGATTTCTTGGATGGATGTTAGAATCAACTTCATTGCATTGACAAAATCTCCGTTGTATATTAGATTATTATTTTGTTCCACCTTTGTAATCTGATTTGACAGTTTGATCCTTTTACGGAGAATGGATTTCGTAATGTACTCGAGTTTTGAATCGATGTCCCACCTTATGTCCTTAGGCTCAGGGGCGGATCTACTCTCTAGCTGCGGTGGTCTCAAGACCACCACAAATTTTGGAAAATAAAATAATTTACCAAGACCACCCCGAGCCTTCTTTTATGGTTTGACTAAAATAATATCTATCCTAGTGGTTTAAGAACAAACATTCTTTAGTCTCAATAATTGTAGATCGTAGGCTCTGCAGTTACCCCGGTATTTTGTAGGTTGTATTTTAGCTTTGCAGTTACCCCGGAATTTTGTAGGTTGTAGGTTTAAATCCTACTATCATTCCCTAGAATTTTGTAGGTTATATTTTAGCTTTGCAGTTACCCCGAAATTTCGTAGATTGTATTTTAGCTTTGCAGTTACCACGCAATTTTGAAAGTTGTAGGTTCAAATCCCGCTATCATTTTTTTTAACTTTGTAGTTACCCCGGAATATTTTTTTTAGCTTTGCAGTATATATACAAAGACTACCCGGATTTTTTTTAGTTTTGCAGTTTATATACAAGACCATCTCGAAAAAAAATTCTGGTTCCGCCACTGCTTAGGCTGTGTAGTAGGTCACATTCTTTTGCTCTTGAAAAGCACAGTCGTCTCAGCTCGAATGATTCAAATCTCTCCATGTAGTCTTCGAACATACAACCAATCAATTAATAATAACTGAACGCTCTACTAGTGAGCTAATCGATAAGGTCTAGTTCAAATGATTAGAATTGAGGTCTTTAAATAGTAATGTTATATGTTATTACATGTTCAATGTCTTTCAAAAGCTTTTTGTAAGAAAAAATAAGATAAATTTGTAGCTTCTTGGAACCCTCCTCTCCCATCATCCCTCCTAAAAGAAATATACACACAACTCATGTGGACTGGTATACACACACATGACACAACTCATGACGCCTCAGTCCACAGTGAAAATTAGAGGAAATTTACGAACTCGAGTCCGAGCACAAACTCGACACGACTATAGAATTCAAACTCGATCACAAGCACCTTCGAATTCGATTTGGATTCGAGCTCTTTCTGAGTTTTGAAAGATGTGTTTTAGGCTAACATGCTAGAAAAGAAAATAACAATTCTTGAATAAAACTTCTAAACTATCGATTTAACCCGCTACTAGGAGCAATAAAAACATAAAATCTAATACATATGAATCCACTTTATTCATAATTTTGAGCACATAAATACTTGAAATCGAGCCTATTCTATCTCGAGCTTATCAAACCGAACAAATGACCTTACGGTCAATGATTAAACTTCTAACAAGTTGAACTAAATGGATAAGATAGTATACATACACAGTTTTAAATATATTAAAGAGGTATATTAGTAAATTCGTACCGAAATTTGAATGGGTCCATGGACCCCACCCTTGCCCATGTAGGTCCGCCCCTGGTTACACCCATGTTGTCTACAACAGAATCATAGGGTGCCTATACTCTATATTGTACGGGAAACAGGTGAAATTCTGCTGTGGAGTCATCTCCATGGGAAAACACTTGCATTTTTCAGTGTTATTATTCAACACACACAAACACGCGAGTGTATTACGATGTTAAAAGAATCTATGCAGAATGGAGGGAGACGACTTCACAGTAGAAATCCTAAAGGCGACTAATATGCTTCTTCATAGTTTTCCCATCAGAAGCAACAATGCCGTAAATCGAGTCCTTTGCAAACTCTGTAGGCATTGATTTCCAGTATAAAGATGGTGTCCATTCTGCTTCTTTCAACACCTTCATTACCTCCTCTGCTACTATTTTACTCCCTTCTGCAGATAAATGGATTCCGTCCCTGCGAATGTAAAGTGGACGTTTATTCCACACAATACCCGGTATTCTCAAGACGAGAGAAAAAAAATCATTGTGTGTGTGTGTGTCCAAGAAACCGAGAACTTACGTAAAACATGCTGTCAACCAATCTTCTCTTTTCTGAATGGCACTCCACAGGTCAATAACTTTTATACTCATGTCCTTGCCGAGTTCTATACAAGCTTTTGAGTACTTCCGGCACGATTCATTGGTTCGAATTAGCTCAACACCGAAGAATGAACTGCTACGAAAAGATATATATGGAAACAATATATGCAATGAGATTCTTATGAAAACACATATAATGAAAGATGATCAATCATTTTTTGTTACCTCATGCTTTCACGAATAAGGGCCTCATTCACCGGGGGAGGACTGAGGAAGATTAACCGAGTAGATTCTGATAGGCTCTACTGTATAAGCAACTGTTAGAACAAGATCACACCAAAAAACATGTGGACATGAATCACTTAAGAACAATTTGCATCATCAATCAATCTTCAACCTTGTTCCCATGGTTAAGAAAAGAGGAAAAAAGAATTCGGAATTCTAGCGCCACCATATCAAGATTGTTATTACGTTTTTGTAGTTTGTATCTTTTCGACACTCGACTCAATAGCTTACCATAAGATGTTTTGCGATTTTCCTCATGTTCTCGATGTATTCTGGAAGTGGTACATGAGGGCTAAGTCCAGATGGGTGAGATCCTATTGAGTCATTACCCCCGAAATACATGATCACCAATGCAGGTTGAATAGGAGCATCCTGCTAGAGCAAGAGCATTCAGTTAATATAAAACAAAACCCAATAAGTAGGATAAATTGAGATAAAAAAAAAGCTTTCAATTCCAATACTTTCTTTAGTGATTTTGGGATCATGTATACAAAACGTTGAAAACAACGGGAAAAGGTGGAAGCTGTTAAACATCATAACTGGTGGAAACTACAAAAAGAAGTAAAGCAAAAGGATACCTTTGGAAAAACTTTGTCTAAAACCTGGATGGCACGTCTGGAGTTCCATCCGTTGTAACCTCGTAAGAGTATGTCTGCCTATGAATAAAAATGTACACTACTACAAAAAAAACATAAAGATCACGGTTTTTAAGTGTGATATATTCACATTAGTCACGGCTTTCATAGTGTGACATATTGAGGTGTGACATAAAGTACTTTAATTCAATCACAGTTACAAACTGTGACCTATTATAATAGTTATCACACTTTAAACCGTGATCTATTATAGTTTGTATCACACTTAAAAACCGTAATATATTATAACTTCATCACATTTAAAAGCGTGATCTATTATAGTTCTTATCATACTTAAAAACCGTGATCTATTATAGTTGTTATCACACTTAAAAACCGAGATCTATTACAATTAAAACACATTTAAAAAGCGTGATCTATTTTAGTTGTTATCACACTTAAAACCGTGATCTATTATATTCAAATCACACCAATAAAAGTGTTTTTTTCAAAACAATATATAAGCACACATATTTTTGTCTTTGTCGGGACTCGAACATAGATACTCTAGATTAACGAGCCACATTATTTACCATTAGGCCGATGCTTTCTTTCTTCTTATTTTCGACCACACTTAACTAAGATCTCATTATAAAATACCATATTATTTTAATCACAAGTAAAAAAAGCGTGATTGATTGATTTTTTTGTCTAATTTTTTCTAGAAACTCGTGATAATAAAAATTATGATATATTTTAGTTGTTATCACACTTAAAAACCGAGATCTACTATAATTTCAACACATTTAAAAAGCGTGATCTATTTTAGTTGTTATCACACTTAAAAACCGTGATTTATTATAGTTGTTATCACTCTTAAAAACCGAGATCTATTATAATGTCAACACATTTAAAACTCGTGATCTATTTTAGTAGTTGTTATCACACTTAAAAACCGAGATATATTATAATTTCAATCACACCTAAAAAAGTGTGATGAATTATAATTTCAACACATTTAAAAACTGTGATCTACTTTAGTAGTTGTTATCACACTTAAAAACCGAGATATATTATAATTTCAATCACACCTAAAAAAGTGTGATCATTCTTTATTTTCGAAAACAAAATAAAAGCACACATATTTTTTGTTGCCACCGGGACTCGAACCCGGATACTCTGGATTAAGGAACCACACAAATTACCGCTGGGTCGATGCCTACTTTATTATCATTTTTGACCACACTAATCTAAAATATCATTATAAAATATCATATTATTTTAATCACAGTTAAAAACCGTGATTGATTGATGTTCTTGTCTCAGTTTTCTTAAAAACCGTGATAATAAATACTGTGATCTATTTTAGTTGTTATCACACTTAAAAACCGATATCTATTATAATTCAACACATTTAAAAACTGTGATTTATTTTAGTTGTTATCACACTTAAAAATCGTGATCTATTATAGTTGTTATCACACATAAAAACCGAGATCGATTATAATTTCAACATATTTAAAACTTGTGATCTATTTTAGTAGTTGTTATCACACTTAAAAGCCGAGATCTATTATTATTTCAATCACACCTAAAAAAGTGTGATCATTTTTTTTCACACCTAGTAACTGTGATAAAAAAACATAAGTGTTATAAATATACATTTACTTGTCTCGGTTTTTTAAAAGTGTGATCCTTATCTTTAGATAAGTGTGATCTATGTCTCTTTTCTTATTAGTGGATATAATTTGTCTCACTTTTTCTATAGTTGTGACAAAAATATCATGAATTCAGTTACAGTTTAAAAATGAGATTAATTGATATAATTTATCTTAATTTTTTAATAACCGTGACAAAAATATCAGACCAATTAGTCACAGATTAAAAGTGTGATTGATCGGTATAATTTATCTCGTTTTTTGAATAACTGTGACAAAAATATCATATCAATTCTATCACTGTTTGTGAGATTGAATGATATAATTTATCTCGCTTTTTAGAAACTGTGACAGAAATATCATATCAATTCAATCACAGTTTAAAAATGAGATTGATTGAAATAATTTATCTCGGTTTTCCAATAACTGTGACAGAAAAATCATATCAATTAAGTCACACTTTAAAAATGAGATTGATTAATATAATTTATCTCAGTTTTTCAATAAGTGTGATAGAAAGTTGTAAGTGTGATATATATATTTTCATTGTCTCGGTATTATTGAAAGTGTGATTGTTATTTTATCTTAAGTGTGACCTATATCCTATTTTGTAGTAGTGGTAGAACCCAATTATAAAGAAACTCGAATCTGCTTAATACTGTAATTGTAATTCCAGTATTGGTAATCACAAGAACATGTTTTATCTCAAAAATCATGGAAGCACACTTGAATGTTACAAAACTGCATAATTCAAGAGAAGCTACATTTTCAATACGTCTAAAAATACGAATGCAAACTTTTTCCCAACCCGGTATTCTTACAGTGCCAACACATGTTGAGTCTAATGCTAAAGAGCTCAAACCCCCATTACAAAGTCGTGAGTTCAAACCTTTCAAAACAGAATATTAAAAAAAAAAAAACATTGGCGATTCTAACTCTACGAATTGTGAGGTCCTCACAAATCGAACTATATGACCATAGTAAAGAAGCCGAACATGGACCTAGAACAGTCTCAGCTGGTCCATGAAATCAAAATTTCAAGAACATGAGCTAATATTGAGAGCACAGACAAGATTTTGGCTGATTTAATCACTAAAATGAAAGGGGCAAAATATTCCTATGTTTGAATTCATAGCTGCTAATTAACTCAACGCCGTGTGGAAACAGCTCATTCACCGAAGTTGTTAGATGATTTTTAATCAACCCGATGACCCAGCGACTTGGATGGATAACTGCTTGAAATTTAACATGTATAAGCACGATAATATTGATTTCTGGAGAATTTTGTTTCGAGAGGTTGTGCAAGGACTTTGGTGCGGCGCAATTATGAGTTCCACCAAGATGATCGTTCACGTCCCCCAAAGACGATTTTCATTTCGGAAGCTGTCCGACGAGCAAGGGAGCTTAGGGTAGCTTGGAGTTGATTTGAGAGACTATCATGCACTAAATCAATTTTTGTATAGTTTGAACATCCCGTTGTACAGTTTTTTAGTGTTTATTAATAAAATATCCGGTTTCGAAAAAAAAAAAAAAAAAAACACTCAAAGAGGTAGTCGTAATCAATGAATGTGTAGAGCAAAATCAATGAAAAGCAGAGGGGAAAAAAATCTCAAAAAACTGTTAGAAAATTGTGGTTTGAATAACAACAACAATGTCGAAAAACCGCAGGAAACTAAAAACGCAGAAAATGGTTTGCTTGATATAAACGTAGAATAAAAACTGACTTTCAAAAAAAAAAAAAAAATTCTCGAAGAACAATCCAACCCAGGAACCTAAACAAAGCAAAATTAGTTGCAACCAAATGTATGAAAAGAAAGCACGTAAACTTAAATTAGCCAATAATCAAACATATATTAGAAAATTATGATTGAGAAACGGAGGAATCATACCTTTCGGGCGTAGATATCGGCTAAGATAGCACCCCAACCGCCATTACTGAAACTCCCTTGCACTATGGACGATCCAAAGAGCACGAATTGAGGCCTCTGTGGTCCCACCATCTCTTTACCTTCTCTTTCAGCTGTTGGTTTTGTACGTCTTCAAATGTGAAGATTTTAGCTAAAGAAACAAAGGGGAAAAAATATCTTCCAACACACTTTGACCATTAAGTGACCATTAAGTGTAAAAAGTATACATAAAACGACATTTTATGCATAAATTATATGTTGAATTTTATCAAATGATCTAAATGTTTATGACTTTAAGTTTCACTTTATCATAACCCTAATAATATTAAAATAACGAAATTAGGATTAATTAGGTAACGTAAATTTAAAAAGGAATGGTTTTTTATTACGAAAAATCGACATTTTATGCATAAATTATATGTTGTTTTGTGTGTAAATGACGACGTATTTGTCAAGTGCCGCCCAAAATAAAAATGTTATCTTGGTAACGTGGAATGGTTTATATTACGACACAAATCGAAGAGGTGAATGACGTATGTCTTCGTTTTACTCTAATAATGATGTCTCACAAGGCTTACGTATACATTTTCATTTTTTCTGAATAAAAACCCAGTGTCCGGAAACATAACGTAATATTCAATATCACTAATCTTAGTTTGCTGCAAGGGAAGGGAGGGATGTTCAAGTTGGTACCAAAGAAGCTTTAGAGATGGTAAGTGCCTCCCTCCAAAGAGAATTAATGACACGAATGGTACCTCTTTCACGAATCAGAGGTGATGTATTCGGGCCTGCATCATTTGTGACAAGAATTTCGTCACAAATGAAGGTTGTAAAAGTGATGAATGGTCTCATGTTTTATAGGAAGGACAATGATGCAGGCCCGAATACATCCCTTAATTCATCTCCGATCCTTTTTTGACCACACAGTTAAATTAAAAAAAAAACATATTACAAAACAAATATATTTTGGACCACAAAGTATACACTTCGAGAGATGTGTGTGCTTGTTTTTTTTTTTTTCTTTTTTTTTTTTTTTTTTTTTTTTCCTGTGCCTTCATCATTTTCCTTATAGGAAAATATTGTCTTTTCCTTGGTTTGTTTATTGGGAATTTTGGATGTTTGAGAATCATCAATTGAGTTCCAATTTTTATTTTTCCCTTTCTTTGTATGGTTCTTTTTTCCATTGGGATTCAATTTGATTAAGTATAATCTTCATTTAACCAAATAGCTTGGCTCAAGTGGTAAGTGATTTAAAAATGCTTATGGAGATCATCGGTCTGATTCTCCTTTGAGGCGTCATGTTGAAAGAGCTCTTGACCATACCCTATACCTGAGTAGAAGTTAGACTATACGACCGAGACCGACTTTGGATTAATGGCCGAATTTCGGATCGAAAGCTTTAAGCCAAAAGCCAAAAAACAAAAACAAAAAAAAAATTAAAAACCCGTATAATCTTCATGTTTATCTTAAGGCTTTAAGCCAAAAGCCAAAAAACAAAACAAAAAAAAAAAAACAAAACCGTATAATCTTCATGTTTATCATATTTGACAAATGAAAATAATTGAATTTCATTAGGTTTGCAGTACACAATTTCATGCTCATTCACCGGGTGTACAAACAAACTCAAGTGAAAGTAAAGACCATTGCACTTTACTTTAGAAGGAAAAAAAAAAGTGGATAAAGAAACAAAACATAACATCAAATTTAACATACTCAGTTGCTCCTCAATCTCGAATAAACTGGACTTCGTCTTCTTAAACTTGCTTGACTGATACAAAACTTTCATGGCCAGTTACAAGTTGTAATAAAGACTTTTGTATCCCCGGCACACAAACGGGATAACCGTGTTCGGGTTCATCCGGTTGCCCTTTGAATAAATCATAACAAATCAATATCAAGACAATGGTTTTTTTTGGCTTTGTTCCACAATATAAGATCTTCTCACATCTGATGAGAGATAAATTTATGATCATTATTACGACATTTTACCCCAATATTGATACCATTTTGAGCATTATTGTATCAAATCAAGTCAAAATTACTAAGTTTTATTCAAATGTATAAGTAGTAGTTATTATATAAATTATCGTGTTTTTATAAGTTTTTTATTAGTTTTTGTACCGGTTTAGTAACCGGAGTGTCGTGTCGGATTTACGTTTGGTATTTTGGTGGTTCATTGCAGGATTATATATTGACCAAGATTCCACGTAACGACATGTTTTGAGCCTAAGAAGATGTATTTTGATGGATGGAAGAATGTGCCATAAGCTAACAAGTTCAAACGGATCAATTGTCCTGAATGCTTCTACCGTAAAATATCTTCGACAGACATTTGACCCAACTTAGAGGCATTTTCTGGGGAAGAGTTCTTCATAAAAGTTGTAGATATTCAAATGAGCTTTCCAACGCATTTTGAATCAAGTCAATTGGACTTCTACAACTCAAATGGTGGTCAAGTGGCTAATCGGTTCATATCATTGAAAAATCTCGAAAAGGACACTTAATACAAATGGCTCATCGAGAATACGTTTTCTGAAGAAGTGGCCTTGATGAAAGTTGTAGAGAATTCAACGAGCTTTTCAACGGAAGTTTGATTATGTCATTCTGATATGAAGAATTCAAGTTACGATTTTTAGAAGTTAGCTGTGTAATTATATATAATTATATATATAATTACACAGCATCTGTAATGATTAAGGTAACATGGGGTCACATGCTTATAACTAACTGTAATGATTGTCATCATTACACCGGACCGATCCGGCCAACTATCCGGACCGATCCGGGAAGGGGAAATTGCCTATATATACAGAGCAGATGGGATGAAAACAATTGCCCCATCTTGGCCACTCTTGGCCAAGATCTCTCTTCTCCACCTCCTCCCCTTTCTTCCATTCCCCTCTTCTTCATGTCCCTTCTTCATCTCTTTTCTCTTTTTATTTTGTTTTCGGGCCCGTATATACATATGTCTATGCATGTATATATGTTTGTTTAAATAAAAAGTAGTAATGTTGTAATGCTTGAGAAAATTATCGAAGAAAATGCTTTAGGAAAAGTTGCTATTTTCAAGAATACAACTTAGATCTGAAGTAAACGGGTAATTTTATTGAGTTTTACTTTTTGTTGTTTTATATAATTATATTTATCTATATATATATGTGAGAATTTGATAAGTGTTTGGATCGAAAGGCTAAATTTGGTTGTAATAGAATTTTGTCATCTTGACAGAAGGCTATTATGGAAAACTTCCAGCCGTTTAATCCATGACATTTTGACAGAATCTGATATATATATCTATGTATAACTAAAAATATATCTAGCCAAGATATGAATCTGAATTAGTTAATCTTTTGGTAAAATGAATGATCGACTCTGGTAATAATGATTAAAATCGATTATAATGAATCTCTTTCTATTTGAACGTAATCTAATGAATTGACAACTCACGATTAGAATACGAGATCGTAATAGAAAGACCGGAGGGTAAAATTGGCCGAGTGAAAACGTGACAACGGAATCCTATTTCCTACCCGGGGGCAGATTTGTCCTAGAAAAACAAATCTTATTAAAATTGTGCTCAAGATCGTATTACGTTAATTTATCCGTTTTAATTGAGATCCAAAACATTGCCCGACCGACAACGGGAGTGACCTATGCTTTGGATGACATTGGACGATTGATGAGACATATGACAATTTCATACGCTCGTGTGAGGAGGAGTTGTCTAGCTTAGGAGTACACCGATTCATATATAATTTACACCTTGAATAAAGGAAGATCTGTCTCATTTATTTCTACTAAAAGATATTGATTCAGTAAAGTATTCTTGGCTAGATCCAAAAATATATCTATATATATTATTTATTTTTTTTACTGTTTTACTAACATCTAACTAATCTAACTATCTAACCCGAGGAAAAGTTAAAAACTGCGACTTAGATCGAGTTAATAATAGCTTCTTGGTGTTTAACCCCACTTAAAAGAATTACCATGTTTTCCCGAGGAATACGACCGACTCACCGTACTGAGCTACGGTTTGACCCGGTACACTGCCGGTTAGGATCTGTATAGCCTAGGTAATGTCCGTCAGCTTTCTGGCGCCGTTTCCAAGGTTAGGTTTAGGTCTGTCAACATCCCAATTTAATATTAAACGCATTATTTTCACATAGGGCCTTTTAGTTTCTTTTTGGCTTTGTTACAAAATATAAGATCTTCTCGTATCCCAATTTAATATTAAATGCATTATTTTCACTTTCACATTAAACAATGCGATACTATAGGTCACTCCAAAAAACATAATCCAATATTTTACCTTGAAATTTTAAAAAAACAACTCATTTGATAATTTTCTTAAATTTTGTGTAAATTCCAAAAGTCCCTATATTGCAGGACGAAGGGAGTATTTGTTTAAAGTTTAAACAATAATTATTTTGACTTCAATCGAATAATAAGAATAAAATATATAATAAAATAAAGTAATTATTAGAAAGAAGTTTTTCAGGAATTCGTATTGATAAATAAATGATTAGTGAGATAAATTGTCTTGAATTGGTGGGAATGAATAAAATAATAAATTAAAAAAAAATAGTGTAATGAATAAAGTGGTGATTTTGTGTAAACCAAACCATGTCCGAACATATGTTTGAGTTTGATTTTATTTAATACACAAACAAGTTCAAGTTTGTTTGTTTAATTAATATAGATTTTTGTCTATAAGGACAAAATTATCAAAAAATCAGGATTGAAAGACAAATTTAATCAGGATAAAAGTAACAATTATGAAGTAACAAATATGAAGTAAAAAATATGGAATAAAGTAAATATGAAGTAACAATTGTGAAACACAAAATAACATTAACACGTGAAGAATAATTTTAAAGTAATAATTGTGATTTTTGAAACAAAACATAACATCAAATTTAACATACTCAGTTGCTCCTCAATCTCGAATAAACTGGACTTCGTCTTCTTAAACTTGCTTGACTGATACAAAACTTTCATGGCCAGTTACAAGTTGTAATACCTGTATCCCCGGCACACAAACAGGATAACCGTGTTCAGGTTCATCCGGTTGCCCTTTGAATAAATCATAACAAATCAATTTCGAACCTACCAGTAGAAGAAGTTTATCTTTTTTCCAAAAAGACAATGGCGATCTAAAGATGACCTCATTGAATATCGTTTACTCCAAGAATCACTATCACCGTATTCTTTCATCACCCATACCTCGAGTTCTTGTACATCACTACTACTACTACTACTAGCAGCATGATTGTTTGGACAATTCACCAAGGCAATGGAGAGTTTGAAAACAGAAATGCAGAGAATAAACTTTCTTCCTTGATTTCATTCTGTTACAACATTTAGTCTTTTAATGCTAGATTGCTACAATAGGATAAGGTACACAATCTAACAAACATCTAGGTGTACCAATACAAGAGTGACACCTGTACAACATAAGAACCAATCATATTATTCCAAAACACATATCTTAACACCCCTCTCAAACCGAGTGTGCAAGGACTTCCACATTCGGTTTGTCCCCGAATGGTAAAAACTTGACTCAGATAATGCCTTTGTAAATATGTCTCGCAGTCGCTCAAAAGTTGAAATATGTTTCACATCTAGCTTTCCTTCCGAACTTGATTCCTCACATAGTGAACATCAATCTCTATATGCTTAGTTTTAGAGTGATGCACTGGATTTTGAGCCAAGGATTCTGCCCCTGTATTATCACAGTAAATAACAGGCTTCCCGGTGGTCTTAATTCCAAGTTCTGACAATAAGGACTTCAACCAAGTAATGTCTGATGCAGCATGAGCCAAGCTTCTATACTCTGATTCTGTGCTTGACCTAGCAACAACCTGTTGCTTCTTGGAGTGCCATGTAACCAAGGATGATCCCAAATAGATGCAGTGACCTGCCACAGATTTCCTGTCATAGGGGCAACATCCCCAGCCTGCATCTGAATATCCAGTGATATTCAATCCTCCAGCAGGCTTAAAATGTAAACTGTGTCCCAGAGTTCCCTTTATGTATCTCAGTAATCTTTTAAGTGCTTGCCAGTGAGTGTCTCTGGGATCATGCATGAACTGACTAAGGGAGTTAACAACATATGCAATATCTGGCCTAGTGAATGTCATATACTGCAGTGCTCCAATAATACTTCTATATAGAGTAGGATTTGCCATGGGAGTACCTTCATCAGGTTCAAAAGTCTTACCAGTCACCATTGGAGTTAAGATTGATTTCAAGTTGTTCATTCCCGTTTTGTCAGTAGCTGCTGTGCATACATTTTCTGACTCAAGTACAGACCATTTGGATCTCTAAATGCCTGCATCCCCAAAAACTGGCTCAGCTCCCCTAGATCTTTTAGAGGAAACTTGGAGTTTAAGAGAGTGATAAACTTTTGAATGCATTTCTCAGAGTTGCCTGTAATAAGAAAATCATCCACACATATCAGTATGTATAAAGTAACAGTCCCTTCCTTTAGAATGAACAAGGAGGTGTCTGACACAGGTTGCCTAAAACCCCATGTTAACAGTTGTGTTCTTAGTTCCTCAAACCAGGCCCTAGGGGCTTGTTTCAACCCATATAAGGCCTTGTTTAATTTGCAAACATAATCTGGTTTGGTCTTGCTGACAAAACCTGCAGGTTGATGCATATATACACAGTCTTGTAATCTTCCATTGAGAAAAGCATTATTAATGTCAACTTGTTTAATAGGCCAATGGTTGGACACATCAACGGTCAGAAACACTCTAATGGTGCCTGATTTGGCCACAGGGCTGAAGGTTTCTGTATAATCCACCCCCTCTTGCTGGGAGTACCCTTTGGCCACAAGTCTGGCCTTATACTTGAGGATGGAGCCATCTGGTTTGTGCTTGATTTTGAAGATCCACTTGTTTCCAACAAGATTGTGTGTAGATGAGGGAGGCACTAGGTCCATGTGTGATTTTGCATAAGTGCATCATATTCCTCCTGCATAGCTTTTTGCCAGTGAGGATGAGCCAAAGCTTCTGACACAGATGAGGGTTCAGAAGTGAAATCATGTGCACATTGCTCAGAGACCAGAGTGAAGAGATGTTTAGGTTTATGAATTCCACTTTTTGACCTGGTTTGCATACTATGCACTGGGAGGATAGGAGGAGCACCTGGAGGACTAGGTGAAGGATCAGGACTGGGAGAAGCAGTGGATGATGCAGGACTAGAAGAATTTGTGATAGGTGATGGAGAAGTATGAGTTTGGACATGACTAAGGGATGTAACTGAGTGACTGGACACAGAGTGAGGTGTTGAGTGAGTAGTGTGATTATGATCACTGTGAGTACTGGCAGGACTAACAGTAGGAGGAGAATGCATACCTGTGGGAGTGAGATCAGCAGCATCAGGAGCATGAGTTACTGGAAACTGAGTAACAATGGAAGATATGGTAGGGGTGGTGTTGTGTAAGGTCTGGTTTTGCTTGGAAGTAGGATGCATAGACAGATAGGGAAATTCAAGTTCATTGAAGGTTACATCTCTACATATGTACACCTTACCAGTGGAATCCATACACTTGTGGCCCTTGTGGATATGACTGAGGCCCAAGTACACACATTTTTGGGTATGATACTGGACTTTGTGGCTATGATAAGGCCTGAGGTAAGGAAAACATGAGCAACCAAAGGTTTTGATGAGGTTATAACTAGGCTTTTTATGATAGAGAATATGGTAGGGAGAGTGATTGTTTAGAACAGGTGTAGGGAGTATGTTAATCAGGGCAACAACATGCATAAAGCTGTCCCACCAGTATGTTTGGGGTAAGCCAACTTGAGCTAGAAGGGTAAGTCCAGTTTCAACTATATGTCTATGTTTGCGTTCTGATCTCCCATTTTGGGCATGTATGTGAGGGCAGGGATGTCTGAAATGAATGCCAGACTGAGCCAAAAAAGGAGCCAGGGTTCTATACTCTCCTCCCCAATCTGACTGGACAGTTTTGATTTTGGTGTTAAACTGGTTTTCAACAAGTTGCTTAAATGAAAGAAAGGTATTATAAGCTTCTGATTTCAGTTTTAGAGGGTATATCCAGGTAAACCTACTATGATCATCAATAAAGTGTAAGTAGTAGAGATAACCATATGTGGATCTAACTGGGGAAGGTCCCCATAGATCAGTGTGTATCAGTTCAAGAACATGTGAAGCTCTACTTTGGGAAGCAGGAAAGGGATTAGCATGCAATTTTCCATATTGACAATCATCACAAAAAGGCATTTGTTCATTAACAGACACATTACATTCTTTCAAAACTTGATTCAAAACCTTAACAGAAGGATGTCCTAGCCTCCTATGCCAAACAATGGCCTGATTATTGTGACTACTAGAGGTAACTAGAGAAGCATACATGCTGTTGGAGTGAGGGGAGCTCTGAGTGATGCCAGAACTGGGACAGACAGGTTTAATGACTTTGGCTGGCTGAACTTGTAGAGGCCATTTTCCAGGGTTCCTTCCGGTAACACCCTCCTTGATGCTTGATCCTTAACAAAACATTTAGAAGCATAAAACTCAATGAGAACAGGATTATCAGCAGTCAATTTAGAGACACTAAGCAGATTTTTTTGAATCTTTGGTACATGAAGGATGTTTGACAAGTGAAGATTAGGGTAAAGTGTAGTGTGACCAGTGTGAGCAATATGCATATGATTTCCATTTCCTACCACAAGAGTGTCATTACCTTCATACTCTGACCTCAAAGACAGATTACCAAGTTCAGAGGTTACATGATTGGATGCACCACTGTCTGCATACCATCCAGAATCAGTGGCCATTTCAGGTCCAGCTAAGTATGCAGCCATTTGCTTTGAATTATGTTGATTTGAAGACTGATTCTGCTGCACATAATTCTCCTCAAACCTATGCCAACACTCAATTGCTATATGACCAGTCTTCCTACAGATCTGACAAGTAGGTCTTGCACCACCAGAATTGCCACTGGACTGATACTGATTGTTGGCTCTTCCTCCCCTGCCTCTTGATCTGACTCTGCCACCACTTGATCCCCTTCCCCTTTGAGAATTTGATTGGTTGTAGGAACCTCGACCTCTGTTTTGAGCCATAAGAGCACTATGAGGATTAGGATCAAGTGAACCAGTGGGATTGAATCTGGCAATGAGTCTTTCATGTGTAGTAAGTTGAGCTTGAACTTCTGCCCATGACATTGTCTGGACCCTAGATGTTATATTAACAATGGCAGATTCGTATTCTCTAGATAATCCACCCAAAGTGGCAAGTATTAATTCAGAGGTGGAGATGGGATAACCTGGTGCAGCTAATCCATCAGAATAACCTTTCATCAAAGCAAGATAATCTGGCATAGATCTCCCCCCTTTTGCAGTCTTAGTAAGTGCATCTTTGTATTCAAGGATCTTAGCCTGGGATTGACTGTTGAATAAGGTTTCTAGAGTAATCCATACCTCATGAGAAGTGTTGCAGCCCACAATTTCCTGGAGTGCTTGTTTTGTCATGGATCCACACAGCCATCCAAGTAGTAACTGATCCACGCTACCCATTCATCATATGCTGGGTTTCGAACGCCTGACTGTAAATGGGATATTCCCAAACCAGATTGCAGAAACATTGGTGGTATGTTCATGCCAAACAGATGATCTTCCAGTTTATGCCCTCGAATAAGTGGAAGAACAGTATACCTCCATAGTAGGTAATTGTTTCGATCCAGTTTCACAGTAATATTCTGGGATAAGTTAGATCCAAACTGAGGTTTGGGAGGTAGAAGAAAGTTTGGAGGTGATGGAGAGCTAGTATGGCCGCTGAAAGTTGTGGTATAAGGGAACGTGGAGTAGGTTGAGACTTGTGGGAGAGTAAATCCGGTGGTCGGAAAAGTGACATTGGTGGTGGAGATGCCGGAGAGGGATGGATTAGGTGTGGTAGTGAAGGCAGCACTCAAAACTGGTATAGTTCCGATGCTAATGGCAGAAGCTGAACTTATGTTGGTGGATACAGGCGGAGTGACCTCGCCGGAGGATGGCTGGCCTATGGTGGAACCGGACCGCCATGGCTCTGCTACCAAGTTTGAAAACAGAAATGCAGAGAATAAACTTTCTTCCTTGATTTCATTCTGTTACAGCATTTAGTCTTTTAATACTAGATTGCTACAATAGGATAAGGTACACAATCTAACAAACATCTAGGTGTACCAATACAAGAGTGACACATGTACAACATAAGAACCAATCATATTATTCCAAAACACATATCTTAACATGGAGGATTTGTCAATGGTACAAACAAGGGGAAGATTGGCATCGTGGTGTCTCCAACCACGAGGAAGCTGGATCTCTCGAAATAACTCATTACTCACGTCGAAAGCAAGAATCCCATAGTGATGATAATAACTATTATATCTTCGACAAGATTCATCGTCGTCAAAGGAGGATTTTCTTCTTGTGATGGGAATTCCATGGCGGATGTTTTCAGAATGTGCGGTTGCAGCTAGCGTTTTAGGGTGCAAATGTAAAACCAATCGAGCTGAATCAAATATATGATGTTTCATTTAGGTGAAAATATATGATGTTTGAACAATTAGCTAGACTCAAATGGTAAGTGACTTGAGAATATCTAAGGAACCTCATCGGTTCGATTTTCCTGTGAGGCGTCATGTTGAAAGATCTATTAACTAGGCCTTACCCTGAGCAAGAGTCAGACTCTGCAGGCACGATCCGGACCGAACTCCGAATTAATCGGACCATTTGGTTCCGGATACCGAGGCTTTAAGCACACAAAAAAAAATGATGTTTGTGTTTGTGTTTATTTAACACACGGTTGACTGATTGAGCATTAGTTGGTTTGTTTAATAAACGAATTTAATTTTATGTTTGAGTTCTGTTTGTTAATTTATTGATCGAGCTTGAGCTTAGTACCAGCGAGATCACTTCCCTCCCGTCAACTTATGTCGATTTTTTTCAACCCCCGTTATCAAATACTATCTCCGTCCCAAAATATGAGTCCGTTTAGATTTTTTATTTACATAAATTAAGAAAGTGGTTAAGCGTTACTACTTTTGATGGTAAAAATCTAGAATACCCTTTGATCTTATTAATATAATAGTTGTAAAGTAGTTGGATGTATAATAAATTAGAGGTAAAAGGACGAAAAATGTAATAATTGTTCCATTAGTATTCTAAATGGATTTATATTATAAAACAAATTCAAAAAGTTAAACGGATTTACATTTTATGGCGGAAGTAGTATGATATAACAAATGAGTTGAATGTTTGTGGAGATGGATGATGAGAAGAAGAATGACATTGATAGAGACACTAATGAAATGACACTAACGTTAGAAATTTAAGGTCGGCATTTTGAATATACTAGCAAAATGCATGTGCTCTGCACGTGTTCGGCTTAAATAGGAGTTTTAAATCTTTAAAAAATTAACAATTTAATTTATCATCATGCACAATACCTAGGTATGTGTTTAATTTTTGAAATATAGATATATAATTATAATGCTAATTGTTACAAAATAATCTATTTCTTTTATTTTTTTTAATTGGTGGATTTATCATATTAATTGAAATAATATCTTACATATCATATTTATTATTATTTTCAGGAATATAGTATTTTTCAATTATTAAATCATGTATTTGAGTGTATAAATAATAATTTTGCCCCAAGTCTCTAATATTTTTTAGACATTATCCAAGTTCCTCTTAAACTAAATGACATAATTAACATATATGTATCTAAAATATTAGATATGTTGTTTTGAATGATGCTACAACATTATGATATTTTGGATGTCCTTTTCCAAGGACCAAGGTATACCTAGAGTGGGAATACTCATGAAAATGAGAGAATCCAATAAAGACTTATTCAAGTTTAGTGTAACATGAGATTGTTGAAAGTAGCACCCGAAAGATAATTTATGTAATTGTTTTTAGAATTAATAAATGACAGATTTATTCTCATCTTATTACTTGCTTCGTGCTTGTAAGTAATACACTACTGAAAACCCCATGTCGTATCATATGTAGCCATATAACTTAGTGTGTGTCACACATGAGGATTAAGTTTATGATGATACACTTGAAATATTAGTCCGTGGTGAAGATAATCAAAGTATGGGGTCTATTGATTAAACCACCAATAATGCGCCCAGAACACTTTATGGTGTGACCGTCTTACCGGACCGTCGACATTGGTTGTCTAAGTGGGGCATTTATATATGATGAGAGTCGTACAGGACTGAACCGATTTAATTTGCGTTTCTCATATAATTTCGTGATTGAGAAATCTTATTAAATCACAAGATGATCATATATGGATTAACCTTAATCCTGATGTGATTACATACTCCTACTGGTTTCAGGATAGGGTTTGATGTGTTCGTTAAGGATCGCTAAGATGCGCGGTCCGAATCACTTTCACGTTGGCACTATTCTGGAATGAGTGAGAAGTGTGTGTCTCACAGATATGGAATCCATTCCTTCCCGGGAAGTAGAAAGACAATCTCCTTATTTGTTAATCCTAGAAACTGATCGATCTCGGGAGTTCGTATTGGTTATGAATTAATTGATCACTAGTGGGTTAATGGTAAATAAAGATAAGATGTAGTGAAGAAGGTTTACGGAAATAATCCTACTTCAGTACGGATAGTCTATGGAGGGTTAGTTTATATGTAATGATTATATCAATGGACACTTATCGACTCGACTCGACGTTTTGAGAATAAGTTATATCTATAATCGATAGAGTTCAGTTTCGGATTTATGGTGGCATAATTCCGGAAATTAATGAGTTGAGTAGAAATATTATGTTCGATGAATGTTTTATTCAATTTATTGTAGCTACTGATTATAGGTCCATGGTCCCCGGGTTGACTCCTAACACGCGAGTGTTTTCTCGTTTTATGGAACCTCGAGAATAAATTAAATAGTTGATCTATTTAATGAATATGCAAACATTATTCATTTGGTAAATAATATGTAAAATAGAAAAGGTATTTTTATTTAAAAAAATTGACAAAGTTGGCGCCACACTTGTGATTAAATTAGGAAAAGAAATTTTTCTAGATTATGTCACATGTGTAAATAATTAATTATTTATTTGTTAAATAATTAATGGAAAGATTAAGAGATTGATTTTTTTGGAAATTATCTCTTATTTTGTAGCGAAAATATATTTTCCTTATGGGAAAATGATAATTGTGATGAATATCTTTTTATCTTTGTGGAAAAGGATAATGTGAAAATGATAACTCTCTCTTACTAGTTATTTTCCTATATAAAGAGAGTTCCTCCAAGTACAAATGACACAATAATCTGCGCCATCTTCAAAATAAAAGAAGAGAAAATTATTTTCTTGTTCTAGTCATTAAGAGAAGAAAAACCTAGGGTTTTTCTTGTGCATGTTCGAGGAGGTTTTACGGCGAAGATCGACGTCCACCAGTCGTTGCTAGGAGATACAATCCGGAAGATTGTGGCTTCTCCTTTTGTCGATT
Source organism: Gentiana straminea (assembly GCA_036785695.1). NCBI lineage: Eukaryota > Viridiplantae > Streptophyta > Magnoliopsida > Gentianales > Gentianaceae > Gentiana > Gentiana straminea. The sequence goes on from JAVUPR010000342.1 coordinate 907,697, forward strand.
CATCATCTCTCTCCGGTAAATCTACTAACCTTCTCGTAGGATTAATTAATTATGTCTCATATCGTAAATCGCATAAGCTTCCGCTGTGCAAAGATTGAGTGTCTCGATCGGTGCTATTACTTCTAGGAGAGATGACTTGAGATGTTCAATAATGCTCAGGTCAGACATCTACCAAGTGAGCACTCAAATCATAATCCCATATACTGAATTTAATCACCCAAATGTAAAGAATTCTAAAATGTTTCTATTTCCAAAGAGCATGGCTTGAGCACAATAACTTTGAAAAGCATGTGGAAGAGGGTTGGGATGGTAGCAATGATTTGTTCCCAACCATCTAATTATTTTCAATAGAACCAAAATATGGAACCATGAGATTTTCGGAAACATATTCCAGAGAAAAAAACAACCATCTTGGACCAGGAAGAGATCTACATGCACCAAAGATCTCAACTTAAATGGTTGGCGGAAAGAGAAGGAAACACCCATTTTTACCATATGACTACCATCAAAAGACATTAGAAACGTAGAATTACATGTCTGGAAGATAATCAGAGTTATTGGACATATTACGGTGTTCTTGTTGATGGGATGACACCCATTGGTTTTTTTTTCTTTTGCTTTTGTATGCACTGTGCTTTTAGTTTATTTCCTTTCTTGTTTATTTTGCTCTTCTTGTTTAAATGTTTCTATAACGCTACTGGCTCATTATTTTATGTTGGTAAGTTTACATCCTCTGTAGTCTCTCAATACACTTAAAAAAGAATTGAGTGTTGGTATACGATATTCTCCTACACAACATCCATCGCTAAATCAGTTACTTTTCTTTCCATATTTTATTTATTTGATGGAACATTTGGCCTGCTCTAACGGCTAGAAGAATAGCTAGAGGCAAAGCCAAACCCATCTTTTTGAGATCCCAGAGATCTTCCTAACAACTCATAATTTGCGAATTTAACCAACCTTCGCACGGAAGTGACTGAACTACCTTTTGAGATAACTGCATTGGTTATGCCGACAACAACATTTCTCTAGCAAAAGAAAGCACTGGCCTACACAAGAAGCGAGTGTTAGCGCGCTGAAATCCCGAGACCGCATTTGAGAAAGTTTAGCTATGCCTACAGATCTTTCAAAGGAAAGCATTCTTTTCAAGAAGAAAGTCACACTGCTAATAAGAGAAAGAAGAGATTCCCGGCTACCGACTTTATAAGACTAACAGCCGTACCGAAGAAGGTAAAAGACCTTACTTCAGGAAGCTTGTGCTAGTATCTTATGATGACATCCTAATCTTCAAATGAATCTTGCTCTTTTGTGTAAATTGGCTTGGAAAATCCTTATGAATGATCAATCCCTATAGATAAGGGGTTTTGTCATGAAATCTTTTTTCTTAGGAAACAAATGGTTTTATTAATTATCGTCCGCATAACACGCGGCTAGAACGTCACCAGAAGGCAAACTGCCCTAGGAAATTACATCTATTAGAGACAAAGAATGACGTGCAAGAAGAAATGCAGGTACATTGCCAGTACGGCGAACAAAAGAGAAAGAAATGGAATGAAACTAGGGAGCAGTGCTAAGCAATCTTGTAGAAGACAACCTTGAGCAGTTATGTCCTCCATAGGTTGGCGTAGCCACTGCACACAAGCCAAACAATCACTTTCCACCTCCACCCGCTGTAAATGCAATCACCGCGCCCCCTCCATCACCAGATAAATACCTCGCAATTCCATATACTCTGGCCGACCCCCTCCATCAAAAGGATAGCCCACAGAGTGCAAAACGATCCCAACAGAATCCCGGAAGATCAACCCAATACTTGCACGATCTTCACGTACCGCAGCATCAACATTACATTTTACTACCCCTTGTGGGGGGTTAACCCAAGAAGCCACTAGATGTCGGGGCGCCCCCTGTACTCGATAGGCGACCAGAGCCTCTGTGTACTCAGCAGTCATTACCAAAGAGAGAGCACACACCGCCGACACATAAACTGCTTGTCCATCAAACACTTCCGGACATCGAGTTTTCCATATCCCCCACATCAAACCAACCACCCGCACTGTGTCTGGTACCCCCGCTCAGCTAAGAGGCGCAAGAAAAAATCTGCAAAGGAAGACGTTCGGAGATACCCGAAAACCTTATAATAGGGAGAGACTCTCCAAATCCGATCCACCATCTCACACTCAAACAAAACATGCCGTAAGGTCTCCCTAGGTTACGCCGCATAAGGCCCTGACCAATTACCAGACAGTCATGAAGGCACTTAGGCATCTCCATAAAAAATGTTGAATACAAGGCTGGATCGGAAGCTGCCAACACCGTCGCCAAACCCGGTCTGCCCCACCCAAAGTCCCCGGCCCTGCCACTAATGTAGGCCGATAGATCGAGAGCGCCAAGAAGTACCAAGACTTAACTGTGTAAATGCCTGTATGGTCAAAATCCCAAATCCACCGATCTGAGTGAGCTCATGAGGCAACAGATGTGGCTAGAATAGCATCTGATTCCCAAGGGTAGAATAAGTCCCGGATTCGTGAGGCATCCCAAAGACACGTGTGTGGGATACACAAAGATGAAACATTTGCATTAACCGGGAGAGAGTGACCGGTATGAGGTATTCGAAAGGACGGTCGCCGCTCCGTCCACACGTCATGAAACACAAATACGGACTCCCCATCGCCTACCCTCCAAGAAGAGGGTGTATGTACTCTTTTTGTATGTGTGCTGAGAAGTCAATCTATGAAATCGAACTTACATACCTCAATTTAAAAGCAAATTATGTAACTACGACACACTTGGTCTTTTACAATTACTATCACATAACTGCATAATTTAAGAGAAAAGCTACATTTTCAATATGTCTAAATAGGAACGCAGAAGCTCGCGATGTCTTCCTTGCTGTTCATGTACTCAACCAAGCCTAGACATTTGTGATTCCCATGGATGTTGTGATTTGGAGTAGCAGGTACAAGGTCAATGTCACCCATTGGAAGATAAAATATATGCAGCAAACCCACAAACTTGTTAAAGCGCGCAGCTAAAATCAAAGAAATTAAAATTGCTGCAACATACCAAGTTCAATTGTGTGACCATCCCCCTGATCTTTATCATGAATTGGACAATGCCTAGTTGAGGACACTCAGTTCGTATGTTCATCTCAAGTTCGGCAATCGCGCTCTTATCAGAATGTAGCAGCCAAGCAAGCTTAATCCAATCAAAATATGCAAATAAGTCTTTGTCACCAATCGGCTCCCGGCTCCCGGCTCCCGGTACAGGTGTGTCTGCCGAAGCCACCTCCATTGCTTTTTCATTACCAAACATCTCCTATTAGACTATACCCCCCAAATTCACTGCTTGGATCCTGCCCCCCACTATTGAAACTAACAACTTGTTCTGCGCCATCATCATCATTCTTACTCTATTAATTTACTGATTAATAGATACATGGATAGATAGCCCGATATATCTTTACCTCAACCGGGTTTGTTCCAACATCTATAACAATTGCACCTAGCTTAATTGTTAAGGCAGACACATGTTAGCTTATTATTGTGCCACTTGTCATTCCTATCCTAAGTTAGATTTGCTATTGGATTTGTCTAGTACAATTGTGTTATTAATATTCTCTGTAAGATACTATATGTTTGAGACTCTTGCTTACTGTTTATCTATCAATGAATTGTCTTCTTCTACCTATGATACAATTCTAACTTGGTATCAGAGCCACAATGGCCGGAACCACCTCCTCTGCTGATAATCCGAGCACTCGAGCTCAAATAACAACAACACAGAGTGGACCCATTTCCTCTGTGAGTATTCCGGTCACCGGAGTTCAAGCTATTACAGGAACTGTTACCCCCAGCTTCTCGATTGGCAGCTTTTCCTCCATTCCAATCACCCATTATGCTCAAACAACCTCCTTCCTCCGAACACCACCTCCAGTTTTCCCAAATCCACCACCAAATCTTGTTTCTTCTTCTTTGTCTGGAGCTTCCCCCACGCAAACTTCCTCACTTCCTCTCTTCAATGGAAATCTCTCTCAAGTTTGTAGTGTCAAACTTGACAGATCGAATTATCTGCTATGGAAATCTGTAGTGATACCCTTTGTAAAGGGACATCGATTAGATGGTTTTCTGTTCGGTACTGCTGCACCACCACCAAAGTTCGTTCAATCCTCATCAGGATCTGGTCTTGAGCTCAATCCCCTTCATGATTCATGGCATGCAACAGATCAGCTTCTTCTTAGTTGGTTGAAAGGATCCATGACTGAAACCGCTCTTCTTGAAGTTATGAACTGTTCTTCATCCAATGAAGTTTGGAATACCTTGGAAGTTCTATTTAATAACAGATCTGAATCGAGGATGCTTGAGTACAAGACTGCTCTTACTAAGACTGAGAAAGGATCCAAGGCTATGGTTGATTATCTGGCCCAAATGAAAGGTTACTCGGATGGTCTTGCAGCTGCTGGTTACCCAATTTCTGCTTCTGAACTTATCTTGGCAGTTCTGGGAGGTCTTAATCGAGACTATGAATCGTGATTGTGAACCTAACTTCTCGAATCGGTTCTTTGTCTTGGCAAGAGGTTCAATCTCAATTGGTGACTCATGAACGACTTTTAGCAAGGTTTTCACCCTCAACAACACTTGATCTAGGAGGTCCTTCTGCAAATCTTGCTACTAATCACTCTGGCCAAGGAAGAGGACAACACAGACTCCCTGGAAATGGAAACAATCAAGGAAACAATAGAGGTCGTGGCTCAAACAGGGGTGGTAGAGGTGGATATAGAGGAAGAGGAGGTAGAGGTTATGCTAACCAAGGGAATAACAGGCCTACATGTCAAGTCTGTGCAAAAGTTGGTCATACAGCTGTTGAATGTTACTATAGGTATAATTCCAACTACAATGGTCGAGTTAACAATGGTAATTCGGATCAAATATGAGACCTAATGGTGGACAACAATTCTCTCGGTTATGGTCCTCAACATGCCGCTTACTTTGCCTCACCGAATCGTTGAATGATGGACACCGGTATGCCGATAGTGGAGCTACCAATCATATTGCTTCTGATCTTAATAGCCTGCAACAGAGTCAGGGGTATGATGGATCTGATGGTCTAACAATTGGCAATGGTAAGAGTCTTCCTATCCAACACACTGGACATTTCTCCATTCATACTGATAATTCTGATCTTGACTTTAATCATGTTTTACATGTTCCTAGTATAACCAAAAATCTTCTAAGTGTTTCCAGACTTACTTCTGATAATCCTGTTGTTATGGAATTTCATTCTACTTGTTGTTTTGTGAAGGACAAGATCACAGGGAAAGTTTTGTTGGAAGGAACCCTTAGAGATGGCCTTTATCAGATGCATCTTCCTCCTAAAGCTACTCAGAACTCTCTTCACTCCAAAGCTAATCAAGGATCTAGTTGTCTTATGTCAGTTTGTAATAATTCTGTTAGTCAAAAAGCTGAGTCTGTAGGTGATCAGTTTGATCCTAGTAGTAATGCTAGCATTTGGCATAGAAGATTGGGGCATCCCTCTTCTAAAACCTTGAGTCTTGTTTTGAATATGTATGACATTTCTGGTATTAATAAACTTGAATTTTGTGATTCTTGCAAGTTGGGAAAACACCACTCTCTTCCTTATCCTACTTCTGTGTCTAAAAGTAACTTTTGTCTTGATCTTGTGCATACTGACCTTTGGGGACCAGCCCCTATCATGTCTACCAAAGGTTATCGACTATATCGCCTTTGTTGATGATTTCACTAGGTTTGTTTGGATATATCCTTTAGTCCGAAGTCGATTCTCTTAAAGCCTTCCTTCAGTTCAAATCCTTGGTTGAAAAACAGTTTGAAAGAAGTATCAAGTGTGTTCAATCTGATTGGGGTGGTGAATTTAGTTCTTTTGAGCCATATCTAACAAATCTAGGGATTGATTTTAGACATCCTTGTCCCTATGCTCATGGTCAAAATGGGAAAGTGGAAAGAAAACATAGGCACATATAGTAGAAACTGGTTTGACTCTCTTAGCTCAGGCTCAAATGCCATTGAAGTTTTGGTGGGAGGCTTTTCAGTACTCTACACACCTTATTAACAGACTTCCCACACCTGTTCTGCAATCTCTTTCACCATATGAAAAACTGTTCAATCACAAACCTGATTACAGACTTCTAAAGACTTTTGGATGCACCTGCTTTCCATATTTAAGACCCTTCCAAAAGCAAAAGTTTCAGTTCCACACTGCTAAGTGTATTTTTATAGGAGTCAGTCCTTCCCATAAGGGGTATCTTTGCCTAGATGTTTCTGGAAGAGTTTATGTATCTAGGGATGTCCTGTTCAATGAACTTGAATTTCCCTATAAGTCTCTTTTCCATCCTTCTACTCCTGCCCAAACTCCTTCCAGTACTCACATTCCCCACATCACTGTCTCCAACTCCTTCTCTCCTCTTCAAAATCTTGATTCTGAGGGAGATACCTCTGACCAGAACACAGGAGGCCCTAGGATTCCAACCTCTCCACCTACTTCCAGTCCTAGTCCAACCACTCATATTCCTACTCTTAGTCCTTCTGGTTCTTCTACTCCTAGTCATTCCCAGCACTCACCCTCTACTACTGAGCACTCTTCACCATTATCCTCTCCTTTACATCTTTCCTCTCCTTCATCATCAAATAGTCCTAGTCCACCCTCCTCACCATCACCACCACCACCCCTGTCCATCCCTACTAATCAACATACTATGCAAACTCGTGCCAAAAGTGGCATTTCCAAACCCAAAACTTATTCCTACTTAGCATCCAAAGACTCTGTCCAGTGCCAATTGGAACCTACAAGAGCATCTGATGCCATTGCCTCTCCTCAGTGGCATGCTGCTATGAAGGAGGAATTCAAGGCACTCCTGGCCAATCACACTTGGGATCTTGTACCACCTAATCCTCAACAGCACTTAGTAGGGAACAGATGGGTGTTCAAATTAAAACTCAAAGCGGATGGTTCTGTTTTAAAACATAAGGCAAGATTGGTAGCTAAGGGGTTCCATCAAACTCCCGGACTAGATTACGGTGAGACTTTTAGTCCCGTGGTAAAAGCCTCTACAATCGGGTTGTTCTTGCTATACCGTATCTTTAAATTGGAAGATTAACCGATTGATATTAATAATGCCTTCCTCAATGGGACCCTATATGAAGATGTCTTTATGCCACGTACTGAAGGGTTTGTTGATTCTACAAAGCCTAATCATGTTTGTCATCTCAGAAAGGCCCTCTATGGCCTCAAACAAGCACCAAGGGCCTAGTTTGATGAACTAAGAGTCCAGTTACTGAAATGGGGTTTTCATCAGTGTAGATCCGATACATCTCTCGTTTATTTTTCATGCTCCCGGGATTCTAATGTATGTCCTTGTCTATGTAGATGATATATTGATTACAGGAAATCGTGCACATTCAATACGAAGTTCATCAACATGCCGCACTCCGCATTTGCCCTCAAAGATCTTGGACCTCTCTCTCATTTTCTTGGTATGCAAGCACACGGGGATGAATCAGTCCGTACTTAAAGCAAAAGACTATGCATCTCAAACCGCTAAACAACTTAAAGTTGGGCCATCCGAAACCCGTACCCACTCCTATGACTACTACTGCAGATCTTACATCCACTCAGTCACCATTCTTGCCTAATGCAACTACCTACAGGCAAATTCTGGGCCGTCTTCGTATCTTACCTATACAAGACCTGATATAAGCTACACAGTGAATCAGTTAAGTCAATATATGCATACCCCTAGAGAAGTTCACTGGTTTGCCCTCAAGAGGCTGTTGAGATATATTAAAGGCACTTTGGCTTTTGGCTTGCATTTTCAACCCAGTCAGGCCCTTACTATTACAGGATTTAGTGATGCAGACTGGGCATGCAATGTTATTGATAGAAAATCTATGGCAGGGTATTGTGTGTTTCTTGGGGGATCCCTTGTATCTTGGAGTTCTAAAAAGCAACAGGTTGTAGCAAGGTCTTGCACGGAATCTGAATATAGGGCTTTGGCAAATGTGGCAGCTGAAATCAAATGGTTGAGGTCCTTACTGTCTGAACTGCATTTACAGGTTAGAGCAAAACCTATCACATGGTGTGACAATCTTAGTGCAGCTGCCCTTGCATATAACCCTGTGTTTCATTCAAGGACTAAGCACATTGAAATAGATGTGCATTTTGTGAGGGATCAAGTCCTCAAAAATCAGCTTCAAGTGGCTTTTGTTCCTTCTTGTGATCAAGTGGCAGATTGCTTCACCAAGGCTCTTTCCAGTACTTCATTTCAGATGAACAGACACAAACTGAATGTTGTTGACACTACCATCAGTTTGCGGGGGGATGTTAAGGCAAACACATGTTAGCTTATTATTGTGCCACTTGTCATTCCTATCCTAAGTTAGATTTGCTATTGGATTTGTCTAGTACAATTCTGTTATTAATATTCTCTGTAAGATACTATATGTTTGAGACTCTTGCTTACTGTTTATCTATCAATGAATTGTCTTCTTCTACCTATGATACAATTCTAACTTTAATTTAACCAACTTCCACCAACAAAGTTAGCTACTCCAGCAGCTGCAACAACAATATCTGCCTCACGAACTACTTTTTCTGGCTTCTTTCTCAAGGCGTGAACACTAGTCACCGTTGCATGGAATGTCTGCCCCCAACGTTGACCACACACAGGAAGGAAAAAAAGAAAAGAAAAAGGAAACTAGGAATACCGGTATCCCCGGCACAGAAATAGGACAGCCGTGCTCCTCAATCTCGAAAAATCAGACTTCGTCTACTTAAACCTTCTTGACTGATACAAAACTTTCATGGCCAGTTACAAGTTGTAATCTCTGTATCACCGGCACAGAAATAATAGGATAACCGTGTTCAGGTGGTTCATCAAGTTGCCCCTTGAATAAATCATAACAAACCAATTTCGAATCTACCAATAGAAGAAGTTTATCTTTTTTCCAAAAAGACAATGGCAATCTAAATCTTGGTAAAGACGACCTTATTGAATATCGTTTACTCCAAGAATCACTATCACCGTATTCTTTCATCACCCATACCTCAAGTTCTTGTACATCATCTCTAGCATCATGATTATCTGGACAATTCACCAAGGCAATAGAGGATTTGTCAATGGTAAGAAGCACGGGAAACTTGAAGTCGTCGTGGTGTCTCCAACCACGAGGAAGGTGGATCTCTCGAAATAACTCATTAGTCACGTCGAAAGCAAGTATCCGATACTGATAATAATAATTATTATATGGCTCATCAATTTTCAACTGCATACACCAATGGATGGATCCATGGGAGAAGACAGACTCAGGTGAAATTGCAGGCAAGGGGACAAATGCAGAAATGTCACCCAATATTTTCCAAGAATTGGTGCTTAAATGGTACACTATTAGAACCACTTTATACTCATTATCTGAATCATCATATCCAAAACCAATCTTGCCTTGTGGGTGGCATTTAAACCTTCCAAGATCAAGATTAAGATCAAAAAAATTGGGAATTGGGAGTTTTCTTGTTTCTCTAAGAGCAGGATTCACTAGAAATATATCATCCCAATTCATGCCATTAATGCAAATTACGCCATTGACATGATTCACAATCCTCATCATAGAAAAATGATTACCTGATATCTCAAATTCATTAGATGATGGAGTCCAAGCAGAAATGGCGAGGGATTGGTAATCGCCATACCAACAAGTCATAGAAATCGTGTAGTCCATATCGCTCGATAAACGGACTGTTAAATCGAGACAGGAGTTGTCTTTGGAAATAACATCGCTCTCTAACGTACTCTTTAGGGCGACTACTTGATCATCATCATCCACGGCCATAGCAGCCGCACGCCGGTGAGCAAGATATGTGTCCTTAAAAAGAGGAGTGTTTATCAGTGAACACCACTCTTTACAGACGCATCTGAATCGGAGCAAAGATCGCACCGGAAGTCTCAACAAGATCTGAAAAACTACATCTTCGACAAGATTCATCGTCGAATTTGTTGTGGGAGAATTTTATTCTTGTGATGTGATTTCCGTGGAGGGCTTTCAGATTGTGCGGCTGCAGTGTTTGGGGATGTTCTTTGGGCTCGTTGGTGCAAGGGTAAACGAGTCGAGCTGAATCAAATATATGTTTGTTTTTGTTTTTGTTTTTGTTTTTGTTTTTTAAATATATAATACTCACTCATCTCGTAATATAAAACATGTTTGGATCGAAAGAAAGAAAAGAAAGAGAAAGAGAAAGAAATAAAAGGGTTCGAATGAATTTTATTTGGACGTGTTTGGCAAGTCAATATTAGAAGGAAAAGAAAGAGAAAGGAGAGAGACCAAAACAAATAATGAAATATAAATTGAGTAATGTGTTTTCTGGCCAAGACATGATTCGGAAGGAAAGAATTTTTATTTTATTAAATATTTTATATAATTACTTAAATAGCCTTAAATTCCACAATCTCTCAATAATCTAATGTATAAAATTGAAAAATCATTTATAATCTTGGGATTTCCTTTTTTTTATTCCATTGATATTCCAAACACAATTTTAAACTTTCATTTCCTTTCCGTCTAATTCTATTCAAGCAATCTAAATAAAGTTCACAATCCCTTTTTCACCTTTCCTTTTCTTTATTGAGGATATTATTAAAGATAAATAGTTGTAGTATTTATTTTGAAATTATTTTGTATTTATCGTTTACTTCCTCCTTAAGATATCGAATGTTATATACACACGTTGTACTCAGTCAAATTAATCAATGAAAAATACTTATTTTCACTGTTAATATGGTATCGCATTAAACAGCATGCAGACGGTCGTATTGAGCGTTACAAGGCTCGCCTTGTTGCAAAATGCTTTCATCAGGCTGAGGGTGTTGACTTTCATGACACTTTGATAATGTTGTTTGAAAAGACGGTGATTCAACATCCCTTCCAATTTAAAAAATTAATAACACAAATTTTAAGTTTGTCTAAATCAAGTATAATTTTCGAGCTCTGGTGGATGCAACAAATCTTGTTGGAGAGGTCCCCACATTCGGTGTCCGACAGTGCCTCGAAGGATTAGTATCAGACAACTGTATATGGGAATACCTTGCGAAAGCAAAAAAAATCACGTACAATTTGGTCGTGTTAAACCAATAATATTTAAGTATTTAATGGTGGATCCCTCGTTGAAATAATAAAAATTATCTCACTCACAACTTTTATCGCCTTGTTGTAAAAGGCTTTCATAGGCTGAGCGTTACAAGCCTCGCCTATGTGTTTACTAGTATCTCATTCGAAAACCATTACTATTAGAACCACTTTATATTCATTATCTGAATCATCATATCCCAAACCAATCTTGCCTTGTGGGTGGCATTTAAACCTTCCAAGATCAAGATTAATGAAGCACTTTGGAGATCTTGGAGATCCATATGAGTATTAAAAGAAAACGGAAAAGGAGTGTCGTTCACGAACAAATTCGCATCACATTCGACTCGTAGATACTCGAATCAAACTCAAACGTACTGTGAGCTCATTTAGTAAACAAACAAACACGAGCTATCTCGTAAACTTTCGTTTAAATTCGTGAATATATATATATATATATATATATATATATATATATATATATATATATATGTCCGTTCACGAGTTTAAACGAAAGTTTACGAGATAGCTCGTGTTTTTTTGTTTACATATATATATATATATATATATATATATATATATATATATATATATATATATATATATATATATATATATATATGTCCGTTCACGAGTTTAAACGAAAGTTTACGAGATAGCTCGTGTTTTTTTGTTTACATATATATATATATATATGGGGGATCCAAAGCCTTAGAGGATGAGGTTGGTGCTTTCACTGAAATTCGAGAAACATTGTGTTTTTGCTCTTACAAAATTATTAAAATATCAATGGTGACCCCGATAGATCGTTAATTTTTACTCCGGTGCCCCACCAAGAAACTTTTACGGGTCCTTCCATTGTTAATTGGGTTCGTGTTTGATGAATCTTCGTGTGCATAAATTATATATGTAATTGCAAAGACTTTGGTTAGACATGGATAAACACATTTACATTGTTAAAATTGATGTACTAAGCTTATATCAAAATAGTTATAAAACATGCCAAAGTGTGTTTTAGGCTACATAGTTTATAGACACAGCAAAAGCTACATTCTTAAGCAGACTTCACGTGCAAACATATACACCTAGTCAACAACCTTTATGGGGATTTCAACTTTAGTTTCTTCATTGGGCTGGAGCTCGTGTCAGAAGCATGAAATAGCTAAACGCTATGATTCTAAATTGATGCGAAGTATAAGATCTGCAAGAATAAAAATTCATTTAGAATAACCTCAAGATTCATTATAAAAACCTGTATCCAACACACAATTGCAGGATACATATGTGAATTATGTAAAACTAAGAGTATAAAATGAAATTTATCAATCCAACCTAAAAACAAAACAAACAAACAAAAACTATAGGCGGGGTAGCAACATCCGATGTTGTATTCTTCTTGACAGCTAGATTAAGGCACAACATAATGCAAAGTAAGACAAAGCAAGGCAGAGACATGAAAACTAAGACCTGATAGACCTGAACCTAGCAGAACTTGATCTTAACATTATGTATTTGCAGGTCCGGAGGAATGCCTATACATAAACAACACAACTGTATAATTAAAAAACAATGCCTATACATAAACAACACAACTGTATAATTAAAAAATAAAAATAAACAACACAGCTGGATAGCAAAGATATCTATGGGTGACATAATACCAACTTGCAACTTTTAAATTAAGAATATTGTATAATTTTACCCGGGGCTGAGATATATGGCAACTCCGGTAATTGTGTAGCAATGAAGCCAAGTCCTTCCGCTCATGTATCAGACCATTCTCTCCAAAATGACAATCCGAAACATGGGCGTGGAAGTAACTAACAAACTGATTAATGCAACATCACTCCAAATGCCCAAATCAAGTCTCATATGTTAGCATTTTAACAAACAAGAAAGGCACCACCGCAGCAGAATGTGGCAGAGACAACATCATTAACAAACAAAAATAGGCAGGGAAAGCCAACTCGATTAATAATTGGATGGTAATGGAAAATGAGCTGAAGAGGACTACTACGGCTCTATTTTGAGCACATGTTGATTGAGCTGATGCTGATTGCGGATATGGAAATATAAAAAAAATATGGACAGACAATTAAGGCATAAATTATATCAGTATCATATCTTTCAAAGTGTCTCTCTCCACATCCATCCTGCATCGGGCCACCTTGCCGACCTCTTTACGAACACCTGCCTAAGCCAATTGAATCTCATAATCCATGGGATGCTGATACGATTGCGAATGAGGTTCCCGACCCGTTGGCCCCGATGCAACCGATAGATCATTTGGTAATTCGAGATGGACCTATGACGAGGTTGCAAAGGAGAAGGATGCGAGAGGCTTTGGATAATTTGATTATTGATACTTATGTTGAGCATGGACAGCCCAAGCCGGAGGAAGAACAACCGTTAAGATGCGTCATCTACGCTACCGGATCGGGAGACAACAACGATGGATTTGGATAAATATGCATCAAAAGTGGCGCCACGGACTATTTTTGGACTTATTTATTATTTCTATTTTTGGATTTTTAGTTAGGTAATTATCTTGTTTTTATTTATTTTCCTTCTCCCACATTGTTTAGGAGACAACTAGTCTTTTTATTTGTAGCCTATATAAAGGCAAGCTACTATGATAATAAATGACAATACAATTTTCGAGTTTAATCTTTTATTTGAGTTGAGAGTTTTCTCTTCTTGCCGTTTTAATCTGTGACTGATTGAAACACAATCACTTGCGAGTGAGTAGTCTCTTTGTCGTAGAGATTACACCCTTCAAGAACGAATCAGCGTTTTGAGCACGCGTTGTTTATTCTTGGCCTTAGCCTGGGTCGAGGACACTAGGTTTAGGTTTCCATAGCTCACCATTGATCCCTTGAGTCGTTTCCTGGAACCGTATCCGCATCAGTTGGTAGCAGAGCCCAGTGACCGAGGTATCAAATATCCCCGTTTAGTTAATTTTTTTTTCTTGCTTCTTGTTCGTTCTTGCTGTGTTCATCGCATATCTACAAAAAAAATATTGAGATCTTGCTATTCTTGTTTCGATTTTTTTTTTTCTGTTCAGTGCAATCATTCATCAGCAGTCAATCCCTGTTCTTGTGTCTCGTTCATCATCATTAAACCAAAAAAAAAAAAAAAAAAAAAAAAAAAATTAATTTCGACCCTGCAACTTGCGATTTGATTCATTGTTGCTGTTCTTGTGATTAATTCTCTGTTGCTTCTTGTGATTAACTGTTGCTGTCGCTGTTCCTCGCGCTAACAAAAAAAAAAAAAAAAAGGGACACAGCCGCAATTTGATTATCTCAGCCGCAATTTACCAAATTGTTGACCTAGCCGCCAACTTTGATCATTTACCTAATTTGCAATTTTTGCGATTAGTTTAAAAAAAAAAAAAAAAATCTTTCTGTGCTTGTTTCTTGGCATTCGATCATCATCAATTTTTCTTGTGTTCATTGCATATTATCATATTATCAAAAAAAAAAAAAAAAAAAAAAAACTAATTCCTACCTGTTCTTGTTCCCTTGGCATCGTCCATATTCACACCAAAAAAAAAAAAAAAAAAAAAAAAAAAAAAAAACACAAAAACCAAACATTACAGCCTTGTTTCCTTACCCATACCTTCCAAACCAAGCCCTAGTTGTCTAAGTCTAGGTTGTGGTACTTGAACTGTACTCGTGTTGCTCGTTATTCTGATTTGTTTGCAGAAGGACCTCCTACGACTGAGAGACGAGGGAGAGTGCAAACACGAGCGTTGTGAGGTGAAAAAAAAAAAAAAAAAAAAATAAAGTATCATGTCGAAGCATAGTGAAGAAGGTATGACCGATGGTAGGTTCAAGATTATGGCCGATGGCCTTAAGCGTGATGTGCAGAATGAGCTTGAAACCTTTCAAGAGGACATTAGGCAGGACATGGCCGACATGCGGAGAGACATGGCTGGAATAACCGCCAGATTGGATGCGCTGCTGAGAGGAAATGGTGGTAATGATAGGCATGGTGATCACGTTGGTAATGGTGGTAATAGAAATGGTGGCAATGGTGTCAACAGGGATGGAGGTAACAGAGGTAACGTCGCCGCCGACGACAATGATGATATTCCTGAGGATGACCTGGTAGATAATAATATGCGGCAAATTAAAATGAAATTGCCATCCTTTTCCGGTTCAGTCGACGCCGATGTGTACATTGAATGGGAGTCGAAATTGGAGCAGATTTTTGCATGCAATAATTATTCGGAAGAAAAGAAGTGTAGACTTGCGCAGCTTGAGTTTACGGGATATGCAATGGTATGGTTAACGCAGACGAATTTCATGAGGGGTAAAAATGGTGCGAGGCCTATAGGTACATGGCAAGTATTGAAGGAAGAGATGAGGAGGCGGTTTGTTCCTCATTCGTATTATCGGGAACAGTATCGTAAATTGCAAACTATTCAGCAAGGGGAGCGTTCCGTGGATGAATATTATCAAGAATTGGTCACCCTTTTGGCCAAGGCATAGGTTGACGAAGACGAGGAGATGACTATGCAGCGTTTCTTGACGGGGTTACGACTGGAAATTGCGAATCGCGTGGAGATACAACAGTGTGGGAATCTTGATAGTATGTTGCATGCCGCTGTGACACATGAAAAGCAAATTAAGCGACAGAGAGCCGCTTACTCCAAACAGTCTGGCAGTAATTCGGGGTACCGTAATTTCCAACCCAAGGGTGATATCATTAAATCTACTCCGGCAAAGACCGAAACGGACGTTATTCCCACCACGGGAAGCTCCTAGGCCGAGGGAAAAGGATAACGGGAAAGGGTCGCCACCACCTCCAAATCATCACATGAAATAAGGTGTCATAAGTGTCATGGTATGGGACACATTGCTTCTCAATGCCCTTCCAAGCGACGTATTTTGGTGATTGGAGAGGCTATTGATCATCGGAATTATGAGTCGGCGTCGGATGTGGAGGATGAGGAAGATGATGATGTTGATAATTGTCCGGAGGAACCAATGGGTGGAGATATATATCAATCCGCATTTGTGCTCAAGCGAGCGTTGAGTAGTGTGGTAAAGGTGGAGGATAACTTGCAACGTGAAAATATCTTTCATACACGTTGCTTGGTGAATGGAAAGCTTTGTTTAATGATTATCGATCCGGGGAGTTGTACGAACGTCATTAGTGCTGGTTTTGTTTCGAGCGTAGGATTGCCTACAATACCCCATCCACAACCTTATAAGCTACAATGGTTGAACGACGTCGGCGAGATTAGTGTGACGAAGCAGGCTTTGATTTCTTTCACTCTTGGACGACTTGATGATGAGGTTCTATGTGATGTCGTGCCAATGCATGTTGGGCATATTCTTTTGGGACGACCATGGCAATTTGATAGGAGAGTGATATATGATGGGTATGCGAACACTTATACGCTGCGGCATAAAGGGAAAAATATTGTACTTCGCGCTTTATCACCTGAAGATGCTCATAAAGACCAACTTAAATTAGCTGCGGGTCGTGAGGCGCAACGGAAATCCGAGGGAGCTCAGTCGAAAAAAGAAAAAGAAAAAGTTGAGACGGGAGAGAAAAATAAAGAGGGTGTGCGAACTCGAGTGGAGGAAAAAATAAAAGTTGAAAAAGAAAAGGTAAGGGAGGGCGCTTTAGTACCATATGAGGGGAAAAATAAAGTCGAAAAGTTGAAAGTGAGGGAGGGCGCCATTAGCACCGAGGGAGAAAAAAAGCGGTGAAGAATAAAGGTGAGCGAGTGCTAGGATCTTTCTACATAGGGGCTGGCGAAATCCGTCGTGCTGTTGAAGAGGGCGCTACACCTCTCCTCTTTATTTATAAAGAGGCCGAATTCCCCCTTCCCCTTGCCCCCTGTTTTACGATTACTTCTGACGTAATGAGTTCTCTTCCTAGTGTGGTGCAGACATTGTTGCAGGATTTTGCGGATCTCTTTCCCGAGGAAGAGCCCAGCGGTTTGCCGCCGTTGAGAGGCGTGGAGCACCAAATTGATTTCATTCCGGGGTCAGCATTACCAAACCGACCAGCCTATCGGGCTAACCCGGAGGAAACAAAAGAGATCCAACGGCAAGTCACGGAGCTGCTACGAAAGGGCAAAATACAAGAATCCATGAGCCCGTGTGCGGTACCGGTCATTGTGGTGCCTAAGAAGGATGGAACTTGGCGCATGTGCGTGGACTGTCGCGCAATAAACCAAATCACAATCAGGTATCGTCATCCTATTCCCCGTTTAGATGATATGCTAGATGAGTTATGTGGGGCGCAACTATTTTCTAAAATTGATTTAAAAAGTGGCTATCATCAAGTGCGAATACGTGAGGGTGATGAGTGGAAGACGGCGTTTAAAACTAAATTTGGTTTATATGAGTGGTGGTTATGCCTTTTGGTTTGACAAATGCACCTAGCACGTTTATGCGATTAATGAATGAAGTACTTAGGGACTTTATTGGTAAGTTTGTGGTTGTCTATTTCGATGATATCTTGATTTATAGCCATAACTTAGAAGAACATGTTAGTCACCTAAGGTCGTTTTAGAAACACTTCGTGATGCTCGATTGTATGCTAACCTTAAAAAGTGTACTTTTTGCATGGATAGAGTCGTGTTTCTTGGTTTTGTTGTGAGTGCACGGGGTGTTGAGGTTGATCAAGAGAAGATTAAAGCGGTCAAGGAGTGGCCTCGAACCAAAGTCACCGCGGAAGTTCGTAGTTTCCATGGCTTGGCAAGCTATAGGCGATTTGTGCGATTTAGTGGCATCGCCGCCCCACTGAACGAATTGGTCAAGAAGAACGTTCCTTTCCATTGGGGACCTAAGCAAAGGGAGTCTTTCGAAATTCTTAAAGCTCGTTTAATTTCAGCCCCCATACTTGCTCTACCTGATTTTAATAAAGCTTTTGAGATAGAATGTGATGCTTCGGGTGTGGGTGTTGGTGGAGTGCTTATTCAGGAGGGTCGCCCTATTGCTTACTATAGTGAAAAACTTAAGGGTCCTCAGCTAAATTATGCCACTTATGATAAAGAATTATATGCTTTAGTTCGGTGTCTTCACACATGGCAACACTATTTAAGACCTAGGGAGTTTATTATTCACACAGATCATGAATCACTTAAATACCTTAAGGGCCAAGGTAAATTGAGTAAAAGGCATGTTCGTTGGATGGAGTTTATTGAGTCTTTTCCTTATGTGATTAAGTATAAAAAAGGTCAAGATAATGTGGTAGCTGATGCTTTGTCACGTAGATACACTTTGATCACTACGATGCAAACTAAATTTCTTGGCTTTGAGTTTATTAAGGAATTATACGCCTTGGATCCGGACTTTGCTAAACCATTTGCCACCACTAGTGACACGGCCCATGATAAATTTTATAGAAGTGAGGGATTTTTATATCGTGAGCATGCTTTGTGTATTCCCAAATGTTCCTTACGTGAATTACTTGTTCGAGAAGCACATGGTGGCGGTCTTATGGGTCATTTTGGTGTCACTAAAACGCTAGACATACTTAAATCGCATTTTTATTGGCCTCACATGCGTGTCGATGTTAATCGTTTTTGTGCTTCTTGTATTGTGTGCAAACATGCTAAGTCCAAGTCCGCACCTCACGGTTTGTACACGCCACTGCCTATACCCACGGCCCCTTGGACCGATTTGTCGATGGATTTTGTTTTGGGATTACCTCGTTCTAGGGGTGGTCATGATTCTGTTTTTGTCGTGGTTGATAGATTTTCAAAGATGGCGCATTTCATTGCTTGTTCTAAAACGCATGATGCATCTCATATAGCTGATTTATTCTTTCGTGAAGTTGTTCGTTTACATGGTGTGCCTCGTACGATAGTGAGTGACCGTGATGTGAAATTCATAAGTCATTTCTGGCGAGTTTTATGGCAGCGTTTGGGTACTCAATTATTATTTTCTTCGGCATATCACCCCCAAACGGATGGTCAAACCGAGGTTGTTAATCGTGTTTTGGGTCAATTGCTTCGTACTGTTGTTCAAAAGAATTTGCGAAATTGGGAGGATTGTTTGCCTTTTGTGGAGTTTGCTTATAATCGTTGTAAACATTCCGCGACTCGTTTTACACCTTTTGAGATTGTCTATGGGTTCAATCCTGATACCCCTTTCTCATTAGCTCCTTTGCCCGCAGGTATGCAAGTCAGTTTGGATGGTGATGCAAAGGCTGAGTTGGTAAAAGAATTGCATGCGCAAGCTCGGCAGAATGTCGAAAACGCTACGGCTCGGTACGTGAAGCAAGCAAATAAGGGCCGCAAGGAAGTTATCTTTGAACCGGGTGATTGGGTCTGGCTGCATTATCGCAAAGACCGTTTTCCCAAACAGCGGAAGACCAAGTTACATCCTCGTGGAGACGGACCTTTTGAAGTTCTGGAGCGGATTAACAACAATGTCTACAAGATTGCTATTCCGGATGATTGGGGCGTCTCAAATTCAATTAATGTGGCTGATTTGACGCCATTTGACAATCCTTACGATCTGAGGACATATCCTTCGCAACCGGGAGGGAATGATACGATTGCGAATGAGGTTCCCGACCCGTTGGCCCCGATGCAACCGATAGATCATTTGGTAATTCGAGATGGACCTATGACGAGGTTGCAAAGGAGAAGGATGCGAGAGGCTTTGGATAATTTGATTATTGATACTTATGTTGAGCATGGACAGCCCAAGCCGGAGGAAGAACAACCGTTAAGATGCGTCATCTACGCTACCGGATCGGGAGACAACAACGATGGATTTGGATAAATATGCATCAAAAGTGGCGCCACCTTTAGGACTATTTTTGGACTTATTTATTATTTCTATTTTTGGATTTTTAGTTAGGTAATTATCTTGTTTTTATTTATTTTCCTTCTCCCACATTGTTTAGGAGACAACTAGTCTTTTTATTTGTAGCCTATATAAAGGCAAGCTACTATGATAATAAATGACAATACAATTTTCGAGTTTAATCTTTTATTTGAGTTGAGAGTTTTCTCTTTTGCCGTTTTAATCGTGGATCGATTGAAACACAATCACTTGCGAGTGAGTAGTCTCTTTGTCGTAGAGATTACACCCTTCAAGAACGAATCAGCGTTTTGAGCACGCGTTGTTTATTCTTGGCCTTAGCCTGGGTCGAGGACACTAGGTTTAGGTTTCCATAGCTCACCATTGATCCCTTGAGTCGTTTCCGGAACCGTATCCGCGATGCCCACCATGAAGCCCATTGCGAATCAACAATCCGAATAAACAATAGCAAAACACAAACACAATAAAGAGTCGTAAATCTTAACTCTCCTTAAACCTCGTATTCCATTGATCTATAAATGATCAAAGACACCCAATAAAGTACATAGGCTGAATGCACTACAACAAAATATTTACTTGTTTAGTTGTCAATGTTCCAAAACAGCAGGATTAAAAAAAAAAAAAAAACACAAGTATACTCCAACCTGATAGCAAATCCTTCTCTTCAATCCCAAAGCCAAAGAAGAACACAATAACAACACACCTTCAAAAAACAACAGAAAACAAACAAAACCATACAAGATTAGCCTTGTAAATACATGTTGTAGGGAAATTAATTGTGAAGAATGAAGAGCCAACGCAGACCTGAAATTAACCTAGAGAATCAAATGCAAAGAATATTGGTTTACTCTTTTGCAAGGCTTTGAAAGCTATGAATACTTCCAATTGGTGATTTCTCAATCACCATTCCTTTTCCACTGAAGAAGCAGGCACGCTACTGCACAGAAAATTATATTCTTTCGGCTAAAATAAGAAACTCCTCACGAGTTTATGGTACAAGCAATAGTGAAAACAGCGTTTGTTGTGCAACTCCGTGAAATATCTGGTTGAGGTTAAATCCTTCCATCGTTTGCTAACACATTGACATCGAAGTACATCTTTTACTGGAAGCCTACTTAAAATTTCAACAATTATAACATCCAAAATAACTGATTCATTGAAAAGAGAAATTTCAGTACTCTTTTCGTTTCTTCTCCGTCGGCATATTGATGAACATGGGCTTAACATGCTTGAAATTTTAAAACTACATTCAACACAGGGGCTGACATGCTTGAATTCTGGCGACATTCTACCAAATTTCCGGTGATTTGCTTAAATTCTTGCCCTAAAAAACAAGCCCGAGGTATGAACCAATCGGAAAAAAAAAAAACTCCGATGAAATAAAACTGAATCTCAAATACAAAAATCTTCAGATTGTAAAAGCATAACAGATCTCCGATAAATTAACGATTCTACAATTATCGAACTTAAATTCAGCGCTGCTATTATTCTATTAGAAAGCTTCACCGGAATGCGACTTACCGGCGAAGTTGGTCGGAGCTCGGTCTTTCCAGGTTCTATTTCTATCAATAAGTTAAGATTCGTAGCTTCTTACTTCATCTTCACAACGGATTTAAGGAGTTTTGCAAGCTTCGGTGGCTGTTTGATTGTAAAATGGAAATCTTGATTTCCCGGCGTCATTTCACCGGAACCCCATTATTTCTGGTTCAATCTCTTGGCTACTGAGTTTACTTACAGATTCAAGCAATGGGGGAGTTTGGTGTAATTAAGATGATGAGAAGCGTGGAGAGAAAATGGTTTTATCTCTATTTCAATGGTGAACCAAATAGAGAGACGGAGATGGTGGGGCGGAGGACAGAGACGGAGAATCGGTGGTGGTGAGATATATTTGGGATAAGTGCTTATGCGACACAAAGCTGTTACACGTGTTCCGAAATACACGTGTTAGACAATAAAGGTAGTAAAAAAAGAAAAACAAAAAAAGCAAAACGACGTCGTTTTTGCCATCCCAGAAGATGACAAAAATTTTGGTCGTCCATGGATGAAGATTTAATAAGTTACTACTATACTACAAGTATGATATATATATATATATTTTTTCCCCTTTCAAAATGCTAACTCAACATCACTAATGTTATTTTAGTGTCATCTAATCATTGTCTCTACTGATACTATCGATCTTATTATTATCTGTCTTATATATATATATATATATATATATATATATATATATATATATATATATATATATATATATATTCCCTTTCAAAATGCTAACTCAACATCACTAATGTTATTTTAGTGTCATCTAATCATTGTCTCTACCGATACTATCGATCTTATTATTATCTGTCTCAATAAATATTCAACTCATTTGTCATATCAAATTTGAAAGCGGGAGTTGAAGAAAATCGGCATAAGTTGAAAAGAGGGAGATAAACTCGTTTGTACTCGGCCGAGCTCGAGCAATAAATTGACGAATAAAACTGAAACATAAAATTAAGTTCGTTTATCAAACAAACAAACTCGAGCTCGTTTGTGTATTAAATTAACACAAACTCAAACATAATATATTTTCGTTCTAAAAAAACATCATACATTTGATTCAACTCGACTCGTTTACCGGTGTTGGGGGATTGTTGGGCGCCGACAATCCTGCCCGTAGGGTTTAAACCGTGGCGTACGTTGCAAGGGTGTGATATAAGAAAATATATTAGCAATTTTACTATCAATAATTTTGAACTGTAGCGTTGCAAGGATGTGGTATAAGGAAATACTACCATGCCCAATGGTGCGTAACAGTAAAAGTAGAATTTGTGTTATTTGTTTCGTCGATTTGGAGCGACCGTAGCATTGCAAAAAACCGAAAGGGAAAAAAACAGAAACAACAAAATTGCTAATATGGAACAAATGTAATATGAGTCAAACCGTCCACAAGCAGCTCGTTGTTCGACTCGCTCAAGTATGATTTAACCGAATTCTACATTTTATTAAACTTAACCAAACGAACTTGAAAATTGAAAACTTGACTCGAAATATAAATGACATTTATTGAGTATTAGTATTACTATATATTATTAAAAATACATGTTTTTCTTGACAATACCAACTCGAGAATTTTAAAGTTTTTTGAAAAAGAGAATTTAAAAGTTCAACATCTTTTGAGTTTGAAAAAACTTAAAATTTAATCGAGTATAATCTAAGTCAGTTGATAAATAAATATGTGATTTGACTCGGTTTATTTAGTGGTGGTGAAATTACAGGCCTGTCGCGAACTTAGAGCAGCCCTAGTCGAACGCTTTTAGACATATTCTTTGTAAAAAGTGGCAGAAAAGAGAGAGTCATTCGCATAAATGTAAAATAATAGTATCAAACTAGATAAATTATTTTGTTGTCTATCTACCATGTTATCTCTTTTTAGAGAATCAACTAGAGAATTCTCTCTCTCAAAAAAAAATTATAACCATTACAACATCATATCACACACAATTAATCTCTATCATCCTTTTATATTAACACCATTACAACATCACATCACACACAATTTATCCCTACAATCCTTCTATATTTATCCTCCACTCATCTTTCTCCACATCACCCAAACATCAACAATCACAGGGCTTCTCTCAATATCATCATTAGGGCTGCTCTTACTTTCTTCAGGTAAATCTGCACACTTACGTACAAAGAAAACACCAGCAGGAAGAGAAGGTAAAAGAGGAGATGGTGGGACCACAGAGGCCTCGGTTCGTGCTCTTCGGATCGTCCATAGTGCAAGGAAGTTTCGCTAATGGCGGTTGGGGTGCTATCTTAGCCGATGTCTACGCCCGCAAGGTATGATTCCTCCGTTTCTCAATCGTAATTTTCTAATATGTGGTTGATTATTGGCTAATTTAAGTGTATGTGCTTTCTTTTCATACATTTGATTGAGATTAATTTTGCTATGTTTAGGTTCCTGTGTTGGATTGTTCTTTGAGATTATTTTTTTGCTCTGGTTTTCATTGATTTTGCTCTACTTTTGCGTATTGATCTTTTTGAGCTAGATTCGTGTTCAATGTAGTGGTGAAAATGATATTTCCGTGTAATCTTGAAGGCATTTTCGTCATATATATAAATATAAAAAAAAACTGTGCAAATCGCGAATATATGGTGTAATTAGCTAGCATGAATTCAAACATAGGAATATTTAGCCCCCTTTCATTTAGTGATTAAATCAGCCAAAATGTTGTCTTGTCTGTGCTCTCAATTTTAGCTTATGTTCTTGAAATTTTGATTTCATGAACCAGCTGAGACTGTTGTAGGGATCTGGTGGTTTATACATAGTACTATGTTCTCAAACTTTATCCACAGATGCAGACCGAAATTGTTTGATATGGAAGTAGCTCCACGTCGAGCGAGCTTCTTTACCGTTGTCACAGTTCGGTTAATGAGGACTTCAATTTGCAGGGTTAAAATCTCCAGTGTTTTTTTTTATTGTCTGTTGGAAAGGTTTAAACTCGAGACTTTGTAATGGGAGTTTTGAGCTCCTTACCTTTACCGTTATACCCAAAAAGTGTTGGTATCGGGTAGGGCTAACAAATCATCGTGAGTTTCCGCGTTCCTATTTAGACATATTGAAAATGTAGCTTTTCTCTTAAATTATGCAGTTATGTGATAACCTTTTTGCATTGTTGTAACATTCTCGATTGGCAGCAACAGAGCTTATTGTGATCGATCGTATATGCTCCAGTATTATATCACTTCTAGCTTAGAACACAAGTGTGTGATTCCATGATTTTTAAGATAAAACATGTTCTTGTGCTTAGCAATAGTGGAATTACAATTACAGTATGAAGCAGATTCGAGTTTTTTATAATTGGGTTCTACATTTTTATTCATAGGCAGACATACTCTTACGAGGTTACAACGGATGGAACTCCAGACGTGCCATCCAGGTTTTAGACAAAGTTTTTCCAAAGGTATCTTTTTGCTTTACTTCTTTTTGTAGTTTCTACCAATTATGATGTTTAACAGCTTCCATTTGCTTCTCCTTTTCCCGTTGTTTTTCACACTTTTTATACATGATCCCAAAATCACTAAAGAAAGTATTGGAATTGAAAGTCTTTTTTAATCTCAATTTATCCTACTTATTGGGTTTTGTTTAATATTAGCTGAATGCTCTTGCTTTATCAGGATGCTGCTATTCAGCCTGCATTGGTGATCGTGTATTTCGGGGGTAATGACTCAATAGGATCTCACCCATCTGGACTTAGCCCTCATGTACCACTTCCAGAATACATCGAGAACATGAGGAAAATCGCAAAACATCTTATGGTAAGCTATTGAGTCGAGTGTCGAAAAGATACAAACTACAAAAACTTAATAACAATCTTGATATGGTGGCACTAGAATTCCGAATTCCAAATTTCCTCTTTTCTTAACCATGGGAACAAGGCTGAAGATTGATTGATGATGCAGATTGTTCTTAAGTGATTCCTGTCCACATTTTTTTTGGTGTGATCATGTTCTAACCGTTGCTTATACATTAGTGCCTGTCAGAATCTACTAGGTTAATCTTCCTCAGTCCTCCCCCGGTGAATGAGGCCCTTATTCGTGAAAGCATGAGGTAACAAAAAATGATTGATCAGCTTTCATTATATGTGTTTTCATAAGAATCTCATTGCATATATTGTTTCCATATCTATCTTTTCGTAGCAGTTCATTCTTCGGTGTTGAGCTAATTCGAACCAATGAATCGTGCCGGAAGTACTCAGAAGCTTGTATACAACTCTGCAAGGACGTGGGTATAAAAGTTATTGACCTGTGGAGTGCCATTCAGAAAAGAGAAGATTGGTTGACAACATGTTTTACGTAAGTCTCGGTTTCTTGGACTCACACACACACACACAATGATTTTTTTTCTCTCGTCTTGAGAATACCGGGTATCGTGTGGAATAAACGTCCACTTTACATTCGCAGGGACGGAATCCATTTATCTGCAGAAGGGAGTAAAATAGTAGCAGAGGAGGTAATGAAGGTGTTGAAAGAAGCAGAATGGACACCATCTTTATACTGGAAATCAATGCCTACAGAGTTTGCAAAGGACTCGATTTACGGCATTGTTGCTTCTGATGGGAAAACTATGAAGAAGCATATTAGTCGCCTTTAGGATTTCTACTGTGAAGTCGTCTCCCTCCATTCTGCGTAGATTCTTTTAACATCGTAATACACTCGCGTGTTTGTGTGTGTTGAATAATAACACTGAAAAACGTGAGTGTTTTCCCATGGAGATGACTCCACAGCAGAATTTCACCTGTTTCCCGTACAATATAGAGTATAGGCACCCTATGATTCTGTTGTAGACAACATGGGTGTAACTAGGGGCAGACCCACATGGGCAAGGGTGGGGTCCATGGACCCACTCAAATTTCGGTATGAATTTACTAATATATCCCTTTAATAATATTTAAAATTGTGTACGTATACTATTTCAGACAATCTTTAATTCAATTATCCATTTATTTCAACTGATTAAAAGTTTTATCACTGACCGTAAGGTCATTGGTTCGGTTTGATAAGCTCGAGATAGAATAGGCTCGACTTGAGTCGAATACCGATCGCCAACTAAATGAGCACATTTCAAGTATTTATGAATAAAGTGGCGTCATATGTATTAGATTTTATGTTTTTATTGCTCCTAGTAGCGGGTTAAATCGATAGTTTAGAAGTTTTATTCAAGAATTGTTATTTTCTTTTCTAGCATGTTAGCGTAAAACACATTTTTTAAACTCAGAAAAAGCTCGAATCCAAATCATATTCGAAGGTGCTTGTGATCGATTTTAAATTCGATAGTCGTGTTGAATTTGTGCTCAGACTCGAGTTCGTAAATTTTCTCTAATTTTCACCGTGGACTGAGGCGTCATGAGTTGTGTGTGTATACTGGTCCACATGAGTTGTGTGTATATTTCTTTTACGAGAGGGGATGATGGGGGAGTGGGGTTCCAAGAAACTACAAATTTATCTTATTTTTTCTTACAAAAAGCTTTTGAAAGAAATTGAACATGTAATAACATATAACATTACTATTTAAAGACCTCAACTCTAATCATTTGAACTAGACCTCATCGAGTAGCTCAATAGTAGAGCGCCCGGTTATAAAATGATTGGTTGTATGTTCAAAGACTACATGGAGAGATTTGATTCATTCGAGCTAAGGACTGTGCTTTTCAAGAGCCAAAGAATGTGACCTACTACGCAGCCTAAGCAGTGGCAGAACCAGAAAAAAATTTTTTTCGGGATGGTTTTGGTATATAAACTGCAAAACAAAAAAAAAATCCAGGTAGTCTTGGTATATATACTGGAAAGCCTAAAAAAATATTCGGGGTAACTGCAAAGCTAAAAAAAAATGATAGCAGGATTTGAACCTACAACCTTCAAAATTGCGGGGTAACTGCAAAGCTAAAATACAATCTACGAAAAATTCGGGGCAACTGCAAAGCTAAAATACAACCTACAAAATTCCGGGGAATGATAGCAGGATTTAAACCTACAACCTACAAAATTTCGGGTAACTGCAAAGCTAAAATACAACATACAAAATACCGGGGTAATTGCAAAGCCTACAACCAACAATTAAGAAGGCTCGGGGTGGTCAAGCCACTAGGATAGATAGTATTTTAGTCAAACCACTAAAGAAGGCGGTCTTGGTAAATTATTTTATTTTCCAAAATTTTTGATGGTTTTGAGACAACAGCAACTAGAGAGTAGGTCCGCCCCTGAGCCTAAGGACATAAGGTGGGGCATTGATTCAAAATTTGAGTACATTACAAATTTAACACACACAGTTGCTCCTCAATCTCAAAAAATCTCTACTTAAACTTGCTTGACTGATACAAAACTTTCATGGCCAGTTACAAGTTGTAATCTCTGTATCCCCGGCACAGAAATACGATAACCGTGTTCAGGTTCATCCAGTTGCCCTTTGAATAAATCATAACAAACCAATTCCGAATCTACCAATAGAAGAAGTTTATCTTTTTTCCAAAAAGACAATGGCGATCTAAATCTTGGTAAAGACGACCTTATTGAATATCGTTTAGTCCAAGAATCACTATCACCGTATTCTTTCATCACCCATACCTCGAGTTCTTGTACATCACTACTAGTACTAGCAGCATGATTGTTTGGACAATTCACCAAGGCAATAGAGGATTTGTCAATGGTACAAAGAAAGGGAAGCTTGGCATCGTGGTGTCTCCAACCACGAGGAAACTGGATCTCTCGAAATAACTCATTACTCACGTCGAAAGCAAGTATCCGATACTGATAGTAATAACCATTATACGGCTCATCAATTTTCGAGTGCATACACCAATGGATGGATCCATGGGAGAAGACAGACTCAGGTGAAAGTGAATGTACATAAGGTGAGGAGACAAATGCAGAAATGTCACCCAATATTTTCCAAGAATTTGTGCTTAAATGGTATACTAACCCTATGTATCGGAAAATACTATCTCCCTCAAAAGCCAATGCTATTACAACCACTTTATACTCATTATCGGAATCATCATACCCACAACCAATCTTGCCTTGTTGGTGGAATTTAAACCTTCCAAGATCAAGATCAAGATCAAAACTGGGGATTGGGAGTTTTCTTGTTTCTCTAAGAGCAGGATTCACTAGAAATATATCATCCCAATTCATACCATTGATGCAAACTATGCCATTGACATGATTCACAATCCTCATCATAAAAGAATGATTACCTGATATCTCAAATTCATTACTTGATGTTATTGGAGTCCAAGCAGAATTAATGGCGAGGGACTGGTAATCACCATGCCAACAAGTCATAGAAATCGTGTTGTCCTTGGAAATAACATCGCTCACTAAAGTACTCTTTAAGGCGACTACTACTTGATCATCATCATCATCCACGGCCATGGCGGCAGCACGCCGGAGAGCAAGATAGGTGTCCTTGAAAAGAGGAGTGTTTATCAGCGAACACCACTCTTTACAGACGCATCTGAATCGGAGCAAAGATCGCACCGGACATCTCAATAAGATCTGAAAAATTACATTTTCGACCAGATTCAACGTCGTCGAGGGAGTATTTTCTTCTTGTGATGGGAATTCCATGGCGGATATATTTTTCAGAATGTGCGGCTGCAGCTAGCGTTTAGGGTTTATGTATAAAACGAGCCGAGCTGAATCATCAATATATATCTATAAGGGGAAATTGTTTGTATGGCAGTACTTTCTTAAAATATTCTTGTCTCCATAGTACACTCCCCCTCCCCGATGGGGAGTCTTTTAAGAAAATGCAAAAGAGGACATTAAATGGAAAGGACAGATATACCCTTCGAAATGAGGACATTAAATTAAAGAAGATTGAGATATTAAACAGCCCAAATCGAAAACCAAACCAGAATCGGCAACACCGTCAACCTATTTCCAGAAATTTATTTTTTTCTTTCAATTTTTTCAGACTTACTTGAACTTTTTTTAAGGGACTTATTTTATTTTATTTTATTTTTTAATATTTTTTTTAAAGCAGGGAGTTCTGTTCCTAAAAAGATAAAATAAAAAGAGAAAGGTTTCTTTAAAGTCACAACAGAACATAAGAGCCACTGCTACTAGCTCTCTTTGATTACGATCAATATTACTTTCTAGTGATATTAAGTCTATTTAGATGTGTATTCATCAGATCATGGATTCATGTACCAAAAATTGTGTATCCGATATTTTTGTTCTGACAGTGAGACAGAAAATGGATGCGAAAGGAAGACTTTCTTTTAAAGTCGCCTGTTTCAACATATACTGCTGTCAAAGGAGGAATTTCTTATTAGTTATTAGTTAGTTCAATTCAAAAAAGACCAAGGTAAAAAAGAAAAATTGGGTTGCTATTCTTAACTCGTCGTCCCAGAAATTCCTATATAACTTAAGCGATACAGTCAAAGTTTTTTCTATTCTATTATTAACTGACTTATGTATCGGATTTCATTTGGTTTAGGATTTTTTGGTTAGTTTTTGAATCTAGAAAGAATAGAGAAATTGACTAAGAATCCACTTCGAATAAAGAAATACTAAAAAATATCGGGAAACAGTATCTGAATCAGAATTATGAAAGTCGTGGGTTAATGGTGAAAACAAAAATTAAAAATTGTTTAGTAAGTGTGTGGAGTGAATTGATTACTTTTAATGATATTATTATTATTATTATTATTATTAGAAAAGATATTTTCACTTTTTAATGATATGTTAATATTTAAAAGTTACGAATATCAAATATAATTTTTATTTAAGTATATTACAATGTTGATATAAAAAAACGACATATCACTTTTAATATAAGAATACCACGTGAAAGAGACTGAAATTTATTTATTGGGTCAAGAAAATGTTGTCTAATGAGTTTGGAAAGATTAATGATAGACAAAACGTGATTTATGTATATTCTTTTTAAAGAAAAACTAATAAAGAAGTATATTTTCGAGATTAATCGAACATTTCTCCATTTTATTATTTAAAAAGAATTGAAAACTCCAACCCTTTGTTAGTGGTAAAAGGGGTAATTCTTCCCTAATCACTTCATTTGCACCATAGACACACGTGGATGATTCTGAATCATACAGTTTGAATTTGCGTTGAAATTGTATGGTCCGGAATCATCCACGTGTGTTACTACTCAGATAGACTCACCATAGAAGAAACTTCCCTGATAAAAGAGGGTAAAAGGGTTATTGTTATGTTGGGAAAATAGGAATTTTAAATTATTTAAACTTCAACAATATCATGAAGTATATAACAATGGTCTACTAGCATAAAAGTGATATAAATATCATATAATAAAAGGTAGGTTAAGGAGTAAAGGGTTAAGGAGGGTAAGGTAGGGTTAAGGGGTAGAGAATGGGATGAGAGGGTAGGGTTAAGGAGTAAAGGGTTTGGTTGTTATGTAATATTGTTATTTAATGAAATAAAAATTAAATACACTTTAGTATTACATTAATTAAACATCGATTATACTTTGATGAAAGTAGATTGTAGTGTTATGTTGTCATATAAATGATATAAATATTGTAGACAGAGTAAACATGAGTTAAGGGGTTCCGGATGGTAAATAAGGGTTAAAATAGTAAATGACTTATTTTAATGTTATATTAGTGTTGATGTAGTGCCCTAAACGCAATCGTGTTGTACCGAATCTGACCGGGTCAGATCATTTCCACTACGTTTTTATATTTATACATATAATAAATTGTTTTTCTGTTATTATATATTTGTTCGTCTAACGAACCAATTATGATATTTTATATTCTCTTTGTCCTATAATATAATGCCTATTTCTCATAGTTTAAGAATTCTCACAAATGAGTTACTTTTTAATATTTCAAGGCAAAAAATTGTATTGTTTTCTAGGACTAACTAAAAATATTGCAATTTTTAGTGTGAAAGTGAAAAAATGCATTTAATATTGTATTGAAATGTGATAATGCCTTATATTGCGGGACAAAGCCAAAAAGCTAGAAGACTTTATATGTGATATCCCACATTGGAAGTGGGGTAAGCGTATCACCACCATATAAATGTGAGACATAAATGTCTTGTCAACTCGGGTTAGCCCTTTTAGACCAAGTGAGGACGACGGTCTAAGCAGTTGACCGGACATTTATGACTCATTTAACGATACCAGACCCGAGGTCTAGGGGCGTTACAGAATGGTATCAGAGTCGACTATCAATCGAATCTGCTACATGCCACCTCTAAACGGACCTAAGTGTCACATGCCACCTTAGAACCTCTGATAGGGACGAAACTGGGACTCTTGGCGGCCGGGGATAACTTTCTAATTAATACATTTTTCAAAGAATTTTGTGTAAGCAGTACTCCTTATTGTGGATTAATTTACACAAGCAAATTTAACATAAGAAGACAAAAATACGGGATTGGGTCCCCGACAAGTACCTTATGTAAGGCGATCCATCCGGTACAATTATATTGGCATGACACGTGTACATGAAACTGTTAGGTGTAGTGCCCGAAAGACAATTATATAATTGTTTTAGGACATAATTAATAATTCATCTTATTATATGCATGTATGCTTATAATTAAGACACTACTGAAAACCCTAAGTACCTCGTTTATGTAATCACATAACTCAGTGTATGGCTATACACAAGAGGATTGAGTTAGTGAGATGTACTTAAAATTAACTTAGTCCGTAGCGTTTATTAATCTGAGTACGGGTCTCATGATTAATTTGTTGTTAATGTGCCCAGAACACTTTAGGTGTGACAAGCCTTATCCGGATTGTCGGTAATGGGTACCTAATGGGGCATTTATATACGATGATAATCATATAAAATCCGGACCGATTTGATTTGAGTTCTCGATATAATTCCGTAATCGAGAAGTCTTATCGAATCACAAGATGATCATATATGGATTAATCTCAATCCCGAGGTGATCACGGACAACTTAGACTAGGGTAGGGTTTGATGTGTTAGTAAGGATCACTTCGTAGTATGTGGTCGAACACTTCTCGTTGGCTCTATACTGGAATGAGTGAGTAGTCTGTGCTATCACATATATGGAATCCATTCCTTCCCTCGGGAAGTAGATAGATAGTTCCCTTATTTGTTAATCCTAGAAACTGATCGATCCCGTGAGTTCATATTATATTAGTTTTGAACTAATTGATCACTAGGGGGTTATGGTAAATAAGGATAAGAGGTTTCGAGAAGGGTTTACGGAGATATCCCGAATCGAAACGAACAGTCTATGGAGGATCCGTATGTAATGATTATATCAGTGGACACCTTATCAACTCATGGTTGAGTGTAAGTTATCTATATTCGGCGAGTTCGGTTTCGGGTTTATGGTGGTGTAATTCCGGAATTGTTTTTCATCGTTTCACCTCAATTATAATTAAATAGTTGGATTGGACTATTTAATTGCTATGTGGATTAATTGTTTAGTTGGACTAGATAATTAAATACATAGAAAAGAAATTTTTCGTGGACTCGGCCCAAATGTGTAAAATGCGTGTGACCTATTTTTAATAGGGTGGAGCGTATTTTTGTGTATTATTTAATTAGAGAGAAATTAGTTTTCTTGGATAATTATTTAATATATGATTTAATTATTTATTTGTTAAATGATAAATCATGGAATATTAGATAATATATTTATTTATCCCAATTTGTTTGGGATATATATTATATTTATCTTTTATTTAAAATAAGGATTAACATAATAATTATCTCTTAATTATTAAATCTTTGGAGGACAATGATTACTCTCCTATATAAAGAGAGTTCTCCCAAGCCTTATGACACACATAATTTCGACTTTTGGGTAGTATTATGGCTTAGAGATTTCGGCCATTATACTAGGGTTTCGAGTTGGGATAATCTTCGGGATTATTCCGGTAGCATATCGAGGAGGTCCGGCGGCTTAAAACACCATCCACCTGGTGGTGCTTGGAGACACACGTTGGAAGACTTTGGCTTCTCAACTAGGCTCTCAACTAGCTCAGATTGGATTGAAGATTGTTCTTGGAGTTTATTCACCATAAACTGGTAAGCAATCTAACCCCTCATAGGTTAGATCTATTATTTATGTATTTTGTATTCTTTAGATCTAGATCTTGTAATTTCCACTGCGTAATCGGGTGGATCTGTGATCCATTCGGCGATATTACATCTTACAAGTGGCATCAGAGCCTTTGATCTATCAATCAAAGTAAGTGAATTTTAGATCTAGGAGTGGAAAAAGCATGTTTAGATTGTTTTTTGTTTTTCGTTTGCTTTTCTATATGCATCGAAATTTATTCATGTATGTTGCCTTGTGATTGTCGTGGTTGAAGAGATGGATTGGGGTTGGTATTGTTTACTCGTTAGATCTATTGTAAACTCATATAAATTCGTTTATATGAGTATAGGAAATTTTGTAATTTTAGTTTCCTAGAAGTAGATCTGTTTTGTTTCTGTTCGGTTTTTTATTTATTCCCGGAGATTGAGCCGTTGAAACGAAAATCCCTCCGGTCAGAATGAAGACTAAAAGTTGAAGAACAGGACCTCAAAATTTCGTGACGATAAAGTTGTTGATATGTCGTAAAAGCACTGCAGCCCCAGCTGTCAGTTCGTCGAATTTATGGAAGAGATTGGACCGTTGAAACGAAGATCCAACCGTTCAGATTGAAGTAGGAGGAGTGAAGAACAGGTCCATAAAGTTTCATGACGATCAAAGATCGTTTGGATGTCCGATTGTCGATAAAACGCGGCAGCAGCAGATTAGAAAATTGTAAACCCTAGTTAGGTTTTGTGTTTTTTTTTAATAGGTTTAGATACGAGGGTACCAACGATCCATCTCGGTGTTTATTTTTTCCGTTATTTTTTTGTGTATGATCGAAATTATGTGATAGAAACCGGAAAATTGCCATGACATGCATCATATCATGATTCCACTCCAATGCATACATGTAGCTAGTTTATTTGGAATAAATTAGGCATGTATAACTCGTATAATTAGTTAAAAGCTTTTTTAATTAATATGTGGTAGTTAATTAATTAAGTAACTAATTATTAAAACCGAGGAACCGGGTTTTGTCAATCGTTACGATTTTAGTGATGGATTCTCGGTGAATCCACTTAGATAAATCGTTGAGTTTTCGGTGAACCCACCTTAAACAGAAATGAGATTACGCTTTGGTTGACAACATAGAAATCGGAAAATCTCACTACAAGGGTTCGGAAATGGTCTAACCATGGCTGGGCGAGTTCAACTGAGCTACGGATCGATTGACTCCCCTCCACGTGTGACGTTTGCACGGGGGTTCGACAAGACTTAGCATATCCGATAAGCCTTCGGGCTAAACGGGGTTTCTCTTGCCGGATCCGACCGACAGTCACATATGTTCCAACGAATAAGACGGCTGATGGGATTCAACTTCACGCCATTTCGGTGTGGTTTTAACCCCCGTTTATCCCTCTTTTGGCCTGTTTTTGGGTAGATTAGACCTTTTTTAGGGCTTTATCATGAGAATATTGCACGTGGAATGAAAACGATACTTAATCGGGAAATTCCTCCTTTTATCGATATTTTGCCCTATTCCGGACACTTTTACCCCCGGGATTGTGTATGGATTGTTTTGGTGAATGTGAATTCAGGGGTTAGGTGTCTCGAGACCCGTAAGGCGATGATTTACAATGACAATCATGCTCGGAGCCGAAGAATGGACCGAGAAGTGAAGAAACAATGAAATCAAGTTTTCGGTCTTGGCTCAGTCCACTTCAGCTGCAGTTTCAGCCAGGAATAAAGCATTTTCTGGACCTGACTTCTTCATGGAAGTTGTAGACAATTCAAATATCTTTCCAACGGATCTTTAATCATCTCAATCGGAGCTCGGACGAAGAATTTATGGTCGTTTTACCGAAGACAGTTCAGGCTGAATCGCCAAAGCGAGCCGAACTTCAGGCAGCTCGGCTCGTTCACGTATTTTACCTTACAAAAACAGATTCAGCATTGAATCCTCTGTAATTCATTCAGCATTCTTCTCCTCCCCACCAAAAACCTAGCTTCTTCTTCCCTCTAGTTTTAGGAGTAGTTTAGATAGCTTAAATATAGTTAAAATTAGGTAGTTTGTAGCAAAAATTCCTCTTTTCTCAACTCTAATTTCTTCCCCAACCCCTAAGAACTCATCTTTTCCCCAAATTCTCCATTGTTGTGTCTTGTGGTGTTCTTCAACTTCAAACTCGAAATTCTTGGATTCTATGGTAATTTCTTGTTCTCTTCTTTATTATGTTGTTTATTTGTTGTTTTGATTGTGTTTTTCCTCCCCCCATGAGTAGTTAGCCCCTTTTGTAGTTGAATCATGTGAAAACTTGTGAAATTGGCCCTTTGGGTGATGAAATTGGGAGTGGGTAGTGCTTGAATGATTGTTTTATGATTGATTCATGTTCTAGAACTTGTTTTAATTGTGTTTCGGGCTAGATTGACAACCTAGGTCGATAATTTTGCGTGTTGAACCTATAGATGGATTTTGCGGGGATACGCGGGAAATGGGTTCTAAAATCGCGGAGTAGACTCGGCTTAGTTGTTAAGCCCGAGCCCAATGCGAGGTTGTTATCGTTTTCACGAGCGGCTTTGGAGCGTATCGTGTTAAGGTTTTCGGTTTCTTAAAGGGGGAATCGAATATTTTGGCATAGGGTGTTAAAGGAGAGTTGTTCAGATAGTAACACCAGTTTTAGAAGTCGACACCCATGAATAATCATGAAACGCTTTTGGTATGGTTGGTCAGTTAATGCACACTCCCGGTTGATTCTTTCGAGGGGCTAAATTAACTTGTTGGATCACGATTCGGCTACATTCCTCTCTCCCTACCCTTAGACTCGTTAGTATAATGGTTTTTAGTCGATGTAGTGTTAATCTTTATCAACCTTTGATCGCTTAGACTAAGCTGTAGATCGACTTTGGTACTCAATAGACTTCTCTGTGGGATCGACCTCGGACTCCTGTAGCTTTACTCGCAATCGACCCGGTCCACTGCCGGTTAGAGAGCTTGTTTAGTCACCGTTGTCTTGAGTATCTAATAAAGTTGTTTGGTGAAAATTGAGCTCATCAACGGCGTAGGCTTGCCTACTTAACCGACCCTGTTCGGAGTACTTTGATTTATTGTTTCTTATTGTCAAGACCGAAACCGTAATTAGTAAACCCACCACTTTTTCAAATTATTGAGTGGGGGCGGGGAAGGCGACAGCCAACCCCACGGCCTCTACTATAGATGCAAGCACGTGAGAGAAGGGTGACACCTCGAGCCGCTTTGATTCCGGCCCCCTGCGGGTGGTGTTCACCCCTATCAAAATTCAAGGCTTGGTTTCCGAAAGGATATGATTTCGGGTACTCGTTGAGTCACTGACCGACCCTGCGGCGGCACACTCGGGGCGTACTTTGAGATCTGATATAGTAGGTCACACTCTTTATGGATATTTTCGAAATATCTAGGCTAGAAAAGGAAGGTAATCAATGATTAAAGACCGGGATGTCTAATTCCCGTGGGATGTTTGATTCTCAAAGTTTAATCATTGAGAGAGATTGTCTCAGTTTGATCGTCACCTCTTTGACTGACCCTGCGGCGGCACTGAGGTGTGAGATTAAATCCTTGGAATGATAGGATAGACTTTTAACAAGTTTATTATTCCTAAAATAAAAATCTAGTAGTGAAAATTTATTTTTTGAATTTAACTTTCTGTCATGTTTATTTTACAACTTTAATCTCCAGGCTACTAAACTGTTAGTAATAGGACTTCATTAAAAATGTGGAAAGTAACAAGTACGTTGTTATTATCAATAAATGCAGTTAATTTTTCGGAAGAGATTTTTCCCTTGAGCCTTTAAAACTTAAGTGACATAGTATAGGTATGTCACGGATGTCACTCGTGTTGAACGAGAGACGACCATACTTAGTTTACAAAAGATGATATAGGACTATCAGAAAAATTCATTTAGTGAATTTTAAAAGTGTAATTACACAACAAATTTCTAAATTGGAAAATTGGAAAATCATATACATAAGGCGTTGCTAGTTAGACGGTATTTGGAACCGATAAACTAGTGGGAGCCTTAGTCTTATGATTTGTTGTTTTTCTGAATCATTAGAAATGTGTAATAGACTGCACAGGAGTTTCTCCATTTATTGGAAAAACAAGAATAAATCGTTACTAGTTAGACAGTATTTGGAACTGATAAACTAGTGGGAGCATAGTTCTGGAGATTTTATAATCTTTGAAACATCATGAACACATCATTGCTAGTTAGACAATATTTGGAACTGATAAACTAGTGGGAGCTTAGTTCTAGGTGATTTCTAATATTTGAAAATTTATAAATACAAAGTGTTGCTAGTTAGACGGTATTTAGAACTGATAAACTAGTGGGAGCTTTGCTCTTATGATTTGTCGATTAGAAAATCGAATAGTCCAAGCTAGTAACACTATCATTAGGCATCCCACTGTTCGAGAGTAGCGTCTATTCAAACGAACTGCTAGTTCAAGACTGTTTCCATTTAAGGAAAGTCGAGAATGGGAAAGAATGTTTATACGTGTTAGTCATCTAAACTAAGTAGTTTTAAGGCTAAACCGGAAAATTAATAAACTGGAAATTAGAGGACAAGGAAAGTGATTTCGGATCACTGACCAATGCATCCTTAGCAATTTTCTCGAAAGCTAAAGTTCTTTGGAAGAACTAGGTAGCTTTGCATTAAACGATAAATAAAATAGACAATGGGCAGTTATTTCAGATAGACTAGTGGGAGTGATATAAGGAAATGAATCTCGGATTCAATTCTTGAGTATCACAGAAAATTCATTTTTGTTTTCGGATTCGTTGGAACGAACGTATTCATTTTCAATAGGATAATTTGTTTGTCTTATTGACGATGAATATAAAATTCATAGCACGAATCCAAGACTCGGACTTTTGTTTGATAAAGTCAGAACCACTAAGCATTGCTGAAAAGGTATTAGTAACACACCTAAAAATATATAAACGCAAATGATTTCCGTATTTCGATAAGCGCTTCTTTCTATTCTATTAATTAGTGCATATTCCCTAATGACATGATCTGCAGACTGGCTTAGGGTGATTTCTATCTCTCAATCAAAGGAACCCTGTCTCAAAGGAACAATACCTAAGTTTCCTTTCAATCGGGAAAGGGTAATAGATTTAAAGAAGTAACATAGCTTGTTCATAACAACCTTCAGGGTCATATGAAAGATACAAGCTAGTGGGAGCTTCTGAGTGGTGACATATTGTCTGATAACTACTCGAAACTCCGGTAAGTTTATCCAAATATTTGGAGGAATCTCTGATTTCACCAGAGATAGAGTATTCCATACTCAGAAATTTGCGTAATCTTCGGGACTGATGCCCGGCCTGCCTCCCAGTGAAATGTTTTCACTAAGGGATACACCATAAATTTGCCTTATATAGTTATTGATGTGCTACGATACGCTGCTGAACTCATTTAAGATATTGGTTGCAAAATAACGGTTTACGTTGTAATGTGAAACCAAGAAGTCTATCTAGAAGATGCCTACATATTTGTGGATACGGAGTGAATTCGGTTCACCCCACTTCCGTAAATATAGACATTTAGCACTTAGTGCTTGAAGGTAGGACTGGCAATTTTGCGTACACGTTCAGAACGTGAAATATCTTACTATAATGAGTAAAGGTTGATTATAAAACTCGTAAAATCAGAGAATGACGGTTATACTGTCAAACTCGGTCTGATAGAGTCTATAAATAACAACCTTAGATCTTGAAGTATTTGTACTCAATATGTTACTAACTGATTTGTTCAGCCCACATCCAACACCGGGAGTTGGTGGTAACACTAATAAAAACTACTAAACTAGATCAATATATCAATCCACCCCGAACACAGTGGGAGTATGGTTTGTCCATTACCTATTGCAATACCTTACGGTCTATAGGGTAGATTGATGATCTACAGTCCTTCGTGGGCTGTGTAGGATCCTGATCATAGAGGTTGGTTTAAAAGCCATAACCCTGTGAATGGAGTTTGATACTCCAGTTCTGTTGAAACTCTTGTAGAACCACCTGAGTATCTCAGGCCCAGTGGGAGTATTGGAACTACATGAAAAAGAGGCGAATGAATAGGAAAGTTTAACTTTCAACGCAAAGCTGAGTAATTTAGGGGTGATTCCTTAAAAGGTAGAGAGTTAACCAGACCGTGATCTCTCTTACCACTCAGTCTTGCTTGATTTCGTTAGAAAGCGGGAAATAAGGGTGATTCCCTAAGACTTCCTTGCCCAACAAACGGAATCTAAATTCATTCAGAACATAAGGGTTTTAGCTAAGAACAAATAACGGATTCGTTACAAAGCAGAAAATAGGGGTGATTCCCAAAGACCTTTTTGCAAGTCTAACGGTGTCTTAATTTATTCAGAAAGAACCTTTGGCAGGATGCCTGCCATAGCTTATATCCTTTGGGGATTAAAGCAAACCTCTAGGTCATTTCAAAGTCATATATTTTAATATGTGGACTTGACCAGAATATTGATAAGTCTTTCGTAAACTGGGCTTCGACATTAGTAAAGTAGTATGTAGATTAGTGTTTGTGAATGGTAACACTGAAACAGTTGGAAACAACATGGGCGTGTTATCTGAAGTCAGAGTCTGACATGCCATCGGGATTCATTCTAAAGGATTTGATTCGCTCAAATTCTCGAGAATCGATCATTGGCAATCCCATCCATTCACCTGGTTAAGATATTCTTGCATTTATGCAACATTCAACGATGTAGTCTACCCTACCTCTCAGGAATGATTATCTAAACCTGCGGATGAATACTAAATGGGATGTTTAGTGAATCCTCAAGCCTCTTCGGGAGAATGAGGAATAATATGCTAGTATATTCAGGTGCAAACTGAATATAAGTGATAACACTGATTATGGCAGATTGAGGATGATCGTTAAATCGATCTCGGTCTCAGTGTTTACTCATGTGATAAAGTATTATCCAGTAAGCCGATACCGCTTCGTTGTGAAAACATTGGAGAGGTAGCTCATAAGGATTTTGCAATCACTAGAGGTCATAAGCATATTGAAATTGTACCACCGGATTAGATGGAAAGGCGAAGTTTCGATCCCAAAGATTGACTCAAGCCGCCAACCTACCTGATCAGTGTACCAAGTCACATGGTATTCGGATTCTAAGTACGCGCCGGGTCACTGACCTACCCTGCGGCGGCACACTCCGGTCGTGCTTGGAATGATGAATTACTAAGATGCGCTTGGAGGGTATGAATTTTGGGGATATGTCTCACTTGTTTTGAGCAAGTGGGAGAATGTTGTAGATATAGATATAAAGGGTGTGCTCTAAAATAATTAATCCACTTGCCTTACGTGCAAGTGGGAGATTGTTAGGTGTAGTGCCCGAAAGACAATTATATAATTGTTTTAGGACAGAATTAATAATTCATCTTATTATATGCATGTATGCTTATAATTAAGACACTACTGAAAACCCTAAGTACCCCGTTTATGTAATCACATAACTCAGTGTATGGCTATACACAAGAGGATTGAGTTAGTGAGATGTACTTAAAATTAACTTAGTCCGTAGCGTTTATTAATCTGAGTACGGGTCTCATGATTAAATTGCTATTAATGCGCCCATAACACTTTAGGTGTGACAGTCTTATCCGGACTGTCGGTAATAGGGTACCTAATGGGGCTTTTATATATGATGATAATCATATAGGGCTGGACCGATTTGATTTGAGTTCTCGATATAATTCCGTAATCGAGAAGTCTTATCGAATCACAAGATGATCATATATGGATTAATCTCAATCCTGAGGTGATCACAGACAAAAGCTTAGACTATGGTAGGGTTTGGTGTGTTAGTAAGGATCACTTCGTAGTATGTGGTCAAACACTTCTCGTTGGCTCTATTCTGGAATGAGTGAGTAGTCTGTGCTATCACAGATATGGAATCCATACCTTCCCTAAGGAAATAGATAGATAGTTCCCTTATTTGTTAATCCTAGAAACTGATCGATCCCGGGAGTTCATATTATATTAGTTATAAACTAATTGATCACTAGGGGGTTAATGGTAAATAAGGATAAGAGGTTTCAAGAAGGGTTTACGGAGATATCCCGAATCGAAACGAACAGTCTATGGAGGATTTATCCGTATGTAATGATTATATCAGTGGACGTCTTATCAACTCATGGTTGAGTGTAAGTTATCTATATTCGGCAGAGTTCAGTTTCAGGTTTATGGTGGTGTAATCCCGGAATTAATGGATTGAATATTATTGTTCGGTCTGACGGATAATATTATTTAATTTATTGTGGCTACTGAATATGGGTCCATGGTACCCGACGTGGCTCCTAACATATCATATGTTTTCTCGTCGTTTCACCTCAATTATAATTAAATAGTTGGATAGGACTATTTAATTGATATGTGGATTAATTGTTTAGTTGGACTAGATAATTAAATAATGGAAAAGAAATTTTTCGTGGACTCGGCCCAAGTGTGTAAAATGCGTGTGGCCTATTTTTAATAGGGTGAGGCGCATTTTTGTGTATTATTTAATTAGAGAGAAATTAGTTTTCTTGGATAATTATTTAATATATGATTTAATTATTTATTTGTTAAATGATAAATCATGGAATATTAGATAATATATTTATTTATCCCAATTTGTTTGGGATATATATTATATTTATCTTTTATTTAAAATAAGGATTAACATAATAATAATCTCTTAATTATTAAATTTTTGGAGGACAATGATTACTCTTCTATATAAAGAGAGTTCTCTCAAGCCTTATGACACACATAATTTCGACTTTTGGGTAGTATTATGGCTTAGAGATTTTGGCCATTATACTAGGGTTTCGAGTTGGGATAATTTTCGGGATTATTCCGGTAGCATATCGAGGATGTCCGGCGGCTCGAAGCACCATCCACCTGATGGTGCTTGGAGACACACGTTGGAAGACTTTGGCTTCTCAACTAGGCTCTCAACTAGCTCGGATTGGATTGAAGATTGTTCTTGGAGTTTATTCACCATAAACTGGTAAGCAATCTAACCTCCTCGTAGGTTAGATCTATTATTTATGTATTTTGTATTATTTAGATCTAGATCTTGTATTTTCCGCTGCGTAATCGGATGGATCTATGATCCAATCGGCGATATTACATCCTACATAAACATCCCCGCAGCATATTGTTTTTTGCACTCAGTCTATAGAATTGTCCGTTCATTCCATTTTTAAAGTACTTGCCCAACATGTTTTATTTTTTATTTTTTTTAATCGTATGTTTTAACCTTTCTTGTATAAAAAAATGGCTATAAAAATATATCAATCCAGATGAAATTATTATGCTCTTAAAACATAACTGAAATATAATGATTATAAAGTTTTTTTAATTTTTTTAAAGCAAAATCCGTCAAACTGGCGTTCAAAACGTTACCCGGAGGCAAGGAGCCCCAAGATGTACGGATAGATAAAGTTATAAAATACGA
Organism: Gentiana straminea; assembly: GCA_036785695.1. Taxonomy (NCBI): domain Eukaryota; kingdom Viridiplantae; phylum Streptophyta; class Magnoliopsida; order Gentianales; family Gentianaceae; genus Gentiana; species Gentiana straminea. The sequence continues at coordinate 950,702 of JAVUPR010000342.1, forward strand.
CATCCGTCCCATAAAATTACTACATCAGTAGTAAAGTTATAAAATACTACATCCGTCTCATAAAAATTGTCCATTTTTTATGATAAACATAGATTAATAAACTCAATTAATATGTTATATTTTAATACTATATTGGCATATTTACCCTTCACATCATAAGAAATGTTTGTTTTGAGATGTAAAATGAATGCAATAAATAAAGGTTGGACTAATGGTGAGTTTGGAAAAAAAAAACATTAAATGATGAATTGATATTATATAGTGACACTTTTTATAAAACAATTTTTCTAAAATATGGACACTTTTTATGGACGAATGTAGTATGTAACATTATTCATTAACAAAACAGAAATAAAAATAAATTATTTTCATATTACCTCCGTCCCATAAAAAGTGTCCATATTTTAGGAAAAAATTGTTTCATAAAAAAGTGTAATTTTATAATATCAATGCATCATTTAATGTTTTTTTTTTCCCAAAGTTACCCTTAGTTCAACATTTATTTATGGTATTAATTTCACATTCCAAAACAAGTATTTATTACGAAATGAATGGTAAATATGTCAATATAGTACTAAAATGATACACCCGACCCGTAAAAAAACCCGCGGATCCACAATCGGGACCGTCCGACGACCTAAACAGAGGATAGGATCCCCGGCCCTCGGAGTCCGCATCAGCATAAGCAGGACAATCGGTCCGGGAATAATCAGATCTATCTAAAGCCTTCAGTCCGCCTCATACGGCACGAAGCAAAGCTAGGGGGTCGATCTGTCTGCCCTTCAGATCATGAGTCCGATATCACGGACCGAGCCCGCTTGTCAAGACAAGTAGGATTCAACATGACAAAGTACAAGGCAAGCACAGGGGAGCAGTCAAAGTGTCGGGCCTGTCCCACACGAAGCCGCTGTAACAGCTGTCTAGCTTAAGTAATATCACATCATACTTAATTATGTCTTGTCATGCTTAGCTTAATTGTCCTCACCAATCCGCCTATAAATGGGGGGCTCATTGTAAATCATAAGGCATCAAATATTATACAAAGAAGACCCGACTCTGGCAATTCATCAAACACCGTGTCCGTTATTTTTATCTTCAAACAACCTTCATATTGTTCTTTGACGTCATCGTGCACCACCGGCAAAACCACACATAAATAGCCAGATATTCATCGTAAAACGTTGATAAGTCCGACATTATCATAAATAATAACATGTTAATTGAGTTTCTTAATCTGTGTTCATCATATAAAGTGGATAATTTTTATAGGACGGATATAGTATTTTATAACTTTACAATCATTATATTTTGTTAAGTTTTAAGGACATAATAATTTCATCTGGATTGACTTTATTAGATTTTTATAGCCATAATTCTTTTTTTACAGGAAATGTTAAAAAACACAAAAAAAAAAAAAAAAAAATAAAACATGTTGGGAAAGTAGTACTTTAAAAATGGAATGGACGGACAATTCTATAGAATGAGTGCCAAAAATAAATTGTACGGCTGAGATGTTTCATGTACACGTGTCATGCCAATATAATTGTACCGGATGGACGGAAAATTCTTAGGTGGGGAGTCTCTATTAGACTCGACCGTCAGATGTGCGCCGTGTGTATATAAAAAACAAAAATGTTTTGTTTTATTGTCCACGTGGCGCAAATCTGACGGTCAGGTGTAATAGAGACTCCCTACGACAGAATTACCCGGATGGATCACCATACATAATGTACTGTAGGGGATCCAATCCCCAAAAATACGGGAAATTCTATCCCGGGGAGCCCTCACACGCACTGTCCCGTTGGATGTGTCTTTTTGCGCGCATCCAACGGGCGGTGCGTGCGAGGAGAGTGCGGGATAGAATTTCTCCAAAAATACCCCCTTTTTTTAAACGCTTATCTTTTCTAATTCACTCTCCAATACAGGAAGTTATTTTGTGGTTCTGATTGTTTCATCCGTCACTTTACCTTAAAATATCTCATCACACAATAACTTCCCTCCCAACACGGGGATTTTGGAAAATCAGGCTTTGTCCCCCACCCCCTTTTTGAATTAAAGTTGCAAAAGTGACCACATTCGATTTTAGGTTTTACGACAAAAATATTGGAGAAAAAAGATTTTTTACTCCAATAATAATAGAGTAAAAACAGTGATTTTACGACAGTATTATTGGAGTAAAAAAACTTTTACGACAATAATAGTTGAGTCAAAAAGATTTTACGACAATAATAATGGAGTTAAATTTTTTACGACAATAATAGTGGAGTAAAAAGTTTTTTAACTCCAATAATAACGTCGTAAAAACACTGTTTTTACTCCATTATTATTGGAGTAAAAAGATTTTTTACTCCAATATTATTGTCGTAAAACATAAAACCGAATGTGCTCCCTTTTGCAATTTTAATTCCAAGTGGGGGTGGGGGACAAAGCCTGACTGTCCAAAATCCTCTCCCAACACCCCTCTGCTACAGTCCGACAAAGAAGCTCCACTCTGTCTCCCCCGCATCTCTTTGTCGGCATTTTCCACAATGAATAAGACAAAAGCTTGAAACAATGCTGCTGCAAATTTTGCCTTTTAAATCCTGCGCCATTTTCCTCTCCCCAAACGTATTTTTCTGCTGCGTTTTTTTTTTCAGTCATGAAATAGTTCAACGGTATATATGCGGATCCAGAAATATTATTCCATTCAAAAAAAAAAAAAATATTATTCAGCAAGCTTCGTAACTTTTTTTCAGAGTAAAATTTTATTTTTTTACGGGGTCCGAAATATTTTCTACACATAAAATGTAGAGTTTTCTTATATTTAACGGGATCTGCGGACCCCTTTAGCAAAACGTAGATCCTATGAGCAGGTGGGTTGGTTCCGACAGTGGTCAGGTGTTGGGGTTTGACGGCATGGGTGGGTGGTAAACATAAGACAAATTTTATAATACAACCGTTGTAGCAAGGTTGTATCAAGTGGTATACATTACAACCATTCATTTCTAACCTCTCACACACGATAAAAGTGTATTATGTGAAAGAGAGTAAAAATGAGAGGCTCTAATTTATGCCACTTGGGACAACCTTCATACAACCGTTGCACCATAAAGTCTCTCTAAACATAATTAGGATTCTGTGATTTGGGTTTTAGGATTCTTCAATTGCAATTAGAGATTTGTGTTCTTTAATTTAGGGCTAGGGTTGTTCAATTGCAATTAGGGTTTAAATTCTTCAATTTAGGGCTAGGGTTGTTCAATTGCAATTAGGTTTAGATACTTCAATTGCAATTAGTATTTAGATTCTTCAATATAAGGCTAGGGGTTGTTCAATTGCAATTAGGGTTTGAATTTTTCAATTTACCCCCTTAAACTATCTCTAACGCAATATTTTCACCCCTAAACTATAATTTGCTAAAATTACAACTTTAATTATGTATTTTGATCAGTTTAATCCTCAAACTTTTAATTGATCAATTCCACCTTTTTATTCATTGATCAATTTTTGCTTGATTTGCTTTCATTATTATCAATTTTAAACCATTTAACAAAGGGTAAAACTGTCATTTATACGTCATCTTCCTTGTTATTTCTTTCTTTCTCTGCCCCCACACCCCCTAACCCAATCCGGACTTGGATCCTCTCATGTACAATTAAGGGTCGAGTGTTCACACCTTTGTTCTACTTCTACGTGCAAGGATTCCACGTAGGATCCACATGACCCTTAAGTTATATGAGAGGATCCAAATCCAGCCCAACCCCCTTCCACGATGAAAGTAGCAACTAATCAATTTTTTTTTTGTTTGCAAAAGCTGATATGCAAAAGAATGAGTTCCATATATATAGACTAATATAACAAAAATTAGAGTACATGAAATGGTGAAGAACTTATGGGGTCTTTGCTTCATATTTAGGATTAGGAATGTGCTGTAAAGAGATAGTTAGACTTTGAATCATAGGCTTAAAAATGTTTGGGATATACAACAACCGTGCGATAGTGTAAAATTAATGATTACTGTGTTTGGTTGAGAAATCTCCCTGTGGTCTGCGTGCGACAAATTGGAGAGGATGATGATGACATTGATGAAATAGAAAAATATGATGAGGTGACTTTGTTGATGAAAAAAAAGTGTGAAATAGTTGGAGGTGAGGAACAGATGATGGTGGAACAAGATTTTTTATTTTGCAGGGGATGTTGTGGTGTTGAGTGAGGGCGGTGGCAATGTGTGAAGGAAGGGATGAAGGGAGGAAGATGAAACGTAAATTACCCTTTCATAAAGGGTTTAAAATTGAGAATATGAATAAAAAATGTGGAAATCAAGTAAAAATAATGATGGTTGTAAATCGATCATTTAATAGTTTGAGGTTGTAAATTAATTAAAATACATGGTTTAATGTTGTAATTTAAGCAAATAATACTTTAGGGGTGTAACTTTTTCATAAAGGATAGTTCAAGGGGGTAAAATGCATTTATCCCTATTTAATACTAAATGATTGAGCTCGAGTTTGATTGCTTAATAAACGAAACTAATTTTAAGTTTGAGTTTTGTTTGTTGGTTTATTGCTCGAGCTTGAGCCTAGTACGAACGAGTTCACCTCCTTCCTTTCAACGTATGCCGATTTTCTTCAACCCCGTTTTCAAATGTGATATAACAAATGAGTTGAATGTTTATTGAGATGGATAATAAGAAGATTGATATCGATAGAGACAATGATGAAATTACACTTACGTTAGAAATTTACGGTCAACATTTTGAATATATATATATATATATACATACACATTCACGAATCCAAACGAAAGTTTATGAACTAGCTCATTTTTGTTCATTTACTAAATTAGCACACAATATGTTTATGTTTGATTCGTTAAACTTAACAAACAAACACGAGTATTCAAGTTTACGAGAGGCTGCATTACTATTTATTAATTTTTTTTTGTGGGGCGGTCAGAAGTCAATTTTTTTTTTTTTTTTTTTTTTTTTTTTTTTTTGGTGAAAACGAAGTCAATCTATGAAATCGAACTTAAATACCTCAATTTAAAAAGCAATTATGTAACTACGACACACTTAGTCTTTTACAACTGAATTAGCCCATCGGCCCATTAATTGGAGGTGCTAATCAATTTTCTCTTGCAAACGTTTGAAGATGTTTTGTGTCATTTTTTCCCATAAAAAAAATTATTTATTATTTGCAAATTTTATGACATAAGAAACTACTACCTCCGTCTAAAAATAAGTGTCCTATTTTTAATTTTCACACATATTAAAAAATGTAATTAGTGTGTTGTGTTTCATACTACATTGACATATTTACCCCTCACAAATAATAAATGTTTGTTTTGAGATATGAAATGAGTGCCATAAATAAATGTTGGACTAAGGTTATCTTTGGAAAATAAACATTAAATGATGTATTGATAATATAAAGTGACACTTTTTATGGGACAAATTTGGACACTTATTTTGGGACGGAGGTAGTACATATTATGTCTGGAGTCGTTAAATACCTAATGTCGCTCACGAATAAATTTGTGTCTGATTTGTATGTGTTTGTGATCGTTCTCTCGTTTAGGTTATCCAAGCCCGTTTCCTAAACGAACGAACACGAGTTTACTTGTGAACCTTCAATTGTGCTTGCGAAACTTCTTATATAGATAACCCAACATACAACAAAACTCTAACAAATAAGACGATCAACCTACTATGCATGTAATAGATAATATAGAATAATTTTATAGAATATGTATAGATTCTTCTAATGTTTTTGGTAATGTGGAGTTTGAATATTCTTTTTCTTTTTTTTTTTTTTTGTTGAGAAAACAACATTTCATTAAAAGTGAGAGCCTGCCAGAATTGCGGAGATTATTTGCGGGAGAGTAATCATACACTCCACACGATCGAAAGCTTTGGACATGTCTAGTTTAATAGCCATGTGGTTCCTGCTACCTGCCAAGTTAATTAGTGCTCATTGAATGATAAGCTGCAGCTGCTGCATGCAAAGGCACATATCACATTATCTGTAATTAATTTGTCTTCCTTGAATAAAATCTCACTTAATTTGTGAAGAACTAATGACATGAGAAGGAACTTTTTTTTTAGTCTATTAGCTAATGTTTCTGAGATACATTTTATAAATATATTACACGTACAAGCTAATAGGTCTAAACTCAGACGTTAAAGAAAGAAAGACTGAGTTCCATAATATTAGCTCCAAGAATATCCCAGTGCCTCTGAATGAAAATGGCAGGTAATCCGTCTGGTCCGGGTGATTTTCGGGGAGAAAGGTGTTTTAGGGCTTTGAGGATTTGTTTTTGTGAAGGGTTGGTAGAGGAGGGAGATTCGTTGGTCTGATAAAATAGTGAAGGGGAGGGAGGAGAGAGAGAGAGAGGGGGAGGGTTTGATTGTACTTTGCTTTTTTACGAATTTGATTTTTATTTTTTAACAAACCAAACTCGAGCCGAAATACAAAATACGTGTAGCAACTTCAACTTAAACTAAAACAAATTTTTTATATAAATGAGCCGAGTTTGAATTTTTTTTTTTCATTTATTAAACAAATGATCGACAACAATCTTGTGATTTTAACGAACCAAGTTTAAACATAATTTTTTATTTGTTTATTAAACTCGCGACCACAAACAAACACGCTACCTAAACGAAAACTAACTTAAAGAATAGTTACTTATAACGTCCTGTTCCAGGATACCGAGTCCTTATTCGGGAAAGAAAATTTTCGGCACGTATAATATTAAATAAATTCAATATTATATGTAAGCCTCTACTCAGTGGCGGAGGCACATTATCTAGGGGTAGGTCACGTGACCCCACTGAGATCCGATAAAATTTTTTTAGTATTAAAACGATGTAGTTTCGTTGTTAAAAAGTGTCGTATTGTTGATAAAAAATGATGTTTTAGACTCCGGTGATCCCACTGCAATTTTTTTGGATAAAAGATGTAGTTTTAGACTCCGGTGACACCATTGGAATAAATTCCTAGATCCGCCACTGCCTCTACTACGTCGTATCGAATTTAGCAAACGGAAGTTAAAAAGACTCGGCAAGCATAATAAATGCTATTAAGAAAATATACAAACCAACTAAAAATGTAGGTTATCCTTACAACAACAAAAAGAAACTTACAACATACGATGTCTAAAAGAAAGGTACAACACTTGTCTTACAAACTTGAAATAAAAGTACAACATAATCTAGTACAACATTTAATAGAAAGGTAAAGGGAAAGCATCATCATGGCATCAACGTCATCAAATCATCTTCGAACTCCTCAACGAGCTCAAGGCTAATATGTTCGTCTTCTCACCCCAAAAGCACACAAAACAACATATGCAATTGAGGTAAGTACAAAGTACTTAGCAAGAGAAATAAGCTAATGTATAATTAAGTCTTACAACGAAAGGTTCATTAGTTATTATTAAATTATCTATATGAGACCGACTCGATTCTAGGGTTCACTTCATGCTCATCAACATGTCATGACTAATTGTTTCTAGTTTAGCTTATCTCTGTTACATCATCATTCATGGGCACTACGCATGGTTTCACTCACCACGAAGTATCTGGGTGCAACATATTGGTGGATCACACCAATAATCACGGGGGAAAGCCAGATAGTGTACACGCTCGGCGGAGTCCCTCCGTACGTAGGGTCTCGGACTTACGGGGTGGTGTTCCTCCGTATGTAGGGTCCAAAGACTTACGAAGTTAACCACTTTATCTGAACGCCCACACATCGCGATATAGACTTATGCCTTACCAAGAATGGATTGATGTTTAGTCTTTTAACTACACAAGTACGTTTGTCATTATGTAGTTAACTAACCACCTAAGTGTTTTCAAGTAAGCCCCATCACATATACTACTCTTTTTCCTAGACCACTAGACACGGACAAGGCCTAGCACATACACAGACATTGATGAATACTAATTCATCAAAGCACAAGCCATTTACCCTTCCGACGATCCCGAACTCAACTCTATGGAAGAGTACATCCGGTGCCGGAGCTAAACACATCAGAAGCTTAATCGAGGCTTGTTCATGTTAATTTAATGTTATTAGGTCAATAAACAACATTTAAAACTAGACTCGGGGCTCAAAACTGACTAAACACAAAAAAGACAAGTCCAGTGCGCCCGCACTGGCTTCAGTGCGCTTGCACTGGCTAAACAGAGACTTTCTGCCAGGCTGGTGCGCCTGCACTGGATTCTGGTGTGCCTGCACGCCTCTGGTGCGCCTGCACCAGGCCTCTGAATGTAAAAACGGACATTCTGACTCCTTGGTGTCCCCGCACCAAACGTAGAAACTCCCAAAAACTCAATTTTATGCATCTAAACGATCTCCACTCGATTCCAAATTAACAAGTTTAACACCATTAGGCACAGCAAAACAGCAGAAAAGCCTCACTTTTACATAAATAAACATCACATACTTCTCTAACACAAGTAGGCATGATTTCTAGCATTAAAACACCACAAATTATACCCAAAAACACAACCTTAACAACATAAGACCTTAATTAAACATTAGGAAGAGTCTCTTACCTTTCAAGCAAGCAAAACCAAAGCAAAAGCACAAGAAGATCTACGGCACCTTCTAAGACATCAACTGGAAACCTATTTGATCACAATTAACTTGGATTAATTGATAATCACAAGCCTATAAACTAAAAGAACTATGAATTCAACCCAAAACAACCACCAAACTTGATCAAAACTTGTTGTTTTCCAAAAGTAGGGCACAACTAACCTTTCTCAAAACTTCAACTCTCTTGAATCAAAACGAAGCCCTTCTTCCATTGATTCTGAATCTTCAATTGGTTCTGAAATCCGTCGACTAACTTCTGAGAAATCAAAGAAAGTCTTTTTACCCTTTTTGGTTTGCTCTCAACGTTGCCTGGAGTTTTTCTTTGAGCGTGTAAAATCTAATTCTGATAACTCCCCATTAACTATGAGTTTTAATTCCTCAAAATAAACCTCCCTAGTTAATTACCTTTAAGTCCCCATAATTACAATTAAATCCCCAAACTTCCTTAATTTTTCAATAAACCCTTTTTGTTTTTCTTTTCCTTTTAATCTTAAATCATACTTAAAATCCAAAATATTAAATATAATATTTCGTTTCCGTAAAAAGACACGTATGTCCTTTTATGAAAGGTTGGGTATTACAATACTCGACTCCACACGGGCCACGGGACGTTAACAACTCTAATTATATCGTTCATCAATTTAGTCATTATTAATAATAATAAAACTACATTAGTGAAAAACAAAAAAAAAAGATTTTTTGCTATTATATAAAAATCAATGAATTTACTTACATTCTAATTTATATGTACGTATAAATCTGCAAAATAATGGAGGGAATTCTGGTTACGAATTTGAAAAGCCCGCTTAATTTTTTATTTTTTGTTCAATTTTTAAAACGCCCGCTCAATTTTTCATCAAATATACCTCAAATTTTTTTTTCCATCAAATATAAAAGGCTGAACTCCTCCATCTTCACAGAAACGCAAATTGTTCATCTTCTCTTGGAGCAGAGTAAACCATGGATGCTCAAAAAGCAATCACTGTGAAGCTTCTCGTCGATACCAATGCCAACAGAGTCCTCTTTGCAGAGGCTTCAAAAGATTTCGTCGATTTTCTCCTTTTTCTACTTTCTCTGCCGATCGGAACTGTGATCAAGCTTCTCGCCGGTAAATCCATGGATTGCTCAATCTGTAATCTGTACAACAGTTTCGCAGATCTGAAGGCAACTTACCTTGAACCCAATGTTGATAAGGCAATCCTCCTGAATCCAAAGGCATCAATTGCTGTTGGTGAAGTTCCTTTGTTGATGGGTACCACTACTACTACTACTACCTCTCATGGAAGAGGGGCTGCTGCAGCTACAAATTTGAAGGTGTATTTGTGTAATTATTGCCGTGCTGGAGTGACGAACATGTACAATGGTTCTCATTGTCCTAAGTGTTACAAGACAAACACTATGATAATAGAAATCCCATACTATGTTGCTGCAGGCACCTGTGATTCTTCTTCTTCTTCTTCTTCTTCATCGAAAGCTAGTTATGTTCAAGGGGTAGTTTCTTATATGATATCTGATGATTTATCTGTGACACCAATGTCGATGATATCGAGCATTTCGATGATGAACAGGTATAATGTTTCTAATCTTAGTGTGCTTCAAGAGAAGGAAGTTGAAGTTGGTACTAAAGAGGCTTTAGAGCTTTTGAGGGCCTCTCTCCGGTCATCTACTGCTCTTACTGATGTTTTTCTTGGATCTGTTGTGAAAAAGGACTGATCTTGCCCTTTATTTTGTTCTGAAATCCGGTGAAGCTAATTGGGGTAGTTGGTAATTTGGTTAATATATGTGTCTGTCCAATGTTGGTATTTTGCATTTTCTTAAGGAGAAGAAGCCATGGCTGTATTTAGGACCTTTAGAGTTAGAGCTCTATCTATGCTTTTAGCTTTAACATCTACTTTGTATGCCTTTTGGCTCAACATCTATTTTGTATGCCTTTTGGCTCATTCGGTTTATAAGTGTCAGTAAAGTGACTTAAACTCTACATCTGGTGGAACCAATCTGAAGACTCAGCTGTGTGATGGACAGCTGAGAAGTGTATTCAATTCTGTGCTTCAGTAGGGTGGAGTCTACTGAGCTTCTGTCAGCAGGGTGACTATCAGCAGGGTGATAGTCTGCTGAGTACTGGAATACGACAGGGTCCCACATCTGTTAATTCTGTTATGTGACAGCTATACAGTGTCATTAAAAGGAGGAAACGTGTAAGGGTATTTATGGCAGTTCAGACAAAGATTCCTGGCGGCTAGGGTTTAGGGATTTGTGCCTATAAATACGATTGTTGTCTCATTATCCGTGTGTGTTGAAATCGTAAAATTCGGTGCATAATAAAATATCTCTTTTCTCGCCCGTGGTTTTTTACCTCTCCCACCGAGAGGTTTTCCACGTTAAATCGTGTTCTTCTTGTTTTCGTTTTCTCCTTTGATTGTTTATGTTTGATTGCTTCGTTTCGTTTCTTGCATCCGAAGTTATCTCCATCCGTTTTATAACAAGTGGTATCAGAGCAAGGTTCTGGAGAAAAACAATCTGTACGATCAACTTCATCTTCACCAAGACCTTCAGCAAGGTGCTAGGATCTGTGATAAAGTTGTAATCTTTAGCAAGGAAAGATGTCAAGTAAACGTAAAAATCGATAAATTTACGGGAAGGAACAGTTTTGGTCCGTGGCAAATCAAGATGCGTGCACTTGTTGAAACAAAGCGGGGTTTGTGGAATCCTTTATCCGACAAACCAAATACAAAAGCAGATTATGCCGTCTGGAAGAGAAAGCACATTCAACCATCATGTTGTGCTTATCGATGATGTTATCACCGAGGTTTGCCGAGGAAGACACCGCGGCCAAGTTGTGGAAAAAGCTTGAAAGCCCGTATATGACCAAGTCACCGACCAACAAGTTGTTGTTGAAACAGAGGTTGTTCGGTTTGAAGATGCATGAAGGAGTCCACCGAGGAACATCCGGACCAATTTCGAACACAATATTGCTTGATTTAAGGAATATTGATGTTAAAATTGAAGATGAAGATGCGCCCTAATCCTGTTGGTGTCACTACCGGCATCATATGAAAACTTTGTGCGATCTTTCATAGTTGGAAAGGATACGAGTAGCTTTGGAGGATGTAAGGTCCGCCTTACATGCCAGGGAGCTTAGACACAAGGCCGCTTGGGACAGACAATCGAAAGCCGCTTAGGCTAGTAGCTAGCGCAATAGTGGAAAAGGATATAGACGAGAAGAAGAAAAAGAAGTCGTGTCCAAAGGTCCTAAGTCTACCGATGTCCGTAATTATCGTAAGGAGCGGGGACATTGGAAGTCCAATTGTCCAAGGAAGAAGAAACGACGGGAAGGCAATTCGGCACGGCGGCTTTGGCTACCGAGCAATCGATGAGGATCCGGTTCTAGTTGCGGGAGATTCTACACACCACAATGATGTGTGGATACTTGATTCGGAGCATCCTACCATATTTGTCCAAACGGGGAGTGGTTTTCTACTTATGAGCAGATAGATGGTGGTCAAATCTATATGGCCAACAGCAAGGTTTGCAAAGTTGTGGGAATTGGCTCAGTAAAGTTAAGGACAGAGGATGGTAAATTTGTACACTGAAGGATGTAAGACATGTTCCACGAGATGACCAAGAATTTGGTATCTCTCGCCTCACATCGGATGACAAGGGGTTCAATTTCAAGGGTGAAGGTGGACGGTGAATGTCTTCAAAGATTCGGTTGTAGTCCTCAAAGGCATCAGAGAGGGAACCTTGTATATATTACAAGGATCTATCCGTATCCGCACCTTCTTCGTTGCATCCTCGCAGTTCACCGGCCTCGGCAGACTCGGTTTGTGGCATGAGACTTGGTCACATGGGTGAAAGGGTATGTGTTCTTTCTTCACAGGTTTTCTTGGGGGATATAAGGTCAAGAATCCGGACTTTTGTGAACATTGTGTGTTTGGGAAGTTGCATAGAAGTAAATTCTCGGCGGGGTTGCACAATACAAAGGCAACACTTGATTATATCCATTCGATCTTTGGGGTCCATCAAGAGTTGAGTCATTGGGTGGTCACAGATATTTTGTGTCATTCATAGATGACTATTCAAGGATGATTTGGGTGGTGATGATGAAGAACAAAAGTGATGCATTCAATAACTTCAAGCAAGTGGAAGGCCCTAGTGGAGAATCGTTAGGCAAGAAAATCAAGAAGCTTCGTACGGATAATGGTCCGGAATTTCGCTGGACGGATTTTGATTCATTTCGTGCGGTACCGAGGGTATTGCCGGACATCATACCGTAAGGAATACACCTCGGCGGAATGGTGTAGGCGAAAGGATGAATCAAACTCTACTTGGAGAGGGCAAGATGTATGCTTTCTCAATTTGGTTTATCAAGGAGATTTTGGGCGAGAGAAGGTCGTTAAAACGACTTGCTACTTAATCAACAAGGAGTCCTCACACAGGAATCAATCTCAAGACACCATTTGAGATGTGGTCAGGCAAGCCTGCTGACTACTCAGTTCTAAGGGTTTTTGGGAGTACAGCTTACTATCATGTTAGTGAAGGGAAGTTGGAGCCAAGAGCCAAGAAGGGAGTGTTTGTGGGGTATGGTGATGGAGTGAAAGGATATAGGATTTGGTCATCAGCAGAGTCCAGAGTAATCCTCAGCAGGGACGTTGTGTTTGATGAAAATTCTATGTTAAACTCATCAGTGGGGAGGTCTACTGAGTCTGAAACCGAGGTCTTGAATCCGATAGTGTTGAGAAACAGGTGGAGCTTCAGTGGAGTCTACCGATATGCAACAATCGGTGGATCCAAATCAACACTATATCGATCCGGATAATGAACCGAGAATATCCGATCCAAGCCGCCCTACCGAGACCTCGGCGGGCGTCATACAAACATTGATCGGCGAGTCTAGGCGCCGGCGGGCTAGAATATCTAATGTTGGGATACCTCCAAGGAGATATGGATATGATGATTTGGTGGATATGCACTCCAGTTGTCAAGAGGTAGAGGTTCCGAACCTACTACTTACGGGGAAGCGATGACATGTATAGAAGCATCTCAGTGGCATGCAGCCATGGGAGATGAAATGGAGTCATTATTGAAGAATCAGACTTGGGAATTGGTCAAACAACCTACTGACAAGGGAGTTGTGACTTGCAAATGGATTTTCAAGAAAAAGGAAGGAATTACAAAGGCAGAAGGGGTCAGGTATAAGGCACGTTTGGTTGCAAGAGGATTCGGTCAAAAGGAAGGGGTTGACTTTGATGAAATATTTTCACCGGTGGTCGACACACTTCAATCGGGGTGTTACTAGCAATGGTGGCACGGCGGGATCGGAACTTGAGCAATTGGATGTGAAAGCGCTTTTCTACATGGTGAGGTGGATAAGGAGATATACATGACACGGCTCGAGGGTTTTCAAGTTCTGGCAAAGAAAACTATGTTTGCAAGTTGAAGAAATCATTGTATGGTTTGAAGCAAGCTCCAAGGCGGTGGTATAAAAGGTTTGAGTTTATGCTTCGAGCGGGGTTACGAGCAGAAGTCCTTATGATCGTTGTGTTTACTTCGGTCTCATGTCGAAAGATGGATCATATATCTATCTTGTCCCGTATGTGGATGACATGCCGATAGCTGCAAAGCAAGGAAGTCCGATGTTCAAAATCGAAGAACCTTCTCGGTCTTTGAATTTGAAATGAAGGATTTGGGTGCGACCAATAAAATCTTGGGGATGGAGATCGGAGAGATAGGAGTCGAAGAAGTTGTTCTTGTCTCGGCGGGGTTATGTGCGAATATATTGGCCAAGTTTGGGATGTCTACCGCAAAACCAATAGATACTCCTATGGCATCAAATGTTCATTTGTCCGTTTATGCTTCACGATCACGGTGAAGAGAAGGAGTATATGTCAAAAGTTCCCTATGCTAGTGCGGTTGGCGATCTAATGTATGCCATGGTTTGCACTAGGCCCGATCCGGCTCGGGCGGTCGGTGTTGTCGTAGGTTTATGGCTCAACCCGGAAAGGAACACGGAAAGTGTTAAAAGGATATTCGGGTACCGAGAGGTACGGTGATGTTGGTCTCATTTATGGAGGTGATGCGGTCCGGTCACGAGCTACCGTGATGCGATTATGCGCAGTGATGTTGACGGTAGAAAATCAATGACCGGTTATGTGTTTACATTGGGAAATGCGGTGGTCGGTGGAAAGCTACTCTTCGGGCTACGGTAGCCTTATCAACTACCGAAGCGAGAATATATGGCTCTTGAAGCGACTAAGGAGGGTATCGGTTGAAGGGGCTAGTCGGTGATTTAGGGTTGCATCGGGATCGGCCGATATATATTGTGACGAGTCTTAGTGCAATATGTTTAGCCAAGGATCGGGTTCATCATGAGAGAACCAAGCATATTGATGTCGGTATCATTTCTTGAGGAATGAGAAGAGGGTTGTGGTGAAGAAGATTGGCACAAAGGAGAATCCCCGCGATATGTTCACTAAACCGAGTTCGACGAGTAAGTTCCGGCTTTGCCTGGACTTACCGAATATTCAAAGCTTATAATCGTTTCGGAAACTTTACCGAGGGCGGATCGGTGGAGTGGATCTTTGTGGAGATAGTCCGGTACAAGTACATCCGGCATTGACGAATGCATCCGGTACAAGTACATCCGGTTATGCAAACTGTTTGACTCTAGTGAGAGTTGAAGTCAAGGTGGAGATTTGTCAAGTAAAGTGACTTAAACTCTACATCCGGTGGAACCAATCGAAGACTCGTTGTGTGATGGACAAACCGAGAAGTGTATTCAATTTCGTGCTTCGGTAGGGTGGAGTCTGCGAGCTTCGTCGGCGGGGGTGACTATCGCGGGGTGATAGTCCGCCGAGTCGGAATACGACGGGGTCCCACATCTATTAATTCGTTATGTGACGGCTATACGAGTGTCATTAAAAGGAGGACACGTGTAAGGGTATTTATGGCGGTTCGGACAAAGATTCTGGCGGCTAGGGTTTAGGGATTTGTGCCTATAAATACAGTTGTTGTCTCATTATCCGTGTGTGTTGAAATCTGTAAAATTCAGTGCATAATAAAATATCTCTTTTCTGCCCGTGGTTTTTTACCTCTCCCACTGAGAGGTTTTTCCACGTTAAATCTGTGTTCTTCTTGTTTCTGTTTTCTCCTTTGATTGTTTATGTTTGATTGCTTCTGTTTCTGTTTCTTGCATCTGAAGTTATCTCCATCCGTTTTATAACAATAAGAAAGTATGTATTTCTTAAAAAACAAGGACATAACCTTTTGATTTAGATCTTTAACTAATATTCAATGGTAACGGTGATGATAGTGGCAAAACCGATTTGACACAACAAAAGACACAACATAATTTCTCATATTTGATCTTGACATCAAATTAAGGTTGAGAGATTATGTTGTGCTTTCTGTTGTGTCAAATCGGTTGCGTTTCTATCATTGCAAAGGTAAAACGATACCCTTTTGAATTGGTGATTACTCTTTTTTCTTTGTCACAATGGATTAATGAATAAAGGGTGATTTTTTTGTTGTTGGTGTCTTCACATGTATAGATACATGATGTGCCTTTATATGGACCATAATTTTATATTCGAGGTTTAAACTGTGTGGTACACATGATAGTCACATAATATATCTGTAAAACCCTTGTATAGGTGTTTTAGTCTTTTCAAATTAGTTTTCCTTTTTATTTATTTTTTAAGTTTTCTTTTTCTCCAAATCTTTAAAAACTGACATAGGGCTTCCAAAAGTCTATTTATAGGCTCCCAGACAGCCTCAAAATGCATAATTCGCCTTCTGGTTGAAGCTTGGGCCGGTTCAACTACATGTCACCCGGGGAAGCGCCCCAGTTGATGTCCAAGATGAGTTCTGGGCAATCTAGGACTGGCCGGCATGCATAACCCAGGGTTCAGAAAACGATCGTAGTTGTTTTGGCTTTGGTTTCGGCTCGTCTTTAAGGTAAGGAGTTCTTCCGATCAAAAGATCCCTTTTCGGTTTCAAGATTATGTTTTAATGTGTTTTTGTTATCGTTTTCCTGTTAGTATTGCACGAAATCGAACATAACTACGTGTTGCTTATTTGCCGGGTACTTGTTAGACCAGAAACTGATCTTGGATCTAAATACTGGGTTGGCTTCCCGTCCCTCTAGCCGGGAAACCGCACGGATCGAGTCCCATGATTAGTTTCTGGGTGTCTAGGGTGCATAAACTGTATCCGGGGCTAAAGCCCGGGACCCTTAACCGACCCACCACTCGGGAAAGCGTCCGGGGTGAGTTCCAGACTTAGATTATGTGTGTCCTGTGTCCAGTGTCCAGAAACCATGTCTGGACTAAATCCTGGGCCGGTGTGCCGGCCCTTCCCTAGGAAACCGCACAGACTGATCCTCAGACTGAGTTATGGGCAGTCCAGGCCTCCAGTAGAGTATCTAGGAAGTTGACTTTAAGTCCGAGCTAAATTTTAGTATCTGTTTTCATAGTAATAGTGGGGATAAAATGGTAGTTTGGTGTTGTTTTGGTCTTTTTATGTTCCCATAGGGTAGACATGAACTTATGTGCCTTATGTGTTCCAACTTGCTTATGTGTTTTGCTCCATCATGCTTGGCAATGTCACGATTATTGGCAATGTACCGAAAGGGGTGCCATGAGTCCCTAATTCCCATGTCGGAGGTATGACTAACTTTTCTAATCCACGTCGTTCTCGAGACGGTGGACCCTAAGTCCCGTGGGCCCCTAATTCCCACGATTGGAGGTGTGTTAGTTGTATTAGCCGTGTTATACACCATGTCCCTTAGTTAAGTGTCTTGGTGCCACGTAATGAATATAGCTATGAAAAGACAAGACATGTAACACGACAAGTTAAGAATGCGGCTATGTTAAGTAAGTAAGTACTTAATGTAACTAAACAAGTACGTGCAAGATACATTGAATATAGTTAACAGACATGTTTCCTATGCATGGTTGAAAGTTGGTTTCTAGTAGGTTTTCCCTTATATGCAAGTTATGCTTTAAAGTAAGTTCATTATGTGTCAAGAGATGCTTTTAAATGTGCTTTACGTATTCTTCAAGTTATACTTTCAATTGTTTGTAAACTGGATAGAGTAGATTTATGTTGTGTCTCCCGGCTTATGACAACCATAAGTCTCCCTTTTGATCTTCTTTCTCCTTACCGATCATATAGCTAGTGGTCACTCCTTTATTTGAAATAAGAAGATTGCAGGTACATGCTGGGTTGACGACGAGCTTGGAGTCCTAGCTTAGGAGTGGAGCAATGAAGTCGTTTAAGTGTTAGGTTCCTTTTGTAGTTGTTCCTTCTTTTCCAATCAAATTAGTTGTAATGGATAATAGTATTTCGGGAAAATTACAAAATTGGTCCCATAACTTTAGGTGGTATCAATTTTGATCGCATACGATTTCTGTTTATTGTTTATAGTCCCGTAACTTGAAAAAACACATCAAATTCAGGACAATTAAATTATCCGGCAGCTTTTTTAAATTTTCCGACCAATTTTCCGTGTGTTTGCTGACTGAAAAATGCTTACTTGGAAAATTTTTCCATGTAGGACAAAAGAAAAGAAAAAAAAAAGTAAATACACAACATTCAAGAAAAAATACCAGTAAAAAAAATCTAAAGAAAATTGCCTTATGTTTATAGAAGGGTACCTGAAACATGAGTAAATGCCCTTCGTCAATATGCACTGAGAAAGATAATCAAGCAAAAGGAAAAATAATCAGAAAAAAGTCAGCCGAGATATTTTCTGAAAGATCCATGACTATACAACTTATCAAAGTCTATGTATGCCGAAAAGAGAAATTCTATGAAGCTACAATCAATTGGGGAAAATTACGTTAGGTTATGTAGGTTTGGGGGAAGGGTTTCATGGAAATTTGGCAATGAAAATGACGATAGATTTAGGAGGAAGAAGAAATGCGACATAGCTGTTTTATTTTTTATTCTTCTTCTTTCCTTTTCTTCTGTCCTACATGACAAAATTTGGCAAGTAAGCATTGCCTAGTAAGAAAACACATGGCGAAATGGTCGGAAAATTTAAAAAAGCCGTCGGAAAATTTATTTGTCCTGAAATTGATGTGTTTTTTCAAGTTACGGGACTATAAACGATAAACAGAAATCGTTTGGGACCAAAATTGATACCACCCTAAAGTTATGAGACCAATTTTGTAATTTTCCCTTACTTTAGTTATTTATGATTTAGTTTGACCGCAGTTGTATTCTGGTTGAGTTGGTTGTATGGAAGACCCGAGTCTATTTTTCCGAGTCTTTTGCTTGTTTTCTTCCGCGCGAATCTTTTATTACTATGATATGACATGAGGCTTATGTGGGATTTAGGGTTTACTCTAAAAGTTACGTGCCGAACGTCCCGTTTTCAGATAAGGATTCAGTATCCGGGACATAGACGTTACAATATCTATACGTAGCTTCTTTGCAACCGAAGCACTTTCATATTACTATCTAAATTTCATTAGTCCGGGTATCCGACGCAATGGCCTCGATGATGAATTGGCATAGAGTGAAACCAACTCAGTCTTTCACAAGCTTACATAAGCTTCTTTTTGCTCAAAACTCATGAACATCGTAATTTCCAGATATTGAAAATCCCTAATTTTAAACAACACAATTACGTATAAATTTTAATATATAAATATGGTGTTGAAAGTCATTATGGAGTGTGAATGAAAACTCGCCTAAATAAATCGACCTTCTGAACGGGACATGCCTTAATTTTGGAAGAAATGTTGTGGCACAACAAAATGTGCACAACAAATTACCACAACAACATTTTTCATCAATAGATCTACATCGTAATCCCAATACCCAAAACAAATGCTATCAAGGTGGCGTGACATATTATTTCGGGATTAACCCCGGAACGTATTGCGGGATACATTTTATCGCAAGCACTCGCAGCCGATATCACTATTCTAATTTTGGGTTGACCACATGGTGTCTTAGCAAGTTGTGTAGTATTAGATTAACTAAATCCTAGTTCATTTCGACACCACTCATCATGGCCTCGCATCATAATCATGACACGTACGCCCTTTTACGAAAGTCGGAATATTACATTCTCCCCCCTTAAGTGGAGTTTCGTCCTCGAAACTCGAACGTCGGTAAATCCCAAAACTCCGGAAATTCGTTGATCATATCACCTTCAACTTCCCAAGTTGCTTCCTCGAGTGTATGATTGCTCCACCGAACAAGAACCAATCGAACCAAAAGAATCTTAATCGGCTTTTCATCATAAGCGAGGTTGTCCTGAAGTATCTCGGGATCCACTGTAGACTCAACCTCGTCTTCGTCAAGCACTTCTTCAACATCGAAACATGGAAGACGTTGTGAACTCGGACATTGACTCGGCAATGGCGAAGTCATAGGCCAAAGGTCCAACTTTAGCGGTCTCCGTCGACATCCGCCCAACTTTTCGCCTATCTTGAGCTATCGCGGATTCTTCTTCACTAATCGAACCCTCTCTTTGGCTTGCTCAACTAACTCGCCCGAAGTTGTTTCTCCCCAACATCGTCCCAAAACAGAGGCGTCCCGCATCTTCTACCATACAAAGCTTCAAACGGTGGCATGCCATGCTCGCGTGATTGGAGCGGAACTCCATGAAGCTTCACTATATTGTCCATATATAGTTCCGTCATCCTTGCCAAGGGCATATTCATCTTGAAAGGCAAGAAATGAGCCGACTTGGTTAATCTATCAACGATCACCCAAATAGAATCATGTCCACCCTTCGACTTAGGCAAACCCGAAATAAAGTCCATGGTGATCTTTTCCCATTTCCATTACGGGATATCCAATGACTTAAGCATCCCTCCGGCTTCCTATGTTCGGCCTTCACTCTCGACGGACGTCACACTCGGAAACAAACTTAGCTATCTCCGGCTTCATTTGAGGGCCACCAAAATCTCTCTTTCAAATCCCGGTACATCTTGGTAGAACCCGGATGTATCGCAAAAGCAATCTTGTGTGCCTCTTCCATAACTCTTTGTCTCAAATCTCCAACATTAGGCACACGAGAGACGATCCCGATACCACGAGATTTCCACTCGATCCAAAGACATAGCCGATTGTAGGCTTCTCCTTGCAACCTCTTCAAATCAACTAAAATCGTATCTTCATCTTGCTTTGCTCGATCTCATCCATCAACTCGATCTAGCCAACAACGGTGCGCAACCGACGGTCCTCAATCGATCAAATCGCTAAAGCGCAAATCATCAACCCCCGCTTGTGATAGCCTCAACACTCGGGCTCCAAAACCACCGGTTTCTGCTCAAGGCATCTGCTACTACATTTGCCTTCCCCGGATGTGTACCGAATGTCTAGGTCATAATCCTTCACGAACTCTAGCCATCTCCATTTGCCTCGTATTCAAATTCTCCTGAGTGAAGAAATGCCTTAAACTTTTGTGGTCGGTGAAGATTCTAGCCTTGACTCCATACAGATAGTGCCTCCAAATCTTCAATGCGAAAACCACTGCTGCTAACTCTAAGTCATGTGTGGGATAGTTCTTCTCATGCACTTTCAATTGCCTGGATGCATAGGCAATGACCTTTCCTCCTTGCATCAACACACAACCTAGACCACCGCCCCGAAGCGTCGGTGTAGACATCATAATCATCGAACACCTCGGGTACCGCCAATACCGGTCTTTTGTAGTCAACTTGTCCTTCAACAACTCAAATGCTAACTCACACTCGGGTGTCCAATCAAACCCGGTGTTCTTCTGTAAGTACGGTGAGTGGAGTAGCTATCCTTGCGAAATTCTTCACAAACTTTACGTAGTAACCAGCCAAACCCGAAAGCTCGACCTCTCGAAATGTACCTCAATCTTGGCCGGATCAACCCGAATGCCCTCACCGAAATGACATGACCCAAAAAGCTCACTGGTCCAACCAAAAGTCACACTTGGAAAATTTTGCATACAATCGCTCCTTCTTCAACGTTTCCAAAACAATCCGTAGATGTTCCTCATGCTCCGCCTCATCCCTAGAGTATACCAAAATATCGTCAATAAAGACAATCACAAACTTATCTAGGTAAGGCATGAAGACCCCGCATCAAATCCATAAATGCGGATGGAGCATTAGTGAGTCCAAAAGGCATAACAAGGAACTCATAATGTCCATATCTAGTCTTGAATCTTTGTCTTCGGAATATCCGCCACTTTAACTTTTAACCGATGGTAGCGACCGCAAATCAATCTTTGAAAACACTTTCCGACCACCGCAACCGATTGAACAGATCATCTATCCTCGGTAGTGGGTACTTATTCTTGATAGTCGGATTGTTCAAAGCCCCGTAGTCAATACACATCCGCATGTCGCCATCCTTCTTCTTCACAAACAAAACCGGTGCTCCCCAAGGTGAAGTACTTAGGTGAATGATGTTCCTTTCTAACATCTCCTTGAGTTGAGCCTTCAACTCCTTCAATTCAGCCGGTGCCATCCGTATGGTGCCTTGGCAACCGGTGCCGCCCCGGGACTAGCCGTATCTCAAACTCAATGGCCCTGTCATCGGCATGTTCCCTGGCAACTGTTCCACATCCACTGCGTACAACAAGTAGCCCTCACATCCTTTCTGACATGCCCTGATGGCCTTGACCGCTGAAATGATAGGATGTCTCTTCTTGCTTGGCCTCGTAGACGTTCCCCCGATAAGTCTTATACGCTTTCCCCGGGACTCGAAAGTAACTCTCTTGGCCCTACAATCTAAGTGAACATAATTCTTGGATAGCCGATCTATCCCAAGAATCGCATCAAAGTCCGAGAAATCCATAACCGTGAAGTCACTCTTACACCGATAAGGTCCAACTCCGAACATCCACTTGTGGTATCATCTTAACCACCTTATTTACCTTGCCTAGTGGGGTAACAATCTCCATAGTATCTCTCAAATGCTCCATAGGTAAATCTAGTTTCTTAGCAATCCTAGAGGACACAAAGGTGGTTGAAGCTCCTGTATCAAATAAGGCCCTGACTACTAGATTGCCTACTCTTATCATACCTATCATGCATTTGTCCAATTAACTAAAGTTACAACATGTTCCAAGCATGCTATAAATAACTCAAAAGGACAAAATCAACATAAAAGTACCGAGATCACATCATCCTCTCGCTCAAACTCTCTCGGCATCCATAGCAAACATCCGCACTGCTTACTTGGACCTCGCTCTCTGCTAGGGCCGACCCGCTTGAGCACCGGGCGCCTTGCGTGGACAATTCCTGGAGAAATGACCCGGCTCGCCACAAAAGAAACAACCGAGGTAGCCGGTGGCCTAGGCTGCCGGTGGAGCGCCAAGCGGTGGCCCGATGGCGGTGGGGCACCACCCGGTGGTCTAGCCGCATGTCCGTGCGGGAAACCTCCGAAGGCTCGCTGCCGCGGAGCCCTCTCGCCACTACCCCGACTTGTTTCAAAGCTTCTTTTATTACCAACAACCATCGTAGCTCTCTTCCCGAAAGTCTCGACTTCCAAGGCTTTATTCGTAGCTCGCCATATTCCTTGCTTTGTAAAGCCTAGCATGCCCGACCGAATCCCATATGCCAAACCGTCCTTGTAACGGGCCATCTTTCGTTCTTCCACTTGCATCAACTCCGGATAAAATCTCCCTAACTCATTAAACCGATTTGTATCGGGACACTTTGTCATTTGATTACCTTGTTCAAGTTTCGTAAACCGACCGGCTTTTTCCGCTTGTACCGTTGCCGGAAAGTACTCGTTGTAGAACATGGATTTGAAAGCCGCCCAATCGTGACCTTACCGTTGCTACTCGAAGCGCATCTATCCAAGACTCGGCCGAACCTAAAAGAAAGCCGACCGCTAGCGGGCCATCTCTGTCTCAGGAACGCCTATATTCCTGCAAGATTTCTCAAAACTTCTGATCCATTCTTCAGCCTTTGCATGTTCCACATTCCCATAAAAATCTTGCATACGGTTCCTTCTCAGCCTAGTGTGCCAATCTACCGATGGTGCGACTCAACAACCGGCCTAAGCGGTGGGTAAACCGGAGGGTAACCATAGGGTATCGCCGCCGTCTGTCGAACCGGTGGCACGAAAGGGTGATAGACCGGGGAATGACCCGGGGGCACCGCGGTGCCGCCGATAGTAGTACGGAGCTCGATGCTCGGCCGGATAAGGAGGATACATTGGGTACTGCGGAGGATACGGCGGAGGGTACTGTGGCTGCTGAAAACCATACTGAGGGATAGCCTGTGTCACCGGTGATGGATAGACAACCGTCCTCTCTTTGAAACCGCCCCGACCCTGGGGGCCGATACGAAGAAGGCCAAAGTGACGCCGCATGGTTAACCACGAGGTGGAGGAGGTGGTGGTGGAGTCGATGTTGATCCTGCTCCGGCTCGAAATACTCGTACTCACTGTTCGCCTTCTCACCCCCAAGCACATATAACAAAAACATGCACAAGGGGTAAGTATATAATACTCGGTAAGGAAGAGAAGTACGTTTAAGCTTAGAATATATATAAGATTTATTATCAAGTTTCTATTAAAAGGCATGACGGACTCGATTCTACGCATAAAGGTTACATCTCCCAATATGCCTAAAGCGTAACTACTTAGCTTATCTTTGTTACAACATGCTATCAAGGTGGAACGTGACATATTGAAATCTTCGGGATACAATAACCCCGGAACGTATTGAAATCTTCGGGATACAATAACCGGTTCCGATAGTATGAACATACGGCGATATGCCTATAGGCCACGCAGCCGATAGGACACTCACTTTGTCTGTTCACACATCACGCTATAGATCTTCGGGATCTACCCAAGACCACATGGTGTTTAATCTTTTATCTAGCAAGTTGTGTAGTATTAGGTGATTAACTAACCATCCTAGTTCATTTAGATTTTATTGATCAAGAGCTAAGTAAGGTTTAAATATCATAAAATAATAATACGTTTACAAAGGTTTAAGGTTGATTAAACAACCCTAAACGATAGTAATTTTGGGTTGTAGTGGACGGGCATCCCCTTTCAATCCTGTATCAAAATTTCACCCCAGACGGTCTTATGGAGTAGAGAAATGTTTGTATTCATCCGTTTTCCAAACCAAAAACCCAATCTTTCCGACCAAAAGCAAATGTAGGCATCAAATTAACACAATTAAACCACTAATCGGCAAGGAAAGCAACACAATTGTTATAAATTCAAAAGCGAAAACGTAAGGATTTCTCCCTACCTTTTCTGCCTAAATACTCAGAATCGGATCTTTTTTACCTTTGAGTTTTTGAGAAAAGCGACGGTTTCAATGCCCAAAACGGCGGTTTCTCTTACCGGAGGAGAGGGAGTTGAATCGAGTTTTAAAAAAAATGATTAGGTTTTAGTATATTTCCGTTTATATACGACAACCTAATTATCATTTTAAACCCGAATTTACTCCAATACCCTCGAACAACCATTAAACCGAAACCGTTATAATTCAAAGGATTTAAATTCGAAAAGGAAAAAGAATATTAAATAGGCTCTTTTAAAAGTGTCATTGAATTGTCGCGAACGGGACTTTAATTTTGTGGTTATTTTGTTGTGGCAACATCAAAGTGTGAAGCAAAGTTAACGTCCCCCATTTCCAACTTTTCACTTGAGTTTTTATTTTAAAATTTGGACAGTTCTATTGACACCACAAAAGTATTAGGACAGTTTTATTGACACCATACAACTAGTAGAGGTACCAGTTGACATATCTACACAATTGGGCAATCGCCTTTGCCAAATTTGTCATAAGCAACCGGAAACAGAGTGGCACTCTAAATCGGTTCAGCAGCACCACAAATTCGGAAGAGATTTGATGAGCCTCCAAGTCCACACTCTCCTCGAGGTCTTTGAGGAGATCTTGAACATCAATGACGAAGATGAAAGAATTCGAATGATTAATATTTTCTGGAACATTTGGAAAACGCGGAACGCTTGTGTCTTTGGCAATAATATAAGGACATACATGTTTCAAAGATCTTAAACCGGTGCGCGCATCATAGAAGCAGATGAATATTTTGCAGCCTTGGCGAACCGTTCAAACAAAAGGGACTCGGCACATTATTTAGTTAGAGAATGACTCCACCAGATAGGAAATGTGGAATGAGGTATTTCCCCGTCTCATGAAATTAATGATTTTCTAAGCCATATAATAACGGGAAATTCTAAGGTAGGGACTCCCTTGTAGGGAGTTCCCTACGTGGCATTATATGGACTACACAGTAAAGTTGCAGAATGAAACTGTGTGGTCGAGATGATGCCACGCAGGCCTCTCCCTACAAGGGAGTCTCTACCATAGAACTTCCAATATAATAACATGATTTATATACACGGCAAATTCATTACCTGATAATAGGTACGATTGAGTAATCCATACGGGAAAGAAATTAGACTAGATTAAATCATAGTCACGACGAAAATGTAATATTACATTTTTTACGGATACGAAACTTACGTATGCACTCTTTTTTGTTTCTACTGGGACTCGAATCCGGAATTGTAACGCCCCGTTCCCGGACACCGAATCCATATCCGGAAAGGAACGTTCGGCACATATAATATAAAATAAATCTCATATTATACGTAAGCCTCTACTACGTCGTATCGAGTTAAGCAAAACGGAAGCAAAGGACTCGGGTATATTTTTTTTTTCAACAACCAACAATAGGAACGAACATCTAAAGATAGAAATGTATTCTATTACAACGAAATTGCCCGATTTGCCCGATTTGCCTCTCAAGATTGCCCGATTTGCCCGATTTGCCCAAAAGATAGAAATTGCCCGATTTGCCTCTCAAGATTCTTCATTGTTCTATTTTGCTCCTCCCGAAAGGAGTCCCACTGAGCTCTAATATCATTAGAGTGCGATGGGCCTTGAGAATTTTGGAAGTTCTGGGGAAAAGGCTGGCTAGACCGACTCTGCAATGCAGGATTAGAATTGTTAGGCCAATTCTGATTGAACCTTTGATTCTGATTGGAAAAATTAGTATTCTGGTTCTGGTTGAAATTAGGGTTTCTATTGAAATTTTGACTTTGGTTAAAATTCGAATTTTGATTGAAATTTTGATCATGATTGAAACCCTGGTTTTGAAGATTACTTTGGCCAGAGAATTGATTATTAAATCTCTGGTTTTGCTGGCCAAAGAAAGCGTTTACTTCGAAAGATTTCGTCCATTCATAGGACGAAACGAGATGTATGCCCCATATTGTCACGGTTCGACATGTGACTTGATTTATCTTGTCCACAATCATGAACAGCAATGTTCACAATACAGAACTTGAGAGTTCTGTGGGAATGATAGATTCTGGTTAATCGGATTAGACGACATTTGAGAAGCTGCCATCTGCTTTTGCAGCATGGCGATCAGACTTTGCACATTCACCTCCTCGATCCTGGGAGGAGGAGGAGGTGCTTGGATAGCTTGAGAGGAGGGGTCGTAATTATACTTGGCAATATCCTCAAATAGTGCCCATCCCTCTTCAGGTGTCTTTCTCAAGAATGCCCCACCAGAAGAACTATTGACCATGCCCTTAGTGAGCTCGGTCAATCCACTGAAAAACGTATTGACTTGCCTCTGCAAGTCCAAACCATGATGGGGACATTTACGAAGAAGAGACTTGAACCTCTTCCATGCATCAAAGAACGATTCGTTTTCCTTTTGGCAAAAAGTGAAGATGTCACTTAAGCATTGGGCTGTCTTGGATGGCGGGAAATATTGACTTAAGAACTCTTTTTCTAGTCCAGCCCAGGTGGTAATGGATTCAGCAGGGAGAGAGTTGTACCACTCTTTTGCCTCCCCCTTCAAGGAAAACGGAAATAGTTTCAATTTAATCGCATCCTCACTGACTCATTGGATGCGAGTCGTACTACATATCTCCAGAAATGTGTGTACGTGCGTATGAGGATTTTCAGATTGAAAACCGTGGAAGATGGATGCATGTTGCATCATTTGAATGAGCCCAGGCTTGAGTTCGAAGGTCTGTGCATTTATGGTTGGTAGGACGATAGCCGGGTTGACCTTGACTTCACCAGGCATGGCGTAGTCTGCCAACGTACGTCTATCTTCAGCAGCCATAATGATGAAATCTTCGATCTCTTCGCCTAAGCGATCCTCAAGGTCTTGATCGGCTCGTCGAAGGAACCGCAGAACGGATTCTCCGCCTGTTTGGTCGGACTATGGTCCGCTCGAGGTCAGGGGTATAGAGTAGTGGCCCCTGTTGACTTCGAGTTTGCATAAACCGAAACCAAAATCAAGTGGTTTAACCTTTTAATCAAAGGTTAAAACCAAGAAAAGATTTTAACGAAAAGAGGTCAGACGGGCGTCCGGATTACTGGACGGGCGTCCGGATTAACTGGACGCTCGTCTGATTTCAAAAAAAAAACGGAAAACGAAAAAAAAAAAAAAAAAAAACAGACAAGAAAATAAAAACTAGACAACCGTCCGGTTCCCCGGCAACGGCGCCAAAAACTTGTCTCGGATTTTATCAACTGAAAAAACAACAAGTAATAAATTATAAATCCGGTATACCCCAAGTGCAGGGATCGTAGTATAGCAACCAATACCGGGTCGATCTCACAGGGCATCGGGGTTGTTTATTCTGGTTTTTATTAACTGACCTAAGGGTATCACAATTACTAATACTAAGAAGATTATAACAAAATAAAACAATTAACAAGTAACAAAGCTAAAAACGATAATAACGAAAGTAAACTGGACAGAAGATCGAGATCTAAAGCCAGGAAAATATGGGTACGAACAAGTTAACTAGCCTAAGTTTATTCTAAACTTAATTGTGCAATAAAAATTGTAACTTTACTAAGCAACTCAAGCTCAACCGATTAAATCAATAAATTAACGAACGAACAAGCAGTTGATCCACCAATTCTATAACATCCAATTCCTCTCTAGATTATCTAGTGGTTTTTAACAAAAGTTGTGGTTCACCTAACAAGGGTATGAACTCCTAATCTCTTGGACAAGTTCGCCTATCAATCTTTTATCTCTCGATCTAAAGACTAACGCTCTCAAATCAAAGATGCGAAATTTATCAATTTCTAACCTAGAAATTTAACCTACAACTCTCGTTATTTTAGATTAAAGATCCAATCTTTATTATGGTGATCTAGGGTTTAATAACGATTCTCATCAATATCAAACATCAAACATGCAAGCATCTCTCGATATAATTGCATAAGATAAACATAAACATAATAAAGATACGACTTTAATTAAAAACTCACAAGATAATCAAAGACGAAATTGAATTGTTGATAGAACGGCTTCACAATGCTTGTTCCAAAAGCCTTTAGCCTCTAAACATCACTTGAAAGCTCGAAATTGCTTGAATAGAGTACATAAATTCGAAGGATCTAATCTAGAGATTGAAAAGTATAAAATTTGATCTAAAATAAGTATAAAACGCAGCTAAGCCGCCCCTTAGGGTATATGTGGCCGCCAAGATGAAGTAGGGTTCTCATGATGTGAAAAAACGCGACTATTTATAAGAAAATAAGTCGGTTTCAGCAAAGGCGGCGCTTGGACGCCCGTCCAAAAGAGTGAACGCCCGTCCAGTCATGCATAAAAACTTCGAGTCGGGCCGAGCTGGATCAGACGCCCGTCCTTTGTAAAAATAGACGCTCGTTCATCAATTTTGTCAAAACTCTGAATCTAATTATCTCTTCTGGACGCCCGTCCAAGAAGGTGGACGCCCGTCCACTGGACGGATGGAGCAAACGCACGTCCAGACTTCTAAATCTTCATTCCATCTTCGACTTGCATCCTCCTCCTTCCATTTAACCTTTCTTTCATGTAAATCCTCAATTGAACCATCATTTAATCCTCTTTTAAATCGAAATTGTGTATCTACAAGACATCAAAAATATTGCAAAGTGTAATAACATTCAAATCAATAGAAAATCCACAATAAATCCTCATAATTCAACAACTTTGCGATTAAACCGTTTCAAACCTCACTTGCTCAATAAACCAATAAAACACTCAACTTCTACGCGAATTATATATAAATATGGAGGAAATTATTATGAAATATAACATTATAAATCACATAAAATCACCCTAAACATCCGCTTATTTGGACTCGTGTCTTCATTGTTTCGGTCTTTGTTCGGAAAGACATCCTCAAAAAACACAGCATTTCTTGACTCCATGACTGTATTCACATGTACATCATGGATGTCAGATTTGTGCAATAGAAATCTATATACACTACTGTTATTCGCATACCGATAAATACGCAATCTATCGTTTTAGGCCCAATCTTTATTTGTTTAGGTTTAGGCACTTCTACCTTTGCTAAACACCCCCACACTTTCAAGTATTTTTAGCTTGGCCTATGGCCTTTCCACAACTCATATGAGGTCTTATCCATCTTCTTGGATGGAATTCTATTAAGAATGACATTTGCTGAGAGGATGGACTCCCCCCACAAGTTCTGAGGTAAACCCGAACTTATCAACATAGTATTCATCATCTCTTTTAGAGTACGGTTTTTGCGTTCAGCAATACCATTCGACCGAGGTGTATACGGAGCAGTAGTTTTATGAATAATGCCAGACTCTGTACATAGTTCATTAAACGGTGCATCATATTCACCACCTCTATAACTACGAACCTTTTTGATTCGTTTGCTATGTTGATTTTCGACTTCATTCTTATAGTTTTTGAAAGCCTCAATTGTCTCATCTTTGCTACTTAGCAAATAGACATAACAGTATCTTGTACAATCATCGATAAATGTTTCAAAGTATTTTTTACCGCCTCTCGATTGCACAAATTTTTAAATCACACAAATCTGTATGAATTAATTCCAACGGTTTTGTGTTTCTTTCCACTGATGGAAACGGTGCCTTCGTCATTTTTGCTTCGACATATATTTGACATTTTCCAGTTTCATTAAACTTTAAATTAGGTAATAAATCTAAATTCATCATTCTACGAATTGATCAATTATTCACATGTCATAATCGATTATGCCACAAACATGAAGTCTCGGACCATGTCTTAATTATTTATGCTTTAAACGGGCAAATTTGATTTAGGTACAATAGTCAAAACATTGAGCTCATACATACCCACAATGCAAACATAAAATTATTCTAATTTTATTTTACAATGCGAAGGTCCATAAAAAATAATTTATCGACCATAGTGCCTTCGCCAATTACCAATCCATTCTGTGAAAGTCTGAATTTGTTTGCAACAAATTCTAACGTGTAACCCAGGCTGGTAAGCTGATGACCAGAAATAAAATTTCAATGTAGGTCCGGCACATGCAGAACATCTCGGATAACCAGATAATTTCCACTTTTTAAATTCAACGTGATATTCCCATATCCAACGATTTCGGACGTTGTTGAGTTTGCCATGAAAACATTTTCTTTAATTTCCTGGTATCCCCAGAATAAAGATTTGTTCGCACACATATGTTGAGTAGCACCAGTGTCTACACACCATCCATATGTCTCTTCATCGATTAGATCCACGTCATTCTCGATCTTTACTTGAATTTCTTTCATTTCTGTTCAAAAAACAGAAGATAAACTGTTATTTCGCATACAACTTGCATCGAAATAATATTTCTTAGTCACAACATAATATTGTGTCACGGTAGATTATATCACTATAATCAAAGAAAGAATTATTTTTTTAACAATTCTCACTCGAACACTTAATTAAGTGTCACAACAACACATTCACATTACGATTCACCTCGGTGATTCTTCACATTTAAATTTCCTGGTTTCTCACCTTGAGAAACACCAGCCGCAACAAAATTTTCACTTCCACTTGCCGCAGCACTAGGAGTGGGTGTCAATGACGCATCATTAACGGTAGTCATTTCTGTTCAGAACAGAAGATCAACAATCAGAATATGGTTCGTTCACAACGAGACCAAAAAGAGATGAAGAGATCTTTTTCTGAATATCACCGAATGATATTCAGCTCCGGAAAAAAAATTGTTCAGAACCAACTGAAAATTTTATTATATTAATTTCACATACAGAAAAATTTCAGAACAAAGGAGGTTCTGAAAATTTTGTCTTAAGATTGTTGTACCCGTATGCGAATAAAATAAATATTCAGAAAAATAAAGAACAATTTTATTTCCAATTCAAAATATAAATATAATTACAATAGATGTAAAAATAACATATAAAAGGATATGCAAAACTGAGCCGAGTTGCACTCTGTCCTAAGACAAATTTGCACCGGCTTGTACCCACGGTTGTTGCAATTGTCTCCCAGGATAACTCAGTTACCTGTTCAGATGGAGAGGTACTTCAACTCTGAACTGTAGCGAACTCTAACAGTGCCCAATAAACTCTTCAACTATGTATGCACAAGAAAAGTTTATGCAATGGAATGATGATATGCTTTATGTAATTTTCGTGTGTCACTTGTATTTCATTTATATGTTTTCCATCTTGTGAAGGCTTGTTTATATAGCGGCTTGAGCAAGCAATGGAAAAACCTCTGCATTGAAAAACCATTACTGCATTTACTCCCACTGCTCTCACTTTGATATCAATATTAATGATGACAGTTTCGAAGATGAAAGGTCTCAGCAGAAGATGAAAAGTCTCAGCTCACTAAAACATTCAGTCTGCTGAAGTGCCTTGGTTGAAACACTCAGTCTGCTGAAGCTTCAGTTGACCTCAGTCTGCTGACTCAGCCTCAGGTGAATCGGACTCGCCGAAGCGAGTTTGCCTCAGCTGAATTGCTTCAGTTCGTCCAGCTGATTCAGAAGTCAACTGAGCATTCAGTTTGTTGAATCACTCAGCTGAACATCACTTCAGCAGCTGACTTGCCACTTGCCACCCCGCTGAGTTTGTCCAAAAAGATAATACAAACCCAGACCAAGGCCCTCAGGCCCAATTCCCCAAAGCCAAAGCCAAATCCCAAGCCCAAGCCCACGGTCAACGGTCAACGGGCGGTCGGCGGCGCGAGCGCGCGTGTGGCAATTTTAAAAGAACATTATCTGTCTAAAACCATTATGAACTCTCTCACTTTCTCTAGGAGCTTATACCAATCATCAATTATAATCATATAAATACTTGACATTGGAACACTCATGTTACAATGTGGGATAAAGTTTTACACTACTTTACTTCCCATATCTCACAACAACTTAAAGCGTTAAGATCTCATTCACCCGTACTCCGAATTGAATGATTTTAAATCCTATTGTCAACTACTTATCATGTAGTTTCCAATGATTTAATAAAAGTCTCGATAACTTTAATAAAAGTCTATCGAACTCGCTTTTTAAAATAGTTGTCATAAATGATTAAAAAATCGATAAAATCATTTTTGCTCTATTTTCTCCCACAAAACATGCATTTGGGATAAGTACAACGTACTCAATAAAAGGTAGAAGCTATGATTTAATTTAAGATTTATAATGCAAGATTCATGATTATTAGATTACTTTTATGGGACCGACTCAATCTAGAGTTCACTTCATGTCCATCAATATGTCATGACTATACGTTTCTATTTTAACTTATCTATGTTACATCCGCATTCAAGGGCACTACGCATGGTGTATATCCGACATGAGATATACTGTGCAACATATTGGTGGATCACACCAATAATCACGGGGGAAAGCCTGATAGCATACACGTTCGGCGAATTTCCTCCACTGCCATTCAGCCATTTATAGGCCAGCAGCGTTGTTCGCTTTTACTGAACGCCCACACATCGCGATATAGTCTGGTGTCTATCCACGAATGACATGATGTTTAATCTTTTACTAGTCATGTATGTATTACATTAGTTGTTAACTAGTCACCTATGTGTTTTTAAGGCAAACCTCACCTTAACTGCTCTACTCCCTCACTTACACAGCTAGACTCAACAACCTATCACATACACATACATTGATGAATACTAACTCATCAAAGCACAAGTCTATCATGCCCTTCCGACGGTCCCGGACTTCAACTCTTGGGAAGAATCCATCCGGTGCCGGAACTAATTAAATGCATCAGAAACTCAATCAAGGCTTTTTCAAATTCAATTAATATTATTAGGTCAAGAAACAACATTTAAAACCGGACTCGGGGCTTAAAACAACATTTTCCCCAAAACAGGGGTCAATGCGTGTGCATTGATCTACCAGAAACTTGCTGAAAGTCTATGTCCGTCCAATGCGTGCGTATTGCCTTCAATGCGTGCACATTGCACCTGCTGGAACTAAAACTGGACATCTTGTATCAGCAATGCATGCACATTGCTAACCAATGCGTACGCATTGAGCGACCTGTACCAAAACCCAACTTCCTGTATCATGAATGTGTGCACATTCCAGTGAATGCGTGCGCATTCGACACTGTAAAACCCTAAACACAATGCCACTTAATTATTTCCAATCCGTTTCCAACACAATTAACATTGAAATTCTCAGATAAACAACATAAAATACATCTTTGTCAAACCAATTCATCCCATACTTCTTAAACAACGAAAAGACATGATTTCTAATTTAAAGTTTACAGATTTAAAGCTTTGAAACTATTAATTAAGTATCATACTGTTGACGAAGATTGGTATCTTAACACATACGCATACTATATCAAACTATTTCTTCAAAGTTAGACAAAAATTTCAACAAATTAATGTATACAACACTAGTTAGAATCATTTACGCCGCGATATATAAAATAGTGGAGAGAATTTTTATTTTTCTTTGTTCTTTTCATCTTTTGAATATTTTGATCTTCCCTACTAAGGAAAAATTGGTATTTTGATACCAAAGCAATTAAAAACTATGAAAAACGAATTATTGCAAATGGTTGCTCTAAGTTGGGATGGTATTTTGTTGCCAAAATAAATAGATGACTTGTTGAGGTTGTTGGATTGCTATGTCAATCTTGCATAATCTAGGTAGCACGGACACTCCATTTAGGCCGCGTGTCCCGTGTCGGACACGCACCGGACACGGACACGCGGGGGACACGCCGGACACACCACTAGACACGGTGTCGGACCGAATTGTATTTTTCAGAAAATTCAGACACGCGAGTCGGAACTCGGACACGCGAGTCGGACTTGGGACACGCATGTTTAGTTTTGGAGACGGTATTTTTTTTTTTTTTTCCCTGACTCTTGAGTTAGCTAATGTCACATTAGATGAACCGGAGTTGGAATCCGTCTTTTGTCAGGATGTTGGAGATGATGTTGAACTATTCATCTATTGTAGTAGTATTTCATGTATTTTGTGTATTTTGGGTGAGATCTAACTCATGAAAACGCTTTGGTTTTGAAAATTCTAACTATGATGTTTTGTATTTGAAGCTGTGGGATGAAAGCGTACTATCATGGAGCCCATGATTATATTTTTGGTTATTATGCTTGGGTTTATGCTTATAGTATTTGATAATTACCTTTTAGTCCTTATATTTTTAATAATTGCATACCAGTCCTTATACTTTTATTAATTACATTTTAGTCCTTATACTTTTAATATTTACATTTTGACCCCGCACCCGTATCTTATATTTTTTAAAACTTCCGTATCCCGGTGTCCGTATCCGCGTATCCGTGTCCATGTGTCCGTGTCCGTGCAACCTATAATCATCCGGTACTTGAGAAATAGCATTGGAAACATAATCATTGGCTTTTAAGAAGAAAATGTTGTCATCTGCAAAAATTAAGTGACTTAACTAGAAGCAGCCCCCTGCCAAAGTCTATTCTTTTGATATTCTCATCGTTAACTGCTTAATCTGTTTAAGAGAGCAGTCAAATCCTTCTACACACATAATGAAAAATGAAAGGCGATATGGGATCACCTTGACGTATCCGTCGAGAAGGAAAAAAAGATGAAGTTGGTGGACCATGCATTTACTCGATTGGTAACAGCAGGCAGACATTTCATAATCTGTTTGATGATATTATAAGGAAATCCCATCGCTTACATCACACTCTTGATAAAAGTCCATTCCTCTTGATCGAAGGCTTTGGTCATATCAAGTTTGACCGCCAAGTGATTGTCACATCCTGCCCCACCGGTTTTTGTGGAATGAAAGGTCTCAAAAGGAGCTATAATATTATCACTAATAAGCCTTTCTTTTTATAAAAGCTGATTGATTCATCGAAAGGACATCATTCATTACTAGCTTCAAACGATTCGCAATAGTTTTGAATATTAATGGAAAATTGATGGACACAATCGAATATTTTTAATTCGAATGACAAAGACTTACAGTGAATAGGACGAATTTTGAAAATCCGGTGAATTTCATGGAAATATTTCTGTCCTTCTCCCTCATTCCCCCTAATTTGTGGGTCGATTCGCAAAGACTTATAGGACGAAAATCCTTCATGGAACGGGCTTTCAAAATATAAATCTATCTAAATCGACAACACTATCCCAACAAACTATTTCCGGTCATTATCACTATCTCAAATCATTTGTTGTCATTATTTATAACACAAATAACTTAAGCAAACATCAAACACAGTATATCGAGGCAAGTCTTGATGTAAAGTTATGTTATGCGAACACATAAAGATATTTGAACCATCACATTTATTTCACAAATATATATACATATTGTACGTGAACCTTCACGTTTCATTTTCAAATACACACTCTTTTTCGTTGATATCCATGTCTTGATTGTGACTGCATCAGAATTTCCCCTTAACAAATACATCAGCGTTGCTATCATCAATCCACTTTTACGGCGCTTTCAATGTTTTCCTCCTTTTTTTCAAGAAATACATCACTCAACACCGTGGTCGACTCAAAAGAGGCCTTCAACAACTCCAAACCTTCTTCCCTCCCAATTTCAATATCCCTTTCTTGAAGCACACTAAGATTAGTGATATTAAACTTGTTCATCATTGAAATACTCGATATCATCGACATCGGCGTGACAGATAAATCATCGGAAATCATATAAGTAATCACCCCTTGAACATAACTAGCACTCAATGGAGCATCAGAAGTACTTGCAACATAATTGATTTCTACAGACATAGAACCTTTTAAGCTACATGATATACAATTCACACCATTATATTTATTCGTCGCCGTTCTCCGGCAATTAGAACACACATAAACCTTCTTCATAGTTTTCGAGGAATCGCTGTAATCCGAGGTAGTACCGATGAATAATGGACTTTTGATTACTGAAATCGAAGGCTCGGGGTTGAGTAGGATTGATTTATTCAGATTCGGTTCGAGGTAAATTTCGCTCAGATTCGAGAAACTAGTGTAGATGTTTCCGATTGAGGCGGCCATGGATTTATCGGCGAGGAGCTTGATGACAGTGCCGATGGGTAAAGAGAGTAAAAAGAAGAGAAAATCGACGAAATCTTTTGAAGCCTCTGCAAATAGGACTCTGTTAGCTTTCGTGTCGATTAAAAGTTTCAGAGTTATTGGTTTTTTCGCCTCCATTGATGATTGATTACTCTGCTTTGAGAAGTTTTTAAGAGGTCAATGGTCATATATGTTGAACAATGGTTTATGAAGAATTAATGTTTACAGAATTGCTTTCTTGTTAAGTAAAGTTTTATTCTTTTTCAAGAAATGAAATTATTGAAGTTTCTCTAATTATTTCCAACATTTATTCCAAACTTAAGAATAAAATCTTCAGGCAAAAACCCCATTATAAGTCACTTGATTCTTTTTTTTTTCTTTTTCTTTCTATTCTCTAAGAATCAAAACAATAAAAAAACAATGTAGGAGACAAAACAAAACCCTTCACAATTTTCCTTTCAATTCCTTTTCATTCAAAAGCATCCAAAAGTTTCGGATGTTTTCCAGACCAAAAGCTTGCTTACATAGGAATCAACTAAAAACAAAAACAGAAAACCAAATAGTCAAACATACATGACAATAATAAAAGTACTAGAGATCGAATTAATAATGCTTCATAGCTCCGAATTCCAATTTTATTTTCAGGAGGGAGTGGTGGGCATGCGTTTCTTCTCGCCAAGAAGAAACACATCAGTAAGAACAGTAGTTGACTGAAAAGAGACCTTCAACAGCTCTAAAGCATCTTCAGTACCAACATTAACCTCCTTCTCTTTAAGCACATTAAGCTGGGAAATCTGAAACTTATTCATCATCGAAATGCTCGATATCATTGACATCGGTGTTACAGATAAATCATCAGAAATCATATACGAAACAACCTCCTTGACATAGCCTTTTCCTTTAAACTCAGTAACATTAGAACTCGGGATGTATTGGATTTCCTTGGACATCCGACTGCTACTGCCACTACTACAAGCGGGGCACGCTATGGAGTCGCACGTGTCTGTCATGGCTCTAGAGCAGTTGTTTCTGCAGGTATAAAATTTCTTGGGTGGTGCAGCTTGTGAACAACCAAGCAAGAGAGGGACAGTAGCCAGAGAAGATGAAGGCATTGGATTGAGAAGGGTTTTCTTCGGTAGATCAGGTTCTAAGTAAGTTTCGTGAAGATCAGAGAAACTTTTGTGGAGATTCCCAATAGAGCCCACCATAGATTTAGCACCAAGAAGGTTGATGACTGTGGCAATGGGTAGAGAAAGTAGAAAGAAGAGGAAATCAACAAAGTCTTTTGAAGCTTCTGCAAACAGGACTTTGTTTGATGTGGAATCGAAGAGAAGTTTCAGAGTCATTCCATCTGTTGGTGCCATTTTCAGCTCTTTGTTGTGTGTTCAGATTCTGAAATGCTGAAGAAACTAATAATGAATTATTTATACAAAAATAGTGTGGCTGGGTCGTCTGGTTACTACCAGAGCCGTTAACGAATAAAGTCGTTCGCTGACAGAGTTCAGATTCATCTCATGTTTGTTTGTTTGTTTGTCACGTTTAATGAAACAAACGTAAATATATTATTGTGTGCATGTGTATTAAATAAACAAGCACGAGCTAACTCGTAAATATTCATTATATGTTCGTGAACATACATATATGTATGTATGTGTGTGTATCTGTGTTTGTATAAAATTATAAACTTAGCGGCCGTTTGTTAACAAGATTAAGTACTTATTCTGAAAATATTCAGAGGCAGTTAAATTAAGTAGTGTTTGATAATATTTTAAGACATCACTTAATTTATTCACCACCTCAACTATCTAGTTGATACAAATTTAAAAAGCTAAAAAGACAATTGACCCATTTGTCATTTCATACACTTCTGTTGAAGAACATCCGCATAAGTTACAAAGACAGATGTGAGGTTCGAGCTCGGCTCGAACTCGAGTAATAGATCAACAAACACAATTCAAATATAAAATTAACTTCGTTTATTAAACAAATAAACTCGAGCAAGTTCGCGTATTAAACAAACACAAATTCAAACATCATATATAGGGGGTGATACATTCATAATACCATATCTACACTACACATTCTTATACATTGATATGATAAGACACAAATCACTCAATTACCCAACACTTTTCATCAAAGATCAAAAAGCATTGGTGATTGTGCACAATAAATATTGTGTCATGTAAATAACTACATATCTTTTTTGTAACGTCCCCAGACCCCGGGCCTGTAGCGCTAAATGAGTCATAAATGTCCGGTCAACTGCTTAGACCGCCGTCCTCGTTTGGTCTAAAAGGGCTAACCCGAATTGACAAGACCTTCATATCTCACACTTATATGGAAGTGAGCATTCACTTAATTTACCGATATGGAATATCACAATTTTCCTATATATATATATATATATATATATATATATATATATATATATATATATATATATATATTCGATTTAGTTCGACTCGTTTGCACCTCAAGTTACTGTCTTGAAGTAAATTTTGCTCGGTGCGATTCGATATTTTGTTTGAATAATAATGAAGTCCTGCTGTACATATAAGATGTCCTATCAAAACAAAAATATGGCGTCTACCGTACGTCTAGCTGAAAGATTCGAATAGATATTTCTGGGCAGAAATTGGAAAATCAGGTCGTGTCAGACCTGACACTTGAAAATCAGGTTGTGCCTTTTCTGACATGAAAAATATGGTAAACGTAGAGATCCTTACGTTCAGACGTAGATATATCTACGTTCAGACGTAAGGAAATATAACTAACATTAAACGTTGCAGTTGATCTTTCCCTACGTTTAAACGTAGGTTTTCTACGTTTGAACGCAGGGTTTCCACGTTTAAACGTAGAAACTATACGTTTTAACGTAAAGAAATTCAAAGGATATATTTTGAAAATTAGCTACGTCTAAACGTAATAAAATCTACGTTTAAACGTAGGTTTTGTTACGTTTAAACGTAGCTTTTCTACGTTTGACAGTGGTAGATGGGTATTAATGTTGTTGTAAGGTGCTTGTTGAATATACACCACATTAACGAGATTTTTCTCATTCCTTCAAAGGCATTGAATCTAATATCAATTTTGTGCTCACTTCTTCATCTTTCAAGTCCATTTCTTCATCATTCAAGTGCTAAAATGGGTAAGTTATTGCTATCTTATTTATCTTAATTCAAGTGCTCAATGTGTGTATGTTATTTATATTTGTAGTAATCATATGTCTAAAACCGAAACGTGTGTTTTAAGTAGGTTGTTTATGTAATGTTCATACTTCTAAGTAGTGTATTTAAGTATTTTCTTAGGGTTCAATTACTAGGTTTTAGTGTAATTAATGATATTTATTTAACCGAAATTTGTGTTTTGAGTAGTGATTATGTTATTTATATTGTAGAAATGATATGTATTTATCTAAAATGTGTGTTTTAAGTAGGTTGTTTATGTAATTTTATACATCTAAGAACGATAGTGTTATAATTTTTGATTTGATAATGTAGTGTAATTTATGAAAGTGTAATAAATACATATCATGTTTACCATTTTTTGGAAACAATCCTTTTTAAGTTGATAATGATTTAGTTGATACTGACTTGAATCGTTTTTTTTTTGTTTTAAACAGATAATCGCAACACTATGATTGTTGTCTCGTTCAACGGAGAATTTACGTATGATCCTATCTATAACCGGTGGAATTATGTAAATGGATCGATGTTCTCATTATTTGTCCCAAAGAAAATAGGATTGAATGCGTTATTGGATAAAGTGTATTTGAGGCTTGGTATTGATCGGTCGATTCAAAGCTCAACCTAAAAGCTTTGTTTACTTACGGTAGTGTGGGAAATATACCACCTGATGATATCTTAGACGACGAGACCTTAAATGGTTACATCGAAGCGGCCTATGACAGTAAGAATGTAATTTTTTGTGTGAATGCGACACCAGTGGAGGCAAACAATGAACCGATAAATGAGGAGGATGATGGCATTGATTTAAATGAGGAGGATGATGGCATTGATTTAAATGAAGATTGCAATACTCCGGATTACAGTATTGGAAATTTCCCTTCTCCGGTACAAGAACTTGCTACGGATCCGATTTTAATCCGTTCGAGCAACAATATGGATGTAGTGGGTATGAAAACAATGTTGCTACACAAAGGCTTGGTGAAGCTTCGGACCAACCGTTTCGGTATCAACCGGTAAGACCAAGTCATAATCGTCAAATCATCCTTCAAGTAGTCGTAATATTGTCATAAACGACCAACCACACCATTCGTTTCGGTATCCTCCTAACCAACCTTCAAGTAGTCGTGTTCCACCCATCCAATGACCATATAATATGTTTGGTGGATCGGTAACTAGTTTTTTGGCTTCTCCGTTTGCACCTCATATACAAACCGATCAAACCGGCAGAGATGACAACAATAATCAGGGTGCACATGCTAGGGCAAGCGTACGAGAAGATTATTCATGGAGGATTCCCACATTTGAAGATTATGATTTACCGAGGTGTTTATCCACCGGTACGTTACATATGAATGACGTGAACGAATTGTTCATTGGGAAGAAATACGATTCAAAAGAAGATTTTAATTTGAAAATAAAATCGTATGCGGTTGCGAACAATTTTCAGATGAGATTGGGTAGGTCGGACACACGTTGCTTGTATTACAAATGTCTTAACGATACATGCAAATGGCATGTAAGGGCGAAACGGGTGAAGGTGAATACGAGATGTCACACGTACATTTGAGATCACAACGTTGAATGATGTCCATACTTGTGCCTCTCAGAATGCGGATAATGACAATCGACAAGCAACACCTATTGTTATTGCGAGTCTGCTAAGTCAGAAAATGGAAGAACTCGGCAATGAGTATAAGCCCAGACAAATTATGGAGGACATGCTCACAACTTACAGTGTACAGTTGACTTATGACCAAGCATACCGAGCTCACGAGATGATGAGAATGATGGTGAGAGGTTCACCGACGGAGTGTTACAACGCGATACCCTCGTACTTGTGGATGGTGCGTAATGCCAATGAAGGGACCTATATTGACTTTCAGCTTGATAATTTGGGAAGGTTCGACAGTTGTTTCATGTCTTTGGGAGCAAGCCGTCGTGGGTTCAAGTATTGTTGACCTATTTTGTGTGTGGACGCAACTCATCTGAAAACCCGTTTCTCCGGACAACTATTTATTGCTGTTGCTGTAGATGCCGGTGACCACCTATTCCCTGTAGCCTTCGGTATTGCTGAAAAAGAATGCAACGATTCATGGGGGTATTTCATGAGACATTTGAGGGTGACCATTGGAGGTATCCATGATGAAAACTTGAGCTTTATTTCTGACAGACACCAGGCTATTAGAAATGCGGTTGGTCAGGTATTTCCCGATGCATATCAT
Organism: Gentiana straminea; assembly: GCA_036785695.1. Classification (NCBI taxonomy): domain Eukaryota; kingdom Viridiplantae; phylum Streptophyta; class Magnoliopsida; order Gentianales; family Gentianaceae; genus Gentiana; species Gentiana straminea. The sequence continues at coordinate 992,990 of JAVUPR010000342.1, forward strand.
GGTGTTTGTTATCATCATTTAAAAGGCAATATGACCAAAAAATGGAAAGATCACGGTTTTTGTGAAGATACATTCTATCAAACAGCCTATGCATTCTCGGAGGCCGAATTTCTCCGAAAGTTCGCCCTGATTAAGGCACAATGTCTTGGCGCATATAAACAACTTGAAGAAATAGGTGTTGAACGGTGGGCGCATGCCAAATTTCCTGGGAAAAGATACGCCTTAATGACAAGCAATTACGCTGAAAGTTTCAACTGTGCGATTAGAGGAGCTCGTCGTTGGACTGTTCCTAGCCTCTTGGAATTCATTAGAGCTACACTGCAGAGATGGTATAATGATAGACGACAGAAGGCGCTTGATTGTGCGACTATGTTAGCACCGGAGATCGATGAAATAGTGGCTTCGAATATTACTGCTAGAAGGAAGTTCAGGGTTAAGCCTGTTAACCCCGATGAATTTGAGATTCATGGAAATAACTTGCTTCATGGGGTGGTAAATCTAAGAGAGCGGAAGTGTTATTGTGGTTATTTCCAGAAAATGGAAATACCGTGTACGCATGCTATAGCAGCCGCAGCATCACGGAGAATTAGTCCACCCGAACTCTGTTCACCGTATTATAGGGCTGAATGTTTCAAAGAGATTTACATGGCTAGCATATATCCAATTCCTAACAGAGAGGATTGGGATGTTCCAGAGTCGGTAAGAAACATGAAAGTCGGAGTGCCTAATATGAGATATGCGCCTGATGCCAGTGGAGCACCAAGAAGAGGTAGAATTAATACCACTAGAATCCCTTCTGAATGGGAACGTCCAGGCCATCAGAATGTGTGTAGCAACTGTAAACATCCAGGACATAACAGAGCTAGTTGCACGCAATACCGGTAGGATTGTTATTAGAATGGATTGTTATTGATTTTTGTTATGGTGGTATTAGAATGGATTGTTATTGATTGTTATTGATTTTTGTTATGTAGTATTTTATTAATGGATTGTAGTAATGATTGTATTCGGTTATTAATCGGTATCAAGTTTGTCTTGCATTACACTACCTCTGTAAAACTAACAGTAATTATTACGGGGTTTACACACAAGAAAAAAGAGTAAACTATACATTGAGATAACAATAAGATGACGCTTAAATAAACTAAGGGTGATCAATAAATAGGATAGGATGACGCATCATCACCTGCATCATCATCTGCATCATCACCTGCATCATCACCTGCATACATTGAGATAACTGCATCATCATCTGCATCATCGGTCTCAGAAAAAGTCTTCTGACAAGAAGTGTGATCATAAACAAGAGTGTCGAAAATGAAATCCCCCCTGTGTTCAAACACTATAAACTCCCTCTCATTCAAGTAATGAGCCGCCACATACTCCTCCCAACCTTCCCCAAAGAAACGAAGAATTCCATTGTCTGTGGCTACAACTCTCACTTCCCATGTCCCTAATCGGCTTTTGAGAACGGCCCTATCTAGGTTCCTCAGCGTGTCGTTCAACCTATTAACGTATCTTTGGAGGTAGTGTCTATGAAAAAAGAAACATTTCACGTTTGTTTGATCATAATAATACAAGTGATATAAAAGTAAATAAATTAATAATGACATACCAAACTTGTTGCGAAACCGCCATCAAGAACTTTAAAGAAACGATCATTATCCATTTCAAAGAGTTTGAAGGTGAAGAAGTGTAAATTGAAAGGTGAAGGTGAAGAAGTGTAAATTGAAAGGAGAAGAATTGCTTCTCTTTACACTACTTAAAAGAGTTTGAAGAAATCATTTAAAGGGCTCGTACTTGTACAACAACAATAATTGCATGTACCACACTAGTACTTGCATTCCCTACGTTTGAACGTAGAGAATGTTGCATTACCTACGTTTGAACGTAGATAATGTTGCATTGCTACGTTTGGACGTAGGGAATGTTGCATTCCCTACGTTTGAACGTAGATAATGCAACATTCTCTACGTTTGAACGTAGGGAATGCAACATTCTCTACGTTTGAACGTAGAGAATGTTGCATTATCTACGTTCAAACGTAGGGAATGTTGCAGCCATACAATTATATTTAAAGAACGATCATTATCCATTTTAAGTTGAGTTGTTTTTTAAACAATTTGAATACTCATCAAAACAACATCACCAAAAATATAAATGGCTACCAACATACAACAAAATACCAAAAATATAACATACACCAAAAATTTCCAAAATTAACATACACCAAAAATTCCAAAATTAACATACACCAAAACAATGTTTCTACAAATTAGTTTACAACTGTACTATTTGATTAAAAAGTTGGACAGAAACTTTTTTCCGGAACAACGGAATGTTCTTATGATGGAGGAGCGAAAAATCTTCCTTGTGCAACAAATGCTCAATGAATTTTGCCGTGTATAACCCACAATCACCCCTGTATAAAATGGATAGTGTCAGAATAGTGTAGATTGTATAATGTGATAAATAGTTAGAAGTTTATAACACTTACGGAATTGGCATTTGTGGTACGTCTTCTACTATTTTCACTTCCAAAGGAGGCTTCGCCGGATCAACCATTTTTGGGAGTTGACATAATCGTGCATCGGTCTCGAACACTTTCCTAAATGAAACTCCCAACCTATTGATGTTGGCTTCTACATCAGGCTTGTACTTTTGCCCCGACAGACAATCAAACAACATAATCTTCCATTGGGGAATAGACACTTGCACGGCTGCCCAGTGAGATGTAGTAATGGCCCAGGGAGTGTATATCACAGTGTTTTCATCCCACTTCTGAAGGTACTTAGTCACAAACACTGGAATTTCAGTATTTGTGAGTGCATCAACTGATCCGCAATAATAAGCAAAATCTGAGTACGCAATGGTTGAATGTGGTGTGAATAGTGCTGGATATGATTCCATTTGGCGTTCTACCAAGTCCATATACGCATCCACATGTTGTACGTATTCAAAATTGAAGTTAGAGATAATGAAATAAGAAATATGCAAGTGAAGTCAAAAGAATATACCGTAGCCTCCAACTCCATAAGTGGACTGCGGAGACGTGTCACCAAGCCTTGGGAAGCGGTAGAGTCAGGCGAAAACCAGCTGACCACCCGACGGGAATTTCAACTGGGGGCGGATTTTCTTGATTGAACCATTTGATGAACTTGTTTTCAAACTCGTCCGAAAACTTTTTTCGCGGTGTCCACCTCACAACGGTATCTCCGGGAAAACTGACTATGTGCGACCCATCAGTTAAATAACGTGGACGGGTCACAGTCTGACGTGTCCTCAATCTTCTATCAGAAGCATCGTCTGCTTTTCGTTTACCCAATTGTTTCTCACTTGGACCCCCAGCTACACAATTCAATAAATGATCAACTTATATACTTTTTCACATTATAATTTAAATAACTTACTATAGTTTTGAATTTTAAATTCAAATTACTTACTATACTGAAGCGTAGACGATGCCTGGTCGGTGGTCGTAGGCGAGCCTCCCGTCGTAGCCTCGTGAGAAGCGAGAGGGTGTAGCCTCGTGAGAAGTAGGAGAGGCTGTAGCCTCGTGAGGAGCAGAGGCTGTAGTCTCGTGGAGGAGTAGGAGAGGCCGTAGCATCGCCGGTCTCGCATCCATATAAGGATCGTCCACCAATAAATCGTCTACGAAATCCTCCCCATGCACTCCCTCTTCAACGGGCTCGGAAACTCCAGCAAGAATCTTATCAAACCCGAACGTCAACGTCTGGTCGTCAGTAGCCTGATCATCATGCTGACCATGTGTAGCCCGGTAGGTATCATGTGGAGGAGATGGAGGAGGTGGAGGAGATGGTTGCCGATGAGGGGTAGTCTGAAAAATACGTGTCTTAGTTAGTATCATAATACATATAACTAAATTTTGACAATGATATAATTTTTTACCTGTGGAGAAGATGGAGGAGGTGGATGAGATGGATGCCGATGAGGGGTAGTCTGAAAAAAATGTGGCCCAGTTAGTATCATAATACAAACAAATAAATTTATCGCATAAAAAATTTGACAATGATATAATTTTTTACCTGATCTCTGGATAACAACGTTTGCATCATCCCCTTGAGTTCAAGAAGTATCGCCCCATGCTCATTCTGACGCTGAGCCACCTGGAGAATTTCCTCCCGAAGCTCATTCAACCCACTATCAATCCTTCTCCTCACCTCTATAAAGTCCGGCGCCTTCATCCTCTTCATCAGATTGGTCATCTTCCGCCTCTAGCATCTGAACGTAGGAAGTGTGCGGCACACGCCGTGAAGTGGTGGCATGTGAATGAGAGGGATCGAAGTAGGAGGTCGTGAAGTAGGGGGTGCTTGTTGTGTAGCATGGGCCGATGGCGTCGTGTAGCAGGTCATGACCGCCGTGTAGTGGATGCATGTCTAGGGTGTGGACGTGCAATAAGTGCGGGCGATTGATCACACGTGGCGGCTCGTTAATCTCGGCATCCAGAATGCCCCTACCTAGCATCAATTGCCTATCAACATCCCTTGCAGTCAGATACCCTATCACACGACTCTGCAAACAATGTATATTTCATTACAATTAAGAATAACAAAATGTTTACCAAATCCGGATATAATTAAAAGACAATAACAATGTTTATTAAGCTTATTACCTTATTTGCCTTCGCCGATAATCCTTTCCACTGCGGAGGGGTAGTTTTGCAACTCCATCTCATCATCCGAGGAGCTGCATCAGGAGCTATGAGGGTGGCCGCAACAGTCGGAACAGCAATGCCGGGGAGGGTCTCGTAAGCCCAAAACTGTAACGCATGTATAACCCCCTGTACGGTCACCCTGCCCTCTGAACTTTCCTTGTATGTGTTCATCAAATGACATATCTTTCTAAAAGTCTGGTCCCACAAATAAGTGCCCCATGGATAGTCGTTTATGCTTTCTACATTCTCCACCAAATAAAAAGCAGAACGGGGTACCCTACTGGTCTCATCGTGACCCATCATTATCCCGTTAATTAGGTAGACTAAACCTACACGTTGGAGAACTTCAGGATGCTCCTACTCATCCAATAACCACTTCTCAATATCCGGTATGGTTATCGGTTTATTGTTAGGAAAATGGATGTGGCCGTATGTCCCATCTTCAAAACACCTTGAATAAGGTTGGGGATCTTCTGGGAGATCACCAAACGGTAAACCGGTGATCATGCTAAACTCCCTCCTACCGAACTTTGCAGTCGTACTACCGAATCTAAACTGCAACTCATTAGGCATATTCGGATATATGGCACTGAAACATATATATTGGCAGACTTTGGAGGAAAACTGCCAGTGCTCGTACATTTGAATAAATTCTTTAAAAACCCCAGATTTCAACGTGTCTTCAAATCCGATCCTTCTCATGTGGATCTCGATAAGTTGCTTGAGCTTGGTCTTTTCCCCTCTAAAGGTCCAAGTCAAATTTTCTCTTACCTTGTATACATCAGTACCATGAGGGCCAACCAACTGTCAACATGAACATATACATTGTAAATAGGATATGTATTTATTTACTCCATATATATATATATATATATATATATATGTGTGTGTGTGTGTGTGTGTGTGTGTGTATGTATATATATATATACACATATAGATATACTATATATATATATGTGTGTGTGTGTGTGTGTGTGTGTGTGTGTGTGTGTGTGTGTGTGTGTGTGTGTGTGTGTATATAAGTATAGACACATATATAGACACATATGTATACATATATATACACACATATATATATATACATATATATACACGCGAAATGTCTTATCATCTCTTTTTGTTTTTTGGAACATCGTTGTTTTGTGTTGTGTTCTGTTGTTTGTAACGTTAGGGGGTAAGAGAAGAAGATAATATGCTTTTTACCACGTCATAGAATACTTGATGATGACGAGGGAGAACAAAGGCCGTACGGAGCCGGCGGAACAGACCTTATATTTTCAATCTAAATGGTGCCTCACTTCCGGCTGAGGATTACCAGGCTGCTGGGACAGGAAAAGATGCTCTGTTGAGCAGACCTAATGAAATTTTCTACGAGCTACCTACCAGGAGCCCCAATATAAAGCCCGGAGCTTAGGCATGACACAGCGGATCAGAAGGAATCGAAAACACCCTAGGGAAAGCATGCAATTCTAAGAACCTCATCAGGCCGAGGCGTACCATGGAATTCAGTCCGAGATATTGATTTTTGGATTTTCAAACAACAATAGTTTGTCGTTTGGTTCAATTTTTTAATTAACATACATGTTAGCCATAATTTCAAGGGCATTTTTATTGTTCCCAATGTTAGCCATACTTTCAAGGGCATAATTAGGTCATTAGCAATACTACTATCGTTCTACCTTACAATGAAAGCAAACATAAATCACAATCAAACAACATATACATTATCAATCCCAATGTAACACCATACACATGCTTCCATTTCCCATTTTCTATCAAATTCAATATCATAAATTACACTACATTATCAAATCAAAAATTATAACACTATCATACATATTCTCACATATTAATAATTTTACATTAATTTACTTCTAAAACCTATCATACATATCATTACAGTTCATTTCAATAGAATTAGCCCCATTAATTCGAATCAAATAACAATATGAAAAACATATACATTAAATTCAATATAAAGTAGAAATGTGACTTTCTACGTCCAAACGTAGTGTTTCTACGTCAAAACGTAGACAAATCACGTTCAGACGTAGAGACCTGCAGATCTCTACGTCCAAACGTAAAAACCTTACGTTCAGACGTAGAGACCTGCAGATCTCTACGTCCTGAAGCATAATCCGTACGTTCAGACGTAGAGACCTGCATTTCTCTACATCCAAACGTATAATACTTCCTTCATACGTCCAAACGTATGAACCTTCATACAAAAAACCCATCTTAAACCCAGAAAACGACAAATCATACAATCAAAATCTATATAATGATTATCAAGGACCACCACAAACCACTCTACAATAAATATTCGGAAATAACAAGCACATTGTATACTGAAATTAATATGATATACTATAAAAGAATATTAGGGAAAATACATACCCTTTCGCTTTCAACCGCCATTGCACTTGAGAGATTGTGAAATTGTGAAATTGCTCTATCAGAATTTCTTGCCAAAATCGCCAAAAATCGCCACTCAGAATTTGAAATATGATAGGAAGAAAGAAGATTAAGGATTATGCGAGATTATGAAAGACAAGTATGTGAACCGTTTAAACATATTGATACCTACGTTTAAACGTAGATTTTCTATGTTCAAACGTAGATATATCTACGTTCAGACGTATATAAATTTCAAAAATAAACCTTTGGATTTGCCTACGTTTAAACGTAGTTTATCTACGTTTGAACGTAGAAAATCTACGTTGGAACGTTGAACATCTACGTTTAAACGTAGGGAAAGATCAACTGCAACGTTTTATGTTACTTATATTTCTCTACGTCTGAACGTAGATATCTCTACGTCTGAACGTAGATATCTCTACGTTTACCATATTTTTCATGTCAGAAAAGGCACAACCTGATTTTCAAGTGTCAGGTCTGACACGACCTGATTTTCCAATTTCTGATTTCTGGGTATTCTCAACTCGCAGTACTCCAGACTATCAATTCATACACGGAAAATGCTATGTCCACTACACAAAAGTGTAGTGGATGATGTTGTAGATGATCCTGTCCATAGATTGGAGAGAGAAATATTTTTTTTTGTGGGTCCTGACTAAATGTGTGGCGTGGATGATGTTGTGGATGATGTTGTGGAGGTAGTTGTAGTGGATGTAGGTCCTGACTACCGTTCATACATATCCCAAAATCTAAATAAAATCTAAGACTATCTTCAATAGTATCTTTTTATATCACCATCTAACTGTATCGTTTTCTCTTTCAGTTATATTTTTTGAACACTTTATAAATCAATCAACTTTAATAAATACTGATTATACAATCCTCTTAAAGCAATTTTTTTTCTAAAAACCAAATAGACATAATAAATATCCTACACAACTCAAACCAAAACATCTTTGAAGTGTAAAATGAAAATGGAAAATGATATGTGCACTACACAAACCACTACATGTGTCCAAGCCCTTGGTTAAAGTGATCAATTATTATTTGTGGTGGGTCTCAATAGAATATGTGGTGTTGATTGTGTTGTGTAAGATGTTGTGGTTGAAAGAGTAGTGGATGTATCACTACTCAATGAAAATTGTAGACTCCTTAAAATAGCAAAATATATTATAAGAAAAAAATTTCCTGCAATGCTATTATTAATGAAGAGCTTCCCTACTTTAACTGCTGTTAACTGAGAATAAGAGCTTAATTTAAAATATTTGTTAAAGTGCAAAATAAAAATTAACATAAATAATAATAATAATAAAAGGAAGAAAATGAAGATTACCGTTTTATATTCTTAAATTTGAAAGAACTAAGCAGCATAGCAGGAAGAAAGAAGAAATGAGGAATTGTGGGAGAGGAGAGAGAAGAAAAATCAACTAAAGATTCACTTGATGAGGTGATGTTGTTCAAAAATTGTAATCGGGTAATTAAATGATTCAAGTTAGGAAAATGATACAGAAACAGGTAAAAGTGGTATGAACTTGGACTGAACTCTTTGAGAGAGCTGCCTACGTATCCAATTCAAGTGTCGAATTGGAATCAAGTCCCCATCGTAGTTCAGAATGCCTTTTTATCATTTCTGATCGTGGAGATAACCCCCCTCTCCCATAGTGGGAAGTTATCAGCAGTTATTCTATCAACTACAAGGCGTGGGATCTACCCACGCTTGTAAACGGTTAACTGTTATTGACTCTGTCTTTGTCCAGCTCATCTGATTATCTTATCCAGAATCCTTTCTGGCCAGAACATAGTGGAGTCCTGCTCATCCTATTATTCTGTCCAGAGGATCTTCTGTACAGAGTCCGGTAGAGTCCTGCTCTACTAATCCGTTTATCTTTGTCGTCTAATCTCTATCGTGGGTCCGGCCCAATTGTATATAACCCGGCCCAGAGGGCCCATATATCATCATAAGTCCCCCTCAGACTGGGGTGGACTGCTTTACAGCTGCCCTAGTCTGCAACGTTTTAACTTCCGTCATCAATATATCGCGAAACGAGGCCAAGTCGCACCCGATTATTGTCATAACTGTGAACTGAACCACCACGTCGCTTCTACTTCTTGTCAAATAATTCTACTTCTTGTCAATTAATTCCTTTATTTGAACTCCTTTGAACCGCACCTCTGCAATTACAAGTAAGTCTCTGCTTTTGTGTTATTTCTTCTCCTTTTTAATTTATACCTATTTCATGAGTTTGAGAGCCGATACTGCTTCTAGTGATTATGTGGAGAGGTTATTTCAATCGCCGAGAAAGACTTCCATTGTAGTAGTAAGTGAAAAAGTGAATTCCTCTAACCCTATTCCTTGCCCTGAATCCGTTATAAACGCCGATCATCCATCTTCTCTTATTGATTTAGGAAATACTTCCACCTTTGGAGATAATCCCTTGTGTCTTCTGCCATCTCATATTCTTCCCCCTGGGATTTTTAACGTCCACGTAGGGCTCCGTGAGAAGGGCGGTGGACAGAAATGGCCTTTTTGTACTCCTACTTCAATTGTTCACCGATATCCAGAAGACAACTCTGCCTTTTTAAACACCCTAAAAATGGAAATCAATCGATTCGACAAAACCAAAGCCATAATGGCTTGCCATGGTGTTTTTAGCAAGATGACCAAAACCGAATTGTCCAGTTTACAGAAAACTTATAAGATTCGTACCGATCCTTTTGAAGTCATTCTTCATAAGGCCACCGAATATGCTTATAGTCCCCCACTAGGTTTCTGCACGGTATATGCTGATCAGCTACGTAGCGGCCTCAGATTCCCTCTTCCTCCTGGGTATGTTGAGGTGATGCGATACTATAGTTGGGTGTTGGGCAAATCCAGCCGAACAGCGTCAAATTCCTTGTTGGGTTTATGATATGGTGTCGTTTGAACACTACTCCTTTCTCTTGTAAAATTATTTAGAAATTTCTATCAATGTAAATTAACACCGGGTAGTGGGGGATGGTATCAACACGTCGTAGAGCCGGTAAGTTAAGACAGATTAGTATTATATCCGGTAAAGATAAAACCAAGAAAAAGTGGCAAGAGCACTTCTTCTTTGTGAGGCACAACACCGAAGTGAATCTTGGCCGGTGGAATACGTCCTCTATGACAGATAAACTGGAAGATCCCATAGATCTTGCTCTGGCTGAATATCTTGCGAGTAACAAAGTTTCTTTGACCTTGGATACAATGAGCTCTGCGTTGGTGAATGCTGCCCAGCTTCTTACCGTGGGTCTTATTGGCTATGTAGAATTCACCAAAGAAGAATAAAAAAAATGTAGGTCTGAATTTATATTTTGCTCTTGTTTTTTAATAAAATTTAATTGTCTTCTGTCTATGTAGTGGCCAATATGGATGATTTGATTGACATTGATGTTGATGAGGAGGAGGAAACGGAGCAGATGCAAGAAGATTCTGAGCAGACTTTATCAGTTATTCCTGAGCATGGTGAGGCTTCTGCTCAGAAGGAAGCTGGGGACATAGGCGCTGACTCTGGTGAGGCTGCCCAGAACACCATTTCTACCATCGATCCTTCTGCTCAGAACCTGCTGAGCACCATTGACACTGTAGAGTTGCCTGTCGAAAAGGGTCTTCTTGGTGATCACTCTACCGGTTTGAATGCCGTGCCCTTAAAGACCATCTCTCGGAATAACAAGAAAAGGCACAGGTCAACATCCTCTGGTAGTTCTGCCAGTGATTCTTCCTTTAATTTTGAAGACATGTCCGCTGAGGACTTTGCTAATTCTGTAAATAATTTCCTTGTTGAGTTCTTTATTTTCTTCTATGTTCTTTACTTTCTGACTTCCAGCCTTTTGCAGTGTTACCATTTGGGTAAGTCTTTGCATAAAAAGGCTTCTGGTATGGCCAAAGAGATTGCTGCTCTACAACAAAAGGTGGCCAGTTTAGAGGAAGTAAATGCCAGAATGACTAGTTTGGAAGAAGCAAATCACTCTTTGGCATCCTCCGAAGCTGCTACCCGTCAGGAGGTTGAGCAGCTAAATATCAGACTTAAAAATGCTGAGGATTCGTTATTCACTCAAGGTGAACAATTAAAACTGAAAGACCAGCAACTGGAGGAGAAGGATAGGGAAACCCAGCAACATCTTGCTACCGTAACCAGGTTGAAAAATGAGCTCGCAGAGACTGTGGAACAGATGGAGAAGGCTCCTGGCCAGAACGTTGTTCAGAAGGTTGTCGCTGATTATAAAGCCTCTCCTCAGACTTATGAAGAAATCCAAATCATCCTTGCTCCTGCTCTGCGCAGAGGATACACTCTTGGCGTTGATGAAGCCAAACCAGCTGACTTGGTGATTAGCACTCTGCCTAATCATAAATTATATGATAAGAAAGCCGGCGAGATCTTCACTAGGCGGTAGGATGAATACAAAAATGGAGAAGATATCATCCGTAAGTATGCGAAGAAGAAATATGCCCAGTCTTCTGCTCCTCCTTCAACTTGACTGTATATTTTTAGCTTGAAACTCTGCTATTTAACTTTGGATTTTTCTGCAACTTTTGGACAACTTTTGATGTAATTTGTAGTTGCTTTATTCTATCTTTATTTTTGACATATGACATTTTGATTGGTCTTGTCTTGATATTTTCCTTCTTATAACTCCTTTATCCCCTTTTTGCGCTGCAAAGAAACGAGGATATTTATCCTTAGTTTATTTATTTATAAAGCATATTCTTGCTTAGAATGTTGTGCACCGCTACACATTTATTAATCTTCTGCACAGAGTATCCTTGCGCTGCATGTCTGACGTTTGCATTTTCCGATGCCAGTTTTATACTTTCTTTTTATGCTGCAAGTTTGACACTTTAGATATTACATTGGGTCTTCTGCCCAGAGTGTCCTTGCGTTGTAAGTTTGACACTTAAAATTTACGATGGGTCTTTTGCCCAGAGTGTCCTTGTGCTGCAAGTTTGACACTTATATTTTCTGCCCAGAGTGTCATCGCATTGCAAGTTTGACACTTAGATTTACGATGGGTCTTCTGCCCAGAGTGTCCTTGCGCTGCAAGTTTGACACTTAGAATTTACGATGGGTCTTTTGCCTAGAGTGTCCTTGCGCTGCAAGTTTGACACTTAGATTTTATATTGGGTCTTCTGCTTAGACCGTTCTTGCACTGCAAGTTTAACACTTTATATTTCACGATGGGTTTTCTGCCCAGATTTCTCTTGCGCTGCAAGTTTTAATGTTAGATCTTTCGGCATTATTTTACAGGTTTCAACATAACTTAAAATATTCAAATATATAATAAAGAAGATTAATAAAGATATGCATTCAAAGGATAACAATTGCAGAAAATAAGATTGTTCTAAGGAAAATATTTCCTTAAGTGAATGGCATTCCAACTTCGAGGAACTGTCTGTCCAGAGGCCTTAGCCAGTTGATAGGATCCTTTACCATGTACTTTAATGATTTTGTAAGGACCTTCCCAATTTGGGTCCAACTTTCCAGTTGGACCCTGCCTGCTAGCTTTATTCCGCCTCAAGACTAAATCACCTTCTTCAAAATACGTACCTCTAACTCTGGAGTTGTAGTATTGAGCAATCCTTTGCTTGTACTTGGCCATCTGTATCAGTGCTATGTCCCTTTAGTGTTCCAGCTCATCCTTGATGTGCAACATATCTACTTCCTGTGTTTCTGGACAGTACAATTCCGTCCTGGGAGATTTGTGCCCAATCTCTGCTGGTATCACTGCTTCACATCCATATGCTAAGGAATATGGAGTTTCCAGTGTAGCAGCATTCGGGGTAGTTCTGTATGCTCATAAGATGTTTGGAAGATGATCCACCCAATGAGATCCTTCCTGATCCAACCTTTTCTTCAACCCTTGCTTTATTTGCCTGTTGGTTTGTTCAACTTGCCCATTGGCTTGAGGATGGGCTACTGAAGTAAAGTGCTGAGAGAGTCCTAGGTTTGTGCACCAAGTTTGCACTCCTTGATCTTCAAATTGCATGCCATTATCGGAGATAAGGACTTTAGAAATACCATATCTGCACAGAATATTCTTCCACAGGAATTTCTGTATTTGATTGGCTGTGATGGTGGTCAAAGGTTCTGCTTCCACCCATTTGGTGAAGTAATCTACTGCCACTACCAGAAACTTGAAATTTCCCGGCGCTCTGGGTAACGGGCCCACTAGGTCTACTCCCCATTGATCAAAGGGCCATGGTGATACAATTGGTGTCATCTCTTGTACAGGATTATGTGATACGGCACTTACTGCTTCGTTGCAAAAGGATAAGTATAAAAATAATACCTCACCTTCCTGAGGAGGGGTTAGGGTTGGCAGATGACTGATATGATCCTTTAAATCCTGAAAAGCTTGTTGACATTCTGCATTCCACTCGAATGGGGTGGCCTTCCTGAGGATTTTAAAGATAGGCAGTGACTTCTACGCGGATTTTGACAAGAAACGATTTAGCGCTGCCAATCTTCCTTTCAATCGTTGGACTTCTTTAATATTCTTCGGTTCGGGCATAGTTTTTAAGGCTTCCAATTTATCAGGGTTGGCCCTGACTCCTTCTTTGAATATCATATAACCAAGAAATTTGCCTGACCTCACTCCAAAAGTACATTTTTTGGGTTCAACTTCATTCTTGTTTGCCTTAATACCTGACAAACTTCTGTCACATCTTTCAAATATTGGTCAAGAGTCCTGCTTTTGATCAATAAATCATCCACATACACTTCCATGGATTTACCAATCTGTTGGTTAAAAATGGTATTGACCGCCCTTTGGTATGTAGCCCCTGCATTCTTTAATCCAAAAGGCATAGACACATAGTAGTAGGAACCAAATTCAGTAATGAAAGCAGTTTTTACAGTGTCAACAGGATCCATCATAATCTGATAATACCCCTTATATGCATCTAAGTAAACAAAAATTTCATATTCAACTGTGGAATCTACTAGCCTGTCAATTCTAGGGGAAGTGTAACTATCTTTAGGACATGCCTTGTTTAGATCTGTGAAATCCACACACATTCTTCAGCTGCCGTCTGGCTTCTTGACTAGTACCGGATTTGCTAGCCATTCAGGATATATAACCTCTTTAATCATGTTGGCCTCCAACAGCTTATCTACCTCTTGTTGGATAGCCTGTATCCTTTCTGGGGCGAAAGATCTTTTTTTTTTCGCATCACTGGTTTTCTGGTTGGGTCAATGTTGAGTTTGTGGACAACCAACTCTGTTGACAGTCCAGGCATATCACTTGCTTTCCATGCGAACACATCTTTGTAGTCTTTCAAAATCCTGACCAGGATCTGCTTCTGCTCAGAGGGTATTCCTGATCCTACACTGACTGTGGATTCGGGGTCAATTTCATCTAACATTACTGACTCTACGGTATCATTAGACTGCCAACTTTTTTCTTCCTCTGGAACGAGATTTTCCATTGTCACCTGCTGCACTTTCATCTTTCCACTGATTGTGGTTGTGTAGTAGTTCTTCGCAGCATCCACATCTTCCTTAATAGTAGCTTCTCCTTCGAATGTCGGAAATTTCATACTGTTATGTGCTGGTGATACCACTGCTCTGAGATCGATCAATGCCGGTCTGCCCAAAATCACATTGTACGCCGATGAAGCTTTTACTACCACATAATTGAACATCAGAGTCATGCTCCGTGATCCTTGACCGAAAGTTGTTAATAACTTTAGCATACCCACAGGATGAATAGGAGGTCCTGTGAATCCAAAGAGTGGAGTTGACACAGGAGTCAACTCTGAGTCTGCTAACTTCATTGCTTGAAATGCACTGTAATATAGCACGTTTACTGCACTGCCAGTGTCCACATAGATTCTTCTGACAGGTTCTTTTGTATAACCGCTTCTACTACCAGTCCTTCGTTGCTCATGATGGCTGGTAATGCATCTCTTGGGCCGTATTGAACGGTTCCCATCACCTTTTGTTTCTTTGCTTCTCCGTCTTTTCCTGCACTGCCACTTTTTTCTTGCTGGGCAGCCTTATTAACGCCTGCTGGTCCTCCAACAATCATATTTACTGTGTTGATTAGGGCATTCTCTCTATGCCCATCTGCATCAGGAGACGGATCTCTGTGTTTCCTTTGATTATATATGTCTTGACTGTTGTGGAATTTCTTAAATTCCCTCCTTCCTCTGGGGTTATCTCCTTGCGTTCGATTGATGCATTCATCAATCTTTCCTTCCATAGCTGCTGCATCTATGTCTCTGATCAGTTCCCTGCACTGCTCAGAGTCATGTCCAATGTCTTTATGATATTTGCCCCATCTTGTATGGTCTCTCTTCTCTCTTGGACCCCTCAATGGAGGAGGAGTCTTGGCAATTCCTTTTTTCTTCATGATTGCCAGAACCTGATCACGAGATCGGTTTAGAGGGATAAGGTCAATGTCCTGCAAAGCACCCCTCTTCCCTAATCTATCAGTTATGGGAGCGGTTACCCTATCCCAAACTGATTTTCTTTTCTTATCAGATTTATCATCACTCTTTCCTTTTTTAGAATCCCTGTGGGATTCCTCTCTCTTAGCCATGTTGGCTTCTTCACCTTGACAATGTCTGTATGCAATTTCCAGACATTCTTCCATCGTGCTTGGATTCTTACTACTTAGCTTAGCATGTAACCGCCCTTCTTTCAGACCTGCCACGAAGGACGCCACTAGGAACTTATCATCCAAATCCGCTATTTGGGATGATTCTCCATTGAATCTTTTGATAAACTGCAATACTGTTTCATAACTTTTCTGTCTGATAGTTAGCAAATATGTTCGGTTTCTCTGAAAAGGCCTTGCAGCGATAAACGCATGCATGAATTTTCTGGTCAGAGTGGGGAAGTCTGGTATGGATCTGGGGCTCAACTTGTTGAACCAATCCCTTGCATTTCATGTTAGAAGAGTTGCGAATGCCCTGCATTTCATCTCCTATGGGGCATTGTACAAACTCATATGCTGGATGTATTGATGCATATGATCATATGGATCCTTAGTGCCATCATATGATTGAATCTTGGGGATCTTAAATCCTGGAGGACAAGGAAATGCATCAATGTCCTCGGTAAAAGGAGACACCATTCTGAATATTCATCTTGTTTAGGTTTAAGGATAACATCAAACTCTGCTCTGGCGTTATCACCACTTGGGTGAGTAACAACTACCCTTATACTAGATTCTGCTTCATGCTTCTCTTTCTTAGCTGTATGACGAGGAGTAGGTGTTTCTGAAACATCACCATCCTGATTCCTGGCTTTCAACACTTCTTCAAAAATGGCTTTTATCTCTTCTCCTTTCAGATTTGCTAAGTTTTCCACTAACATCTGCCTGATTGCATTTGGTGTGCTGGTTTGTCCTTCTTCCATTTGAATTTTCTTCCCTATTTGGTGGTTGTTGTCTTCTGGGTCCTCTTCCCTGGTTTGATTATCAATTTCTGGTCGATTCTGGTGCTTTTTTATTCTGATTTTTTGCCATTCTTATTGTAAAAATAATTCACTAACAAGAATCGGCCCCTCCTTCTAGCGCCAAATGATGTTGTTCAAAAATTGTGATCGGGTAAATAATGATTCAAGTTAGGAAAATGATACAGAAATAGGTAAAAGTGGTATGAACTTGGACTGAACTCTTTGAGAGAGCTGCCTACGTATCCAATTCAAGTGTCGAATTGGAATCAAGTCCCCCTCGTAGTTCAAAATGCCTTTTTATCCTTTCTGATCGTGGAGATAACCCCCCTCTCCTATAGTGGGAAGTTATCAGCAGTTATTCTATCAACTACAAGGTGTGTGATCTACCCACGCTTGTAAACGGTTATCCGTTATTGACTCTGTCTTTGTCCCGCTCATCTGATTATCATATCCAGAATCCTTTCTGGCCAGAACATAGTGGAGTCCTGCTCATCCTATTATTCTGTCCAGAGGATCTTCTGTACAGAGTCCGGTAGAGTCCTGCTCTACTAATTTATCTTTGTCGTCTAATCTCTATCGTGGGTCCGACCCAATTGTATATAACCCGGCCTAGAGGGCCCATATATCATCATGAGGGACTTGAGTTTTGAGTGATATGTAACAGGTTTTCAGTATAGATGGGCATCTAAGATCCCCATTACAGTGTTGAGTGTGGTTAAGATACTTCAAATTTAGTTTTAGTGGGTAAGAAATAGTTTCTCTCTTTTTCTGTGCTTTTTTCACTGTTTTGCCGGCTTCTCATTCTAAAAAAATAATTGCAACTAAACAAATTGCATCTGCCTTTTTTTTTTTGCTGAAATATTTTATTATATCATGTATAATTATAAACTATAAAACAATATCACAAAAATACATTAAAAATGAGAATGTGAAATGATTTATTTTGAGAGAAATGTTTGTGACACATCAAATATACACAACAAATAAAACAATACTCTTTTCCACACTTGATTTTTATGGGAATCATTTGAATCAATGTCCTACATCATAATCAATGGTCTAGAAATATGTTGTTGTAAATTTTTATTATGGCATTATTATTACTCTATTTTTTTAAATAGTTAGAAGTTAAATTATAGTTGGTCTTTGATGTGTGAGCAAAGAAAGTACGTCTGATATTTTTATTTGTTAATTGAAATTATAATAATGAATAAATTATAAAAAAAATGAAATATATTTTCACTAATAACATCCATTTTCAAATAAATATTTTTGTAATACAAAAAATAAAATATTTCATTTTAATTACAGTGGAAAAATAGAAGGTAGGAAAAGGGATTAATTGAAAAAATGGATTTTTGAGTGTTGTATTATATTTTCTTATTGGAGTGAATGGTTTTTTAAAGTAATGAAAAAGTGTAACTGAAACGAAAAACGATGTATTTGGAGTGTTGTTTGAAGTGATACCATTGGAGTGTTATTATATGTGCTTAAGACGTTCACTTGATAAATTCATGAACCTTCTTCTGTGTTGATCACATGTGTTGTGGATACATGCTTAATTACATATTTATAATTATGGATGTTATCGGCTGCACCCGTCGCATACGGAGTGAAACCATATGACGTGATATGCATCATCTTTTTTTAAACTGTATTTAGACAGCGTAGTCTAAGTTTTCTTAGTTGTCATGGGGAGACCAAAAGCCATATGGGTGGAGGCTAATGTGCTCACTGAGATACGACAAATTGTGTATTTTTACTGTGAAAATATTACAAAAATACTATTGATATCCCCAGTATCTTCATTTTTCCTCCGCTGCCCTCCACTAAGAAAATTTTATGGATCTGCCAATGCTCCCCTCAAATGAAGCTACAATTATTTGAGTTATACTAATCACAAGATACACACATGTGTGTGTATATATATATTTTGGCTCATATGTAGTGACCTAATCTTTTATCCAATCTTAAAACAAAAAACTTTTTTTCAAAAGTAAAAGTCTGATATTACGGACATGATCTGATCTGAACTCCAATTAGTCGAGTGTAACGCCCCCAGACCCCGGGCCTGGTAGCGCTAAATGAGTCATAAACGTCCGGTCAACTGTTTAGACCGTCGTCCTCGCTTGGTCTAAAAGGCCTAACCCGAGTTGACAAGACATTTATGTCTCTCACTTATATGGGGTTGAACATTCACTTACTTTACCGATGTAGGACTTTACATTCTCCCCTTATAAGGGACTGGCGCCCTCGCCAAGACGGCCAAGACTGGTCCTGGATCGTCCCTACCAGAGGTAACTAAAGGCCATCCTTACACCGTCTTCTTATACGGTGTGCAGCGCATAGTTCCGTCTGATAGTCGGCTCTGATACCATTCTGTAACGCCCTCACACCCCGGGACTGGTAGCGCTAAATGAGTCATAAACGTCCGGTCAACTGTTTAGACCGCCGTCCTCGCTTGGTCTAAAAGGCCTAACCCGAGTTGACAAAATATTTATGTCTCTCACTTATATGGGGGTGAACATTCACTTACTTTACCGATGTAGGACTTTACATCGGGACGGTTGGTTTTAGATATCGGGGTTTTAAAAAGAGATAAAAAAAATCGAAATACTAAAGAAAATAAACTTCCAAACCAATGTAGAAAGTGGGATATAGTCTATAATAATTCATACCATTTTTTATCGTTTCTTTTGAGTTTCAGTCATAGGAAGAGGACCATCAATGAGATTGAACGATGAAAAATTATAACAAAATATGATTGTAAAGTCCCACATTGGTAGGGTAATATAATACTTACCCCAAATAAGTGTGTGATATAAATATCTTGTCAACTGGGGTTAGTCTTTTTGGACTAAACGAGGACGACGGTCTAATCTGTTGACCGGACCATTTATGAAGGTAAATACTCTTGGGTGACCGATAACCAGGGCCGTCCCTGTGAATTTCCAGGCCCTAAGCCAAATACATTTATCGGGTCTTGACAAATTTTTTTGTAGACTAATATTTTTTAAGATTAAAATGAAGCATCTATCTCAAGAAAAAAAAATATGTAAAGTCAACTAATAATAGTATAAATAATGCAAAAGAAATGTTTTTGTCAAACATTTTCAACAAAAGCATCACTTAAACACTTGTCGTTTAGCATTTTTAGATGCAAAAATACTAATCAAACTTGTGTAATCAATGTCATCAGACAACATGGGCAAACCATTCAATCTTTCTTGTCATTTTTTTTATTTTTTTTGCAATTTCTGTTTGCACTACTAGTCTTTACCGTAAATGTAATCACTCACGTAGAAGGGAGTGAGCCGTGATTGAGGGGAGGTCAAAAGTCGCTACAGTAAAGAAGGGAAGGTTTATTGTTTACAAATGAGTGGGTAACGTTTACAAATATTAAAGTAATTTAAGGCTTTTCCTAATTTCCTTGATATAAAAAAGGAGAGTACTAATTTTGGCTTTTCCTTTTTTTTTTATGTGAAAGGCTTTTCCGAATGCTGAAACATGGGCTTCTTTTTTAACAAAAAAAAGTACTATTAGACTGCTGAACATGAGTTTATAGTTCTATAATACTATTAGCTTATTCTTTTGGTGGGCCCTTAAAATAGCATATTTTTTGTGGGCTCTAGGCCATGGCCTGGTTGGCCTGGCCCAAAGGGCGGGTCTGCCGATAAAGAAGTAATACTGTGAGGGGAGGGTGAAAAGAACCCCATCGGGGGGTGAAGTAGAACACGAAATCGTAAGCTCCCAAGCAGTGGGAGGGTCCCAGGGCTCTGACCGCGTGTCTGTTGAAGAATGAGCCGGCGACTCATATGGAGTAGCTTGGTTAAGGGAACCCACCGGAGCCATAGCGTAAGCGAGTCTTCATAAGGCAATTTCTACTAGGCCCGAGGTCTGGGGTGTTACAGAATGTTATTCAGAGCCGACTATCAGAAGAAACTATGCGTTGCACCGTTAGAGACGGTGTATGGATGGTCTCTAGTTACCTCTGATAGGGGCGAAACTAGGACATGTCCACTAGGACAAGTTTTGGCCGTCATGGCGAGGACGCGTGTCCCTTATAAGGGGGGGGGGGGAGAATGTAGGTTCCGTTTGTTTTGGGTTGGAGTTTATTTTAGAGTGTTTTATATGCTAGTGGATAATAAAATATAATAAAAATGATTGAAGTAATGATTATAAAGTTAAATTATTTTTTTTGAAATTTGTGTAGATAAAGAAATGATTGGTGAGAGAAATTGAAATAAAGTTATATAACGAATAAAATAATGGTAAAAAAAATTTAAAAAAAATAAAGTAGATAAAGTGAAATGGTGAGAGGTAATTTAATATTTTTTATTTGTAGTTGAAGATATGATTGGTGAGAGAATTGTAAGAAATGATTGATGAAGTGGTATAAAAAATTCCAAAAAAAAAAACTTCAACGAAAACAAACACAAGCGTAAAGTCTCACATTTGAGTAGTAACTGCTCAACCCCATATAAGTGTGAAACATAAAGGTCTTGTCAACTTGTGTTAGCCTTTTTAGATCAAGGCGAGGAAGACAGTGTAAGGACAGCTCCTAAGAACTGTTTTGAAAAGCAATTTAAAAAACTGGGAGTCTTGTTTGCCTTATGTTGAGTTTGCGTATACCCGTGCTAAGCATTCTGCCACTCAATATGCACCATTTGAGCTTGTTTATGGCTTTTTACTTGCTGCTCCGTTTGACTTTGTTCCCCTTCCTCCTGGTGCGCAGGTTCCTGGTGCGCATGTAAGCTTGGATGGAGAAGCCAAGGCTGATCTTGTTAAAGACTTGCATGCCAGGGCAAGGCTGAATGTGGAGAAAGCAACCGAGAGTTACGTGAAGAATGCAAATAAGGGACGCAAGGAGCTGATTTTTCAACATGGAGATTTGGTGTGGTTACACCTACGAAAAGAGAGATTTCCACATCTACGCAAGTCAAAGCTGAATTCACGTGGTGATGGTCCTTTTCAAGTGCTCGAGAGGATCAACGACAATGCCTACAAGCTTGACATACCACCGGAGTGGAACATTTCCAACACATTCAACGTTGCTGATTTGTCACCTTATGACCCCTCTTTTGATCTGAGAACAGATCCTTTCCAACCGGGAAGGAATGATATGAACCCGAATGGTAGTTCAATTGAAGATCCACTTGTTCTTCGAGATGGTCCAATCACGAGATCACAGAAGAGGAAGTTCGAGGAAGCTATGAAGAATCTCATATTGACAACTTTTAAGGAGCACGTTGGAATGATGAAGAATGAAGATTGGGGTTAAATGGGCTAAAGTGAAACTATTACTATTTTGGACTATTTTTAAAACTACTTTCCTTTTTTTAGTTGATAAAGAGCCCAAGGCCCAAAAACTATTTTCCATCGTATTTTTGATAAACCCAAAGCCCAAAACCAATGTCCATTATGTTCTAAGAATAGACCCAAGACCAAAACTATTTTCTTTTGTTTTAAGTAGAAACCAAAGCCCAAACTTTTTCCATTTACTTTTAAGGAAAGCCCAAACTCAAACTATTCTATTTTTAGTTTTTTGAGACCACCCCAAAGCCCATCTCTTTTATGCCTAAGGCGTATGTGAGGTGAACTTCTCCCACATTGGTTTTTGCATCAGAGTTTGTCATGTTTGTAGCCTATATAAGGCATTTACTTGTATTTGAATCGTAAGACATATTGGAGTGATGAATATATATTTTCTTAAATTCTGTGTTTGAGTTTAAGTGAGTTAGAAAGTTACCTCAAAGGTTTGAGCATCCTTTGTGTGGCGTTCTCACTTAGGGTTCTTGAGGTGCTGACTCCTTAGGAAAACTAAGCAATTTAGCTCGTTTTACCATTGATACTCTCGATCTAGATCCACAACCACATCATTTACTCTCATTCCCGGTTACCCTAGTGTCCCGTAGGGGTTACGTTTGGTGTGTATTTGATGTTTTTCAAGAACTAGGTGTTCGAGAATGCCCGGAAAACGTGTTACGTAGCTTCAGGGTGTTTGGAAGCTCAAGTAAGGGCAACAACGAGCCAGGCGTGCGCCTGGCATTCCATAGGCGCCCGCCTAGAGAGCGGAAATTCGACAAAGTTTCAGTCCGTGTTCTCCAGGTTCACCAGAAGGCGCCCGCCTAGAGAGCGGAAATTCGACAAAGTTTCAGTCCGTGTTTCTCCAGGTTCACCAGAAGCCAGGCGCACGCCTAAGAAAGGCTAGGTGCACGCCTAGCAAGTGCTCTGCAAGTAGGATATTTTGAAAGTGTTGCCAGGCGTGCGCCTGACTTTACCTAGGCGTACGCCTAAAGGGCTGTTTTGGCATACACTATAAAAACTCATTTTTTGAGTGGAGGATAGGGATATCACTTTTCTACAGCTTTTTTCTTGCGATTTTCTCTTCCAAGAACACCATAGATTAGGTTTTAAGCATCCTTAGTATAATCTTTTGTAACAAACACTTGGATCATCTTGGATTGCATAGCTATATATTCAGTTTGCTCGTTTTTAGATTTCTATAGGTTTTCAGTTTGTGTATAGGTATTTCTAATCTTTATCTTTTGTTTGATTATTCTTCTTTTATGATGAAATCTTGTGTTTTGATAGTTAATATGAGTAGCTAATCACCTTATAGCCGACTTATGTGATAATCATCGAAACTGGATCCTAGCTTGTTCATGTGTTATTCTTGATGTTTGATTTGATCATTCTTGATGTGTTTGTAGTCCTAGAACTTATTCTTAAATGACTTTTATTGAACTCACGACTCGATAATCATATATCACACGTCTTCTTTATAGATGTATTTTGTGAGAGGATACGGGAAAAGGGGTTCTAGGATCACCTTGTAAAACCGACTGAGTTGTTCAGATTCGGTTTCGTGTGTGAGGTTTTTATCGACTTGTCGAGCGTTTCATTGGCCGTAGACCGTGTTAGGTCAGTTAAATCCGGTCAGCGGACTGTTGAATCTAACATATGAGGGTAGATTATTGAAATAATGTCTATTCTCGGAAATAGGAAACGACACCCTTTTTATGGCATCAAGACGTTTAGGTAAATCAAGAATACCTTCGGACTTAGCTAGGGTTTGGTAGGTAGTTGATTGGAACATAGCTGGCTATCACCTTTAATCGTTTAAAGCTCTCGTTTTTAGTTAGTCTTTGTAAACATAGCAAGTTATAGTTTAATAACTTCATCAAAAAAAAATCTTGTTGATCTAAACTAGAGAATGACACTAGCTTTGGTACTTAACTAAATTCCCTGTGGGATTACGACCTTGCTCGCTAGTTTTATGCTACAACCGACTCGGTACTCTGCCGGTCAAAGTTGGTATACTATAAAACGGCCATCAGGCATGTCTGGACACGTTTGGGGCACAGACATGGCGCTTTAGCAAGAGATATTCTCGGTTCAGCGTGCTAGAGTACACCCAAAACTCTGAAAACGCGATTTTTATGAAGTCTAGGGCTCCTTGGAGCTTTTTTTTATAGACTTCTAAAGGCTTAGGTCGGTTTTCCCATTACTTGAAGGAAAAGAAAAGCTAAAAATTCGAATGCACTAAAATACTCTTACAAAGAGGTGGGGTGTTTTACAGTATCACTACTCTTCTTAGAATAGCATATATGATTATGATAACCTCTTAATTAATAATCAAATGATTCCACAATAAACCCTAATAATTATCAATGAATTCTAATTATATATTACCTTCGTCTCAAAATATAAATTCGTTTAGCATTTTGGATTTGTGCCAAATGTAGTTCATTTAGATAACTAATGAATCATTAATTACATGTTTCTTTTTCTTTTCTTTTTTTTAAATTTGAAAAACGATCACTTTATTTATTGGCCTCAAAAGAGGTAAGAAACGTTACAGAGTATTTTGTTCATCCACAAATAATGTGAAAAATTAATATAAGTACCAAGCAAGTCTCAAATTTCTAGCTCTCTCTACTACGTTTGCTAGAAAGGCATACACCGGGGGTCTTTCAGTATCCTGACCATGTATAGTCTTGTTGCGCCACATCCAGATGCCATAGAGTGTCTCCTTCCATAGATACATCCATTTGACCGACCCAAGAGGGGATCTTCTTGAAGACTCCAGGTTCAGTTGTAGCCATTCCATGGGTGTTTGAGCTTGAAAAAATTGGTTCGAACATTCAGTCGGTATACAAAGGTCCCAACAATTTCTTGCCCAAGTACAGTCGTGTTAGGCGTGTAAAATCGATTCCTCATCTGCGTCACACAGCTTGCAACTCGGGTCATTGGATATACACCGAGCATAAATGCATCTACCATTAGTGCATTATGCGCAATGCTCCAAATTAAGTAATTACTCCGAGTGGGCCCTCATATGTTTCAGTATTATTATGGTGGTCTCGGACCACCATGTCATAGTTTTTCAACCAATTAAAATTCTTAAAAGAATGACAAAAATGTAAAAACATGGTATTTATATTTTACACGGTAGGGCCCAGCGTGTTTTGCTGATTTTCTATTGGTCTTAGATCACATAGTCATACTTAGTCTAGCACCATACTAAAATTTGCGCATTTATTATATACTCATCCATTTTTCACCACTTTGCATTAATAACGGTCAAAGGTCATTTTAGTTTTTTTCATCAAAATTAATGGCACGTAACCAATTTAATAAACTTTCTTAATCTGTTTGAAAAAACCCCAAACGGACTTACATTTTGTGACGACATAGTATTATGATCCATCGGGCATGAGTAATGATACGGCCACGTACAATGACACAACGGTGATTTGCACCGTTAATCATGATGACTTTAAATTGAATATGATGTAACTCTAAATGGTCGACGGTGCAGATCACCGTTGTGTTACTCGGTATGGTACAACCGTTGTGCCTGTATCATTACTTATCGTGCATTGTGCCACAACCATTGTAATAGACCCTCGCTGTCAATAAGTACTACTCCGATAGAAGTTGATCGGTAAATATTTGTCGGAAACCAGCAGTCCTCCTTGTAAATGTAGACTACTCTATACTCCGATAGAAGTGAAAACAGATGGCTCGTGGAAAACGAAGAGACTTTCGTTCAAAACACACCTACTAACTGTATAATTGACGAGCTATAGCCACATTATATACAGTATATATACAGCAGTCCTCATTAGATTCTACAGCAGTGTAGTATTTTTTCAAACAATTAGAGCTAATTAATAATGGAAGCAACAAATGCAATGACTCTGAAACTTCTTTTTGATTCCAAATCAAACGAAGTCCTGTTTGCAGAAGCTTCAAAAGACTTTGTTGATTTCCTATTCTTCCTACTTTCTTTACCCATTGGCACTGTCATCAATCTTCTTACTGCTAAATCCATGGTTGGCTCAATTGGAAATCTCTACAAAAGTTTCTCAGATCTGAGAGAAACTTTCTTGCAACCTAATCTACAGAAAAAAGTCCTTCTCAATCCGTTGCCTTCATCTTCTGTTGCTAATTCCTCTTTTGATGGGGTTTTCAGCATCAGAATCACCACCAAATAAATTTTATACCTGCGAATACGGCTGCGCTAATAGGCCTGTAACAGACAAGTCTGATTCGATAGCGTGTCCTGCTTGTAAGAATCGTATGACCGATGAAATGCCATACATAGCAAGTTCTTATGACATTGAATTCAAAGGAAAAGGCTATGTAAAGGGGGTTATTTCTTATATGATTACTGATGATTTGTCTGTAACACCGATGTCGATGATATCGAGCATTTCGATGATGAATAAGTTTCAGATTTCTCAGCTTGATTTGCTACAGGAGAGGGAGGTTCAAGTTAGTACTGAAGATGCTTTGGAGCTGTTGAAGGTCTCTTTTCAGTCAACTAATGTTCTTACTGATGTGTTTCTTGCCAAGAAGAAACGCATGTCCACTGCATGAAGTATTCTGGAGATTGGTTCTAGGTCAACGAAAAGCGTTATTATTATCTACTAGCTACTTTTATTACTGTCTTGCATGTTTGTCTATTTTGGTTTTGTGTCTGTGTTTTTTTATTGCTTATATATGTATGGTTTTGGTCGGAAAAAGTCCGAGCGTTTTTGGTCCGGATCGGAGTTGCTCCGGATGATTTTGAATGAAAAAGAAAAACTCAATGAAAGTATGTGTTAGGGTTTTGTCTTTTTTTTTTTTTTTTTTTTTTTTTTTTTTGAGGGTAGGGTTTTGTCACTTTAATGGTTTGGTTTGTATCGATCGATGTGAATGTTATCTACTGCTAACCTCTTTCATAACAATTTTTTTTAAGGAGCGGTGATACGTCACATACACAATACATGGACTACATATTCATAACACACTTATTATTCATTTATTTTGATAAAACACACTTTAATCAACACAATATGTATACCACACATTCACCGTACAATTTTATTAATAGATTATGAAGAAAAATACTTTAATCAATGACCCTTCACTTTTCATGAATCGCTAGAAAACATGTAGAATGTGCACTACACAATATTATGTAGTGCCAGAAATTTTATTATGGTCCTGGACCAATGATGACTTGGT
This sequence comes from Gentiana straminea, assembly GCA_036785695.1. Taxonomy (NCBI): domain Eukaryota; kingdom Viridiplantae; phylum Streptophyta; class Magnoliopsida; order Gentianales; family Gentianaceae; genus Gentiana; species Gentiana straminea. Next base: position 1,020,020 of record JAVUPR010000342.1, read on the forward strand.
GATCCAGGACCAATAGAAAAACAATAAATAACACAAGGGCCCACCGTGTAAAATATAAATCTCATGTATTTACGTTTTTACCCTTCTTATAAGACATTTCATTGGTGGACAAGTATGACATGGTGGTCCTCGACCACCATAAAACCACTGTATGTAGTGCACATGTCATTTTCTCTTTAATCAATTACCCTACACTCTCATCGATGGCTAGAAAATTGTGGTGAGTGTATACTACCACATATTGTGTAGTGCACATATAATTTTCCTTCTTTTAATTAGTGTTCTACCAACATTCCAAAAAAAAAAAAAAAAAAATTCTTTTTTTAACGCATAGATTAATAAATCAATTTATATGTAGTATTTTAAGTACTAATGGACATATATATCATGTAATATGATAAATGTTTTTTTATAAAATATGAAATGAAAATACAAACGTTAAATGATAGGGTAATTATATGTTTTGAACATCTTTTTTTATGTGACAATATTTTTTTTGAGAAATTGGATATATTTTGTGGACAATAACTGTCGTTTCAAATTTTACCAGAAATAAATAAATAAATGAGTAACAAAACCAGCCACTAAACGAGGAAAATTTTAAAATTGGTGTCAAAACTATGAGCATGTTTCAATTTTGGTAACATACTGTTCTAATTTTTTTATTACAATTGAATGAACGAATACTACAACTATTTACAACCAATCACCATAATAGTGGGCTAACACACCACATATTGTGGCGTACAACTTTCCTAAAGAGGAAATTACGCTCTCAAGGACTCTTAAATTATTGCCTCCACTTGAAATCTTCAGGTCTTAGGGCCTCAGCACTAACCAGTTGAGCTAGGCCTTATCGGCAAATACTGTTCTAATTTAGCGATATTGTTTTTATAACTTAAAAAACAAAATTTCAATTTAGGGACAAATTTCATTTCAGGCAAAATTTCTTCAATTATTTTAAGATTTTCCGGTCATTTGACGACTTAAACGAACCATTTCCGGTCATTTTCAAGATATTCTTTAATTTCTTCATTACGTATTCTTTCCCTATATCAGACGATTTAAAAGAACCATTTTCGGGGCGGGAATATTGAATTTGGAAGGATCCACAAGGTTGTTTAAAAAAAAGTTCCTACCCACTTGTATTCGGGATGAGATCACATGTCCAATTTGTGTGTCTAATTTTGGTATTTAAGTAAAAACGACGTAATTTCATGTGTGTTTTATTTCATGAAGAAAATAAAATAAAAATAAAAAACCAAAACCAAAAATTAAAACACATATGAAACGACGTCGTTTTTATTTAGACACCGAAATTAAACACACAAATCGGACGGGTGATCTCATCCCATTGCGTTCCACGTTAAAAACGTTCCGTGTCGTCCATGAAATTTTTTTTTTTATTTTTTCGGGGGAAAAGGTTCGTCGTCTAAGTCTTCTCATTTAGGGAAAGAATGCATAGTGATTTCAAGAAAAAGGTTTGATGGGTTTGAAGGATTAAATTATGTCCAACGTGACATTGTTGTCTAATTGATCGACAAAGTACAGTTAAATTGATAAATTAGAATCGTATGAGATCAAAATTGATATCACCGACACCCAAAATTACGGGACTAATTTTACAATTTTGATGGGATATGATTTTTATTGGAGGAGATTTAACACTTAAATTTGTAATGTATGAATTTAATGGAAGAACAAATTGCTCGTAAATTCATATAAATCTCATTATTATAAACATTAATCAATAATGATAGAGTGAGTAGTGATAGATCGGAAAAAAATTTATCCAACAACTGTTATAAGTATGTTATATCAAGTGACATGTATTATATCTTGTTCATTCTTATTATCTTTCACATAATAATGACATATAATGTTAAAAAAAAAGAGTATCAAAATGTATTACATATATTATTACAGCATCATAAAATTCATTATAAAAGGTTCTAAAAATAAAATAATAATAATAAAAGATGTTAGATGTAAATTCATTCTATTATCAGCAACCAAAAACTTAGTACCAGCATTTTTTTAAATTTATTTTTTAAATTTCTATCCTTTGGAGTTGGAATCACTACTTCAAGACAACGAGTACTTACCAACAAACTTTGCCTTTAAAGTACGGCAACTGTGACCAGAAAAAAAAATATAGAAACTAATTTAAGTACTCCATTAGTATTAAAATATAAGGTTATTTGGTTCTGACTAATAATATAAAGTCTTTTAAAATTCAATACATTATTTATTATTTTTTCGTCATCTATCATAATTTGTTAGTATCTATTCATCAATATTCATTACTTTATAATAATTATGTTATTGGTAGTCAAAAAATATTTTAAACTTTGGTCTTTAAAATTTGTGATATTTAATTGTTTTTTAAAACTGTGTGAAAACTCTAATATAAAAATTATATTTATTTGATACAAAGGGAGTAAAATGCACTCCCACCAGCCACCACTGAAGTAATCTATACACCTTGATGATTAGATGTGTGATAAATTGATCATGATATATGATTAAGTGATTGATAATGTCTTAATATAATTTTTTTTAGAGGTGTCATAATATAGTTAATGGTCTAAAAACTTAATGTTTTGATTTTTGTGACATAATGTTTAGGTCATAATATTTCTCTCTGATAAATATTTTTGTCACACTTCTAATTATTATGATATGGAACAGATTTTCCCTATTGGTCACATCAATTTTTATGATAACAAGATGTGTTGAAACTTGAAAGTAATTTCCTTATTTCACTATTATTCTTATAATACATAACTTTTTTTTTTTTTTTTTAAGAAACGAAAAATACACACACACACCATTTTTTCATTCCAAACAGGACTCGAAAATTGATCACTGTCGGGTTATGACTTAGTGTTAACCACCAAACCGATACCTTATCGGTCACATTTATTTTGTTTGACACAATATTGGATCTAAGCTAAATATCTTAGCGTATTCATCAAATAAAAATAAAGAAGAACTAATATAAATATCTGTACGGAAAGACATTCACTTTATATTCCTAAAAATATTAGCTTTGGGGTTGGGGTGTTCATTATTGGCTTTGTTCGGGTTTTAAGTAGTTTGACAACCAACCAAAACATTTTGTTTTGTAAAACATGAAAGCTAATTATATTAAATTCGATTTGATTGAGTTTGATTTTTTATTTTGTAGTTTGATTTCACACGATTTGTCGTTCTATACTTAAAAACCTTAATTAAAATATAAAGTATCTCCCTTGCTTTGGGGTTAGCGTAGGGTGTTGTATTATTTTTTATAAACTGAATTTTCTCACATTGAGTTTACTACTTATAGGTTTTAAGGACGCATAATTGTGCTTCATCAACTGTTGGTGATTTAAGTATAACCATGTCCATTTGTGTAATTATAGGTTTGGCTCAAAGATGGGTGAACTCGAACACTCTGTTGTGGGTTTGGAGGTGCGGAGTGCACACTCATATAAGTGTTTACGAGTTTACGGATATAAATGATCAAGTATACTTCGAAAAACAACTCAAAAGACACAAAAATTCGGTTTGGAAAAAACAGAGCGACAGGCGGCCGCCTGTGCCCTTAGGCGCCCGCCTGTCAAGTTCTGTCAAGGCAAAATGTTGATCAGAAAGTTTCTCAGTTTTCTGGTTCACACAGGCGCCCGCCTGTGACCCGATTTTGCGAATTGTTGTGTCTTTTCATTGGTTTTCAATTGTTTTTTCCATATAACACCTTTCCAAAAAGGTGTCTAAATGTAAGAACGTTTTTAACTAACATATGAGATCATTTTGAGAGCATAGAATAAATATATTCAAGTTCTTCTTCATCTTGGAGAGTCAATAACTTCTTACAAAACTCCATTAGTAATCTTTTCTTTTGGTGCCAAAAAGAGAAGTGAAACGTAGTCTTATCTCACAAGAGTATTCGTGAAACCCGGGGCATCGTATAAGGGTCGAATAACTTTTGTAGGAAAGTGTTCTACACGATTCTACGTCATATCAAGTTTATCTGAGTTCCTGCGTTTTGTTGATATTGTTGTTCCCTCGAAAGCCCATATTTCTACAACAATCAACGTATTTTAGTATAAGAGAGATTCAAACCTTAATTATATCATCTTATTAATAAAAGGTTTTGTTTATTACAAAAACAAAAAGAGAAAGAAAAGCTGCCCCCATGGCCCAAATGAACTCCTCAACTTAGATCCTCAAAATGGAGATAATTCGACAAATATCATCAAAGGCATTATATAAAATACACGAACAACGAGCCTTCCAAATCTGATGCATAGTAGCACTGAGCACATAGAGTATATGCTACAAATTCCTATAATTCTAATATATATATAAAGAATAAAACTATCAACGTAATACATGCATCAATAAAATTTTATAGTTCTTTGATTTTAGAATTTATAAGATCTTTTTTCGTACGATTAAATGATATCAAAGACCCCCAAGCACCTATGTGTTGGTACATAACCAACTTTATTGTTGGACAAAATATGGATGAGTTTGGAATATTATATCTTATCAAGAAAAAAGCAAAAAGAAACAAAACATATCCAACCATTTTATTCGTTCTTCTGTGTAATGGCATTTACCCTGCGTCTCTGCCTTAACTTATTCAAACCTTTCCCTCTCAATTGCTAATTCTATCATCTTCCAATATCTTTAGGGTACCCCCCTCCTTTATTACTTCAAGGAGAATTTCGATTCAATTCCTTTCAAGAAGGCGGTTTCTTTGATTTTCGATGATAATAAATTCAACAAGCGTGAGCGATTTTGAGGTCAGTTTTATTTTGATATTTGACATATGAGGCTCGATTTCGAATTAGAGCTACCGGCCGACCATTCGCAAGTTATTTGAGCTATATTTCTGGAGAATTTCGGTTCGGTTGGGTGAGTTGAGATTCTAGTGTATCGATATCGAAATTGAGGTAGAAATGTTGGCAATTTGAACAATTCTGCTGAAATTTGAGGTAGAATATTGGGAATTTGAATAATTTTTCGAGATGATGACGTGGCTTCGAAGCTAGAGGCAGCAGCCATTGTTAATCAATTAATGGGGAGCTTAAGATCTTCATCAATGAATAAAGAAGAGCAAATGACATTGTTTTTGGAGATGCGAAAACGCGAGCGGATGCAGAATAATCTGAATATCCTTCAAAACTCGAACGAGTTTGATGCCCCACTCGGTAAGACTCTTCTGGCTCAGTTTCAACATGAATTCATTTCCTTCATTCATATAATTCAGTGAATAGATATTTTCAATTGTATCAGTTTCTGTCGAATTGAGTGATTGGCTTTGTAGTTGAGTCGAGCTACTTCCACTTAGACTCGTAAAAGTGTTTTGATTTGATTTGGTATTCTCTGGTTTGAGTTTGAACTCGAGTCGAGCAGCTCGAATGTTATAAAGAAAATGAAGCCCATATGAGTTAACGGAGTTCAGAGTCGAGTCGAGTCGAGTCAAGTTCTATCTTTGACACTCGAGCCCGAGACAAGTTTCAAGCTGAATTTTTGCATGAAACTGAAGCACTAATGGACTATGGTAATATCGACTCGAATCGACTCAATTACACATGTAGAAAGGATGTTTCCCGGAAAATAAAATAGACATGCTTGTCTAATATGAGATTTTGTATTTGTATTATGTTAATTCATGTTGTTGACCCACGTCATTAACATTGATTTTTTTTTGGGGTCACATTTGAATCCTTTAATAATTTGGTCCCATTAGTAATAATTGGTAATTGGCCAAATAAGATATGGTACCAATTTGTCTTTAGCTAGCTTGATAAATAATACTTTTGTCTATATATTGTTATATTTACACATGCAGGATCAAAGACAAGTCAGTGTCATTTGCCAATGTATAATAATGCCCATACAACATTGCCCAAAAATGATACTAATGAATTCCTCAATTCTCAGAATAGCAGAAATGATTATGACTGGTAATATTCTTCAATCACTATTTTTCTTTGTTCTAATATTTTTATTTATTTATATGATTGCCATAGTCTAACGAGGTGAATCGGATTATTCGTGAGCTACTCACTACACGATTCAGCTAAGTTTTCGACACGATGAGTTGCTTGAATACTCTAATCGAGCCGGTCTCAAGCTTCATAATCTAATGATCGAATATGTGATGATTATTTAATTTATTATGTATGCAAGATTTAATATTATAATATAAATCATTAAATATAAGTTTGAGTGGAGTAGTGAAACGAGTTGAGTTGGAACATGATATATTTAATAGAAAGTAAATGAACTCTTTAAAGATAATCGAGCTCACGGGTTGAGCCGAGTGATTTCGAGTAGATAATGGGTCAAGTTGAATCTTGCGTTTTACAACTCGATTGAGTTTGAGTTGAGTTATTACAGTTTTAGGTTCATTATAATCAAACCATCCTGAAAGGGTTTTCTTTTCTTTTCTTTTTTTTTCCATTTTCAGGCTAATGACACCTCCAGAAACTCCTATTTTCCCATCCCGAGAACCGGAATCTCAGACAACGCTTATAAGTCTACTGCGGTCCACAAAAGACCAGCCACCGGAGCAGAAATCGAGGGTAAGAGGGATATTATAGGCCCATTTGGACATGAATTTATTTAGATTAATTCTTGTTCGATGAATGAATTTTGGTTGAAACGTTGTTCGGTGTGTACTAACATTGTCTAGTGTTTCTTGAAATTGGTTAAAGATGGTGAAGCCCCAAGAGAAGCATGCAGCCAAATCCAACTTACCTGCCACTAGAAAACCAGCTTCATCTAACGGTGTAAATACCTCCATTACGGAATCTCACAAATCATCTTCATCCGTTGGATTGAGGCCTATAACACCGATCAGACGTCCTTCTTTAAGCACGACATCATCTAGATCATCACAGCACTCTGATCCAAAATCAACAAGAACACCAACAAAGCCAGCATCTGCAACTACAACAAAATCTCGTTCCACCACTATACCCTCGTCTAAAGCCACTGTCCCTCCCCCGAGATCATCTTCCCCTATCTCTAAGGCCACTGTCCCTCCAAGATCATTTTCCCCTATCTCTAAGGCCACTGTCCCTCCAAGATCATCCTCCCCTATCTCGAAAACCACTTCAAGGTCATTAACACCGTCCACAACACAGACTACACCGTCATCAAGGCCACGTACCCCAACTCGTGGGCCCGTACTTACTACTACTACCGCGAAAAATCCAGCTCCTATTCGTTCTACTTCTCCCATTGTGAAACCGAGGCCTTTGAAGCCTATAGATATGCCTGGATTCTCCTCTGATGTACCCCCGAATCTACGCACATCATTACCTGAAAGACTTAAATCAGCAAACAGAGGTAGGCCCGGAGTTCCAACTATCCGGTCTTCGTCTGTTGAACCCTTACCGAATGGAAAGGTTAGAAGACAATCATGCTCTCCAGACAGAGGAACCGCTAAACGCAGCTATGGCAGCTCGGTTCCTGCTTTAAATAGACTACATGCTAAAGCAAATGATAATGTTAGTCCAGTAATGGTGGGAACCAAAATGGTGGAAAGGTTGGTAAATATGCGGAAACTCGCGCCACCTAAGCAGGAGGATAAGAATTCGCCAGCTGGGAAATCTTCACCCGAGAGCTCCGGTTTTGGCAGAACACTTTCTAAGAAATCTCTGGACATGGCTATGAGGCATATGGTATGTACACTCTTAACTCATATGGTATGTACACTCACCCCCCCCCCCCCCCCTCTTGTTTTTCTAGTGGTTCTTTAATGGCATATACTGCAAAACAGGATATTAAACGAAGCATTGCCGGTAACCTGCAGCCATTGATGTCAAATATTCCGGCATCATCTATGTACAGTGTAAGAACAGGGCCCGGAAGAAGCAAGGCAATAAACATGTCCGAATCTAACAAGCAGTAACTCTAGCTCGTGTGTCGGTGTGATCGAGAATAGTAATATCTTTGTGTAAATGTAAGAGAAACAGAGATGATAAATGTTACCAGTAACTGTGAAGGTGTTGTACGTATAAGTTAAGGGCTGCATATGAATTATACAAACACCTTTCCAGTTTACAACAGTAAAATCATTACTTTACTTAAAAAAGGAAACATAACAACAACAATTAATCTAAAAAACCACACCAAAGTCGGGAAAATCCGAAACGAAAACCGAACCGGGTGTTTCATTCTTGTAAAGTAAAGCTGTAATCGATCAATCACCTGGAAATCAAAGTGCGCCGGCAGCGGCATGGTTAATTAGATTCTCGGGCCGGTTAATGCTTTTGCTGCAGACGTGGTGGTAGTGGTTGCAGCCGCAGAAGACTCGGTGGTTACGGTATAAGCGAGGGAAAAGGGAGTCTGAGCATTAGGTGCAATGGTGTTATAAAATTGTGGAGACATAACAATGTCACCAGGACACTCATCGCAAAGAGTAGCAATTCGGACTGTATATGTCTGAGTAGTAGAAAGGCAATATTGGGTATCGGTGCATGTAAATACCACTAAATTCCCACATGTCTGACCATTGTTATATATGTCCCTTGTTACAAACACAAGCTCGTAATCACCATCCACATAGCAAGTTTGTGCTGCATATATACACGCAATCCATTGTCAAAACGACCTTTTTCAGAGTCGATTCTTGACTAGTTTAACAACCACGTCAATTAATAAAAGAAAAAAGAAATAAAAAAACGGAGAGAATACACTTACAGATGGTATCAAGAGTCCAACCACCCAATCCAGCCGTTTGGGCATCTGCAAATACAGCAATGCTCATAAAAATCATGACCATGAATGTTGGGATCATTGTTCTTCCTTTTTTACCCCCTTCTTCTTCTTCTTCTTCTTCTTCTTCTTCTTATCTTCACTTTCTCCACTTGTTTATCTTTTAATGTTTTGTGATGGTTAAGATTGATCACTTTACTCTTGTTCTTATAGTCTCATAGCCCACCATTTAAATTTTTTAAATAATAGAAATTGTACAAAATCCAAGTTAATAAAAATATAAACCTATGTATGTATTCCAAAACTTGCTAGCTGCCAAGTCACAGCATCAGATACTCTTAACGTATTTCAGAGTACCAAATACTATATTCTCGAATTTACAGCATCGATATGTATGGAACTGACTTATGAATAATTAAGAGTTTAATGACAAGATGCTTACATTAACAACATTTGGCAGAAGTATGATCAAGGCCCCGTATGCAGGACAAAACATATTTATCAGTCACTTTTAACTTTAGACGGAGATTTCTCTGTGCAACCAATTTCTGTCACGTTTCTCTGTGGATCGTGAATTCTTCAGTAGCTTCTGCAACATTGTACTTACATGTATTTCTCTACGATTTCTCAGTTTTTTTCTGGGATATTGTTAATCCGAACAATGTATAAACGTATCAAAACGAAAAATGATCTATACGAGTATTTTTGTCATATACTCTGTACTTTATCATTTTTGTCAAGAACAGTTGATAGCATGACAGACAACCGATTCGATAGCATGCCCAAATTGAAGCAATCGTATGGACAAGGAAAATTTCATACATCGAGCGTCTTAATACTAGTAAGTTTAAAAGCAAAAGGCTATCTAAAAGGGGTTATTTCTTATATGATAACCGATGATTTATCTGTAACACCGATGTCAATGTTATCGAGCATTTCTATGATGATGAATAAATTTCAGGTTTCCCAGCTTGATTTGCTTCAAGAAGAGGCAACTAAAGTGTTGGTTCTGAAGAGGCTTTGGAGCTGTTGAGGGTCACTTTCGGGTCAACTACTGTCCTCCCTGACGTATTTCTTGGCAAAGATGAAACGCATGTCTAAGGCCATTTTCTAATCGAAATTCAGCACCCCAATAGCAGACAAACCGGGGCGGAGAACCAAGGTGTTGCGCGTTATTCATCACAAACTACTTGGCTACCCCTTCATATATACCCTCTTATCCTCCCACCACCCATGTTCATAGCCATGATTAGAGTTAAAGCTGAAGAAATCTTGAAATGGAAGGCTCTAAATATGGATATTATGAGCTGATTAAATCTTGAAATGAAGGGTTCTAACTATGGATATTACAAAAGTATGTTTCCCGTAATACGGTAACAACTGCCCCGACTAATCTATTGTTTGGCTCGGGTAGTAGTAGTGTCTACAAGAGTTTGACTCTTCCGAGCTCTTCCTCGGAGATAAAGTCCTGGCCCAGAGCTCTTGATCATGGCGCCTAATCACAAGATCATCGAACTTGTGACTTACCTAGATATTCTCAAACCACTAATGGCGACTAACAGCTTGAGCTAAGCTACAGAAAAACCACTAACGGCCACTAACTACTTTAGCTAAGCTAGGGCACTAACTACGGGGTAAGGATGTTACAAGTACAATTTACTAGACAGAATTATGAAGTAAAGCATGGCGAATATGGAGGGCGAAACGATAACAATCAGGCAATTAAAGCAAACAGTAACATTAGATTAGAGTTTCTAAGCTTTTGCAAATCCAGAAATTATATTGAAACAGCTAAATCAATCTCACACAAGCAAAAACTTAGCTTATAGATTCATCAATCTCGATTTTAACAATCTGGCCGTCGTCGAATCGATCTTTTCTGGGCGGTCCCGGCGGTACTGGAACCCTAGGTGGTCCTCTCCCTTTCTTCTTATCCTTCGGCCTCGCCTTCCATCACCACAGCCACAATTATCCATACATAAATTAGCATTATTTTCATCAAATAATCACGAAAAAATACATTGAATTGATACAGAAGCTAAATGTAGAACTCACATTTCCAAAAGAGTGATTGAACCGTTTTCCTTTGGCGGTCTTCCGATCACCTCTTCCACAATATACTGAAGCAGTAAATCAATAAAACAATCAAACGAATTAATTAGACATATGAAAAGCGATTGGAGAAGATTATTTAATGGAGTGAACTTACTGGATGGTAGGGTGGAAGAAGAGGATAGCTGTAAAAATGGGATAGATAGAGAAGTTGAAAGTGAAGGAGCGGCGGCGAGAGATAGAGAACGACGGACAAAAAGAGTCGTCGACGGTGGTGCTGCTCCGATTGCTACTAATCCGGCCATTTCGAGCAGAGTTTAGTTACCCGGTGGCAACAGATAATGTCGTGTAAAACAGGTCAACCCGTTCATGAACAACTCGATACTAAGCTCACGAAATGATCTTTTAAATTTGATTCAACCGAACTCGAGTTTTTCATTAAATTTAATGATGGAACTCAAACACTTGAAAACTTAACTTGAAATATTTACGAGTTTTATCCAACATCATTATATTATATATAAAAAAATATTGTTGTTCTGAATTTTCTAATGAGCCGAACTCGGGCAATTCAAACCTTAACAAAACAAAGCTGGACTAAAACAAAAGAAACGAAAATCACAACATTAAAGGCAACCTGTACTACGACACTAAACAGAAAAACTTGTTAATAACAAATAACTCTGTAAGTGTCCCAAGTGTGTGTTTTGACAAAAGGGTGATGCGGTGGCAAACCATACATTTTTGTTTTCATTTCCCCTCTTCTTCCAAGGAACCACCACCGGAAGATTGATTATCCACCCACGTGCCGCCGCAAACCATCACCGAATCAGAAAGTGCCTGTAAGATAAGGATACCTCTCTAACCGGAAAGACAACAAACGGAAGGAGGCAAAGGCAATCGGACATAGCAACCAAACCGCCTGCGATACAGAGCCAAAAACGACGAACCCACCCCAAATCCAAACTGGACGACAATATATCTAGCCACCGCCACCACCACCGCCACCACCACATACAAGCCCGAAAACTTGCAGAGAAAATGTTAGAAGGGGGCTAATGCTCCTTATGGGTTGGAGCCAAAACCTCAGTTAGCCTTAAAACAAAAGTTAAAAGATAAGAGACGTCTCAAAAAGAAAATAAGAGACTCGACGGGGTTCTTCTCCAGCATTTCGCCGGAGAAGAGGGGATTAACTGGGAAGCTACCGTAGGGGGACAAGAGAGTGGAAGATACAAGCTAAAGACCCTGATTCAGATCGATGTTGATAAATTAACCTGAATGTAGGGACGGAACTAGGTCTAGCCCATCCAGTTTTAATTTTCGGTACATGAAAAACATTATATAATTCAGTCTAACACGATTAATTTGTTTTAATTCAGTCACCCGATCATATATATATATATAGTCCATTAGCACACCCGACCAAAAATTCATAATTTCGTCACTATTTTTACTCTAAAGATTTATCTTCTTTTACGATATGTTGTTACGGTACGTATTTTTTCATAAGGTAAAAAATAATGGGCACATTCCTTTTTGTATTTCATGCTAGAAACTATAGAAAGAATGAAAGCATGGGACAAACGTGAAATTTGCTGACTCGGACCATGAAGCATATGGCTAAGTAGTGAAATAACTAACGTGGCATACTTTGTTGGCAATAAACATCACTTACGTGGAGAGTGATTGACGATGCTAAATAACGCACCACCTGTGAACTGGGGCCACGTGTAATCTAAGGATGAGCTGTAAGAGATCGAGATGGCTAAATATGAACAAAAGATGGTGTTTTTGGTGTATCACGGTGAGTCCAAGAATGTATCTTGGATTGCCTACGTATCCCTGTGTGAAAGTCGGGAATCGAGCCTTACGTAGTTCACGGAGCTATGTATTTATAGGCACATGTCCTTCTCCCCGCCCTAAAATTAAGGGCGGCCGGGTCTATTGACATAAATACCCTTAAATGGGCCTTGCCTCCTTATCCAAAAAACTGTGGATGTGGGCCCGGGGTCTCGGGCCAAGGATCACGATATCGAATCGAGGTGGTCCGAGGTGAGTGTTCGAGTCCAAGTACTTGTGGAATCTCCCCTAGGCCACAGTCTCGAGGTATGTCTCTTCTTCGACTCGAGGCGGATAACATACTTGGACTTTTCCACATGCCAGCTGGACCAATGGAATAATTCCACGTGGAGGAGCGAATCCTTGTATCATCATAAGCCCCCCAGATCGGAGATCAGATCGTCTCGATTTCTGATGTCGGGTCTGAAAATTTGAATTACTCTTTTGACACGCGGTCCCTTCGGGCGGAAAGACACGTTTGTCACCCTCAATTGATACAACCGGTTATAGGATGACGTCACACCGCCCGACATTGGTGGTGTAGAAAACGAAGCGTCCCTTATTGGGCCACGTGGAGACTTAGCCCTTGATTCTCGCACATACGCTTCTATAACTGCCCAAAATCCCACCCTTTCACATCACTTGCAAGATTTATTCGCATATAAGGAGTCCAAAACCACAGAAGCTTCTCCGTCGCTATTATTTGCTTTTGTTCTACCAGAAAACTGCAAGTAAGCTCTAATTTCTCCAACTCTTTTCTCGTCTTTTATTTCTCGTATCTTTCGCCGAGTCCATGTCTAGTAGCGAGAGTGACTCACAAAACGGGGAAGAAATTGTCGTGGTAGAAGAAGAATCTACGGAGGAGACCATCTCTCGAACGCCCCGCTAACTCCGGTGAGAAAGCCGCCGGTGAAGAGGATACGAGAGGGGAAGGAGAAGAGGAGTCGTCTTCTCGACCCGTAGCCAAGCGTCAAACAAGGATGAAGGGCCAAGGGCCTTATGGTTGCATGTCCAATCTCACTCCGAGAAAAGGCCAAAGCCATTTGCCTCCGATACGGCATTCCCTATTCCTCCGATCATATCCAAGTATCCTACGGGCGTATCAATTCGCCGTGATCCTCCTCCTTTGTTCTCGCGCCATTTACGAAGCACAACTAAGAGAAGGACTTCGGTTTCCTTTCGACCCATGCCTAATCGCCGTCCTTCAACATTACAAGATCCGCGTTACCCGAGCCTTGCTCCCAATGGGGTCCGAAGTATAATGGGTTTCGCGCGGCATGTCGAATCGCCAAGGTCGAGTTCTCGGTTCGACTGTTCCGTCAGTACTACGCCTTGTCGAGCTTGCAGGACGCAGGGTGGTATACATTTCAGAAGCGTCCTCTGGCATCTGAGTTCGTGAGAAAAGTGATCTCGTCTCATGGCGACTGAAAACCCAATTTCTTTTTCATCCGACATGGGTTGGTGGATATTGATATCCACACCTGGTTTCAGAGGCCGCATAAATGGCACGATCGACTCGATACAGACGTTCCCTCCGGGTGCGGGATTATCGAGACCGTTCACCCCGACGTCGCTACCCGAAACTTGCACTCCTTATATCCCTATGCCGATATCGAGACGGCCGGTCCAGGCGCCTATCTCGAACTTGATGAGGATGTCCGCCTTTTATGTAGGGTTTTTATTCATTCTGTCGAACTGTAAGAGGATTTCTCATATTGGTTGCATCCTGACGTCGATTTTTTTTTCTCTTTTGACAGTGGAACATTTCTCGAAGATGGATGCCCTGGGCAAGATGCCTGACCCAAAGAAAACCGATCCCAAGAAGATTCAAGAGATGGTTGGGATCAAGTCGAAGAATCCGGCTCCTGCTTCGGGATCTGGGAATGTGGTTTCTGGAGGGCAGAGGACTCCGGCTCGAGCCCCCACACCCGCGTCGACGTCCGACATTTTGAGAGGCCACCCTGATGAAGCTCTGGCGGCGGGGCAATCTGAGTCGGATCTTGTCCCAAGGAAACGGCAGAAAACAACAGCTCTGAAGCACGGAGTCGGAAAGGAGCCCCGCCATCTCCCTCCTCAGGGCTCAGGGGGGGTCGATGCCCTTCCTGCCATGAGTCTGGCCGAAATGGAGGCCATGACTCCTGAGGAGTTGAGTGACTACCATCTCAAAATCATCCGAGCTGTAAGTCTTCACATTTTTCATTCTTGCACTGCGACTTTATCAGTATTATTACTGCTAATTTCGGGTCTCAAACTAATCTCGAATTGTTTTGATAGGCTCGGTTAACAACTAAGGTGGCAATTAGCAGGATTGAGACTCCATCGGTTGTCGTGGAGGAGCGAGAAAGAGACTATTGCCAAGCTCACCGCCGATATTGAAAAGCGAGCAAGTTAAAATTGACAAGCTTGACGACCGGCGTGTTAAGCTCGAGTCCGAGTTGGCTACGTCTCGAGATGAGTCGTTAAAAGCACGCCAAGACGCAATTTGTTAGAGACTCCGAGCGAGGCCAAGATGAAATCGGAGCTAGCCAAGGTGAAGTCGGATCTGGACAAGGCCCTCAAGGATCGTATCGAACTCCAATCTCTCCTCGAAGGTCTGACGAGTCGAATGGAAACAGCTAAGCTGGATTTCCTGTCTTCAAAAGAACTAGAGAATGACCTGACACTGCTGATGACCCAAGGTATGAAGGGGGGGTTCACCATGGCTCTTGACCAAGTGAAAGAGATCGATCCGAATTTTGACATATCTGCTGTGGCGAAGCCCTATTTATATGATCCCGAGGCCGTTCCTCGTTATGGACGATACATCAGTGAACTTCAGGCCGGCGTCTCTCTGTACAAAAAGTATGTGACTTCTACCTTGGAGGGTGGTGAGGCAGGAGATGTCGAGTCGGAGGAGCAAACTGACCCCAATGTGTCGACCTCAGACCGACCCCCCGCTTGATGCTAATTCTTTTTTCTGCTTTTTATCAAACTTTTCCTATTCGATCTGGTTGTAATACCCTTTATGTTTTTACTTGTCTGAACTTGCATTTGGTAAACTCGATCCTGCAGATTTGACATTTCGATTTGACATTTCGATTTGCATTTTGATCATTGAATCTGAATTTATGCTTTTCACTGAATGTCTTTTGTTTCTTATTGATCGTTTGTTCGGGGTGTAGTCATTTTGAACTTAATTCCCTTTAAAATGTTGACTTACGGGGTGTAGTCCTTTGGACTTAATTCCCCTGTTGGCCCCTCGAAGTGTGGTAGGAGTTCATGACTCGTAGTACACTTGAGTGTGAGTCGACCTAGCATTGTGTCGCCTTGCTGGCTTGACTGGGCTTTTTGGTCGGAGCTCGGTTCGGCTATCCTGCTTTTGATCGAGCACATCGTGGTGCTTACGATCGAGCCGAGTTAAGGACCCATCGTGGGATCCGCCGACTGCTTAGCATCGTGGCTTGCGGCATGTCGGGAGTGATATAAGCATTGTCAGTGACTTGGCTTTATTCACTATTTTGTTTTAAATCCGACGACCGCTTAGCATCGTGGCTTGCGGCATGTCGGGAGTGATATAAGCATTGTCAGTGACTTGGCTTTATTCACTATTTTGTTTTAAATCCGACGACTGCTTAGCATCGTGGCTTACTGGCATGTCGGGAGTGATATAAGCATTGTCAGTGACTTGGCTTTATTCACTATTTCTTCCGGCTTAGTCGTGTCGAGGTGATTTAAGCATTGTCAATGACTTGGCTTTATTCACCATACAGTGTCGAATTGTTCGGGTCGGAGAATTGATGTCTCGGTCGATTATTGCGCTTTTTCATCCTCCCCCCTTTTGCTCTTTCATACGGTCTTGCATATGTAGTGTAATTAAAAAGGGAAAGAAAACATGCTTTATAAAAGGAATCGCAACACAATGTCATATCGACCTATTACAACTGATGAAAGTAGAATTGCAAAAGTCATGAGAATGATAAATAATTTAAACATAATATTTTCTAAGGTTGGTGGCATGCCAAGTTCGAGGTACTGTGCTTCCATCTGACCTGCCCAACTGATACGACCCCTTAGGATGCACTTTCAAGATTTTATACGGGCCTTCCCAATTCGGCTCGAGTTTGCCTATTGGGTCCTGCTTGCTGGCTTCATTTTTTCTCAATACGAGGTCTCCTACTTGGAAGTATTTGTACTTCACCCTCGCGTTGTAATATTGAGAAATCTTTCTTTTATAACTGGCCATCCGATACGCCGCCATTTCCCTCTTCTCTTCAACGTTGTATTTTTCTTCTCTTAGATCGGCAGCATTAGTTTCGACATTATAAGCTAAAACCCGAGGCGATGCTAGTCCGATCTCGGCAGGTATCACGGCTTCACATCCATAGGCCATGGCAAAAGGAGTTTCTTGGGTTGCCGAGTTGAGTTGGGTCTTGTGCGATATGACCACAATATCCGGGTAACCGAGCGCCCAATCTCGGCCTTCATCTTCCAATCGCTTCTTCAACCCAAACTTGATCTGCCTGTTTGTCTGCTCGACCTGTCCATTGGACTGAGGTCGAGCCACTGACGTCGTTCTGTGCTCGATCCTGAATTCTTTCAACCAATTCTGCACCCTATCATCAAGAAATTGAGTCCCATTGTCCGAGATCAGATACTTCGGAATTCCGAACCTGCACAAAATATTCTCCCATAGAAATTTTTTGATGGTTTGAGCCCTGATGTCAGTAAGAGCTTTAGCCTCGACCCATTTAGTAAAATAATCAACCGCAACGACGACGTATTTGAAATTCCCCGGAGCTCGAGGTAGAGGTCCGACTATATCGACTCCCCATTCATCGAATGGCCATACAGACTCGATGGCATTCATTTCTCGCGCTTGCTGATGAGTTACCACATCATGTATCTGGCAAGCTCTGCAACTCATTACCAATCGACTCGCATCTTTTTGCATTGACGGCCAGAAATATCCTGCCAGTTTGCACTTTCTTGCCAACATTCGAGCTCCGCAATGATTACCACAGATCCCTCGGTGTATCTCTTCGCGAGATAAGCCCCCTCTTCTTCCGATGCACATCGCATCCAAGGAGTTACAAATGATCTTCGATAAAGCACATAATCGAAAAGAGCGTACCTGGAGGCTTGAAGTCGGATTTTCCTGGCCTGAGATTTATCGGTGGGGAGCACTCCATCTTTCAAGAATAGTGCTATTGGGTCCATCCAGGTCGATCCCCGAACCACGGGCTGCACGTCGACCTCGTTATAACTCCGTTCCGCTAGCATCTCAACCGAACTTTCCTCTTTGATTTGAAATTCGACGCGAGCTTAGACAACGCATCGGCTCGCTTGTTCTCACTCCGAGGTACTTGTTCGACTAGGATCATCTTGAATTTCGACATTAACCCCTGAACAACCCTTAGATAGCTTTTCATTGATTCTTCTTTAGCTTCATACTCTCCCCGTACGTGATTTACCACGAGCTGAGAGTCGCCGTATACCGAAGATTCTCGACTCCCAACTTCGATGCTAGCTTTAAACCCGTGATTAAGGCCTCATACTCGGCTTCGTTGTTCGTAGCTTTGAACTCGAATCGGAGTGCATACGGAAACTCTTCCCCTTTCGGACTAACTAGCGTAAACCGGCTCCGGCCCCCTTCTTTACTCGAGGCACCATCGACGTGGAGCGTCCACTGCTCCTCGATGACTGTTTTCCCTGCTCTAATTGAATCGACAACCCTTCAGCTATGAAGTCAGCCAGCGCTTGACCCTTGATGGCTGTTCGAGGTAGAAACTCTATGTCGTATTCCGCTAGCTCGACAACCCACTTGGCTAATCGACCCGATGTCTCGGGCTTTGCCAAGATTTGTTTTAACGGCTGGTCAGTAACCACAGCAATGGGATGTGCTTGGAAGTATGGCTTCAACTTCCTCGACGCATGAACTAAACTCAGCGCTAACTTCTCCGCAGGAGTATATCTGACCTCTGCACCATGTAGGGCTTTGCTGACAAAATAGACGGGATTTGTCCCTGGTCTCTTTCTCGAACTAAGACCGCACTTACCGCTTCCTCGCAAACTGCTAGATAAACCAAGAGCTTCTCTCCATCTCGGGGTGAGGACGGCGTTGGCAAATCGATAAATATTCTTTCAAATCGTCAAACGCCTTCGACGGCGGTCCCGTCCCATCGGAACGGACTAGCTTTTTTCGAATCTTGAAGAAAGGTAGAGCTCTCGCGCCGATATCGACGAGAAAACGGTTGAGAGCCGCCATCCGACTTTGTCAACCTTTGCACCTCTTTGACATTCCGAGGTGCGGGCATGCTTTTGAGGGCCTCGATTTTATCTGGGTTAGCTCTGATCCCATCTCTCGATATCATGTATCCTAGAAATTTCCCCGATCGAACTCCGAATGTGCATTTCTTCGGGTTGAGCTTCATTTTCGCCGTCCGCAATACCTCGAAAACTTCTCTCACATCGACAAGAAACCGTCCCAAGGACTTGCTCTTGATCAATAAATCATCCACATAAACCTCCATATTCCGACCTATCTGTCTCTTGAAAATTTTGTTGACGGCCCGTTGATAAGTAGCTCCTGCATTCTTAAGCCCAAACGGCATCGTAACGAAGCAAAACGTGCCAAATTCTGTGATAAAAGCGGTTTTTTCTGAGTCCTGTGGGTCCATAAAGATCTGATAATAACCTCTGTATGCATCGAGGAACCCGAATACCTCGAAGCCCAGTGTCGAGTCGACTAACTGGTCGATCTTTGGTAGCGGGTAAGAATCCTTGGGACACGCCTTGTTAAGATCCGTAAAGTCGACACACATTCGCCAACTCGATCCGGCTTCTTAACTAACACGGGATTGGCCAACCAATCCGGATAAAATACCTCTTTCACGATCCCAAAGCAACTAGCAACTTGTCGACCTCTTTTCTTCTTCGCTTCTTTTCTCTCGGGGGCAAGATTTCTCTTCTTTTGTCGTATTGGCTTCTTTTTGGAATCGACGTTAAGGCTGGTGCATAGCTATATCCGCCGACAGGCCAGGCATATCATCTGCCTTCCATGCAAAAACGTCTCGAAACTCAACCAGGAGGTCGACCAAGGCTCTCATGTCGGGGCGTGGCATCCACTTCCCGATCTGGACTCCTTGACCTTCTTCCTCCTTCCAAACTCGAACTTCCTCGGTTGGGTCGGCAGAAACCCAGCTTCGCTCTTCCTCTTCCTCAGGTATCAACTCCTCAACTAGCACTTGCCCAACTCCTTTTCCTTTGATCGTAACTAAGCTACAATTCCGGGCTACTTCAACGTCTCCCTTGACTTCATGGGTACCGTACCAGGTGGGAAACTTCATGCTGTTGTGGAAAGTCGAGATAATAGCTCTGAGATCATATAAAGCCGGTCGACCTAATATCGCGTTGTACCCCCGAAGGGGCCTTAACTACGACATAGGTCATTTCCATCGTCCGCCCCTTTTCTCCGTCTCCGACCGTCGTTAACAAATTGATCGACCCGACAGGGTGGATGGCCTGCCCTGTGAATCCAAAAAGAGGGGTAGATAACGGAATGATATCTTCATCTTTCAACCTCATGGCTCTAAACGCTGAATAATAAAGGATATTAACGGCGCTTCCACCGTCGACACAAACTCTTTTACTCGACCTGCGCTTATTACCGCCTCGATCACCAATCCCTCGCTATGACCGTGGGAACTCGGAACATCGTCCTTGGGTCCGTAACCTACTTCGTTGTCAACCCGATCTTTTTTGACTCTCTCGTCCCGTCGACGAGTGCCGACTTGATCGAGGTCGATCCGACTCATGCTCGCCACGATTGTGTTAACGTCATATCCGGCACGATTATCCCGATGAGGATCTCGGTTCGAATTTCTTGACGGTCATCTCGGCGATTGTCTCGTAGGTTGGGTCGATGACCTTTCCCGCCGATTCCGATTATCTCGACGTGGAGACCGATCCTTCTTTCCGCCGTAGCTTTTTCTCTTGTACTCCCGGCGGCCCTTCGGTTCGTCTTTTTCGACCGTCAACGACTTCATCCAATCGACCCTCTTGGATACGGGCGTCGATATCCCTCTTCAAATCAAAGCATTCCTCCGTGTCGTGCCCCACATCTCTATGATAGTCACAATACTTGTGAGTATTTTTCCTTTTCTCCGGATCTTTAGACATCGGCTTAGGTGTCTTAGCGATGTTCTTCTTGATCATGATTGCCAATACCTCCCCCGAGATCGATTGAGGGGGATAAAGTCTCGGTCTTTTAAATTTCCTTTCTTTCCCAACCGATCCGATATCGGAGCTGTCAGTCGATCAAAGACGTTGGACTTGCTTTCTTCATTCCGACCCCTAGGCTGACCCTTGTTCTGGCTTCGGGAGTCGTTCCTTGAGCTGAGGCCAAGTGAAATGGTGTGCAGACGCACTGCCTCTTCACCTTGGCAGAACCCATGGACTATGTTCACACATTCATCCATATCATTCGGCATTTTCTTGGATAGCTTATCATACGGCTTCATATTCCGCAGACCTCCCACAAAGGCATTAACTTGCAGCGCATCACTGGCATTATGCACTTTCATAGCTTCAAGGTTGAAACGTCTCATGAAGTCGATAGTAGATTCCCCTTTTTCCTGCTTGATGTTCATAAGGTGGGTAGCACTAAGATGGAACTTCTTGTTCCCAATGAAAGCGTCTCGGAATTTTTGTCCCAACTGTAGAAAGCTAGAGATCGACCCGGGACGTAGCTTGTGAAACCACTCCCGAGCTCGACCTGTGAGCAATGTATCGAAAGCTCGACACTTCATGGCGTCATTGGCGTTTCTCAACCTCATCAAAGATATGTATCGAAATAGATGATCCTCTGGGTCCGTAGTACCGTCATAGGGCTCCATCTTTGGCGGCTTAAAGGATTCGGGCATCGTATATATTTCGATCTCGGGACTAAATGGCGACTCAAGCCATTCAGTGGGTTGATCTTTCCCCACAATGCGGTTGAACTCGTTTCGGATGCTATCCTCGACCTGCCGCTGAAGCTTTTCTTGCTCAGGACGTTTGCGGGCGTTAGTCACGCTGATTTCAATCGCGCCTTCCTCACGCTCTTCTTCAACCTCAGCAGGCCTCTTTCCCTTAGCATTATCCATCTCCTTACGACCTGGAGGGTCTAACTGGTGTTCATCAGGGGGATTGCATATTCCTTTACCTATAAATGCCGAGGCTACCACCCTCTTCAAGGCGTCCTCATCCAAAGATGCCAAGTGGTCCGCCATGTCTTGCGGTACGTGGGGGAAGCCGAGGCCTGGGAGGATCGCAAGCGCGGGTCAGATCCGGTGGGGACTTCTTGAATACGTGAGGGAACCCCCCCGCCGGATCTATATCCGTGTGCTCTTCGATCCGCATGTTCTTGTGTTCGTCGGTTTCTTCCTTCCGGCGGCACCATTGCAATCTCTTTACCAACTCACCGGTAGAAAGGCCCTCCTTCAGCGCCAAATGACGATGCTAAATAACGCACCACCCGTGAACCGAGGCCACGTGTAATCTAAGGATGAGTCGTAAGAGATCGAGATGGCTAAATATGAACAAAAGATGGTGTTTTTGGTGTATCACGGCCGAGTCCAAGAATGTATCTTGGATTGCCTACGTATCTGTGTGAAAGTCCGGGAATCAAGCCTTACGTAGTTCCCGGAGCTATGTATTTATAGGCACATGTCCTTCTCCCCGCCCTAAAATTAAGGGCGGCTGGGTCTATTGACATAAATACCCTTAAATGGGCCTTGCCTCCTTATCCAAGAAACCTGTGGATGTGGGCCCGGGGTCTCGGGCCAAGGATCACGATATCGAATCGAGGTGGTCCGAGGTGAGTGTTCGAGTCCAAGTACTTGTGGAATCTCCCCTAGGCCACAGTCTCGAGGTATGTCTCTTCTTCGACTCGAGGCGGATAACATACTTGGACTTTTCCACATGCCAGCTGGACCAATGGAATAATTCCACGTGGAGGAGCGAATCCTTGTATCATCAGTGATATTCCCATATCATGTCCTCCTGACCAAATGCCAAAACAAATACATAAAATAAATATAAATATAAAACCCGGCAAATATGCTCTATTAAGTCCTAATTAACCCCTTAATTAATTGGGTAATGATAGATCTACTCCCTTAAGTCTACACCATTTTTACTTCCAACATAATCTTGTGGTTGTGATTTTTTCGATTTTTTTAAGTTTCTTTTACAAATGAAAAACATGTGGTGAGATGATGATGGTGTAAAAATGGTGTAGACTTGAGGGAGTAGCGCTATCACTCCCCTTAATTAATTATCAAACGATTCCATAATTATGGGACTATATAGTGATGCGCGTGTATTCAATGTCCTCAGTGAAAGTTTAAGAGAATTAAAATGGAAAGTTCCAACCATAATTTATTCGAGTATCCTATGTGGCATTTTTGTACTAATTTGTAACTTTAAGGAAAACAAAACAAAGATTACCTGGTGACATAGGAATCTTTGTTTGGGCTAATTGCTAGTTAAATTCTGGAATAAGTTGTTCATTTATATAATATATATATATAAAGACGTTTCCTTTTTAAAACTATTAAAAGAATAATTATAGTAATATATAACGATAATGCCAGATCGTGTCAGTTGGTCGGTTTAGAATCTATTGTTTCCGTGCTTGGCATATTTGATCAGTTAACGAAAGAGCCTAATGCAAAAAAAATGCATGTTAATTGGGTCAAAAACTTTGTTAGAAATTACCTCCTTCCCCTGTTGTGCTTGGGATTCAAAGAATGGTTGGGACACCAAGGTCGAAAAGATTGAAAAATCATTCATTCAAACCATTGATGAAGGATTCCTTGAAAAGTTAAGGATCAGTAATCCGTTTTAGAAATCGACTGGATTCGGTCTTATACATACGCGAGGAAGGCAATCTCACAGCTACAAAGTAAGAACTAAAGATATACAAACAAGAACCAACCCCAACGAAAAAGCAGAAAAAAAAATTGGATTGGGAAGTAATATGACCCCTAAACCCCTTAAGATTAGACTTGATCCCATATGAGGAACTAATGAACTCAATCACTTGCTGCCATTACTCTTCAGTTTTTTGTTGAGGTCTATCATGTAGAAAGATTCAAATTGGATCAGTGATCGATTTCTAGGTGCTCGAACTATCTGTGGTGTGTTGGGGATAAAAATTTGGATATTTATCGACAAGGAATACTAAAATCTTACTTTTTAAAATTAAAAAAAAAACTCTCCATTCTTTTTATTTTTTAATCTTTTTATTCTTAATAAATTGTTTCCTTTGTAGTCTTGATGAGATAGGATGGTGACACAACAAAAATACAGTACTGCATAACACACTTATAAACCACTGATTATAAAGTGAAATCTATTTATTTATATGAGACCTGATGATGCCTGACCCGAACTACGCCATGTGTCATCCTCTTAAGTCGTATAATAGATGACTAGCCTCTAAATGTAAGGCATTAAGGGCCAGGAGCCCAGAAACATACCTAAGGGCAGATCCCTTACCCTAAGTGGGAGATCGGCACGAACTCCTCCTCCAACCACCGCAGGTCGGCTAAGGCTTGGCGAAGAGGAGGTGCCCAGTTCGGCCATAGTGGCCTTGGGGGCTGAACGCAGGACGCTCAGACCTGCCCCTCTGTTATTTCATATGCGGGATAACTAAAGATAAATAATGAAAGAATCCTAGGTCATAAAGACTTTGATCCTGACATTTAAATATGTCCATAATTATCCCTAAATTATAGGGATTTATGCGTGTATATCCTTAGGGAAATAATAATATTAATAATAATAATACAAATCCTTGTAGAACAAGGAAAGGGATAAATCATCCCCTATATAAACAACCCTAAGGAACTACGAAAGACTTGATTCCTGAAACATAACAGGATACGTAGGCAACTTGAGAGAAATAACTCTCAAGCTCAGTCTAAAAATCACCCAAAACATTCCTCGTTCAATTACCCCTAGATTAAACGACCCGGATTTATTCATAGACGAAATCCAGCATCGTCAAATGGCGCTAGAAGGAGGGTCTTCTATCGGTAGTGGATCGAGGTTGTTCGTGATCAAGTTAATGGCAAAAACATGCCAAAAACGCAGTCAGATCCGAAGCTTATTTCCGGAGTTCAAACCGTTGGAATACAAATTCCACCATTCAGATTGAAGAAGTTGGAGGAACAAACAAACCCTCCAAATTTCGTGCCGATCGGAGTCCGTTTAGATGCCCGATCGTCGCCGGAAATTTGCTGCTATAACAGCAAAACGCAACTGCCCCAGAAACGCAGTCAGATCGACGGCTTATTTCTAGAGTTTCAACCGTTGGAATAAGAATTCCACCATTCAGATTGTAGATGAATGAGGGACGAACAAACCCTCCAAATTTCGAGCCGATCGGGGTCCGTTTCGACACCCGATTTTGTATCACCAAAAACGGAAAGCATCCAGTTCGACGGATATTCCCGTATCACCTGTGGAACAAAACGCAAGGAGAATGGGGGCGAGAAATCCCCCAAAAACGCGGAGTCCGTTTGGATTCGACGGACTATTTCCGGAGTTTCAACCGGTGGAACACGATTTCCACCGTTCAAATTCAAAGAGAAGAGGGAACGAGAAATCCCTCCAAATTTCATGCCGATCGGAGTTGGTTTCGATGCCCGATCATCGCCAAAAAGTTGCAAGAAAAAAGGCAGAAAAACCCTAATCTGCAGGTTCCAAGTCGGCTGAAATGTCCTGACAATTGAACCGTTGGAACAAGATTTCCACCGTTCAGATTCAAGGATAAGGAGGGACGAACAAGGCCTCCAAATTTCATGCCGATCGGAGTTATTTTGAGTGCCCGATCGTGGACAAACAATTGCTGCTGTATCGCAAAGACATAGCAGAACCCTAACTTTCAGTAGACAAGTCAGCAGCCTTTTGCCGCCAATGGAACCGTTGGAACAAAAAATCCACCGGTCATATTCAAGAGTTATGAGGACCGAACGATCCCTCAAAATTTCAGACCGATCGGAGTGCGTCTTGATGCCCGATCATCGCAAAGAAGTTGCTGCAGGGCACCAAAAACGCAGCAGGATTCTGGACAGCAGCTGCCAGATCGGTGGCTTATTCCCGGAGATTGAGCCGTCGAAAGAAATATTTCACCGTTCACATCGAAGAAAAGTGAGGTAAGAACGATCCCTCCAAATATCGGGCTGATCGGAGTCCTTTTCGTGGTCTGATTGTCACCATGAAAGACTGCAGTGGCGCCCAAGAAAGCTGCGAATTATCTATCTATCTAGCTATCCGCGAAGCGAGTTCTCAAACTCCAAGGATCGAGCCGAGCTCGTTAGCTCTCCAGGTTCTTACAATTGTTATTTTAAATTCTTATATACTTTGTAGGTCTTTATTATATGTGTAATGTTTTTTTATCACAATCACATTGCACCACAAAGACTCGAGATATCGAGCACCGGCATTCGAGCTCTACGGAATCCTCTTGCCCTAAGGCTGATATCGGCTCGGTATCATATTTGGAGCTCACCTTGAGCGTATCTTTAATAATACCGAGCTTTGCTCGGCATCATATTTGGAGCTCTCTCGAGCGTATCTTTAATAAGACCGAGCTCTGCTCGGCATCATATTTGGAGCTCTCTCGAGTGTATCTTTTATAAGACCGAGCTCGCATCGGCATCATATTTGGAGCTCACCTTGAGCGTATCTTTTATAAGACCGAGCTCACCTCGGCATCATATTTGGAGCTCTTTTGAGCAGATCTTCTATATGACCGAGCTCGGCTCGGCATTATATTCGGAGTTCACCTTCGAGCGAATCATTTATAGGACCGGCTTCATTTGGCATCATACCTGTAGCTCGTACCCGAGAAAATCTTATGACAAACGCACGATCAAAAACTTGCGGGAAGTCAGTACAAACTGGCCCAGCTCGCTCAAATAAAGTCCTAGAAGTCAGACAAATCTGGCCCCGTCGGCAAAAAACTTCATAAGTCCCAGGATCGACCGAACCGCAGGTCGGTCTCAAAAAACTAAGTCAAAATAAGTCAAGGATCGACGAACCGAACCGCAGGTCGGTCTCAGAAAAAAAATTTGCTAAGTGCAAACCAAAATAAGTCTGCAGGACAGATTTAACGAACTGATCCGCAGGTCGGACTCAGTAGAATAACTGAACCGCAGGTTGGTCTCAGAAAAAAGTTTGCTACGTGCAAACCAAAATAAGTCGCAGACAGGACCCAACGAACCGAAAAAAGTTTGCTACGTGCAAACCAAAATAAGTCTGCAGGACAGATACAGTAAACTGATCCGCAGGTCGGACTCAGTAGAAGAACTGAGCCGCAGGTCGT
Source organism: Gentiana straminea (assembly GCA_036785695.1). Lineage (NCBI taxonomy): Eukaryota > Viridiplantae > Streptophyta > Magnoliopsida > Gentianales > Gentianaceae > Gentiana > Gentiana straminea. The sequence continues at coordinate 1,046,985 of JAVUPR010000342.1, forward strand.
ACTCAGAAAAAGTTTTCCAAAGGGTAAACTCTATAAGTCGCGCAAGACGACGATCGCTTTCTATAATACTTAGAAAGTTGAAGTAATCAAACTTCCGAGTCCAGATGACGATCGATCGCTTTCTATAATACTTAGAAAGTTGAAGTAATCAAACTTCCTAAGTCCGGGACGGACGTACGATCGCCGCTTTTATAATACTTAGAAAGTTGAAGTAATCAAACTTCCTAAGTCCGGGACGACGATCGCGCTTTCTATAATACTTAGAAAGTTGAAGTAATCAAACTTCCTAAGTCAGACGTACGATCAACGCATACACTGAAGTACATCATTCGAAAAGCAAAGCTTTGTAAAGGACGTACTTCAGGGGGTAAAGGACCCTAAGCTATGCTTAAAACAAAAGCAAAGGCAAAACCAAAAGCCAAAGTAATAGCAATGAAGGGCTGAACGCCAAAGAAGAAAATATTACAGAACAAGTGCCAAAAAGGCACAAATTGTCAAGAATAAAAAATAACAAAAATTGGAAAATATTGCAAAGTCTTTCAACAAGTTTTTCAACAAAATAATAAAGGTCTGATCTTAAGAATTGGCAGCGGAATCTTGTTGCTGATGTTGATCTGAGGCCGTACCGGAGGGCTGAGTTGAAGACGCACTGGCTTGCTGGGCGCAGGTCCGCGACCATACTTCCGCAGCCAGATCTTCACCGGCTTGAAACTCCTTAAGCCTAGCCTCATAGATTTGACTACATCCTGGCTGGCAAAGCCTACCATTTTGAAGATTCTCAATGATTAGATGAGGGCATTGCTCTTTAGCCTGATTCACGCCAAGGGTATACCCTTGGCTTAAGATGGAGCCAAGTAAAACCTTCAAGGCCCCAGTGAAGTGAACAAGAGATCTTGTACTCATAAATGGCTTGGGCGATCCGAGCGGGCATCTCGGCCTGAAGTCCATCATGATCAGCGCGGAGTTTGGCCATATATGGCCTTATCCCGTTCAGCACTAGCAGTGCGCAACTCCTTCAACTCAGCTTGTTGAGCTTGCATAATCTTCTCCAGATCAGCGATCTGGGCATCCTTGGACAGAGACACGTCATTGTATTTTTTACGACCGGCGTAAAGGGTCGGCGATCTGTCGTTCCAAGGAAACCTTTTGAGTGGAGAAACTGTCCAGCCTGTTCAGAATCTCCTTCCTAGCTCCGACGACATGACAAAGGCATACATGGGTCAGTACGATAAAGATAGCAAAAAAGAAAGCAAGTATGAAAGTATAAAATACTATACCACTGAGGCCATATCCTTGTCTGGCAGTTCGGACAGAAAGTCACCTTGGGGAACAGATCCCCCTCAGAAGCATCCTGATCTCCTCGATCAGCCCTGCCTCTCTTGCGTCCAGATCGGGAGCGCACTTGGAGCTCTCCCATAATCGAACCGCCCGGGATGATCGGCTATCATCTAGCCGATCGCAGGCGGTGTGGGGTCAACCAAACCTCTTGTTGAAGACCCTCGCAGGAAGATCTTCAGATTGATCTCGGGATTAGCCCTGTGCAGGCTCCGGTTCAGGACCACCCAGGAGCCTCTGGGTTCAGAATCTGTTCGTTGTGCTCAGGCAAAACCTTCTCTTCCTCAAATGCCTGCTCAAATACATCAACAAAGTCGGCCTTTGAAAAAGAAGAAAAAGGCCTAGACGGGCTAGCAGGTTGTGGGTCGATAACGAACTGCTCAGAATTTCTACGAGCAGAGATTATGTTGAGGGCAGGGATATCTATTGGACCCCCTGGTTGAATAATTTCGGCTTCAGATTCAGAGCAAGACTCAAACTCTCTCTCAATTGAACTGCTAAATGCAGTGCTTGCCCTCATTAACTGGGAAAAACATAAGCGAAAAAAAAAGAACTCAGAAAAAACGAGAGGAAATATGCTTACTTGGATTGCAAACTCTTGAGATAATTAAGATCTTCAGTTTAATAGCAAATGAAGAGAAGAGGGGGAGCCTGATTTGAAAAGACGGGTTATAACCCTCCTCCAAACGTGTAAACGACGTCAGATATGGGAAAAGGTGAAAAACGCCTCGTATCCCGTAACGTAATGATGGCCTATTTAATAGATCGCCACCCGGCGCTTGGGCAATTCAACACACGAGATCGGACAAGTCCGGCCGAACCGCCAAATTGGGTGCGATCCGACCAACTAGAAGAAAGATCAGATCAAAACGAAGCATAAGCGAAATGCAAGTTCAAAAACTTAAGAAGCATTAAGGATTGAGTTCGCCCAAACTCTGTAGCAGGAGTAAAATTCTCCATAGAAGCATTCACTTGGGGCAGCTCGGCAGGAGCCATTGCAGCAGAAGCAGCAGCCGGAGAAGGCACTAAACAAGGGGCTGCGGTAGCATTCTCAAAAACCGTTCCACCTTAGAAGACGTGGGCACGAATGACAGCGTCATATAAGTAACTATGCCACTTGGCAGAGAAGACCATTGTAAAATTATACAAGTCTAGATGACAGGGGCCGACCAACACCTCTAACAGATCCGACCTCACAATGAGTGTTCAGCCAGATCTTGGGGGCTTATGATGATGCCCGACCCGAACTACGCCACGTGTCATCCTCTTAAGTCGTATAATAGATGACTAGCCTCTAAATGTAAGGCATTAAGGGCCAGGAGCCCAGAAACATACCTAAGGGCAGATCCCTTACCCTAGGTGGGAGATCGGCACGAACTCCTCCTCCAACCACCGCAGTCGGCTAAGGCTTGGCGAAGAGGAGGTGCCCGCCCGGCCATAGTGGCCTTGGGGGCCGAACGCGGGACGCTCCGACACCGCCCTCTCGTTATTTCATATGCGGGATAACTAAAGATAAATAATGAAAGAATCCTAGGTCATAAAGACTTTGATCCTGACATTTAAATATGTCCATAATTATCCCTAAATTATAGGGATTTATGCGTGTATATCCTTAGGGAAATAATAATATTAATAATAATAATACAAATTCTTGTAGAACAAGGAAAGAGATAAATCATCCCCTATATAAACAACCCTAAGGAACTACGAAAGACTGGATTCCTGAAACATAACAGGATACGTAGGCAACTTGAGAGAAATAACTCTCAAGCTTAGTCTAAAAATCACCCAAAACATTCCTCGTTCAATTACCCCTAGATTAAACGACCCGGATTTATTCATAGACGAAATCCAGCATCGTCAAGACCCATAAAAATCAATAATATAAAATTATGTTGTGGCATTTTATTATACATAATTTATTGTAGCATAAATATTTATCAATCTTGAATAACCAGACCATGAAATCAGTCGATCATGAGGGGTAGAGTGCATGATAAGTTGTCTTTTTTCACGAACACAAAATTATGTTTTTTTTTTTTTTTTTTCCTTTCAATTTTATGTGGCTTTTAAATTAAGAAGAGGACATGTATAATCTTAAAAAGAAGTTCCATAATGACCAATTTTATTAGTAAAGAATTCGAATATAAAAATGATAAACTCACCGACATATACTGCTATATCCCACACGCCACCGCATCCCCCGAAAATGAATTGATTTTTATTTTAGGGAAAATTATGAAAAGAAAAAAAAAAACAAAAACAAAAACAAAAACTTTATGAAATTATAAAAAAGATAATAACATTTGTATTTTAGTAAAAATGATAAAATATCTTCTATTAAGACAATTTTGCTCCTCTATTAAAAAAAACAACAAACAACAACACTCCACGTGTATTTATAAGGGTATTTTGTACTTCAAATGTTTATTGTCTTTTTTTGATAATTTTAATAATTTTTTTGTCATTTTCAACAACTCTCCCTTTATTTTATTTTTTAAGGTTCAATTTGTGATAAAAAAAAAATGCTTTTGTGTATGTTTATGTGGACCAAGTCCATGCTTGCCTGCATCATCATCATCCATTTGAATGGTCATATGTGGCGAATCCAGAAATTTTATTTATTGAGGTAAATAATTTTTTTTTCAAAGTAAATACTTTTTAACGGGGTTGAAATATTTTTTATAGGTAAAATATAAAGTCTTCTTATTTTTAACGAAGTCCGCAGACCTCATTTAAGATAAGGTGGATCCGCCTACGATGTTCATCTTGAAAATGTCCATAATGACCAATTTCTAGAACTTTTGCATTGATATACAAGAGACTTCATGACAAGACAAATTTTATGGTGGTCCTGGACCAAGTATGACTTGGTGATCCAGAATCAATAGAAATCCAGCAAAACACATGCGGTCCAACCGTGTAACATAAAAATGTCATGTTTTTACACATTTGCCCCTCTTTTAAAAATTCTTATTGGACGACCAAGTATGACATGATGGTCTTGGATTACCATAAAACTACTGGAATGAAAAAAAAGAGCGTTTACGCACAACAAATTTTTTTCTTGTAAGATCTCTTATGATATCACATTTATTTCACGTATGATCTCATTTTCACATCACAAATTACCAAATTTACATATAATGATGTGAGACATGTTATGTTATGTTCGAATGATTATAGTAAAGAGTTCTTAATCAGGTCTTACTTTCGAGTAAGAGCCAGTATCTACAGACACGATTCGAATCGAATATGTTCCGAACTGGTTGGGCCAGTTGATCACGGATAACGGGCTTTAAAAAAATTGCCAAGATTACGAAATTATCCATCATCAAGGGCGGATCTACGTGTTACTAAAAATAAAAATACTCTATATTTTTTCTATAGAAAATATTTCAGACCCTATAAAAAAAATTATTTAGTGTGTGTTAAACATTTACGAACCCCGCTGGAAAAATATCCTGGCTCCGCCACTGTCCATCATAATGGGTAAAAATGTCCAACAAGGATAGCATTTATCCATTTAGTCATAAATAAATACATAAAGGAAAAAAAAAGAAGAAGAATTCAAAGACACATTCGAGAAGGTGATGTAAGAAAAAATGTTTCCCACGCAAAAGACAGGTTGGCTTAGAGACAATCACATGATGTCATACTCACCATGTCGGAACCAACGGGATAAAATATGGTGATTGCATAGTTTTTGAAAGAAAGAAAAAAAAGCCGTTGAAAATTAGGAAGCAAAGTATACACGTGGACAAATCGGAGATGGCTATCCGGCCGGCTCCTCCGTAATCGGAAGAGAATTTAATTAACGTTAAATTAAAAAAGGAGTCCCACTCGGCGGATTGGTTGAAATGCTTTGGACTGGTGGTGGGTCATCACTCATCAGGCAGCTGCTGCTAACGTTTGAAAAACTCATTAGTCCACTTTCTTTGTTTGTTTTGCTGGCAAACAAACAAAAATAATTTAAAGGGCCGACATATCCACTGTTTTTAAGAACGCGTATTAGGGCACTTCCAGTAGAAGCCTTATACGATGCCCTATCCTAAAATAAAGATAAAAAATAGAGTTTTGCCTCAAATAGCTCCTACAGCAGATGCCCTATCCATATTTATTTTTAAGGATATGAACAGTGCATCCCTACTTGTGGGGATGCACTATTCACTGCCCTAAATATATTTAATTGTAAAAAATTATAGGGATAGGGATAGAGATGCTGCTAGAGTGAAATAATAAATATTTAATGTGTATAAATAGGGTTGTGAGGTAGAATATGTATTATTTAATATTATTTGAAATGTTATAGGGATAAGGATATGGATATTGTTGTAGAGGTTTTTGAATTGAGATATTGTAAAATAGAGATATGTATTATTTTATATTATTTTAGGGATAAAATTTGGGGACTCTGCTAGGAGTGCCCTTATCTCCATCCCAAGTGGCATAGCTCACAATACATAGTCTGTTGTAGCGACACTCTAGTCTAATCGGAGTATGCGAATTCCAATACCAATAAAACGAACACCTCGACTCTTTGCATCAATAAAACGAGCAACCTCGATCTTTGACTAATTCGTAACAAAAAACTTTGTTATAATGGACTTTCTCAAGGTTCGCTTACAACATTTATAAGTCCGGTTGGGAATCCAACCAAGTGAGAACACTCATCAAAATTTAAAAGCTTCAATCTAAAAAAAATGAGTACAACTAAAGTTTTTTTTTTATAGGCTATAATTAAATAAATAAAACAATTCTTAACTGACGTGGGCCAAAAATAAATAATAAAAATAAAAAGCCTAATAATTATTTTTTTTTTGAAAGTAAAAGCCTAATAATAAGAATTAATAAAAAATCTAATAAAATATGTAATGGAAACAATGTGGAATAAATAGAATCAAGCCAAAACGTCTATTCGCCATTCGATGCCTCTGAGTGCCGATTAGAGGCCTCGTGGTTTTGTGTGAAACTGATGATTTGAAGGGTCCGTATCCTTTCTTTTGGGCTGTCTCTTAAGTAAGGCCACATTGAACGCTGTAACATTTTCTTAGTTTTCGATAAAATCACTACCCTACTTTTTTACGAACACCCTACCTTTATCATTGAATTGGGATCAATGCATGGCGGCTCCAAGAATTCTACGGCACGGGTCGGGGATCGAGAGCACATTGTATTACAAGTCTATAACCATTAATTTTAAAAATCTAAGTATGATTATAGGTCAAGGGTAAATATTTTTTAAAGGGGATTAGTTAGTAGATATTAGTGTGTAAAAGTTTTAAATAGTGTAAAAAAATAAATATAAACTATTTTTATATTGTAGGGGTCAAGTGACCCATGTGCTTCCTCTTTGGCGCCGCCCCTGATTGGGATCGTTTGTTGTCATCCTTAATACAACATCATGCGGTGCACATGTAATACGTCAAAACAACGCCGTTTTAGTATATTATTAGTTTTTTTTATAACGGGTGGTGGTCCTAAAGGACAACTTTACATCTTAAATGAAGAATAGGACAAAAAAAATAATATTTGGTTGAGAAGGACAAAAAAAAAAGACATGTACAAAAATACCCTTAATGATAATATTTTTTTTTTCTTTTCACATTAAAGTCGTCTGCTTTGGTGTTACTACGTGTTGGTGTTACTACGAGTTACTACATTATGTGTTACTATGTTTGAGGGTGTTTCATTGCTTTCTATACCCTAGTGGGGAAGGGAACCCCAATAGTGATTTGTGTACCTTAAGATCGTGCACATTCATAGAAAAAATGCCAAAACGTTACTCTTTCTATACCCTACTTGAAAGGGGAACCCCAATAAGGGATTTGTGTACCTTAAGATCGTGCACATTCATACAAAAATGTAGTAACATTACAAAAATGTAGTAACATTACAAAAAATGCATTGATAATTCCTCAAAAACAAACAATTGATAATTCTTCAACAACAATTCTTCAAGAACAAAAATAAAGACAAGTAGGATTCATACAACAACAATTGATCAAAACCGAAATGCGCAAAAAAACCTAAAAAAATGGAACAAAAATCGCTCCGCCGCTCGAATCGAATGGAAATCGCTCGAATCGACGCCGGAAATCGAGTTTACCTTCTTACTAATCGCTCGAATCGGTTATGAAATCGCTCTATAACGGGAAACCGTAATGGCAAGTTATGAAATCGCTCCATTACACCTCGCTCCTTCCCATCATCGCAAAACCTAAAAAAACCTGATTTCAGTCCCCAAAAATCCGCCGCTCTAATCCGAGCAGATTTCAGTCCCCAAAAATCCGAGCTCTAATCCGAGCTCTAATCCGCCGCTGATGATGCTGCAATGGATTCTCCTCCGCCGCTGATGATGCTGCAATGTTCTTCCCATCACAATGGATTCTCCGCCACCGCCGCTGATGATGCAGCAATGTGCCGCCGCTTAACTTCTCTGATGATGCCGCCGCCTCATGGAAATCTGATGATGCCGCCGCCGAATCAGAAGAGGATTGGAAAGACATCAGCTTTCAAGATTCAATGCAGAAGAAAATGAAGGAGGCGCACAATGAAGGATTCAATTTGTTGCAGAAGAAGGAGGCGCATAATGAAGGAGGCTAGGGTTTCTAGAGTTTAGGATAACGGAGGAATGATGCACATAATGGAGGAATGAGACTAGTTATAAAGGGTATTTTTGGATTGACATTACTTTTTGTCCTTTACAACTATTGCATTTTTTTGTTGTCCTTTTTACATAAATAAGATGTAAAATGGTCCTTTACAACCTTTTCCTATTATTTATTTTACATTTGATCCTAAATGATGTCGTTTTGTACCGTTTGCCTTATCACAAACATTACGGCAGAGGATCCGACCTCCTTTATCACCACCCTCACCTCTCGCTCCACCCTCCACTCTACCCCTACCTGTTTTACGAACACCCTACATTTATCACCAACACTTCCTATTATTTCAAATGCAATAATTTATCATTCATTGTATTCTATTACATATAATCCATTTCACTGTATTAATGTCTTAGTATCGATACAAACTTGTTATAAATATATTCTCTTGATCCCGAAAAAAGACGGCAGACGCACAATTGATTTTTTTTTTTTCCGAGAAAATGATTGATTTCCTAAAAGTGGTATATTTACGTACACTGCAACTAACCTCTTCTAGAAACAGGTAATGTAATGAATCATTCTAATACATCCTCCTAAACAGATTGGCAAATCATGCTTGTTCCCACCACCCAACTTGTAAAAAAATGTTTATTTTTTAAATTTTCGTTTTTAGGTTTTATGACGATACTATCGTAGTATAAAGAATGTTTACGACAATAATATTGTCGTAAAACCACCTCAAACATCACATTGTGTTAGTAGTCGTTATTGACGTACGAGCAACGTTTTATTCCAATATTATTGTCGTAAAATGTGTTTTACTCCAATATTATTGGATTAAAATGTGTTTTACGCCAATATTAATAGAGTAAAAACACATTTTACACCATTAACAACGAATCTTTCCTAATATCGACGTAAATTCATCATGTTCTTCATGAAATTCAAAACAACAATGACGAAAATCAAACAAATCTATCAAATTCTTACTAAACAACAACAAATTTTCTATGTGACTTTCAGTTTCAATAGGGATACTCTCTTTATATGAATCTGCAGTCTGCAGACATTAATTGCTTGGGGCTAGACTGTGGGTTCATTGATTGGTCTTTTCTAATTAAAATAATTTTTTTTAGTTCAGTCTCATTCAACTTGGTTACTTAATATCAAATTAGAGATTTTAATGTGCTTTACATGTCTCAGTACCGCTTGGGAATTTTAATGCATTTACCAGTGACGTTCCAAAAAATTGTCAGGGTCACCCCTCCTTGATTAGGACCTAAGAAAGCTTCAAGAACACAGAAAAAACGACGGGAAGGGGGTGAATTGGTTCGTTTTAGACTGCACTTGATGATGATCAAGTTCGCCTACGTATCCAATTGGTGAATTGGAATCAAGTCTCCGTAGTTCCTAGGAGAACGTTTATATAGAGGGGCTTAGGCCCTAGGGTTTAAGGTGGCGTGTTGATGATTGACACTGATTGACGTGTTCTCTAAGGAAGAAGATTATGATTAAGTGATCTTCATGATTATAGGAGATAATTATAGTATTCAAATATGAGCATTAAGTGGTAAAGGTTCGAGTCTTAATTATTCAAGATTCTATGATAGTTATCTGATTATTATGCAGGTGATAAATAAGATTATCACTCGAGATAAATCAAAAAGACAGGGTCAGCTCCTAGGAACCGGGAGCAGGGCCCGGTCTCCTGCCCATTAGAAATTGTACAAATCCAAAGGCTTAGACCGACCTACGCGATCGGCGGAGATCACGGCCGGTCGGCCAGAGTCCGATGCAAGACTCGTCCTGCCAGCAACTGAGACGGTCCGACCCCATGGGGGTTGGTCGTACGGGAACCAGCGGTGATAAAGTGGGTGGATGAGCCCCCTGGGCTCGGATCTAGGGAGTCAAAAGCATTTTATCCTCTCGAGTCGAGTGTTGAGCCCACCAAAGTGGTGCGCGCGCGCGCCCATTTTCCACGCGCATCAACCAGCATTGTTTTGTATGCTACTAAAAGTAACCATGGACTAAACTTTCTTTGGCAATTTGTGACAATTTTTTTAGCTAATTGCGATCGGCAGATGGCAGCTAGGCTATTTCCGGTGACCCTGCTTCCCATTTTCTCAGCCACTGAAACCATTTTAGAGTTTGTAAGGGTGTATGTTCCATTTGATTTAAATGTACACACTTTTTTTTTTAAAGTTCAGAGCAGCATTATTAAGAGTTGTGGTAATATAACCCAATAAGTTCATAACGTTCTTCATGAAATTCAAAACAGTAATAACAAAAATCAAACCAATCTATGAATTTACACAAATATTTGGAAAGATTCGTTGTTAATGGTGTAAAATGTGTGTTTACTCCAATAATATTGGCGTAAAACACATTTTACTCCAATAATATTGGAGTAAAACGTTGCACGTTACGCCAACAAAGACTACTAATGCAATGAGGCATTTGGGGTGGTTTTACAACCAATATCATTGCCGCAAAAATCCTTTATACTACGATATTATCGTCATAATACCAAAAAAAAGAATTTTTGAAAAAGTAAAATTTTCTTACAATTGAGGTGGTGGACAAGCCTGATTTTTCAATTTCCCTCCTAAACATATATAAGAGAAAAGATTGACTATAGGATTAGAAACAGGGGCGCCTTTGGGGGAGGGCCAAGGGGGCCATGGCCGCCCCCCTCAAAATCTACGAATTTAAGGGCCCCGTGAAATTTTAACTTAATAGTGTGTGTGTATATATATATATTGTACATTTAAAAATAAATAAGGTATTGGTCTAATGGTAAGAAGCTAAGTGTAGCTTTAAAAGCAACCAATAATATATTTTTTTCCTTAACCCATTTTTTAGAAGGGCCTAAATAATATATGGCCCCGAGCCTAAATTTGGACCGGGACGCCACTGATTAAAAATTTATCAATTTTTAACTTGTATATTTAATTTTATACCGCTATTTTTTAGTCAAATATAAAAACACTTTCCTCCCAAAAAAAAAAAAACAACAACAACAACAGTAATTATACCAAACTCTTTTGTGTTTTTTATAAGGTCGGCCGTCCCGACAGCTACTGTCCTGCCCTGCCTACAGGGTCAAAATAAATTTATTAGCGTGCATGCATACAATGTGTTTTTTTTCTAAAGGAAGCCGAAGACGATTTTAACTTCGAGTGGATTAATGGATAATATTTAAATTATCGGGTGGACTATATTAACATAATTTCGTTGATTGAATCGGACTATATAGATTTTTTAGTGTAATATATTTTTATTCGGGTGAGCTTAGTCCCCTAAACTTATATATTGGCTACGTCCTTGAACGAGATGCACAGACCCTCGTTTTATCTATAAAATAAATTGATGGACTCCGTTAAAAAAACTTTTTTACACTTAAAAACAATTTTAGACCCTGCAATCTAAATTTTATAGATCCACCACTGCTAAAACCCGTAAAGAAAAACCATACTTGCATGCATGGATATTAGAAAAAAATTAAAGTATTATTGAAAACAAAGGCTACATTCTTTCTGCAGTTATTATATGAGTATGCAAAAATATATTGCAGGAGTAAATATAAAGATTTTGTATAACTATCTTTACTTAAAAGCAAATTAAAAATACTTTATTTTTACTTTGAATCAGCAAAAGTTGCCAACTCAAATTGTTTTAGCCTGAAATTTTGGTTTTACTGCGGCTGTAATCTGTCGTGCGCCCGCCGTAATGGCCACCGTGTTGGCAGTTGGCACAACTTTTATCATTTACAAATGTGAATCATGATTATCTACTAAAAACTTTATCTTAAAGAAAGGAATTAATAATATTTTTATGATTGTAAAGAATTAATAATTTATACCTTTATTATATAAGATTGTTTTGATATTATAGTTTTTACTAGTTTCGGAATAAGTAAATGTTGTTCAGTAGGTAGTTGAGTTTGTTCAAGTAGTTTTTATTTTGTAAAGATGTAAAGTTTGTCTGATAAAAGGTATGACAAAGTTTTTGACCAAATAATTCTTTGTACGACATAACTTACTTACATGGTCGTGGACAACATTGTATCGACCTAACGATATATTTTTCAACACGGTGTTTCAGAAAAACATCAATCCGGTCATCTCTAGTACACATAGTCATCACTACTCGAGCTATGGACTTCTTCAACATTTTTAAATTTTTATTTTTAAGTTTAAGATAAAAACACTACTTTCCACGTATTAAAAGAGCCACCACCGAGCAAGTTCCCAGGCCGGTGTTTACCGTTGGCCGTCGTCGTTTTCCCTTAAAACACGGCGACATTTCCCTAATCTTCTTCTTTTTTTTTTTAGGTATATTACGTGGCCAGCAATTGCATCAAGTGCATGTTTTTTTTTTTTTTTCTTTTGCCAAACATCAAGTGCATGTTTAATCATGCGTATATTTCTTTTACGAACTTTAACGTTTTTTTTTTATATTATAAATTATATTCATGATAATGATATACATTGATCAATTATGTGACATAAGATTTGTTTTTAAATCTAGATAATATATAGTACGTGCCATTACTTGATTGAATCAAGAATATACACCATACCTTTACTTAATGGATGAGAAATAATATCCACTCCAACTACTACCTAGTATTTTTTAATTTTTTAAATTTTCCACATTCAACGAATAATTGGACAAATTTTGAATTGTTGAGGAAGTATCCTAGGTTACTCCATGTGCCTAACTAATATTCATTCAGACACAAGTCGTGAGTATAAATTCTCAGAAATGCCCACAAACTTCCACTACATTTACCATGTCTCCTCGACCGCCGAACCTGATCCATCCAAAATATTTAATTGGTCAACATTTAGTGGATGAGCATAATGTTGTTACTACTGTACCAAAACAAGATAATGGTGTTTTAAGGGATGTTATTTGCACCGTAATAATTTTATCGGTGCATCACATTATTTATATATCATTATAAAAATAAATAATCTTTGTTAAAATTAGATCTAGAGTTAAAAAAAACCGACTTTTCGTAAATGTATTGTAAGATATCAGATATATCCAGACACTATAATTTGGGATCTTTAATTTATACATAAATTAAACCGGATTTAGAGTTAAAAACCGACTTTTTGAAGGTGTATCGTGAGACATTCGATAGATCCAGAAACTATAGTTCGGGATCTTTTATACATAAATTTGACTCTGTAGGTCGAATTCATCTTGCTGCTTCAATAGTAGATTGACCGTAATGCTATAAATGATATCTATTTCTACTTATAGGATCCATTTTCATATTTGAATAAAAAAAAATAGGAAAAATTAGTTTATAGTCCACTTTTTCCCCCTTAATTAAGTGTTAATCCAGCTTCAATTTTTTAGTTGCAATAAGGACAAATAATTTGGCTAAGACTAAATTACCCTTATTTAATAACACGCTGAAGCTACTCATTCAACCCGGGTCCTCCCTTCTCTGCCGCTTCTTCAAACATTTCTTCTTCTTCGATTTGCTCTCAGATTGATCGTCAATTGATCTTCCATGACTCAAATAAGGGTATTAAGGATCTCATGAAGCTCTCCGAGCTAGAGTCTTACAAGGCATGGGCGGCCATGGAATTGGAGCTGGACGAAGAAGTAAAGCAATCAGAAAATGAATTGGAACAGACCGAGAATTATCTCGATTCAGTGATGGAAGATGCTATGGAGGAATTCAGACGTTTCGAAGCGGAGATGAACGCGGCTTCGATATCGGTAACATCTGTAACGGATTCAAGAACATTTTGCCGGCGGATTTCAGAAGCTCAATTTCTTGATGACCGGATTTCAGAAACTTCGACCCCATTGGACACCATGGCTGCTATGTGCAAGGTTTGAAGATGAAGGAACGAGCCCAAGCTCTATTAAAATCTGATAATTTATTTCCAGCTAAAAATATATTCCGATGAGTTATGGTTGGCTATTAATATTATGTGATTGAGTTTTGTAAGTTTCTCTTTTGGATTTGGAAGGGCGAGAAGGTACGTTGAAGCTTCATGATGATGTTTATAATAATATTTAGCAGCTTATTGCTTGTGATAGATGTTTTGACATTTCTATTATAGTTCTAGCTAGCAGGTTATGTTTATTAGCCCATCTGTCCAAGTTTGATTTTCTGTTATTGCTAAAGATCAGAATTTTTGGTAGGCTTTGCACATTTGAGATGCTAGTTTCTTATGTTTCCTGTTTTGATCTTTGTAAACATTTTTTTTACATGAGATAACTTTCCGTTGTTTATCTCATATAAATAAGAAGGGAAAATATGGTGATCAATTAATGGTGCTTATAAACTTGGTAATTTATCCAATGGAGCTGGATGATACATGCCTAGAATGCTTTGTCTTGTATGATATTGTTACTCATATTGTGTGCCTTATATGAGCCTTATATGAGCGAGTATGATATTGTGTCCAAGAATTAAGCCTTATATGAGCCATATATGTGTGCTTTGAAGTAGTCACTTGAATTAAGCCTTAAATGAGACTGATACTGATACTGATACTGTTTACGCAAGTAGATCTTCCAATTCTTGTTGCAAGTAGATCTTTTCCTCTGCTTCAGCCACGAGGGAAGCAATAATGCTATCCATCTGAATAACAACATTTTTTCTTGATTGAACTATCGTATTTTCAAGTTTCAATGATTCTTCTTTTGCTAACTGCTATGATTCAACAAGCCATTTGTATGTGAAATCTTTGGACAACCGTGATGCTTGAATGGTGTTTGATGAAATTCCTGTGAAGAACACTATGTGTCAATGCACTTTTGTCAGGTTATGCCGAGGCCAAGATGTTGGATCACGCACTTGGATTGGTTCGCCAAATGCCGATGAGAAACTTGGGACCGTACTACTACTAGGAAGCCATGTGATCTCATTAATCATCACCTCCAGATGTTAATTTCTGAATTGAGATGAGAGGATTAGTTGTTCTTGAAGATTACATTTTCTTAGAATAGTTGCTAGAACAAGAAGTGGAATTTTTAAATCTGAACATAAAACCTACTGCTTTGCATTTGATCTATAGCTGAATTACTTCACCTAATCTGCATTTGAACACCTGCTGCTGTATATCTGCTACCTCCATTCTTGTTGAACCCTTGACTGAGACTTTTACCTTTTAAGTGCTGTTGTAAGAGCCTTTTATCATCTGGATGGTTGAAGCTTTGAATATATCCCGATCCTCTTGAATGAGCCTTATATGTGCCAGATATGTGTGCCTTGAAGTAGTCACGTGAATTAAGCCTTAAATGAGCCCGATATCGTTTGCATCGATACCGATACCGATACCGATACCGATGCGATACCGACATCGATATCGTTATCGTTATCTTCGTGTGCCTTATATGATACTGTTAGTGATATTGTGTGCCTTATATAAGCCTTATATGAGCAAGATATGATATTGTGTCCATTGAATTAAGCCTTAAATGAGCCAGATATGTGTGCCTTGAAGTATTCACTTGAATTAAGCCTTAAATGAGCCTGATATTGTTTACTGATACTGATACTGATACTGTTATCGATGTGTTAGTGTAAACGCTTCGATAAAATTCGGCTTTCAAATACTACGTCGAAAGGGTATCAAACGCGGTCTCAAAATGAAGATAAAAAAATATGAACTTTGGTGAAACAATTTTGATGTTCGGTGTTCTAAATCAAAAGTTACGGTCGTTTATAAGAAAAAGCGCTCCGGTTAATACAAATATTTTTTCGTCTTTCAAAAATACGTCGGAAGGGCATCGTATTTGGGCTCAAATTAAAGAGCAAAAAAAAAATGAATTTTGGTGAAAAAATTTCGATGATCGGAGTTGTAAATCAAAAGTTACGAATGTTTGGAAGAAAAAAAAAAAGAAAAAAAGAAAAAACAAAACAATCCTGAAGGTGCTTCATGTTGAAATAGTGTCCTAAACCCAATCGGGTTGGACCGGATCCGACCGGGTCGGATCATTTGTACTATTTCTTTATGTTTATACATATATATTAAATGGCTTTTCTGTTGTCATATATATGTTCTT
Organism: Gentiana straminea; assembly: GCA_036785695.1. NCBI lineage: Eukaryota > Viridiplantae > Streptophyta > Magnoliopsida > Gentianales > Gentianaceae > Gentiana > Gentiana straminea. The sequence goes on from JAVUPR010000342.1 coordinate 1,062,977, forward strand.
TTAAAGAACCAATTATGAATTGTTATATGATAACGTCCTTAGTATTAAACTGTGATAGAGAAACCATGATAGGTGATTATGGTTGATGAGATCTCTAATCACTTTAATAAGTTTAATACTTAAATGTCTCTAGCCGATGTACTATTAAACGGGGCATTGATAGTATAAACGGACTAGCATGTATTAGATGTCTTCGTCTTTAAGGGCGGGGATAGATCTCGTCTATCGAAGTGTAGAGACACTTGGACCGTACGTGGACGTGTATTAGAGAATGCGTACGTTAGATCGACCCACTTACACGATAAGTGTCACGCTATGTGGCGGTTGTGTAATTATCCTTAAGACCGGAGTCTTCATGGCATCACGGTGTGGATTGTCATGCTTTGACACTATTGAGGTTTCCCAGCCATGGGGCGATCACGCGGTAGTGATTGGGGTGTGATATCGAAGCACGCGGAGTATACATGATTGGTCGTCCGGGAATCGCGTACCCTATTAAGTAGGGGTAAATATCCGAAAGTGGCCTTCTTATAAGGAATGTCTTGTTCTCGTGAATCTTTGCAAAGTGGGAGTAAACGTGTTACTTCGAGAGAACTTGATATCCAGATTATAAGATACGGTCGTTGATGTTTTGACACTCGACTAACGACCGTATGGATATTATTACAGCGATAGGATTGTAAGTTACCCGGTAATCGTTTCACATGAAAGGTAGTAGTCATTGCATTTGACTCTTCCGATGATTGGGGGTCACGGTGTGTTGCTGACGCTATCCCGTGATCGTTAGGCATGAAGGGCATTTTCGTAATTTGCGCTTTGTGTCTACGGCCAACATATTCGAAGCCTATCGGGTCACACACATATGAATATCCACCGGATTAAAATGTGGTTATAGATGATAACCAAATAAGGAAAGTTTATCTCGAGACTATAAAGGTTATAGTGGTAAATTAATATGGTGGTATTTATTTATTATGAATAAATATAATACAAGATATTAATTATGATGATTAATTAAATATGTATATTGATACATATATTTTCGAAATTAATGATATATGATATATATTGATTTTGCAAATTAATTAATCATAGCATTATATTAATTAAAGAATTTTTCATAAGTCAATTTTGGAAGGTTGGGGCGCCACTTTATTTGTGTGTATGACACACTTGGATTGTGCAATTTAATTAATAAGTTTACCATAATATTAATATGTGATATTAATTGATTTGAGAAAAATAGATTTATGGTAATAATATATTTTACATTCAATATAAGATATTGGAGAAAAATAAATTATGGATTCATTTAATATAAGATATTAAATTAAATGAGATAAATCAATCACATTAATTATGTTTCCTTATTTTATTGGAAAAAGATTTTTCTTCTCCTCCTCTCCAAGCAATAGGGGCGCCTCTCTCTAGTATAAATAAGAGGGCTTGCCAAGCTCTTTTGTACACCATTCTTCCAAGAGCAATTGTTCTTGTGAAAAATTGCAATAACTCATAGTTCTTGTGTAAGAAAGAGGGGGCTTCCTATAGTGAGTTTGTGAGGGAGGAAAAAGTCCGGTCTAAAGAACCGGAGCTTTCCAATAGCAATCCATGGTGGGATTCCGGCGGGTCGTTCGTGTGGACCGGCGGTAGAGGCCGAACACTGGGCGGCTCCATGCCGAACTACTCTCCTTAGACGGTCAAAGCGTCGATCTTTTAGATCAACCAAGGTAACCGCCGTCTTTAGTTTATTCGTTTATTGCTTAAACGAAGTCGATCTTGGGAAAAAGGAAATCAAATTTTTGAATTCCGCTGCGTTCCCGCGTTGATTTCCTAACACTTCAAGCAGCGGTACTTATGCATATGCGTGCATCCCTTCTATAAAGGGGTATTTTTGTCCGTCTAAATTTTGCAACTTAAAAGAGGAGTGTGTCATATTTATCCATTTTGTAATTTGTTTTGTCCTTTTCCCTCAATCTCTCTAAAAAAAATATAAGTATATAAGTAATTTAGTCGTTAAAATTATAAATGAGATCAATATTGCCAATTAACATGCATCTATACAAAACATTTATAATTATATATACTTTAATAACATTCATGAAGAACCATATATGACGTTTTTCAAAACTAATTTTGAGACAACTCACATGATCGAATAAGCATTCTATTCAAAATTCTACATACATGTATTGCACAGATCACAAATTGCACTACTCCTTAGAAACATTTACTCAAGAAATGAATTTTAGTTGAAATTGTATTGTTTATTTTAAGTGGAGTGATTAGAGAGGAAAAAAACTTGTCCAAAGAGATCGGTCAAACATTTGTTCAAAAAGTTACTTAGATTCTGTTGCTTGTTTGTTTGATTTTTTTTTTTTTAATTTTTAATTTTTAATTTTACGAATACGAAAGATGCACACGCAGACATTTTTGTCTCTAAAAGGAATCGAATACGAAAGATGCACACGCAGACATTTTTGTCTCTAAAAGGAATCGAACCTGAACTTACAGATTAATAACTACAACACTTATCGCTGGATCGATGTCATGTTGCAAGTTAGTTTGATTTTTTTTTTTTTTTTTTAATTCCGTGTTGCAAGTTTGTTAAAGGGCGGGAAAGTTGTTATTAAGCTATAGTTAAGATTAGTTACTCAGACATCTTGTTTGTTTGAGTCTATTTAGTCATGAACCTCACAAAGGAAATCCACGAATACATACATAATGTGTAGTGATTGTTCACTATACAGTATGTGTGATGGATATATTACCTCTCATTACAAAAATAGATGAGATGAATAGGCTTATTTACGGCGGTCCTGGACCAGATGTTTAGGCCACCATAAGGGGCGTTCCTGTTCAAATTTACGCTCAGGAGTAATTTTTTTAGCCTTTCTAAAAATACAGTAACGAAAAAAATATTTTCTGCTTCTAACATGGCTCGAACCCCGGTCGATTGCCAAGTTATATCTTAATGCTCTATAACTTGTTGGTTGGTGAATTTTTAAGTCCAATGTAAAAATACAAAATATATATACTATTGGGTAAAAAATTAACGGGCTCTTAAATTCGTCAATTTTGAGAGGTTGTGGGTCATGGCCCCCCGTTGGCCTGCCCCAAGGGGCGCTCTTGACCACTATTCCATCAATTTGTAAAAACATAATTTGCTGTTGAATTTTAAACACAGTGGTGTACCAAAAATCTCTTAATCCCTCTTGGTTGGACACCAAGTAGAATTTGGACTTGAACCATAGTAAAATTTGTGTATTTACGTTAAGTACTATATTAGCTCTTGTTATAAATAAATAAAAATAAAATAAAAACTATTAACGAAAAATAAACATATTTTGGTTCGATTGCAAAACAGGCTATTAACTTGTGAAAATTTTATTCTACGGCAATGATTTATATTTTGGGACGAAAGTAGTATAATTTATATATTTGCATTTAATGACAAGGTAATGTATGTGAGCTGAATTTAGATCTGAATTTTTCTTCTCCTCCCGTTTCCGGTTTGATTGGCGGCGGCGTCACTAGTGGCTCTCTCTGCATCCTTGTTGCTTTCGTTTCAAGTCTTCTGGATGGCGGTTGAAGCGTAGCGATTTTTACGGCGGTGGATCTGGGCTTTTGGTTGCCAGTTTTGACATGGTCATCGCCGGATTTCTTTCTTTGTCCACCCGGTTGCTGGTCAATGCTTTCTTGGTTGAAAGTGGTTGCATGCACATCTTCTCTACTCCTTTTAACTTTTTGTCCAGCATGTTGTATTCGGGAGGTGTTTTTTCCTTGGAAGCTTGGCGGCTTGTGGAGACGATGGATGGTGGGTCTAGGCGGCATCTGTCTTTATGTGTTTGTAGTTGTTTCTTATTTTTATTTGTTGTTTGTGTTTTGGATTGGGTCGGTTACAGTCATTCTTCCCGGATTGTCTTTTAGATTTTTAGATTTGTCTATGTCCTTTTATGCTATGAAAAAGGTTAAATATTGTCTTATGATACCAAATTAAATCCTCTCTGAGGTAGAATTTGGTTGACATGGGTTTTCTATGTCCTTTTTTTCTTTTTTTTCGTTTGTGGGTATAGTCCAGCTCTTGGCTGGTAGTAATCCGGGTTATGTTCCGGCTGTTGGTCCGACGTTGTAATCTTTTTCTTAGTTTTAATAAAATCCTTTCGTTTCTCGTAAAAATAAAAAATAAAAAAAGTATGTGAGCTTGATTTTCATTTTATTACTTGCTACATTCTGGTTGAAAAGTTTTTTTTAATTGAGAAATGTGGAACAAAATTTTTATTATATTGTGGCGGTGACGACAATCAAACTCTAGCTCTAATCAGAAATCGTAAGGGCATGTATTACCGGAACATATGTGATTCTCAGTATATTAATGGACTTGGTACATCTAAAAGCAATTTTAATGGTTTGAAATTATATGTCACTTACAATCAAATCAATCATTTTAAATGGATTTTTTTTATATATATACAGTAAGACTCCCCACTTGACAATGTCTTCCGCCCGAATCGGTCTGTCGAGGCAGACCTTGGGTCTAAAAAGAGGGGTGTAGCCCGCTTTCGATTGACAGAATTGTAGCCTGGAGAAGCGTCCTCAGCGGCGGAACGGCCCCAAGTCCCTTGGAACAGGGCGCCGAAGAGGGTGACAGTCCTATCGTGCCCGGACCTTGTCACATCACGAGGCGCTATCGACGAGTCGGGTTGTTTGAGAATGCAAGCATTTAGGCCAGCCACACCGAAGCACGGGAAGCAAATATCTGCCCCTCTGTCGACCGGAAATGTTTCGTGCACGGTATTGAGGGCGACGCGATGCGTGACACCTAGCGTTAAAATATTTTTCTAAAAAAAATTGAATGAAAGTTTAAAAACCAATATACAATTGGTTCAAAATTTATTTTATAAGAAAATTGTTGAAAGACATAAATTTCAAGCTAAAATGACTGAAATATCCTTTGACTATCATTAATGACATAGTTATAAAGTAATTAGATTGTTAAAAAATTAAGAGTAAGATAGAGAAAATATTAACAAATGCTTCGCTGAAATTGTAGAATGACTTATATTTTAAGAAAATAAAAAAAATAAAGTGACTTAAATTTTGAGACGGATGTAGTATACATCATTTTTCATAAAACCATTCTTAAACTATTGTACCATAAAAAAACCTACACCATATGCACACTATGCGATCAACACGAGGAGACTGCCCTCCATGCACTCCGAGATTGTTGGGGAGCAAAATCACTATGGAAGCACCTCCTCCCCCGCAACAAATGGTGCGAATTTTTCAATACATGCCCGACTGCACACTGGATACAAGAGAACATTCAAAATCAGTCTTATGGAAAGCATTGGCCTTCCTTTTTTCGAGAAGCGGTTTACACTAATTGATTTTGGCGGAATCGCCTGCATCATGATCCCGGCCTTGATCGTCCACCAGCCCATATTCTAGCGTCCAAAGCTGAGAGGAGAGCTCGTAATCTCCAATTAGCTTGGAATGAGAATGTTTAATTTAGAGTCTATATATTTACTATTTTTCTTTGCTTAGCTTCATGAACAAATTTGTATTTTGGCTGTGGACTTTCCACTCTGATAAATAAAGTTGGATCTTTTCTTAAAAAAAATAAAAAATAAAAATAAAAAACCTACACCATTCATAGAACAAAACAAATGGTGCGAATTTTTCAATACATGCCCGACTGCACATTGGATACAAGAGAACATTCAAAATCAGTCTTATGGAAAGCATTGGCCTTCCCTTTTTCGAGAAGCGGTTTACACTAATTGGTTTTGGCGGAATCGCCTGCATCATGATCCCAGCCTTGATCGTCCACCAGCCTATATTCTAGCGTCCAAAGCTGAGAGGAGAACTCGTAATCTCCGATTAGCTTGGAATGAGAATGTTTAATTTAGAGTCTATATATTTACTATTTTTCTTTGCTTAACTTCATGAACAAATTTGTATTTTGGCTGTGGACTTTCCACTCTGATAAATAAAATTGGATCTTTCCTTAAAAAAAAAAAAAAAAAAAACCTACACCATTCATAGAACTAAAAGTCCCCAAATTTTATGAAGGGTAAACTCGTCCAATCAGTCAACTTTCTGGTTGGACCAACATTATTATCCATATATCCCCTATATGGATAAGTATCATGTGCCGGTTTTTTCATTATTAAAATTTAAAAAATATTAAATAATAACTGTTCCCACCAGCCTTTTTTTCCATTCAATTTCTTCATTCTTCAACAGCTTTCCACACGTCTTTCTCTCCTCATAGTCCCTCCTATAAATACCCTCCTCCCATTTATTCTTTTCTTCAAACCAAAAAGCTCAAACATATTAAATTATATCAGAATTATCTCAAAAATCAATTTACTATCTTTTATCCATTTCTTGTGATTTATGTGAAAAAAATGGTGAATTTTGATTGCAAACAAAGAATTATTTCACCTGATATGTCGATTAAATCTCCAAGGCAATCAAATAAGCTGCAGATTTCGATTCCAAGTCCAACACTGCGTGTTTCCGATCTGTCGCCGGCTTCTGAAACCGCTTGTTCAGCATATGAGCATTATCTACGTTTGCCGGAGCTCCGGCAGTTATGGAGTAGTAAACAGTTTCCTGGTTGGAAAGACGAGTCTATTCTAAAACCAGCTTTACAAGGCTTAGAGATTACGTTCCGGTTTGTATCAGCTGTTTTGTCGGATCCGAGGCCGTATGCTAACCGGAGAGAATGGAAGCGCCGGCTGGAATCGTTAGTGGCGGGTCAGGTGGAGATAATTGCTATGTTATGTGAAGGGGGTGAAGAGGATGGTGGAACGCCGCCGATCATTGATCTGACTTCGTCTTCCGGTGAGTTGGTTCGTGAGTACAGCTCGGAGGTTTGGAAAATCTCCGGCGAGACGACGTTTGTGAGTAGAACGAGCGAGTCAAGCCTGCTACCGAGGCTCGCGGCTTGGCGTAAATCGGAAGATATAGCGGAGAAGATTATGTACTCAATCGAATCCGAAATGCGGCGGTGCCGGTATACACTTGGGCTCGGCGAGCCAAATCTCGCCGGAAAACCGAGCATCAACTACGATGAAATCTGCAAACCAGCTTTACTACACCGCCTGAAAAACAATCCCTCCGATCATATAAAAAACATGGAAAATCAAACTCTATACACCATCCACCAGGTTCTAGAATCATGGATCTTCGTTTCTCAGGAACTCCTAAAGAAGATTCTAGATCAAATTGAAGAAAAAGATTACGAAAAAGCTTCAACCAACTGCTGGCTACTCGAAAACATCTGGAAATTACTCAACCAAATCGAAAAGCTTCATCTACTAATGGATCCGGATGATTTCCTTCATCTGAAAAACCAATTATCCATCAAATTACCATCCGAATCAGAATCATTCTGTTTCCGATCATACTCACTCGTCGATATCACCAAAAACTCAAAAAACCTAAAACACAAAGTACCTTACATTTTATCCGTGGAGGTTGATCCGAAAGGCGGACCGAGAATACAGGAAGCGGCGATGGAGTTATATAGAATCAAAAACGGTTACGAACGGATTCACCTTCTTCAAGCTCTGCAAGCAGTGGAGATGGCGGTGAAGGAATTCTACTTTTCGTATAAGCAGTTGTTGGTGGTGATGATGGGGAGCGTGGAGGCTAAAGCGAACAGAGGATACGGTGGTAGGACGGCGGAGAACGGCGGCGATGCATTGGCGCAAATATTTTTGGAGCCGACTTATTTTCCAAGTTTGGATGGTGCCAAGACTTTTCTGGGAGAACATTGGGGACATGAACGTAGCCGGAGGAGTCCCGATAGGAAATGAAGTGAAATGAAATGAATCAAAAGATTATAATTTATTTACCTTTGAAGAATCTATAATTTAGAAAATATAAGTTATATACTATATATATATATTTTTTTACCTATTAGTATATGATTCTTATAGAATTTAACTGTCTTTAACTTTGTAGATTTTTTTTCCTTATATGAAATTATTATGTGATTTCTAATATTTTTGGTTTGATTTTTTCCTCAAACTTATATTTGGATTGACCCAAATAGTTCTACTTTTTTTGAATGGTTCTACGAGCTATTTTATCAAGGAAAAAATATCATACAAAACACCTTAACATACAAACCAAAGTTTTTAAGTACATGAACATTCTTGAAGGAATAACAATCGATTGAAATGACAAATAATTTAAGCTCGAGTTTTTGTTAGGTGGAAAATTTTATGGTTGTCAATGATAATCAAACTCAATGAATACATGTCGTCATATTAGTGATTGTGATAATGTGTATTAATTAATAACTATTGAATTCAAGATTGAGTTTGGTGGTTATTGACCGACATAAAATTCCCCTTGTTCGGTTTATAAAATATATATATACTTATCGAATGTTAATGAGCCAAGCTCGTATTTTATTTTCTGAAGCAAAATATTATATGGTACGTTGAGTTAGCGAACAAAATCGAATTTTCACGAGTCAAGCTCATATTCATATGCATAAGAAGATTACAATCAAATCTCGTTCGTTTGACTACTCTATTATCTAGGCGCTCTTAAAGGAATTCGAAATCAATTATAGAAAAAGTGGCAAATTTAGAACTTGTATAAACATTAATTATCTAATTTGGGAAGACAACGATGAGACAATATTCTTGTCTCCCAAACACACCAAACCCTCTTTAACAATATTTAATATTATTTTATCACTAGATTCAAAATATTTACCACCACTACAACATCTAATCACAAATAATCTCTACAATCCTTTTACATTTATCACCATTTCACATCACACAATTTATCTCTACAACTCTATATTATCTAGCCACGCAACTCTTAAAGGATTCAGCTTACCATTACTTACATACTAAAGTAATCTAAATGAGATGATGTTATCGTTTTAGCTAAATTCAACAAGGCGTACTTGAAGCTCAAATAATGGTTAATTTGGTGAAGATAGGGCTAATCTTAGATTAGCTTAATGACGGATCCAAAGTAATCAAGGTGGGGTCATATGACTGGGAGATACTTGTGTGGTGTCTTCACATGTGTGGAGATACCGTTGTGGAGACATCATTTTCATTCTGTATTTAAACTGTGTGATTCTGATCGTTTCATCCGTCATTTCACCACAAATTCCTTCACCATACAATAATTTCTTCATATGACTTTATTAGAGATCACTTTTTTTTTCGGGTATCAAAACATTTAATTTTACCGTTAAAAATGTGATTTACACGTTTATGGATCTTCAAAATTGTCACGATAACTTTACTTAAACAAATTTATGAATTCGTTACTAGCTCACACCTTATTCTACATCAGGTAACTTGAGGTGTTTAATTAGATTATTCTACGTAAGTAGTGGTATGTTGTTGTTGGTCAAGTGGTGATCTCATTCTCATCTCACAACAAAAATTCATGGTCTAACGAGCCGGCAAAATATATATTGTTTGATATGGTAATTGTGGTGTTGGAGCTAGGCCAAGTAGAATATTCTTTTTCTGGTCAACGTAAGATAAGCATTTGTATTTTCGTGTCCAATTTGCTTTAATATGTTACCTGTAGTATTTGTTCTGATATGAAGATAACAACCTACGCGGCTGCATGAGGAACCATCCTTTTTTGATTTGGACGTATGAATGAGAAACATCAAACATTTCTAATTTTAAAGAGATAAACATTGTTAATGGTACCTAGTCGATCTATTCGGATATTATATTTCATGTGAATTTCAAATTATGCACGGGCGATACTTGTTCGAGGTGAATGGCGGCGGCGACTGTACATGGCTTCTTCGGCGTTCATGAACTTCAACGTCAATAAGCTTCTTCGGCGTTCTCTCGACCTCTATTCTATCGGTTCTCTGTCCGTTTATCTGCTTTCATCGGTTCTTGGCTTCTGTTTCGTGGTGCTGTGGTTTGCGTTTTAGGGTTTCTTGTCCGCTGCTTCTTAGAGTGGCTGCTGTCGACCCGACGACCCGTACATCAACGAGAGCAAGGTTTTGGTGCTGTGGTTTGGCGGCTTTTCTCTCCCCGCCGATGTTCCGGAGGAGATGGCGGAGCCTATTTCGAACCTCTCAAGCCGCCGGATTCCCTTAGTCACCGTAAAGTCATATGCGGCAGTAACGGGGAATTCAACGGCAGATATCCCGCATTTTGGGGTGTATGGGACGTGCAAAGGGAACCGCCCCTCTTCGTCTCACGTAACGAACTTGAGGTACTCTCACGGCCTTTTGCTAATGCTTTGGTAGCTCGCTTTCCTGATTACAGGCCTCGTATTGATGACATTCGTAAATTTTTTTTACGCCTCGACTTAAAGGCTACATGCAAAATTGGTTTGCTAGATACTAAACATGTTTTGGTCCATCCGGGATGTCAAGAAGACTATAATAGGTTGTTTACGCGACGTGAATGGTTTATGGGAGCTAACCGGTTTGTGCTTTCGAAATGGACAATTGATTTCCATTGTAATGCAGATTGCTCCTTGGTTCCCATTTGGTTTGAACTACCAGGTTTACCACTTCCTTTCTTTAATTCTAAATATGTTACTAAGATTGGCAGTTTGATTGGTCGACCTCTACAAACAGATGCGGCCACATCTGATATGCGGAGACCGTCGGTTGCGCGGGTTCTTGTTGAGGTTGATATTCTAAAACCGCGGTGTACTCGTATCTGGTTGGGTGAGGATGTGCATACTGGGCATTGGCAAGAAGTTAATGCGGAGTTTTGGCCCGATTATTGCTCTTTTTGTCATCGCATTGGCCATGCGAAGCGAAATGTCAAAGGAAAAATCCGCCATCGTAAAATTTACGGAAGAATACAAATAAGGATAATAGTCACACGAAGAGGTCCGATACGCGTGTTCCCGAAACAAATCCAAGCAAACCCCAACAAAGTCTATCAAGTGAAGCAACATAGTATCGTTACTCCTATAGCTCCTTCGTACATACACACCGGTAGTGTGAATACAAAGCCGGAAACTTCAACGGGCAATGCTATTACTCCAACCGCTGCACCTTCGCAACCTGTGGATACCACCACCACACATAATACTTTTAGCATACTTGAATCTCTTGTTGAAGAAGAGTTAGTGGAGACAACTCACCTTTCTCTCGATGCAAATCAAACAGTCAAGAATGCACAATCAATCGTGGTTGAGGAACCCTCACCGTTAGCAAGGAGGCAAAGAAAAAGACCACGACATTGGACCCCAAGTGCTAAATCTTTTGAATATCCTACGAGCAAGGCACAACCTCGGGTAGATAAGGGACAACATAGTGCTCCGATCTTGAAGAATACCGGACCGGGGCCGGATATCGACCGACGCTTAAGAGCTTTCCATTCCACCTTGCAGCCCGCTTTGATGCTACCGGGGTAATTCCCGATTCGACAATATCAATCACCCCGAGAGAAAGAATCCCCGACCCCTACCTATCTTGAATTAGCTATGGGGGGGGGAGTGAACCCGATGCCGCTCAACAACAAGAAGAGCCGAGGCAAAAAGAAAAACAAGACATCACCCAAGAGACGCTCACGCCAACATGATAAATTCGCCGCGGCTCGTACGTGGATAAAGTAATAGACCAACTCGATACCTCGGATTATGAGTCAAACCAATATCTAAACTCTTCCTTTCACCAATACGATGAATGGCGACGGCTTCGAGACCGAAGGATTCTCGACTGTAGCACCTTGTAAAGGGATGACGACAAGAGCAAGGAAGCAAAGTTACCGGAAATATGATGAAGACTACGATTACTATTAATGCTTAAATTCCTTAAATGTCTTTTATTGCTTTGTGTTTTTGTGGAATCGACCGCGAACTAAGGCGACACCCACATGTAATTTCTTTTTTTCCCTTTTCATCAATAAAAGTTATTCCTTAAAAAAAAAAAAATGTGATTTTCAAATTTACGGAAGTTTGAATATGTTTTGTCCCCAACTTTACACATGTCGAATTTCGCTGTATACTTAAACAATATATTGACTATGATATTATTAACCGTCGTCCATAGCGAAGACAACACATATGAAACATTTAGACCTCACGGCTTCATTGTGTTGGAAGACTATCGTAAAAATTTCCCCTTTGTTACCTCTATTTTGGTTACTTAGAGAAAATTAAAAGTACATATTTTGATTTGGCAGTTGGTAATTTCTCTAGTGTATGTCTGAATTTTTTTAATTGTTGGAGTAAATAATGAAAATATGAAATTGAGTTTCAAAGTTTTCAATGTTTTCAATAGTCTTTTTGATACTTCATCGTAGGGCGTGTGAGGCATGAGAGAAATTATTTTACGTTAGAGATTATGAGAGTTGTATCAAGTGGATACGTGTGATGCATCCAATTCATCCACTTTTACATAATAAAATTATATAGGTGTGAGTTGGATGTAGAGCTATTAACGAGTCGAGCCGCATCAAGTATTGGTGGTTTGAGCTCGAGCTCGTTTAGCTCACAAGCTCGTTCGTTTGTTAAACGAACAAAATTATTTGTTCGAACTCGGATAGTTTAAAAGATGAAATGTTCGAGCTCGTGTTCATGCTCGGCTCGTTAAACATATTGTTGTCTTCCAACTCGAGTTTGGCTCGAGTTCGCTTCGTTAAGGTATAATACATAAAGTACAAATACAAAAACAACAAGTTATGAAGTAATATTACATGTATCACGCTAAATAATCATTATAATTATAAAAATAAGTACATATTATATAAAATCAATATATAATCCGAATTATCAATTTACGCGGCTGCATGAGGAACCTTCCTTTTTTTGATTTGGACGTATGAATGAGAAACATCAAACATTTCTAATTTTAAATAGATGACGTTGTCGCTGTAGCTTTTCACTCAACCGACTAGAAATTTCGGCGTCTCGAGCACTCGAACTCTCTGGTTCGACCCCTCTTGAGGGGAAAATTTGTCCCCCCAACAATATATTGACTATGATATCATTAACAGTGCGTCTATATCGAAGACCACACATATGGAACATTTAGACCTCAAGGTTTCATTGTGTTGGAAGACTATCGTAAAAATTTCCCCTTTGTTACCTGACCTCTATTTTGCTTACTTAGAGAAAATTATGGTAAATATTTTGATTTGGCAGTTCGTCATTTCTGTAGAGTATGTCTGATTTTTTTTAATTGTTGGAGTAAATAATGAAAATATGAAATTGAGTTTCAAAGGTTTCAATGTTTTTCAATATACAGTCTTTTTGACACTTCTTCAACGGGCGTGCGATGCACGAGAGAAATTATTGTACATCAGAGATTATGAGAGTTGTATCAAGTGGATGAGTGTGTTCAGTGATGCATCCAGCTCATCTATTTTTACCTAATAGAGATGTGTAGGTGTGAGTTTGATGTATTACAATCATGCAATTGGTAAACCTACTGCACCTTAACTCTTTTCGTGATGCATATTCGAGCAAATTGATTGATTTACCGTATTTTCCATAGTGAAAAAGTAAAAGCATTTTATGCATTCGTCACACCCGGCGAAAGTTACCATATCGATTAGACTATTAATGGATCTTATGGTGCATTCGTGGGAGTAAGGTATCCCGTATTCTTACACCTTGTTTGTTTCGCAAGAATAAATACATCGAAATTAATGTAACTGAATAGGAAACAATGTAGTCACTTTTAACCGTCATATTTCATCTTATCTTGTCGGTCAAAAATGACCTTTGTGAGGGAGAGAATCTATATGCAATCTATGATTGCATTTGGCCCTAGAAAGTCTGGAAACGTCTTTTTTTTTTTTTACCAATCGATAGTTGGGAGAGTTTATAATAAATGAGGCAAAAGATTGTTTAATACTCCTTCCGTTATCTATCATATTTCAGAATTTGCTTTGTTTTATTTATTATCAATAAGGTATTTACATCTTCAATAAAAAAATATATTTCCAATACAAAAAAACTCCTTACCGACAAAATATTTACATCTTCAAATAAAAAATACACGTTGTTTGCCTTTGCTTTTTAAATAAAGTGAATCGTTTGCTTAAGAAGAATATTTACACTTATTCATCCTCCTTTAACTACTCACAATCTTTTAACCTTACCGTATAAATGTTACACTATGTTTTTATTTTCTAAAAAATATAAATTATTTTACATTACTATTTTTTATTTTTATTTTTAACAACGATATAAAGTCTCTCCTTTTGCTAAAGAGAACCCCATGGCCTTGACCACAGGACGTACGTTGTTTTTATGGGCTGGAAAAAGAAAAGGAGGCTGTTGGTTGTGGGCCAGGTGAAGTGAATAAGTTTATTGGTTTTTATTGGAATAGACCTCTTTTGGGAGGAAATAATTGTGTTAATATTAAGAGACGACCCTCTTTCTTTCTTTCTTTTTTTCATTATCATTATTTTGAGAAATATATTCTAATTAATTATCATGGTAGCATACCCTAATTGTTTGCTTCATGTCGTTACCTTAAAATTGTTTCATAAGATGGTGAACGGCTTTTATTTACCGAATGACTTATGGTGAGCTTAGAAAGTTTCAATGTGCCGGAATCGCCACCATCATTGGACTCGTATATGGACGAACGGTAGGAGATGGAGATTATGTAGGACATTATATATATAGTTTATTTACGTTTTGAATTAGTGAATAACCATGTGGGCCTTTAAGTGTAGCATGTTTGTAAATGGGTTTTTAGCCTATAAATAACCTAACTTCCCTAATATCTAGATTATCTAGTAATCTTGAATGATCTTATGAACTTGGATTATCTCTTGTTTATCGTTTTATCATTTATCGCTGTAGATATGCTATATCAAATGATGTAAACGACTTTAATACAGAAGAAAAGTTCATCATGGTTAAGTTAAGTGTTATTACAATTGCTCCATATGCTGTAGATATGCTATATCAAATTATGTAAACGACTCTAATACAGAAGAAAAGTTCATCATGGTTAAGTTAAGTGTTATTACAATTGCTCCATATGTTGTTACCTTGAAATTCTATCAACAACTAAGCCATGCTCAGTGTGTACATATGGAATATCTTCACACTTGGTAGTCTTACGGGCATCATCATGTCTTCCCTGTTAATGAAATTCTTTTGGAGAATTTTGAATAAAAATTAACAATGGAGGGAAAATTTGAATGGACATGTGACAACTGAGTGACAACGGTTCAATGAAAAGTTGCAACCACATAAAGGTTGTACCTTTCGGTTGAATCACTTTTTGAAATGACGCAACCGGTAGTAAATAACCCTCATTTTATCCTATAAAATCATAGCACACAAGGGAAAATGGGGCTGCAATTTTTCATAAGAAATTCATTCATTTTTTAAAAGGCCGGTTTCTTACGTTTTTCATGGCATCCAAAAATAAACCTTGCATTTATTTTCGAGTCAAGAAGAGATTTGCAGAACATGATCGGTTCGCCGTCTTCTACTCATTGAAGTGTAACAATCCGAAGAAGGTATAACTGTTGTATCTTGGGAGACGGTTGCCATTATCGTGTGCACATAATCGGGGCAAAAACGTCTTAAGGACAGCATTCTACGCGCCTCAGTCAATAAGTTTTCTGTCCTTTTTTTGTTTTTGTTTTTTGCTTGAATTACGTGTTAAACATCATGCTATATTGTTAATTTTCCAAACAAATTCATTTGTGGAACTCCAGCCTCTTAATTCCTCCTGTCCATTGCTGTTGAATTGAGGGGGGGCTTTTATCAAACAGTTGGCGGGTATGAAACTCTCACCCATCATTTTCTTCCCATGAACTTCAGTTGCTCGCCGACTGTTGTAAACTTGAGATGGGCATTACGTCGAACACCTAGTGTGTAGTAACCTTTCAGCCATTAAATGCTTCATTCTCCACCACGAAACCTATGGTTATCTAATTGACGCCACCAAGACTTAGCTTCATCTGCAAGTGTATAGGATGCTATTTTGTATTTGTGCCTTTCTGGTGATTGTGTCCCGTTAAAGTAATTCTCAATTTTATTAATCCAATCCCAATATCTTCAATGAATGATTAGAGAGCCAGTGAAAGTGGGTAAAATCGATTTGAAAAAAACGTTTGTCCTCTTCTCCAAAATCGAGCCCCGATTGCTAATTTTCTTCACCGACCCCAAGCCATAGATTTTATGAGGGAAATCTATCATCCCCTGGATATGGCCTAGTGGTGAAGGCATGGGTGCGTAGTGCAGCCTCTAACCTAAGCTGGAGGTCAGCGGTTCGATTCCCATAATGTGGTTGATTTCCGATTGATAACACCCTTCAGTGCAGAGGTTTCAAAGGCAGCCCATGTTGGAGCTACTAGGTTACATGATTAACCTCACCTCACTTTCCTGTGGGATCGGGGGTGAGGGGACCCTTAATGGTAGGGTTTACCATCTTTTTATGAGGGAAATCTATCCCCTGGATATGGCCTAGTGATGAGGAGCGGGGTGTTATAATGACAGCCGGACCCTAAGCTGGAGGTCAGCGGTTCGATTCCCGTAAAAAAGGTTGATTTCCGATTGATAACACCCTTCAGTGATGGGGAACCAGCAAGCCCCTGACTCTAAGCTCTAGGTTACCTGATTAACCTCTCCCCACATTCCTGTGGGATCGGGGGTGGGGGGCCCCTCATGGTTAGGGTATAACCATTTTTTTATGAGGGAAATCTTAGCATCCCCTGGATATGGCCTAGTGGTAAGCGGTTGGGGTGGTGTAATGCCAAGCTGGACCGAAAGCCGGAGGGTGGGGGTTCGAGTCCCGTAAAAGGCCGGCCCTTTTCGGTAAGCGGTTTATAACAGCAAGCCTCTTCCCCGAGCTGCTAGGTCCCTGATTAACCTCTCCTCGCACTCCTGTGGGATCGGAGACGAGGGGACCCTTCCGGTTAGGGTTTAACCATTTTTTTATGAAGGAAATCTTAGCCAACTTGGTGGGTGTCATAGTTTGAATAGTGCCTCAACCCAATAGAACCTCGATTCGGTCTTGAAACAGACGAATCAAATTTCTGATCAAGCGTTGATGGAACATCCCAATGGATCTTCGGATCTCGAATACCGTCGAGAATCCGGCTATTCCCAACTCATATTAGATTTTAGCCATCAGAAACGCCCAAGGGAAAACCTTGCTCGAAGTATCAAATGACATAGAAGATCTACAACGATAAACAGTTTTATCAGGTTTATCAGTTTTTAAAAAAATTAAATTAACTTTGAAGTTGAAATTTGTTTTCCACCTCCACATAGTCGAGTTTTATGTATATAAATCCGACTCTTTGGGGAAAGGGAAAGACAAACACAACGTAACGGGGTAAGTACAAAAGTACTCGCAACGCGTGTAAGATCGTATAAGTATGATCTCATAAAGAAATAAAAGCAACGCCGTCTTTTATTAATTTGTTCCGTTATTAACCCTAGCTAACTATCATATTATGTTCATAGCATAAATACGAGGTTCCAAAAGGTATCTAACTTAGCTCAAGTTTGTTACACCATGAATAACAAGGGCACTACGCCTAGTAATGGGATGTACTAGACAATCGGGTGCAACCTACTTAGAGACAAGCTCTAGTAGCCCCGGGAATATCCGAGTCCCGATGGTGTGATAACCGGCGAATGTACCGTACGCTTTATCTAGCCAATCGATTGACCGGCGTGGGTACGGCCTACTTTGTCCGGTCGAGAACACATCACGATATTGTACTATGCCTTACCAAGCATTGCATGATGTTTAAGATTATTAATCTAGCACATACGTTTGATTAGATGTTTATCTAGCCACCTAAGTGTTTTCAAGTAAGCTCCCTCACCACTCCTACTCTCTTTCCTAGACCACTAGACACGGACAAGGCCTAGCAATTACACGTACATCGATAAACTCTAGCTTATCGAAGCACAAGGCAAATCCAAAGCTTTCGACGGTCCCACACTTCGTCTTTTTAGGGAATCCATGTGGTGCCGGAACTAAACGCATCAAAAGCTAATTCGAGCTTTGTCACATAAGGTTAAGCAAGAAACATGCTACTATAAAGCTTAAAACACATAAAAAGAAAAACGAAAGACTCGAACGCCCCCCGTCCGGACGGATAACTTGCCGTCCGAAAAGAGAAATAGCCGTACGGATACACACCTCATCCGTACGGATGAACCACCACTCGGTCGACCGAATGGACAAAGCTCGGTCGACCGAGCCTCCTCTTGCACCCGTTACGCGTTTTCCTTTCATGCACTACAGAGAGGACGAGTTTTCTCGCGTTCGCGTTTTCTTCTCAACGACTCTATAAACGACGAATTTCACTATAGTATTTTAAAAATAGATTGACTGTGGTGGCAATAACAGTGCCCGTCTACTAAGAATACAAACCCTATAGTCGAAGACAGGGAGAAGACAAGGCAATGGGACGAGTGGTTGCCTTTTCCAATTCTCACCTATCGATCCTTTCTAATTTCTATACGGTCTGTCTCAATTTTAAGAGCATTGTGTTTGGCCTTTATGTAAATTATCTCTCCAACCTTCACATTCTTTTTGTTTTTGCAGAAAATCTTCCACTATTTTTGAGCCCTCAACATTGTAGACGTTTTTTCCCTAACCCAGGTTTTGTGTGTCCAACCACTATAGCATAGACACTAATTGTTGTCGTTTATAACCTGAATATCTGATTCATTATTTTCTCTTTTTGATAATATAATGAATAAACAATAGTAAGATCATAAATTTATTTGATAATTTCTTAAAGGGTCTTAATAATCTGTTCTTTGTCTCTCTAATTGTTTACCTATGAATTCATGGTATAATAGAAATCTTTTATGGTATGTTTGTTAGGTGGGAATGGAATGGATTTTTCATTCCATTCCAATGTTTGTTTATTATTATGAGGTAATGTAATGTAATGTAATTTTATTCTATTGGAATGAAAAAATGTCCATTTTCATTCTTTCAAAAAATGGACGGAATGTGATGGAATAAAATGAAAATCGATAAAACACGTGGGTGATGGGATAAAGAGTGGATGGGTGGTAGGGTAGGGTAGGTGATTAAGTAGGGTAGGGAGGTGGTTAAGGTAGGATAGGGTGGGGTGGTGGCTAAGGTAGGGTAGGTTAAGGTAGGGTACGGTTGGGTGGGGGTGGTGGGTAAGGTAAGGTAGGGTAGGGTAAGATAGGGTGGGTGGGTGGCGGATAAGGTAGGGTAGGATGGGGGTGGTGGGTAGGGTAGGTAGGGTGAGGTGTACGATAGGGTATGGTGGGGTGAGTGGTGGGTAGGGTAAGGTAGGGTAAGGTAGGGTAATGAATGGGTAGGGGTAGGGTGGTGGGTACGGTAGGGTAGAGTGGGGTGGTGGGTACGGTAGGGTGGTGGTATGTCAAGGCGGTGTGGTAGGTAAGGTGGGGTGGGGTGGGGTGGTGGGTAGGGTAGCGTGGGGGTGGTGGTGGAGTAGAGGAGGTCGGTGGGGTAAGGTAAGTAGGATGCGTAAGGTAGGATATGGTGAGATAGGGTAGGGATTGATAAGGTGGTGGGTAAGGTAGGGTATGATGGGTGGTTGGTAGGATATGGAAGGGTAGTGTTGGGTAGGGCACAATGGTTAGAGAGGTAGGATGCGGTAGGGGTGTGGGGTAGGGCTACCCCACCCACACGCCACCTAACCCATCCTTCCACCATATCCTACTTTATGAACATATCATACCCTATCACACCCTACCTTTATCCATTACTATGCCCTACTCATTACTCAATATGTCATATTTTATATAATTTGTTTAATTCCATGTTTTAACATTTCAAACGCATTAATAGAATAAATTTATTTCATTCATTTCTATTATCATATTCTATTTCATTTCATTCTTATGTAACAAAATGCCATTAGTCTTTGAATTTTACTCTGTTTGAAGATGCTCTTTATTGAGTTTGAGTTCAATATCAATGTCAAATGTGTTTTCAAACTTAAATTTGTCAAATCCGAATACTACTTGATCCAATAAGTCCAATACAAGAGTGAGACACGACGCATAACAATTAATATCAAATATTGAAAAAGTGGAAGAAACATACTACTACTTCCGTCTCAAAATATAAGTCCGTTTGGGGTTTTTCATACTTATTAAGAAAGTTGGTTGAATTGATTATGTGTCACTAATTTTTATGAAAAAGTCTAAAATGACATTTGAATGTTATTAGTACAAAGTAGTGAAAAGTGGGTGGTAAATAATAAATGAGGGGTAAAAAGAGAAAAAATTAATAAATGTTTCATTGATTATCTAAATGGTTTTATATTGTGGAACGAAACAAAAAAAGGTAAATGAAATTACATTTTGAGACGGATGTAGTACATTATTATGAAAAAATGTTGAAACATACTCGATTTGATCATCAGAGTTAACGATTTTAGATTAAACAAATACTCCTTCAGTTTTTTTTTATCTGTCACATTTCACAATTTACTCATTTTTTATTTATTTATCATTGTACATTTTCAATGCATCATTTATTACTTTTTCCTCCTATATCAATAAAATATTTATATCTTTAATAAAAATATATATTTCCAATACTAAAAACACATTTACCAACAAAGTATTTACATCTCCAATAAAAAAATACATTTCAAACACTATATTTGAGACATATTAATTACTTTCTTAATCTGTGTAAATCTTCTCTCTGCGACATATATAAAAAAACTGAGGGAGTACGACTTAAGCCTCGGTTCACAAGACCCGTAATTATAGGGCATTACATATCACTTATAACCCTAATAGCAAACACAATTAGGCCTAGGAGTTAGAAGCAAAATGGTACTACCTCATCCCAAATTAAGTGTCATTTTTTTAGTTTTCGCACGTATTAAGAAATATAATTAATGTGTTGTATTTTTATATTAATTGACATATTTACCCATAATAAATAATAAATGTTTGTTTTGGGATGTGAAGTGAGTACACTAAATAAATATTTGACTAAAGGTATGTTTGGAAAATAAATATTAAATTAAAGTATTGATAATATAAAATGACACTTTTTATAAAACATTTTTATTTTAAATTATAGATACTTATTATGGGACGGAGGTAGTACATTTGCCAATAGCTAAGTGACAAATTAAGTACTGGTAGTATATGGGATTAAGCGGGGGAGTTGGAGTTTCAAACATTCTTGAAAATTGTGGTACGCACGGCCAATTGACTGTGCTTTGTGTACTTTCCCGATTACCATGGAACCATTACCAATTTGGATAAAACCTCAAATTATTGACCATGTTGGAATTTGTATACTACATCCGTCCCACAAAAAGATGTTCATAACGGAAAAATGAATTGTCCATAAAAAGTATCAATTTAATTTTCCAATACATCATTAAATACATTTTTCCAATCATACCCCTATTTTAACATTTAATTTTTCATAATCCTTTCATATTCCAAAACAAGCATTTATGATTAGTTAATGATATATTTGTCTATTCATTCTTAAAATACAACACATTAATTATTTCCTTAATCTCCGTGTCCAACAAAAAGTGGACATTTTTTATAGGATGGAGGTAGTATCTAATTTTGCTACCCTTATAAAAGTAATTCAAAGATTTTCCTTTATCAATGTATCCTAACCTAAAGGTCATGTTCATTTGCTTCTAAGCCTTCGTGGAGAATATAAATCGAATAGCGTGACTCAGGGGGTTCAGTATACAGTGTAAGAGCTCCGTACATGTTTTTATTTCCCTTCTTTTTTGGTTAAAATGAATCGACTTTTATAGAACCGAGCACTACAATTTAGCTCTAGATAAGACTGCTACTTCAATACTTGATGAGAGTCAACTTTACTATGCTCCGATGCATGTTTAAACCCCCGTTTACGGCATTTTTGGTTCATTCCGGGTAGTTTTAGACCGTATTTAGGGCAAAATCACATTGCACGTCCAACATGAGGTAAACCGTCATCTAGATGGAAAACCTCAGCATTTTACGATGTTTTTGGTCCTTTTCGAGCCCTAGTTATCTTGCGAAGTTATGCTCGGTTTGTGTTAGTTGTTGTGACACATGGTGTAGGTGCTCATGAGCCCGGGAGACAAGGCATGGAGCGTATGAAGGTGAAACCAATGGTTGAAGGTAGAAGAAAAAAGAGAAAAGTGAAGAAATTGGAGCTTGCAGGTGTTCAGCGTGCGCCAAAGCCTTTGGGGCACGCCAAAGTTGAAGCAGAATGCCCAGCAAGTCATTGAACAAGTCAGGGGGCGCCAAAAGGTCTGGGGCCCGCCAAGTTGGAACAGAGAGCTCCCAGAATCACAGAACCAGTTTTGGGGCGCGCCAAAATGACTTTTACTGCACATTTTTGGAGCATATAAATATCACTTGCACAGATTTTTAAGTCACTTCTAGACACTTTTACACTTTCATACTTACACTTTTTCCTCTTTAGGTCGAATCCTTTCCCTTCTTCTTCCTCAGATTCACTCTTACATCATATTTTACTTAAATTAAGCACAATCTAGCTTAGATTCTAGCTAAAGTTTCTTCTCTACTCTTGGATTTTATCATTTTGGGTCTTCATCATCATCAATTGACATTAGGTGTTGATGAAGCTTGATGTAATCCATATTTTTGCTACGAATTTGGTAATTAATTTTAGTTTCCCTTTACTCATGGCTTTAATTTTATCTCTGATTGATGTTTTTAGTTTTATTATGAGTAGCTAAATATCTCATGGCCAAATTATGTGAAGATTGATGAAATCACCCTCTAATTGATGAAATTGGGAATGAGTAGTGTTTAATTGATGTTGTATCGACGAATTCATGTCTTAAAACTTGTTCTTAATGCTTGAATTAGCTTGTACACCTAGTTCATGAACTCACACACCACTTTTATAAATGTATGTTGCGAAAGGGTGCGGAAAAAATGGTTTTAAGATCATTTCTTATAATCAATTGAGTTGTTTAGATTTATTAGGGAGTGAGGTTCAATCGGTTGTGAAATCGAGCAACTCTAGTGCGTTAATCTTGTTTCGGTTAGTTAAATCCTTAAAGTCGGACTGTTGAACCGGACAAAGGGTGTTTGATTGTTGCATGGCATCTTACACTAGCTTAGGAGTTTGCACCTATGAATGAGTCGATAGTATAGGTTGGTAGGCAGGTTAACTCCATTCCCGAGTTAATCGATTAGAGGGGCGAAAGTAATCAATTGGATCATGATTTGACTATGTTTCTCTTTATATCTCTTACTATCCTTAATCTACATATCGCTTTAGTGTAATTGAACTTGAAACATCTTGGTCAACCTAAACTAAATCCGAAAACGGCTTTGGTATTCGATAAATTCCTCGTGGGATACGACCTTGCTCGCTATTATAGTGCATCCGACTGGTACCCTGCCGATTAAAGTTGGACCGTCACTATTTTGGCCATCAATACTCCCATTAATGAAATCAGGAATTCGAGTTAGAGTTGGACTAAGGAACTGTATATAAATGATTAGATGAGCTAGATTGAAATGACATAGATTGGAATTCAAGTTAAAGTTGGAATTTGCCCACATTGGATCAAACCGATTTACAATTTTTGAACCGTGATGTTTGTGAAAATGAGATAAAAACTGCCATTTTCAATATGGGTTCGTATAAAGTTGTTGGTCCGGATGGGTTACCGCCTCTGTTCTTTACACGTTGTTGGGACATTGTGGGGAAATCGGTTGTTCGCTTCATTACTCGCACCTTTCAGTATGGGACCTTTCTGAAACATATGAACGAAATTGTGATCTCTCTCATCCCGAAGAAAGACCGTCCAGAAGTGAGCTCACATTTCCGGCCAATTGCCTTGGTGAACGTTATCATTAAGACTATCGCCAAGGTGATAGGCAATCGCTTAAGCACAGTTATCGGCAAATTAGTTGCTAAGACCCAAGCAGCTTTTATTCCGGATCGAGGGACAACATAAAATATTATTCTTGCTTAGGAAATCGTCCACTATATGCGTCAGAAGAAAGGGAAACATGGGGTAATGATGGTGAAAGTTGATCTTGAAAAGGCTTATGGGCATGTTGATTGGGATTTTCTCCATCAGATTTTGAAAGCTACTGGGTTCAGTCAAAAGCTAGGTGACCTTATTATGTTTTGCATGACATCATCTTCTCTGTCGGTTATCTGGAATGGAGAACGATTGCCATCATTTAAACCGAAACGTGGCCTTAGACAAGGAGATCCGATAGCCCCTTATTTATTTGTCTTGGTGATGGAAGTACTGATGAAGTTTGTAGAATTACAAACACAAAATAAAATGCTGAATTATTATTGATCAAGTAAAAGTTACAAGTTGATTACAATGCAGCTGATCATGGGGTATTTATAGCTTCATACACCTCATGGACCAGTCAGAAGTAAGTTACAAACAGTTATAACAAACTATAACAGAATAACCGCTTTCTAGTTTACATCATGCTGAAAGTGATCAACAGGCTACTGAGGCTTCCATACTGTCAGCAGGCTTCTGTACTATCAACAGGCTGCTGGTGTCTTCATATCAGCAGTAGCTTGTGCACTCAGCATTCCTTTCAGCCTATATATGTAACACCCCCCTCAAGCTGAGAGTGGTGCATGAACAGCTTGCACTCAACATTCCTTTTAGCTACTTGAATTCTATATGATCTTTGAAACTCCTATTTTATCTATTAGATAAGAGAAAATAGGTGCATCCAAGGCCTTGGTGAGGATATAAGCTATTTGTTCTTTTGTATTGACTAGAAGAAGTTTGATGAGCCCTGATTTGACTTTGTCTCTCACAACATGGCAGTCAATTTCAATATTTTTGGTTCTTTCATGAAAGACAGGATTGTGAGCAGTGTGCATTGCACTAGCATTTTCATAAACTAACACAGTGGGCAACTGAACTGGAATTCGTAAATCCTTTAGTTTATGGATAAGCCACTGGACTTCACAAATTGCATTTTCCATGGCCCTGTACTCAGCCTCTGATGAGCTTCTAGCAATTTTAGTTTGTGTCATTGCCTTCTAGGAGACTGGAGCATCTCCTAGAAACATCATATACACTGATACTGATCTTCTTGTTTCAGGACAACCAGCCCAATCACTATCTGTAAAACCCTTAAGTACAAGATCATTGTCTGCTGGGAAGAAGATTCATTGGCCAGGATTGGTCTTCAGGTACCTCAACGGTCTATATGTTGCCTTCATGTGATTTTCAGTAGGAGTGTGCATAAATTGACTTAGTTGTTGTACTGCAAAGGCAATATCAGGTCTGGTAAAAGTGAGGTAAATCAATTTACCCACTAGGGATCTGTATGCAGTGTTATCTTCTAAAAGTGGTGAATCACCATGTTGTAAAGTCTGCTTGGACTTCATAGGTGTCTTAGCAGGTTTGGCTCCCAAAAATTCATATTCTTCTAGGAGGTTAAGTGTGTATTTTCTTTGTGAAATGGATACGCCTTTTGGACATCTAGCAGCCTCAATGCCTAGGAAATATCTCAAATTTCCAAGATCTTTGATGGTGAACTGCTGGTGTAAAGCATCCTTAGCTTGCTGAATTAACTCTTCACTGGGGCTAGCAACTATGATGTCATCCACATATACCAATAAGGCAATGAATGACTGTCCTGACCCTTTTGTGAATAGATTGTGGTCATGTTTGGATTGAATGAATCAATGAGCCTCCAATGATTTAGTCAACTTGCAATTCCATTGTCTGCTGGCTTGTTTTAGACCATACAATGATTTGGTAAGTTTGCAAACTTGGTTTGGTTTAGTTGCTGCACAACCTGAGGGTAACTGCATATAGACTTCTTCATGTAGATCTCCATGTAGAAAGGTGGTGTTGACATCCGTTTGATGTAGATGCCAATTATTGACTGTTGCTGCAAGTAAGGTTCCGACTTTGGTGATCTTGACAACAGGGGAAAAAGTTTCTTGATAATCAATCCCATATGTCTGAGTGTAGCCTTTTGCTACCAGTCTAGCTTTGTATCTCTCTACTGATCCATCAGAATTGTGTTTGATTCTGTACACCCATTTACACCCTATTGGTTTCTTGCTTGAGGGCAGATCAACTATTTCCCATGTGTGAGTCTTTTTTAACGCTTCAATTTCTTTGTTCATTGCCTCATTCCATTCATCATGCTTGATAGCTTGATTGTAGGTCATAGGCTCTTTAACAACATCTATTAATGAATCTGGCATAGTCTGCTGAGAGGTTGTCCAGACTCATTACTGCACTCAGCAGATGTGGAGTCTGCTGAACATTATGAGCACCCCCTTGATAAAAGGTTGGCGATTTCCTTGTTCTTGTGGACCTTTTTAGTTGTGTGGGTTCAGGTGCCTGATTTACTGGTTCATGCCTTGCATTGGATGTATCAACTGCTGTTGATCCCATTGCTGGTTGGTCTGCTGACACATTCGGAATGTCATCAAAACTGTCCATTACTGGCAAAGGAACATGCATGTCAGCAAGATATCTATGTTTTCCTAACACCTGCTGAAAAAGAGAAAAATAAGTTTCATGGAATTGAGTATTTCTAGCAACAAAGATATCTTTGTTGGTAATATCTAAGAGAATAGCACCCTTGGAGGTGGTTGAATTCCCAAGATAGACACAAGTTCTACATCTTGAGTCATATTTGGTCTTATACTGCTGAAGTGTGCATGAAAAAACTAAGCAACCAAAAACTTTAAACACAGAATAGTCTGGTTTGGTGCCATAAAGCATTTCATGTGGAGTGTTTTCCTTTAGCAGTGGTGTATGTGTGGCATTAATCAACTTTACAGCATGCAAAAGACAAAAACCCCAATATTCAATGGGTAGATTACTCTGGAGCCTCAAACCTCTTGCAACATTCAGCAGATGCTGATGTTTGCTTTCAACAATACCATTTTGCTCGGGTGTGCTTACACAGGATGTCTGATGTATAATACCCTGCTGAGCATAAAAGTCAGGAAGCTGAAATTCTGCACCATTGTCAGATCTAATGACTTTAATAATTTTATGAAACTGAGTAGAAATTAACAAAAGATTTAACAAGGTCAGAGGCTTCAAATTTATGCCTCATAAGAAAAACCTAAGTAAATCTAGAAAAATCATCTACAATAGTAAGAAAATATTGTTGTCCATTCACAGTATGCTGTCTCAGAGGACCCCAAATATCCATATGAATAAGTTCAAAATTAGCATTTACAGAAATAGTACTTAAGGGAAAAAGATTTTTCTTCAGTTTAGCCATAGGACAAACATACCAAAGATCATGATTACAAAATTTGACATCAGCAGATTGTGAACTAATGACTTGCAGTCTCTTATCTGGCAAGTGCCCAAGTCTGTAGTGCCATAAAAGTGCATCATCTAATCTATCAGATAAAGTGTAATTTTCTACAGCATTGGCAACATAAAGTCTTATTGGTTGATCCATGACATTGAGTCCTCTATGTAACCCAGCTGAACCAATCATTTTCTTGTTCTTGTATGCAAAACACACTTGTTAGCAGAAAAGACAGCTGTACCTTTTGTATGATTAATATAAGAAGGTAAAGATAAAAGGTTATACTTAAAACCAGGAATGCAAAACACATCATGTGGGACCAGTTGAGTGTTAATCCTCACTTGTCCTATATGTGTGACAGAGACATTATTTCCATTAGGTAATCCCATTTTTACACCAGAGGAAGGTTTGGGATTGCTTAACAGATCTACTGATCCTACAATGTGATCTATGGCACCAAAGTCCAAGATCTATTGTATTGATCTTACTAAATTTAGGTCACCTGTTCCTGTAGCAGGTGAGTAGTGTGTGACAACATCAACAGGTTGGCCAAAAGCAAACCCTGCATGTTAGGAGGATCATTCAGCAGAGTCATCAACTTGTCAAGTTGTTGTGCAATAAGATTATGAAACCCTGGTCCCGCAGACCTGCTTGGTGCCTGATATTCTTCTGCTGATTGCTCATCTTCTACCATATTTGCCATTTTTGACTTGAAGCCAGGAGGAAAACCATGCTTCTTGTTACAAGTCTCCTCAGTATGACCATTGAATCCACAAAAACAACATTGCATCTTTTTGGAATTTTTAGGCCTAGGATTTGCAGCAGAGTTAGGTCTGCTAACAATCTGTTTTTGTCCCTGTCCATTTTCCTGTGATATTAGAATCATGGAATCTTGATTCTTGGCCTTGTTAGCCACATACAACTTCTGTCTTTCAAATTTTATTGCCATTGCAAAGGTGATGACCAAAATAGTAACGACCAACCTTAACCGGCAGAGTACCGGGTCGGAAGTACTACAGTGGAGAGCAAGGTTGTATCCCACGAGGAATCAATCGAATACCAAAGTCGTTCTCATACTTAGTTTAGGTTAATCAAGTGCATTCAAGTTTTGATTATGCTAAGATGATATTTAAACGAGAGAGAAAGAGAGAAAAAGACATAGCCAAATCATGATCCAATTGAATACTTTCGCCCCTCTAATCGATTATTTGGGAATGGAAACTACCAACCAACCATCCTAATGCTTATATCGACTCGTTCATGGGTGAAAACTCCTAAGAGAGTACTAGACGCCATGCAACAACCTAGTACCCTTTGCCCGGTTCAGCAGTCCGTCTTTAAGGATTTAACTGACCGAAACAAGATTAAGAACTAGAGCCGCTCGATTTACACCGACAAACCTCGTTACCCAATTGATCTAAACAACTCAGTCAATTGTAAATAACGATCTTAAAACCCCTTTTCCCACACCCCTTCGCAACATACATTTATAAAAGTGGTGTGTGAGTTCATGAACTAGGTGTACAAGCTAATTCAAGCATTAATAACAAGTTTTAAGACATGAATTCGTCAACATAACAACAATTAAACACTACCCATTCCCAATTTCATCAACTAGAGGGTGATTTCTTCAACTTTCACATGATTTAGCTATGATATGTTTAGCTACTCATAATCAAACAAGCAATAGAAATCAAAGAAAGGATTAAAGCCATAAAAGAGAAAGAGAACTATAATTAATTACCAAAATTCGAAGAGGATGATATTTCTTCAATCTCCAACAACACCCATGTCACTTTAGGGAAGAAGAAGATCCAAAAGACACCAAAATCCAAGAGTAGAGCTAACAATCTAAGATAATTTAAGTCTAATCTAAGAGAGATTAAAGTAAGAAAGAGTTTTAAGAGCTAAAAGGGAAGGGGTCGAGCTATACTACAAGTTAGGGTTCTAAGGAGGATCATCCATCCCCGAAAAACCGTGTAAAAATGAATATATAGGTGCCAAAAAACGTCCGAATGCGTACGCATTGTTTCCAATGCGTACGCATTGCTCAAAATTCAGCTAAATTCGACTTTCTGCTCCAGGAATGCGTAGGCATAGAATTCAATGCGTGCGCATTGCCCTGTCAGCATTGATGACCTTCAGTAATTTGGCGATATCTTTGCGTGTAGAGCTCCGATTTGAGTGATTCAAAGTGAGTTGTAAAGCTCATTAAATTATTTACAACTTTGATGAAGACCACAAGTCCATAAAATGGCTCCAAGATAGCTCAAATTGCAGATAAAGTGAATGTAAGGCGAAAACATCCACTACTTTTGATCCGTTCCATTTCCGGGCTTCGGTTTCATCACTCTAAGTCTCATGCCTCATCTTCCGGGCTCACGAGTCACCTATTTTCTGCATTTCCATAGCAACCAACATACCAAGCATAATTCCACAAGATAAATAGGGCTCGAAAAGGGTCAAAAACATCGTAAAATGCCGAGGTTTTCCATCAATGTGACGGTTCACCTCAAAGTGATTGCTCAATGTGTTTTGCCCTATAAATGGTCTAAAACTACCCAATACAAGCCAAAAGTGTCATAAATGGGGGTTAAAACATGCACCGGAGCATAGTAAAGTTGACTCTCATCAACCACCCCCCACTTAGCGTTTGCTCGCCCTCGAGCAAAGTGAGCGTTTTAAAAGAATCCAAAGAGTCAACGTCACACGCGTAGGTCAAGTCAATCACACCTCAATGATAACCGGAAAGTAAATGAGTAAATGCATAACACTTAACCCTATCTTATCAAGCAAACGGGATGTGTGTGAGTGAATAGTTTTTCCTACATTTACCACGGTTCACCGGTTCGGATTATGGATGCTAGGTTAATACGAATACTCCATAGGCTCATACTTCATAAGCATCTCCACTAATCGAGGCCAACCGGGGCTAAGTGAGGTCGAGTAGGACTTGAAAGGTTGTAATGTTAGGCTCGGGACGGGGCTAACCGAAGGGAATTTTTGGGGAATAAACAATAAAGAGATAAACACGAGCAAGCTCAATCATGGGGTGTAACAATACAAAATGTAGCTAGCTCTACCCTTCTCTAGCTCAAAATGAAACTAGAAACATGATCCAAGAAATAAAATGCCATATTGCACTATGTCTCAAGTGTAACAAGGAAAAATGTATAAGAATCATGTTTTCACTAAAATCTCATCCCAACCACCAACAACACATACTAAATCAATACATGAGTCCCATATTTTACGCTTTCTTTGACTCAACCTTTTATTTTCCTTTCATGACTTTTCTTCTTCTTTTTTTTTGTTGATTTTGAACTTGAATTTTTATTAGGTTTGAGTCAAAGGCCATCACATACACATAAAATGAATCGAGCTCCTACCCTCCAATATCATGAAATAGCTCGTGAAAACACCAACTCCTCTTAACATACACACAACTCTACCACCCCACACTTGCCTAAGCAAGTGTGATAAAAAGAAAAGATTAAGCTCAACTCGTAGGGTGTTCAAGGGAATGTAGACCACAAATATGGCTCAAGGGTTGGGTAATTACGGGCTAAATACGAATGGCTAAGTGTCGGATGGGGGTCTAACCATCCTACCAAGGCTTAGAGGGGTTACTGTGGAATATGTCATGGGATGGCTATTTGGCTCTAGTTAGGTCAAAGAAACGCCATAACTGTCATCCCAAACTCTACCAAGGTCGGCCTTTCTATTTCGTCTCGAAGTTAATGATATGAGTTCTAGGTAGCCGAATTGTGCCTAAGTCTACCATAATCGGTCACTAGTTACCATGGTTCATGAAATCGAAGCTATACGTGCGTGAAAATCCCATTTCCAAGATAAGGTAGTAAGTCAAGTAACATGAATTCAAACATTCACTACACCGTTTATCCTATCAATGTGAAGGCTCAACATACGAATGCAACATCAAAACTTTGGAAAAATTTAAAAAGTGCTGAAATTTTTCTGAAGAAGTGACCAAACACTAAGCATACAACACTTTGGCTCAAATAACGACGAAGCACATCAAATAGCTAAGCCTACCACCCCCAACTTTAAATGCAACACTGTCCTCAATGTATGAATGATAAAGGAAAGAAGGCTTAGCTTAACCCGGGAGAAAGGCGCAAATGAGTGCATATGACATATCCATGAAGCTCCATCTCGTACACCTAAAGCCATGAAACCAAGAAACACGAAAATGCATGCACGGGGAACAACCACCGTGCCAAAAGCAAGCAACAAATATCGAGATATAATAGAAGAGCGCAAAGTCACATACACGATCATATGAAACCAAAAAGAGGGAACCGACTCGGGGCGCATGGGATGAAAAGACAATCAAACAAGTAAAACAACATCCATGCATAAAAATACGAGCCAACAACGGATCGAAGAAGAACCACTCAAAAACGGTACCAATATCCCCCAAAGTATCACCCTAGACCACTCCTAGCACCAAAAACTAAAGCAAAAACAGAGAAACGGTGGGTTGCCTCCCCCGAGCGCCTTTGTTTTACGTCATTGGCTTGACTTATTAAGAAACTAAAATAAAAGCAACGAAGCATGAGTGGAATGAAAGAAAAAAATTTGCACATCTTTTGCTCGAAAGCCTCAAGAACATGGCAATTAAAAAAAACTTTCATCCACTTTTTTATTTTTTAACAAAAATAAAAACATCTACCTAAAACATTCTAAGTTTAAAGTCCTTAGTTCGACTTTCTACCCCCAACAATACTAAGGATAGTTATACCAAAGGAGAGAAAACCGTTGCGTCTCCCTACACACATCATAAGAATTGAGCACACCTTTAAAATAGAGCAAGAAAAACAAGGGGCTCAATCCCCACCACCATGATTGGTTCAAGAATTTTACCATGCAACACAATGAATTCAACTTCCCTGAATGAGAGCATATGCCAAGTAACAAAGAGTCAAACGCCAAACAATAACATTTTGGCTCAACCACAACATCAACATATTCTATATGATCCACCACCACAATTTTTTCAATAAGGTTCAAAGGAGAAGGAATAAATGATTCACTAGTAGCATGTTTCATACCTTCTTCATAACTCTCATGATGTGTGATTACCTCAAGAGTCGATGGTGGAGCAAATGAAATTTCATCCTTTTTAGCACCCATCCCAACCTTCCTTTTCATAATCAATTGCTCTACCCTGTTCTCCAAACACTTTATTGCCGACTGAAGAGTGGTGGTAGTGTTGTTGGCATTTGTTCTAATGTCCCTCAATTCCCGACTATGCTCTTGCAAAGTCCGGCCTTGCTCTTTCAAAGTCTCATTGATTTGCTCTAAGAGGGTGTCGGTTGAGCTCTTTTGTGGTGGAAGAGGTATTTGTGGAGGTTGAGCATATTGCAAATATGCACCGGGGTGTTGAAATTGAGAACTTGAAGGACTCTCCCACTCATTATTGTATGGTGATGTGTATAGGTTGAACTGATAATATGGTTGGAATCCAAAACCCATAGCACCGAAATTAAAGCCTCCAAAAGAGTAGGGAGAAGAGCCCTCATGGCCATACGGATCCATACACTGTAATTCAAGGGAACAACAAGAACACAATCACGGTATCTAGTCACCACCACTACTGTAGTAAATGGTGTGACTCTTCAACGAAAAACCAACATCAAGAAAGAAGAAAGAAAAAAAAACAAAATAAATAAAACAACCTAAGCCTAAGTCTTCAAAAGACTTATGAGATATCGATATGATTCCCCGGCAACGGCGCCAGAAAAACTTGATGACCAAAATAGTAACGACCAACCTTAACCGGCAGAGTACCGGGTCGGAAGTACTACAGTGGAGAGCAAGGTCGTATCCCACGAGGAATCAATCGAATACCAAAGTCGTTCTCATACTTAGTTTAGGTTAATCAAGTGCATTCAAGTTTTGATTATGCTAAGATGATATTTAAACGAGAGAGAAAGAGAGAAAGAGAGAAAGAGAGAAAGAGACATAGCCAAATCATGATCCAATTGAATACTTTCGCCCCTCTAATCGATTATTTGGGAATGGAAACTACCAACCAACCATCCTAATGCTTATATCGACTCGTTCATGGGTGAAAACTCCTAAGAGAGTACTAGACGCCATGCAACAACCTAGTACCCTTTGCCCGGTTCAGCAGTCCGTCTTTAAGGATTTAACTGACCGAAACAAGATTAAGAACTAGAGCCGCTCGATTTACACCGACAAACCTCGTTACCCAATTGATCTAAACAACTCAGTCAATTGTAAATAACGGTCTTAAAACACCTTTTCCCACACCCCTTCGCAACATACATTTATAAAAGTGGTGTGTGAGTTCATGAACTAGGTGTACAAGCTAATTCAAGCATTAATAACAAGTTTTAAGACATGAATTCGTCAATATAACAACAATTAAACACTACCCATTCCCAATTTCATCAACTAGAGGGTGATTTCTTCAACTTTCACATGATTTAGCTATGATATGTTTAGCTACTCATAATCAAACAAGAAATAGAAATCAAAGAAAGGATTAAAGCCATAAAAGAGAAAGAGAACTATAATTAATTACCAAAATTCGAAGAGGATGATGTTTCTTCAATCTCCAACAACACCCATGTCACTTTAGGGAAGAAGAAGATCCAAAAGACACCAAAATCCAAGAGTAGAGCTAACAATCTAAGCTAATTTAAGTCTAATCTAAGAGAGATTAAAGTAAGAAAGAGTTTAGAAGAGCTAAAAGGGAAGGGGTCGAGCTATACTACAAGTTAGGGTTCTAAGGAGGATCATCCATCCCTGAAAAACTGTGTAAAAATGAATATATAGGTGCCCAAAAACGTCCGAATGCGTACGCATTGTTTCCAATGCGTACGCATTGCTCAAAATTCAGCTAAATTCGACTTTCTGCTCCAGGAATGCGTAGGCATAGAATTCAATGCGTGCGCATTGCCCTGTCAGCATTGATGACCTTCAGTAATTTGGCGATATCTTTGCGTGTAGAGCTCCGATTTGAGTGATTCAAAGTGCGTTGGAAAGCTCATTCAATTATCTACAACTTTGATGAAGACCACAAGTCCATAAAATGGATCCAAGATAGCTCAAATTGCAGATAAAGTGAATGTAAGGCGAAAACATCCACTACTTTTGATCCGTAAAGGCATCAGTGAATGGGGGTTAAAACATGCACCGGAAAGTAAAGGCACCATCAACATTGAACTCGGAAAGGGTGAGACCATTGGTTCAAATCCATCCCTTAAAGCTTTAAGGAATTACATGACATGTTCAACTTCCATATGATCCATCAGAATACTGATTGCATTGCAGTGACATTGAGGATCACATGAACAGATTGTTACAGGCCTGATGGTCTTGATTTCTTCCCAAAGAATCATCAATTTTGTGAAATATTAATTGACAGAATATGTGCCTTGTTTTAGTAGATGCATCTCTTCAAGAAGATCTGAAAGTCTTAATGCATCAACATTTGAAAATCTTGCTGCAAGATTCTTCCAAACATCATGTTCATTCTTGAAGTACATTAAACTTTGAGCGATGATGTTCTCCAAAGAATTTAAGATCCATGATCTCATCATTGTATCACATTGCCTCCATGCATGGAAGTCTGTTGATCTGCTTCTGGCCTTTTAATTGTGCCGTCTACGAAGCCAATCTTATTCTTGGTGATTAACACCATCTTCATGGACATTTTCCATGGATTATAGTTGTTGCCATTCATCAATGGGAACAAGAACAAGAACAAGAACAAGAGAAGGGTTCTTATTTGGATGAACATAGAATGGACTGGAAGGACTTATTTCTTGTTCCTTAGCTGCCATGGCTATCAAGAACTCCAGAATTGATCACCAATCAACACTGACAGTGAAAAACCGATCAAGAACTGATCAAAAACAGGGAAAGAGATGACAATTTACTTCCAAGAAACTGAAAACTCAGGAAAAATGAAGAACACTCTCAAGATTCTTCAAAAAACTGGAGAGAAAATGCAGGAAAGCAATTAGAAATTCTCAAATTTCTGCTCCGATACCATGATGAAGTTTGTAGAATTACAAACACAAAATAAAATGCGGAATTATTATTGATCAAGTAAAAGTTACAAGTTGATTACAATGCAGCTAATCATGAGGTATCTATAGCTTCATACACCTCATGGATCAATCAGAAGTAAGTTACAAACGGTTATAATAAACTATAACAGAATAACATCTTTCTAGTTTACATCATGCTGAAAGTGATCAGCAGGCGGCTGAGGCTTCCATACTGTCAGCAGGCTTCTGTACTATCAGCGGACTACTGGTGTCTTCATATCATCAGCAGCTTGTGCACTCAGCATTCCTTTGAGCCTATATACTGTAACAAGTAATGAGTCAGAAATTGATGCAGCGGTAGCAGGAGGTCTGTGGAAACCGGTCAAATTCTCTAGGAATGGCCCTAAATTTTCCCATATGTTCTTTGCGGATGATCTACTTCTTTTTTAGGAAGCAACTAAGGTGCAAGAGCTAGTTATGAATTCTGTTATGGGGGATTTCTGCAGCATCTCTGGTATGAAAATAAATGTCTCTAAATCTCAGTTCCAAATTGCTCCAAATATCAGTCCTATGTGGCGGGAACTCATTAGTCGAGCCCTGGAAATGCAACACACATCGGACTTGGGAAAAATATTTAGGGATGCCTCTGGTTCAGGGTAGATTGAAAATATCTACTTTCTCTTATCTTATGGATAAAATACGGCGAAAACTAGCATCGTGGAAAGCACATACTCTATCTCGAGCAGGCCGGGCTATTCTAATGCAAACCTCTTTGGCCTCACAACCTTTTTACATGTATTATATCTCAACTTGAACGCATTTGCAGAAGTTTTTATTGGGGAGATACAATGGAAAAGAGAACGATGCATCATATTTCGTGGGATAAATTATGCTTGCCTAAGGAAGCGGATGGACTAGGCTTTAAAAATCTTGCAGGCATGAATCAGGCCTTCCTGGCAAAACTTGCGTGGCAATATATAAAGGGTAAGAAGTCCCTGTGGGTCGATGTATTAAGAGAAAAATACGGGGACATTCACCAACCGTTAAAACAAGGTAGCTCAGTAGTATGGAGGAGTATTAAAAGTGGGATCGCGATTACTGATGGCGGAGCTGGGATAATAGATGGTGTTCTCGTATGGCGGGATGATTCAAAGGGGCAGAACACGGTTAACTCGGGTTACCGTTCTCAAATATATGCGAGAGTTCAACAGAGCCTAGATTCCATTTGGAAAGCGATTTACTTGTTAATACACGATTATATCGCTGCCAAACTATGGACTCCTATATATGTGGTTTTGGCGGCGTAGCTGAAGAGACCTCCCTTCATGCACTCCGTGATTGTTGCTGGCCCAAATTGGGAGAAATTTCTTGATCCTGCAAGCAAGATTGCTTTCTTCGTTGCCGAGACGACCAAAGAATGGGTTGCTTTGTCGT
Source organism: Gentiana straminea (assembly GCA_036785695.1). NCBI lineage: Eukaryota > Viridiplantae > Streptophyta > Magnoliopsida > Gentianales > Gentianaceae > Gentiana > Gentiana straminea. The sequence continues at coordinate 1,099,690 of JAVUPR010000342.1, forward strand.
TACATTATGTTCGGGTTGTAGTAGGCTCACCGAAATGTAGCTACATCTGAAGGGATCTTATCTATGGTATTTGGTTCTAGCGCAATAAACGCATTTTTGAGGAGAATTGTTGTTGCCCTCCGCCGAATGTCTTTGTTTCTCAAATTGTGGATAGGGCTCGAAATATTAGATTAGCTTGGGGGCTAGAAGAACAATAATTCTATGTTATTAGTTTCATGACTGTTTGAACTCTTGTAAATGCTTGGCATTTTCGTTGAATGAATAAAACTGGTCGTTTCTAAAAATAAAAAAATAAAAAGAAATGACATGTTTGTTATAAACACATACAGAAAGCTTGCAGTTTAAGAAAGAAACAAATACAGAAGCAATGCAAACGTAAAGAATGGAGGAATTGATGAAACACAGAAACAAGAAGAACACATTGATTTAACATGCTTTCCGGCGTTGTGCCGGCTACTCCACAGACAGAAAATGAGATATTTATTATGCACAAAATTACATGGTTTTCACAAGTGTGTGAATAAAACTTTGAAAGACACACATTGCATTGATTACAACTTCGGTATTTATAGACACAAATCCCAAACCCTAACCGCCAAAGATCTTTGTTGGAATTCTCATAAATACCCCAGATGTAGACCCCAGCTCCGGCTGTTATCCACCAGACGAAACTCAGCTCAAAATTGGGTTCCCAGACTTGTAATCAAATGCCCAAATGTAGAACTCAGCTATACTCAGCATAACTCAGTAGTCCAGAAACTAACTGCTGACTTTAGAAGAAACTCAGTTGCACTTCATCAAACTGACTTTCACAGAACTGAATATACTTAACTGAAACTGACCATCATTCTCAGTCTTCAGTTTCTCAGATTAGTTCCACCAGATTAATTTATCACTTTAGAGGTCAAGTCACCAAAACTGATAAATCTCCACCTTGACTTGAACTCTCATTCAACGTCACCAGATTGCATAATCAAACATACTTGTACCAGATGCATTCATCAATGCCAGGATGTACAATACCAGACTTCTCCTCAGAATCCACTCTAGTTGATTTGCCCTCAACTGAGTATCCAGATTTCAGTTTACAAGCTTTGAATATTCAGCAAGCCCAGACACAACTGAAACTTGCTCCATTGAACTGGTTTAGTGAACATATCAACATGATTTTCTTTGGTGCTAATCTTCTTCACTACAACCCTCTTCTCATTTCTCAGAAAATTATACCTCACATCAATATGCTTGGTTCTCTCATGATGAACCTGATCCTTAGCTAAACAAATTGCACTTAAACTGTCATAATAAATCTCAGCTTGATCCTGATGTAGCCCCAAATAACTTACTAGCCCCTTCAACCAGACACTCTCCTTGGCTGCTTCAATAAGAGCCATATACTCAGCTTTAGTAGTTGATAAAGCCATCGTTGCCTGAAGAGTTGCTTTCCAGTTGACAACTAAATTCCCTAATGTGTAAACATAACCAGTCATAGATTTTCTACTGACCATATCACCTGCATAATCAGCATCACAGTACCCGTGATCAATTTCTGAGTATCACCTCCATAATTGAGACCAACATCAGTTGTACCTCTAAGGTACCTAAACATTCTTTTCACAGCTTTCCAGTGTTCCTTTCCAGGTTGAGCCATAAACCAGCTGACAACACTGACTGCATGATCTGGATCTGGCCTAGTACACACCATGGCATACATCAGACTGCCAACTGCACTAGCATAGAGAACTCTTGGCATATACTCATTTTCCTTTGCTGATTGTGAAGCAAAAACAGACAAATGAACATTTGATGCCATAGGAGTATCTATTGGCTTAGCAGCTGACATGCCAAACTTTGACAAAATCTTTTGTATATAGCCCTGCTGAGATTAAAACAATTTCTTATGATTTCTATCTCTCCAGATCTCCATCCCTAAAATTTTCTTGGTTGCAACCAAATCTTTCATTTCAAACTCAGCGCTGAGAAGGTCTTTCAGATACTGAACATCATATTTCTTCTTTGCAGCTATCAGCATGTCATCCACATATAACACAAGATAGATGTATGATCCATCTTCCAACTGACTGTTGTCAACACAGCAATCATAAGGACATCTGTTGTAACCCAACTGGATCATATAATTGTCAAACCTTTTATACCACTGTCTAGGAGCCTGCTTTAGTCCATACAAGGACTTCTTCAACTTACACACAAGATCTTCCTTACCAGGAACTTGGAAACCCTCTGGTTGAGTCATGTATATCTCTTTGTCTACCTCACCATGTAGAAAAGCTGTCTTCACATCTAACTGCTCAAGTTCAAGTCCTGTTGTGCCACCATTGCTAGTGACACTCTGATTGAAGTATGTCTGACCACTGGTGAGAAAATCTCATCAAAGTCCACCCCTTCTTTTTGAATGAACCCTCTTGCAACCAAACATGCCTTATACTTAACTCCTTCTGCCTCAGTTATCCCTTCCTTCTTCTTGAAAATCCATTTGCAAGTAACAACTCTCCTCTCAGCTGGATGTTTAACAAGATCCCAAGTCTGATTCTTCAGTAATGACTCCATCTCTTCTCCCATGGCAGCAATCCATTGAGATGCTTCAGAACATGTCACTGCTTCCCTGTAAGTAGAAGGTTCAAAACCATCCACTTCTTTTGCAACTTGAAGTGCGTACCCAACCATATCATCAAACCCATACCTCATGTGAGGTATCCCAACATTGGATCTTCTAGCTCTGCTAGCTATATGATGACGGAAAAATTCACAGTTATTTTCATAACATTTTACCCCATTTCTAATATCATTTTGAGCGTTATTCTATCATTTCGAGTCATAAATTCCTTAGATTTATCTAAGTATGTTAGTAGTAGTTATTTTATAAAATATAGTGTTTTTATGTGTTTTTATTAGTTTTTGTACCGGTTTAGTAACCGGAGTGTCGTGTCAGATTTACGTTTGGTATTTTGGTGGTTTATTGCAGAATTATAGGTTGACCAAAATCCCGAGTAATGACATGTTTTGAGTCTAAAAGATGTATTTTGAGGGATAGGAGAAGATGCCATAAGCTAACGAGTTCAAACGGATTAATTGTCCGAAATGCATCTACCGTAACCAGTTTTCGACGGACATTTGACCCAACTTAGAGGCATTTTCTGAAGAAGTGTCCTTAATGAAAGTTGTAGATCTTTGAAAGAGATTTCCAACGCATTTTGAATCACGTCAATCAGACTTCTACAACTCAAGTATCATTAAGTCAAGTGGTCAAGTGGCTAATCGATTCGGTTTAGTGGAATTCCCGAAATGTCTTCGACAAACGAATGGCTCATCAAAACGACATTATCTGAAGAAGAGTTCTTCACGAAAGTTGTAGATTTTCCCGAGATCTTTCCGATGCCTCTTGAATCATGATTTTTGGAGATCCAGAACTCGAGATATGAATTTTATAAGTTATATATAATTATAATTATAATTATATATACGATGCACATGCTGAGTGATCAAATTGGTGGACATAATCATTGCACCGGACTGGTCCGGCCCTTACCCGGACTGGTCCGGCCCCTTGACTTTGTCTATATAAGGAAGCATTCAGAGCCGAGATGAGATGCACCATATTTATATATATACCTATATATATATATATATATATATATATATATATATATATATATATATCTCCTTCCTCTTTTCTTTAGTTTTTTAGGTTGTAAATAAGGCCTTATGCCGAAATAAATTTAGTAATATTAGTATCGTTGTAATGCTCGGGGAATTATCAGAAGTTCGGTGTTGCTGAAATAGTTGTAATATCAAGCTTTTGATATCGCCGTTATAATAGTAAGCTTGTTTTTTTTTCGTTTTTTTTCATTGTTGTTTCTTTCATTTTTGTTTCTTTTATTCTCGTATATATATATATATATATATATATATATATATATATATATATATATATATATATATATATGTATGTATCCGTAGTAGTATCCGTATAAAGGAGAATCGACAAATGATTGGATTTCGGTTTTAATTTGGTTTTAATAGAATTTCGCCATAATTGATGAAGGCTATTATGTAAAATTTCCCGTCATTTTAATCCATGACATGTTGACGAGAATCCGTTTATATGGGTAGCTAAATATATACATAGCCGAATTATGTGAAATTTGGTGAAATCAACCCTCGGAAGATGAAATAAGGGGTGTGTAGTGCTTTTTGTTGTATCTTGCACTTTTCACGTCTTAAAACTTGTTATAATGGATTTGGACTAGATTAGCTATCTAGGTCAAAGATCACACATATCACTTTTGAGAGTTGTTCAGAGAGAGTGGTGTGGGAAAAGGGTTAAGATCACGGCGTAGACCCGGCTTAGTTGTTAAGGCCGGGCCCAAAGTGAGGTTACTCGTTTTTACGTTTAAGCGGCTCAGTGCAAAACATGACTTGTTAGTGAATCTTCTAAAGGGAAGGGTAGTTAACATGGCATAAGGTGTTAGGAGAGAGTTGTTCGGACCTTAGCACCGGGATTAGGAGTTTGCACCCGTGAGATTGAATGCGAGAGTTCGCCTGCACATTCCCGGTTTCGTCTATCCTTGGGGTTGAAACTAATCATTTGGATCATAACTCAGCTATGCTTTTTAATTTCGTTAGAATAATCTTTACTTTTTGCATTAGTTATAAACACTCCACCTAAACTTTGATCGCCTAGACTAAGTTCTACGTTCGCTTTGGTACTCACAACCACATTTCTTTGGGATCGACCTCGTACTTCCGTAGCTATCCTAAGCTTTGGTTAGAGAGTTGGTTTACCCACAGTTACGAGTCCTTTATAAATTGTATTTTTGAAGGGGTAAATTTAAGCTCATCACTATACTCTGCTGATCCACGTTCTCAGTTTGACGCTCATCTGGAATTTGCTCACCGATCGGATTGGACTAAACGGATCGAAAACTGACTTGGATCAGTTTATTGTTGCATTCCAACTGACTCCACCTTACCGTTAGTTTTCTCAATTTCAGCACTGTTTTTAGTTTCAGTTATCCCCACCGAGTATAGAATTTTCATCTCTTCTTCGAGAATAACCCGCCGATGACTAAATTCTGTAACCCTTTACTCCATCACCATACCCCACAAACACTCCTTTCTTGGCCCTTGGGTCCAGTTTCCCTTCACTGACATGATAGTAAGTTGTACTTCCAAATACCCTTAGAACTGAATAATCTGTAGGCTTGCCTGACCACATCTCAACTGGTGTTTTGAGACTGATCCCCGCGTGAGGACTCCTACTGATTAAGTAGCAAGCTGTGGTTACAACCCCTGCCCAAAATCTCCTTGATAAACCAGCATGAGAAAGCATACATATTTCTCTCTCCAGAAGAGTTTGATTCATTCTCTCAGCTACACCATTTTGCTGAGGAGCATTCCTGACTGTATGATGTCTGTCAATACCCTCATTTCTGCACAACTCATCAAACTCAGTCTAGTAGAATTCCAGACCATTATCTGTACGAAGCCTCTTGATCTTCTTCCCCAACTGATTCTCAACTAGAGCCTTCCATTGAATGAAGCTCTTGAATGCCTCACTTTTGTGTTTCATCAGCACCACCCAAGTCATCCTTGAATAGTCATCAATAAAGGACACAAAATATCTGTGACCACAGAATGACTCAACCTTTGATGGCCCCCAACAATCAGAATGAATGTAATCAAGTGATGACTTTGTGTTGTGTACCCCTTTCGAGAACTTGCTCCTATGAAGCTTCCCAAACACACAATGCTCACAAAAGTCCAGATTCTTGACCTTACATCCCCCAAGAAGATCTTTCTGAGAAAGAATCTGCATCCCCTTTTCACCCATGTGACCCAGTTTCATGTGCCATAGTTTTTAAGCTGTGACTGATGAATCTCAGTTGATGCCACAGCAGCAAAACCAGCAACAACTGACCCTTGTAATATATACAAAGTCCCTTTCTTGATTCCCTTGAGAACCTCAACTAAGTTTTTATAGGCACTCAACACACCACTTTCCCCCTTAAAACTGAATCCCCTGCTGTCCAAATAACTGAGAGATACCAAGTTTTTGGTCATTTGTGGAACATGTCTAACTTCACTCAGTTTACAGAATCTTCCATCCTCTGTCCTAAACTGAACTGAGCCAATCCCAACTACCTTGCAGACCTTGCTGTTTGCCATAGATATTTGACCACCATTTATCTGCTGATAACATGAGAACCACTCTCTGTGAGGGCAAATATGAAAAGATGCCCCAGAGTCCAGAATCCATATATCAGTTTGATGTGATGACTCTCCTGCCACTAGGACCATGTCCTCATCTGAATCATGCTCACTGCTACAAAGCATGCCGGCTGTGCGAAGCTCGTTCTCCCGTCGTTTCTTCCTCTTTGGACAATTGGACTTCCAATGTCCCTGCTCCTTACAATAATTGCAGACATCTGTGGACTTAGGGCCTTTGGACTTTGTCTTCTTGGAACTTTTCTTCCTAGACTGACCATGCTCTTTTCCACTGCTGCTACTGACTATCAGTCTTGCAGCTTGACTGTCTGCGCCAGCTGCCTTATGTCTCAACTACCTGGCATGTAAAACTGACCTTACATCCTCTAAAGCAACTGTATCATTCCCAACTATAAAGGACTGCACAAAGTTCTCATAGGAAGCTGGTAATGAAACCAACAAAATCAAAGCAGCATCTTCATCCACAATCTTAACATCAATATTCCTAAGATCAAGTAATATTGTGTTCAGCTGATCAAGATGATCTCTCAATTGAGCCCCCTCATGCATTCTCAGGCTGAACAGCCTCTGCTTCAGCAGCAACTTGTTAGTCAATGACTTAGTCATATACAGGCTTTCAAGCTTCAACCATAACTTGGCAGCAGTGTCTTCCTCGGCAACTTCTGTGTAACATCATCAGACAAGCACAACATGATGTTTGAATGTGCTTTCTCCTCCAGAATGGCATAATCTGCCGAACTGGCATCCCCTCTACCAGATAAAGGAGTCCACAATCCTTGTTGCTTTAACAAGGCCAGCATCTTGATTTGCCATAGACTGAAACTGTTCCTCCCTGTAAATTTATCAATCTTCACGTTCATTGCTGACATCCTTCTAATTAAAGAACAAACCTTTGATCAATCCTAGCACCGGTCACCGGTCTTGGTGAAGATCAACTCTGTTCACCTGCAACTCCTGAATCTTGAACCTGACGCTCCGATATCAGTTTGTTATAAACACAGACATAAAGCTTGCAGTTTAAGAAAGAAACAAACACAGAAGCAATGCAAACGTAAAGAATGACGGAATTGATAAAAACACAGAAACAAGAAGAACACGGTGATTTAACGTGGTTTCCGGCGTTATGCCGACTACTCCACGGACAGAAAAGAAGATATTTATTATGCACAGAATTACAAGGTTTTCACAAGTGTGTGAATAACACTTTGAAAGACACACATTGCATTGATTACAACTTCAGTATTTATAGACACAAATCCCAAACTCTAACCGCCAAAGATCTTTGTCGGAATTCTCATAAATACCCCATATGTGGACCTTAGCTCCAGCTGTTATCCACCAGACGAAACTCAGCTCAAAACTGACTTCCCAGACTTGTAATCAACTGCCCAAATGTAGAACTCAACTATACTCAGCATAACTCAGTAGTCCAGAAACTGACTGCTGACTTCGAAGAAACTCAATTGCACTTCATCAAACCGACTTTCACAGAACTGAATGTACTTAACTGAAACTGACCATCATTCTCAGTCTTCAGTTTCTCAGATTAGTTCCACCAGATTAATTTATCAGTTTAGAGGTCAAGTCACCAAAACCGACATTGATAGATTGGACTGAATTATGCAGATTTTTTTAATGTAACTAAAGAAAATCAGGGTGGGCTTAATCCCCTAAAATTAATCCTTTCGTTCGTCTTTATATACTTGTACTATTTAACCAATGAGTGATGTATTTATGACGTATCTTTTATTCGTATTGCCGTAGCATTTGTGAGATGTATTTTAATTTTAATTACATCTCATTTGTATTATTTAATAGTAAATATATTAACCAAATTAGGTCCCATATATATATAGTTGGCCATTTAATTTGTAGCACCTCCCAAATCCCAATTAATGGAGGGTTTATTTAATTACCATTATATGCCACCAAGGTCTAAAAAGAAGATCTAATTGCAACAATATTTGACCACAGTCAGCTTTACAAGAATCCAAAATGATCAGACAAACATCCACTTTGACTTTCATTACCATCAAATCTTCTTTTCCCACAGCGTAGTAAAAACAATATACTACTCCAACGAGTCCGGATCCCCTACGGTACAGATGAGCGGTATAAATTGCTATGCACCGTTTGCGTTTGAATTTTGGACGGATCCGTCTAAATTTAGACGGATCTAAACGGATCCGTTTAAATTTGGACGAAAGCACCATTTCATTTTTTTTTCCGTCCAAATTTGATTCACTCTCTTCCCGTCGAAATTTAGACGGATCCGTCGAAATTTGAACGAATCCGTCCAAAATTCGGACGGAAACGGTACACAACACTTTGTATCGCTCACCTTATACCGTAGGGGATTCGCATCCCTACTCCAACGTTTGGATCTACTTCCATGTCTCTTGTGGGATTTGTTGTAGTTTAAGATAAAGTCTATATAATGTCTACACGCAACACTGTGTTGTGATGCCGAATATCTTTATATTTTGTGAATGTTTACATAAATAAAAAAACGTGTGGTGAGACCGGTTGGAGCAAGATTTTATATTTGGATGGACTGATGAACTATGTTTGAATGACTGAGTTAGCCGAGTCAGTACAACTATATAGGCTTTTTTGTTCCAAAAATACAAAAAGTTTAGGGTGGGCTTAGACCGTTAGATACATACACATACTTACGTTCTTGTGGTGAGATGATGTAAGTATAGTTATTAGACTTTTATGCATAAACTTATCATTCTCCTTGACGAGGTTTTCCTCATCTCCAAGGACGGAGGCACATAGGAGTTGGGTGGAGGCTAAGCCAACCCAAACATTACACAAAAAAATTTACGTAGTCCGGTTAAATCCACAAAATTATTTTAACACAATCCACCCGATAATTTGAAATTTATCTATTAGCCTACTCGAAGATGAAATCATGACTCTGTCCTTGCTAATCTCAGACATGATCGGCTAGTGGAAACTCGATTTGTTTATTTGTCATTAATTGTCAACAATATTTTGACATGTTAAAATTACACAAACTTTAGAAGGGTTTTGAGTTATTGGAAGAAAGATGAAAAGAGGAAGGACAAAGACCAATAGATCAGCCTAAGCAATAGATTGATAAATTAGTATGATAAATTAGTTACAAACAAACATGAAACAAATCAAAAACTCAAAATGTCTCTGATTATAGGTATAAGGGAGAAAACATCTGTAAATCTATCAAAATTGAAAAGAAAAGAAAAAAAGTATGATAAATTAGTATGATAAATTTATTTCTTCACTTATTATTATATTTTGTCTTCATAAAATACCCTCTCCGTTCCACAATAACTAAGACAGTTTTCAAAATGTTTTGTTCCATTTAATGTGAGGCAGCACAATTTCAATGCAACATTTATTGTGTTTTTACTTGATTTACCATTATTTATTACACTAGGAGAGATAAAAATGAAGGTCATATTAATTATATTTAAGGACATTCTAGCCATTTGATTGTAAAAGTTAATTCATTAACTTTCCTCCTTAATATATGTGATTTTGACAACTATCCCAAATAAATTGAAACGGAGGGAGTAGTAAGATAAATTTATTTCTTCACTTTTGAGGAGAAATGACAAAGTTTGAGGAGTGGCCCTCTTGTCCACTCGCCGACCAAAGCTTAGGATAATGGCTGCTTTTGTGCATTGTCTATATCCTTCTCCTATAAATAACACAAAAAAACAAGGGCTTAAAAAAACATAAATAAACTATAAAAAAAAAAGTGATCAAAAGTCCTCAAAGTCCTATCTGTCGTTCCCTAAATCCAATGCAAATCGGAAACCTAAACAAATGGTTTTGTTCTCCTGTACCACGTCCTACTCAGGAAAATACTTTCGTGGGAGAGATTTTGAGGTGAAGTGACGGATGAAACGATCATAACCATATTATCCAATTACAGAATGAAACTATGTGGTTTATATTGAGCCGCATAGTGTCTCAACATGTGTAGAGACACCACACAAGTATTTCCCTTCATTAAATATAAAAATATGGTATTACTTACGTCCCAAAATATAAATAATTCTATGAGTTTCCACCCAGATTAAAAAAATAGTTGAATGCCATTAATTTGAAGATTAATGTCTAAAATACTCATTGATATCATTAATACAATAGTTGTCAAATAATGAAACGTTGTTGGATTCATAATAAATTATGGGTAAGATAGTAAAATGGGCAATAAATGTTGCATTGATAATGTATAATGACTTATATTGTGGGACAAATCAAAAAATATATGATAACTTACATTTTAGGATGTAGGTAGTAGTTGTAGAGCATTTTCTTGTATACAAATTGCTATATAAAATTATTTTAATTATATATGAGATCGAACCTCATCCGGTGGGGAGAATGGTGAACTTAAATAGTTTTGATAATCAATTATATTACTAAAGTAGTGCGCCGGCACGAGTATTGAGGTGTTATAAATGGTATCCGAGCCGACTAACAGATGTACCACCGTAAGAAATGATAAAAGTTATCCATTATGGCTCAAAGTAGCGTCGTAAGGCTCAAGTACTGAGGCGTTACACGCTGTATCAGAACTGATTAGAAGATGCAACTAAATGTCACAGCGCGAGAAACGATGGAGGCCACATGTAGAATGTTCCTCATGTAAATGTAATATCATCTCACTTTTTTTCAACAGCCAAAAGATAGATTTATATTAAGATCAACACAAAGCCAACGAGAAGTTGTAAATGTTCAGGAGAGTTACAAAAAGTTACAGATGAATTACAAACATGAAACCAACCATAAAATTCAAAATGCCATTGACTATAGATATATGGGAGAAAACATATGCAAAGCTACCAAAATAGAGAATAAGACCGAGAAGAGTACGAACGAACGCAACATATGATCACCAAAACAAATCAAAGATATTTCCTCTCATTGAATTGCACTCGCCAGCGGGTTTGATTTCCTAAGTGATAGTCTTCAAATCTTTAGATTCAACCAGTCAAGAAAAAGACGACATCTGAATTTCGCGAAAATTTGTCTCGGGATACATGACAAAAGATTTAAAAATAACAACTCACGTTGAAAAGGTGAGAGAAATGTTCTTATGATATAATCATTCAAGGTTTAGATATAATGAACTTGGTAAATTGGTTAAGTGTTATAAGCCAAACGAAGATGATAACTCTAAGTAGTTGTTTGTATAAAGTAGTGCTGCAAGGCCCGACTCAAAAACGATGGTTTTAATTAGTTATTGGATGTGGCAACGCTACATAACCACAATTAAACTGACACAACCAATTACATAACCTACTTTTATATCATTGATAATAGATGTATCTAGATCAATTAATTTTTTACATCATTGATCATTGTAGAACCAAGATCAATCAAGATATCATACACCAAAATAAAGGATGAAAGAGTAAGTCGTGTCAATTTAGTTGTGATCATAACATTTCACTATCGGGTTCATTATAATGACTCAAATAGCACCGCTGGGGTCGAGTCCTAAGGCATTACACTATTTTCATTGATTAACCATTGTAAATTCTCCTCTACAAGCAACCTACCATTAACGAATAACTGGTTGTCCCCGTCTATTGATGTACCGCGTCATTTTCACAGAATCGATCATGTGAAAGTCGAATTTATTGTCAACGTGCGACTTCCCGCGCTGTCGAACCAGGATCAACGCTGGCATTGCAGTTCTATGTTTTCGAGGGTGGGGTTACCCCACCGAGATTCGAGATTTTTCTAGAATTAAAACAATGTAGCTTTGATTTTAAAAAATATAGTTTTGCTAAAAAAAATGCAGTTTTAGATTTCGGTGATCCCACTCGAATTTTTTTAGATATAAAAAATATAGTTTCAGACTACGGTGTCACCACTTGAAAAAATTTCTGGATCCACCCATCGACCCTGGGAATGTCAAATGTTGGCTATAGATTCGACTTTCACGGGATATAGTGTGGTACAGGGACGGATACATGAATTTGTTTCAGTGGAGTCAAGCGCTTACCATTGTTAGGATCAATCACTTATTATTGTACTAAAACCAATTGATGTTAGTAAATATGCTACTTTATTTCTTAACACAGTACAAATTTTCAGCGCCTCAGTCGGATCCTCTTATGCTTGGGCAGGAAGGATGCTAGTACACCCCCAACAACCGAACTCTAAAACTATGTATTTTATCCAAAAATTGTTTCAGTGAGGGCACCGGAGCCTAAAACTATACTACATCCGTCCCACAAAAAGTGTCAACTTTTTGGAATGAACTATCCCATAAAAGTGTCCATTTAAAAATCAATGCATCATTTAATGCATCTTTTTCAAATATACCTCTATCACCATTTGATGTTTGTATACACTTTTTATATTCCAAAACAATCATTTATTACAAAATAGGGGTGTATATGTCAATTAGTGTTTAAAATACAACACATTAATTGTTTTCTTAATCTGCATGCACAAAAAAATGAACACTTTTTAATATTTTTTAATCACAAAACGACGTTTTTTAAAACAACAAAACTATATCGTTTTAATATTTAATAAAAAAAACCTGGATCTCAGTGGGGTCACATGACCAGCCCAAAGACGGAGGTAATGGAGGGTTGAGGGGGCTAAGCCCACCCGCCAGGGAAAAATTATAGGGTTAATTACTTGAAAGTATAGTTTTTTATACTTATTAGCCCCATAAGGACATAAAGGAATCTATTGGACTTATAAGGACATAATATATCTACATGTACCAAAATACCCCTAATCTAATAAAATAAGCTAAACACACGTTTGACTTCTCGTTGGATTTTGTACCGGTGAAGCCCATTCTTTCGCCGGATCAATTACGGAACTGTTCCAAAGCTCTTGCAACTTTTAAGCACAAATTGATCAATTCTCCTCAATCGATCTGCAAGGAATATCTCACTGTACAGGAAAATAGCATTACAGATTCAGAAATGATAAGTAGATGCTCAATCGCTTGTTCTAATGTAAACGAAGACAAGAATCGTTATCCAGATGTCAAACCATTTGACGATAACCGGATTGTTTTAAACCGATCGAATGATCAAGGATACATCAATGGAAGTCCAATCAAGATTTCTGAAGGCGTTTCACCCTTTATTGCAACACAAGGTCCATTACCACACACCTACGAGGATTTCTGGGAAATGGTGCTCCAATTTCGTCCTCCTGCAATTGTAATGCTTACAAGATTGATTGAAAATGGAAAGCTGAAGTGCCATGACTATTTCCATACAGAAAATGGTCCTAGACAATTTGGAAAGATTCGTATCAATACGAAATCGATAAAGAAATCTAATTCTGGGCTTGAGCTTCGATGTTTCGAGGTGAAGCACGAAGAATCTAAAGAACCCCCATTTAATGTTCTGCATATTTCATAAAGATTAGCGCAGGGACAAGTCATAAAGATTCAGCTTTTTGCTCCATTGCCTGTTCAAATAGATGGTGAACCATGGTTGTAGCAACCTTGTACATTTATCAACCTTGTACACTCTCTGTATGATTCTTCATTTTCAGATCATAGCTAGAGCAGAACTTTCTAGAAATGCTCAATCTTATAGAACACTTTTATGGGCAATTTTAGTGGTTTGATAGCGTGTCAAATTTATCTTACTAGCATTCAGCTAAAGACCCTTCTTAGACATAGCCAGTCAAGTTGTTTTTCCCTTTTCGTTGATCTGACACATTTCTTGACCCTTTTTTCCATTACATAAGCTTTTTTCATGGAGGTTGGAGTTTCTATTTCTCGCTAAAGCTACATGATGTTGTCATGTATATGAGTTTCCATTGGTAGGATCATTAACTTTATAGTGCACAGAAAAATGATGTATTTGAGAGTTATCACAAGACGTATTCTTTCCATTTTAGATAAGTGCAACGCTGAAGCACTGAGCAACGCATGTTTTTCCGATTCGACTGATGAAAACGCATTGAAGTTGGTCCGAAATTTCCTGTTTTTGTAATGATTGTTTTACTAAATTAAGTTGGTCCATAATTTCCTGTTTATGTATATGGTCTTTTTGATTGATTATGCTTTTATTGTAAATTTTGTTGTATGCTGCAAAGACTGTTTCAAATTGTCAACCTTGAACGGTTGCTTTGTCACTTGGAACATTTCAATATATATATTGTTTTCTTTCTCGCTTCTCGCTTCTCTTCCTTTCAATAATTTATATCTTTTGCTGGAGTATTTTTGAATTTTTTATTTTTTATTTGCACCACATTAATTAGTTGAAAACACATTCCTTTTCCGACGTATCTAGCTTGAAGGCATGTGCATCGCCACGGTTCGTGCCAACATTCATACGGTTTCCGGTCTTCAGCACAGCTTCATCAAATGTCACTGTATATCTGATTGCCGATGTCGCTGCATAAATTGTCGATGTCACTGCATAAATTGTCGAAGTCACTGCATAAATTGTCGATGTCACTGCATAAATTGTTGATGTCATTGCATAAATGCGGTGTCACTTCATTGCAGTGTCTCTGCATCGGGGGTGTCTCTGCGTCGAGGGTGGTCACTGCATCGCGGTGTCTCTGCATTGCGGTGTCACTTATCGCGGTGTCACTTCATCGCGGTGTCTTTGCAATGCGGTGTCACTTCATCGCGGTGTCTTTGCATCACGGTGTCTCTGCATCGCGGTGTCTCTGCATTGCAGTGTCATTTCATCGTGGTGTCTCTGCAATGCGGTTTCTCTGCATTGTGGTGTCTCTGCATCGTCAAATGTTATAACATCGCGATGTCTCTGCATTGCGGTGTCACTTCATCGTGGTGTCTCTTATTCGTGATGTCTCTGCATCGTCAAATGTTATAACATCGTGATGTTTCTGCATCGGGGTGATCACTGCATCGCGGTGTCTCTGCATCTGGGTTGGTCACTGCATCATGGTGTCTCTGCATCGGAGGTGGTCACTGTATCGAGGTGATCAATGGATCTGGTGTGGTCAATGCATCGTGGTGTCACTTCATTGAGGCGTCTCTGCATCGCGGGTGGTCACTACGTCGCCGTATCACTTCATCGAGGTGTCTCTGCAATGCGGTGTCTCTGCATCGCGGTGTCACTTCATTGCGGTGTCTCTGCATCACGATGTCGCTTCATCGCCGTGTCTCTACATCACGGTGTCACTTCATCGCGGTGTCTCTGCATCGCGATGGTCATCGCATCGGGCGTCGCGGTGGTCAATGCATCATGATGGTCATTGCATCGAGGTGGTCAATGCATCGGGATGGTCAATGCGTCGCGGTGGTCATTGAATCGCGGTGGTCAATGTATCGGGGGTGGTCATTGTATCGCGATGGTCAATACATCGGTTCAAAAAAAAAAAAAAAAAAACATGAACGTCTGAGACAATGGTCAATACATCGGTTCAAAAAAAAAAAAAACTGAACGAAAAAAAAAAAAAAAAAAAAAAAAAAAAAAAAAAAACCTGAACGCCTGAGAACAAAAAAAAAAAAAAAAAAAAAAAAAAAAAAAACACAAGAACCTGAACGCCTCCTCTCCTTTTTATTTTATTTTTAATTTTTTTTTTCTTCATTAAGGGTATTTGAGTTTATCTATCTAATTTATGTCCTTATAAATCCAACTGATTTCTTTTTGTCCTTCTAAGTCCAATAAATCCGTTTTGTGTATTTTTGGGTCTTTGGCCCAAAATTATACACCAAAAAACTAATAGTATGATACACCAATAGAGTCGTCGTGATAAATAAAAGCTCTTTCCCTTACAAATAAATGAACAAGTTTAAAAACACGCATTGCTCAAATTTATTTATTTATTTATTTTTTGAGTGGATCAAATTTTACTATATATATAGTATACAAATCAGACGTTCTAAAAATATAGATAGCTCTCCCATACAAAGAAAATAAAGAGAATAATGGACGAGGTGATTCCAAACTACTTTATTAAGTCTCGCGGTGGCTATGGAGGCGGTGGAAACGGTGGTTCAGGCGGCGGAACTAAGTGCGGGAGATGGAATCCGACGTCGGAGCAAGTGAAGGTCCTAAGTGATCTGTTTAGGTCCGGTCTACGAACCCCAAACACCGATCAGATACAGAAGATATCAAATCAGTTAAGCTTTTATGGGAAAATCGAGAGCAAGAATGTGTTTTATTGGTTTCAAAATCATAAAGCTCGTGAACGCCAGAAGCGCCGCCGTGTAACGGTGGTTGATGATGAACTAAAGGAGAACCGGTGTGAAGAGAAGAAGGAATCTTCGTTATTGTGTTCACGTAAGTCATCAAATGCTTTTTGTGCAATAGAGAATATCCCACAAGTTATGGAGGTGGGGGTATTCATTATTATTTCTTATTTCTCTCGCATAATAGGAGCGTGTATTTGTTAATTAATTAATCATATTTCCATTTGATATAATCCGAAAATATCTGATGCATCATTATAACTTTTATTAGATTTGAGTTTCAGGCGCATTAACTAATATGAGATTCATCATAATCAATATTGATAAAATGTGTAATAGAAACGTAATGTACGTCTATAGTGAATATATCATTATAGTTTATTTTAAAGGTAATGTTATTGACATAATAATTCAGTCATATGTTCCTCCAAAAAAAAAAAAAAAAAAAAAACAGTCGTATAACTTGTGAGACAACTTGATTTTACACCAAAGATTATCATAGACCTACAAATATCAATGATTCATACGTGATAATTAATAGTGTAAAATCAGGATATGTCACTCTTTGTGAATTGTGACTAAATGATTGTTTCACTTGTATTACTTTTGTTTTAATCTGTTTCTTGCATTTCATAAACAAAAGGCTAGTGTTATAATAAAATTGTCAAAACAAGTTATACAACGTAAATTTAAATCAATGATTACCGAGACACTTATATCATAATTTACCATGACACGTATATCAAATAATCAATCGATATACTATGATCAATAACGTAGAACGGTGCTAATCGTGATCATTTTGTTGTGCCAATATCATTATTTTGTTTTAGAAATTATGTATATTATTTTGTTGTGCCATGCATAGAACTTTTTTGTTTTTTTTTTTTTGTTTTTTTAAGTTTTTGTTTTGTTTTTTGTTTTGTTTTATACAACCCTTAAATGGCTCGTGCCTCTAAGTGTCGTTGCTTTTGAGGGTGGATGTTTTTGTGGATCTTGTAGTTATGTTAATGTATGTTTAAGTGTTTAAGTATCATTCTAGATTTTTAAGCCAATAAAAGTGAAAAGAAATATTGTCTCACAAAGTGTTAAAATATGTTATAGTTAAATGTATTTACATACGTCCTCTAATTAACAACTTAAACTATTAGAAGATATACTAATTCAATATGGTATCAGAGTAAAAATTAACATGTTCATTACATCTCCGTCAAGATTGTCTCCAATTTACTTTACATGTCATTTTTTCATGTTAATCTAGACTCTTTATTATAATGCATGCTACATTTGATAAAGCATGTTAAAAAAACGGTTTAGTGAGGGCCCCTCCTCGCCCCCGATCCCACGGGAATTATAAGGAAATTTGTCTTGGTTCCCCATCACCGAAGTTTTGCATGCTACAGGAGATTGATAAAGCATCTTAAAGTATATTGTTAAAGGTGGAGGTGTATATAGGACGTGCTACGTCCGCCAACCATTTTTTTTTATAATATTTATTAACAAACGGCCTTTTGTGAAATGTTATGCTAGATGCAGGGGCGGAGGTATGTATACTTAGGGAGTCACGTTACTCTACTGATATCCGAAATTTTTTAATATTAAAACGATATAGTTTTGTTGTTAAAAAATTTCGTTTTGTTGGTAAAAAAATATAGTTTTAGGCTCCGGTAACCCACTGAAACAAATTTTTGGATTGTAAATATAATTTTACGATCCGGTGACCCCACTGAAAAAATTTCCTTGAATCGCTATTGATTAGATGTTCTATCCCATCAACCAATTTTACCAAGCCCAAAGTAACTATTTTCTTTTGTGTATCCGGGTTTACTTTTAACATTTGAGAGAAATGGTAATTCAACTTAGTTGTTTCGAAAAGTAAAATCTTGTATTTATGGCGGAGTATTGATATACGCACATACGATCATTGTGCCAGAACGGATGACACAACTATATTTCTTGTCTTTGATCATGATGTAATACTCATTGTTTATGATGTACACTTTTATCCTGATCTAGGGTGAGTGATTTTGTTGTGTCACCCGTTGAGACACAATAATTGTGCCAGGGGTGGACAGACATTGTGATAGGACTAGGAGGGGACCAGGAACCCCACCGGGATCCGAAAAAACGTTGTAGTTTTGCTGATAAAAAATATAAAAACAATACAAATGTCCATTAGATGTTTGAATATGCTCCAATGCCCCGGTGAGAATATTTTTTTTGGTCCGCCAATGGGTTGTGCATGTATCCTTTACTTCTTTATGGCATGGTGAATTCTATATTTATGTCCCATAACTTCCATCGCGGTCCATTCATCATTATTGACTCGTTGCATTAATTACTTTTACAGAGATAAACGAGGTGCCAGATGCAGAGAAAACGAAAGAGACATTGCAACTCTTCCCATTGAACTCATTCAACGAATTCGAGTACTCATCGGAGAAGCTAAGGTTGTTCACTAATGATCAAAGTAAAGGAATTCCTTCATTCCCATACAATGCTATTGGACCATATGATATGCATCCAACACTTGATCTTCGTTTAAGTTTCTTGTAAATTAAAAAGGAAAAAGAAAAGGAAAAAGAAAAAATAGAGGATGTGTGAAAGTACTGCTACAACGGTTACAACGCAACGAGTGAAACAATACATTTTGAAATTTTTAATTTTAGCAGGTCACATCATAATTAAAACTAAAGAAATCTTTTGTAACGTCACTCGTTATAATACAGCTGTTGTACTCTACTAGTAACATTAATTTTCCAAAGATGAATTAGTTTTTGGGTGAATTTAGGTTGTCTTAGCCCTTACGTTTTGCATGTAAAGAGGTCAGAAAAGTTGTTGAAAATGAAATGAAATGTGAAAGATCTCTTTATATACTTGCTACAATAATTTTATTGAAAATCATTGACAATTTAACTAAATTATTAATTTGATACGGTATAATATCGATAAATGAATAATCGATCAGAAAAAATATTCGTTTAACGATGATATTTATCGATAAATGAATATATTATTCATTTATCGATATATAAATATTTATTAATTTAGATGGTATTTTTACATTTTTTTTCTTATGATTAGTATATTGACATTTTATGTACAAATTTATTAATTCAAAATTTTATCGAAAAACTTAATTACATTCATTTTCTTAATATCCCGATTTTCGAATAAAGGAATGCATCCCGATTCGGTCTTTTAATAAATCGGAATATTATGTTCTTTTGTTTTTAAAGGTTTTATAAAAGAAAAGGGGATAATTAAGGAATTATAAGATAATTAGGAAAATTGGGATTTATAAAAAGAACAAATCCTAATTAACCTAATCACTTTTGTCAAAAAAAAAAAGAAGGGGCGCATCTATTTTGAGGGGAGGCCGCAAGTTTCAAAAAAAGAGAGAGGAGAAGCTTTTGAATCCCAAGGTTAATCCGTCGTTCGTTTGAACAGATTCATCAAGAGAAAAAGGATCACCGCTACAAGAGGATCGTTTGGATACCAACAATCCCTAGAACCGTTAACGTAAGTTTTATTCATCGTTTTGATTTAGGGTCGTTCTTCATGGTTTAACAGCGTTTTCTGAGTTTAAGCTTCGTAGTGACCAGTTTTGGGTTCGATCGTTTTAGGTTTGAGGTTAAAGGTTTAACCTTTTTCAAAGCTTTGGTTGCGTGGATCGTTGTAGCTCGCAAAATCAAGGTAACGTGGTTTTCTTATCGTATGGCTAAGTTCTCGTAAGGTTGTAGGGCAATTTGTTGGTTTTTCCTGTTTTTAATCGCTAAAAATCGAGTCTTGGGTTGTATATGGGATGGAGATCGCGAGAGAAAAGTTGCGGGAATTGCGGGAAAATCCCGGGTGGACGGGCGTCGCCATGCGGACGGGCGTCCGGTTCCTCTGTAGTGTGGACGAACGTCCAGTTCTCTTGGACGGGCGTTCAGAGTGAAGTTTTGGATACAGGATTGAATTGAGTTTGGGTGAACGGGCGTCTGGCCTAATGGACGGGCGTCTACTTCCTCTGCAATTTGGACGGGCGTCCAAGGGGCAGTTTTTCATACAGGATGTGATGGTTTGAGGGTGGACGGGCGTTCATTATTTTGGACGGGCGTTCAGACATTAGGACGGGCGTTCAGTCCTTTAAGCGGGCGTTCCGCCTGAGACTTTTCGTTGTTTGGTTTTATTGAGTCAGCTTGAGTTCAGGCTTTATAATATTGTTTTATTGCATAACCTTACGTGACAAAGCTCTGAACTAGCTTTTGGTGCGTTTAGTTCCGGCACCACATGGATTCCCTAAAAAGATGAAGTGTGGGACCACCGAAAGCTTCGGATTTGCCTTGTGCTTCGATAAGCTAGAGTTTATCGATGTATGTGTAACTGCTAGGACTTGTCCGTGTCTAGTGGTCTAAGTACGAGAGTAGGAGATGTGAGGGAGCTTATTTGAAAACACTTAGGTGGATAGTTAAATACCTAATCAAACGTATGTGTTAGATTAAAAGCTTAAACATCATGCAATGCTTGGTAAGGCATAGTACAATATCGCGATGTGTTCTCTGACTAGACAAAGTAGCTTGTACCCACGCCGGTCAATCGATTGGCCAGACAAAGCGTCGGTGCATTCTGCCGGTCATCACACTATCGGGACTCAGATATTCCCGGGGCTAGTCTAGAGCGAGTCATCTCTAGGGTAGGTTGCACCTTGAGCTAAGATAGATACCCTTGTCTTAGTACATCCTATTACTAGGGCGTAGTGCCCTTGTTATTCATGATGTAACAAACTTGAGCTAAGATAGATACCCTTGGAACCTCATGTTATGCAATGAACATAATGTGATAGATAGTTAGGGCTAATAATTATTCATTTAGATGGTATTTTTACATTTTTTTTCTTATGATTAGTATATTGACATTTTATGTACAAATTTACTTAGAGGGTAATGGTCAAAATTCTTATGAAAAACTTAATTACATTCATTTTCTTTAAACTCTATATTAGGAATACATGCACTATATGTGTGGACTAAGCAGGGCCGGCCCTCATGTGAAGCCGGAGAGACGGTCGTCTTAAGCCCAACGGTGCCGGGAGGGTCCAACGGTACACGTTTCGCTAAAAGAAAAAAAATCTGTGTAGATTCAATTCGATCCAACATAATATAATATGTTTTTTATTTTTATTTTATAAAGGCCCAAATTTTTTTTTTTTTTACACCAATCGACTTGGGAAATAGACTATCTTACTGTGTGCCAGAAGATGAATGCAGGAATGCAAGATTTATCGGACTTGGGAAATATTGTTGAGGATTGTCTTACCTTTTTACTTTTTAGCTTGTTTCTCTTATTTCAGTTTTTCCTTTGTTAAGCGTAACGGAAATTTTCCGGCGCATCTGTTGGCTAAGAAAGGGTTGGAGTTAGTAGGAAGCGTTTCTTGGGGCTCGTCTCCACCTTTGAATGTAATTTTAACTTGTTCGGCGGATATTAATTAATAGATTGGTTTTTCTCCTCAAAATAAAAAACATCATCCAAAAAATTAGAATTGTAAAATCCAAATGGAAAATGTAAACGGAGTGTGTGCCTCTATGATGTGAGATTCAATGAAATCTATTTGGGTTCAACATACACGCATGCAGCCGAATACCGATGAGAAATGATACGAAAGCCGTCTAGGTACAGTGGATAATCTGATGTTCGGGTACTGGGAGGATGCCCATTTTTGAAAGGCTTGACAGAGCCCTTGTTTCCATAGCCTGGTCTTCTCTTTTCTGCAATGCTTGGGTGAATCATGTGGACATGGCCTCTTCTGACCATTGTGTACTTGATATTTGCTGCAACCACAAAAGCAACTCCTACAAGTGATATGCAAGAACAAGAAAGTCAGGATGAGACTTAATGTCTAGAAAAGAGCTTGCATGCCTAACTTTGCCTGCAAAATTAAACGCTTGAAGGATCAGAGCGAAGAAAAACAGAATACTAGCGGAAACATAAAACTGTGAACTGTTTGGTTTATTGAATTGATGAAAAATAATACAATAATCACTCCTTTATATAGGAGATAAATTATCTAACAACTGAATTCAAAATAAATAAAGAACCATTATCTTAATCCTAATATTCAAATAATAAGATAAATATTATATTTATTTCAACAAACTCTATTTTATCCTAATTATTTAAACTGAATTATTATCCATAGCAGTAATATCTATTCTTTTGACATTATTCATCTGTTTGAATTTTTTCTCCTAATACCCTCCCTCAAACGAGGCCGGCTTTGGAGGCCGAGTTTGTCTTTGGCATAATTTGGAGGGCATCTCCATTCCGGCGCACATCTTTTTCGGCTCTTCCGGAATCCATTAGTAATTTGTAGATTTGACTTCCTCGGCACTCGTATTTTCCGACTCTTCCGAGAGTGGTGTTGTATTCTGAGATTTTGTGTTGTTGGCTCCAACTATGACAGCGACATTGATCTGCATTCTTTGATCAAGATAAAATAGATACACGATTTATGTCAAAAGAAAGGATATGCTACATCTAAGATGTTTATTTATTTGTGAAGGAAAATGACGAAGAATAAATCTGGACTCTTATAATATGCAACTAACTTTGAAAAATAAATCTGGACTCTCTTTTCGTTTATTTGTGCCTAAAAATAAAACAAGTACTTGGAAAAAAAACGAATTGGACTCTGAAAAAGAATGAGAATTTTTTTTGTTTTTTTGTTTTTTTTGTTTGGGACACTAGCAAATCTGGACAAAAGGCTCAACACAAAACAGGCTGTACAATGCTAAATGCACAAAGGGATTCGAACAACTGAAATTGGCGTGAGACATCAATGGCATATGATGTGCCGCTATTCGTCTCCACTAGAATATGCAAAAACAAATATGCTAGCCTGCTACCAATGATTTCTTTATGATGTGAATATGCATGTAAGAGAAGTGCACATGTTTGGACAACGAAAAAAAAAAATGGGACGACACAATTTATTTATTTATTTATTTTTTTTGGAAATGCATGTGTATTTTTCGGAGTAATTTGTTTAGAAGCGGAAGAGGATCGGGCGAGGGTTCACCAATGTTAAGGCATACGAACCCCCGCCACTGTCTCTGATACCATGAAGAAAAACAGAATACTAGCGGAAACATAAAACTCTGAACTGTTTGGTTTATTGAATTGATGAAAAATAATACAATAATCACTCCTTTATATAGGAGATAAATTATCTAACAACTGAATTCAAAATAAATAAAGAACCATTATCTTAATCCTAATATTCAAATAATAAGATAAATATTATATTTATTTCAACAAACTCTATTTTATCCTAATTATTTAAACTGAATTATTATCCATAGCAGTAATATCTATTCTTTTGACATTATTCATCTGTTTGAATTTTTTCTCCTAATACAGAGCAGCAATGGCATTGAAGGTAACTTACAGTCCTCTGAACTTAAAATTTTGAAAGCTGAATTGAAGAATGCTTACTTGGGGGAGGAAGAATACTTGAAGTCTTTATCCAGAATTAAATGGCTAAAGGAGGGTGATAAGAACACTAAGTTCTTTCATTCGGTTGTTAATGGAAGGAGGAGGAAAAATAGAATGGAGGGTATTTTTACCCCTTCAACTCAGAATTGGAGTTGTTCTCCCTCTGATATTGCAGCTGAATTTCAAGTTTTTTATTTCTATCACATCAAATGGTGTAGTGTTTTATCATTTGAATTTGTATTTAGATGTCACATTAAATAAATAAAAAATAACATTAACGTAAGAAATTAAGAAGATCAAGTATAAAAAATTACGGTTTAGTTTTCAAACTCATATGTAACATTAAATAAGGGCTATCAAGTGAATATTTAACATTAAAATAGGGTATTATAGTGTCTCTGCGTAGGGTTCATTGAATGCGTAGAATTAGAGTCGAGTTTTCATGTTTTTACGTAACACAAAATGGGGGTTTTTTCAAACATTTTGTATACAATTGTATTTTCACCATAACATTCTGCATGGTGTAGTGTTTTACCTTTTGAATTTGGGTATAGATGTAACATTAAATAAAGTTTTTCAAGTGATTAAGTCATAATAGAATAAGTATTATGGTGTGGAATAAGTATTCACGTTGTGTTCAAAGAATATGTAACATTAATGCAAGGACTTAAGTTGATCAAGTATAAAAAATTAGGGTTTCGTTTTCAAACTATTATTTAACTTAAAATAAGGCTATCACGTGAATACGTAACATTAAAATGGGTATTATGATGTCTATGTGTAGGGTTCATTGAATGCGTAGATAAAGAATAGAGTTTTTAGGTTATTGCGTAACACAAAACGGGGATTTTCAATTTTTTATATAGACCATAATTTTCTGCTCGTTGTAGTGTTTTACCATTTGAATTTGTATTTAAATGACACATTAAATAAATTTTTTAATTCTTGGATGATATGGAATACAAGAAACAAAATCGTTTTTAATTCTCTAGTTCTAAACCCGGAGAGTTTGTTTAGAGATGTGTAGAGATTATCTTTTACTTGGCTTTCAAATGCTAGTTGTCTCAAAAAACTAGATTGGGAAGAATGGAAGACGAATCCGATGAATGCGGCGTCTTGAGAATGGAAGTATGAAGCTGATAATATGCGATGGGGAGTTGAAGTTTGGAGCAGAAATGGGTGTTTTAGCAGTTGATCAATTACTTTAAATGTGAAGCAGATTTGCAGGTCCAACAATTCATTTTTTGGCTAGTTTGACAACTTCTTTAGATGAGTTAATTTTATATTGCTTATTGAGTTTTCTAAGTCACATGATCTGTTGTGTTGTTGTTGTTTGCCAAAGCTATTGTAGTGAGGTTTGTGATAAATTTCTGAAAAATCTTGTAAAATGTTTTTAGCATATTGCTGATAATATATTAAATTGACCGTTCAAAAAAAAAAAAATTTAAAGTGATTAAGTTATAATAGAATGGGTATTAAGATGTGGGTGGGTTGTGTCCAAAGAATAAGTAACATTGTTGTATAAAAAATAACGGTTTAGTTTTCAAACTCTTATGTAACATTAAATAAGGGCTATCAAGTTGAACTCACATAGATTTCATACAAAGATGGAATTTAGTGATTATTCATATATATTTACCTGGGGAATTTACGGACTAAATTTTTTTTATTCGTTAATGCAATTAGCGAGGTTATTCATTTAGCCCCTTTGTCCAAGTCGGGACCGGAGAAAATTATTCATTTGGCGAAACAATTCATTTATCGAATACCTATTTATCGGGATTATGCTGTATCATGTCATTATTTTGTGACTCATAAAGATGGACAATCGTGAATTAAATTAATAGAAGAAAGTGACACTTTTTGTTAATAATTTTAATGAGAAAAACATTTATTGACTTCTTCTTGAATGTTTATAATACTTTAAGGGAAATGATAGAGACACGACGGATTACCACAACAGATTGACACAATAATCATCTACATCCTACATTATTGTGGGACATATATTGATTGATCTAGGTCCTACAACAATGAAGGGTGTAGATGATTGTTGTGTAAATCAATTGTGGCTCTATCATTACTCATAATTTAAGCCTATTTTACATATTTGATATTAGTTCTTCAAATATTCATGCTGCAATGTTTACAATATTTTTAGATAATATACATATTTGATCTTAGTACTACTTCATATATAAAGAACTAACGGTCCCCTTTTAATTCAAAATTGTCGTCATAATATGCACTGTCTAGACAAATGCAGTTGAAAGTTAAACTATCAATATTTTATTGCCAAAATTAGCTAGAAATTGTTTACAATGTTATTAATACACGCTACATGAACTCAACCCTGTTGATATGAACTTTAAAAATAAAAAAAAAACATTTTTAATAATAGCAACAAACGATACGAGAAACCAGGTGTTGGTATGATCTGTCAGCAACAACATGTTACTAGAACTAGAATGAACGAATGCGAATGGTAGCTCGATCAAGGTGCTTATCATTGTGCACCCGTTTATAGCTTCATCAGATCCCACAACTTCATAAGGTCTTGCGAAATGAATACTTTGTCGGTGTTTAATTTGTTAATGTGTTCGAATTTTGTTAATTTGTTAGGCCTTATCAAAAAAAAAAAAATTAACATAATATATTAGGTTGAATCGGATTGAATCTAAACGGAATTCTTTTTTTCTTTTAGCGATACGTAGGCCTGTAAACGAGCCGAACCCTACCGAACCCTGGCAGGGTTCGGCTCGGCTCGGTATGTTCGAACATTAGGCTCGGCTCGGCTCGAAATGGCCGAGCCTTATATTTTCATTATTCGGCTCGGGTTCGGTCTGGTATTTGTGGAAAAAAGCTCGGCTCGGTTCGGCTCGAACATGTCGAACCGTTCGAACATGTTCGGCTCGAACTGGGTTTTAAAAAAAAATCAGAACATGTTCGGCTCGGTTTTAAAAAACATGTTCGGCTCGAACTGTATATGAATTTATGATATCCGAGCCGAACATGTTCGAACATGTTCGGCTCGACCACCGAATATCTAATTTGTAAGGTTCGGCTCGAAGTTCGAACCCACGAAACGAGCCCGAATCGAGCTTTTTCGAGCCGAATACTCCGGATCGAATCGAATACTTAGGTTCATTTACATCCCTAGCGATACGTGTACCGTTGGGCCCACCCGACACCGTTGCGCTTAAGACGGCCGTCTCTTTGGCCTCACATGAGGGCCGGCCACTGAGTTTGGTGGTCATTGACCACCATAAAATCATCATGACCACCATAAAATCTCTCATGATGATATTCTTGGACCAATCAAAACTAAAGTAAAAAAGGCCTGAAATTTTATGTTAGGCCTTATGTTCAAATCTAGCCCAACAACATATTTTCACATGGCCCAAACGTTTTGGCCATCTACATTTTTTTTTTTTTTTTTTTTGTGAGTGATATTCTTTTAGAATTACAAATCAATTTATACAATAAGATAATGGTATAAATATTTTTAGCACACCTGAATAAAAGTATCATGTCTTCGTCTTTGTATGTTATGTTTAGAAAATGCCACATAGCCGACCGCACAAGGCCCATGAACATAATGATTGTTGGACAATACTGAATTTCAAACTGCTATTATTATTGATAAATTTGCATCTATAAATGTACAAAGAATTTTTGTATTTATCATTAAGTTTGTTTGTTAATGCAATTATGTTGTTGATCGATGTCTTACAATATTTTGATATAGGTTAAGGGTTCGTTGTTTTGTAGCTAGAGGTTTGTGTTTTTTTGTTTATGTTATTGGACTGTTCTCGCTACTTATTCAATAATTTTGTTATTTTCATCATTTTTAAACTTTTTTTTTTAACAAAATATGTTGTTAAATGTTACTATGATGTTTTTGCATTATTCATTTAATTTTATTTTTTTTGCGTGATTTGACTTGTAATATTTATGTATGGAAATTAAATTTAGTAATGTAACCCATCTTTTAATTTTGCTCTGAGCCAATTAAATTGTAAGACGACACCGAGCTGATGGGATGCATCCAACCATTGATCTACGTTTAAGTTTCTTGTAAAATGAAAAGACAATAAAAAAAATTGAATTAAGTTTTTAAATCGAGTTCTGACTTAAGCCGATCGATCTCCAACGTACTAATAGTAGCTTGAGTAGCGTATGGCCCTACGTACGACACAAAATATAACTTTAGACGGTTGAACCCCAAAAATTCTACATGTTGAGTTATATTACGTCTACAATGATAGCTGACTTACTAAAATCGACACATTTTTTATACGATAATCATATCACTATATATTTTTCACTTGTAAAAACAATTAAAATAAATTGAAGTAATCAAAACGTATCTTCACTGTGGATAAAAAATATTAAATGTCGTTAATTGATCGATCCTCACTTTAATATAAACTACATAATCAAACACTTAATTTCCAAGTTAATGCGATTAGGACTGCAGCCCATAGTTGAAAGCATGTTACTAGCTAGCTTGTGGTCACGTTTTGATAATAATTTCAAAGGTTATGCCCACATGTGAAGGGTACACTTTGCCTTTGGGAGACCACAAACACTAAGTAGGATGAAATCTTTAAAGTTTTTAGCGTTGTCTTTTCTTTTTCTTTTTTCCGTTAAAATTTAGGGAGAATGACAGAAATATTTCATCAATTTAGTAGAAGTCTTTTGAAACTTTTGTATAAAGAACAAAACTATTTATTCACTGTCGAAATTCACTTGTTTTCAAAATTCACTGTCGAAATTCACTAATTTTCAAAATTCAAAGTCGAAATTCACTGATTTTCGGGATTCACTGTTGAAATTCACTGATTTCGGGATTCACTGATTTTCGGGATTCACTGTTTGTCTTTCTCGCTATAAAAATTATGCAGTTGTCCTTCTCCCTATAAAAAATAATATGTAGTTGTCCTGATACTTAAAAATATTCCAGATTGTGTCATTATCCCTAATTTCCCATAAAATTTATGTAATTAGATTATCATGTCGAGATTCTCGTTTATGTAAAATTAATGATTTTTTTTTATTAAAACCCCGGTATCCGGAACTAACTGATCCGACTAATTCGAAGTTCAAAGCTCGGTCGTGTTTGCAGAGTCTGACTCTTACTCAGGAGTTCGTTTAATGATTTACTGATAAGGAAATATCGAATTAGTACATGGATTCATTGCAGTCGCGGATCCAGATTTTTTTCCAGTGGGGTCACCGGAGCGTAACAATACATTTTTATCCAAAAAATTGTTCCCGTGAAGTCGCTGAAACCTAAAACTATATTTTTTAACAACAAAATGACATTTTTTAACAACAGAACTATATCCTTTAAATACTAAAAAAAAATTCCCATATCTCAGTGAGGTCATATGACACCACATGAGTATAAATAGATCCGCCAGTGATTCATTGGGAAGAACGTTATGTCCCGTAATTATTATATACAGTATAACCTCAATAAATGAATAATCTCGAAAAATGAATAATTTTCTCTTGTACCGATTTGGGAAAAGGGATTTAAAATAATATTCGATAAATGATAACTTCGCTAAACAAATATTTTTTTTCTAATCCTGAGGGTATTAATTTATCGAGGTTATACTGTATTTTGATCTTCCAAACCAACATGACAAACGCGTGGTTCTTGGGAACCATAAATTTTTTTTTAAATTGCGTATTAGTATAATCACAAATTACACTTTATTTATCTACAATTTATGAATTCGTACCAAATATCATAAATAAATATTTGTAGACTCATTACTCGATTATAAATTAATAATTAGAGAACACTTGTTTTCAAAAAAAAAATTAGCCAACACTTTTCTCATCTCTTACTAGTACTAGTAATTTGTATTTGATATCTTCTACTTGATAAAATTTGCCACGTGCAGATCCAATGCATTGAGGCGAACACATGCCTCCACCAAAATCGATTTTTTTTTTTTTTTCATTTTAAAACAATTTAGTTTCGTTGTTAAATAATATTAAAAAAATTTATAAGTCCGGTAACTTCTTTAGTTTTCTTCGTTCCGGTTGTTTTAGATCCGCCAATTACCGCTTAATGTTGGAACTGACCTAATAGTAAAAGATTACTACATTTTATGATACCAATTGGTGTTCAATCTACAACTCGAAAAAAAAAAAAAAAAAAAAAAAAAAAAAAAAAAAAGAAAGAAAAAAAGTCACCTATTAATTCAATGACAAAGATCCCCGGCTCGCTTGGGGCTAGCCGACTAGATGTTAATTGGCATTAGTAAAGTTCTATACTTTTTTTTTTATTTTTTTTTATTTTTTATAAGCCGGATATTTTATTAAATCAAGCAGTTGTACAAAAAACTGTACAAACAGGGGCAAAATTTAGATTTACATCAAGAGTAGTAAACTAGAATAGTAAAAACTCAGGGCCAGGCTAATCTAAGTTCACGTGCTTTGCGTATCGCATTTGCAATAAAAACTGCCGTAGGGGGGTGTTGAGTGTCATTCTGGTGGAAATCTTCGTTACGTCAATACCAAATGCTAGAGACAAGCTCCCGAAAAAGAAATCTCCAAAACTCAATTGAGTCGTGTTTAAGCATGTTCACTCCAAGACAAAAATCAAGCCAACTCGGAATGTCAACAATCGAAAGGAACTCATGACAATAGGAATTATGAATTACCCATCTCCAAACTTTTTTAGTCGTTGCGCAATCTCTCATAGCATAGGCTTTGCTGTAATCTGCTTGGGTTTTTCCAATTGAAACAAATACAAAGATCGCTTTTTCAAAAAATATTAATTCGTCTTAAAAAAAATATTAATTCAATGACAAAAATTGTTTTTTTATAATATATATTCAATACAAATAACTTATGCAATTACCTACTGCAGGTAACGAAACCTATATTACAACAAGAAGATATAATCATCATGTATATCTTACTCTCTATCATATATTATATCTAATCTAATCTCTTTCACATATTATATCTAGTGTAAGTATATGAAAAAGACTAGAAATTAAATACAATGTATTATACTTATTATAGCGGTTGTTCCATAAAATATAATCAAACGTATAGTTATTAAAGTCCATTAGGAGAAGATAAACTTATATAACACTTCACCTAACAGCCCCAAATTAAAATAAATTAAATCGTAGAATATGACAGAAAATTAACGATTAATCTCTTTATTTTTACAATCATTATGTATTTTAAAAACAGTTTAATTAAAAGGTTTAATAAAATCATTTTACTGGCTCAAGATATATAAATACTTTTGGTCCATTTTCTTTCACGATTTTTACGCTTCTACAATAATGTTCTTTTCTCTTTTCTCTTTTTCTTTTACACTTTTATCCTTCATGTATTCATATTTTTTCACAATTTTAGCTCAAGTGTCGCATGTAAAGTTTTTTTTTCCGAGAAAAAAGAATTCTATTAAGACAAGTCCGCCAAACATGTAGATCGTCCGGAGGTTGGTTGCCCTAAGAAATTACATTAGAAGACAAGGTCATGCCTTTTTTTTTTTTTTTTTTTTTTTTTAGCAGAGAAAATTACAGTGTTGTCATCCATGGCCTCCTCACTACAAGAATGTCATCAGTGAGCAACCCCGCCTCCTTAAACCTCTAGTCCGAAAAACCCGGGGTGGGAAAAATCGTGTGCTAGGGAAAGAGTATGTGCCTTGACACACTGGCAAAAACACCCAACCAAAAGGAAAAAAATAGAAAACATCTTCTGAAAATCCCTAAAAGCCCTATCTGGCCTCAAGCTAAACATGTAAAACATGGGAGAAAACCGGCCTTCAGTCTTATTGCTGCTATCTACTGTCTTGACCTGCAGTCCCAAAGCCCTATCTAGCCTCCAAATGACGCCTGCTACCAATGATCAATCTGATCCTCTACTGCTCCCAGTCAGTAGCATATAAACTCCAGTCAAGAGCAACCAAGCAATCTTCCCAATTCTACTGGTACATCTCAGAATCCACATCAGATGCCTACAAGAAGGTCCAAAGAGCTGCAACATCCCAACATCAAGAAAGTATAACCAAGGGGTAAAGATAAAAAGAGACAACCTATTTGCACCCTTCATCATGCTGAAGGGTGCTTCCAAGGTGATGATGCCATGCCCAGAAGGCTCATTTTCTACATTTTCAGGCTTGCTGTTTATTTCCAGGCTATGATCCATTGCCTTCTTGGTTCTTGATACTCTTCCAGTTGATCAAAATCTTTATTGTCCTGGCTAAATAAAATGTGTGCTAAGACATTTCTCACCCGTTTAATAAATGAAAAGATATATAAATGACGCACGACACATGGATCTCGAATAACAATAATAAACTTAAACATCCAAGAGTTGTAATATATTCTTATGGAGGCAAAAGACGAACGCACGACATGCAATAAGAACCAATAAGAACTTGATATGTGACAAAAATTAATTAAACATATATATATATAATAATTTCACAAATTTTATTTTGATCGAGTGACGGACCTAAGATTTTATTTCGGTGGAGGTCGAGATCTTAAAAGAGTAAAACAAACAAAAAAGGGGGAAAATGATGTAGCAACCAAGATTTTAACTCATAAATTTAATGTAAATAGTTAGGCATTTTACCAACTGAACTACAATGACGATTTGGTTAAAAATGTTCGAAATAAATATATACACAGTGTTAATATTATTAAAGATATGTATTAGTAATTTCGCACCGAAATTTGAGTGGGGGCAATGGCCCCCGCCCTCACCATGCTGGGTCCGTCCCTGTGTTGGTCTAACCACAAGTACGATTTGATGCTCCTAGACCAACAGGAATTTTAGGCTAATATTGTGATTCTCGACAACCATAAAAAAACTGTAAAAAGGTATAGATAAGGTATAAAAGTGTCCATTTAGGTCTTCTGTCCATTTTATTATGTGCATACCTTGCACAATCATAAAACAAGACGGTTTTTATTTGCACCACTCATTTTACTCGTGCTTCATTCTATCTGCGGATCAAAGTAAAATTGATCTTGTGAAAATCGATTTTGAAGCCAAGTGCACAATAGAATCGGTCTTGTGAAAATCGATTTCGGATCCAGGAACCGACTTCTCGTAAGTGCTGCAGCAACAACTTTTCTAAGGTCGGTTCGCACAATTAGTTCTCACAATGCATTTACGTGAAGTCGGAATTTGGTTTCAGAACCAATTTTCACAAGGTCGATAATAGATAATAATGACGAATATTAATACAAAATTTATAGACTAATTGATGATAGAAATCTATTCAAATATATTTACATTTAAACCAAATAATCTATTCTAATATCATAAATCAAATTCAAATAACATTATCTAAACAATCTATTGACTCAATCTTGTCGTTAGAACGGTCGTTGCTACTGTATTGCACGGGTAGACTGATGCACAAATAAAATGTGTGTGGCGCAAATTATAGTCTCTGAAACAAAAGAGGATAGAAAGGAAAATATGTGAATTTGCAGGATTTAATTTATGGTAGAGCAGCAATTGCAACGACGGCAATAAAGCAAGGCCCCCAAAAAGATATTAAAAATATTAACATACCTACTTTTCTTTCACATATCAATTTTGATTTTGATCTCATAAGCATCTGCCCGCCGGCACTGTCCGGCCAAGAATCACAGTCAAAATACCATAACCACCGGATTGAAATCTTCATCATGGAGACAGAATTGAAGAATATATATAAAGCTAATAAAGGAGATATCCAAAAGGATAGCATGATCTCAGTTCATATGCAAATATTTTGCAGAATAATTGCGATTTTGCAAACAGGAATTTCGATGAGATCAATGCGATCCCTTTGGATGTCTCCTTCATTTGCCGAGAGAAACAGCTTGAGAGAGATTGATGAATATTGATGAAAACAATGGCTTATACTTTGCCTTTGCTTTGAGAAAAGAATGAAATGAGTGAGTGAAAGACAAAGCTATGTTCGATGTTATATATGTAAATTTATATCTCTAGTGGCGGATCCATAAAAATTAGTCTGTGGTGACAGATTGACGTGAACCCCGAAAGGTTTATTCACGATTTGACAAGTGGATCGTGATTGAGATTAAGAATGACAACGGGATTGAGCACCTCGACCTCCAATCGAACAATGTGATTGGCAACCTCGGTATAACCTTAACCTCTAAGCGAACTTGTGCTTAGCAATCTCGGTATAGAACTAACAAGACCCGCTCAAAGTCTTGATCCTTGTTCGATTTTCGAATTCTCTACACAAGAATTCTCAACACACTTTTAACAAGTGAAATATATTTTATATTAATCAAAATCTGTTTTTCAAGTACAAAAGAGTGCCTATTTATAGGATCACTTAACACCTAAAATGCATGAACAGAATATGAAAATCTTTCCTATGAATTCTAAACAAAAGTGGCGCCCCCAAGCTCTTTAAAGATCATCCTTCTAAGTTCAATGTATCATCTTGTTTCTTGAGTAATCCAAATGCATTGTATTTCATTTCTTCCAAGCTTGATTTAATCTTCAAAAGTGGCGCCATCTTTATTTGAATTCTAGCCAATAATTATCCAATTTATATATATAAAACACTTATAAGTATAAAAATAGTTAATCGGCTTCGTTAACGAATTCGGTCGCATAAATGAGAATTTTATGCGAAGTTTCATCTTACGGTGATTCGACGTATTCCAAGCTGAATTTTATGAACCAACGTATTCAAAGCTTCTCGTCTTTTCCTAGCTTGAAGTCTCGTGACCGGACCATCATTAATGATTAATGGATCAACATGAGGAACATCACTTAAAGGAGCAATAATGGTAGCCGGGATCATATCATCCCCTCCCAGTTGCGAAGGATTTGCCCTCAAATCAAACGGGTTATCAAACAAGGATAAATCAGTCACGTTGAAAGTGTTAGAAACACCCCAATCCTCGGGAATATCAATTTTGTAGGCATTATTGTTGATGCGTTTGAGAACTTGAAAAGGGCCATCTCCCCGGGGGTGCAATTTGGAAGAACGTTTGTGGGGGAACCGTTCTTTTCTGAAATGCAACCACACCCAATCACCAGGTTCAAACACAACTTCCTTACGTCCTTTGTTGGCATGCTTCATGTAATGCTTGGTTTGGGCTTCCAGATTGTGCTTAGCCTTGGAATGAAGTTTACGAATCAGCTCAGCCTTGTGTTCACCATCCAAACTCGTGTGCTCACCTGGAGGCAGAGGAACAAAATCAAAAGGTGCATTGGGATTAAAACCATACACAAGCTCAAATGGAGAGGACTTAGTAGCAGAATGCATAGTTCGATTATAAGCAAATTCCACAAATGGAAGGCAATTTTCCCAATTTTTCAGATTATGTTGTATGACGGAACGAAGCAATTGTCCTAAAATCCGGTTAACAACCTCAGTTTGTCCATCAGTTTGTGGGTGATAGGCAGTTGAAAACAACAATTGAGTACCCAATTTGGACCATAAAACACGCCAAAAATGTGACACAAATTTAACATCCCGATCGGAAACAATAGAACGAGGTACCCCGTGCAAACGAACAACTTCTTTAAAATACAAATCAGCAACATGAGAAGCATCGTTAGTTTTTGAACAAGGGATAAAGTGAGCCATTTTCGAGAAACGATCAACCACCACAAATATGGAATCCTTACCAGTTTTAGAACGGGGTAAGCCTAACACAAAGTCCATAGACACATCTGTCCAAGGAAAATCAGGAATAGGTAGCGGGGTATACAAGCCATGCGGGTGGGCTTTGGACTTTGCTTTACGACAAACAATGCAATTAGTACAAATTCGATTGACATCTCGTTTCATTTTAGGCCAAAAAAAATGGGAGGTAAGCATGTCAAGTGTTTTGGCTATGCCAAAGTGTCCCATTAAACCCCCACCGTGTGCCTCACGAACCAATCGTTCACGGTTTGAACATTGAGGGATACATAGACGATCCTCACGAAACAAAAAGCCCTCAAATTGATAATATTTCCCTTGTGCAACATGATGTAGTAGCAGCAAATATATCTTTAAAGTCCAAATCAGAAACATACAAATCTTTCAAATGTTCAAAACCAAGTAAACGAGTTTGCATATGAGTCAACAAAGTAGAACGTCGAGAAAGAGCATCAGCCACCACGTTATCCTTACCTTTTTTGTACTTGATAATATAAGGGAAAGATTCGATAAACTCAATCCAACGAATGTGACGTGAACTCAATTTACCTTGACTTTTTAGAAACTTCAAAGACTCGTGATCAGTGTGGATGACAAACTCACGAGGACGCAAATAGTGTTGCCATACATGGAGACATCGGACCAAAGCATACAACTCTTTATCGTAGGTAGCATAGTTTAATTGAGCCCCTTTGAGCTTCTCACTAAAATAAGCACAAGGACGACCGTCTTGACATAAAACTCCACCAATTCCCACCCCCGAAGCATCACATTCGATATCAAACATTTTATTAAAATCAGGGAGAGCAAGTACAGGAGCAGAAATTAATTTAGACTTTAAAGTGTCAAAAGACTCCCTTTGTTTTGGGCCCCAAATAAATGGGGTGTTTTTCTTGACCAACTCAGTAAGGGGTGCGGCAATACTGCTGAAATGTTTGACAAATCGCCTGTAAAATCCAGCTAGTCCATGAAAACTTCTAACATCCGCAACGCATGTAGGTTCGGGCCAGTCAGAAATGGCACGCACCTTCTCCTCATCGACCTCAACACCGTAGCACTAACAACAAAACCCAAGAAGACAACCCGATCCATGCAAAAAGAGCACTTTTTCAAATTAGCATATAATTGAGCTTGTCTAAGAGTGTCAAAAACAGCCCGTAGGTGTGTGAGATGAGAGTCTAAATCAACACTATATATCAATATATCGTCAAAATAGACAACTACAAAATGCCCAATAAACTCACGCAACAACTCATTCATCAATCGCATAAATGTGCTAGGTGCGTTAGTTAGCCCAAAAGGCATAACCAACCATTCATACAACCCGATTTCGTTTTAAAGGTTGTTTTCCATTCGTCCCCTTCCCGCATACGTACCTGATGATATCCACTCCTAAGATCTACTTTAGAGAAAATCTTAGCTCCATGTAATTCGTCTAACATGTCATCTAAGCGAGGGATTGGATAGCGGTACTTAACTGTAATCTGGTTGATAGCTCGGCAATCTGTGCACATACGCCACTTGCCATCTTTCTTTGGTACGACAATAGTCGGCACCGCACAAGGACTCAAAGATTCACGAATTTTTCCATGTGAAAGTAATTCTTCAACTTGCCTTTGTATTTCCTTTGTTTCCTCCGGGTTAGCACGATATGCCGGCCGATTAGGCAAAATGGAACCAGGAATAAAATCAATTTGATGTTCAATGCCCCGTAATGGTGGCAGACCGGTTGGTTCCTCCTCGGGAAAAATGTCAACATACTCCTGCAACAAAGCAATAACAACACTAGGCAAAGAATCTGTCAAGTCAGCAATTACCATCAAACAAGTACGGGAACAAGAGGGCGAAAATTCAGTACCTTTATCCATGGGAAGAAGGCGAGTGATTGTGTGTGGAGTGGACATAATCGGTTCCTTGAATAAAATTAAGAACGCACTTTTTTCGGCCGGCCTTGGTTTATCATTTGAAATTCCCCTACTAAGAACATTTTCATCCACCAAAGTAACATTTTTTTTCGATTTAGATATAGAATTTTGGGCAGCGTGTTGGACACGTCCCTTAGCAAGACGCAAGTCTTCAGCTCGAGACTCGTGTGGGGATAATGAAACCAAAGTGTGTGTCTTACCATTTAACGAAAACTTGTAATTATTGGTAAATCCATCATGCATAGCACGCCTATCATATTGCCAAGGTCGGCCTAGTAAAAGATGGGTAACTTGCATGGGCGCAACATCACACAATACGGTATCCTCATATTTACCAAGAGAAAAAGAAATTAAGGCTGTTTTGTAACCCGAACCTCCGCACTTTCATTTAGCCATTGTAATCGATATGGAGTTGGGTGTTTCATAGTGGTAAGACCTAATTTGTCCACAACTTCATAGCTAATCACATTAGCACAACTTCCGAGAATCGATAATCAAGCTACAAATTTTTCCCCCAATAAAACAGCGACTTTGAAACACATTTTCCCGTTGATTATCACTAGCAAGTTTTGCCTTAGCATTTAAAGATTTTTTTACTACCAAAACAGAATGGGAGGCGTCAATATCAATAGGATGGTCAACATATTCATCATCAGATTCATTCACATTTTCAGCCGATGGTTCCTCATTCTCGTGATCAGAAACATACAAATTTTCACCCACCGCAATCATAGCACGTTTAGTAGGACATTCAGATTGCCTATGTCCTAAACCTTTACACTTAAAGCATTGCATTTGACTAGTAGGTGCACGAGTAGAATCAACAGATTTTACTTTTTCAATTTCCTTAAGTCTAGTTGCATTACTAGCTCGTTCAACATACGGACGGGGAGGTGTAAAAGAAGTAGGCTGAGTTTTAGAAAACTTACCGTCGGTCCCCTTGCTTTGAAACGGCTGACCACGAAAGTTTGAAATGGCACGTCTGTCCGGTGCCTTTTCCTTGAGATGTTTTTCCACAAAATCAGCGGTGTGAACCATATCCAGCAAGGTATCACAATTCTTGAGTCCAACCTCATAACGAATTTCAGGCCGCAAAGCTCCAATGTATCGAGCCATCTTTGTTTCCTCACTTTCTTCGGTGCCGGTTCTTATCAAAG
This sequence comes from Gentiana straminea, assembly GCA_036785695.1. Lineage (NCBI taxonomy): Eukaryota > Viridiplantae > Streptophyta > Magnoliopsida > Gentianales > Gentianaceae > Gentiana > Gentiana straminea. The sequence continues at coordinate 1,138,327 of JAVUPR010000342.1, forward strand.
TTAATTCCATCTCTTGGTGCAATTCATGAGCCGTCAATCCGCCTTGTGTTAATGATTGTAATTTTTGAAATTGTTCCCGTTGATATGATGGGGGAACAAATTTCCTTCGCATCTCACGTTTTAATTCGGCCCACGAGGAAATGGTGACATCATTTTCCTTAATCCTGTTTCTGTTAAACTGTTCCAACCAAAGAGAAGCAAATGTGCCAAACTCACTTGTGGCCAAGTTAATCTTGTCTTTTTCAGAATATTCATAACAATTAAAAATTTGATCAACTTTTCGAGACCAATCTAAAAAAATTTCAGGATTATTTGTACCTTGAAATGGAGGAATTTTTTGTTTGAAGTTGACTGGAGTGGAACGCCTATGGTGCCTCCGTCGTTCCGACCGCGCATTACTCCTCTCGATTCCGCATCACTTTGTTCATCATCATTATCATGGTGTGAATTAGCAAGCATTAGTACCCGCATTATCACGTTCATCCAACCGAGCAAAAAGGGCAACAATTTGACGTGTCAGATTCGCCATATTTTCATTGTTTTGCCGCATATATTCACGAATTTCTTGTTGATCTCCCATTGTGATTCTTTGTTTACCTCCTTCTTCAACCTATCAATCCCTTTCTCTTTTCTTTTCTTCTTTTTTTTTTTTTTTTTTTTTTTGTTTATATTATCCGACTTTTTGGTACTTGTACGGAACAATCGTTCTTATACTTACGTACAATTTGCTTGATGTACCGGGGTACACGTATGGAACAACCGTTCTTATACTTACGTACGTTTATGCTACCCCTCTTGGATGTCTTTTGAAAGCTCTTAGCCAATTGGCCTTGAGTTTTTTTTTTTTTTTTTTTTTTTTTTTTTTTTTTTTTAAACGTAAGAAAAAAAAAAAAAAAAAGAAAAGGGGAGGAGAGGAAGAAAAACTGAAGGTGCCTCAACCAAAGTCTCTGATACCAACTGACGTGAACCCCGAAAGGTTTATTCACGATTTGACAAGTGGATCGTGATTGAGATTAAGAATGACAACGGGATTGAGCACCTCGACCTCCAATCGAACAATGTGATTGGCAACCTCGGTATAACCTTAACCTCTAAGCGAACTTGTGCTTAGCAATCTCGGTATAGAACTAACAAGACCCGCTCAAAGTCTTGATCCTTGTTCGATTTTCGAATTCTCTACACAAGAATTCTCAACACACTTTTAACAAGTGAAATATATTTTATATTAATCAAAATCTGTTTTTCAAGTACAAAAGAGTGCCTATTTATAGGATCACTTAACACCTAAAATGCATGAACAGAATATGAAAATCTTTCCTATGAATTCTAAACAAAAGTGGCGCCCCCAAGCTCTTTAAAGATCATCCTTCTAAGTTCAATGTATCATCTTGTTTCTTGAGTAATCCAAATGCATTGTATTTCATTTCTTCCAAGCTTGATTTAATCTTCAAAAGTGGCGCCATCTTTATTTGAATTCTAGCCAATAATTATCCAATTTATATATATAAAACACTTATAAGTATAAAAATAGTTAATCGGCTTCGTTAACGAATTCAGTCGCATAAATGAGAATTTTATGCGAAGTTTCATCTTCTGGTGATTCGACGTATTCCAACTGAATTTTATGAACCAACGTATTCAAAGCTTCTCGTCTTTTCCTAGCTTGAAGTCTCGTGACCGGACCATCATTAATGATTAATGGATCAACATGAGGAACATCACTTAAAGGAGCAATAATGGTAGCCGGGATCATATCACAGATCTTAATTCAAGATAATTATTTTTAAAAAAAAAAAAACTTAATATTCACATAAAGGGTAAAAATATCAACCGGGTGGCCGGAATCAATCTTTGAAGAAAAATAAAATTTGATAGTACAATAACGAGTGATACGAAATATTTTTATCTTATGGGTCTTTTGTGGGTTTTATTATGACCAATATGTCATACATAATAATTGATTATGTAAATATATGTTGTGTAATTCGTTGTAACACAACCGTAATTGTATTGTTTATATGTACAATACAATTTTTATCTCATCCCATCTCTAACTATTACTAAAATGTTATAGCCTCATTTCTAGTTCTATATATACTTTTCCAATTACTAATTATTTAATATGAAATTGAGGAATATTGTAAAAATAAAAAAATAAAAAAATAATTAAGAATAAGGATACAGTTTGGAATATTTTTAACTAATACGACACCACAATTTTTTTATTGGGAGAATGAAAACTCCTATAATTTTTATAAGCTAAAGGGCAAAGGCTAAAAAAAAATAAAAATAAAAAATCGCGCCTATACCTGAGATGGTTTTTTTTTCCTCCTCCGTTTTCAAACATGCAATAATATTTTATCTTTTGATATAGATATTCAAACGCGATAAACTTTCACTAATTTTTTTATTTTTTTCATGCTCTTCGTTTTGACATTTGGTAGATATAATTACATCATTTTTCGTGAGAGTATCGAAATTCACTCAGTGAATCTCTTCCCGGTGAATCTCGAAAAACAGTGAATATCGACCGTGAATTTCGACAGCTGATTTTCGGAAATCACGTCGGAATACGATGAATGTGGTCTCGAAATAAAGAGTATGAAAAAAAATAAAAAATTGGTGAAAGAATTTCAAATTTGGAGTTCTATATTGAAAGATATGAGTGTTTAAAAAATACGAATGAGAGAGAACGTTTGTTGGTTTTTTTAAACTTTAAAAAAGGCAATAGAATTTATTTTAAAAAATAATAAATAGTTTTGCCCTTTTACAAAAGTTTTAAGAAACTGTCATTCTTCTTAATTAATAAAATGTCTTTGTCATTCTCACAACCCAAAAAAAAAAAAAAAAAAAAAAAAAAAAAGGATGAATACTGCCATATGCCCTTCTAAGCACAAACTGATATCGTCCATGTCTCGTTTATCTTCTAGTTGTCATCTCGTGTTTAACCTAAAGGCCCAAAACTTGCATTAGACGATCTTTCAATAATAATAATAATAATAATAATAATAATAATAATAAGAAGGTTTCAAAAACTTATTACATGATAAATCTGATATAACCCTTGACGAGGGCCTCCGGAGGAACCCGGACTTCCTATCGTTGTTGGGGTCTCTCTTCTCTGTGTGTGATGCGTCTCACCTGGCACATATGGTTACTACCGTGTGGCATATATGGAAAGCACGATACGCATGGCTTTTTGGTGGCCGAGGCTGTGAATATTGGTCGACTCGTTTCGACTGCGGAGTGTGACGCTCGGGTATATGCGGATCTCTTACAGTCCCCCCTACATGAGCAGATTAGTTCGTCGTTGCATACTAGCTGGAAGCCGCCTGTTGGTAATCGGGTTTAGGTCAATATTGATGCGTCGCTTTTGTGGATGCATGTGCTTATGGAGCCGTGTTTCGTGGGTCAGATAGTCATATTCGCGTGCTAATGCGATACATATAGGCCCCCCCCCTTAAATTATTTTTTTTGCCTTGCAGAGACTTACCCGAGATCCCGCGTCCGCCCTCGCTTGCTCGGGCAGGTTGGATAGAAGTTCAGACCTCGACTCCGCGGAGCTTAGTGTTATTTACCGGGGCCTCCTTTTGGCCGGCAAGTGGAGGTATCGTTTTATATGTTCGGAGTCAGATTCCAAGAGCCTTCAGTCGCATGCTCATGATTTCACCTCTCTTGGTTGTTTAGTTAATGATTGTTTCCATTTGATGGAGTCTTTTGATTTTCTTTCGTTTTCGTTTATTAATAGAACTGATAATAGGTCGGCTCATCTCTTAGTGCAGAAGAGTTTATCTTATCCAGGCTTTGTGGATTGTGGTACATCATCCCAGAACACATTCTTGTTGCTTGTCCTTCATATTTACCTAATAATTTTGATGCGTTTGCTAAAAAAAAATACATATAGTTTTAACATTCTTTACTTTTTTTTTTTTTTTTTCTTTTTCCCTTTCTAATTTAGTAGCTCCCTTCACAAATTTTTTTCTTCTTCTTAAGATTAAAGAGCACTACCACCTCCGCCGCCACCCCACAGCCCCCAGAAAAAAGGGAAAATCATTTGGCATTATGATTGGCTAATTATATATAGGAGAATATCAACTTTAATTATTGTGAAAGATCTCATTTCTTATTAAAAGGGAAGTTGTGTAATTGTTTTATCAAATAGAAGGTGAAAAGAATTATTCGACCACGCTATTCAAAAAAGCTAAGCACATGGAGAAAGTAATTGATAATATTGGCCCAATATATAAATATATTACATTTGTATTAATTATATTAAGCACATGGAGGAGCTAGTAGTATAGTACACAAAGCAAAAATATAATAAAAAATAGATATATTAAATATGTAACATTTCAAACACTCAATAGTCATTTAAGTACCCTAGTGATGCCATGTTGTTTAATGTAGATTTTATTAATTATTTATTCGTACAATCGTCCAACCATAACGAGTGGCACATACTTGTAGTTATAGCATTGATTATTATGATAAATAAACATAATGATCAATCGAATTTGCATCATTATCAATTGTGTAAATACACGTGGATCAACGGTTGAATGTTCACTAATATGCAATGTTGAAGGTATCTATCACTAATTCCGAAAGGAAATAAATAATGATTACATTAAGGGTGGTAAGACTTCAGGTCTATAGTCAAGATCTTCTAATTCATTATTTTAGTTCCATTACATATATCATGGAAGTTTTAATAAGCTTAGATTTATTCAAAAAATAAGCTTACATTATTATTATTTTTGTATGATTAAGGTTGTAATAAAGCCTGCCACCCTCTTCCCCTAATAAAAAGCCCACTTTCTTCCCCTCTAATTAATAACAATTGTCTTCATCATTACTCAAATTTATTTTCCCGAAAACGAAATATGCGCACGTATATTTTTTGCCTCCATTGAGACTCGAATCTGGATACTCCGGGTTAAGGGGCGCAGTGATTACCACTGGACCAATGCATCAATGACATTTTTATTATTACTCTATTTGTCTCGTAATATATGTTTTATTTTTGTTTCATAACACAAAGTGTTTTGTGAATATCAATAGACTATTTATAATGTTTTTATTCATTATACCCTTAATTTGTTGTCCATCTAACCTTACATGTATAATATTAATTATAGTCAAAGGATATTTTAGGATTGTTCATTTGAAATTTATAAAATTCATTCATTTTAATAATGTTTTTGATTCTTTTTATTTTAAAAAAAAAAAGTATATTTTAAAAAGGAGGTAGTATATGCATTTTAGCCATAAACTGTGAGCCCTGGATAATGTTGTCAAACAAGAATTTTGACGAAGGATATCAATTATACTGTGGTCAAACATACACGATCCGATTTGTATGCGTTAATTGCCGGGCCTGAAGATTAATTAATTTTCTGCATTGGATCTAAGATTAATTCATTTTCTGCCTTAACAAATAAAAGTAAGGCAACGTTTACTCAAATGATTACTAAATAATACTACAATCATGTCAAGTAAAATTTATTAGATCTCAAAGCCTCTGGGGCATAACCCAAATGGCAATATATAGCAGATGTGTTATAGTGATGATTTTGCCTTTAAGATGATGTCTGAGAGTTTGATAGTCAGTATCGTTTTCTCTCACACAAAAATTAAAATGTATACAAACAATCTTTGCAAACCAGATTATTGAAGGCATAATCTCGATTTAAATCTTTCACGAAACTTAAAGCTCTAAAGACGGATAGTGGAGGTCAATTGGATTAGGGCTCAAAATTTATATATACTCCCTTCGTCACACAATATAAGTGTGTTTAATTTTTGGTTTGTCTCATAATATAATTACATTTAGAATGCCAATGAAACATTCATTGCATTATTCTTCATTTCACATCTAATTTATCATCAATTCATCAACTTTTCATTACTTTACAACTATTGCATTAATTATAGTCAAATGCTTAATTTAAACTTTACTTTATTTTTAAAATTAACGACAATTAACCTCTTTCTAAAAATGACTAGAAAATCTAAACGGAATTATATCAAACGACGGAGGGGTATATGTATATATTTTAATTTCAATTTCAATTTCATTTCAATTTCTAAGTATTCATTTTCTTTCTCCATTAAGGAGAAATAAGTATTTTTAATCAGCATTATCATTTTATTATAAGTATTCTTTTCTCATGGGTAATTTTGGTAATGCAATTAATTACCACAATCAGTCTGACATACTATGATGCGCATTAAAACATCAAGATAATAAATTATTTTAAGAAGAATTTCAATGCACATGTTTTGACATTAAGCGTATCAAAATGGTTGTGTAAACAACATATACTTTGAGTACTTTTTTTAGTTTCTCTATATTCAGTATTCGTTTAAGAAATTTATCCTACAACCATTCTATGAGTATATATCATGCAATATATTTCATTATTTTTATTCTCTGATATTGTTTGGTACATAAATATCATCCAAAGAGATAACAAAAATTGATTGATGTAACACATGTTAGGTGATAGAATGATTATATCATATATTTCATCACAAATTTATTGGTAATAAGCTTGAATTATGTTTTAAATCTCATTGGGGATTTTGCATTGGTGACCCAAATCTCACTCAGAAGTCCCTTTTTTTAAGGGGGGAGGGGGGAGGGGGGAGGGGGAGGGGGAGGGGGAGTAGATTTTTTTTATTGGGAGCGGGGAGAGGGATTCGAACTCTGGTCCTATTTATATCATATATTTCATCCAAACATATATGTCATGAGTGTGAAGCATGTTTCAAGTCTCACCCGAGATTTTGCATGGGTGACCCATATCCCACTCAGTTATCATTTTTATATTATACATTTCCTCCAAACCTCTAGGTAACCACCGTGAATTATGTTTCAAATCTCACTAAGAATTTTGCATTGGTGACCCAAATCTCACTCAATAGCCCTTTTTATATCATATATTTCATCCAATCATCTATGTCATGAGCGTGAAGCATATTTCAAATGTCACCGGAGATTTTACATTTGTGACGCAAATCCCACGCAGTAGTCCTTTTTATATCATATATTTCCTCATAAGGCTATAGGTCATAAGCCTGAAGTATGTTTCAAATCTCACTGGAAATTTGGCATTCATAGCCCGGATATCACTTAGTAGTTCATTTTATATCATATATTTTCTCACAAGCATATAGGTAATGAGCATGAAGTATGTTTCATAATTCACCGAGAATTTTGCACAGGTGACGACCTGTGTCTCAATCGGTATAGTCCCTTTATAGATCTATAGATCCTGAGCGTGAAGTATCTTTCAAATCTCATTGAGAGTAGCAATGATTACCCAAAGCCCACTCTGTAGTCTTTTTTTATATCATACATTTCCTCACAAACCTATAGCTAGATCATGAGCGTGACGCAACCTTTCAAATCTCACTGGGGATTTTACGCTGGGGACCCAGATCTCACTCAATAGTTCTTTTTATATCATATAATTGATCACAAGCTATAGAATCATGAATGTGATACAATGTCACTAGGGATTTTGCGTAATCCAAATCCCACTCAGTAGTCTTTTTTTGTGATCAAAAGGGAATTCCTAATCCCAAAACCAAGAAAAAAAAAAAAAAAAAAAAAAAAAAAAAAAGGGGGACTTTTTCAAATCAGAGAATCAAAAAAACTAAAGACTAACCGGGAAAGCTAAAAGAAATTATTCTGGTTGAGTCATGAAGCTTTTCTAAAATGGTAGTACGAAAATTATTATATAATTTTAGTACCAATGAGTGGTGCTAGATTCTGTCCACATTGCTCAAACAAACAATGAAGGCCAACACTACAATGTAAAGTGGCACAATGTACTAACACACATATATATATATATATATATATATATATATATATATATATAATAATATATAGTAATATATTATACAATAAAGTAGTAACACATTATACAAATATATATATAATATATAATATATAATACCATCCTTATGTGTTGTTAATATCCTTATATATAACAAATAAGCTACTCCATCCGTTCCGAAATAACTTATAGGCAGTTGCCAAATACACACAGATTAAAGAAGCAATTTATTACATTGACTTTGATATGATATAGACTAAAATACCCTTAACAAACCTTTGGAATTTGTTGTTTTCCTCTTTCAAAATAAACCTTTGGAATCCCTTAGTAATTAAATAGGAAGTGTGTTAATAATGTGCATTTAATGCAGTGGAAGAAAAATTTAAAAAAGGGTAAAATGAGAATAATACATTAAATATTCCATTGAAATATGTATTGTCTCGGTTATTTTGGAACGAACTTTTTTAGTAATTGCCTCAGTTATTTTGGAACGGATGGAGTAATTGTAATAATAATATATATATATATATATATATATATATATATATATATATAAGTTGACCACACTCCTTTCAAGTAGGAGGGTCATGTCTCAAATTTAAGTGTTTTTAGATTTTATCAGTAAAACAGTGTAATTTTGAAGAAAAAAATGAATTACGGTTAGATCATCTTCACTTTGTAAATATGTGACTACCGGTTAGATCACTTTTTTTATTGGACAATTTTTTAACACAACGGTGCTAAAAGCATTTCATGGTGTCATAATGTAAAAATAATTAATAAAAATATGTGCTGCTTGAAGCAACATAGTGGTGCATGTCGATAAATTAAAACCCGTACAAATATGAAATATGTAAAAGATTATTGTTGACATTTATTGTAACTATTTTGTTGTGAAATAAAATTTTTTTTTTTTTTTTTGAGAAAACAAACAGTTTTATTTATTAACGGTTTTCTTTTTTCAGTTTTAATTTAGACACGTACATTTTTTTTTAAAATTTTTTTTTTTTGAAATTATCGCTTTTACTTTACAACAGCATTTTTATACATCTTTTTGAATATTACTGTCTGTATGATTCATTACAGCTCAGAAAAAGTAACAAAGGATGTGAAAAAACAACATTGTACGAAACAAAGATCCAGTATTCCAGTGCGTGTTATTTTCACAAAGCGCACTGCACTAACAAAGCTGAAGGAGAGATTTTGTGCTTAAAAATATTGGATATTGACGTCTTTTTTTTTTCCTTCATGAAATTAAAACAAAAATATCTTTAATGTTTCATCTTTACACTTTTAACAACTATCTATGTAGTTTTTTTTATACATTTTCCGATTAAAGTATCATGTTTTTAACAAACCAACATTGAATATAAAACATATCACAACATTAAAGTGTAAAGATGAAACATTGAACATAGAAGTGTAAAAATCTTTAAAACAATAGAAATAGAAATTGTTTTTATCCCAAAAAAAAAAAAAACTACCTTAAACATAACCACAAGTTTGGCTGAAGTAGTGGTGGTGACTTGTGAATGCTTAAGAGACGTCACATGTTCGTCTCACTTCTAAAACGCAATGTAGGAAGAGTTAGGGTCCAGGTTTCAACTCCCCGAATAAGAGTCAAACGACTCTGCGGACACTCAAATGGCCGACTCAAAAAAAGTTAGGTCAGTGGTCCGAAGTCCGAAAACTTAGGCTAAGAAAAAGTTTGAGGGACTCTGTAGCGTATCTGAAAACGAGTTAGATGACTCTGCGCCCACTCAAATGACCACATCTCAATACGAGTCAGATGAATCTGCAGATTGACGGACACTCATAGAACCAACTTCGAATTAGTCGTGTCAGTAGTATGGATTCGGCGGTACATTTAAAGAATTTCTTGGTAACATGGGAACCCCCCACAAGCCATTTATGTCTTCTCCTCTCACATAAAAAGCTGGTGTACTATACAGATATTCTAAATCTGCTGGCCCCCCATGAAAACTTACACTTTATTTTGTTGGTTACTTAATGCAAATTGTGCTATTAAGTCTGTGAGTAACGAGAGTGGTCCAAAACCAAGTTGAAAGGGTTATTGTCTACAGACAATCATGTCCTTGTTTTAGTTTTCTTTAAGCTATATTGTGGAAGTTAATTAATTGTCTTCCCTTTTAAATTAAATTAACCTCCATATGTTATAAAACTCCGAAAGATAATGCTGAAAAACATTTGTATTTATCAATTAAAAAAGGTGTAATATATATATATATATATCGTCGGAGTATTTGTTATCATATATTTTAAATAGTCCAAGATCATATTATAACGTGACTTACGAATTATATCATGATCAATGAGTGTTATATATTATTATAATTAATAAATTTTGTTGTGTTTGAGTGATTGTATCACTAAAATTATCTAACAAAACAAATATTGGAAAGTGATTCATGAGATATAATCAATTTCGAAAATGGAAGAAAAAAATTAATAAAAATAAAAAACAGGGAAATGTTGAAAAATTATGGAGAATTTGTAATTAAGGTGGTCCATGCGTTTCAAATAAGATCACATGGAGTAGGAAAACCATTTATGTATGTCAAATTAAAGTGGAATTAATTAATACATCAACCAACTACAAGTGGTGGAACATATAACAGATTTTTCACCTACGCAAAGGTTGTCTTTTAACCCAAATAACTGATTTTTCACCTCATAGGAGGTTGCCCTAACTACCCTCTTTTGGATACGATGAGCCGAGCCGAGCCGAGGCGAGTATATGATGTTTAAGCTTCTGTTTGTTTAAGTTACGAGCTTGTTTGAAATCGATCGGTTAATAAACAAACAAAAAAACTTATATTCAAGAAGCTTGTTTCATTTATTTATGTCACGATTGTTCGTTTTATAGACGAACAAACAATTTTGTTCAAACTATACTCATTTAAAGACGAATTATTCGAGTTTGTGTTCGAGTTCGGCTCGTTAAATATATTTTTACCTACCAGCTCAAACTCAACTAGAGTTTGGCTTGTAAAATATATATATAAATCAAGTCCGAATTAAGGAAGTTATGAAATAATATTTAAACATCATAGTTCAAAACATATTAGAAAAACTTTATAAATATTTTATTAATTACTCTTCGGTACGTATTTATCAGATGAATATATGACTTATCATATATATTATGTGATACGGCTAGTTACATATGGGTTCATCTATATAAGCAGATTCAGAAACATAATTAAATGTTCGAGCATTTAGAAAATTAGTTTATAATCTTGTTCGATTTTGGCTTATTAAACTATTCAAAGGAACGATTACAAACGAAAACGACTCTATTCGTTTAACGATTTTAGTTTAGTCTTTGAGCCACTTGCAAAAGAACTTAAAACTAATGAAGAATGCATTAAGTATGCATTTAAAATTGGGATATCAATTAGTGTACAGACTGTTATCTTTTAATGTGCCTATCAACAATTTTTTTTGTGGTTATTAGTTATAAGGCCGTCGTTAGAGACTTAATGATTATTTAGGACACTCCAAAATATTATTTAGTTATAAGGACAATCTAATTTTTTTCTTTTCCTATTTTTCCGTCTTTCTATTCTCAACCATCGTTAACGTCGGATTTAGTTACTGAACAACTGTTTGGCTAAAAGAAGAACAAATTCAGAATATGTAGCAGCTTGTCGACTGATAAACAAATATCCCCGCCAAATTAACAACCAACATTAAAACCAAGTTTAGCGCTTCCGACAGAAACCAATATGGTTGTGAAATTGGCACCTATCGTTCCGCCTCCGTCACCGTTGAGTCCGATTACTTCTGTGCAAAAGATATTACAATCGAGGTAGGTAGTTTTTACTATGGCGGGGCAGCCATCAATTATAGGCCATAAAATGGGTGGATTTATTTTCCTTAAATATGCGAGAAAACTCGATCGTTGCGGTACCGGGAACGGACGATATGCGATCGGTGGCATTGAGATTGAAGGAGGATAAAGCATGGCTTCACAAAGTAAGGATACTTGGAACACAGGATACACCTTTGTTAGATGAAGGTTTGGACTACATTTTTATGATCAATGCTTCATTCAAGGCTCTGTTGATTTCATCTTTGGCAATGCCAAATCTTTGTATCAGCTACCCTCCTTCCTTTCCCATTCCATTCCATTCCCTTTCTCTTCTTTTTTTAGCAAGACTACTAAAGCAAGGGTATTCGATTCAATTCATACAGGGTTGTATACTTAACTCAGTAGCGAATCACACGGGAGCAATATCGGCAAATCACAGAAACTCACTACAAGATGATTTAGGATTCTCTTTTTTTTTTCTTTCTTTAGATCAAATATATATAAGCCAATTAGCACTTTGAAAAGTTATATGCTGGAAGCTTAAAAGGGCAAACCTCACAAGGCCGAGGTTCATAGCCGACAAAATCTGATTTAGGATTCTCTTTTGTAAATTGTAACATAACAGGGACAGGAAAAGTCCTTTTGGGCAGAGCTTGGGGAAACTATTCTACTGCTATTTACTCTTACTGTCATTTTAATGATATTATTGCTCCTCAAATTTGGAGTGATTGGAGCGACGCCGCTAAAGATCGGTCCGTTGCATGTCTCATTCGTACCCGTATCTCATATTTTTTTGAAATTCCCGCTTCTAGCGTATTTGTATCCACGTATATGTACTCGTGCAACCCGATATGCAAGATAACGATTTTATCGGCTCTTGTGTCCGTCTTAATGTTTACCGGGTAGTGGTTTTTGGAGAATTTCAATGCAGAGGCAAAGGGGCAGATAGAAGAAACAGAGTGCCGTGGTCTAAATCGTTCAACATTTTCTAGGCAGATCCGTTTTTAACTACGAAATACATAGATGGACATGTTTGGTTGCAAATACCATGAAGATATGACGGACACTGAAGTACAGCATGCTAATTAATCTCCTTGTGATTTTTGCAACCAAAAAGAAGAAGAAAAAGTTGGCAGAATGTTTTGAGGCTGCTGCTGTTACCCCATGCTTTTGCTTTGCCCTCTTTTCTTTTGCAACCCTGCATTTTCTATGTTGAAGCCTGCTGGGTCCTAGTAGTGTGGTTTTGAAGTTTATTTTGATGCTTGGGGATGCTAATCTGCTTGATGTGCTCTTTCTAAGCTGCAGTTGTGATGTTTCAGACCGCATTTCCAAAGCTAATGGAGTGACATTGATGACTGATGCAAGGACATTGATGACTTATGCAGTGACATTGATGACTTATGCAGTGACATTGATGTCTGATTCAGGGACATTGATGACTTATGCAGTGACATTGATGTCTGATGCAAGGGACATTGATGACTTATGCAGTGACATTGGTGTCTGAAACAAGGACATTGATGACTTATGCAGTGACATTGATGTCTGATGCATGGACATTGATGACTGATGTAGGGACATTGATGTCCGATGCAGTGACATTGATGAATGATGCAGGGACATTAAGCTAAACAAGATCGTCAAATGATTCAAGATCGTGTTAAAGAATTGAGGATTCCACAATGAATCCAATTATCAGGAGGGCACAAACAACGTGTGGCCATTACAAGAGTCATAGTGAAGAGTCTTTGTAGTTTCACCAAACTTGTACTTCTATCCATATTAAAAGCTCCACATTTGGAGAAATGCAAAACAAGAGCAGAGCTAGCTGATCTAGTTGTTAGGTTTTATGCAGTGACATTGATGACTTATGCAGTGGCATTGATGTTTGATGCAGTGACATTGACGACTTATGCAGTGACATTGATGTCTGGTGCGGTGACATTGATGACTGTATTTACAATTAGATAACTGATGCAATGATATTGATGTCGCCGCATATACAACTTGATACACACATTTGATAACTTTGTAAAGTAACTTTATTTTTTTGTTATCTTTAAATATTTGATTGATGTTGGTTTATTTGATTAGTGTTGGTTTATTTGATTAGTGTTGGTTTAAATTTTCGATAACTTTGTAAAATAACTGTATTTCTTTTTCTTTTTTTTTTAGTTTAAATGCATATTTTTACAACCAAAGGTATGCATAAATTGTTACAATAACACGTCACTGCATAAATTGTTACAATAACACGTCACTGCATAATTCGATACAATAAGACATCACTGCATAGATCACTACAATAAGAAGTCACTGCATAAATCGCTACAATGAGACGTCATTGCATAAATCGCTACAATGAGTTTCTTACGTTTTGATTATTGTTCCCGTGATATATAGCCTAGATACCTCGATCTTTCAGAAAGAAAAAAAAAAAAACTACTAATATTTTCTGTCTAGTTGTGTTTGGAAAGAGTGCTGGTTTAAGTTTTGTTGTAACATTTACAAGGTTTATTGTTTTCCCTGCTTATACAGACATTTTCAAGTGTTTTCTTTTAGTTGCACAAGGATAGTGCATTAGTGCTTCTTGTGTTTGCGAAAGCATTTCGTTGTAACATATATATATATCTTTCTGGATGCCAAATCAATATTTATCGGTTGTAAGATTTGTGTATTTAGTTATTTTGCAGATTCCACCATGTACTGCATCAAGTTGATGTATTTATTCTGCTGCACAACACTGTGAAAAGTCTTATGAGCGCAGTGACCAGAAACAAATGTATGCCAGCTGCCTTAAGAATGTCATCTTTATCCACTTGAAATTAGAATGTCCTTATAACTAAATAAGTTTCCTTCTTAAAATTAGAATGTCCTTATAACTAAATAAAATTTCGGAGTGTCATATTACCCTAATAAGTTGAAATTTTTTAAGGCGAGTTTTATTGACATCAAGTAAATAATTCGATACCATATTTTTCATACAAACTTTTACATATAAATGTGGTGTCGGAAGTGTTTATACGGTGCCAATAGAAGTCATTTTTTTTTTTTATTAGTAGGCACTATAATTCCTCCACATAATTACAATGAGTCCATAATAATGTGAAGTAATTAATATATATTGGAGATTAGTAGAGCCCATATAATTGTAACTACCAACTAATGTTGTTTTGATTTTTTATGAGACCCCACTGATACCATTATGTTTTCATAATGAACGACATTATTATGTTGAGTAAAACAAAAGTGATGCTCACATTAGAAATTTCGGGATGATTAAGGCAAACTCTATGGTGATTAAGTGGATGTTTATAATGATTAGTGATTATTAAATTCTGTTTATTTTTGTCGAAACATAAAAGACATTACTCATATTTTATATATTATGATGGTTATTGACCATCATAATTCATAAAAAAATTACAAATGAATATATATATGATGGTTATGATGGTTTTTATATTATAATGGTTATTTCATATATATATATATATATATATATATATATATATATATATATATATATATATATATATATATATATCTTTCTCTATATATAAGAAGGGAAAAGACTTACATTATTGCCACTTGTTTTTTTTTTATTGGTTTACGTTTTACTGTTCATGGCCCAAGGCCCAGCCCAGGTTTTTTTTTTTGCCCTTTTTTGTTTATGTTCAATTGAATTTACACAATTAAGGCCCAGCCCAGGTTTTTGAAACACGTACATATATAGAGAAAGAAATAAAACTTATTTTATTATATATATTATTTTATTAGTATGAAAATTAATATATAATATAATAAATAAAACTTATTTTATTTTATATACATTAGTATACAAAATACCTGTATATTTTTTTCCCCTACAAATACAACACACATATGAGCCGAACACGTGTTATATTAACTGTTTGTACGCTTTCGGAAAACAATTGTCCATGAAAATGAGTCGCTTAATATTACTCATGCATTATGCATTGCTTACTTTGTAGGAGTAACCTTAATGCGACATTTACTTATGCCGCTCATTTTATATTCTACAACGAATGTTTATTATTTGTTATGGGTAGATCATTTTATATTCTACAACGAACACCCCTACAAATACAACACACATATGAGCCGAACACGTGTTATATTAACTGTTTGTACCTTTCGGAAAACAATTGTCCCATGAAAATGAGTCGCTTAATATTACTCATGCATTATGCATTGCTTACTTTGTAGGAGTAACCTTAATGCGACATTTACTTATGCCGCTCATTTTATATTCTATAAAGAATGTTTATTATTTGTTATGGGTAGATCATTTTATATTCTACAACGAACATGTGTTATTTATTAGTTGATATATTATTTTATTAGTATAAACTTATAAATTAATAATATAATAAGTAAAACTTAACTTATTTTATATACATTAGTATACAAAATACATGTATATTTTTTTTTCCCATACAAATACAACACACATACGATCCGAACACGTGATATACTAACTGTTTATACATTTTCGGAAAACAATTGTCCCATGAATAGAAGTCGCTTAATATTACCCATGCATTATGCATTGCTTATTTTGTAGGAGTAACCTTAATGCGACATTTGTTTATTATTTGTTTGGGGTAGATCATTTTATATTCTACAACGAACATGTCTTATTTGTTAGTTGTAACTAAATATGTCATGCATTAGTAAGTAAAATAGGTTAATTAGATTTTTATGTATATATATTTTTGTCCACCCACCATGTCACGTATGTATATAATTTCGTGGGAAACATATTATTAGATTCACGGTGTATCTAATTTATACGATAACGTTGTAATTTCTTAGGTTCATTTTTTTAAACTGAATAACTCTTTTTTTTAACTGAATAACTCTTACCTCCTATGTACGTACATAAGTCTTTTTTTTACATTATTATCCGTTTGTTGGAACACAAAAGTCTCCTTGGTAAACGTGGAAAGAGCTGGTGGGAGGGGTAGGACTATAGGGTGGACGCGTGTACTATGCACCCACCATTTTCAATCTAACTTCTGATAACATTCAGCCACCGCATTCAATACTTCCACCCACCACCACCTACCCATTGTCTTCTCCACCCCTCTCACCCGCCGATTCAAACCCCTACTACCACCCTCGCCTCTAACCACACTCCAAAGCAATTCACCCGCTACTCACCAAAGCCTTTCTAATCCGTCCTCCCCGTCGATGCATCTACCCTTCCAACAACTTCTTGAACCTGTTCCGCACAGAAATACAATGATGATTCTGTCGACTTTGGCTGTAACCTGCAAGTCACACTTCTTAATCCTTTTAAGAGCAGAGAGAAAGCCTTGTTCTTCCAGCCATAAGTCATTTGTAGAGAGGTAATTGGCGATTTATGCCGAATTTACACCAAAATTAATTTTTTTCCCTTCCATGCCCCTACTGGTTATTGCAGGTCTGATTCTTGGTCTTCTGTTTTTCCCTTTTTGATTAACAGATCTCCAGATCCAACTTCAACGAACAAAGATCTGCTAAAGGTTCTGTCTTTCAGGTTTGTTCAGGTTCTTTGTAGGAGCTTTATAGGGTCGAATCGGCCTTCCAGTTATTCCCTTTACCATATTGGTTATATATGTGTATCTTTCAAGGGTTTTAGATTATATAATGTGTATCTGGTTTAGCATGAATGTCTTTTTGAAATCTGTACATATATTGCTTTCTGAAATCTGTACATATATTGCTTTCTAAAATTTGTACAGATATAACCACTTTGTACATTGGTCTACCACAATGTGAAACTGTAAACGTTGTGTGCCCATATGTGTGTACATATGTGTATCTGGTTTACGATGAATGCCTTTCTAAAATCTGCACATATATAATCTGAAATCATACTCTTTAAATGTCTTTCTTTTTTGTTAAGATTCTCAACCTCATTCAGGGTACAAAAAAAAACCCTTGGCTCAGGTTAAACCGGTCAAAACAAATTACAGGTTTAGTTCACAGCTAATGTCTTTGTACACATGCACCTGCTTATCTGTAGTACAATAACAGCATACTCTGTTGCATAGTGTTATGTTTTAGCTGTTGCATTTACCGGTATGCACATTAGGCTTGAAATGTGGTTTGCATGTTCTAAGGGACTGTTGCTGCTTCTGTGTTCTTCCAGATATGTATGTGTGTTTCTGAATGGATTGGTCAAACACACTAGGCCTTGTTATGTGTTGTCTTTTTTTATCCATCTTCTTCATTTCTGGTGTTTATTAGCGATCATAAAGCTTTTCCCCTTTCCTGGCCTCACTGGTTCACAGCCAAGTATACTGTTCATTTCTTTTTGTTTTGCTGCGTGTGCTTCATGCGTTAGTTTCAGAGTATGTTTAGTTGAGCTTTTCTTGTTTGGCTTTTTTAAATTAGGGGTAAAACGTTTAGTTTAGTATTCTGTATTTGCTCTATGTTATGATAACTACTATATTTGCTGTATCTATGTTATGATAACTACTAAATGTTATGATAACTACTATATTTGCTCTATGTTATGCCTATTACTCATTTTTTTCAAGTACACCATACTTCATAGGTCTACTTTTCTGTTAAAAATCTTGTGCTCTCACAACTTTCGACGTGTGAGCTTTTGTTTCTTTCCTTTATTAAATCACTTCAGTTGCCATTTTAAAACGTTTACCTCTTCATCTTACAAGGGCATTCTTCTTTATCTTTTATTACGCATACTTCATCAATTACTATCTTACTCTTGCGGAACCTATATATGGTTTTTGCTTTTCTTTCTTTGTTTAGCGTAGTAGTGTCTCTACAAAATGCATTGGGAGTTAGTATGTGTTCACGCTTGGTTTTTTTTTCCCCGGTTTTTTTTAAATTTTTTTTTTCTATGGAGTTTGTATGTATTCGCGCTTGTTTGGTTTTATCAGTAACTAATAATTAGTCTAAGAATTTGACTGCTTTTAACTTCTGTCATTTTGCCTCCTATAAAATGTTCCAGGGATTTGCATGTACGATTAACACAGCCACAAGAGACTTGGGTAGCCATGTATGTTAGCTAAGGATCTTTTGAGGATGATCCAGTTAGCTATTTGTTCTTTTAGACATTGTTGTATTTTTTCTGAAAAGTGTCTGATTCTCTTTTTCCCCGTTGCGATACATTTGTAGTTCACTTTGTAAAGATTTATAACAACTTTCTTCACATGTGTTTGTGTTGATGTTCATTTTACTGCAGCAATATGCTTCACTTATTGCCTTAGCTTTATTATGTACAATCAGGTGTTGCCTTATTTGGGTTAGGTACTTGGTCGTAGTTGAAAATTAGTTGGTTTTTTGCGGTAGTCCTTTTTTCCTTGGATAGAGAACGTTTAGTTGAACCGCATAAGGAAAAGGTTCAAGAACGTTTATTTCTTTGTTGGTTTTCGGATGTATTTATTCCTTTTGTATTTTGTTCTTTTTTGGTGTTTAAGGTTTCATATGGTGTCTTTAGTTGAGTAAAGCAATGTACCATGAGTTTTTGTATGCTGATATGTTAGTGTCTTTTTGTTATATATGTCCATGTATATGTCACGGTAGTTGATCTATGTTGTTTTGTAGGCTCTTTTGCCGCTGCTTAGGATATCTTGCTGGTTTTTGCAGCCTTATTTGTCTGTCTGTCTGCTGTCCATGGCTTCACGTGTGGTAAGTTATATTGGCCTGTATTTTTTGGCCTGTAGATAGTTTTACTCCTGTTTGTTTGTGTTTTAGTTTCTTTGTTTGCAACTTTTTCTGTCCTTATAAAATTAAGTTGTCAGCCTGCAATGAGAACAAAGCGACCAGCAAAGGCTAGGTATTTAGATTATAATGCCTGTGAAAATTTAAATAACGACATTGCCAACAGTGGTGTTATGAACCATAGGTCTAATGAATGTCGGGAATATCGCCGGTTGGCGATTATTAGATGGAAGGAAAAAAAAAAATAAAGATCTTCCAGTAGATAAAAACGTTTCAAGCCTGCTACCATCTGCTGGGGATCCTACAGAACAATATAGCTTTAGGGGCAGAAAATTACTTGAAAATATCCCCACTAAATCTCTTGTGCTTAAAAAAATGGACCCTTGCCGTCATTGTAATGCTAAAAAAATTGAATATGAGACTGAAAATTTCTGTTGTTCCGCCGGTAAGGTTGTGCTTGCGTCGAATAAGATTCCGTTAATATTGATACAGTTGATTACTGGAGTTGATGATGAAGCTAAGCAGTTTAGAAATTGTATTAGAACATACAATAATCATCTAGCGTTCACTTCTTTAGGGGTTAAGTATGACAAAGATTTGGCTAAAAGAAACAAAGGCATATATACATTTAGGGTGCAAGGTCAAATGTACCATTTTATTAATGATTTAGACAACGAGAGAAAAGGTTGTAAAAATTTGCAGTTCTATTTCCATGATACCACGTATGAGATTAATAATAGAATGCAGGAATGTCCTAGGCTTTTACAACCTGTACTACAAAAGCTGTTGTTGGTGTTGTCCGAGAATCCATATGCTCGATTCTTTAGAGGCTTAAGATTCTGTCCCAATCTTGAAGAGCGAGAAATTGTTTTGTATTGTAACCCAGAGTTAGACCAAAGAGTGTATAATAAGCCTACAGTCCCTCAGGTGGCAGCTATAATTGAAGACTCTAATCATGGTGAACATGAAACTGTTAGGAGCATTAATGTGTATACTCATAGTGGTCAGTCGCGCCCTATCCAATATTACTATGGATGCTTTGATCCAACACAATACCCTCTCCTTTTTCCTAAGGGTGAAATTGGATGGCATCAGGGAATTTGTAAAAAAGGTGTTAGGATAAATAAAAATAAAAGAAAAAGAGATTCAAACATTTTGGCTTCTTTAAATCCATGTAATGCTCAAGATGCTGAAGATTTTTTGCAAAAGGAAAAAGAAAATCTAGGGGTCATAGATAATAATTCAAACAATGTATCCATTAGGGAATATTATGCTTATAAGTTCCAGATGCGAGACAATGATGAGTCGTATTTGCTACACTTTGGTAGACTGTTTCAGCAATTTAGCGTAGATATGTTTATTAAGATGGAAACTCAAAGGCTAGATTATTACGGCTCCTGAAGCAAACAAACATACGTAGCGAGTTTTTGCAGGGTATGGCTGATGCGTTGGCTGCCGGTGAAAATAGTTGTGGTAATGTAGGACATCGTGTGGTCTTGCCGGCTACATTTGTAGGAGGTCCTAGGCATATGAGGAGGAAATATTTAGATGCTATGACCTTAGTGCGAAGTATGGAAAACCGAGACCTTTTTATAACTATGACATGTAATCCAAATTGGTCTGATATTAAAGACCATTTACTTGAAAATGAAGAGCCTCAAGATAGACCGGATTTGGCTATTAGAGCCTTCCATTCACGCCTTGAAGAACTAAAAAAAGATCTTTTTAAAAAAAATATTTTTGGTGAGGTTGCTGCTTTTACCTATGTCATTGAGTTTCAGAAAAGAGGTTTACCGCATGCTCACTTCCTTCTCATTTTAAAACCACAGTTTAAATTATACAAGCCTGAAGAATTCGATAGGATAGTTTCGGCTGAATTACTAGATAAGAAAAAATACCCACATTTGTACGCGTTGGTTGTTAAACATATGCTGCATGGCCCTTGTGGGCCTGCAAATCCAACCAATGTTTGTATGAAGGAAGATGGGACATGTAGAAATTCCTTTCCTAAAGAGTACTGTTCTGAAACAATGATAGGTTCAGATGAATATCCAACCTATATGAGAAGATGTGATAATAAGAGGGTTAAAGTTAGAGGTGCTATGTTAGACAATAGGTGGGTCGTTCCATACAATGCCTATTTGTTGGCTAAATATGACTGCCATATTAATGTTGAGATTTGCTCTACCATAAAGGCGGTAAAATATATATATAAATACATATGTAAGGGTAATGATCGAGTTATGTTTAACGTTAGCGATGGAGATAAAAGTGAGGTTGTTGATGAAATTAAAGATTATGTTTCTGGTAGGTGGGTTTCAGCCCCGGAAGCACTTTGGCGAATCTATCGAATGACGATGGGTGAGTGAAACTCGCCGTTATTCATCTACGGCTTCATCTTGAAAATCACCACCTCAATGTTCAACAAAAATAAAAAGTTAGTTGATGTTTTAGGTAATCCATTCGGTAGAAAAACTATGCTAACGGAGTATTTTACTACTAATAGATTGAGTGAAGATGCTCAAAGGTTAAATTGTACGTATAATCAGTTCCCGGATCACTTTGTTTGGTTACCTGATAAAAAAAAGTGGCAACTAAGGCAAAAGGGAAATTCTGTCGGTAGGGTTGTGCTTGCTAAACCTACTGAAGGCGAGCGTTACTACCTGAGGATTTTATTGATGAAAGTACATTGTCCCAAGTCTTTCGAGGACTTAAGAACAGTGAACTATGTGCTTTACAATAGCTATCATGAGGCTGCTTTACAAAGAGGGTTGTTAAAAGCTGATAATACTCAGGAAATGTGTCTAGAAGAAGCATGCACTTTTGGAATGCCATATGAACTTAGAAGATTGTTTGCCACCTTGTTAGTTTATTCTTGCCCTAATGAACCTAAAAAACTATGGTTCGATTTCAAAATGATATGACGAGAGGACTTCACTAAACGATCAGGCTTTAGCGGTGAGCAAGGTAAACAGTTAGCATTAACACAGATAAACTCATTTCTTTTAGGAATGGGTAAAAATATTAATATGTATGGTATTGTGCCTCATAATAAATGCTTTGACGATAACGCAGACTTAACAAGGGAAGTAAGAGCCGAAAAAAACATTGTCGTGTCTGGTTTAGATTTAAGCTCCCAGGAAATGTTAAATAAAGAACAAAAAGAAGCTTTTGATCAAATAATTAATAGGATATATAGTAATAGTCCAGGAGCTTTTTTTATTGATGGGCCTGGTGGGACAGGGAAAACATTTTTATACAGAGCTTTATTGGCTAATGTAAGGTCCAAAGGCTTTATAGCCTTGGCCACGGCGACATCCGGGATATTTGCATCCTTGCTTCCTGGTGGTAGAACGGCTCACTCTCGCTTTAAAATACCAATAGATTTGATTTGAAAATCCAAGTTGTAGAGTTAACAAGCAAAGCTCAGTCGCGGCATTAATAAAAGAGTCTAAGTTAATAATATGGGATGAGGCCCCAATGTCCAAGAAAAAAGCAATTGAGGCTTTGGATGAGTTGTTGCAGGACATAATGGATACTTCTGCAATATTTGGTGGAAAAGTTGTTGTTTTAGGCGGAGACTTCCGGCAAACATTGACTGTAGTTACAAGGGGTACAAAATTACAAACAATAAATGCATCACTGATTAAATCTTACCTTTGGCCTAAACTTAAGGTTTATAAGCTTATTGAAAATATGAGGGCTAGATTGGATCCTAAGTTCACTTCATTTCTACTTGAGATAGGTGATGGTGTCCACCAAACTAGAGATTCTGAAAATGTAGAATTGCCGAGAGAAATATTGATTGATACAAGGGAATCTAACACAATTTTGGATAGGTTAATAAGTATCGTGTTTCCTAATATAGCTGTTGTTTCCACTGATGTGAATGCTTTTATAAATAGAGCTATTCTAACAACTAAAAATGAATTTGTAGATGAGATTAACACAATGCTGATAAAAATGTTTCCAGGAGAAGAAACAGAACATTTAAGTTTTGATGAGGCTTTAAATGCATCGGATCAGGCTGAGTATGAGGATATTTTAAACAGCTTGACACCGAATGGCTTGCCCCCTCATAAATTAACGCTGAAACAAAATTGCCCTATTATTTTACTACGAAATTTAGATCCAACAGAGGGTTTGTGTAATGGAACGAGGCTGATTTGCAAAGAAGTAAGTAAAAATGTTATCAAAGCTGAGATTGCAACAGGAGATTTTAAGGGTAAGCAAGTGTTTATACATAGAATTCCGTTAGAACCCCCTAACGAAGAATACTATCCAGTTCCTTATAGAAGAATACAATTTCCAATAAGGCTTTGTTTTGCGATGACTGTTAACAAATCACAAGGCCAGACATTGGATTTTGTGGGGGTTTATCTAAAAGAACAAGTCTTTTCACACGGGCAACTATATGTTGCTTTGTCGAGGGCCAAAACGGCTGCATCAGTCCGTGTCTTGCTTGCCCCAGCTTATTTTGAACAAAACGTTACAAATAAAACAAGAAATGTGGTTTTCAAAGAAGTTCTATCATCCTGCTGATTTTCCCAGTCGGTTTTTACGTTTATATTTACAGCTTATATTTTCTTCCATAAGTGTACAACATTGGTTATGATAACAAAGTATATATGCTTGTGATTGATCATAGACTACTGTCTTATGTAAAATCTAATTTTTCCTAAATTGGTAGCAAAGGGAGAAACAAATATGCAATATCAATGATGTAACACCAGAAAAAAGGAACTGGAAAGTGTTGATTCAAGTTTTACAGAAAAAAAAGGGTGGGGTGAGCAAATCTCCAACAAATCCAACACAATATAGGGCTTACCTGTTTGTCGATACAGTGGTAATTCTTGCTTTCTCTGTTTTATTTATAGGTTTGCATATGCAGATTTTAGTTCTTTTTAAATTAGCTCTTAAAAGAGCATGCCGAAAAGTGAATTACAATGTATCATAGAATGGCATATTTATTAGAAGAACTGATAGTACCATCATTTGGAAAATTAGTCACAGTTCTCACTTTGAAAACTACGAAACTGTTTCTTTTTTATGTAGGGAACTATACTATCAGCTGTTACTTTTGGATCGGACGTAGCGTATTTCGAGAGCTCTCTGCTACCATATCGACGCTATTATGTATCCAATGCTTATGTCAAGTCTGTAAACACTGGGTTCGAAGTTAGTGATTGCAAGTTCTCGTGGACGCTCTACAGCACGTCAGACGTCCACCCACTGGAGGAAAAAGTTCCGCCTCCAATTCCTTTTGATTTCCAGTTTAAGAAGGTCTCAGAATTGTTCAGATATGCAGATCGTGATACCCCGATTAGTAAGTATTACTTTTATTTATCCTTTGTGTGGTTTGTGCTCATTTCTTACATCAGGAAAAAATTATCTTACCGAGGTTTTTCTTATAGATGTTAGGGGTTTTGTCATTAAGGCTTTTCCTGAGATGAAAGCAGGTGTGGACAAAAATGGTCGGGACATGATTGCAAAGGACTTTATCATCGTCGATTCCGGGTATGTTTAGTTTACGATTTTAGTCGTCTTTAATAACAAATTTGTACACTTCATGATGTTTTCCTGTATAACAGAAATACTCCGATGAAAATGAGGCTTTGGAATGAAAAGTTGGAAGAATATGCTGATATTTTGTCGGTTGGCCTTCCTGAAGGAATATTTTTCCTTGCTATGAATGTGAAGGTTACAACCTTCAATGGTGAGTTATTTGTATGATTTTTCTGCTTTATTCTTGGCGTTGTCCTTGGTTCAGGCTGAGTTATCCAATGTCTAACTGATTGATTATTGATATCAGGTTTGTCTTTGACGTCACGGCTTAACAGTGTCTTTCTGAGAGACCCTTTGATCCCTGATGCGTTGGAGTTGAAGAAATGGTCAGTTTTTAACAACATAACATTATAATTAAATGCTGTGATATTCCCTTCAGTAGATAGGATACAATCTTCATCTTTATAAAAAAACATTATATATCTATACAATGAATATTTTGTGTTTTTCCAACAAAAAAATAAAAATTTAACGGGTATGGTCCAAACAAAAAAGATGTTGATCGGTTGGTCGCCGACATGGCTTACAAAGATACGGCGAGGTTGCTTCGAAACCGTCACCTTCGATATCCTTTCGGTGCGTAATGCAATGGGGACACCGGAAACCGTAAGTTTACCGGTATTTGTGTAGTTATTTGTTTGGCGCCGAAAAAATTAGCGGTATTGCTTTACTTATTTCAATTCTTGCGAGATCAAAAACCGCTTGGATTTACGGCGAGGCTACACCCGGTTCCGGCCGGGACAAATTCGGTACATGGCTTGCAAAAAGCGAAAGGCCTTTAAGCATGACCATAAAGTCGAAAATCCGTGTCCAAAATGTGGCGAGTCCAGCCCAGTTAGCTATAAGTAAGCAAGACTGCTATTTGATTGTTTCAGGCCTGTTCATATAACACACTTACATATCTGTATGCTGATTATTAGGTGCCACATTGCGGTGACGATAACTGATAAGACAGAGACAGCATTTGCTGAAATATACTCACCAGATGTTGAGCTGTTGATTCCTTTTACCGTTGACAAGTTTAGGACTGCTGAAGAAGAGGTAATTTAATGCTTATTTTTACTCATAAAAAACGTGAGAGTTTGTTTAATGCGCGCATGATCGTACATGATGGCCTAGGATATTTACTCATCTCATTACTGACTTGTTATAGTTTCAATGATTTTAAGGGTCGATCGGTGGTGGCGGAATTAGAGGCAGCATTGGAGAACAAACACGTTGTGTGCTTTGTGAAGTACTTCGATAAACTTATTCGAGGACAGGTTACAAGAAAATTCCCGTTGACAAAGATTTATCAGTATGAGGATGTCTTTCATGGCAAAGATCTTTTTTTTTGAAGAGTCAAAAATGAATGATCCAGCCTCCAAGTAAGATTCGAGTGAAGAAGCTATAGATCGACAAAGGATGATGATGGCGTTCGATTGTTCACGCCATAAATGAAACGAGAGGATTGATCGATTTCGGCTTCTATCGAGATCAACCCTACTGATTTAGTGGACCGCATCCACCCGTAAAAAAGTCTTAGCTTTTGGGGATTTAAAGAAAGCTGATGCAACCGTCAAAATTGAACCTGTTGATGATGATGCTGCAGTGCAGTCCAGCATGAAAGCTTCGGGTTCTACAGAAAGCCCTATTAAGAAAATGAAGGCAACATCAGGTCATAATTAGCTTTTGCTTGTTTGTGTGTACGTTTTTACCTAGAACAAACAATGGTGGCATCCACGACTTTCGTGTAAGGTGTCTTATTTTGTGATGCTTGCATGCTGTATTAGAAGCCATTAGTCTTTTTGCTAGAAACGGAGATTAATGGTGACTAATATCATGTTAAGTTTCTTTTAGTATGCTGAAAGCTTTTGTTAGCTCTTTTGGGTTGGAATGTAAAGATGTAAACTACATTTTGCACTGTCATCACATAGATGATTGACGGAACCTCTTATGTATAATATAGGTCTTTGTGTGTGCATATGGTTCCTTAGCTTGGGGGTGTCTCCTGAGTGTTTTAAACGATGGCTGTTTTGATGTTTTTGTTATTGTGGATGAGTTGTGCTTTCCCCTTTAGCATCAGTCTATCAGGATGATTTTTTCATTGCCCCGAGCATTACATGGATTTAGCATTAAAGATGGCCCGAGCATTACATTAAAGATCTTTTCCCCTTACATTAAAGATGGCATGAGCATTACATTAAAGTCGGCTTGAGATAAACGATGATCTTTTTCATTGGCCGAGCATTACATGGATTCTCAGGTCCCCGTGTGTTTTCCCCATTATCCTCTCTTTAACCTTTGTTTAAAGATGACCAGCCTTTCCACTGTTTAATTACCAACGTTTAGCATGGGCATTCCGTGCAACGCACGGATGCCGCTTTTACTAGTATATATATATATATATATTCTATGCTATAGGATATGAGTAATGTCTTTTAGCCGAGTCAAACTCGAGTCCTGATTACACCAAGTTTTGAAACAGTTCGGTTTATAAATTTAGAATAAAACCGCCCTAACCAAACCAAGCTCATCACTGTTGGGTTATATTTTGTTGGAAAATTGTCACTCATATAATATTTAAAACCAATGAGTTATATCTATACATTAATCAATATGTATATAAAAAATCATTTGTTTCTCTTTACAGGGCTTACATTCCTCTCTTTGCAGCCCATACACTTAAGTTAACAAGTACGGCTAGGCCACGAAGTATGGGCCTTGTCTTTTGGGCTTTTTGCGTGTGATGCTTTATGGCACGTTGTTTTTAAAACCGAATGAGATCAATTGTCTAATTCGACGTATCATGTGTGTTTTTAATTTTGTAGCACTATGTTCTTAAGATAGAGTTGTATTGGTTATGTGTCTATGGTAATCACAATCATATATATATTATCTACTCGTAATGATGTTTTTATGATACCATAATGTCTCGACATTTTATACCATAACCTATATGAAATAAGGTCAAATAGACTATACACTATTTTTTTACGGATACAAAATATACTCACGCATATATTTTTTGTCCCACTGAAAATCAAACTCAAAAGCTTTGAGTTAATTACCACAGCACTTATCACTGGGCTGATGTCTTGTCGGCTACTCACCACTTTTAAACATACCCAATCTATATGTGTTTTTATAGTTTTCTCCAACAAGAATAATACTACAGAAGGTGATAGACACACCGACCATATCCCCCGAAAGTAAATCTTGGCGCTTAGTATACTACGGAAGGTGATAGGCACACCGACCGTATCCTCCGAACTATCCTTCGAAAGCAGGCGGACGCAGGATCTCGGGATAAAAGGGGACAATAAAATTTTTGAAGGCAAATATAAAATTTAAGGAAAGACAAACGATATGCTTTGTTTATATATTAGTATAATTTTTCAGAATCAAATAAGAGAAGTTGCCCCCCTTGATTGTATGTAGCTTCACCACTGCCCGAAAGTAATCCTGACACTTAGTTTTTTGTTTTTTGGTTTTCTCATTTTTCCAACAAATCAAATTAGAGGCTTAAATCATTTCTCGTGCATTATTTGCGGAGAAACTCGGTGCCAAAATCATTACCCTAAAACTAATATATTGCATTGATCTATTTCTCATAAAGGTATAGGAGTTTATTGAATCATATGCTACTAAATATAATCTCCGCTGTTTCAATATATATATATATATATATAAAATCTCCATTAATAATAGTAGTTAATCATTTCCATATGTATTTTCCTTAAAAACAGGTTTCATTTTTCTCAATGAATTCTTGGACAATAATTTATCTCAGCATAATACAAACGAATTTTGGTAAGAGATAGAATTCAACAAGTTATATATTCTTTTATTAAAATCCCTGCTCTAGATCTCCCTCCACCGACACTTCCTTCTTCTTCCTCCTCAATCAAATTATTATTGTCAGAATCACCATAGCAAATTTCAAGCTTCAATCTTTGCAAAAATGGAAATGGATGAATCAAAACTCCCTCCACATGTACTCATCTTTCCTTTACCCTTACAAGGCCCAGTAAACTCCATGTTCAAGCTAGCAGAGCTCCTCTGTCTTTCCAATATCAACATAACTTTCCTCGTCACCGAATACATCCACCACCGCCTCCTGAAATACACCGATATTCAATCAAAGTTCAAATCTTACCCGGGGTTTCAATTAAAGACGATCCCAGACGGGCTTCCTGAAGAACATCCACGGTTTGGTGATAAGTTTATGGATATGCTTGATTCGCTTAGGAATAATACTAAGCCGGTTTTTAAAGATATGTTGATTTCCGGTGGGTTTGTGGATGATTCCGGAGGCCGGCGGCGACCGGTGAGCTGTATTATAGCGGATGGGATTCTGGGATTCACTTGTGATGTTGCTAATGAAATTGGGATTCCGATTTATTATGTAAGGACAGTTAGTCCTTGCTGTTTATGGGTTTTCTTTTGTCTTCCTCAGCTCGTTGATTCTGGAGAAATACCCTTTGAAGGTAAACTGTAAAACTGATAAGTTTCTTCTAAGTTGTTATTATTTCTTGAATGTAGGGCTTTAAAGGAACCGAGTTATTCGTCACTTATTTGCATTCCATTCGTAGAGAAGTTTGAATCAATTTAGGTTTTTTTTTTTTTTTAGTTTGAGCTCGAATCGAGCTATTTTAATAAGTTAAATCGAGGTTTCGAATAGTTCGCACGTTAATCGAGTTATATTCAATAGTTAAATAATTGAAAATATTTTGTATAAACAATTAATTACTAGGCGAGTGTGTCGAGTATTAAAACCGAGGTATTCGTGACTTATTTGCAATCGATTCGTAAAGACGTTTGAATCGATTTAGTTTTTTTTTCGAGTTTGAGTTTGAGTCGAGCTACTTGAATACGTAAACCGATACTTTGAGTAGTTCGCGAGTTAATCGAGTTATATTAAATACTTATTTAATTGAAAATATTTTGTATAAACATTTAATTACTATGCGAGTGAGTCGAGTATTAGATTATTTCAACTCGATTTCAATATTTAGTATAAATATTAAATGAATTCTAATAAAAATAATGGAGTTTATACGCTAAGTTGAGTTATAATGAGTATTTAACTAGTCGAATTATGTCTTACCTTTTTATGGTTTGATAGAGTTTTAAGCTTTAGGTTTTTATTCGAATCAAACTCGAGTCCTATAGAATATCGACATCGAATATCGACTCGGTTCCACCCCAAATGGACGTAGTTTGCCTAGCCAAGTTCGGTCTTACTTTTTATGGTTTGATCGAGCTCGAGTCGAGTTTTAAGCTTGAGTTGTTTTCGTCAAGTTGAACATGAGCTTTATAGAATACCGACTCAATTAAACTTCCGGTTGGATCATAGTTTGAAGATTATAGGATATAATTGTTGTATCAAGTATCCCGTGTGATTCAGTATGTTAATGAAATTAAAAAGAATTGTAATATCCCCTCAAAAAAATAATTGTAATAGAAAAATAATTTAATTATTGAAATGAAAATATTGAGTTTTATTTTTATTTAGATACTTTCTTATCTCGACAAATGAGAAAAAACAGTTATGAATAGGTACAATGAGAGAGATTAATGTTTTTCAAAAAAAGATAAAAAATAGTTATGACGAGATGTTTTTCTTGTTGTTTTTCTAATTTAACTGGAAATTATGATTCAGGAGATGACTTAGACATTCTAATAAAAGGTGTCCCCGGCACGGAAACTTTTCTCCGGCGACGAGACTTGCCGAGTTTTTGCCGTTCAGGCGATTTATCAGACACAAATCTTCAATTGTTCAAACAGAGAGGCAAGAAAATTCTAGGGCAAATGGACTCATACTAAATTCATTTGAAGAACTAGACGGCCCAATACTCGATCAAATCCGAACCGTTTGCCCGAACATTTACACCATCGGCCCACTCCACGCCCATCTGAAATCCAAACTTTCCACACAAACAGAAACACCACCGTCCCCCGCCGCCGCCTCGAGTAGCTTATGGAAAGAAGATAAAAGTTGCATTGGATGGTTAGATTCCCAACCGAAAAAATCCGTGATTTACGTGAGTTTCGGTAGCATAGTTCAATTGGGCTATGATCAATTTCTTGAATTTTGGCATGGATTAGTGAATAGTGGGATTAGATTCTTGTGGGTTATTAGATCGGATTCCCTTTCCGGAGAAAGGAGTATTCCAGCAGAGCTAACCGAGGGTACGAATCAAAGAGGATTCATAGTGGAATGGGCACCACAAGAAGAAGTCTTAGCACACGAATCAATAGGTGGATTCTTAACGCATAATGGATGGAATTCGACGTTGGAGACTATATACGAAGGCGTTCCAATGATTTGTTGGCCTTACTTTCTTGACCAACAAGTAAATAGTAGGTTTGTGAGTGAAGTATGGAGACTTGGACTGGATATGAAGGATACTTGTGACCGAGGCGTGATTGAAAAAACGGTGAGAGAATTAATGGAGGTGAAGAAAGAGGAATTCTCGAAAAGGGCTAAAGAACTCGCGGGCATCGCAAAGAGATGTGTGGAGGTAGGAGGATCGTCTTATAATAATCTTGAACGTCTCATTAGGGATATTGAAGATGTTGTTACTTGCTCTTCAACAAAGGTTATGGGATCTTCGCCTTAAAGAGTATCATGTGCCACTCGTTTATGAGCCATGGCATCTTCGCCTTAAGGTTGCTTACAATTGTATCATGTTCAGCTCGTGTATGACCGAATGAATAAAACGACGCCGTTTTGTGTAATTCTTTTATTTTTATTTTTTATATACATAGGTTGGATCAATACAATGTCGTTTTAATCCCCACCCTTACCACAGCAGCCTGCTGTGTATTAACTTATAGCAGACGATCCCATCTCAAACTACCACCAGTGTCCTTAAACATTCACTATCATATCATAGAGCCATCAAATATTCATACTAAGGTAGCATATATAGTCTCCTCGAAAATTCACAATACCATAGTCTCTCTCTCATACCATAGTCTCTTCAAACATTCATACTAAACCTTCATAGTCTCCTCAAACATTCACTCCCATTGAGTAGAGCCATCAAATATTCATACAAAACTAGCATAGTCTCATCTCGAACATTCACTACCATAAAGCCGCCATCAAACATCGTTACTACTAAACTACCATTTGTCTCATCAAAACATTCATATATATTCACTACTACCATAGAGCCATCAAACATGCATATACATTCACTACCCATAGAGCTATCATAGTCCAAAAACTATCATCATCATAGTCTAAAAACAAGAGTCTTGATGTTAAGCATTACAACTCTTTGTTACCAGCCCACAATCAACTCAAGTTTAGCCTCTAACTTATCAAAGTGCAGCAATCAAAACATTCATACATTCACTAATTAACATAGAGCTAGCAATCAAACTTTTATACTAATTAAACTACCATATTCTCATCAAATATTCATAGTAAATCAAGGATTCAAAGATAACTATCTTAGTCTCATTAAAGGTTCATAGTTAATTAATACCATAGAGCCATCAAACATTCATACTAAACTACCATACTCTCATCAAACATCTATTTATACTCCAAAAACAAGAGTCATTGGGTGTCTGTCATAGGTCTAACCATTAGAACTTCTTGTTCTTACCCTCAAAAAATAAAGAACTTCTTGTTCTTATCAGCAGCCTCAATCATCTCAAGTTTAGCCTGTAATTTATCAAGCTTCTCAAAATGAGCCAGTAATTTATCAAGTCCAGCATCAGCCTTGTCCAATAATTCGACTTTACGCTTGTTTTCAACATGAATGCCATAGCAGCAAGCCAATATGCCCACCGAGCATAGGGCACTCACTGTACCGTCCTTAATTAAAGCTTTCAAAGTGTTCATCATTTTTCTGTCAAAAGAACACAACTTTAATAATAATAATAATAATTAATATCACAAATGTACGACTGCAATTGCCAATTGCAACCATACACAATCAAAATGCTTATGAATTCAAGAATATGGCAGCGCCTGCTGCTAACAAATAACATCCAAATTACAGTCCAGAAGCATTCTTAAGAGATTAACCAGACATTATAACTAACTAATTTTAAAAAATCCTGATTATTTAAAATGTGCTTAAAAAAACACCTTCCGAGATGATTCAAACCTGATTTCTATGTCTTTTCTGCTTTTCCGAACAAATACAGGACCAATGCGTTTTACGATTTGGTCGAGCTAAGCAGCCTAAGCTAAACACTAAGAACAACAAAAAGAAAAAATAAAGATAAATCTGAAAATGCTTATGAGTCTGCTGTACACCGGTACCTGCTTGAAGGTAAAGATCGCCGGTGAGCTGAAGTCGAAGAGTACCGGAAAATCGCTAGAGATCTGGTAACAGCTGAATTAAATTTCTGGAATAGAGCTGGAATTGCAATTTTTGAAGAAAAGATTTCTTGTGGAGAAGGAAAATGGGGTCTTTATACGAGTAAAGAAAGGAACGGTAACACATAGAGGCTAGAACTTTCTGGAGTATACTCCCTCCGCTTTCATTCCGTTACCCAAATAATTGTAATTTGAAAAATAAAAAATAATTGTAATATTGTTGTATAACTAAGGAAACAGTATAGAAACAATGTAGTTCCACTCAAAAAAAAAAAAAAAAAAAAAAAAAAAAAAAACAATATAGTAAGAAAAAAGAAAAAAGAATTAAAGACAAGGATGAGGAAGAAAAAAGAATGTTTGTGTATTATTTAAAGGGAAAAGTATGTTGGAAAACACACATGTTATCACGGAGTTAATTTACTCAACCATCGCCGTTCTCGCCGCCACAAGCAGAGTCACAACAACGAAGGCTATGAGAGTTGATTGGTCCCCAGTGGAGGAGGATCTCTTGAAGCGTAGTGTGGAACACCCGAATAGCAAGCAACCATCGATTCGGCAAGAAATGAGTGGAGTGGAAATCGTCACCGGAAGCTATGCCAACCCCCATATCTACATCGGGGACGATGAAGGCAATGATGAGCTTACTGAGTATAAATAGGTAACTGATAACTTCATGGGTCCTAGAAACGGATGAGGATGCCATTACTATACCCCTCGAAGAGTGTTTTGATCTATGGCGGCAATGGCGTAAAGCCCTAATCATCAAGCTGCTCGAAAAATCGTTTTCTTACATATTTGTTTGCCAACGATTGCACGAGTTGTGGAGGCATCAAGGTCGAATCTAAATTATAGAATCTTGACAATGGGTTTTATGTGGTCCGTTTCACCAGACGGGAAGATTATGAAATCATCCTAGAACAGGGACCTTGGGTTATTATGGGACATTACCTAGCAGTGAAGAAATGGAAGCCCTTCTTCCAACCTTCTATGGAGTGGATTACCACCACCCTAGCTTGGGTACTTATTTCTACTCTTTCTCCAGAGATCTTTAGGGAACCCATCTTGAAAAGTCTGGGAAATCTCATTGGAAAAACCGTCAAGATCGATCTAGTCACGGTTCAGAATCAAAAGGGGAGGTTTGCTAGGATCTGCGTAGGATTTGGAGAAAAAAATGAAATCGTTAGTTGTTATCAATGGGATGTAGAAGTTACTGTTGAGTAGAAGGACTTCAACAAATATGCTTTGACTGTAGTAAGTTTGGGCACCAGAAGGCGGAATGTCCTGACAAACTCGAAGATGAGAAAGAAAATCACACTGAGCCTGGATTGCACCACCCCCAAAGGGACCAACGCCATAAAACCTTATGGACCTTGGATGATTGCATCCAGAAGGAGGAAGTAGTCATCAAATGAAAAAAGCAGCAAGTGCCCACTGATTCCCATAAGAGGGGTGAAGAAGTCACAAAGCCCAGTAGTCCCACCAAAGGAACTGGATCTAGATTTGATGTTTTGGCGAAAGAAGAGGATGAGATGCAGGATGTACCATAAGCGGTCAGGGACCTTAGAAATAAAGCACAATAGGTGGATCCTCTGGGAGGACGATTCAGAACTTCAAAAGCAAGGAAAGGACAAACCCAAAAGCAGACTTCCAAAAAGTCCAATGTTGGTGAAGGTGAATTAGTGGTAGTAAAACAACCACCAAGAGTTCAAAGTCAAGATCAGATACCAGCAGTAGCAGAGTTGAGACATGGAAGAGAAAAGATCAGGAGGGATCTAATGCTAATCATGTGAAGCAACACAAAAAGTCACTCTTCTACAAGATCAGGGTTGTGACTAGAATAGCTATGAATGATGTCTCCAATGAGTCCTCTTAGGATAATACTAGTGGTGCAGATCAGAGAAACACAGTTATGATCCTTCAGATGGACAGTACTGGAGGTGCTAAGAAAGGGGAACATGTTAAATCACACCCTTCGGACAGTAACCTCTCTAGGAAAGCACAGTCTTTGGGATTTGAGGATTCCTTACAAAATCCTCTTTTTGATATGGAGGGTAAGGAAAATACGTACCCTATCAAACTCAAACCCATTATCTTCTTAATGGAAACATTAGTTTGGAACTATAGAGGTACAAGGCAAGCTCTAGGGAATTCTTATCTTAAGTCACGCTTGAGTCAACACAAGTCTAAAGTCATCCACTTAATGGAAACCAAAAGTTCTAGTTGTTGGAAGTAGCGCCCGAAAGACAATTTATATAATTATTTTTATAATTAATAAATGACTGTTTTATTCTCATCTAATTATTTGCTTCGTGCTTATAAGTAATACACTGTTGAAAACCCTAAGTCGTATCATATGTAGCCATATAACTTAGTGTGTGTCGCACGCGAGGAATAAGTTTATGGTGATACACTTGAAATGTTAGTCCGTGGTAAAGTTAATCAAAGTATGGGGTCTATTGATTAAACCACCATTAATGCGCCTAGAACACTTTATGGTGTGACCGTCTTATCCGGACCGCCGATATTGGTTATCTAAGTGGGACATTTATATATGATGTAGTCATATACAGTAAAACCTCTATAAATTAATAACCTCGATAAAATTAATAATTTGTCCAGTCCCAACTTGGGACAAGTACAAAATTGGACATCAATCGATAAAATAATAAGATAATAACTTTTTTGAAATCCCAGTGTATATATATTGGTCCCAACGAAACTATAAATTAATAATTATGTATGTACTAAAAGATTCCAAATTCTAAGATTATCTAGTAAAAAATGAATCTATAGTCACTTGTTTTTTATTGAACTTCAAATCTATATTGAGTTCATCTTTAAATCTCCTCATTGCACTTCAGAGTTGGGGCATTGTCAAATTCAAATAATTTGTGAATGTATATTCATAGAATGTGCCTTGGAACTTGTTTTGGTAATTTATTTTTCATCTCTAACTAATATACATTGAAACTAGTACATTGGACTTGGAAATTTAAAGGTTATACGTAAAACCTCTTTAAATTAATAAATTATTAATTTATCGATATAATAATATCTCGCTAAATTAATAAAATATCCCGATCCCAACATTATTAATTTATAGAGGTTTTACTGTAGGACTGGACCGATTAATCTGTATTTCTCATATAATTCCGCGATTGAGAAATCTTATTAAATCACAAGATGATCATATATGAATTGACCTCAATCCTGAAGTGATTACAGACTCCTACTTGTTTCAGGATAGGGTTTGATGTGTTCGTTAAGGATCACTAAGAGGCACGGTCCGAATAACTTTCACGTTGGCACTATTCTGGAATGAGTGAGAAGTGTGTGTCTCACAGATATGGAATCCATTCCTTCCTGCGGGAAGTAGAAAGACAATCCCCTTATTTGTTAATCCTAGAAACTAATCGATCCGCGGAATTCATATTGGTTATGAACTAATTGATCACTAGTGGGTTAATGGTAAATAAGGATAAGATGTATTGAAGAAGGTTTACGGAAATAATCCCGCTTCATTATGGATAGTCTATGGAGGGTTAGTTTATATGTAATGATTATATCAATAGACACTTATCAACTCGACTCGACGTATTGAGAATAAGTTATATTTATAATCGATAGAGTTCAGTTTCGGATTTATGGTGGCGTAATTCCGAAATTAATAAGTTGAGTAGAAATATTCTGTTCGATGAATATTTTATTCAATTTATGTAGCTACTGCTTATAGGTCCTTGGTCCTTGGTCCCTGAGTGTTTTCTCATTTTATGGAACCTCAAGAATAAAATAAATAGTTGGTCTATTTAATGAATATGCAATATTATTTATTTGGTAAATAATACGTAAAATAGAAAATACATTTTCTATTAAAATATTGATAAAAGTGGCGCCTCACATTGTGGATAAGTTAGGAGAAGAAATTTTCCTAGATTATGTCAATGTGTAATTAATTAATTATCTATTTGTTGGATAATTAATGGAAAAAATAAGATATTGATTTTTTGGGAACTATCTATTATCTTTTGGCAAATATCTTATCCTTATGGGAATAGGTAATTGTGGTGTGAAAATGATAACTCTTTTGACTAGTTATTTTCCTATATAAAGAGAGTTCATCCTAACACAATTTACACACAAAAATTGTGCCTCACTTGTAATAAAGGAGAGAAAAATTAGTTTCACGTTCTAGTTATTAAGAGGTTTTTCTTGGGTATATTCAAGGAGGTTCTACGGCGAGGATCGACGTCTACCAGTCGTCGTTTGGAGATACAATCCGGAAGATCACGGCTTCTCCCTCTCTGTCGATTTACTATCCATCTCCGTTTAGGTAAATCTTCAACCTTCTTATATTTATATTAATTATTTATGTGAATCGTATCGTGGTAAAATCGCATGCGAATTTAATTCGTAGCATCCGCTGTGCATGATCGAGCGTCTCGATCGGTGCTGTGAATAAGATCTGACGATCCAATTATGGATCGGATCCGAATTCGGGTTTTTGTATATCCAGAATATGGTATCAGAGCCAGGTTAATGTGATTTTGCGATCATGATTGCATAATTAATTAATAAGGAGTGAAATAAAATAAAAATTGCATCGTTTAATTTTATTTATGCGATTGAATGCTTTTGGTTGCCGAGATGGATTGAGGTTGGTACTTGTTTACCGTAAGATCTATTGTAAACTCGTTTTTCCGGGTATAAAATATCATGTAATTTATTTTTTGTAATTTTAATTTTATGAATTTATTTAATTCGGCCGCATCTTATTTATATTAAGTTTGGTCAAAGACTATAAAGAAAAAAAAGATGCAGCACATTGGTCAAGACACAAGTTCAATTGCGTGTAGACCCTAGTTCAAATCCGGGATTTTTCCTGGAATACCACAGGTTCTGTGGTATATTTGTGGGTATACCACCCAAGGCAAAAAAAAACAATTTTGGTTCGCGATTTTCTCCTGTTTTTTTCACCTTTGTGCACGATCTTAAGGTACACCCTTCCCCTATTGGGTTCCCCCTTCCCAATTAGGGTTTAGTTTGGTTCCAAAAACACCTAAAACGCGAAAATGAGAGTGGTATTTCGACAAGAGAGTGGTAGTCGCACAAGTGGCCCTCCAAAATAGTGGTAGATCGGCAAAGCTCCCGTTCAAATCCCCTTGGCCGTATTAAATTCTAAAACTTTTATTTGTAATAATTTTAATTTTTTTTCCTGTTCGTAAATATTTTTTCTGGTTCAAATATATATATACCAATCAGCGTCCAGGGGATCAACGAAAGGATTGTTAAATACAAATCAAAACAAGAATTAAGGTCTCCAACAAAATCAAAACAATTGTAACAATTGTGTGGTGATGAAACAATATAAAAATGGACGGCAAGTGATATATGAATGCTTTATAGAAATGGACGGCAAGTGATATATGAATGCTTAAATCAATAGGTAAATGCTAAAACATATGAAATATATTAAAACTTAATACCTTAATTAAAGGTTTTGAATTTGAGATACAATTTGTTGAAGATACAAATGTTGGAACTCTCGTCTTTGGTTTGTAAAAGGATAAAATGATTGCTCCTATGTTGCAGAGAAAATAGAATACATTTTTTTGTAATATGGTAATCTAAGGAGTCCGCCAAACTGCCCTCTTCCCCTTTTCTATTTATATTAAAGATAGAATAATTGTAGTGGTGTAATAATGTAAAGTCTTGTTCGCTTTTGTGATTGGTGTCTGCCATAATGGTATGGCTGAGCTGTTCTTTTGTCGTCTTGCTTGAAGTGATGCCCATTATTTTCGAGTGGTGTCTTGTCTTGTCTTGTCATGTCTTCCATTGCATAGTGGAAGACTTTTGTTGAGTCGTCTTTTGTCGGTTTGTGGTGAATAATCTTCTTTAATTTTTTAGTGACGTCGTGTCATGTCTGCCATGTTGATTTTTGCGAAGCTGTGTATTATCGTCTTCGGGAAGTGTTGTGGCGTAATCTTTCCGAGTCTTGTATAAGCTTGTGTGTATTTCGTACGTATATAATCTATATGTATTTGTAGATATATAAATGTATATATATATATATATATATATATATATATATATTTTGTAGTGATGTGTGTGTTCATATATATGTGTGTGCATAATATAGTAATGTATATTTGTGTATTAGGTGGAGTAGTTTGTGTGCATATGAGTGTTTGTGAGAAAGTAAAGTGCAGGTAACTCTTTTGTCCTTTAGCATTTGATTTTTTTTTTTATTTATTTATTTATGGTATTGGTGAGTAATCCACATCATCTTCATCAATGTTGAGTGACGCAGTGGAGCTGACAGGTGATGTTTGTGAAGTTGAGGCATATTGGGATATGATTTGCTGTAATTCATCATCTGTCTTTGAAGTAACTAATAATGCTGCCATTTGTGCTTTTCATTCTGAGAATTTTGTAGGCGTAGTAGGTTGCTGAATGTTTTGTAGTGTTTGCAACCATCTTTCCATGATTGTTGGTAGTAAATTTGGATAATGTTGCATTTTTCCCACCATCTTACCCTAAATCTTCTTCGGATAAGTTGCATAGGACGATTAGAATAATCTAGATACCAGTTCAGTATCCATGGTAGATAGAATTTTGTGCATAATGTTGCAAATGCAGGAAATCTTTTTTTTGCCTCAGAAGGTTTGTACTTTGCTTTGAAGAGGTTGAAGGATTCAAGCACTGTTGTTTTTTTGTATTTCCGGTACTGAGCCAAAACATTCCCACCATTGGACCCACCATGATGGAAACTTTGAGATTTCTGCAGTTTTTGTATCAAAATGCATTAACCAAGTGTGCTGATTGTTCTGGTTCTGAATGAAGAACGCATTGAACCATGCTTGTTGATATTCCCAATAGTTGAATGTAATTGTATAAAACGGCTGTTCTTTGCATTCATTTGGAAATGCAATAGGCGCTGATGGGTCTGCGTACCAATCTTTTGGAGAAATTTCTTGGTGGATTTTACAGGTTGAAATGCAGGTGTGGTTTGGTTATTTTGATAGTATTTGTGATCAAAGCTCGCTGACTGTGTAACTTGTAATATTGTTTGGTAAAAAACTGGGGTTTTTTGTAAATCCCAAGGTTTGTAAAACCATCCTGTTCCAAAGTAACTTTGGATGGATTGGAATGGGTTTTGTTTATGAAAACCGGCTTCTATCATAGTAATATTTTGTGAGTATGGTTTGACTATGTAAGCTGTCTTTTGGTTTCTTGTATTTTGTGTGGTGGAGGGTTTTGCTAGTGGTTGGAATGAATTTGATGTTAAAACAATGGGTCTTGTTGATGATGATGCTATGGGTGTTATGGGTGTTAATGAAGATGCGGTAGGTCTTGGTGAAGATATTGCGGGTAGGTTTGTAGTAGGTTTTGTGTTTTTGGTAAAGGTTGAGATAAATGCATTTGTCTGAATTCTGGGCTTTGTAGTAATTTATCAAGACATTTTTGTGTTTCTGGGTCTAGTGAACCTGTTTCTTGGATGTTGGCGTCTTGTTCTTCTTTAATGACGATGTCATACCAAGACATCTTTGGTTTTGTACTTGCAACTTTTTTCCCTTTGTCAATCTTTGGTGCCATCGGATCTGTTTTGTAGGAATTTGCGGGTAAGAAAATCGGGAGCTGAATTTGTATCTCCATTTATGAATTTGATATCAAAGTCAAAAATGCTTAAAATTGCTTGCCATCGTGCAAATATTTGCTTTGATGCAAGATTTTGTACATCCTTTTGTAAAATTTCTTTTGCACTTTTACAATCTATACGTAATAAAAACTTCTTGTTTAATAAATCGCTTTGAAATTTCTGAATGCATAAAACAATGCTTAAAATCTCCTTTTTAATTGTGGAATAATTTTGTTGGGTTTCATTCCAATGTGCAGATGTAAACTGAACAATTAGTTCTTTAGAATCTTGTTTCTGCTTCAAGATTCCTCCATAACCAATATCAGAAGCATCAGTTTCTACTATTTTCTATAGTGCCGGATCTGCTAAGTGTAGACAAGGAATTTGTGTGACCTGTTTCTTAATTTGTTGGACAATTTTTGTATGTGTTGTATTCCAAGGTATAGGGTTTGTTTTTAGACGGTCGTGGAGCGGTTTTGCTATTCTGTTTAGATTTGGGTAAAAGTCTAGGACATAATTTAAACATCCTAAGAACCTTTGTAGCTGTTTTTTGTCAATAATTTTATCTGGAAATTTTGTGGTGAATTGTAGAGATCTTTCGATGGGTGTAATAGTTCCTTGAGTAATATAGTGTCCAAGAAATCTTATTTTTGTTTGAAAAAGCGACATTTTAGATTCGGATATAACTAAACCGCTTTTTTCGATTACATATAAGAACGTTTTTAAGTGTTTGAAATGTTCATCAATAGTTTTTGAAAATATAAGTACATCATCTATGTATACAATGCAAAATGTCGAGTAATCATTAAATATTTCGTTCATAATTCTTTGGAATTCTGAAGGAGCATTTTTTAGACCGAAAGGCATTACATTCCATTGGTATTGTCCAAATGGCACTGTAAATGTTGTCTTATATCTATCTTCAGGTTTTATTTGTATTTGCCAGAAACCTGATTTCATATCAAATTTAGAGAATATGAAGGCATCATGGAGTTTATTTAAAAGGTCTTTCTTTTAGGTATGGGATAGAGAATCCATTTTAATGCTTTGTTGAGTGGTTTATAATTAATGACTAGTCTAGGAGTTCCTCTCTCAATCTCAGAGGCTTTATTGACGTAGAAAGCAGAGCAACTCCAAGGTGATATGGTTTTAGAGATTAATTTTTTATTTTCAAGATCTTGTATTTCTTTTCTACAAAATTGTTCAAGGTCTTTATTCATTTGTATAGGTCGGGCTTTAGTAGGTATATCTTTTTCATGAAAAGATGTATCATAGGGTAAATCAACCATATGTTGTTTTCTATTCCAGAAAGCATTGGGTAGGTCAGCACAAACTTTTGATGTAAATATCTTTTGTAATCTTAGTATTTTTTCTTTTATAGTAGGTTGATTTAGTAACCTATTTATTCTTTGTAAGGAGGCATGTTTTTGTAATTCATTGAGATGAAATTGTTTGTTGTGTATTATATTATTGATGTTGTTTTCATGTATTGATGAAGCTTTTAATAAATTTAAACTTCTAGTTCTTGGTTTTACTAAGAATGGAAACTTATGTTTTTTATTATTTATTTTGAAGGTAATGGAATCTGGACAAACCTTGTAAGGTGTGATAAGGTTTATGAAAGGAGTGCCAAGGATTACGGAATGATGGATGTCATTGACAACCACAAAGGATGTCATCAGAGAGATCCCATTGTTGATTACGGAAGCTTCTGTTTTTGCAGAGATTACTATTTTTGATTTGTTTGCTGTTGAAATTTTTTCATGGGTTTGTTGTAGGAATTTTATAGGGACAAACCTTTCTTTTATACAATTTAAGTCGGCTCCAGTGTCAAATAGTGCAATAGTATGAAGTTCGAAATCATTTAAAAATTTGATTGTAATATTTATGATATATTTTCTTGATGTAATTTCTTTTAAAACAAAAAGGAAATCAGTTGGGGCTGTTGTAATATTTTGTAATTGTTGAGTAATATCTTCATTTTCAGTATGCGTGTCACTATTCTCTTTTATTGTTTCAATAATGGTTTTGATTAATGAAGAATCATTTTTCTGTTTCTCTTTTAGTTCTCTTAACTCATTTTTTATTTCTTTAATTTGTTTTTGGAGATCGTGATTTGTAATTTTATCTTTTTTATTATTATTACTCCTATTTAGGATTGTTGTTAAATCATAGGTACTTCTGGAAGTACTTGGTGCTAATGGTTCATGTTTAAAAGTGTCCAATAATTTTTCGAGGTATTGTTGTTGTAGAGCTGGGTCATTAATTTGTTGTAATATATCAATAAAGATTTGTTGTTCTTTGGAGATAACATTTATCATTTTCTCATTGTCTCCTTCTGATTCAGAAGTATTTGTTAATGTATCGTCTATTTTTCTTTTCCATTGTTATCGTATTTTCTTATTAGTTGTGTCACTATCAGAATCTATAAGTAAGCTTGATATTTTGTTCATAATGTCGTCTTCTAGACTTAGTTCATAAGCTTTCTTTTTAATTTACAGTAATTTGATGTATGTCTTTTTTTGTGGCATCTATAACATTCAATGTCTTTTTTCCAATTTGGTTTTGACGTATTATATTTTTTATTTTTGTAGAAATTATTGTTCGAGGGTCGTTTTATTTGCTTTCTGTATAAATTCCTATTAGACTGATAGGGTTTTTTGTTTTGAAAAGTGGGTTTTTTGCAATCTCCTTTGCAAGAGGAAATAATTTTAAGAGGATTGTTGTCAAATTGTTGACAAAAGGTTCCAAGCTCTAAATTAGCCTTTTTCATTTCCCATTTTATGTGTTTCTGAAGTTTTAAGTCTTGGCATATTTTCATTCCTTCTTGTTGAATTACACTTACGAGTTGTCCATATGTGTATTGATCGTATGCAATAATTTGTGTACCTGAACTCTCACGAATTCTATTTCTAACTTTTTCTCCTAATAAGGTTGGTAGTCCTGCTAGGAATTTTTCTTTCCAAAAAGGTTGATTGGAATCATCCCTTTGCATTAATCTTGTGAGGAAATTATTTTTATACCATTGGAAATCACTAAGTTTTTTACAGCGTAGATTTGAAAGTAGTTCAGTATTTCTTTCTTTTAATTTTGCCGGATCTCCAAGAAAATGTATTGAAATAGTATGTATTAGTGTGGATACAGCATCCTGTAGAGGTTCTTGTTGGTCATCAAGAATAGATTTTGTTCTTCATCATATTTTAGTGAATTAAGTATTTGGTCATGTTGGTCGGATGTTAAATAAAAATCCCACCATCCTTTTAATTGTCTGAAAAGCCACGCAATTAATAGTTCCGCGGTAGTCCTATCTTGGACTCCGTCTTTGCGTTCTATATGCATTTGCGGCCATAGTCATTTGCTGTAGAAATGATAGAATTTGATATTCGTTCATAGTGTCTAAGTTCCAATTGTAGACAGATGATGCATTAAAACGGTTTTGAGTTTGAGTTTCTACTGGTATTATATCCAGAGGATTGTTCGGAACTTGTTGTAAACTCCATCCTATTTTGTTTAGTTGATTTTTATCTAGTGATTTATCAGTGTCTGTGTGTGAGTCATAATCATATTCTTTCCCAATCGTATTAATATGAAGTGTTGTTGTGGGGGTCATTGCGGGGGTATCCGGTGCTATCTGGTTTTCAGAAGATGAAGCTGGCTGTCATTT
The DNA here is from genome assembly GCA_036785695.1 of Gentiana straminea. NCBI lineage: Eukaryota > Viridiplantae > Streptophyta > Magnoliopsida > Gentianales > Gentianaceae > Gentiana > Gentiana straminea. The sequence goes on from JAVUPR010000342.1 coordinate 1,182,901, forward strand.
TTTGTAGTTTGTTTTGTAAATCTTTGAATAAATCCGATTTTTTCTTTTGTATATCTTTGATGGATGAAGAAGATACTTGGTATGGTTTGAAGACTGGGGTTGTTAGGTTTTTTATATTGGAATCATTAGTTTGAGGATTCTCTATCCGACTAATCTTCATTTGTTTTTCCATTTTCTCTAATTGTTTTCCGATTGTATGGAGATTAGTATTCGTATAATTATTTTGGGAAATAATATTTTTTATATTTCTCTTGTCGTCTTCTCCGGGTAGTTTGATCGGATAAGCTTCTACATATTGATCTTGGTGTTGTATTTTTATTCCCTGGAAAGGTGGGTGAGTAGATATTATTTTTTCAGAGTTTAGAGTAGTTTCCCATTCTGGATTCTTATTTCTAATGGTAATAGGACTAATTATGGTTGAGAAAGGATAATCGATATGATTTTCGAAGGAGTAAATTTCAAACCAGTCAAAGAAATATATATGAATTTTATTTTGATTTACAAAGTCGTAGTATTTATTTTGAATTTCTTGTCGTTTTAACATAAATTTGTCAAAGAACCAAGTCCTTTTCATTATATTTCTTTCAGAGTAAAAGTCATTTTGGAGAACTTTTTTGTTAATTGTAAAATCTTTTTCAATGATATTTAGTTCATTAAGGTTATCAGTAATGGCCGAAAACGAAAGCTGGTTGGTTCAGGAGTGTTTGTTGGTTCTGAAGTGTTTGTGTCATTGCTTCCTACGTTTTCTGTATGATAGAAAGATCTTGGAATCTGTGAAACATAATCTACGTTCCTTAGTCTTGTAACAGGGATATCGGAGATTGAATTCCTTGGGTTCGAGGTACCTATAACTGATGGTATTTGAGATATTCTGCCTAGATCAATTGTAGCAGAAGTATCTTCAGATGCAGAGCTAGAATCAGTGTATCTGGCACTCGTACTTCTTCTTCTGTCAAAAAGAAGTTTTACCTTGCCATCAGTGAATTGAGTAACATGTCTTAGTTCTGAATTTGGTTCTGGAAACCTATTTTGTGTTGGGACTATATTTTATAAGACCCATTCATCTGGAAGAGTAATATCTTTCCATTTGATGGTTCTAGATGTACACTTATTAGACCTTGAAAGATCTGTTTGTAGGAGAAGTGTTTCTCCTTTTGGACTATAACATCTTACTTTTTGAAAAGAAAATTTGAAATCATGGCTTTGTAGTGTAATCTAAAAATAATAGTAATAGGAATTGATCCTTCTAACATTTTGTAATTGTGCGTTTTTATTTGAAGCACCAGTGATTTGAGGATGTTTGGATCATTTAGTGAAATAGAAATATTAGGCCAACAATCAAAGGTAATTGGACCCGTACAAAGTCTGGATTCAACAGAACTTAAAAGTGAATCTTCAAAGTCTAAGTGTCTTGTGTCTCTAAGAACGCTAAATGGAAGTGTTTAAACCTTCTCTGGTTAGAGGTTTTATTCCTACTTGGATTAAACCGATGTGTATATATTGGTATAATTTTTGTCGATGTTTTTTAAGGAGTTTGCGAAAGAAATTTGTATAGTTTCAAAAGGTTTTGATAATTGAATATCTCTTTCCTCCATTTTAATGGTAAAATCAGATTTAAAGCGATGAATCTTGATGATTCATATACCTTTGGAATTTTTCAATTGTCAAGAGATTTATTAAAATCCTCAATTATTATTTCATCGTATGTATAATCCTCTTTGAACTTTCTTGAACGAACTTGATACAGACCTAGAAGATGTAGTTCTACGAAATATAGAATCCATAGTCCTTTTGTTAATAATTCATACGTGCCTACAATCCCAAAATAAGATTAAAATGCCAATAGGCTTGCTCTGTTACTGTTTGGGCAAAAACACTCAGCAAATATGAATGTCTAACTGTTAACGGTGATTTTTTACGATATATATGATATTATTTCGTAGCAATTTCCTTCGTGTTTTATTACTTTTTATAGAAAAGTAAGTGTTTAAAGGATTTATTGAGAGAATGCATATGAAATTGGTTTAAATGCAAAATCGAGCTATTTACATGATCTTATTAGTGATTTTTCATCGATATATATGGTTCTACATTTTGCACGTTTCTATTACCTTGTAGGTACATTTACATGGCAAGGAATGAGCTGAAAAGATGTTTGATTGAAGATTAAATGGAAGGAAAGAGATGCAAGTCGAAGGTAGAATGAAGCTTTACAAGTCTGGACGCACGTTTGACATCCCGTCCAGTGGACTGGCGTCTAGAAGGAGTGGACTGGCGTCCAGGAGGAGAAGTTGATTCAGGATGTTCAGATTTTCTGTGGACGAGCGTTCAAAAACCTATAGGACGGGCGTCTGATCCAGCTCGGCCCGACTCGACGAATTTATGCACCTTGGAGTGGCGTCCAGAATCCCTGGACGGGCGTCCAGCCACCGCCTTTGCTGAAACCGACCTAAAAACTTATAAATAGACGCGTTTTCTGCAACCCTAAGAACGACATTTCGATCCCTGGCCGCCCCAGGCCCCTCGGGGGCGCCCTAGCTGCGTTTTCCCACCATCATAAACATCTTTTTATCTTCTTTTTATTTATATTATTTGCATATCAACGATGAATAGAGGCTAAGCAATCTGAACAAGCCTTGTGAAGCCGATCGTGCAGCGTTTTGATTTCGAATCTTGGATTGTTTTGTGAGTTTTTATTTAAAGTTTGTATCTTTATTATGCGCTTTATTGATTTTGCAATTTATATCGAGAGATGGTTGCTTTGTGATGTTTAACGTTTGATGAAAATCGTTGTTAGACCTAGATCACCGTAGTAAAGATGGGATTTTTAACCTAAAAATAACGAGAGTTGCTAGGTTAAATTTCTAGGTTGCTAGATCGAGAAATCTTACACCTTTGTTATGGAAGCGTTAATCTTTAAGATCGAGAGATGAAAGATTAATAGGCGAATTATCTACGAGAGTAGGAATTCATACCTTTGATAGGTGAACCACATCTTTATTAAATCTTTACTAAACGATCTAGAGTAGAAATTGAGGGTTGCGGGATAGGTGGATCAATGCTTGTTATTCGTTAAAATTAATTGAAATCATCTTTGTGTCTTGTCTTCGTTGCTAGCTTAGAATTTTATTTTCGTTTTAGTTTATAGAATAGATTTATTTAGTTAGTTTAGGTCCGCAACTATATTTCCTGGCTTTGGATTGACAACCCTCTGTCCAGTTATTGTTTCTTCGCTTTCGTTTTTAGTTATTTTTCGTGACAAACCTTTAGAAAAATTAAGAACTAGACCAACCTCGATTCCCTGTGATTCGACTCCGGTATTAGTTGCTATACTACGATCCCTGCACTTGGGGTAAACCGGATTATTTTTATTACTTGTTTGTTTTGCTTAGATAAAATCCGAGACACTAACAAAGGGGGTTTGGATAATATCAAATATAACTATCCCTTCATGTGGCTCCGATACCAATGAGTGTGTTCATATATATGTGTGTGTGTGTTCATATATATATGTAGTTATGTGTGTGTTCATATATATGTGTGTGCATAATATAGTAATGTATATTTGTGTATTAGGTGGAGTAGTTTGTGTGCAGGTGAGTGTTTGTGAGAAAGTAAAGTGCAGGTAACTCTTTTCCTCACAAGATTAATGCAAAGGGATGATTCCAATCAACCTTTTTGGAAAGAAAAATTCCTAACAGGACTACCAACCTTATTAGGAGAAAAAGTTAGAAATAGAATTCGTGAGAGTTCAGGTACATAAATTATTGCATACGATCAATACACATATGGACAACTCGTAAGTGTAATTCAACAAGAAGGAATAAAAATATGTCTAGACTTAAAACTTCAGAAACACATAAAATGGGAAATGAAAAAAACTAATTTAGAGCTTGGAACCTATTGTCAACAATTTGACAACAATCCTCTTAAAATTATTTCCTCTTGCAAAGGAGATTGCAAAAAACCCACTTTTCAAAACAAAAAACCCTATCAGTCTAATAGGAATTTATACAGAAAGCAAATAAAACGACCCTCGAACAATAATTTCTACAAAAATAAAAAATATAATACGTCAAAACCAAATTGGAAAAAAGACATTGAATGTTATAGATGCCACAAAAAAGGACATACAGCAAATTACTGTAAATTAAAAAGAAAGCTTAATGAACTAAGTCTAGAAGACGACATTATGAACGAAATATCAAGCTTACTTATAGATTCTGATAGTGACACAACTAACACAGATAACAATGGAAACGCAAAAATAGACGATACATTAACAAATACTTCTGAATCAGAAGGAGACAATGAGAAAATGATAAATGTTAGGGGAAGGGGCTAGAAGGACATTAAATATCAAAAATAGGGATCCAAGGACATTTTCTATTTTGAGTGATTAAAAAGGACAAAATGATAATACATGGACCGAAATACCCTTAGAAGATAAAATTTGAATCAATATTTATGTTATTGATATTGGATCACGTAATTATCTCTTTTTTTTTAAAATTTAGATCACGTAGCCTTTAAGCAAAGCAAAACAAAGATCACGTAGCCTTTTTTTTTAAATTGGTTTATCACTTACCTAAAACTAAGGAAATTAGTTGAAGTAATATTATGGAATCGGATACAACTAAAAATTGGTTTCTTTTTTACAAAAAAAAAATGTAGTTTGTTTTTTTTTTTTTTCTTTCTTGAATATAAAAAAAATGCAATTAAAGTGAGAAATAAAATGTAGTAACAATAAATAAAATAGATGTAGTTACATAAACAGATAATATAGTAACACTAATAATATAGATGTAATTAATAAATGTAGTAACACAAAAAAGTAGTAACGACCGGTAAAATAGATGTGGTTGCAGCAAAAAAAAAAATGTAGTAACATTTTAACAAGAAATGGTAACAGAAAATAATATAGAGTTGATGAAAGCAGTGTTAACTTTACATCCGATAGGAAATGCATAGTATGCTCTTGTGTGTTAGTGTTACTTCATATAAATTTCTTGGGATGTTATATCATGGAGTGTTACTTTATAAACATGTAATTGCGCCAAAACCCTTCCACAATTGTCGGAAAAAAAAAACCCTAAAGCAACACTATCCTAGGTAGCACTATATGGACTAAAAAAGATGTACAGTAGAAACTCTATAAATTAATAATGTCGGGACCGGAGAAATTTATTAATTTAGAGAGTTATTAATTTATCGATAAATTAATAATTATTAATTTAAAGAGTTTTTAACCGATTCAACGTATAATTCATATTTCCTAGCTTGGACGATAGATGTTCGAAAAGAAACAATAGCGAATTGTTTCCGACACTGTAAAATTCGTTCAGCTAGTGACGTTGCAAGAAATTTGGATGAATCCACTTTTGATGAAGAAACTCAAGACCTCGAGACTATGATCAATCGATGTGGCTATCGTAATAAGATGGATATCGACAATCTAATGAACTACCCGGTGAAAATGAAGCATGTTCGGAGGTTCGAGTTTAGAAGATATTGTGGGTACTATCATTGAGAACAATGCGAGAGGATGACGGCGAAGATGATACGGTGTCTTTGGAGCTGTTACGCGAAAGGAAGCACTTATGGCGTCGAACACTCTTCACAACTTTATGATACAATACATAAATACAACACCCGAGCTATTGGATGCAATAAGAAAAGTTAGAGATGAGCTCCAAATAGACTTGAACTTTAAAGGAAAAAGACAACTATTGAATCATATTTCAATAGAGTGTAATATATTTTTTTTCCGTTTTTATGAATTATTAATTTATGATTTTCTTGGGACCGAAAATTATAAAGGGATCTCCCGAAAAATTATTATCTTATTATTTTATCGATTTTTTCAATTTTTTACATTGGCCCAAGTCGGGACCGGACAAATTTATTATTTTAGAGAGTTTTTTAATTTACCGAGTATTAATTTAAAGAATTTCTACTGTAGTTAAGGCAAAAAAGAAAATGTTGTTACAAACGAAAAAAATTATGTAGTTACAGTCAAAAAATCGTAGTAATACTGGAAAAGATGTAGTAACAAGCAATAAAATAGATGTTGTTACAAAAAATGTAGAAGCACTAATAAAAATAGATGTAGTCACAACACAAAAAAAATATAGTAACACATAAAAAGAAGTAATACAACAATAACAAATGTAGTAAAACTTTAATAAGAAGTAGTAACACAAACAAGTGTACATGGAGTAAATGTAGTAACACACACAAGCGTAGAAGGAGTGAGTATTTTTTTTTCCATTAGATTTAAAATCATGTAGGGATAATGGATGTCTAGATTAAGATTTTTTTTTTCTTTCAGTTACATGATTTTTTATTTATTTAAGAAATCACTTATTTTCATGATAAATAGCAATTTCTTTTTGATTAAATAATTACAATTGGCCCACTCAAAAAAAATTACAACTGGCAAAAAAAAAACCGATAACAACTTATATGATTTGTTTTCCACTCAAAAGTCATTATTTGTTTATTTTATTTAAGGAATCTCCTATTTTCATGGATATTGAAGATTTGTTTTTTAAATAATGACAACTAGCAAAAAAGATTAATAAATGAGGGTAATTTAGGCAAAAACATAATCATTTGTCCTGATTAATCATCAGTTTCCTTGAATCCTGATTTATTAAGGAATATGTCCTTCTTGGCAAAAATCTATAAATGTTATCTCCAAAGAACAACAAATCTTTATTGATATATTACAACAGGTTAATGACCCAGCTCTACAACAACAATACCTCGAAAAATTATTGGACACTTTTAAACATGAACCATTAGCACCAAGTACTTCCAGAAGTACCTATGATTTAACAACAATCCTAAATAGGAGTAATAATAATAAAAAAGATAAAATTATAAATCACGATCTCGAAAAACAAATTAAAGAAATAAAAAATGAGTTGAGAGAACTAAAAGAGAAACAGAAAAATGATTCTTCATTAATCAAAACCATTATTGAAACAATAAAAGAGAATAGTGACACGCATACTGAAAATGAAGATATTACTCAACAATTACAAAATATTACAACAGCCCCAACTGATTTCCTTTTTGTTTTAAAAAAAATTAAATCAAGAAAATATATCATAAATATTACAATCAAAGTTTTAAATGATTTCGAACTTCATACATGCCTACAATCCCAAAATAAGATTAAAATGTCAATAGGCTTGCTCTTTTACTGTTTGAGCAAAAACACTCAGCAAATATGAATGTCTAACTAAGGGGGTTTGGATAATATCAAGTATAACTATCCCTTCGTGTGGCTTTGATACCAATGAGCGTCCAGGGGATCAACGAAAGGATTGTTAAATACAAAATCAAAACAAGAATTAAGGTCTCCAACAAAATCAAAACAATTGTAACAATTGTGTGTTGATGAAACAATATAGAAATGGACGACAAGTGATATATGAATGCTTTATAGAAATGGACGACAAGTGATATATGAATGCTTAAATCAATAGGCAAATGCTAAAACATATGAAATTTGTAAAACATATGAAATATATTAAAACTTAATACCTTAATTAAAGGTTTTGAATTTGAGATACAATTTGTTGAAGATACAAATGTTGGAACTCTCATCTTTGGTTTGTAAAAGGATAAAATGATTGCTCCTATCTTGCAGAAAAAATATAATACAATTTTTTGTAATATGGTAATCTGAGGAGTCTGCCCGACTGCCCTCTTCCCCCTTTCTATTTATATTAAAGATAGAATAATTGTAGTGGTGTAATAATGTAAAGTCTTGTTCGCTTTTGTGATTGGTGTCTACCATAATGGTATGGCTGAGCTGTTCTTTTGTCGTCTTGCTTGAAGTGATGCCCATTATTTTCGAGTGGTGTCTTGTCTTGTCTTGTCATGTCTGCCATTGCATAGTGGAAGACTTTTGTTGAGTCGTCTTTTGTCGGTTTGTGATGAATAATCTTCTTTAATTTTTTAGTGACGTCGTGTTATGTCTGCCATGTTGATTTTTGCGAAGCTGTGTATTGTCGTCTTCTGGGAAGTGTTGTGGCGTAATCTTTGCTGAGTCTTGTGACTGTGTGTTTTTCGTACGTATATAATCTATATGTATTTGTAGATATATAAATGTATATATATATATAATTTTTGTAGTGATGTGTGTGTTCATATATATGTGTGTGCATAATATAGTAATTTATATTTGTGTATTAGTGGAGTAGTTTGTGTGCATGTGAGTGTTTGTGAGAAAGTAAAGTGCAGGTAACTCTTTTGTCTATATATATATATATATATATATATATTTTTTTTTTAACGATTCAGAAAAAAAAAAATACGACTTAAAAAAAACCAAAGGGGATTAGAACTCATTTTAATTTTTTTTCCTGTTCGTAAATATTTTGACTTAAAAAAAAACCAAAGGGGATTCGAACTCATTTTAATTTGTTTTCCTGTTCGTAAATATTTTTTTTGGTTCAAATATATATATATATATATATATATATATATATATATATATATATATATATTTTAACGATTCAAAAAAAAATACGACTTAAAAAAAACCAAAGGGGATTCAAACTCATGTGGTGATGAAGGAAGAATGAGACTCTTACCAACTCAACTGGAGCAGTTTTTGATAAAGAAACAAAAGCAGAAAATTAAATACCTGAAGCGGCTGAAGAAAATAGTAGATTATTTTTATTCTATGTTTAGGGTTTATTTATTTATAGATTAGATACGGGGGTACCAACGGTCCATCTCAGTGGTTTATTTTTCGTATTTATTTTCTTGTATGATTATTTATGTGATATAGCCATGTCATGCATCATATTCATGGATTTCACTCATAGCATATGCATACATGTAGAAAATTAATTTTGGCATTAATTAAACATGTATGAAAACGATAATTAATTTAGATTAATAATAAATTAAATTAATTAAAGGAAACGGAATTTTATCGGGATATAAATTCACATGATAAACTTAATTTGGGATTGTTAATCCTTCGGGGTTTTATTTATGTAGTGACTACATAAATTAGAATTGTGATAATCAAAATTGGAAAATCGTGAAAAGATAGGACACTAACTAGACGGTATTTGGAACCGATGAGTTGGTGATTGCTTTTCATTATTTATTGTTTTCGATTATTGGAAAAATTCTGAGATCCTAAATTTTTATCATGACAAGATTAGGACTTTAAAATTCTAGTGAATTTTAATTGTGTAGTGTCTACACAAGGATTTTCTATCGAAAAAATTGGAAAATCATGAATATAGTGTCGCTAGTTAGACGGTATTTGGAACCGATAAACGAGTGGGAGCTTTAAATTTTGTGATTTATTGTTTTTCGAATTATTGAAAAATCATAAGTCCTAATGTATTAGGATTATAAAAAATTGGTGAATTTTAATTGTGTAGTGTCTACACTAAGATTTTATAAATCCGAAAATTTGGAAAGTCGTGAATAAGTGACACTAGTTAGACGGTATTTGGAACCGATGAACTAGTGGGAGGATGAATTTAAATATTCATGATTTATTGTTTTTCGAATTGTAAATAAATTCTGAAAATCCTAATAAGACTAACTAATTTTCAAAATAACGAGTGGGAGCGGGGAAGGTGACAACCGACCCCACGGCCTCTATTGTTGACACAAGCACGTGAAAGAATGGTGTCGCCTCGTGCCGCTTTGATTTCGGCCCCCTACGGATGGCCTTCACCGCTATCAAAATTCAAGGCTTGGTTTCCGAAAGGATAGGATTTTGAGTACTCGTCGGGTCACTGACCTACCCTACGGCGGCATACTCGGGGCGTACTTAAAAATCTAAAATAGTAGGTCACACTCACAATGATATTTTAGGAAATATCTTGGCTGAAAAAGAAAGGTAATCAACAATTAAATAAGAGATGTTCGATTCTTAAATGGTTTAATTGTTGAGAGAGATTGTCTCAATTTAATCGTCACCTGTTTGATCTACCCTATGGCGGCACTGAGATGTGAGATTAAATCAATGGAATGGTAGGATAAACTGCATGCATGACATCACGTTTATAATTCCTAAAATTATTATATGTTGTGGTGTATGATTTGATTTTTAATTCTGTCATAATTTATTTTTGCAACTACATATCATCTCAAGGTATCTAAACTGCTAAACACGATAAATTGACTAATGATGACTTCATAAAAGTGGAAAAGTAACAAGAACGTTGAACTCAATAATCGAAAATGCAAATTAATTTTTCGGAAGAGGATGTTCCTCTTAAGCCTTCAAACTTAAGTGACATTGATAAGAATGTCATTGCTGTCACTTATGTTGAATGAGAGACAAAACAAAATTAGTTCAAAGACGACGAGAATGATTTGGTATCAATCTCACTAGACATCCCACAGTTTACGAGTAGTGTCTACTCAAATGAACTGCTAGTTCACGGCCATTTCCTTTATAGAAAGCCAAGAATGGGAAGGTAAATGTCTACAAGTGCAAGTCATCTAAACTAAATAAGTTAAAGCTAAACCGAAATATTAATAAGAGAAAATATAGGATAAGGAAAGTGATTTCGGATCGCTAACCTATGAATCCTTAGAGACTTTCTTAACTGAGTAATTTGACTCTAAAGCTAAAGTTCTTTTGTAAGAACGAGGTAGCTAGGCATTCATGATTATAGAGTAGACAACAGACAGTTATTTCATCTAAGATAATGTGAGTGATATAAGGAAACAAATTTCGGATTTTAAACCTTGAATATCGCAGAAATTTAATTTCTGTTTTTTCAGATTCGTTGGAACGAATGGATTCACTTTCACATCGATAATATAGTTGCCTTATAGAAAGTGAATATGACATTTGTAGTACGAATCCGAGACTCGGACTTTTTGATAAAGTTAGAACCACTAAATAAAGCTGAAAAAGTATATGTAACACATCATAAACTATTAAGACAAATGGTTTCCGTATTTAGATAAACAATTCTTCGGCATCTATTGATTAGTGCATATATCCTAAAGATAAAAAACTGAAGACTGGCTAAGGGTGATTCCTATTTCCCAGTCTGAGAACACTATCTCAAAGGAAAAATGACAAAGTAACCTTTCAATTAGGAAAAGGCAATAGAGCTGAAGAAGTATCACAGCTTGTTCATATTGACCTTCGTGGTCTTATGAAGGATACAAGCTAGTGGGAGATTTTGAGTAGTGGACAATTTGTCTGATAGCTGCTCGAAACACCGATTAGTTTGTCTGAATATCTTGAGGAATCTCTGATATTACCAGAGAAACGAGTATTCCATGATCAGATATAGGCTATAGCATAGTATTTGGAACTGATGCTCGGCCTATCTCCGAGTGAACGATTTCACTGAAAGGATAAACCATGTATTGTCTTGTATAGTTATTGATATGCTACATTACATTGCTTAACTCAATTCAGATATTAGTAGCAAAATAACGGTTTACATTATTATGTAATACCGAGAAGTCTACCTAGAAGATGCTTATGAATTTATGGATAAAGAGTGAACTACGTTTACTCCACTTCCGTAAATAGAGGCGTTTAGCACTTGGTGCTTGAAGGTAGGATTGGAGATTTTGCATACACGTTCAGATGGTGACTGTTCGTGAAATATCTTAATGAAATGAGTAAAGGCTGGTTATAATATTCTTAAGATTGGATAGTGACGGTTACACTGTTACATCCTTTCTAAAAGAATGTTTAGATAACAACCTTAGACCTTGTATTACAGTTACTCAAGCAGTTACTATCTGATTTAATCAGACCACATCCAACATTGATTGTTGGGGATGACACTGATAAATACAACTGAACCATATCAGAATATTAAACCACCCAAATGCAGTGGGAGTATGGTTTAACCATTGACCCGTTGTGATTATATAGACTTTACAGCCTGCTGGGGGTGATTGATAACCTAGGGTCCTCTGGAAGGACTGTATAGGATTCTGATAGATAGAGGTTGGTTTAAAGCCATAAATCTGTAAATGGAGTTTTGGTACTCCAGTTCTGTTCACACTCTTGTAGAACCACCTGAGTGTCTCAGGCCCAGTGGGAGTAATTGGATCTACGTGATGAAGAGTTGAATGAATCGGAAAGTTTATTTTTCAAGGCAAAGCCAAGTGGTCTAGGGGTAATTCCTTGAGAAGCAGATAGTTTAATAGGGGTGATGCCCTGAAACTTTCTCACCACTCAGCCATGCTTGACTCCATGGAAAGCAGAAAGATTAACAGGAAGATGCCCTGAAACTTTCTTACTGCACAATGGAGCTTAGATTCATTCGGTATGGAAGGGTTTTGCTTAAAGCCAACAACAGATTGACTGATTATGCTTATATTCATTGATGGATTAAAGCAAACCTTTAGGTCATTAAAAGTCACATGTTTGAAATGTGAGGGCTTGACCAGAATATTGATGAGTCTTTTGTAGACCAGAGAATCAATATTGGTAAAGAGTAGACATTAGTGTTTATAAATGATAACACTGCAACAGTTGTAAGCAACATGAGTGTGTTATCTGAAGTCAGAAACTGACGAGCCAAAGTTCTCCGAATAAGAGAAGTGGACTATATTCTTAGAATTCGATTCGGTCGAATTCATGAGAGCAAGTTGTGGCAGTATACCATCCATCTTATTGGCTAAGATGATAATGGATTTTCGTATGCAATATTCAACGAGAGGTTTCCTACCCAACCCCTCACGGAATAATTCTCTTAGTCTTCAGATATAGAGAAAATGGGATAAATTCTTTTTTGGATAGAGAAAGTCAGGTTATTAAAAGTCAATAACAGTCGAATCAAGGATTCAGACGTTGAGTAGCAGTATAGTGCATCCTCAAGTACTTTCAGAGAACGAGGAGTAATATGCGTCTATATTCAGGTGCATACCTGAGTATCTTTGACTACACTGATTCAGACTTACAGTCAGATTAAGAATGGTCGTTAATTGACCTCGGGCTCAGTGTTACTCATTGTGATAAAGCTACCGCCTGGAGCAATCCAGCACTGCCAATTTGACTATGTTAGTCGAATACGTAGCAGCTTTCAGAGCAGCTAAAGAGGCAGTGTGGCTTGAGAAGTTCTTTGTTGGATCAGGAAGTGATTCCAGGTCTCGATGAGCGGATACTGTTTTACTATGAAAACAGTTGAGAGGTAGCTCATGCAAATGATCTTCGCAGTCACAAGAGGTCAAAAGCATGTTGAGAGAGTTCCACCTGATCAGACAGACCGTGCAGAGAGGCGACGTTTCGGTCCTAAAAGATCGCCTCTAGCCGACAACCTAGCCGATCAGTTTACCAAGTCGTGTGCCATCTAATGTCATTGATAAGCACTTGGCGGGTATAAAATTGGGAGATATGTCTCATCTTCTTTAGAGCAAGTGGGAGAATGTTGTGGATAGATAGAATAAGGGTGTGGTGCTCTAAAAACAATTGTTGCTTGTCTTTACGGGCAAATGGGTGATTGTTAGATGTAGTGCCCGAAAGGCAATTGTTGCTTGTCCTTACGGGCAAGTGGGAGATTGTTGGAAGTAGCGCCCAAAAGACAATTCATGTAATTGTTTTTATAATTAAAAAATGACAGATTTATTCTCATCTTATTATTTACTTCATGCTTATCAGTAATACACTGCTGAAAACCCTAAGTCGGAGCATATGTAGCCATATAACTTAGTGTGTGTCGCACGCGAGGATTAAGTTTATGGTGATACACTTGAAATGTTAGTCCGTGGTGAAGTTAATCAAAGTATGGGGTCTATTGATTAAACCACCATTAATGCGCCCAGAACACTTTATGGTGTTACCGTCTTATCCGGACCGTCGATATTGGTTATCTAAGTGGGGCATTTATATATAATGTAGTCATATAGGACTTGACCGATTTAATCTGTATTTCTCATTAAAATTCCGTGATTGAGAAATCTTATTAAATCACAAGATGATCATATATGGATTGACCTCAATCCTGAAGTGATTACAGACTCCTACTTGTTTCAGGATAGGGTTTGATGTGTTCGGTAAGGATAGCTAAGAGGCGCGGTCCGAATCACTTTCACGTTGGCACTATTCTTGAATGAGTGAGAAGTGTGTGTCGCACAGATATGGAATCCATTCCTTCCTGCGGGGAGTAGAAAGGCAATCCCCTTATTTGTTAATCCTAGAAACTGATCGATCCACGGAGTTCGTATTGGTTATGAACTAATTGATCACTAGTGGGTTAATGGTAAATAAGGATAAGATGTATTGAAGAAGGTTTACGGAAATAATCCCGCTTCATTACGGATAGTCTATGGAGGGTTAGTTTATATGTAATGATTATATCAATGGACACTTATCAACTCGACTCGACGTTTTGAGAATAAGTTTTATCTATAATCGATAGAGTTCAATTTCGGATTTATGGTGGCGTAATTCCGGAATTAATAAGTTGAGTAGAAATATTTTGTTCGATGAATATTTTATTCAATTTATTGTAGCTACTGGTTATAGGTCCATGGTCCCCGGGTTGGCTCCTAACACGCGAGTGTTTTCTCGTTTTATGAAACCTCGAGAATAAATTAAATAGTTGGTCTATTTAATGAATATGCAATATTATTTATTTGGTAAATAATATGTAAAATAGAAAATACATTTTCTATTAAAATATTGACAAAAGTGGCGCCTCACATTGTGGATAAGTTAGGAGAAGAAATTTTCCTATATTATATTAAATGTGTAATTAATTAATTATCTATTTGTTGGATAATTAATGGAAAAAAGAAGAGATTGATTTTTTTGGAACTATTTCTTATCTTTTGGCAAATATCTTTTCCTTATGGGAATAGGTAATTGTGGTGTGAAAATGATAACTCTCTTGACTAGTTATTTTCCTATATAAAGAGAGTTCCTCCTGACACAATTTACACACAAAAATTGCGCCTCACTTGTAATAAAGGAGAGAAAAATTAGTTTCACGTTCTAGTCATTAAGAGAGTTCTTGGGCATATTCGAGGAGGTTCTACGGCGAGGATCGACGTCCACCAGTCGTCGCTTGGAGATAAAATCCGGAAGATCACGGCTTCTCCCTCTCTGTCGATTTACTATCCCTCTCCGTTTAGGTAAATCTTCAACCTTCTTATAGTTATATTAATTATTTATGTGAATCGTACGTGGTAAAATCGCATGCGAATTTAATTCGTAGCTTCCGCTGTGCATGATCGAGCGTCTCGATCGGTGCTGTGAATAAGATCTGACGATCCAATTATGGATCGGATCCGGGTTCGGGTTTCTGTATATCCAGCACTAGTGACATAGCTGTCCAGATCCTCAATTCAACTTATTTCACAGGAGTTTTTGTTGTTGAGGCTCGTGGGTATTCTAGGGAAATATGGTGTTATGGGATGAGGATTTGACATCCATTTACTATATCAATTGCACAAATCAATGTCTAACCATGGCCGTCATGGATGGGACACATATTGATTGGTTGCTGACACTGATGTACGCTTCTCTTACTGTTAGTGTCAGAAGTGTTTTGTAGGACAATTTGCAAAGGTTCGGTGCGATTGTAGACATACCTTTGTGTTTTACAGGTTATTTCAATCAATTGGTGTTCGAGAGATGGGATTGGGTGGGATCAACGGAACTAAGTTGTGGTTGATGACACAACACTGTGACCTCCTTGAAGTTCCCTTCCAATGAGATTGTTTTACCTGGATTGGAGTTGTTCATGGAAGTAACAAGATTCAACAAAGACTATACCAGACTTGGTGTGATATGCTTCGGTTAGAATATTTTAGCAGAGTAGTGGTCACTCACCTTCCTAGAGTGCACTCGGGCCACAACCATATTTGCTTGGAAACTAACCTGCAGATCAATACTCAAAGACCCGGATGCTTTATTTTTCCAAATGGCTTGGACGAAGCATACCCATTTCGATTATTTTGTGTAGCAAGCATGGGCTGAAATGGGAATCTTTTTGACACCATTAGAACATTCTCTAGTGAGGCCAAATCTAGGAACTACACCGTCTTTGGGAATATTTTCCGTAGAATACAACATTGTTTGAAGAGGTTAGAAGGGGTGGAGAGGAGTCTTGAACATGCCCCATCCAACTATCTCACCAGACTTCGAGCAGATTAATAGAGAGTTGAATGATATTCTGGATCAAAAAGAAATCTTATGGCACCAGAGGTCCCAGTAGAAATGGTTGGCTGGGGGTGAGAGGAATACCCATTTCGACCACCTCACCACTATCAAGAGGTAGTAAAAGAGGAAAGTTGTTTGTCTGAAAACTGAGCAAGGCCTTTGGACCACAGATAATGAGCCCATGGAGAAAATGATTGTAGACTTTTTATAAGAACCTCTATGAGGTTGATGCTTCATGTCAGATTGGGGGAGATGATATTCACCTACCAAATCTATCCCAAACAAACTTGCAGTTTCTAACATAGGTGAATCTCAAAGAAAGAATCATAAGATGATGTCTTCCGAATGGGGAGTTTTAAAGCACCTGGCCCTGATGGTTTACCAGACTGCTTCTACAAAAAAAATGTTGCGCCACTGTGAGTCCTGAAGTACTAAAGTTTGTGTTTGATGCCTTTGAAACAAGTGAATTTGATAAGAGATTGAACAACACTGCCTTGTCTCTAATCCCCAAGGTCAGTCATCCAAAAACAGTCACGCAATTCGGACCAATTGTATTAACAAATGTGTGTGTTAAGATCATATCCAAAGTCATTGCCAATTGACTGCAGTCTGTAAGTGGGAATCTAGTTAGTCACACACAGTCTGCTTTCATCCCTAGTAAAGGGAGCATAGGGAATATCCTTGTGGCTCAAGAAGTAGTTCATTTTTTCAAGCAGAAAATGGGTAGGAGAAGAAATATGATGCTCAAGATTGATCATGAGAAGGCTTATTATTACAAAGTTGATTGGGGATTCCTAGAGAAAATTCTGGTTCACATAGGCTTCGTCCAACACTATTGTTCGTCTAATTATGTATGGTCTCGAGACGTCCAACTTGGTTGTGCTATGGAATGACAACAAAATTGCCGCCTTTTGACCTAAAATGGGACTGAGGCAGGGGATCCCATTGCTCATTACCTCTTTGTGTTGCGTATGGAGGTTTTAATCCACATACATAAGGTTGTCGGTGATGGAAATTGGAAACCAATTAAGATCAGCAGACAGGGTCCCCCATTGACCGACATTTTCTTTGTTGACGATCTGGTATTGTTTGGGGAGGTCAGCACTAGGCCACCCCCTAGCCCCTTCTCTGGTGGCATCGGCTTTGTGGCATGGTGTTGTTGGTTTTCTTAGCTCCGCTAAGGCTATAGGCTCTTTTGCGGGAGTATATGCATTCTTGTACGGAGATATAAGTCATCTTTCGTTATGCCGTATGGTGGTGGGCTGGCGGCAGTCGGCGTGGTCATGCTTCAGTGTCGGTTCTTCGTGAAATGGCTATTTGTTTGTTTGCGTTATTTGTTTTTTTCTTGATTATGTAGTGTTTGTGATGTCATGTAATAGATAGTTTTGGGGTCAATGTCTGAACTCTCATTCATCCTTTGAATAATTTTCTTCTTTTTAGTTCAGCACGTCTCGTCTATTCTATTACTTGACCTCGTAGTCGTCGTTTTTCATTGTTGTTTTTTTTTTTTTTTTTTTCCTTTTGTTGTTTGTTTCTTTCTTTCCCGCGTTAGTCCAGTCATTATAAAGCATTCGTTTTCAGAAGAAAACAAAAGATGGATCCGTGATTTTTAGTCGGATGGGCTAAACAATTTTAACATGTTATTTCATATCGTAATTTATTTTAGAATTCTAATATTTAGCATAGCGTCTATTATTAAAACATAAACATCCAAGTCGATTGAAGTTAATATTGGCTATTGGGTTGGATTAGAAACATGAACGGCACAAGGGTACGGCCCACTCCCATTCGGATTTTATTTTCGGTATATCAATTGAACACGTGCCGATTATCATATTTTCGGTCGTGGGGACTCGATTTCCGAGACATACCGCTACACAATCATTCATTACACTAGAATATTGTCATTTAACATTCATAAAAAAAATTAGCATTCATAGTTAACTACTACTCTACTACCATAGAGCCATCAAACATCATTCATTAATTCAGTACCATCAAACATTAATTCAATACTAAACTACCATAATCTCTCATCAAACATACATAAACATAATCCAAAAAAACTAATCATCATTAGAACTCTTGTTCTTAATTACCAGCATTCAGCAAGCCCCTCCTCAATCATTCAATTGACTCAAGTTTAGCCTCTAACTTACGAAGTGCAGCTACAACCTTGCCTGCTGTTTCGACTCTACGCTTCTCACCAACATAAAAGCCATAGAAGCAGCTGCATACGGCTACCGTAGTTAAGGCCTTCACTGTACCGCTGTTGATTACAGCTATCAAAGCATTCTTCATTTCTTCTGTTAAAGAAAATAACAATAAAAAATAATATCAGTAATGTACTACTGCAATTGCAAATTTGCAGCCATACACATTCAAAAATGCTTATGAATTCAAGCATATGGCAACGCCTGCTGCTGCTGCTAACAAATAACACCCAAATTACAGTCCACAAACATTCTTAAGATTATTAATTAATTTTAAGAAAAAAAATCCTGATTTTTTTATAATGTGCTAAAAAAAAAAAAGGCATAGAACACCTTTGAGCTGATTCAAATCAGGTTTCTACGATTTTTCTCCTTTTCGGAACAAAATACAGGACCAATGCGTCCAACGAATTGGTCGAGCTAAGCTAAGAACAACAAAAGAAAAAGTAAAGATAAATCTGAAAATGCTTATGAGTCGGCGGTACCTGCTTGAAGAAGGTGAAGAACGGAGATGAGCTGAAAGTCGAAGAGTAGATTATTCCGGTTAATCGTTTGAGATTTGGTAACAGCTGATTTGAATTTCTGGAATAGACCTCGAATTGTTTTTTTTTTTTTTTTTTTTTTATTTTAAGAAAAGATTTCTTGTGGAGAAGGAAAAGGGATCTTTATACGAGCAAGGGAAGGTGTTGCAGCGTATTCGGTGCCTTAGGGTAAGGCCGGCCCAAAGCTAAAACAAATTGGCCGTCAAATAAAAAAAATGGCAGAAGGCCCAACCTTCAGCTAAACCGAAATTACATGTTTCGTGAAAAAAAATCATGCAGATTAAATCTCAAACGAATTAATATAATGTGTTAAATATTTTTTTTTACCTAAATTGATAAATTCGAGTATTTTCATAAAAAAGGACCATTCGGCCATGCTCCGAGAAAAGTCTCCTAAAACTAAGCCAATCTAACTAAAGCATTTTCCGAAATTAATAGCGGTATCTAAGCAACAACACTCACGTCTAACAACAACACTCACTAATTCCCAATTTTACCAAATATTACATCAGCCATCGATTACACCAATTAACAATTCTAATCATAAATAGAGTTTCATATCATAATCTCAAATGTAATACCTCAATTAATACTCGCAATAAACTAATCTTTGTCATCAATGCTTAGTTAGACACCATTTTCTTACCTCAAATCCGAGCCGCTAATCCACTTACCAAAACGTCATAACTCTAATTCTCCTTTTGATAGAGACGACCGTTGCGTTTCTCTAAGCTTAATATAATTTATATGGAAAATTAGGGATAAGGACACAATCTGGAATATTTTTAAGTAACAGGACAACTACATATTTTTTATAAGGAGAAGGACAACTGCATAATTTTTATAGCGAGAAGGACAAACAGTGAATCCCGAAAATCAGTGAATCTCGCTAGTGAATCCCGAAATCAATGAATTTTGACAGTGAATCTCGAAAATTAGTGAATTTCGACAATGAATTTTGAAAATTAGTAGTGAATTTCGGCAGTGAATTTAAACAGTGAATTTCAAACACAAGTGAATTTCGACAGTGAATAAATAGTTTTGTCCTTTATGCAAAAGTTTCAAAAGACTGTCCTTCTACTCAATTGATGAAATATTTTTGTCCTTCTCCCTCATTCTCCCTAATTTATATACTCTTCTTGAGTAATAAACCTCTTGTTCCTTTATTTTCCTCACTCTCAAAGAATATCTAATTTGCAAGGTCTTAAGAGCCCCGTATATGTACTTACTAACTAGCATTAAGTGTCCAATATTGTAAACCACATCTTTTTAATTTCTCTTCCTCACTTGCGCACACACACACGACTTCTTCACCCCCCCCCCCCCCCCCCCTCCCCCACCCCTTTTTTTTTAAAAGTTAAAGACACTTGTATTCAATATCTACAAAGCAAATAGTAGAGGCATGAGCTGGCAGGGAAGTTCCCAATCTACACATCCTACAAATTTTAAACCTTCTTTTGCTAAAAAATAAGCAGGGGCATTCCTCTCTCTCTTAAAAAAAGAAAAATCAATGGAAATGAAAGCCGGGATAAAAACCCGATTATCGTCAATAATGCCTCCAGTGGGGGAGAAGTCTTCATCTATTGATTTGAGTTTTTTTTTATTACCGTTAAGTAATCTCCTTCAAATATCACCCGAAAGAACCCCCAAGTTAAAGCGTATGCTAATGCTTCCCCAGTGCTTACATCAAAGCCTCCTTTTAACCTCCTTGAATAGCTACGTATGACGGAGCCATCATTATTGCGAACAATACCACCGACGACAGAAATGTTGGTAGAAAAAACGGCATACACATTAAACTTTAAAGTGTTAACAGGATGGGCCTGCCAACGAGACATGGGAAGCGCTTTAGGGGCACCCACCTGGTATGTAGGTGAGTGCAGAGCCTGAATGTAGACCCGTGCTTTTGCCTCAGATTTACTATTAATCGATGCAAATTGTAACTCATAACAACAATAACAATGACAATAAAAGACATTCAGAATTTCAACATTAATTACCAAATAAAAACAAATACATATATTCTTTTTCTTATACCAGAATCACCAGACTCCCACCACTTTCAGCAAGACACCACCAACCACCGCCTCCATTAAACCGGAGAACAAACAAATGTTGTTGGACCGCCAAGAAAAACAGTGGCGGTGACCGCCACAAAAACAAACAAAGAGAGAGAGAGAGAGAGAAACAGGGGGAACAAAGGAAGGGAGCACGAAACCGCTAATCGAGGCTCAGATCTGCCGGAAACCACCACATGCAACCCCAGAAAAGTGAGGAAGAAGATGAAACATCAGTCGTACCATCAACAAGCCTCAAAATCAATGAAAAAAAGACTAGGAAAAGAAAGGGACAAGAAATAAAGAATGAGAAAAATAAAAAGGATTGGACGCGGCAGCAGGAAGCCGTCGGCGTCGAGAGGCATCGGCAGTGAAAGGAAGAATATAGAGAGAGATGAGAGGAAATTTGTTAAAGATATAAAATATGTGATCCAATGATGTTGGTAGTAGAGTATAAATAATTTTCGTAAATTAGCTTTAACATTTCCAATTTATCTTTATCAATCTTCTGTTTAAAATTAAGGATGCCTAGCGGTTGAGTTATGATTTTAGAGGAACATGAAGTGTATTTCATTAGTTAGTTTTAGAAACATGATTTCGCGCATTTAATGAGTTACATTTTTGTGTGGGTGATATATGTCCATTTACATGGTAATGATAATGTCATTTCCCTAAATAAAAGAAATAAAAATAGAGAATAAACAAAAACAAAAAGGAAAAGTTGATTTTATAAGAATGCAGAATTATTCATATTTTTAATAAAACATAGAAACATACACATTTGTTCAGTTCAGCTCCAATGGCAGATGTGACCATCCCCATTAGAAGAACTCCTACAAACTTATTATTACAAGAGCCATCAAACATTCATACTAAACTACCATACTCTCATCATACATTTATTTATAATAAGTCTAAAAACAAGAGTGATGGGGTGTCATAGGGGATTGGATCCTCTCAAGTTGCCCCTCTCAAGTCATCTCTCAAGTCCTATCCTCCATGGCTGCCATGTGTACCATTACCAATCTCAGCCATTGTTTTTTTTTTTTTTCTCCTCCAATAAACCATAAAACAAGTAAGTGCCTGTTTGTTCAACCTGCCTATTTTTTTATTAAACATTTCCATCCCGTTAGCTTTTCAACTATGATGCATCGAAACTTCAATCTGGTCGTGTGCGTCGTGTTTGATAGAAGACATGACATGACACGCTCCGACACGTTCTGACATCATGTCCGACACGTGTCGGCTGATTAAATTAATATTATTTAAAATTTGAATATCCGATACGCTTCCGACACACTGTCGACACTCCCCGATACAGCACCGACAATCCTGAACCCAATTTTTAGTTTTTTTTCTTTATTTAATCTTCGATGGAAACGTTAAAATACACGATTTTCATTTCTAAAATAATTAAATAAATAATACACCGTATCAAATTTATATGTTTTTTTTGTTGATAAACAATCATTTTTAAAATTTGTAATATTTTGAAAGTTAATCACAATTTCTTTTGGCACCGTATAAAGGTCGAATATCTATTCTAGATATTCATAGAGTTTATGTAATACTTATTTTATTTTGTCTAGTTTTTTCAGATGTTTACGATTTTTTTTTTGTTGATAAATTGAATTTTATTTACAGTATATATATATATATGACGATGACAAATTAGCCACCTATTAAGATCCGGGTTACTCTTCTTAGGGTGAAGAATAACCAAGAACCTTAGCTCAAGAATAAAGAGGGGCGTGGGTGTGTTTATGGTCGAATCTAAGTGGTATTCTTAGGTTGCCTACGTATCTCGTTATATGTCCGGGAATCAAGCGTACGTAGTTCCTGGAACGATGTATATATAGAGACAATGCATGACCTAACCCTAATGTGAGTCGGTTATTAGCTATTGTCGTGTTTACCCTTAATTGGGCCTTACCCCTTGCCCAAGTTTATCCTGTGGACATTGGGCCAACGTAGCTGGTGTGGACTCTGTTCCCGATATCGATCCGCCCTACCTGGGAAGATCGACTCTTGGAACTCACGTCCTGCACTGCCCGTAAGTCGATAGCCGTGACCTCGAGCTCCTAGATATACTTCAGGCTCGAGGGTCGACATGCGTGTTATGGCTCCCACGTCGATAGTTCGACTTGTTTGCCTTGGCATATATTTAACCCATGAAGCCTACTCGATGATGATATATCGAGGTGCGTAACCCGTATCGTCGAAAAATATATATATATATATATATATATATATATATATATATATATATATATATAATGTGTCGGCGGCGTGTCGTCCTTAAATTTTAGAATTAGCCGTATCGCCGTGTCCGTGTTGTGTCGTGCGACGTGTCCGTGTCCGTGTTTGTGCAACATAGCTTTTCAATGCAATGTTCTAAAAGTCAGCCAAGTCGGCCGACTAGGCGCTAGCTGGCCCTCCACCGACCCGAGTACACACTAGTCCGACTTGTTTGTGCGGGCTGGTCTCTAGTCGGCCTCTAGGCAGGAGAGTCAGGTTCAAGGTGTGATAGTCAGGCTCAACTCGGCCTAGGTATTCTGTATTATATATTTTTTTTGTGAAACTTAACCTTGAATGTGTTTATTTTGGACGTATCACATAT
Source organism: Gentiana straminea (assembly GCA_036785695.1). Classification (NCBI taxonomy): domain Eukaryota; kingdom Viridiplantae; phylum Streptophyta; class Magnoliopsida; order Gentianales; family Gentianaceae; genus Gentiana; species Gentiana straminea. The sequence goes on from JAVUPR010000342.1 coordinate 1,206,468, forward strand.
GTTTGTATGTGTTTATTTTCTGACTTGAATTTTGGGACTAACGTTATGTTAGTACTTATTATTACTAGAGTAGTACTATCATTATTTTGAGGGGTTTGTAGTGGTATTTATTTTGTCAAATCCATTATTATTTTAATAACTAAAAAAAATCCAAAACCGTCTAGTCCCCCGCCTAGCCGACTAGTCCCAACTCCCCACCCCGCCGCACGACTCGCCGCCTACCGACTTTTAGAACATTGTTTCAATGTATGATTCTTTCAGCCATATATTTGGGTTTTGTCTCCTGCTTATGCTTTGTTTATTATGCAATATATATATATATATCAACCAAATAACGAAAAAAGATTACAAAATGATAAATACAAAAATTAATAAGATTAGTGATAAATCTCCCTTAAAATTTCTTGAAACCAGATAAAACAAGGGGTTTTTATCGGCACAACGAATTTACTATTGACATCTTTTTTTTTTATTATCTTTCATCTACTTCACCACCTTCCTAAATTGCTTTTCGGTGCCACGATACGTGCGTCAGTGACACTGACGTTTTGTTTCACTAACAACATCAGTGGATCTGACGTTTTTGTAATATTTTTTGGTTATTTGCTCGGTATTTATTGCATAATAAACAAAGCGAGAAATAAAAAACCCAAATATATGGTTGAAAGAATCATAGACCGAAAGCACACTGACGCTTGTTTTATGGTTAATTGGAGGGGAAAAATAAATAACGGCTGAGATTGGTAATGATACACATGGCTGCCTTAGAAAGTAGGACATGAGAGATGACTTGAGAGGGCAACTTGAGAGGATCCAATCCCGGTGTCATAGGTCTAAGCATTACAACTTCTTACCATCATCTCACGTCTAGCCTGTAATTCCATCTCACGTTTAGCCTTTAATTCCCGAACTTCCTCAAATCGAGCCTTTAATTTATCAAATTTACGCTTGTTTTCAACATAAAAGACACGGCCGCAAGCCGATATAGGGCACTCGATGTACCCTCCTTAATTACAGCTTTCAATGTGTTCTTCATTTTCCTGTCAAAGAACACAACTTTAATAATGATAATAATATCAGAAATGCACTACTGCAATTGCAATTTGCAACCATACACACATTCAAAATGCTTATGAATTCAAGTATATGGCAACGCCTACGCCTGCTGCTAACAAATAACACCCAAATTACAGTCCACAAACATTCTTAAGAAATTAAGAAGATATTATTATTATTTAATTTTAAGAAGAAAAAAAATCCCAACTTTTTATAATGTGCACCTTTGAGCTGATTCAAATCAGGTTTCTACGATTTGTCTCCTTTTCGGAACAAAATACAGGACCAATGCTTCCAACGAATTGGTCGAGCTAAGCTAACAACAACAAAAAGAAAAAGTAAAGATAAATCTGAAAATGCTTATGAGTCGGCGGTACCTGCTTGAAGAAGGTGAAGCCGTGAAGATCGGAGATGAGCTGAAAGTCGAAGAGTAGATTATTCCGGTTAATCGTTTCAGATTTGGTAACAGCTGATCTGAATTTCTGGAATAGACCTCGAGTTGTTTTCTTTTTTTTATATTTTATTTTAAAGAAAAGATTTCTTGTGGAGATGGAAAAGGGAGAAATCGACGGGAAAGGATAAAAAATAAGGGAAATTCTATCACGGGGACTCCGGTGTAGGGAGTCCCCCATGTGTTCGATTATGAACCACATGTTTTTATTCGAAATAAATAAGTGTGAATGAAAATTAAAAATATGTACCTAAAAACAGCACAGCACAGGGACTCCCTACCCAGGAGTCCCTAGGATAGAACTTCCCAAAAAGGGTAAAAAGTAAATAAGCACATACTCTTTTTTTAGTTGTAAAAAAGGTAAAAAGGATAGAACTTCCCAAAAAGGATAGAACTTACAAAATAAATAAATAGCACATACTCTTTTTTTAGTTGTAAAAAAAGGTAAAAAGTTTGACACAAACAAAATTGACTTTCTGTAACGTTCCGTTTTCGGACACCGAGTCCTTATCCGGAAATCGAAACGTTCGGCACGCATAATATTAAATAAATAATATTACACGTAAGTCACTACTACGTCGTATCAAATAAAAGCAAACGGAAGCTAAAAGACTCGGGTAATTTTTTTCAAGCAACCAAAAATAGAAATACTAAAGATAGAATAAAATGTAATACTTATCACATCAAAAAACCAAACGAATCCAAAAGTACGAATCTCAAAAACTAAAAGTAAACTACAAGGTTCCAATGATAAATCAAGTCTAGGAAATAAATGTGAATAAATAATCAAGGTCTTCAAGTCCGGCGTCCTCAAACGTCGTCATCAAAGTCCTCCTCGTACTCCGAGTTTACCTGTTCGTCTTCTCTCCCCCAAACACATAAATAAACATGCATTTGAGGTAAGTACATTTGTATAAAATAAGAAGTAGAAGCTACAATTTAATTAAGGTTATTATTAAAAGATTATCTTGGTGAGACCGACTCAATCTAGGGTTCACTTCATGCCCATCGACACGTCATGACTAAACGTTTCTAGCTTAGTTTATCTTGGTTACATCATTACTCAAGGACACTATGCATGGCGTTCATCAGCCTGAATATATATGACGATGACAAATTATGTCACCTTAAAGATCCGGGCTTTTCCTTATATTATTGATGAATAATCAAGAACCCTAATGCCAAAAACGACGAGAGGGTTTTGTATGTTGCGGGCCGAGTCTAAGTGGGATTCTTAGAGTGCCTACGTATCCTGTTATTATTCCAGGAATCAAGCCATACGTAGTTCCTGGAACGTTGTATTTATAAGGACAATGCGTGACCTAACCCTAATATGAGTCGGTTTGTAGCTATTGTCATATTTACCCTTAATTGGGCTTTACCCCTCACCCAAGTTATCCCTGTGGATATTGGGCCGACGTAGGCGGTGTGGACCCTGTTCTCGATATCGATCTATCCGACCCGGGATGATCGACTCGGAACTCACGTCCCGCACCGCCCGTAAGTCGATGGTCGTGACTTCGAGTCCTTAGCCATATTTCAGGCGCGAGGATCGACATGCGTGTCAAGGCTTCTAGGTCGATATTCCGACTTGTATGCATTATCTGGCTCATGTGCCTTAGTAAATATTTGATCCACGTATCCCACTCGATGATGATATATCGAGGTGCGTAACCCGGTATCGTCATAAGCCCCCCAGACCTGAGAGAGGCGACTTCCGTTGTCCGAGGTCAGATCTGCCAATTTTGAAATCATCTTCGAGTTGGACTAAAACTTGGGCGGGAAATGGTGTAACCGTTTCGTCTGCCACCTGTTTCCCTAGCCAATCGTGGCCGTTCGCTGTGACGTCAGAACGCACTATCGCTTCGTCTTTCGCCATAAATGATGTAATCCTTGATCTTCGCGATTTGTGGGGAGTTATAACTACTAGTAACCCCCCAATCACGTCTTTTCACCGTCATTTGGCATTAGCAACGCATAAAAGGGGAGAGAAGAACCGGACGGTGAAATCATTTCGCCTATCCATTTCTCCATTTACTCCTCGAGAAAATACAAGTAAGCATCTTTCTCGCATTCATCTTTCTTTTCGTTCTTACCATTCTGCTTGAATCCATCCATGTCTAGTAGTGCTACACTTTCGATAGGGTAGGAGTCTCATTCCGGCGATCAAACACCCATATCTGCCCCTTCCGATCAAACCCTTCCCTCAAATCCTAGGGAACCCTTAGGAATTATCAGGGAACCTAAGAAACTGTCCACAAGAATGGACGGAAAAGGGCCTAAGGGGTGCACTTCCCCGCCTCACCATGGACGATCTCAACCAACTACGGCAGAGATATGGGCTGTCTAGCCCTCAACTGGTGGCTCAGCTTCCTTCCGGCCACCACCAATTTGCCGATGAGCCCCCAGAAGGGTTCTGTACGGTCTACGAGGCCCGCCTATTGATGGGGCTCGGATTTCCCCTATGTCCGGCGGTCCGGTCGTTCTTCGCCACTATGAGATCGGTATATCTCAAGCGGGCCCGAATGCCATCCGGACTCGATGGGCTTTCTAATTACTGCCGAGTTGCGGGCATCGGGTTCACTGTCCCTTTGTTCCGATGGTGGCACAAGATCTCTGCGATGCCCGACTCAGGGTGGTACACGTTTCAAAAGCGTGCCAATCGTCATGAGTTCGTGCCAAAAGGACCTTCATCTCATTCGAATTGGAAGCCTAGGTTCTTCTTCCTTCGACACGGGTCGGATAACCCCTATGTCGGGCTATGGAGGTCGAGAGAGGGAAGAGATGACAAACTGGGTCGTGAAGCCGCACCTAACGAGGCTCTTACTCTCGAGAGATTTACCTTCGAGGTGGTTACACAGGACCTGAGTCTCCTTTATGACCTTGCCCGCCTCGAAGAGGCGGGCCCCGTACCATGCATAGCGCTTCATCCTGTCGATCAGGAAAATTGTACGAACCTTGGTTATTTTATTATCAAGTCTTAATTCTTTTTGAAGTTGTATCTCTGCTATTCCTGATACTGACTCCTTTTTCATTTGTGTAGTGGGTAGATTCTCGAAGGTCGCTGTTCCGAAGGCTTCTGCTGTGGCTGCTGCTGTCGCCGCCTCCAGATCGAGAGCTACTCCTCCGGCGCCCGAGGAAAGACCTGTTCATGCTGTTGACCCGACTGAGGGTGTCGAGACAACTACCCTTGTCACACAATCAACTCTGCCTTCTATGTCGGAGGGACTCACCCACGAACACCGGTCGATACGCGAAGCAGAGGACGTTATCGACTTTACTGTCGGAGGGGGTGAAGAAACCTCCGGAGCTGAGGCGGGCCGGTTGCAGAAACGGAGGTCGGCCCTCGAGGAGCTGGTGAGAGATCAGCAAAGGCTGGCTAAAAAAGCCAAGGTCACGAAGCCTTCTCTCGACCTTGCCGCCACGAGTAGGATGTCGGCCGACGATGTCGAGAAGCTGGACGACCAGGTCCTGGCCTCTTCTCTCCGAGAGCTGGGACGCGTGGTAAGCACTAACTCTTGTCGATTTCATGTCTTCTTTTTTGCTCCTCCCGATTTCATGTCTTCTTTTTTGGCAGCACCACTTTATGAGTCGAGAAGCTTCTCGACGTACGAGCACGCCATCCGAGACCGTAGAAGGGGCCGAAGACACGGATTCGGAGGTTGAACGACGGGCTTGTTGTCGAATCGGCCCTAGTGTCACCGGTCCGGAATCGCGGTGAACGTTTTCAAGAAAGAAGCGCGCCGAAATAGAGAAAGTAAAGCGGGGAGCGAGAGGCCGTCATCGCCGAGCCGAGGAGAGATCCGGGCCGCGGTCGAGGGGAGGGAGGGCTGCTGCAAAAGTGGCTGCGAGGAAGAGCCGGCACGAGGAACCGCTATTGCCGAAGAGAGGGACCGGTTGAAAAACGAACTTGATCGGGTCCCCGGCGCTTCAGGAAGCAAGGACCGCCGCGATACTCGAGTATCGGAAGTCTGATGAGTTGGGTAGTGATCTCGACGTAATCATGCAGACGGCCATACTTGGAGGATTCACCAAGGCGGTGGACCAAGTGAAGAAGGCCTATCCGGAGGTTGAGATCGACCAGCTCGAAGAGCCTGGCTGCTATGACCCTGACTCGGAGGCGTTGTATGACCTGTACTTCGAGGAATTCCAACAGGGTATATCCCTTGCTCAGAAGTATTGTGGCCCCACAGTAAGCTCGACTCCTGATAATACGACTTCCGCTCTTGCTCCCATGCCGACGCCCGAAGATGCGAATCCGACTCCGACTCCCGATGCTTCTATTTAATTATCTGACCTCCTTGGGACTTTGATATTCTGAGTTTTAACTCTTGTAACTATTTGTACATTTTCTTGACTTTGAATCGACTTGGGTGAATGTTCTATTTACAATGGTGGGCTTTTCGACCGGCCTTAATTTGTTTTGAAATTTACGCCCTTTTGTCTCTCTCGTTTGTTATTATTTACTTACTCATTTATTCTTGTCTTTGGCTTTCTTGCTTGTCGAGCCTCGGCTCGTTCGCTTCTCGCCTTATCAATGTAATATTGCCCCCCCCAAGTGTTTTATGAACTTCGGTTCATAATACACTTGGGCTCTATATGGCTTTTAGGTCGATCTATTTGCCTTGGCTTTTTAGCCTTATAAGCTTGCTAGATCTTCGAGTTAGTCCGACATTGCGAACTGTCCTTGTCTCGGTCTAGCTGTCCTTTGGGCTGGTTAGACTTCCGACTTGGACGTTTGGCCCGACCATGCGAACCGTCCTTTGTCTGCCTTATTCGACCCTTAGGTGCATTAGGCTTTTGACTTGGACATCTGACCCGACCTTGCGAGTCTTCTTTTTGCCTTCTGCATTATATGCTTGTGGCGTTGTCGGGAGTTCCGACTCGCGGATTGCTCCATACTTTGTCGATTGTAACTTCGCGTCCTTTTGGACTTAGAATATTACAAAAATACTTAACAAAATCGTAGAAAAAGAAATCATCGTTTATTATAATAAAGATAGAATTGTCTCGTGGATCGATTACAAATCTTATAAAATAAGTAGAAACAAACTTATCGACTAAGGCTTAGACGTAAAATTTCTTCAAATTATTCGCGTGCCATTGTCGAGGGATCGTAGTTCCGTACGCTCGACCTAGTTGATATGAACCTTTAGGGTGGACTTTTAGGATCCGATACGGGCCTTCCCGGTTCGGGGGAGAGGGCCCCGATCTCCTTTTGCCGACTTGCTTCGTTCTTTCTCAAAACTAGATCTCCGACCTTGAAATATCCGTATTTTACCCTCGCGTTGTAATATTGAGAGATCTTTTGCTTGTACCTTGCCATTACGGCGAGGCCATTTCTCTCCGCTCCTCGAGATTATCCTTCTCCCGTCGGATGTCGGGATCGTTCGTCTCGATATTATACGCTAACACTCGTGGGGAAGGGACACCGATCTCCGCGGGGATAAGCGCCTCGCACCCATAGGTTAGGGAGAAAGGTGTTTCACCCGTTGATACGTTTGGAGGCGTCCCGTATGACCACGGGATGCTCGGGAGTTGCAACGCCCGTCTCGTCCTTCGCCTTCGAGCCTCTTTTTCGTCCGAGTTTAATCTGTCGATTTGTTTGCTCGACTTGACCATTTGCTTGAGGATGCGCGGCGAAGTGAAGTGCGATCGATATGATATTCGGCTAACCACTCTCTGACTCTTCGGTCTTCGAATTGAGTGCCGTTGTCCGAGATTAGAGCCTTCGGAATACCATACCTGCACAAAATATCGACCCATAGGAATTTCTTGATTGTAGCCGCTTTGATGTCGGGCAAAGCTTTGGCTTCTACCCACTTAGTGAAATAATCTACCGCAACTACTACAAACTTATTATTCCCGGAGCTCGAGGTAGGGGTCCTACAATATCGACTCCCCACACGTCGAAAGGCCATGCCGACGAGATGACATTCATTTCTTGTGCCTCGTTGATGAGAGATGTTATCGTGAATTTGGCAAGAATTGCATCTCTCGCACTAATTTGATCGCATCTCGTTGCATTGACGGCCGAAGTATCCACGAGCTTGCATTTCCGAGCTAGCATTCTAGCCCCGCGATGATTCCCACAAGCTCCCCTATGGATTTCTTCGAGAAGATATTCTCCTCTGTCTCGGATGCGCATCTCAACCATGGACTTGTGAACGACCTCCGATAAAGTATGTCGTTGAAGAATGCGTATCGAGCCGACCGAAGTCGGACCTTTCTTGACCGTACCTTATCATTGGGTAATATTCCGTCCTTTAAGTAAAGGACAATTGGATCCATCCATGTAGCCTCGCCGAGATATCGGCCGGGCTTCTATCTCTTCATAGCTTCTCTCTCGTTAGTGATTCTACTAACACCTTTTTACTAGAGACGAAATTTGATGCTAACTTGGACAGAGCGTCGACCCTCTTATTCGAGTTCGAGGTACTGTTCGAATTGAATCGAGTTGAATTTCGGCTTAAGGCCTTGGACTACCGCCAAATACTTCTTCATAGTCTCTTCCTTAGCCTCATATTCCCCTTTGATGTGATTAACAACCAATTGCGAGTCACCGTAAACGTTGAGATTTTCGACCCCCTTTAGGGCAAGCTTCGGACCGGTGATAATTGCTTCATATTACGCCTCATTATTAGTTGCCTTAAAATCGAATCGGAGGGCGTATGGAAACTCCTCCCCCTTCGGGCCGACTAATAGGAGGCCCGCACCGCTCCTTCTTTGCTCGAGGCCCCATCGGCATGGAGCATCCATCGTTCTTCGTGACTTTGCTTTTCTTGCTCAAGTTGCACCGATATACCTTCGGCTAAGAAGTCTCGCTAAAGCTTGAGCCTTGATGGCGGTACGCGGCACGAACTCGATGTCGTATTGAGCCATCTCGATTACCCACTTCGTGAGTCGACCGGATGTGTCGGGCTTCGCTAGAATTTGCTTGAGTGGTTGGTCCGTGACTACCACTATAGGATGGGCTTGAAAGTATGGCCTAAGCTTTCTTGATGCGTGTACCAACGCTAGTGCGAGCTTCTCGAGTTTGGTGAATATCGGGCTTCGGGGCCATGCGAGCTTTACTTACAAAATATATGGGCACACGGCCCTTTTCTCCCTCTCGAACCAAGACCGAACTCACTCGCTTCCTCGCGGATCGATAAATAAACTAGCAACCTTTCCCCCTCTCGAGGAGAGGTGAGAGTAGGTAGTTCGAAAGATATGCTTTCGAGTTCCTCGAAGGCCGTCTGACATTCGTTGTTCCAGTGGAAAGGGCTGGGCTTTCGAAGAACTTTGAAGAACGGTAGTGCACGCTGGGCTGACCGAGATAAAAACCTATTCAGTGCTGCCATCCGACCGGTGAGTCTCTGAACCTCTTTCATGTTTCGAGGTGCAGGCATATTCTTTAGTGTGTCGATCTTGTCAGGGTTAGCTCGAATCCCGTCTCTCGACACCATATACCCTAGAAATTTGCCTGTCCGCACCCCGAAGGTGCACTTTTTTGGGTTAAGTTTCATGTCAATATCTCTTAGCACCTCGAACACTTCCCTGGCGTCTACCAAAAATTGCTTCATGGATCGGCTTTTGATGAGTAGATCATCCACATAGACTTCCATATTCTTACCAATCTGCTTCGCAAAAATTCTATTGACTGCCCTTTGGTATGTAGCTCCAGCATTCTTTAATCCGAATGGCATGGTAACATAGCAAAAGGTGCCAAACTCTGTAATAAACGCTGTCTTCTCCGCATCTCGGGGGTCCATGAGAATTTGATGGTACCCCTTGTATGCATCGAGGAACGCGAATACCTCAAAACCGATGGTCGAATCAACTAACCTGTCGATCTTAGGTAATGGATAGGAATCTTTAGGGCATGCCTTATTCAAATCCGTGAAATCAACGCACATGCGCCAGCTGCCATCTGGTTTCTTCACTAACACTGGATTGGCAAGCCATTCTGGATAGAGCACTTCTTTTACTATATTTGCCGAAAGTAACTTCCCGACTTCAGACTCGATAGCTTCCAATCGATCTTGCGCGAAATTTCGCTTCTTCTGTTTGACTGGCTTTCTGGCCTGGTCAATCTCTAGTTTATGGATGGCGATGTTTGTCGGTAGGCCTGGCATATCGGACGCCTTCCAGGCGAAGACGTCCTTGAACTCTTTCAGCAAATCGATCAGTAACCGCTTTTCCTGAGTCGGGATCCAAACCCCGACTTGGACACTCTGATCGGTTCCATCTTCCCATAAGCTGACATTTTCAACTGCTTCACTCGAAGCCCAACACTTCTCTTCCTCCTCCTCCGGAATGAGTTCCTCGACGAGGACTTGCTGTACCGCCATCTTACCGTTCATCACTATCGAATTGCAGCTTCTGGCGATTTCAATATCCCCTTTTACTTCGTGGGAACCATTTCGAGTCGGGAATTTCATCTTTGTTATGGAACGTCGAAATTATAGCTCGTAACTCGAAAAGGGTGGTCTACCCAAAATAACATTATACGCGGAGGGAGCTTTAACGACCACGTAGTTTAGCTCTAGCGTCCTCCCTCTTTCCCCATCACCCACTGTCGTTAGTAGCTTTATGGAACCCATGGGATGGACTGCCTGACCTGTGAAGCCGAATAGTGGAGAGGCTATGGGCACTAAGTCTTTCTCTTTGAGCTTCATTCCCTGGAATGCCGAGTAGTATAAGATATTCACAGCGCTACCATTATCGACGCATACCCTCGATACTCTGGCGCGACTTATAACTGCTTCAATCACTAACCCCTCACTATGACTTGTCGACTTAGGGACGTCGTCTCTGGGGCCATACCCGACTTCCGTAGTTAATCTCAATTGCTTGCGTGGCCTCGAGCTGTCGTCTGGTTCTCGACTGGCTCGTTCCTTCTCACTCTCCCCCGGCCCAAATATCATATTCACATAATTGTTTGGGCGATTATCATCATAGCGATCCTGACCATAGTAGTCCCTATCGTTATCAGGAGATCGGTCTCGTCTAGGGGATCGATCTCTTCTTCTTTGATTCTCTCGACTTCGACCTCTATCCTGGTCAGGATTTCTTCTTTTGAAGTCTCGCTGCCCCCTGGGCTCATTATAACGCGATCGGTCTATGACCTCATCCGCCTTTCCCTCCCCGGATGCGAGCCTCGATGTCTTTCTTTAAATCGAAACGATCCTCTCGTCGAGTGACCCGTGTCCTCGTGGAATTCACAATACTTTGTCGACCTTCGTTTTTCTCGAGGTTTTTTGATCGGAGGTGGCCTCTTGGCCAAATTCTTAGAAACCATGATTGATAAGACCTCCGTACGGGACCGGTTGAGGGAGTAAAATCTTTATCCTTTCTACCACCCTTTTCTCTCGACCGTCCCGAGGGAGGCGCCTCGATGCGATCCCAGACAGACGTTTTCCTCTCTACATCCTGCTGTCGAGGCTGATTCTTATTTCCTCCTCGACCTTCTTTCCTCGAGCTGTCCATCCACTCGGCTTGGGTGTGCCTACGCACTGCCTCTTCGCCTTGGCAAAATCGATGTACGACATTCACACACTCATCCATGTTTCGAGGGAGGTTCCGGCTTAACTTCTCATACAACTTTGTGTTGCGCAGTCCCCCTACGAATGAAGTGATCGGGACTCGATCCCGAGGATCCTTCACCGCATGGCCTCAAGGTTAAACCTCTTCGATAATCTAATACCGACTCGTCTCTATCCGCCTCACATTTGTGAGGTGCGTCTCGCTCAACCGAAACTTTTTGTTGACGATGAAGGCGTCTCGAATTTTCCGGCGAGCATGGTGAAGCTGGAGATGGATCTGGGTTTCAACTTGGTAAACCACTCTCTTGCTCGTCCTACAAGTAGAGTCTCGAATGCCCGGCATCGCATCTCGTCTGGGGCACATTCTAGCCTCATACGGGATAGATACCGTGAAGATGGTCCTCCGGGTCGGTGGTGCCATCATACGGGTCTATCTTAGGTATTTTAAACCCCTTGGGTTTAGGATAATCTTCAATCTCCTTGATGAAAGGAGACTCTAACCACAACGGGCCCCGGGTTTTTCCCTGGATTACATCTAACTCCCCGCCTAACGCTATCTTCATCGATGCGTATGTGCTTCGTTGTATTTCTCGCTTCCTCCGTTCGACCGAGCTTGAGGAAGCGCCGACCTCTTCAAATTGATCGGCTTAGGATTATTGGCGGCGTTATTCGGGCCGCCTTCCGCCGTTGTTGCCGCTCGTCGATTAAAGGCTTCCGCCATTATCTTTCTCGGGGCATTATGATCTGTCGCCGCCAGCTGATCCACCATGGCTTGATACTGCGGGGCAAGGCCCCGAGTTTGTTTTGGCGGATTTTCATGGACGGTCTCTAAAGCCGGATCTTTTTCCCCCGGAGGATCCGCACTCGCTCGCTCACTTATCTCGCGGATTCGCGGATCCACGTTTTTAGAGGTGGTTTTTCTGGCGGTTTTTTCCTTTGGAGGCATGATGATCTTGATGTATTCAACAAAAGAAAGGCCCTCCTTCTAGCGCCAATGACGATGACAAATTATGTCACCTTAAAGATCCGGGCTTTTCCTTATATTATTGATGAATAATCAAGAACCCTAATGCCAAAAACGACAGAGGGTTTTGTATGTTGCGGCCGAGTCTAAGTGGGATTCTTAGAGTGCCTACGTATCCTGTTATTATTCCAGGAATCAAGCCATACGTAGTTCCTGGAACGTTGTATTTATAAGGACAATGCGTGACCTAACCCTAATATGAGTCGGTTTGTAGCTATTGTCATATTTACCCTTAATTGGGCTTTACCCCTCACCCAAGTTATCCCGTGGATATTGGGCCGACGTAGGCCGGTGTGGACCCTGTTCTCGATATCGATCTATCCGACCCGGGATGATCGACTCCCGGAACTCACGTCCTGCACTGCCCGTAAGTCGATGGTCGTGACTTCGAGTCCTTAGCCATATTTCAGGCGCGAGGATCGACATGCGTGTCAAGGCTTCTAGGTCGATATTCCGACTTGTATGCATTATCTGGCTCATGTGCCTTAGTAAATATTTGATCCACGTATCCCCTCGATGATGATATATCGAGGTGCGTAACCCGGTATCGTCAATATACTTGCTAACTAACGGTGATTAGCACCGATTAGCTCCGGGGTCTCCCCGGTATGCGTATACGTCCGATGAATTTCCTCCACTACCCTTCAGCCGTTTAAGGCTAGTAGCGTTGTTCACCTTTTATGAACGTATCACATCGCCGATATGAAATAGTGTCTAACCGAGAATAAATGACGTTTTAGCTTTTATCTAACACATATGTAATTATTAATGTGAATTATCTAGCCACTTAGGTGTTTTCAAAATAAAACTCACCTTATCAACTCTACTCCCTCACTTAGACTACTAGACATCGCATCCTATCAATTACACAGACATTGATGAACCCTAGTTCATCAAAGCACAAGCCCTTTCATGACCTTCTGACGGATCCGAACTTCAACTCCCTTTAAGAGTACATTCGGTGTTTTAACTGAACGAATCAGAAGTTCAATCGAAGCTTGTTCATGTTTAATTAATGTTAACATATCAGGATTAAGGGTTTAAAACAGAGAAAACACGATTATGAAGCCAATAACCAAGCTAAAATGGTAAAAACAAGGTAAAACAGGTCAAACGCCCGTTTGACATCCTATGGACGCCCGTTTGGCATTGGACGCCCGTCCACTAAACCCCAGATGCCCGTCCGTCAAAAACAGCTACATCCTGAATCAAAATTTCTGACCTCAAACGCCCGTCTGCCTTGTGCAGACGCCCGTCTGAGCTACTAAGGTCGCGAACGCCCGTTTGCCTAATGCAAACGCCCGTCCGCCTGGGTTTTCCCCAAAATGCTAAATCTTAAAAACGCGATTTATGATCCGTTTCTAACCTAATTGACATCGATTTCAACTCAGAAAAACGTAGAAAACATAGCTCAACGTCTATGATCCTTTGATCAACGAAAAAGCACAATTTTCTTGCATCTACGCATCATAAAACACGATCTAAACTTCAATAACGATAATTGAAATCGTAGGAAGAGCTTCTTACCTTTTAAGCAGCTAATTCCGAATTCAAACCACAGAAAAACAGCAGCAAAACGGATCCTTTTCTGCAGGAAAACATGTGATAAATCCAAACTCAGATTAGATTCGATCACACGCTTCTAAACGACAAAAACTACGAATTGATGAGTTTGAACCCATCAAACTCGAAGATGAACTGAATTAGGGCTTAATCATACCTTATCAAATCTTCAACTTTTTGATGTCACAACGTTGCTCTCTTCACAACGATTCCGGTGCTCGACTCTGATCTGAAAACCGTCAAGGATTGACTTAGAACCGATGACAACAATCCCTCAGCCCTAATTCTTGCACACACACACGCAGGAGATGAGTTTTGGAGGTGGAAAATCTGATTAAAAGTTTAAGGGACTGATTAGGCTAATTTCTCCCTAAATAGGAAAAATTCCAAAATTACTTAATTGCTCTGATTTTCCTTAATCACCCTTATTAAACCAGATTTTCTTCCTTATATATATATATATATATATATATATATATATATATATATATATATATATATATATATATATATATATATATATCTCGAAAATATATATACATAAATATCCAAATTATTAAACTCCGAATAAAAGGAACCGAACCCAATATTTCGTTTTCGCAAAATGACACGTCTGCCCTTTCCCGAAAATCGGAATACTACACTCTCGCCGCGCGTCCTCAGGTAACAACCGTAACATGAGTACATCAGGTTTGAGTACACACTCCTTTGTTTTTGTTTTGGTTTTTTTTTTGTTTTTCTCAATCATCCGTAACTTTTGATTTAAAACTCCGATCATAGAAATTTTCCACCAAATTTTTTTTTGCTCTTTACTTTGAACCTAAATACGATTCCTTTCCGACGTAAATTTCGAAAACCTTTATCCTCCTCACACTCTTAAAGAATATCTAATTTGCAAGGTCTTAAGAGCCCCATATATATACTTACTAACTAGCATTAAGTGTCCAAATTGTAACTCTTAACAACAATAATGGATGGCCTGAGTAAACACCTCTGAAGCCTCATATTTTTGGATGGCCTCAGGAACCTGAGCTGGAATAGTAGCTTCCAGCTCGACCTTCCCAGTAAACTTCTCTTATGACTTAAGCTTAACCTCCAGAGCCTGAAATCGCTTCTGGGGAACCTTAATCTCCTCATCTTTGGACTCAACAGAGCCTGGTCTACCGCAGGCCGGCACCCCTCTGCCTCATCCACCCCCAAAGCGTAGACATGGGTAGGCCGACCTTGCCTCATGTCGGCAATCCTCTTCAAATATCCAGTAAACTTTCCCAGCCCGGGGAAAACGTCCTGGCCACTCCAGGTTCCCTGCAAGAAAAAAACACTATCAAAGTACAACACTCGAGTAAGAAAAGCAAGCTTGCGTATTCCATGGCCTCGAAGCCATCATCATCTTGCTTCACATCAGTCATCCCAGAGATCGGCTCCTACTCCATAGTTCAAACTCAAAAAAGTCTGTAGGGTAGGCAATCTGAGCTTTGCATGCCTAACTCCGGCTCGGCATCATATTTAAAGCTCACCCCCGACCGAATCTTCTCTAAATTGTGGCCTTACACTCTTAAGCTTGACGCGCTTAAAACCGGTCACTATCTAAGCACGACACTAACAAGGTGATGAGAGTCAACTTTACTATGCTCCGGTGCATGTTTTAACCCCCATTTATGACACTTTTGGCTTGTATTGGGTAGTTTTAGACCATTTATAGGGCAAAATTCATTGCACACTCACTTTGAGGCAAACCGTCAAATAGATGGAAAACCTCACTATTTTACGGTATTTTGACCATTTTAGAGCCCTAGTTATCTTGCGGAGTTATGCTTGGTATGCGTTTTAATGTTGTGATGCAGGATCTAGGTGAGTTATGAGCCCGGAAGACAAGGCATGAGACTTAGAGTGGCATAACCGAAGCCCGGGGATGGAAACGGATCAAAAATAGTTGGTGCTTTCGCCTTACATTCACTTTATCTGCAATTTTCTCCAAGATACATGATTTTTATGGACTTGTGTTCTTCACAGAAGTTGTATACAATTGAATGAGCTTTCCAACGCATTTTGAATCACTCAAATCGGAGCTCTTCACGCAAAGATATCGCCAAATTACTGAAGGCCATCAATGCTGACAGGGCAATGCGCACGCATTGAATTCTATGCGTACGCATTCCTGGAGCAGAATGTGCAGATTTGGGGCATTTTGAGCAATGCGTACGCATTCGACACATTCGGACGTTCTTGGGCACCTATATATACTTTTTTACACAGATTTTCAGCATGGTTCATCCTCCCAAACCCTAAGCATTAGATTAATTTCGATCCCCTTCCTCTTTTACTCCCATTAACTCTTTCTTACTTTAATTTCTCTAGATTAGACTTAAATTAGCTTAGATTGTTAGCTCAAACCCTTGGATTTTGGTGTCTTTTGAAGTCTTCCTCTTCCCCCAAGTGACATGGGTTTGTATGGAGATTGAAGAAACACATCTTCCTCTTATTTTGGTAATTAATTCTAGCATTTCCTTTCTTGTTTTATGGCTTTAATCCTCTCTTTGATTGTTATGTTATGCTTTGTGATGAGAGCTAATCTACTACATAGTCAAACCATGTGATAGTTGAAGAAACCACCCTCTAGTTGATTAATTGGGATTGGGTAGCGTTTAATTGTTGTTATATCGATGAATTCATGTCTTAAAACTTGTTATCAATGTTTGAATTAGACTGTACACCTAGTTCATGAACACACACACCACTTTTATAAATGTATGTTGCGAAGGGGTGTGGGAAAAGGGGTTTTAAGATCGTTATCTACAATTGACTGAGTTGTTCAGATCCATTGGGTAACGAGGTTTGTCGGTGCAAATCGAGCGGCTCTAGAGCTTTTATCTTGTTTCGGTCACTTAAATCCTTAAAGGCGGACTGTTGAACCAGGCAAAGGGTACTAGGTTGTTGCATGGCGTCTAGTACTATCTTAGGAGTTTGCACCCATGAACGAGTCGATATAAGCATTAGGATGGTTGGTTGGTAGTTTCCATTCCCGAGTTAATCGATTAGAGGGGCGAAAGTATTCAATTGGATCGTGATTTGGCTATGTCTCTTTCTCTCTTTATCTATAGTTTATATTTTGTTTTAGTGTAATTAAACTTGAAACATCTTGGTTAACCTAAACTAAGTCCAAAAACGACTTTGGTATTCGATAAATTCCTCGTGGGATACGACCTTGCTCGCTACTATAGTGCATCCAACTCGGTACCCTGCCGATTAAAGTTGGACCGTCACTATTTTGGCCATCAAGAATTTCTGTTACGTTAAAGGAGCATGTCGTTATCTCGGCATATCGCTTTATAACAAGTCACTTTGACCAACGGTGTATCAAGTCGTTACAACTTTGCACCATGTCTTTCATTGGACCCTAACCGGGCCCATGCGTAAGCTTAGAAATAGATAGGCCCCTCAGCCTAGCCAGTCCGCCCCGTAATAGGCCGGACCAAGCCAAGCACGATCAAGCCTGCTTCGCACCATCATGATTCCCGTCATGAGCTAAGGTAACAGAAATAAAGCAACAAGCAGCTAACCTGATGCAAAGCACTGGGGGCTCGACCCGCTCGCCCTCCAGTCCGCCATCCTTTAACGCGAACAAAGCCAACACAACTAAGAAAAGTTCATAAACAACGCTCTTATGCCCCAAAGCTCTCGACTCACCAAAGGCTCTCGTTTCACCAGCTCTTCAGCTCGGCACTCCAAGACCAATCGTGGTTCGGCAGCTTCCCAGTCTGCCCGCTCTTCCAACAGCCAACTCGTGGCCCTACAAATAGCAGCATCGCACCTTTGACAAAAAAGGGCTCTCGTCTTCGAAGAACTACGCAAATTGGGCTTGATCCCTTACAAGTTAAGGGTACGTAGGCAGCCTTACACGGCTCAGCTCATGATCACAAACACAACACTTTCTTTCTTCTTGTTCTTGAGCGCCACCACACAACCATCGTGGCGGGCTAGAACGCCTCGCATTCCGTGAGGTCATAGTAGAACTCTGCCAGATTGGCGAATAAGCTGGAATAAACTCTTCAAGTCTAGAGAAACACAGTCGAGCCACCACACAGACAGATCCGAGCCGACCAACCAAAGCTCGGCCGGATCTGGAGGGCTTATGACGATGCCAGAAACTGAACCTACCTACGTGGCACCTCTTTAGTGGCTCAACATTAAAGGTGGAGAGAGAAACGGTAATAGCCCGGCTACTCGCCACGTTGTTCCTAAGACGACTAGTGCTTAGGACCGACCTCCGGTGATCGTGGACAGGTCCGAATTCAGCCCCGACCTGTGAAGGTCCGCCAACACATGTACTCTAACCTACCTTTGACCAAACTTATTGGTTGGGCTAAGTCCCTCTCAGACCTATTATTCTACACACAAGACTCTGAGCTCATGACAGCTCGGCTTTTCTCCCCGACCTCTGTAGGTCGGTTCAACCAGTCCGGCTCGGGAGCCATAAGGGTTCCAACCTTTATGATACAGATAACTACGAAAGAATCCGGAGCCATAAGGGCTCCAACCTCTAATACTTAATACAAATATTCGAATACCATAATTATCTCCTACAATCAAGGAGATCAACGAATCCTTATATTTTCCTTAGGGAACACGACAATCCAGGCCCAATAAGGACAAGGCCCACGCCGCCTTAGGGCATAACTCTCCTCTATATAAACAATCCCTAAGGAACTACGAAGACTTGATTCTAATCCCAGCATTGGATACGTAGGCAGCTTGAGAAAAAACATCTCAAGTGCAGTCTAAAACATCCCAAATCATCCCCCTCTTTCATCATTTTTTGTGTTATAGGAGCATCCTTAGATTATCACCAAGAAAAAGAACCCTAGGAGTTTACCCCGACGATTTTTGGATCGTCAGTGACAATAAAAGACATTCATAATTTCAACATTAATTACCAAATAAAAATAAACACATATATTCTTTTTCTTATACTATTGCTGCTACTAGTTACTACTACTACTACTATTATTATTAAAATACCCTTTCAAAAATACGGGTATTACAACAAACCTAAACAATAATCCGGAAAAGCTAGCTATTGATTCTAAAAAAAAAAAGGAAAAACCAGCTATTACCGATCCGATCCAAAAAAGAAACACTAACAGACACAAACAGAAAACTTAATACAGGAGAAGAACCATAAACATCGACAGCTGCCTGAGAATCAACACCAGATTCCCAGCGTTTTCAGCCAGACACCACCAACCGCCCCCTCCATTAAACCGGAGAACAAACAAACGCTGCTGGACCGCCAATAAAAGCAGTGGCGGTGACCGTCATAAAAACAAAGAAAGAGAGATAAACATGGGGAACAAAGGAGGGGAGCACGAAACCGCTAATCGAGACTCAGATTTGCCGGAAACCACCACATGCAACCCCATAAAAGTGAGGAAGAAGGTGAAACATCGGTCGTACTATCAACAAGCCTCAAAAGCGGTGAAAATAAGACTAGAAAAAGAAAGGACAAGAAATAAAGGAAGAAAAATATCGGGAGTGAAAGGAAGAAAACAGAGAGAGGCACGAGGGAATTTATTAAAGGTATAAAATATGTGATGGAATGATGTTGTAACGAGATTATAAATAATTTTCGTAAATTAACATTATTAAAGGTATAAAATATATGATGGAATGATGTTGTAACGAGATTATACATAATTTTCGTAAATTAACTTTAACTTTTCCAATTCATCTTTATCAGTCTTCTCTTTGAAATTAAAGATATCTAGCGGTTCTTTTACTTTTTATTCATTTTTAAGGAAATATATCTAGCGGTTGTGTTGTGAATTTAGAGGAACATGAAGTGCATTTCATTAGTTAGTTTTAGAAACATGATTCCGTGTATTTCATGAGTTACATTTTTTTTGTTGTATGGGTGATATATGTCCATTTACATGGTAATGATAATGTCATTTCTCCAGATAAAAGAAATAAAAATAGAAAACAAACAAAACAAAAAAAAGGATAACTTGATTTTATAAGAATACAGATTTATTCATATTTTTAATAAAACTTAGAAACATACACATTTGTTCAGCTCCAATGGCAGATGTAACTATCACCCATTAGAACTCCTACAAACTTATTATTACAAGAGCCATAGATAACCCATACAAAGAACCAAAAAAAACAACATTCAACCAGAAATATCAATGGCTTTAACCTCAGGTTTCTTGATCTCTGCTTTCGGAACAGTAACAGTCAACACACCATTCTCCATTGTAGCTTTAATCTCATCCACCTTGGTGTTCTCCGGCAGCCTGAACCGCCTCAGAAACTTGCCGGAGCTTCTCTCAACACGATGCCACTTATCGTTCTTCTCCTCTTTCTCTTTGCTTCTCTCTCCACTGATTTGCAGCACTCTGTCTTCTTCCAGCTCGATTTTCACTTCCTCTTTCTTTAAACCCGGAAGATCGGCTTTGAACACATGGGCTTCTGGTGTTTCCTTCCAGTCGATCTTTGTGTTAGCAAACTGGGTTGTCTCGCCGTCGCCGGCGAGCTCAGGGATTGAAAGGGTGGATCTTATAAATGGACATTTTTGGAATGGATCCCAGATGTCGGTTGAAAATGGGTCGAACACGTCGCTCAATTTGTTTTCAAAGAAGCTTGGAATCAATGCCATTTTCGAAAATTGCAATTAACAGCTTGAATTTGAACGCTTGATTTGCAGTTTTTGATTGATGAAACGAGAATGTGGATTTTACGTATTTATAGGAAATCTAAAGTGGTTGGAAAGAAATTGTGTAGCAATGTCCAGATAAATGAAGAAGGATCTTCAAAGTTCAGATGAGGTGGGGATCTCTCTGGAACGATCTATCATTTTCTTTATGGGCCAGCAGTCTTTTATGATTGGGCCCGAGCCAGGCCCACATAATGTCCTCAAAATGTTAAAAGGATTCTCCCATAATCCCATATGAACATTCTCAGAGGTGACTGTCGGGAATGGAAAATGATTTTGGCACCGAGATTCTGTGCCCTTATCCCTCGAATTTTTTGATTTTGTGGTGCAGAATTTTTTTGTTATTTTGTTTTCTTTTTAAGTGTTAAAATGTATGGTTATAAAGTGTTGTGTGGATAATTTCTGTGTAAATAAATCACTATCCGTCGGGAATAGGGTGTTCAACATTTTCAAACCGAACTAAACCGATCGAAAACCGATGCAAACCGAATCAATTAGACGGTTTTTAAAACTATGAAAACTTAACCGAGTAAAAAGCGAACCAAACCGATGTGAATTATTTTTGTTTTAAGAACTAAGACCAAAAAAATCGAGCCGAACCGAACCGACATAGTTCTATATATATATATATAGAGAGAGATATATATATATATATATATAGATATAGCAGTTCAACATTAGCATTCTATCAACGTAAGAACTTATGTATTTACAACGGCTGAAGTATGTTGAAATTCATTTATTGTTGACATATTTTTTGTGACTTAATTTTTCTATCATTCGTTTGCCGGTTATTATTTATTTTGATATCAATTCTAGAGCGTTTTGTCGCTCTTAATTGCATATATTATTCGACGGAGTGTTTTCCTTTTGAAATTAGTGCGACTTAATACTTATTGAGTAGCAAGTAATGACACAATGATAAAATAACTTCAGTAATTTGTTTATTTTGGGGTAATTATGCGTTATTAGATCAAGTTAGTTAATGTGTTTAATTTGGGGTAGTATTTGTAGTGTAAACCAACTAACCGAACCGAACCAAACCGATTAATTGAAAAACCGAACCAAACCAAACCGTCTATAATATGATTGGTTTTGGTTGCATATTTTTAAAACCGAAATATTTGGTTTGGTTTTGAAAATACTTAAAACCGAACCAAACCAAACCGTGAACGCCCCTAGTCGGGACGTTAACTAATAGAGCAGCTCGTGAATAAATTTGAATTTGATTCAAATAAGTCAGGGGAAGTTCAATTGACGGTCAATTTTTACCTACGACATCGTACTAGCATGTTAAAATTTGTATGTAAATATGATGTTAGAAATAAAAACCAAGTGTCAAAAGAACCCCTAAATCTGTGACTTTTGTTTATTGAAGTAAAAACAAATTGAACTCAAACATACTTTTATGTTCGTTTTTTTATTTAAATATAAAATCACAAACTAACTCACAAACGTGGATTTATGCATACACACGCGCGCACTCCAAATAAAAATGGTTATTCTAAAGGGAAATTGTAATATACCCCGAACAAATTTTGAATTCCAACACGAGCTTAAGCCAAAACCGAATTTGAGACGTAGTTTTCACATAAAATAATTATAACAACACATTAAAATGATTTAATTTCAAAGCTTAATCACATAATAGGATACTTAGTGAGGTAGAGAAAAGGTTTAGCAACTTTGGAGGTTAGCTCCATCGCTACCTGGTGGCTAGTGCCGCAGTAGTAGCGGACCCTACATCTGAAAGACCGAAATGTCAATAACAACTAAAGAAGAGTTACTCCTTTTATTTATGACGAGTTTGTCTATGTTATACGGTTATCAGATCGATTTTCTGTCTCATAAAATACTCTTTAACTCATTTCTGCTCATTTCCCATGTTCTTTAACACTTACCCAAATTTCTCAAGCACTTAGACACTCCCATTCCAAAAGTTTATCAACCTTTTCCAGAACAGTATCAAGATGGCTAATTAGCTTTCAAGTAGGGGAGGGCAATCGGCTATTGGAGTCATTATTCGTAACCATGAAGGGCACATATAGCACGGGGTTTCACAATGCATAATGAAGTTTTATTGTAGGATCCTGAAAGGCCACAACGATCATTCAGGCTCTTTACCTCGCTTCTTCTACATGATACCCACATATTATTGTGGGAACAGATTCCTTAGAATGCACTCAACGTCTTCAATCTAAGAAGGGAGATCTTTCATCTTTGGAGTGTATGTTAGCATATTGCTTGATTCTAGCTAGGAGCTTCTCATTGTGTTCCTTTTTTTTGTTAGACGAACGTGTAGTCTTTCAGTTCATTGTCTGACGCGTGCAGACCTGTCTGTCACGGGTCTTGTTAATCGAGGTTTGACACCTCTCAAGAACATTGTGGATGCTTGTTTGTTGGTTGTGAATTAATAAAGTTGTGGTTGCCTTCAAAAACAAAATTCTGTAATATTTTTGGCGGTTTTTATCGAAATCGCGTATTTATTATTGACATTTTTTTTTCATTTTTTTTTGACATTTATTTTTGGCACCACACATTTATTTTTTATTTTTATTACTTTCAGCATCACACTATGAACGTCAGGACCACTAACGTTCCTTTTAAAAAATAATATCAATGGACGGACGTATTTACCCGTGACACTTTAATAACTATAACGTCAGTGACGTTGATATTATTAAAAAAACTAACGTTAATGCCAGTGACGTTATTATTGAGAAACGAAAGACACTATCACTAAAGTCATTTGCTAAAAAGTAAACATGGTGTCCTAAGTAAATTTTTTGATGCTGGAAACAATTTGAGATGCCGATAAAAATCGCCAATTTTTTTTTAATCTCTTTTTCCTGGGCCAAAGACCAATAAGTAACGTGATTTAGCCCAATCATATTAGATTACTGGCCCATCAAAGTTGCACAGAAATCGATATTCTAGAGCAAACAAGAAATCTCTAGAGCACCTGAGATTCTTCGTCATCACTCTCGATATTCTACGCATTTCTTTTCATCCACTTACTGTCCTTATAAATTCACGCAATTCCCATTCTCATCCAGCAATCTAGTTTGAGTCGTTCAAGTTAATCAGCAAGAATCACTACAAAAGAAAAAAATCCTTTCAATTTCAACAATGTCTCTGATTCCAAGCTTCTTCAGCAACAGCCGGAGCAACGTTTTCGACCCATTTTCTACAGATATCTGGGATCCATTTCAAGGATTCCCCTTCACAAGCTCTGTACTTTCGGGTCCGACCCGGTCCGAGCTCTCCTCCGAGACTGCTCAATTCGCTAACACAAAGATAGACTGGAAGGAAACACCAGAAGCCCATGTGTTCAAAGCTGATCTTCCGGGCTTAAAGAAAGAGGAAGTGAAAATCGAGCTGGAAGAAGACAGAGTCCTGCAAATCAGTGGAGAGAGAAGCAAAGAGAAGGAGGAGAAGAACGATAAGTGGCATCGTGTGGAGAGAAGCTCCGGCAAGTTTCTGAGGCGGTTCAGGCTGCCGGAGGATACCAAGGTGGATGAGATTAAGGCTAGTATGGAGAATGGGGTGCTGACTGTTACTGTTCCGAAAGCAGAGATCAAGAAACCTGCTGTTAAAGCCATTGATATCTCTGGTTGAATGTTCAATCGGTTTTATCATAATCATAAACCGGTTTGTTTTCTGAATGATTTTAAGTATGGTTTGTGTACTTGGTACACCCCTAGTATGTAATGTTGAGTCATCAGTGTGTGGTTAGTTGATTGGTCTGGTTTGTTGGATTTTGTTAAACCAAATTGAACAAACCGGTTGCTGTAATGAATAAAATTATTAATGTTTTAATAATTGCATCCTTTTTGTTGTTAATTTGCACTTGTTTTGTTGTTGTTGTTTTTACTACTAGTTATTTGATATACATATACTAATAAAATAAATTTGTAAACAATATATGTGTAAATATACATATTTCGTGCCCTTTCAATTTCAAAGGCAAATAAGGCATGTTTGACTGGTCAATAGACCAGAATGAAAGACAAAGATGAGGGAAAATTTATCATGAGGTTCTCTACTAGTGAAGCTATCTACGGCAAAGAGGACCACACAATTTCCACACACGCGGGATAATCGCGTATTCCACCTCGTGCAAATCGCTGTGTAGTAGCAGAAAAAAAAAAAAAAAAATAGCTTCCCTACGTAGAAATTCCCTACAAGTAGAACGATCCAAAGATGAGAGAGATCATGTATAAATAAAATAAGAATGTTGATAGATACGGTGGCAGACGTAGGATTTCGGGTAAGAAGGGGCAATAAAAAATTTAAAGAGACGGATAAAAATTTTAGTGGAGGCAAACAAGATATATACTACATATATTAGTATGATTTTTTCGGATTAAGATGACGATTGCGCTTTTACCGTAAAATAAGATGTATGTTGCCATCGAATAGATACATCATATATGACTTACAAGATTTGTATGTTGTTTGAAACATTAGAGATTGAATCTTACGTGACATGACAACATTTGACTAATTTTAATGTTATAATTATACTCATTCACTCATAACATGTGACACACTCATTTTAAATATTTAATTATAATGTATGTTGATAAGTCGGGAAAGACATACGCTTATTCAAGAATCGCCCGATACTCGAATCCATTTCAGGAGATAATCAATTTGATGTCATGAACGAGGAGTTTCAAAAAAATGTGACTTGATTGTTCTTGTTTATGACGGTCGACTTTCTTTGTTTACGTGGTTAAACCCTAATCTTAAGGGATCCTCACTTTTTATGTCTTACATGATGAATAGAGTTATTAATCAGCCAACCACGAGAGTCTTCACTTCCTATGTTCCATGACGATACCGGGTTATGCACCTCGATATATCATCATCGAGTGGGCCTCATTGGTTGAATATTTAACCAAGGCACGGGGGCCAGATAAGGCATACAAGTCGGACTATCGACTTGGGAGCCATTACACGCATGTCGATCCTCGAGCCTGAAGTATGGCTAGGGACTCGAGGTCACGACTATCGACTGACAGGCAGTGCAGGACGTGAGTTCCAGGAGTCGATCATCCCAGGTCGGGCAGCTCGATATCGGGAACAGAGTCCACGCCAGCTACGTTGGCCCAATATCCACAGGATAACTTGGGCAAGGGGTAAAGCCCAATTGAGGGTAAATGTGACAATAGCTGCAAACCGACTAATATTAGGGTTAGGTCACGCATTGTCCTTATAAATACAACGTTCCGAACTACGTACGGCTCGATCCGGAATAAGAACAGGATACGTAGGACTCTAAGAATCCCACTTAGACTCAGCCGTAAACATACAAGACCCCTTCTTTGTTCCTGGTATTAAGGTTCTTGATTATTCATCAATAACATAAGGAAAAGCCCGGATCTTTAAGGTGACATAATTCGTCATCGTCATTCCACATGATGAGTGGAGCTATCAGGTAACCATAAGGGTCCTCACTCCCTATGTCCCACATGACGAGTGGATATATTAATCAAGTAACTTAGTGATTCAAAGTCATTAATTTATTATTATACCATAGAACCGAAAGTCCTATTTTCGGGGGTTCGAACCTCCATATTTCAATTTAAGATTCAACCGTCTTTTTAAAGCATTGAAACTCTATACCACTTGGCCATATCTTGGAGACTTATGTTTGTTTCTTTCTTATTTTGATTAAACACAAAAGAATCTCTTCGTTAAGGACACTCCACATCATAGATCTTTTGATTTTTAGACTGATTCATTGTTTACGGTCTGAGGCATTTTGTAGCGAAGCACGCCTTGTCTGAAAAGACAACATGCATCACTCTTCGTAGCTATGTCCCTTCTTCATAGAGATATGTTAACAATTATTCACTAATGCAAAGTGCAAATGACCAAATATGAAAGCCCTTAAAACATAGGGTATAACAAGATTAGAAACAATATAAACATCTTATTTCAATCATTAAAAGGCAGAAAGAGCACAATCTCCACAACAATACTTAGAGTATTGTGCTTCAAACAGCAGCAGCCAAAAACTTACCACTGCAACATACCCCTAAATTAAAAGCACCCCTACCCATTCTTGACTACCCCCAATCAATTTTTCCCAAAACTTCCTAAAAGCTTCAAACATACCTATAATAATCTCTATTGAACCACCAGCTTTATTACAATGTAAAGTCATTAGACTACTTATTATTACCCTCCTAATCTTACACTAAATACTAGTATTATCTCTAGCCAAATCAACCAAACCATTTCTTTCTTCAATCCCCACTCATTATATATACTTTCTTCTTGAAAGTTCATTGAAACTAATTAGCTTTTAGCACTCCTCAATAAGTCCACTCCTGAGGAAGGCATACATCATGGTTAATGGCTGCCGCCCCTTCGGGAAATGTCTTTTGTAGTGTCAACATTGCTGCCCTTAGAGCCACCTCCGACGCATCTATAACCTAAAATCATATACACACCGTAAGCATTAACACATTTGTGTCATATATTATTATAGCAAAATAAGACTAAGTAGACGTACCATTGTCACCAACCGAGCCCATGAACCGAGGTTGAGATTGAAGATACGAGCCTCCACTCGGGTTGTTTAGAGCTGGATTTGTAAAAATCTAGGCCCAAACCATTATAAGAGGAGGGCCTCATCCCCAAAACCTAGGTTATGAGGTAAGGGAAGTTCCATCTCTTAATATTGTTGGTTACACAATCACAAGTTGCCAATGTGAAATACTAACACGCTCCCTCAAGTGTGGGTCTGGGCACTCTCAATGCCAACAAAAAGGCCCAACACTTGCATAATAAAGAGGTGTCTCTGATACCATGTAGAAATCTAGGCTCAAACCAATATAAGAGGAGGGACCTCATACCCAAAACCTAGGTTATGAGGTGAGGGAAGTCTATCTCTTAATATTGTGGGTTACACAATCACAAGCCAATGTGGGATACTTTAACAGGATTTGCCTTATTAGCTTGAAGCCAACAGAGCCATAACTTATCACAACATTGGAAAAGACTAAGGTACTAATTCAAGGACATTTGAAGTGACATCATACCAAACGTAACCAAGAAATGGATTCTAGACCTTATAAAATCAACTTTCGGGCTGTCGGTCCTCATAATCAAGAGACAGAAAGTCCATTCTTAGTTCATAATCAACTTTTAAGAAGTGGGGTGTTTTCTGATGTGGTATCACTGTAAAAAAGGGTTCTCATAATCAACAGACGGAAAGTCATTCTAAGTTCAGAATCAACTTTTAAAACGTGGATGTTTTCTGATGTGGTATCACGGTAAAAACTGGTTCTTATAATCAACAGACAGAAAGCCCATTCTAAGTTAAGAATCAATCAACTTTTAAAAAGTGAGATGTTTACAGATGTTGTATCACGATAAAAACACAATGATGCCATTAAACGTGACACTAATTTAATAAAATGGGCTAAAGATATACAAGAAAACAAATATATAAGACACATAATATAGTTATATAATTTGGGACCACACATTGGAAAGGGTTTTGCAACTTTGGAGGTCATCTCCACCGTTACGCGGTGGCTCGTCTCCGCAGCGGCGGGTCCCACATCAGAAACAACAATAACAACTAAAGAATAGTTACTCCTCTGAGTTATGATGAGTTTGTCATTATATGCAGTTATCAGCTCGATTCTATGCCTTCAATCTATGAAGGAGGATCTCTCGTCTCGTCTTTAGGTTGCATGTTAGCGGATTCTCGTCTCTTTTTTTTTTATTTTTTTTGAGGAAATCCTTAAAATAATAAATATATAAAGTTCGCTATGGAAGTTATGGGCCAAAGCCGATAAGTAACAACGTGAGCCCAATCAGAATAGATTACTGGCCCATCAATTAAAGTAACACAGAAATGGATTCTCTAGAGCAAACAAGAAATCTCTAGAGCACCTGAGACTCTTCGTCATCACTCTCGACCTCACTACACATTTCTTTTCATCCACCGACTGTCCCTATAAATTCACGCAATTCCCATTCTCGTCCAGCAATCAAATTTCAAATCGTTCAACTTATTCAGCGAGAATCGCTATAAAAAAATCCCTTCAAAATCATCCTTTAATTTCAACAATGTCTCTGATTCCAAGCTTCTTCAGCAACAGCCGGAGCAACGTTTTCGACCCGTTTTCAACAGATATCTGGGATCCATTTCAAGGATTCCCCTTCACAAGCTCTGCACTTTCGGGTCCAACCCGATCCGAGCTCTCCTCCGAGACTGCTCAATTCGCTAACACAAGGATCGACTGGAAGGAAACACCAGAAGCCCATGTGTTCAAAGCTGATCTTCCGGGCTTAAAGAAAGAAGAAGTGAAAATCGAGCTGGAAGAAGACAGAGTTCTGCAAATCAGTGGAGAGAGAAGCAAAGAGAAGGAGGAGAAGAACGATAAGTGGCATCGTGTGGAGAGAAGCTCCGGCAAGTTTCTGAGGCGGTTCAGGCTGCCGGAGGATACAAAGGTGGATGGGATTAAGGCCAGTATGGAGAACGGTGTGCTGACCGTTACTGTTCCCAAAGCAGAAACCAAGAAGCCTGCTGTTAAAGCCATTGATATCTCTGGTTGAATGTTCAATCGGTTTTATCATAAACCGGTTTGTTTTCTGAATGATTTTAAGTATGGTTTGTACTAGCAGTATGTAATGTTGTGCGTGTGTGGTTCGTTGATTGGTCTGGTTTGTTGAATTTTGTTAAACCAATTGGCATTTGAACAAACCGGTTGTTGTTATGTGTATGTTTCAAAGTCTAAAACATGAATAAAATTTGGATATCTTAATAATTGCAATTTTTTTTGGTATTTGATATACATACATATAATATGTATACATACACATATTTCGTGCCCTTCCAATTTCAATTGCAAATAAGGCATGTTTGATTGGTCAATATACCAGCATGAAAGACAAAGATAGATATCATGTATAAAATAAGAATGTTGATAGACACGACATTAGAGATTGAATCTTACATGACATGGCAACATTTGACTAATGTAATGTTATAGTTATAACTATAATTATAATCACTCACTCATAACATATGACACGCCTATTTTCGAATATTCAATTACGATGTAGGTCGATATGTCGGGAAGATATATCGTTATTCTTAAAAAAATCACTCTGTACTCAAACCAATTTCAATAGATGGTCAACCAAAAATATGAATTTCTTCGTTAAGGACACTCCACGACATGTTTCGATTCCTTGTTTGCGGTCTGGGGTTATTTTATATGCGAAGCATGTCCTACCTAAAAAAACAATAAGGGCAAAAATATAAATCTCTTTGTTAAGAACACTCCACAACATGTTTTGATTCCTTGTTTGCGGTCTGAGGGTATTTATAAGCGAAGCATGTCCCTGTCTGAAAAGACAATGAGGGTACTTTATAAGCGAAGCATATCCCGACCGAAAAGACGATAAGCATCACTCTCCGTAGAGCCATGTCCCTTCTTCGAAGAGATGTTTACAAATATTCACTAATGCAAAGTGCAAATGACTAAATATTAAAGCCCTTAAAACATAGGGTATAACAAGATTAGAAAGAACACAAACATCTTATTTAAAAATATGATATATTATATCAATCAGTAGAGGGCAGAAAGAGCACAATCTCCACAACAATACTTTGAGTATTGTGCTTCAAACACAGCAGCCAAAAACTTACCACTGCAACATACCCTTAAATTAAAAGCACCACCCCCCTACCCATTCTTGACTACCCCAATCAATTTTTCCCAAAACTTCCTAACCTTCAAACATACCTATAATAATCTTTCTATTAAACCACCAGCTTTATTACAATGTAAAGTCATTAGACTACTTATTATTACCCTCCTAATCTTCCACTAAATACTACTAGTATTATCTCTAGCCAAATTAACCAAACCATTTCTTTCTTCAATCCCTACTCATTATATATACTTTCTTCTTCAAAGTTTTATTGAAATTAATTAGCTTTTAGCACTCCTCAATAAGTCCACTCCTGAGGAAGGCATACATCATGGTTAATGGCTGCCGCCCCTTCGGGAAATGTCTTTTGCAGTGTCAACATTGCTGCCCTTCGAGCCACCTCCGACGCATCTATATAAGCCAAATCATAAATAAATAAACAGTAAGCAACAACACATTTGTGTCATATATTATAGCAAAAGAAGACTAAATAGACATACCCTTGTCACCGACCACGCCACCACCCATGAACTGAGGTTGAGATTGAAGATACGAGCCTCCACTCGGGTTGTTCATGGCTGGATTTGCCTTATTAGCTTGAAGCCCAACAGAGCCATAACCTATCACAACATTGCCAGAGACTAAGGTACTAATTCAAGAACACTTGCAGTGACACCATAACAGTAACACGGTGACAATTCACTCTTTGAAAGTGGATTCTAGACCTTAAAATCAAGAGCTAGAAAGTCCGTTTTAAGGTTAGAATCAACTTTTAAAAAGTGGGATGTTTCGGATGGATGTTGTATCACGGTAAATACGGGTTCTCATAATTGACTTTTAAAAAGTGGGATGTTTATGATGTTGTATCACGATAAAAACAGAATGATGCCACTAAACGTGACACTAATTTAATGAAATGGGCTAAAGATATACAAGAATACAAATATATAAGACACATAATATAGTTATATAATTTGGGACCACACATGGAAACAAAAATCGGGTCAACCTGCGGGTGGGAAGTACAGACTACACAGGTCTAATCGAATAAATAAATAAATTTGCATAAAAAAAGACAGACATGCATTCAAGGACAATTATATCCATGAGCAATTTAAGTAAAAAAAATTGATGGAAGTATAATTGAAAGCTACCTAGCTTCTTCCGAGCAGGACGTACTGCATTGCCGGAAGTATCATCGGCGCCGGAACCATACCGTCGGGGCAAGAACACACCCGTTCCAACTCGCTCACTTTTCACACCATTAATGTCAATCCCTGCTCCAGATCCATAACCGGGTCCAAATCCATACCCGCCTTTTGCCCCCAAATCCGGACGAAGATGCTGGTTCTTTGCATATGCAAATGAGTTGAACTTGAACCCGCCGGCGAATGAGTCTGGAACGCCAGCTCTTTTCATGTAGCTTTGTTCAAAATTCAAGTGGATTTTCTCCTGCGTGTTCCATAATTCTTGTTCGAGAAAATTTTCACCTTTAGCTAGCTGCAACAAAGGCAAATTTAGAAAGAAAAAAAAAATTAGAGCGAAACTCAGTTAATTAGCTAAATAAGGGAAATCAGTAAAAGCATACTTGATTAAGGTAGAGGGAGGAGTTTTGAGGCGTAAGGATGCTCTGCTGACCCAAATGGTTAGGATTTTGGGGAAATGCAGACCCGAATCCGAATCCGCCATTGTTCTTAGCAACTTGACTAGCAGCTTTGTAAATCAGATCCCAAGCGTCGTCGTTTCCACTTCCCGGAGCAGTTGCATGTGAAGAAACCTGAAACGGTACATTTGGTGTTCCATTGGAAGGCATGGTGTACCGACCCGACCCGCTTTTCAACCCGGTAAAATTCGACAGACCCGACCCGGATAGCCCAAAGCTCTGTTTCTAAAAACAAAACAAAACAAAATCAGATAGGACAAAAGAGAAAGCTAAAAAAGCATCTGAAGCATAAACGAAGCTTACCTCATGATTTTGACTACTCTGACTGAGCCGGCTTGCGCGAAGAAGAGTTAACAGCTGAGTTAACTCACTTCCGAGCGAGTCACCTTCTTCACTCACAGTTTCAGTAGATTCAACAGGGGAGGTAGAGCCAGTCGATGAACTGAAGGAGCAATGCTTGTTACCAAACTCAGGTGCAAGATTATGTGAGCGAGAAGAACCCAAAACACCATAGCTGTCCATGACTATATCTTCCTCAGTCAAAAACTCAGAAGGCAACCAAAACTCAGCATCATTCAACTTATCAGACATTTTAGGAAGAAAAGAGAAGAAGAAGAAGAAGAAGTGTGCTGTTGCTGAATGGAGAAGTTATATTAATGCCGATGGAGGTTTGAAAATGGAGGCAGATGGGGGAAGCCGAGAGGGGGGCCCAAATGCCAAAGAGAAAAACAGGGGAAAGTGAAAAAGGAAGAAGAATAGTGGAGAAGAGGAGTTCGCTTTATAGGACTAGTAGTAGCCCCACAATATACAATTTATATTTAGGTTGTATTTGTTTTGTAAAAAGTTTTTTTGGGTTTTTTTTCAATTCACATTATCAATAATTTTTTACAATTCTCTTATTAATCAAATCTTGAATTATAAATAACAAAATAAACCATCTCTCATCATTTCATTTTATCAACTTTTAATTTTCTAATAATTACTTCAATCAATATATCTAAAAAAAACTCCAACCCAAACAAACACAACCTTTACACACATGAAAATGAAAATATAGGTAGATTAATTTCATAATTTTTTTGGGTAGAATAATCTCATATATCATTGATTGATGTGTATATTATAATAATCAAAACTGTAAATTTTTTTGTATCAAAATATCGTGATCATATTTTCAACAAAAAATAAAAATATTACGGTCGTACTATTCATTAAAAAATGTACATTGTTAAAATTATTGTACCACCATCGTTACAATTATTATACCGCCATTATTATGGTCATAACACTTTCCATTATACACCCTCCGTTTCAATTATATGTTACACATTAAGAAAATGAGTATGTTAGAAAAAAATCTTGAAAAGCGCAATGGTGTAATTTTAAAAGATTGGTTGGTTGAATAAGCCTAGAAAGTTGAAAAGTAATATTGAAAAGCAATAGAGTTTTAAAATATATATTGAAAATGTAACTACGACATATAAAAAAGAAATTTTGATTTTAGCAACTGCGACATATAATTAAGAACGGAAAGAATAATTATTATAATAGTACTATTTTCTTGTAATATGCGAATTCATTTACATTGGGACTCGAACTCGAACGTTTCATGTTATTTGAGTGAGTCACATTAATATCCACTGGATCAATGTCTCATTGACAGAGTTTCTTTATTTAGCATAGTAGCAGATTTGTACTACATCCGTCACAAAATATAAATTCGTTTATCTTTTTTATTTTGTCCCATAATGTAAGTCCATTTAGATATCAATGAAGTATTTATTACATTTTTCTTATTTTTACCCTCATTTATCATTTACCCACAAACTTTTCACTATTTTACATTAATAACATTCAAAGGTCATTTTAGACATTTTCATCAAAATTAATGACACATAACCTATTTAACCAACTTTCTTAATCTGTGTAAAAAACCCCAAATAGATTTATATTTTGAAACGGACATAATACATATACACAGGCATATATATTTTTGTCTCCATTAGGACTCGAACCCGAAAATCTCAAATTAAAAGTCTCGGTGATTACTATTGGATCATCCAATAATGGATACTTAATATTGTAGTTGTATTGTTCCCAAAAAAAATTTAAAAAATAAATGAAGAGATATTTATGTTAAAAAGAAAGGGAAAAAAAAAAGGAGAAGAGCATAATGGAAGGTAGTGGGGCCGTGGAGGAGTGGTCCTTGAATCACGCAACAAAACGGGGAAGAGTGGCAATAGCAGCTGGGGAGATATTTGTGGTTGTTCACGATTTCCTTGCCTCCTCGACCTTTTTGTGGTCCCTACCCTTTTTCCTACTCCTCAGTCTTTTTTAACTTCTGCCCCTGTAAGGGTATTCCCATGAGAATCCCTATCCCTATCCTCACATATACTATTAAAAAATACATATTCCTACTTTACAGCAACTAAATTCACAATACTCTACATCAGCATCCCTATCTCTATCCTTACAACATTAAAATATTCATTTTTTAACTATAAATAATTTTGTCAAAGGTAACTTTTCAAATTCAAGTTTTACTCCAACGGCTATATTTCAACGCTATATTCGAACACACACATTTTTCCAAAATTATTTTTAAAATTCAAAATTTTACTCCAACGGCTATATTTGAACACACACATTTTTCAAAACTTACTTTTTAAATTCAAATTTTAGTAAATTCGCTATATTTCAACGGCTATATTTCAACGGAGGGAAGAAAAAAAAATAAAATCGTTTCAAAAAAAAAAAAAAAAAACAAATGTAAGGATAACTACGGTGTCACCCCGCATTTGGGGTGACGACATCGTTCATCCACCCCAATGTAGGGTGGGGATAAAGTATCGATGCGGGAGAGTTTTTGCTTCTTCCCTATTTTTTTCCCTACATGTAGGGATAAAGGTGGAGATAAAGACTCTGATGCTAATACCCTAATTGTAACGTACTTCCAAGTCGTTGGTTGTTTGTTTCATTATTTTTGTTTTCTTCTAAACATATACTATTAGGAGTATTATAATTTAAATAAAACGAACATTTAGAGTACATATATATAACAAAAATGTGTGTGACTAAACATAACAGAAATCTATAAACCCTAACAACATTCAAAACAGGTGTCGCAACACATGAATAATCAACCGACAGGCCGTTATCTGTCCAAAATGATCTTATATATATAGCCGGGCATGATGTAAAGCCTTTACCGTCTCTTATTGTCGACATAGTGCAGACTCATTTCAGTCATCTGTATTCGAAATTGAACAGGTTGCTCCCAATCTCAAAACAACATTCTTCATTGGGGCTCAGGACATTACATATTTGTGACTCCACGATAGTAATTGTAACAATAATGGTTTCAATATTATTGCCCGGCCAATTATGGCACGAGCTGTAATTTCCCCATGATCTCCGCCATAATCAACGAACGTGCATTAATTAACTGTCCCCTATTGGAGCTCAATATAATGGAATCTTTATCCCGCATCTCAGCTACGCGCACACCCTGCTCGTAATTATTATCAAATTATTGAAATATCTTGATAGCATCTTTTCACATAAAATATGTTTTACACATTCCAAATGCGAGAGTGGGATTCGTTTTGACATTCAACATACATATCATTCTGACCCAAATTGAGTCAGGAATTGTATATTATTCAGACATGTTACAAGCCTGAAACATTATGTTTTCCGGACCAATTTTTGATCTGAATAAAGAGACATTATTATGTACGCTTGAGAAACAATATGGACCATTTTATTGGCCGAAACATAACGTTTTCCACTCCTATTTCAAGTCAGAATATGATCACGGCGCTATGAAAATTTCGAAGACGTATCGGACCATTTTAAAGGCCGAACATGTAATGTTTTCCTGACCACGTTCAGGTCAGAGTAAACTAAATTATTCTGACCATATTGAGTAGGTATAACCCTATCTCAAGTTAGAATATAAAAACGTCGCTATAAAAATTTCGAAAATGTATCGGACCATTTTAGAGGCAAAACATGTAATGTTTTCCTGACCACGTTTGGGTCAAAATAAACTAAATTGTTCTGACCACATGTGGGTAGGTATAATGTTTCACATTCTGACCGAACTCCGGTCAGAATGTAGGCACGTGTGAAAAGGACAAAATCGGAAAGTAATTGTTGTGCAATAAGATAAATGGCTGTGTGAAAAGACATTTCCAATATCTTTATCGAATGTTGATTTGAGAGTCGAATGGCCACCCGGAGAAAAACTCCAATCCCACCTAACGCTATGTGTGTTTTGCAGGCTAATTCACCAGAATTACCAGAAAAAAGTACGTGAATCATCCCGTCTCTAACACATTGTTAACACGGTCTCTGATGATTGAGTTATGTCACAAACTCATTTTCTTCCAACCTTGTCTGAACACACTCGTCAATTAATTAGTTCGGTTGCGTCTCGTCAAGCGAACAAATTAAGAGATCAATAACATACGATAAAAAATAAAAAATAAAAACATTTGAAATAACAAAAGCGTGAATCCATAAAAACCTTCATATTACAAAAGATATAAAATATGATGTAGCACTAACATTTATACAATAATAATTCTGTTAGCGGATTTCAATTCACCGGAATTTTTATAAATTTGAAGAATTTAATCCGTAAAATACAAATTCATTAATCATTTACACATTCTTAGCATAAATGCTTTTAATAACCTAACCTTATTCCTTAAAATTAAAAAAAAAAAAAACTAACCCTAACTTTTTTTTTCTTTTTAGCCGAATACGAAAAATCCTAACTTTTGAATGGTCTTATTAACCTGATAGGCTACGACTATTGTAACAGTAATTTTATGGTGCTCCATGTACACAATGTCATTCATATTTCACCAATAAGATATTTTAAATGAGAGACAAAAATAAAAATAACTGGAATATATATTTTACAATTTGTTTTTATCTAAATGTTTATTTATCCTGGATAATCAAGTTATACTTGTGTCAGGACCATATTAAAATTTGTGCTATTGTAAATATAATTTCCGTTACCGACAAAACAAAAATTATGATACATAAAAATGGTGTTTTATGATTAGTGTTTACACCACAATGACTATTGTTGCGCCGGATTACATGTGGATTACAATAGAATCGATATAATAAAAGTCGATTCTAGAGCCAAAAACCAACTTCTTACTGAGTCGATTTTGAATCGACTGTGGGAAAGCCTATTTTTTACATTAAAAATCGATTTTCATAATATTAATTCTGTAAAAATGACGTGATTCATTAATAGGTGGGTACAACGGTAGAAGAACTGAGTTGCAAATAATAGTCTAATTAGTTTGACCGTTAGGATTGGTATATCAATCAAGAGAACACAAAAGTGGAGAAGAAGAAGGCTCTTGCATTATCTAGCAACAATATATGGAAACTTAGGGTTTAGGTTACAAAAGAGAGGCTTATATAGCCAAAAGACACAAAGACTAAAATGCCTTTATGGCAAATAATAAATATCTAATATAATAAATATGCTAACACCCCCCCCCCCCCCCCCCCAAACTCGCGATGGTACATCAAGAAGCATCGAGAGTTCGCCAATGGAAAGTTAATCTCAAACACAACGATCACGGATTTTTTGCTTAAAAAATGCAAGCTTTTTTTGGGTTCGGACTGATTTTCTGTGGTGTTTGGTGAGTTTTGCTTCTCATTTTCTGTGATAGCTCGTGATGTGTGGTTGAATTTGCCTCTTTAGATATGTTTTTCTTTGGTGTGTTGGTAAATCTTATTGTGAAATTGTTGCTGGATTCGATTTCGTTTGAGTTTGAGTTGTGCATCTTGTTCAACATGGCTGGGGTGATTATTCGTTGCAGACAATTAGTGTTCGTTTTGATGGTAAAAACTATTCCTATTGGAGTTACGTAATGAAAAAATTTCTAAAAGGCAAGCAAATGTGAGGTTATATTTATGGTATTGCTGTGGCTCCTAAACCTGCAGATGAAAAGTATGTTGAATTAATGGAGAATTGAGATACTTGTAATTCAAAAATTATTACTTGGATTAATAACTCTATTGAGAGTAGGATTGGTATGCAACCGGCCAAGTATGATACTGCTAAAGAGGTTTAGGACTATTTGGAAAGGTTGTATGTGCATTCTAATTTTGATGTCCAATATCAGTTGGAAGTTGATATTCGTGCCATGTCACAGAATAATTGAAGTATTCAGAAGTTTTATTCTGAAATTATTGCACTTTGGGATCAATTAGCTATGACTGAATCTGTTGAGTTGAAGGCTACATTTCTCGTAGGGAGGAACAACGCCTTGTTCAGTTGTTGATGGCTCTTTGACCAGAATATGCAAATTGTCGTGCGTCCATCTTGCATCGTACTCCTTTACCTTCTGTTGATTATGTTCTTCATGAGTTGTTGGCTAAAGAAACTTGTCTTAAGACTCAAACTGAAAAGGGAGTGCACACTTTATCTACATCTGTTTTAGCAACCTCCGAACAACAGAACAAGTCAAACGCTAAAACAGGTCGAGATTTCCATTATTTTAAGCAACCAGGGCAAGGGAAAAATCAGTGTCTAGAATTCTTAGCACGACATAAAGCAAATAGTTCGAAACAAGGTGACAGGTCCCAACAATAGCAATGTGGTGGGCAACAACGGTCATTCTCTATGTGGCAAGGGCAATTAATCTCGTACTAGCTCTGCTATCATGTTAGAATTGGTATATCAATCAAGAAAACAAGTAAAACGGAAAAGAAGAAAGCTCTTGCATTATCCAGCAACAATATGTGGAAGTTTAGGGCAGTGACGGACCCATAAATTTTTTTCAGTGGGGGTCAAATTTAAAAAAAATTGTTAAAAATGAAGCACCAGCCGGGTTTTGAACTAGTAACCACAAATATAATAATAATTCTTCTAGGTTGAACCTAAATAGGAGATTACAGTTTAGGGTGTGTACGTTACAAGAGAAGCTTATATAGTCAAAAGTCATAAAGACTAAAATACCCTTATAGTAATTACTAAATATCTAATATAATATATATGCTAACATTGACCATGTCTACTTAACCTTGAAAATATAGTGGCCAACCTGATATTCTGTAACATATTTTCTCAAAGGTCAAAGTAAATAACCACTATATAACTACCATTGACAGTAGGACCCAAAGTTTAAAGAAAAAAAAATCATTTGTACATGTCCTTAGAATAATTGTTGTCGTTATCCTAAGGTTTTTTATCCACAAGAAAATAGTCAAACCGGCAAACAATGACCCGCTAAACATGATGACTTATTTCCCTTTCCAATTTATAATGAAAGGTATAAATAAATCTAGTAATAGTAGTATTGTTTAATCAAGTTTATTAGTTTTTTTTTAAGTTTATTATTTTTGTAAAACCTCTCACTTTTTACAAGGGTATTTTAGACCTTTCAGAATTTTTTTTCTTTTTAACTTTTCTTTTCCTCCAA
The DNA here is from genome assembly GCA_036785695.1 of Gentiana straminea. NCBI lineage: Eukaryota > Viridiplantae > Streptophyta > Magnoliopsida > Gentianales > Gentianaceae > Gentiana > Gentiana straminea. The sequence continues at coordinate 1,245,617 of JAVUPR010000342.1, forward strand.
GTCATTGGAAAACCCTAAGCCCTAAAAAGTCTATAAAAAAGTTTCAAGAAACCCTACTTTAACAAAATCGTGTTTTTGGGGTTTTCACCCTTTCTAGCACGCTGAACCGCGGGATTCCTTCGGTAAAGCAACCTGCTTGCCCCAACTGTGCCCCAGACATGCCCCAGAGTGCCCAGGACATGTCCCAGACAGCCTAGAGTGTGTCCAGGATCAACCAAAGACGTCGAACCGAGCACTGCTCTCGGTTCAGCGACCCAATTTTGGTGTCCAGGACGTGTCTGCAGACCAGAGACTCAGGTTCAAGGCAGATCCTGATTCAAGAGCAGTTTTGGATATTGTTTCTTCTCAATAAGGTAATTATCGTAGTCCATCGTTAATTCGTAGATTGATCTTGTTAAGTTTTTGTTCTTGGCTTTGAGATTATAGTTTCGGTGTTGGTAGATTCGCGTATGTTTTGGAAGTAAGATGTTGTTCGGTTCGTCGTTCGGATCGTCTAAGGAGTTCTTCTTATCAAAAAGTTCCATCTTTAAGTTTAAAGATTATGTTTTGCATTGATTTGAGTATTGTTTTGATGCATCTGCACGAAACGAGACATAATTACGTGATGCCGGGTATTTACCAAACTGTGTTTTCATAACGTTATACTATTTCTAGTTATTTTCTGTAAATTGTTATTTGCTTTTGGTTACGAATAATGGGGATATGATGGTAGTTTGGTGTTGTTATGGTCTTTTTATGTTCCTGTAGGTTAGACATGAACTTATGTGCCTTATGTGCTCCAATGTGCTTCTGTGTTATTGCTCCATCATGCTTGGCAAGGTCATAGTTATTGGCAATGTACCGAAAGAGGTGCCATGGGTCCCTAATTCCCATGTCGGAGGTATGACTAACTATGCTAATCCATGTAGTTCTCGAGAACACGGTCCCTAATTCCCACGATTGGAGGTGTGTTAGTTGTATTAGCCGTGTTGTACACCGTGTCCCTTAGTTAAGTGTCTTGGTGCCACATAATGAATATAGCTACGAAAAGACAAGACATGTAACATGACAAGTTAAGAATGCGGCTATGTTAAGTAAGTAAGTACATAATGTAACTGAACAAGTACGTGCAAGATGAACTAAAGTAGTTAATAGGTCATGTTTTCTTATGCATCGTTAAGTGTGGCTTTAAAGTGACTTTTCTTTACGTTTCAAGTTATTCTTTTTATAGTAGTTTCCAAAGATTCAAAGTTATGCTTTCAATTGTTTTATAACTGGATAAGTGGATTAATGACGTGTCTCCCGGCATCTGACAACCATGAATCTCCCTTTTGATCTTCTTTCTCCTTACTGAGTGTCTGGCCGGTGCTCACTCCTTTATTTGGAATAAGAAGTTTGTAGGTGCTAGTTGGATTGACGATGAGCTTGGAGTGCTAGCTTAGGGTTGAAGCAGTGAAGTCGTTTATGTTAGTGTCCTTTTGTAGTCACTCTTTCTTTTCAGACAGTTGTAATGGATAATAGTTTTGCTTTTAGTTATTTATGATTTAGTTTCACAGCAGTTGTTTTCTCGTTGATGGTTGTTTTGATAGGCCCTGAGGGTCTATTTCCCGAGTCTTCAGCTTATTTACTTCCGCGCGACTATTTATTACTCTGATATGACACGAGGCTTACGTGGGATTTAGGGTTTACTCTAAATGTCACGTGCCGAACGTCCCGATTCCGGATAAGGATTCGGTATCCAGGACATGGGCGTTACATTTTTAATTACTGTAATTGAACCATTTATTTACACCACATCAATATTTACAATTTTATCATTTTTATTAACACAATGTTCACACCAAATAATCTTTATTGGAGTATTTAGGTTTTCACATCACTGGATTAACAATGGAACAAGCCCCATTATATTAACGTATTTAGGTTTTCACAAAAATATGAATGGGAAGGTATATTTCTAATGTATTGATTATTTAGGGTTATAGTTTATTTGTGATGGACATGATTATATATATGCTTTGAGATACTATAATAAGAGTATTACACAAGAATTTCGGGTTTTGAGTTGGAGTGATGAAAATCTTGACGGCTTTGCATTTGCCTAGAAAGAATAAACATTGGCCGAGTCGGTTGTATGACGTTTAACCGTCGGGAAGTCCAATATCGTACAATTGACTCGGCCAATGTTGAATGTTCTTAACAGTCTTGACTTTTCAAAATCAAAAGTTGATTTGTATCCTTGCGCGTGCAATTTTAAGCTTGCGGGGAGACATTGAAGATATCAATTAATGCAAAGGACAAAAACTTGAAGCGACAACATGAGCAATAAGAACAACAACGAGCGTACATCACGCCTAGAAATAGTCTAAAAATTTCTTTGAGATATATGTCGAATTCTTATGTTCAAAAAGTAGTTAAAGATAGTTGATAGGAGGGAAGGCGGTTTAGTTTGTTAGGAGAGACAATTTTCTTTGTGTTAAAGTCTATATAAGTTGTAGAAATCTCTTGTAAACTCAATTTTGATGAATCACAATGAAATGAAGCTTAATTTGCCCCCCCCTTTTTTTTTTTTTTTTGTTTTTTTGTTTTTTTTGAGAGCAATTTCCCTTTTCTTTTAACAACAATTAAAATTTTATTAGTAAATAAATGCAACAAGACGCTGAAAAGTACACCAATATTACCTAACTGCGCACACCTCAACACTAACCAAACCAAAACACCAACTCTTCACAACATCAAAACAACTACATGAAATAAGTATCACTGTATCAGCCACAAAACTCACCACGAAAAGCATGAAGTCCTAAACCTCAAACTTCCAAACACACTTATCGGATAGAGTTTCAATCTGCTTCACGAATTGCCTATGGGCAGTGTCCTGAGGGACTAGGTCAAAACTCCTCGCACAAAACCTAGGACGTCTAGCAGACCAAACCTTCCTTAGTCGTATTCTAAATTTTCTCTTTTGCTTTTTGATTTAGTTCATATTCATATCGTAGCATAAAAAGTTTGATCTCCTTATGTTTTCTTGTGATTCCTTTCGTGGATTTCTCCATATGTTCCATTCGATTGTGTGAAGATTTATTAACATACGCTTGTATTGTGTGATGGAAGACGTTGGGCAACGACCACTCATTGTGTTAAGTTTTTTTTTCCCGATACAAGACGAGGCGCTAAGGCAAGGGCAAATCTACACATGTGGGTGGGGTGGCAGTCGTCTTCCCTTGGTCGGAAAAATACACTATTATATATAAGATGTATTGTATTTGTCTCGTTTAAAATTTGTTTTCACCCCTATATTCGTCTGGTCACCTAATATGATCGAATAACTTAACAATTTTTTACTCTGTTATCTATATTGTTCAAATCGGACTGTAAAAAAAACCGTTGTTGTATCGCCCCTCTTGTCCGGATGCCTGCGTCTGCCCCTACGCTAAGGCCTAGAGGGGAGGGTTATCCTATGGGAAGGAGAACAATCGATATATAATCAGTGGCGGACATAATTACTCTACAGCAATGGGTCAACTGCCGGCTCCCCTTAATCCGAAAAAATACACAAAAATTTGTATCATGCATATAGTTTGCCCCCTCCCCTAAATTTTTTATTTGCCTTTAAAAATTTTACTCCGCTACTGTATATAATATGTGATATATTCACATATATGGTTTAATATGGAAAACATTGAACAATAATTTCCCATTATGTGTAGAAATATTCACATATGGTTTGTCTTAGGCATTATGCATCTTCTAAACTTTGCTTCTGAATCAATGCTTGATGAAAAAGCTCCATTAATTAGTCTAATCTAATGTGCCGTGAAACTTAATTATTAAGATACATGCACCATCCTTATGCCACTTTTGTTATAAAAAAAAATGTTTTTCTTGATCTACAAGCTTTCGAAGTTTTTTTTATTATTATTTTATAATGATTTACATAAGGCCGAGTGTGAAAAAGAAAAAAAAACATTTAAAGTCATCTATTTCATTCTATTTATCGAATAAAACAATTATTTTCTTTTTCATTTATATCTTTAATAATACATCCAATTCACATGTAAATGATACGATACAAATGACATTTAAAAAAAAAAAAACACTAAAAACCCTAATAGTGAGCAAATTATTGTTACCAAGAAGAGGGGAGGGATGTTCCTAAAATTTATTGAGCCCGAGGCAAAACTAGAAAAATGACCCACTTTTTATTTAAAAAGGCATTTTCTATACATAAGAATATAAGTCAACTGAGCTTCAAAAAAATACTAAGGATAATATCAAACAACATGTTATAAATGTCGATAAAAATAATAATAACTGAAACAAAAACATCACAAACAACTACAAAACAACGAAATTGTTTCCAACAACATCAAAGTCCGCAAAACACCGATCGACAACATAACTACTGTAACAAGAAAAAAATTGATCATTAAAAAAAATCTATGTGCATATTTAGATGCAAAATCATCAACTATTATATCAAATTTAATATTGTCCAACATAGTATTTAGTTCATGGGAACTGAGTGGCCAACTAGGGCAAAATTTTAATTAATATCGTCACTTTACAAGAGTTTAACGTTAAATTCATATATCATTACATTTGATAAATAAAATCAAAATATGTCACGATCAAAAATCAAAATAGCGTCAATAGGAGTTTATAATCACAACTTATCTATTATTTACCTTACACTATTGTTAAACATGTAATTTTTGGCCCCCTATTACCATGGGCCCTAGACAGCCGCCCATCTCGTCCACCCTCAGGGCCGGCCCTGCCAAGATGGTAGTAGCTAATGGTCAACACTAAGATCGTAACTCGACAGTGACCAGATTCTAGCCCTATTTGGAGCGAAAAAATGGTGCATGTGTCTTTAGTTTCCGTAAGAAATTTTTTTTTATTGTTACTAAACTCTAAAGGACACTGAAAATAGTACTACCTCCGTCTTAATATATAAGTCATTCTATCTCCGTTTTAGATTTGTCACACAATATAAGTCATTCTATGTTACCATTGCAACATTTATTACTCATTTCTCCATCTTACCTCTAATTTAATCTAAAATTTTTTCATTTCTTAACAACTAATGTATTAATGATATTCAATAGACATTTTAAACATTTAACGTTCAAATTTATAACATTCAATAAAATTTTTAATTTGTGTGAAAACACCTAAAATGATTCATAATTTAAGACGGAGATAGTACTACTAGTAAATTAAAGAAACAGTGTGAGTAATAAATTTTTCAAGACACACAACACGAGAACCTGTATTTAAGAGGAATGCTTTTACAACTTTGTGAAGAGTTTCTGCTTTGAATTCCCTCCGAAAAAAATAGAAATATTTCCAGTTTTTCTCTCAGCCTCAAAAGGTTAAAAAATGGGGTCTCAATAGTCGTTTTCTTCTGACTCAGTGGCTTGGGAGGAAAGTGACAATGCAAATGTTTTCACTTTTGTTCCAAATTTTTGAACTCCAACGGTACGTCTTTCCAATTCCATTTCTTATGTCTTTATTCTAATAAAAAAGTTATCATACATATAACAAGTGAAATGTATTTTATTCATATATTTTCATATCTTTTCAAATAGTTGGATATGTATGATAAAAGTGTAAGTATAAAAGAAATGGTCTATATCGAAAGGACATTGATCCTCTCCGATGCCCAAAAAAAATATATATAAAATGACGTAGATTTGTTTATAGTTTATGCATAAAATCATGTTTTTTGTTGGTTTTTTTTTGACACTAAAGCGTCAAGTATTTTTGATATATTATCAATTAAAATGGATTTTTTTTTTGAGGGAATTTAAAATGATTGATAGGGTAAAAATAATTTGTTATTATAGATATATTTTCCAGACAATAGAATAACAATGATCATACCAAACCCTACAGATTAGTTAGTGGCCTTTCAAATAAACAACATGGAACCCCCCACCTTTTCTCTTTTTGCATTTGATCCATGTTTTCTGTCCTGCAACACTTGCTTCAATATGTTATTTTCAATAGGTCTTTTATTTCACATTTAAACATGTTTAATTATTATTTATTTTTACAGTATATTTATATTTAGAAGAAAAAAAATTTGGAATCTCTTCGACGCATTATCGGAATATTTATGTTTTACTGATTGTTATGTAAGACTTATTGATGGTGATATAAGAAGTAGTGATAGTAACATAACAAAGTATACGCAACAAAGTGCACACTACAATTTTAGATCATTGATTTTGTTGTGGGACCTATTAATTCATACGTGTCTCACAAAAATCAATAGAGTAAAAGCGTGTACAAGCATACTGATATATGCTACTTTGCTATGTATTTTTATTGTGCCACAAATATTTCTCGTAAATATATAAGTATATCCAATGAAAAATACAAAAGTGTTTTGTTTCATATGTTGTGACACAACTGTTGTACTTATAACGAACTACATACATGTAACATCCTATCTACAAACAATACCATAATTATATATACATATGATATAGTTCAACATCTTGGACCCCACGACACCCACCACCACATGCACGACGATAGCTTAAATAGAAGAAACATTCAACTGTAAGATTCGAAAGGTGATATATTATCTGTTTGGTTAGAAATGATGAATCGAGTTTGCAAAAAAAGACTCAAATTGGGAGGGAAAAGTAGTGTCACATGCCTATCATTACAGCAAATATGCATATGTAATATATGCGTTGTATGAGTCAATAATATATCGTGATGACAACTACTAATTTAAAAGTTAAAGGGTTTATATTCACGATCTAGTTCATTGTTTAAGAATCTTCCACCTCATTGGTGATGGTAGTGGCCCGCAAAGTCGAAGTCAGGAATTGAAGTTAGGATGTGCTAGTAGAAGATAACGAAATGTTTGGATGAGAATGCCAAGCTAGGGTGGATTTGTGTATAGACATAGGGGATTAAACCCATCCGGAAAAAAAAATAATACACTAAAAAATTTATGTGATCTAGTACGATCCATAAAATATATTTAATCAAACCCACCCGACGAATTCAATATAGTCTATTAGCCCACCAAAGTTTAAATCCTCGCTCCGTCCTTGGAGAACGCGGAATGCATAGACATAGGTTTTTCGGTTTAAAGGAGAAAAACGAAAAACCACGTGGGCTAAGCCAAGCCCGCATCAGGAATCAATATTAGGGGTGGATTAACAAACTATATTCAAATAACATATATGCTGATTGATGAATTAAGATAACTTGATAGAATGTAACGAATAATATAAGTTTTGAAATGTTAACATATCGAGTGAGCTTAGCCTCCATCCTTGGGCATAGCTCCACTCCACCTCCACCATGAACTTACATGTGTCCTCGGTGACAATATCTCCACCTACCAAAATCCGGGCTTCCCCTTATTGTTACCTAACAGATCTGTCTCGGATTTTATCTAAGCAAAATAAATAAGTAATAAATTTATAAATCCGGTATACCCCAAGTGTAGGGATCGTAGCATAGCGATTAATACCGGAGTCGATCTCAGGGAATCGGGGTATCTAGTTCATTAATTTTCCTAAGTTTGATACCATTATTATTAAAGCCTAAAATAACAAAACGAAAAGATAAACTGGACAGAGGATTGTCAGTCCAAAGCCAGGGAAGATCGTTGCGAACATAACTAAACTATAAACGAGAAAAACAATAAAACTCATAAAAGCATGATAATGACTATAGCGATTAAACATAGAACAAGCAATGATCCACCATCCCGCACCCCTTAATTTCCTCTCTAGATTATCTTATGATGATTTAACTAAAATTGTGATTCACCTATCAAAGGTATGAACTCCTAATCTCTTAGAAAAGTTCGTCTATCAATCTTTTATCTCTCGATCTTAAAGATTAACGCTTTCAAACCAAGGTGCAAGATTTCTCAATCTAACAATCTAGACATTCTAACCTAGCAACTATCGTATTTTTAGGTTAAAAAAGATCTATTCTTTCCTATGGTGATCTAGTGTTTACACCGATTCTCATCATATGGCAAACATCAATAGCAAAACATCTCTCGATTTAAATTGCATAGCATGAAAATCATAGAAAAGAAACAACTTAATTAAAACTCACGAAATCATCCAAAGGAAGAAATAAAAACGATGCTGAAAAGTTTTACATGCTTGCCCCAAGTTTGATCAGCTTCCAGCCATCCTCATGATCCGGAAGGAAAACGAAACAAAACAAATAAAACAACTAATCTAACCCTCGGTCGACCAAGCACCAAGGCTTGGCCGACCGAGCACAACTCGGCTTCAGAATTTAGGGTTTTCTGCGGCTGCTGTAATGTGTATATGATGATATTAGGGTTTGAAATAATGCGGCTATATATAGAAAAAGTAAGTCGGTTTCAGCATGGCGGCGGACGGACGCCCGTCCACTCCTTCTGGACGCCCGTCCAGTTGGTGTAAATTCTTCGAGTCGGGCCGAGTCTTCTCAAACGCCCGTTCTATGTAAAATGAGACGCTCGTCCACTGAAAATCTGAACATCCTGATCCAACTTCTCCTCCTGGACGCTAGTCCACATCTTCAGACGTCCGTCCAGGCTGCATGGGTAGTGAACGCTCGTTTGATTCTTCAAATCTTCATTCCAAATTTGCTTTGCATCTTTTCCTTTCATTTAACCTTCAATCAAGTATCTTTTCAGCTCCTTCAATCCCTCTCCATGACATGTAAATGTACCTTCAAAACCATAAGAACACGCAAAGTGTAAAACCATAGATAATTACCAATAAAATCACGAAATTAGCTCAAGTTTACACTTAAATAATTTTAAAACTCATTTGTTCAATAATTCGATTAAACCCTTAATTTCTATGCAAATAATACGAATATGGAGGAAATTATTACAAAATATAACGATATAAATCATATAAAATCACCCTTAACAAGATCCATGGCCTGGAAAACTGACAATATAGTTTGGAACAATTGTTATGCAATGGGAATGGTTGTGTTGAGTCTTTAAAGCTAAAAGTCCGATGATATTATACACATCAAGTCGATCATGTGTATATATTACGTTGGACTCATGAAATTTCTTAAAAACCGAAAAAGCAAATCAGACATCCACCTTATCATATCAATGGATATATACTCCAAGAAACCACGTACATGGTTCAATAGAATTTTCGACTATCGATCGAAGTTTCATTCAACTCTTAATATATAGAGTAATTAATGTCCTCTGTGATAATATTAGATCCCAAGTCATGTAGATATATAAACGTGAGTATTATGTTAGTAATTTAAAAATTCAAAACTTAAATTATACATCCTTATATTATATTTACATGTGTGGCTAGCTTGTCTATCATTTGTAACACATATGCATACAAAACTGTCATGATAAATAAACATATCCTAATATAACAATTGCAATGTAAAAGCTGTCGGAATGACATACACGGAACACAGACATAGACATGATGGTTTAATTAAAAAAAATCATGGCATATTATTGAGCAACAACCAGACAAATTTAAATTTGATTGACAACTTATGGAACCCTATTAATAAATAGTAGTACATACATATATTCCAGTCTTGTAGTCATACATTATTACATGTTCCAATATTATTGCCTCGCTTTCTTGTCTAATTTACATTTGATCACAAAGGTTGCACATATAACAATTTCAACTACTACTATTTACATAATGTAGCTGTACACGTAAGCTTGATGTACATTGATTGCCATTAATGGGGCATGTGCTCTAAACCTGGCCAAATCCTCAAACCGAACCGAACAGGGCTGGAACCGCCGGTTTTTCTTCTTCCGGTTCGTGCCGGTTCTTGAACCTGCGGTTCAACTGAACCTCCGGTTCACAGAACCGGCGGTTTACGGTTCAAAATCGGCGGTTTAACGGTTCATACGGTTCACGGTTCACACGGTTTCCTTTCGGTTCAGATCACGATTCAGATTACGGTTTTAAAAATTAATAATAATTTTTTTTAATTTTCATATAATACTTATTCTTTTCACTACAATAACATATTACTATTCTTTTCACTACAATTGCCAAAGCGAATGTAATATATATTTTTTCATTCGATTTTAAATATAATATTAATATTGTGTTATTTTTTTTATATGTAAATTGTGTTCTTTTTAAAAATTATGATATTTTTTCAACGCTTGTACCGAAAATTCAGTTGCCGACGTATTTTTTATATGTAATCGTGTCGGAGGCACGACACATATAAAAAAATCAAAGCGAACGTAGTTATTATTGATTTTTTAATCTTTTATAGTTTTTTTTTATAGGTTTTTATAGTTTTTTTTATAGGTTTTTATAGCATTTTATAGTTTCTTATAGCTTTTTTAGTCGGTTTTAAGTATAAGTTGATTAAAAATGTTGTTTTATTAAATATTACGTGAGAGATATTGTGTTATTTTTCTTATATGTAAATTATGATTTTTTTCAACGCTTGTATTGGTAATTCTGTTGCCTACGTATCTTTTATATGTAATCGTGTCGGAGGAACGACACATATAAAAAAAATTGTAAAATGAACTGGGTATTTATAGGATTTTTTGAAATGGTTGGAAAAAAAAGAAGAAATAGCTGTTGCTGAATTCTAGCCGTCGGAGTCGGTCCGGTTTCAGTTCCGGTTCCGGGCGGTTAGAAACGGTTCTGGCCGGGCCGGTTGAACCGCCGGTTCCGAAAAACCCAAACCCGTCGCTAAACCGGTGAACCGCCAGTCACCCGAACCACCGGTTCCGGAACCGTCGGTCCGGTTCACTGTTTTTTTGGCCCCCTCTAATGTGCCCCCACCCACTCCACTTCCAGATTTTTTTATATCGTAAATTAAAACGTTATAAAAAAATCTCTAGTCCTACCTTCAAGCATAAGTGCTAAATGCCTCTATTTGCGGAGGTGGGGTAAATGTAATTCACTCCTTATCCACAAATTCACAGGCATCTTCTAGGCAGACTTATCGGTGTTACACAATAATGTAAACAATTATTTTGCAACTTAATTTAGTTAAGCAGTGTAATGTGGCATATCAATAACTATACAAGACAATACATGATTTATCCTTTCAATGAAATTGTTTCAGCCGGAGGTAGGCCAAGTATCAGTGCCAAAACTATGTTATAGCCTATATCTGAGCATGGAATACTCGTTTCTCTGGTAATATCAGAGATTCCTCCAAATCATCTCCTAACTAATCGGCTTTTCGAGTAGTCGCCAGACAAAACGTCTACCACTCAAAAGCTCCCACTAGCTCGTATCTTCATAAGACCCCAAAGGTCAACATGAACAAGCTATGATACTTCTTTAGCTTTATTACCCGTTCCTAATTGAAAGGATACTTATTCATTTTTCCTTTGAGATAGTGTTCTTAGACTGGGAGATAGGAATCACCCTTAGCCAGTCTTCAGATCTTATCTTTAGGATATATGCACTAATTAATGGATGCTAAAGAATCGCTTATCTTAATACGGAAACCATTTGCCTTAATAGTTCTTGACGTGTTACATATACATTTTCAGCATTACTTAGTGGTTCTGACTCTAACAAACAAAAGTCCGAGTCTCGGAATCGTATACAAATGTCATATTCACTTTCTTTAAGGTAACTATTTTTATCGATTTGAAAGTGAATCCATTTGTTCCAACGAATCTGAAAACAGAAATTATATTTCTTTGATATTCAAGGATTAAAATCCGAAATTTATTTTCTTATATCACTCCCGCTATCTAACCTGAAATAACTGCACTTTATCTACTCTTTATCATGAATGCCCAGTTTCCTTGTTCTTACAAAAGAACTTCAGCCTCCGAGTCATATTCCTGGTCAAGAAAGTCTCTGATAATTCATAGGTTAGTGATCCGAAATCACTTTCTTTATCATATTCTTTCTTTTATTAATATTTTGGTTTATCCTTTAACCTATTTAGTTTAGATGACTTATACACGTACGTTGACATTTATCTTCCCATTCTTGGTAGGCCTGAGCGTGGTTCGGTTTGGTCGGTTTCGGTTCGGGTTTTACACATAGTTATTCGGTTTGGTTGACATATTTTACCACCCAAACCATACCCAAACTATGTCGAACCCAATGGTTTGGTTTGGGTTGGTTTCAGTTTGGATCCGGTTTGGTTTCGGTTTCACAAGTCTGAACTACACATTATTATAAATCACAATTTTCACCTGAAGTATTTAAATATAAAATAAAAACATATTAAAGGTACATCAGGGCTAATTACTTAATAACACTCTGTTTGAACCAGAATCTGTGATCTGCTGCATTGTATTCTTGCTAAGTTCAAAGCTGCAACCTGCTGATCCTGCTGATTTTGTTTGCTTACATCCTGTGCCAAACCTACTGGTTGGCACCTTGCTGAACTTGCTGTCTACTGCCATCTGTTTGAGCTTTATAATTGATATGCTGGACTTGTAAACCAAGTTCAAACCTGCTGCAAAGTTTTTGTTTGATCTGTTCCAGCTGTGTATATTTAGCTATAGACATTAGTTGTAGTAAACTGAACTTTGTATTCAGTCTGCATAAGGTCCAGGTTCGATAATCTTGGTGTATTCATCTTGATTATCACTCCTCAATCCTTGACTGATAATTCAGTCTTGTTTTTCCTTCTGTACATCTGTTGTAATCAGAACTTGATCAACCTTGTTTTTATTTCTAATCAACAGTTGCAATAGCACTTTCTGTTTGATCCTTTAAGCCTTCTCTTGAATTTGTCTTAGTTGTATTAAACCTTAACTTTCTCTGTAACTTAAGCATCTGTACCTAAATTTGCATCTGTGTGTATTTGAACTTGAATCATTCTTTTAGACATTCTGTAATTCTAGTTCAACTTTGCTGTATCCCTGCTTGTTGCTTAAATTGTATCTTGAGTCTGGGTATTAGCTTTTTGTATCCTGAACCTGAACACTATTTTGCATATATTCTGATTATCTGCACAAAGTAATAGGAGTCTGTAGTCACTTCAGGATTAAGGTAAATCTATATATGATCATCTTGTGACTTAATAAGATTTCTCAATCCCGGAATTATTTGAGAAATGCAGATTAAATCGGTCCAGTCCTATATGACTCTCATCGCATATAAATGCCCCACTTAGACAACCAATGTCGACGGTCCGGATAAGACGGTCACACCATAAAGTGTTCTGAGCGCATTAATGGTGGTTTAATCAATAGACCCATACTTTGATTAACTTCACCACGGACTAACATTTCAAGTGTATCACTATAAACTTAATACTCATGTGTGACACACACTAAGTTACATGGCTACAAATGATACGACTTAGGGTTTTCAGTAGTGTATTTTTTAAAAGCACGAAGCAAGTAATAAGATGAGAATAAATCTGTCATTTATTAATTCTAAAAACAATTACATAAATTGTCTTTCGGGCGCTACTTCCAACATTAACCATAGTGAATAACTTTCTGTCAATGGTGGTTGCCGCAATGGAAACAAGCCACGGTGCATTGTTTAAAATAAGGCCGACACCTATACCGGTGTTCCCGGCTGCGGCACACGTCAATATACCTTTCGGATGAGCGTGGAATGATCCAATGGCAACCGCATTATCAAAATAACCCTTTGAACCAATGAAACCAAGAGATGCAGAGATGATATCAACACCGTCGGCAACGGCGTCATCAAAGGCAGCAAGTACATCTATGTCTTGACAACCACCAAGGTTTGCGCAGCATGCTTTATAAACTGCGATGTGAGCTCTAGGAACACCTCCTTTGGCTAAATGGCGCCCGAAGCAAACATTGGAGGTGCATTTACGTATGGTGCTGGAAATGTCAATCCAACTGCGGCCATAAATCCTGGGTTGGTCTATGATTTAAGTTCCAATGATTTTATTGAGCTTCAAGCAGCCAAGGATACAACACTACTCTGCTCCGGAAAATCACTCAGGATGTTTCGAGTTGTAGCAATATTCTTCAACAACAACCATTTGGAATCTCAAATACCCTTCCTTCACGTTGCACTCCACAAATCTAGGACCGATTTCTGATAATTCTCACAGGTGCTGACCAATGTGGGAACTTCAGCTAGCATTTATAGGGCAGCTGTCCAAGCATTGGCCGGAATTTCTATCACCATTGAACTAGAATCGTTGAAACCTACATGTGGGAGAAGAAGGAAGTTTCCAAATGTATCTGAGTGGAAATCTTACAGTAAACAAGGCAATTGGATCGCTGATTTGGAGTGACGTAATTCATAACGTCAAGAGTACGTCCTTCATCCTCTGGTGCCAGAAAAGAAAATCTGAGATCATTTGAAAATTTAAACTATATTTATATTTGCATGTCTGCCAAATTAAGTTCTATTAATAAACATGTCAATATTTGTGTTTAATTTCTGGCTAGTACTGAGTATCTGCAGTTTCAAAACTGTTGACAGAGTATAATTTGCATGGACGCTATTTAATATACTACCTCCGTTCCAAAAATTAGGCGACGAGTAAGATAGCAAAAGCATAATTTCTTGTCAGCCCTCTTTAATTATATAATTTCCGATTGCTTTATTATAGGACTTCTCTCTTTAAAGCTCTCAGACTCCGGCCAAAACCCATAGTTTATTACGCCTATGATCATATCTGTTTCTTCCGGGCTTTTATAGTTTTGAGACAAAAACCAAGAAAATCCCATGAACGTGTGGTTTGTATTTTGTTGATTTTGTTTTCAAAAACTGATATGACCTGTTTTATTCCTGGAAAAAAGAGTAAAGAAAGAACATGAAACAAAGATCAAGCTAAGGTAATAAGGCATTGTTGTGACTATTTCTTATGAACTTATGTTGTATATAACATTGCAATTGATGGAATTTCGGTTTTTAATCTACTAAAGATGATACGATACATATACAAAATACTTCGGAATATGCACAAATTATGCAGGAAATCTGCACAAGTTTTAACCCCAAATGTGTTCATAACCATTAAGCACCATCATTCATAATATCACAAGAAATTTCAATTATTTTTTGCTCTCATGAAGTTTCTTAATTGAACAAGGTTCTGATACTTAAAACTAGTACAGGGCCGGTCCTGAGCTTGGGCGACCGCACAATATTGTAAGTTTGATATGAGAGAACCCAAAATTATATATCTTAACCATGAAGTATGAATGATAGATATTCTAAAATCTTTTTACAGAAAATTAGTTCAAATGAATTGCACTCACAGCTCTACAAGTGCCAATGTCAGGTCTATGCTGTCGAATGTGTTGAATGGGTTTCCCTGCATCCATAAAAATTCAGAATTTTATTTAACGATTTTTACTCGATTTTCATTATATGTAACAAATGTGTATCCTAAGTACATGTTTGGTGCAGAAGCCCTGAGACTAGTTTCACGGGAGTGAAGAACTTTCTGTCGATTGTGGTTGCCACGACAGAAAGAAGCCACGGCACAATGTTTAAAACAGTGCCGAAAGATGCACCAGCATTCCCCACCCCAGCACTTGTCAAGCTACCATTTTGGTGCGCATGAAATGATCCAATGGCTATGGAATCTGAGAAATAAGGCCTTAATTATTTGAGTGAAGGAGATAGATACGGAGATGATATCCACACAGTCCGCAATGATGTCATCAAAGGCAGCAAGTATATCTATGTTTTGACAACCACCAAGGTTCGCCCAGCATGCTCTATAAACAGCGATGCGAGCTCTGGGAACACCTTCTCTCCCGATTCTAACACCAAGACTGAAAAAATCCGATATGACATAACCTCCGGCAGCCGTTTATGCGGGGCGAGTCCAATGACCTTCGAATCTCATGGCGACAAAGATTCACCAGCTGAAATATTCCCCGAGTGACAATAGAACACGGCTCCAATTACTTTGCTGCATCATTCATTTGAAAGAAAAACAATTTGTTACATATATACTCAACTTGTGTATTGCAACGTGATCGTTTGGGAGGAGGTCGAGGGTCTGAGAGTGTGTGCTACCCAAGTAAACAACATAAATGCAACAAATAGCTTAATTATAAGAAAAGAAACAAGCTTAATTAATAAGAAATTAAGGAGTAAGAAAAATCGATCACCTTTTCTTCTTCAATGGTTGGGCAAAATTAGGATTTTAGTCCTATAACTTGGCCTATTTTGGATTTTAGTCCTGCTCCTGCTCCGGTGAGGAAAATGGTCCTCTAAGTTGGTTTTTTTTGGATTTTAGTCCTATCCGCCGGAAATAGCTGATTGGGCAACGGAATTTTTAAAAATAGTCCTCTAACTAGGCTGTCACGTAAGCGTTTTTTAAAGATTCCGGTGCCCAATCAGCTATTTCCGGCGGATAGGACTAAAATCCAAAAAAAAAAGCCAACTTAGAGGACCATTTTCCTCACCGGAGCAGAAGCAGGACTAAAATCCAAAATAGGCCAAGTTAGAGGACTAAAATCCTAATTTTGCCTCAATGGTTGTAACAACAGAAAAGTAGATGCAGAAGAATACTGTTGAAAAGAAGATGAAGAATTGTACCTTTGCTAGTAAACATGATATGCAACATGTACAGAATATGCACAGAATATGCACGAAATATGCGCAGTATATGCACAAACTATGTACGGAAGGGTTTTAACCCCACGAGTGTCCATTAAAAAATTTGGTCTAACTTATTTACCGAGAACCATTCAGCATCTTCATTCATAATATCACAAGAAATTTCAGTTTCTTTTTATCTCTCATAAAGTTCCATGATTGAACAATGGTCTCACAAAAAAAAACGGTGTCATCAAAGGCAGCAAGTACATCTATGTCTTGACAACCACCAAGGTTTGCCCAACATGCTTTATAAACAGCGATGCGAGCTCCGGGAACACCTCCTCTCGCGATTCCGGCACCAAGACCGAAAAAATCCTATAGGACATGTTGGACTGCTAGTGCAAGCGCCCGACTTGAGGGGTGGTAATAGAAATATATCTACAAGGATATGTCACGATATCCTTTCATATATTATCTAATGACAACATTTTTTTAGATTTTGTAGAATATTCTAAATATTACACATGTGTGTAGATATACACCGTAAAGTCTCTGATTAGTACACAATACAATCAATTTCCTTTACACACATTTATCAATAAATTACAAAACTTATACAAAATACGCACGGAATAGGCACAAATTATATATAATATAAAATGAAATTCTATAATATTAAAGAGAGGTTTCCGGCGGGTTTATATATAAGAGTAATAATTAACATGCTAATGTCTGGGCTTCTTTTTTAGTAAGCTTGACTGCAAAAGCGTTAAAGCTTCTTTTTGGGAAATTGGTAAATCAGACCACTGTACCGTCTGACATTTTTTTTTCGGGTCAAACATTTTCTGACATTTTTTTTCAGGTTCCGCATCCAATTTGGACGATTTCGTCCAAATTTATACTATTTCGTCCAAATTTGATATAAATCCCGTCAAAAATGAAATACGGGCTAAAAAGGACGGATCCGTCTAAATTAGGACGGATTCCGTCCAAATTTAGACGAATCCGTCCAAATTCTGACGGAAACAATATATTTGGACGGGAGTAGTTAATCCAACTCTGTTTGCATCTTTTCTTCAACCTACCTTCAACTTTTTTTTTTCTTGAACTTTTTATTTGTTGTTGCAGTTAATTATCCACCAGCTAAGTCTAATAAAAAATATCAAAATGAGTATATTGCTGATTATACTAAAAGCAGGCGTTGCTGTTGGTTCTCTTCTAATTCCAATCTTTTTGATCTGTTTCTTTTTTTATTTATTTAAATTTTCCAGGAAAAGATGGTGTAGTTTCAGTGTTTGAAAACAAAGCGTACGAAATCCACACCACACATTCGTGGGATTTTCTTGGGTTTGGTCTCAAAACCAGCAGAAACCTTGAGGAAAGCAACGTAGTTATAGGGTTAATCGACACCGGGATCTGGCCGGAATCCGAAAGCTTCAGAGACACAAATATGACTTCTCCGTCCAAATCTATTGTTTCCGTCAGAATTTGGACGGATTCGTCTAAATTTGGACGGAATCCATCCTAATTTAGACGGATCCGTCCTTTTTAGCCTGTATTTCATTTTTGACGGGATTTATATCAAATTTGGACGAAATAGTATAAATTTGGACGAAATCGTCCAAATTGGACGCGGGACATGAAAAAAAATGTCAGAAAATGTTTGACGTGAAATAAAATGTCAGAAGTTACAGTGGCCTGATTCACCAATTTCCCCTTCTTTCGTAGCTATCTTGTGCATTGTTTGAGACACCACCGGCATCGGGTCCGTCGTTCCCTGCTGCAGCACATATGAGGACACCTTTTTGGTGTGCATGGAATGATCCAATGGCTACCGCATTCTCAAAATAACCCTTTGTACCCTTGAAGCCAATAGATGAGAAGATAATATCAACACCGTCCGCAATGGCGTCGTTAAAGGCAGAAAGAACATCAATGTCTTCACAACCACCATGGTTTGCCCAACATGCTTTATACACAGAAATACGTGCTCCAAGAACACCTCCTCTCGATGTTCCCGTCTCTAAGCCAAAGAAATCGACCGATTCCACGTAATTTCCGGCAGCTGTTGATGCGGAGTGGGTCCCATGACCTTCCAAATCTCTTGGTGACAAAGATTCATTGGCCAGGATATTCCCCGAGTGACGATAAAACCTGGCTCCAATTATTTTGCTGCATCAATCATTCGAATAAATTAGAAAAAAAAAAGTTATGCATGATGAAAAAGAAAATAGACGACATGTAATACTTCAACCCATTTAACAGTACTATCTCACATGACCTGAAACAAATTAGTAAGTAAACAAAGCTTAATTATAAGAAAAACAACAAGCTTAATTAATAATAGTGAAGAACTGTACTTTTTTTCTAGTAAACATGATACGAAACATGTACAGAATATGCACAGAATATGCACGAAATATGTGCAGGATATGCACGAAATACGCGCAGGATATGCTAAAATTATGTACAGAAGGGTTTTAACCCCACGAGTGTTCATTAAAAAAAACACTTTGGTCTAACTTATTTATTTAGAACCATTAAACATCTTATTCATAATATCACAAGAAATTTTAATTTTTTTAGCTCTCATAAAGTTTTTTGATTGAACAATGGTCTGATACGAAGAAGAAGGTGCATGGAATGATCCAATGGCTACGGCATTCTCAAAATAATTCAACGTTCTTTTGAAGCCTAAAGATGCAGAGATGATATCAACACTGTCGGCAACGGCGTAATCAAACGCAAACCTTGGAATAGCTTAGCTAGAAGTTAGAAGTAGGTTGTACGTTCGGGGAGCTCAGCTTTGCTTAGATTGGTTTGTTTTGGTTTTTTTGTAGGTTGGATCTTTTTTCGTGCTAGCAAACTTGCTCGTGTGTTTAATAAAAAAATCAGATGTTCAAAAAAAAAAAAAAAATGGAGTCATCAAAGGCAGCAAGTACATCTATGTCTTGACAACCACCAAGGTTTGCCCAACATGCTTTATAAATAGCAATGCGAGCTCCTGGAACACCTCCTCTCGCGTTTCCGGCACCAAGACCGAAAAATCCGATAGGAGAAGTTGGACTGCGAGTACAAGTGCCCAACTTGAGGGATGGTAATAGGAATATATCTTCAAAGATATGTTAGGATATCCTTTCATATATTATCTAATAACAACATTCTTTTAGATATTGTAGAATATTCTAAATATTACACATGTTTGTATATATACACCATAAATTCTCTAATTAGTAGTATGCAATACAATCAATTTCATTTACACATATTTATCAGTAAATTATGAAACTTATACAAAATATGCACGAAATACGCACGGAATATGCACAAATTATATATAATGTAAAATGAAATTCTATAATTTTAAAGAGAGGTTTCCGGCGGGTTTATATATAAGAGTAATAATTAACGTGCTAATGTCTGGGCTTCTTTTTTAGTAAGCTTGACTGCAAAAGCGTTAAAGCTTCTTTTTGGGAAATTGGTAAATCATGCCATTGTACCGTCTGACATATTTTTCAGGTCAAACATTTTTTGATATTTTTCATCAGGTTCTGCGTCCAATTTGGACGATTTCGTCCAAATTTATACTATTTCGTCCAAATTTGATATAAATCCCGTCAAAAATGAAATACAGGCTAAAAAGAACGGATTCCGTCCAAATTTAGACGCATCCGTCCAAATTCGACGGAAACAATATATTTGGACGGGAGTACTTAATCCAACTCTGTTTGCATCTCTTCTTCAACCTACCTTCAACTTTTTTTTTTCTTGAACTTTTTATTTGTTGTTGCAGTTAATTATCCACCAGCTAAGTCTAATAACAAAATATCAAAATGAGTATATTGCTGATTATACTAAAAGCAGGCGTTGTTGTTGGTTCTCTTCTAATTGCAATCTTTTTTATCTGTTTCTTTTTTCCTTCTTTTTTTTTTTTTTTTTTTATCTTAAATTTTTCAGGAAAAGATGGTGTAGTTTCAGTGTTTGAAAACAAAGCGTACGAAATCCACACCACACATTCGTGGGATTTTCTTGGGTACGGTCTCAAAACCAGCAGAAACCTTGAGGAAAGCAACGTAGTTATAGGGTTAATTGACACCGGGATCTGGCCGGAATCCGAAAGCTTCAGAGACACAAATATGACTTCTCCGTCCAAATCTATTGTTTCCGTCAGAATTTGGACTGATTCGTCTAAATTTGGACGGAATCCACCCTAATTTAGACGGATCCGTCCTTTTTAGCCTGTATTTCATTTTTGACGGAATTTATATCAAATTTGGACGAAATAGTATAAATTTGGACGAAATCGTCCAAATTGGACGCGGGACCTGAAAAAAAATATCAGAAAATGTTTGACCTGAAAGAAAATGTCAGAAGTTACAGTGGCCTGATTCACCAATTTCCCATTCTTTTGTAGCTATCCTGCGCATTGTTTGAGACACCGCCCGCATCTGGTCCGTCGTTCTCTGCTGCAGCACATATGAGGACACCTTTTTGGTGTGCATGGAATGATCCAATGGCTACCGCATTCTCAAAATAACCCTTTGTACCCTTGAAGCCGAGAGATGCGGAGATAATATCTACACCGTCCGTAATGGCGTCGTTAAAGGCAGAAAGAACATCAATGTCTTCACAACCACCATGGTTTGCCCAACATGCTTTATACACAGAAATACGTGCTCCAAGAACACCTCCTCTCGCTGTTCCCGTCCCTAAGCCAAAGAAATCGACCGATTCCACATAATTTTCGGCAGCTGTTGATGCGGAATGGGTCCCATGACCTTCCAAATCTCTTGGTGACAAAGATTCACAGGCCGGGATATTCCCCGAGTGACGATAAAACCTGGCTCCAATTATTTTGCTGCATCAATCATTCGAATAAATTAGAAAAAAAAAAGTTATGCTTGATGAAAAAGAAAATAGACGACAAGTAATACTTCAACCCATTTAACAGTACTATCACACATGACCTGAAACAAATTAGTAAGTAAACAACATAAATCTGCATAAATCCAACAAGTAGCTTAATTATAAGAAAAACAACAAGCTTAATTAATAATAATGAAGAACTGTACTTTTGCTAGTAAACATGATACGAAACATGTACAGAATATGCACAGAATATGCACGAAATATGTGCAGGATATGCACGAAATACGCGCAGGATATGCTAAAATTATGTACAGAAGGGTTTTAACCCCACGAGTGTTCATTAAAAAAAAACACTTTGGTCTAACTTATTTATTTAGAACCTTTAAGCATCTTATTCATAATATCACAAGAAAATTTAATTTTTTTTTAGCTCTCATAAAGTTTTTTGATTGAACAATGGTCTGATACGAAGAAGAAGGTGCATGGAATGATCCAATGGCTACGGCATTCTCAAAATAATTCAACGTTCTTTTGAAACCTAAAAATGCAGAGATGATATCAACATTGTCGGCAACGGCGTCATCAAACGCAAACCTTGGAATAGCTTAGCTAGAAGTTAGAAGTAGATTGTACGTTCGGGGAGCTCAGCTTTGCTTAGATTGGTTTGTTTTGGTTTTTTTGTAGGTTGGATCTTTTTTCTTGCTAGGAAACTTGCTAGTGTGTTTAATAAAAAAATCAGATGTTCAAAAAAAAAAAACGGAGTAATCAAAGGCAGCAAGTACATCTATGTCTTGACAACCACCAAGGTTTGCCCAACATGCTTTATAAATAGCAATGCAAGCTCCTGGAACACCTCCTCTGGCGTTTCCGGCACCAAGACCGAAAATCCGATAGGAGAAGTTGGACTGCGAGTACAAGCGCCCAACTTGAGGGATGGTAATAAGAATATATCTTCAAAGATATGTCAGGATATCCTTTCATTTATTATCTAATAACAACATTCTTTTAGATATTGTAGAATATTCTAAATATTACACATGTTTGTATATATACACCATAAATTCTCTAATTAGTAGTATGCAATACAATCAATTTCATTTACACGTATTTATCAATAAATTACGAAACTTATACAAAATATGCACGAAATACGCACGGATTATGCACAAAATATATATAATATAAATTGAAATTCTATAATATTAAAGAGAGGTTTCCGGCGGGTTTATATATAAGAGTAATAATTAACCTGCTAATGTCTGGGCTTCTTTTTTAGTAAGCTTGACTGCAAAAGCGTTAAAGCTTCTTTTTGGGAAATTGGTCAATCAGGCCATTGTACCGTCTGACATTTTTTTTCAGGTCAAATATTTTCTGAAATTTTTTTTAGGTTCCGCGTCCAATTTGGACGATTTCGTCCAAATTTATACTATTTCGTCCAAATTTGATATAAA
Organism: Gentiana straminea; assembly: GCA_036785695.1. Taxonomy (NCBI): domain Eukaryota; kingdom Viridiplantae; phylum Streptophyta; class Magnoliopsida; order Gentianales; family Gentianaceae; genus Gentiana; species Gentiana straminea. The sequence continues at coordinate 1,268,418 of JAVUPR010000342.1, forward strand.
TCCCGTCAAAAATGAATTACAGGCTAAAAAGGACGGATCCGTCTAAATTAGGACGGATTCCGTCCAAATTTAGACGAATCCGTCCAAATTCTGACGGAAACAATATATTTGGACGGGAGTAGTTAATCTAACTCTGTTTGCATCTCTTCTTCAACCTACCTTCAACTTTTCTTTTTGTTGAACTTTTTATTTGTTGTTGCAGTTAATTATCCACCAGCTAAGTCTAATAACAAAATATCAAAATGAGTATATTGCTGATTATACTAAAAGCAGGTGTTGCTGTTGGTTCTATTCTAATTCCAATCTTTTTGATCTGTTTCTTTTTTTTTATTTAAATTTTCCAGGAAAAGATGGTGTAGTTTCAGTGTTTGAAAACAAAGCGTACGAAATCCACACCACACATTCGTGGGATTTTCTTGGGTTCGGTCTCAAAACCAGCAGAAACCTTGAGGAAAGCAACGTAGTTATAAGGTTAATCGACACCGGGATCTGGCCGGAATCCGAAAGCTTCAGAGACACAAATATGACTTCTCCGTCTAAATCTATTGTTTCCGTCAGAATTTGGACGGATTCGTCTAAATTTGGACGGAATCCATCCTAATTTAGACGGATCCGTCCTTTTTAGTCCGTATTTCATTTTTGATGGGATTTATATCAAATTTGGACGAAATAGTATAAATTTGGACGAAATCGTCCAAATTGGACGCGGGACCTGAAAAAAAATGTCAGAAAATATTCGACCTGAAAGAAAATGTCAGTAGTTACACTGGCCTGATTCACCAATTTCCCCTTCTTTTGTAGCTATCCTGCGCATTGTTTGAGACACTGCCGGCATCTGGTCTGTCGTTCTCTGCTGCACCACATATGAGGACACCTTTATGTTGTGCATGGAATGATCCAATGGCGCCTACCGCATTCTCAAAATAACCCTTTGTACCCTTGAAGCCGAGAGATGCGGAGATAATATCTACACCGTCCGCAATGGCGTCGTTAAAGGCAGAAAGAACATCAATGTCTTCACAACCACCATGGTTTGCCCAACATGCTTTATACACAAAAATACGTGCTCCAAGAATACCTCCTCTCGCTGTTCCCGTCCCTAAGCCAAAGAAATCGACCGATTCCACATAATTTCCGGCAGCTGTTGATGCGGAGTGGGTCCCATGACCTTCCAAATCTCTTGTTGACAAAGATTCACCGGCCGGGATATTCCCCGAGTGACGATAAAACCTGGCTCCAATTATTTTGCTGCATCAATCATTCGAATAAATTAGAAAAAAAAGGTTATGCATGATGAAAATGAAAATAGACGACATGTAATACTTCAACCCATTTAATAGTGCTATCACACATGACCTGAAACAAATTAGTAAGTAAACAACATAAATCTGCATAAATCCAACAAGTAGCTTATTTATAAGAAAAACAACAAGCTTAATTAATAAGAGTGAAGAACTGTACTTTTGCTAGTAAACATGATACGAAACATGTACAGAATATGCACGAAATATGTGCAGGATATGCACGAAATACGCGCAGGATATGCTAAAATTATGTAGAGAAGGGTTTTAACCTCATGAGTGTTCATTAAAAAAAACACTTTGGTCTAACTTATTTATTTAGAACCATTAAGCATCTTATTCATAATATCACAAGAAATTTTAATTTTTTTAGCTCTCATAAAGTTTTTTGATTGACAATGGTCTGATACGAAGAAGAAGGTGCATGGAATGATCCAAAGGCTACGGCATTCTCAAAATAATTCAACGTTCTTTTGAAGCCTAAAGATGCAGAGATGATATCAACACTGTCGGCAACGACGTCATCAAACGCAAATCTTGGAATAGCTTAGCTAGAAGTTAGAAGTAGGTTGTACGTTCGGGGAGCTCAGCTTTGCTTAGATTGGTTTGTTTTGGTTTTTTTGTAGGTTGGATTTTTTTCTTGCTAGCAAACTTGCTAGTGTGTTTAATAAAAAAATCAGATGTTCAAAAAAAAAAAAACGGAGTCATCAAAGGCAGCAAGTACATCTATGTCTTGCCATCCACCAAGGTTTGCCCAACATGCTTTATAAATAGCAATGCGAGCTCCTGGAACACCTCCTCTCGCGTTTCCGGCACCAAGACCGAAAAATCCGATAGGAGAAGTTGGACTGCGAGTACAAGCGCCCAACTTGAGGGATGGTAATAGGAATATATCTTCAAAGATATGTCAGGATATCCTTTCATATATTATCTAATAACAACATTCTTTTAGATATTGTAGAATATTCTAAATATTACACATGTTTGTATATATACACCATAAATTCTCTAATTAGTAGTATGCAATACAATCAATTTCATTTACACATATTTATCAATAAATTACGTAACTTATACAAAATATGCACGAAATACGCACGGAATATGCACAAATTATATATAATATAAAATGAAATTCTATAATATTAAAGAAAGGTTTCCGGCGGGTTTATATATAAGAGTAATAATTAACCTGCTAATGTCTGGGCTTCTTTTTTTGTAAGCTTGACTGTAAAAGCCTTAAAGCTTCTTTTGTTGCTATCCTGTTCATTGTTTGAGGTACCGCCGGCATCTGGTCCGTCGTTCTCTGCTGCAGCACATATGAGGACACCTTTTTGGTGTGCATGGAATGATCCAATGGCTACAAAATTCTCAAAATAACCCTTTGTACCCTTGAAGCCGAGAGATGCGAAGATAATATCTCCACCGTCCTCAATGGCGTCGTTAAAGGCAAAAAGAACATCAATGTCTTCACAACCACCATGGTTTGCCAACATGCTTTATACACATAAATACGTGCTCCAGGAACACCTCCTCTCGTTGTTCCCGACCCTAAACCAAAGAAATCAACCGATTCCGCGTAATTTCCGTCAGCTGTTGATGCGGAGTGGGTCCCATGACCTTCTAAATCTCTTGGTGACAAAGATTCACCGGCCGGGATATTCCCTGAGTGACGATAAAACCGGGCTCCAATTATTTTGCTGCATCAATCATTTGAGTAAATTAAAAAAAAAATGTTAAATACATGCATGTTGAAAAAGATCGAAAATAGACGACATGTAATACTTCAACGCATATAACAGTACTATCACACATGACCTGAGACAAATCAACCCATATAACAATTTGCTATGATATACTAGTGTTAACAAATTAATGTTTTTTTATGACGTACACCTAACGGTTCAAGTTAACCCATATATTCAATGTGTTGGCGTTTCAAACTTTTAATAATTGGCAAGTACTCTACTTACATTATTATTTTTTACTTCTTCATTCCACTTTTCAAAGATATGTCAGGACATGCTTTGTTAATTACTACTCGGACTTCTTGGGGTAGCTCACCTCCTGGTGACGTTTTGGCCGTTTGTTTGACGGATGTTATTTAATAAAAGCTTTTTTCCTCAAGAAAAAAAAAAAAAGATATGTCAGGATATCCTTTCATATATTAGATATTGTAGAATATTATAATTAAATATTACACATGTGTGTATATACACACCGTAAATTCTCTGGTTAGTATGCAATACAATTAATTTCATTTATACACATTGATCAATAAATTACGAAACTTATACAAATATGCACGAAACACGCACGGAATATGCACAAATTATTATAATATAAAATGAAAGTCTATAATATTAAAGAGAGTTTCCAGTGGGTTTATATATAAGAGTAATAATTAACCTGCTAATGTTTGGCTTTTTTTTTTAGTTAGCTTGGCTGTAAAAGCGTTAAAGCCTTCTTTTGTAGCTATGAACAAGGGAATCCGACCCCTTTCTGCCCTTTTATCTCTTTTAGAATTTCAACATGATCATTCGGGAGGTCCATGTACTCGGGGTGCAGAAATGCAACAATAGCTGCTTAATTAGTAAGAAATGCAACAATTAAGCTTAATAAATAGTACTAAGAAATTAAGGAGCTGAGTAAGAAGAAATGTCCATCACCTTTTCTTCTCCCTTGCATGGTGGTTGTAGGCTTGTAGCTTCAGAAGAAAAGATGCAGAACAGTACTATTATTGAAAAAAAGAAGACGAAGAACAGCTTTGATGATGAGTTTGCCATAGAAATCAGATAGATGGAGAGAATTGAAGAGGATGGAGTTAACTTGAACTTGAATATAAGAAGAAGGTGCCGCCCATATATATACATGCTAATATTTCATTTGGGGTGGTGAGTTCTGTAACCAACCCTATGTTAATTAGGTGTACTATTAAATAATAGAATCATTGCAACAACTTAGAATTTGGGAATAATTGTGTATTTCATTGAATAGCCAAATGGTTCATTGTCACAGCAATATATCACCATTAGACTAACTAACTTGATCTTGTCTCATCTTTTATCTTATCTATCACAGTACACTTGGCATAATCATAAAGCACCACATAACATAATATCTAATATCATATCTAATCGCTAACATCTCCCCTCAAACTAAATGGGGAGTGGTCCACATTGAGTTTGAATCTTGAAGTGGTGAATTGTGCCCCTGCAACTGGTTTTGTCAGGCAGTCTGCCAATTGATCAACGGAGGAAACATGGGAGACTTGAAGATGCCCTGCAAGTACATGATGTCGAACGAAGTGAACATTGATCTCAATATGCTTTGTTCGAGCATGAAAGACTGGATTCTGTGCCAGTGACTCAGCTCCAATGTTGTCACTATAAAGCTGTGGTCTAGTGGGTAGGCATATATGCATTTCCCTTAACAGAGATTGCATCCAAAGAGCTTCAGCAGCTAGATGTGCAAGAGCCCTGTACTCAGATTCAGTGCTTGAGTGTGAAACCACCTGCTGCTTCTTAGATGACCAGGACACAAGAGAATGTCCCAAGTAAACACAGTAGCCTGATACTGACTTCCTGTCAAAAGGATTGCACCCCCAATCCGCATCAGAAAAACCTTGAATCTGTAGATTACCAGAAGCTTTAAACACCAGCCCAAGGTGTATAGTCCCTTTAATATATCTGAGGACCCTTTTTAAAGCCTTCCAGTGTTCTGAAGTAGGTGAATGCATGAACTGTGACAGTGTGTTGACAGAGAAGGACAAGTCGGGTCTAGTAAGGTTAGGTACTGGAGGCCCCTAATGGCACTTCTGTATGGTGTTGGATTCTGTAATGGTTCACCTTCATCAGGCCTTAGTATTTTTCCAGAAAGCATGGGAGTAGGACATGGTTTAAGATTTCCCATATTCATCATGTCTAGCAGCTGCAAGGCATATTGCTTTTGGGAGAGTATGAGTGTATCACTGGTCCTGTGGACCTCCATACCCAGAAAATGTGACAATGGGCCCAGGTCCTTAAGAGGAAACCTGGAATTCAGAACTTGAACAAACTTTCGAATTGCTGTGTTAGAATTCCCTGTGATTAAGAAGTCATCAACATATACAAACACATACAAGATAGTGTTGTCATGCTTGAAGATAAACAATGAGGAGTCGATTGATTGCTTGAAACCCCATTTCTGCAGCTGTGTCTTCATCTCATCAAACCAGGCCCGGGGAGCTTGCTTAAGGCCATATAATGCCTTGTTCAGACGGCGGACATGTGAAGGTCTATTCTGATCAACAAAGCCTTCTGGCTGTTCCATAAACACTAATTCATGCAGTGTTCCATTTAAGAACGCATTGTTGATATCCACTTGTTGAATTGGCCACTGCTTCTGGACTGCAAGAGACAGAACCACTATAATTGTTGAGGATTTTGCAACAGGACTGAATGTGTCATTGTAGTCTACCCCAGCCTGCCGATGAAAGCCCTTGGCTACCAGCCTTGCTTTATGCTTCAAGATACTGCCATCTGGATTAAGTTTCAGTTTGTACACCCATTTGTTTCCCACTATGTGTTGTGAAGAATCTGGTGGCACTAAATCCCAGGTATGATTGTCACACAATGCTTTGTACTCCTCCTGCATTGCCTTAGCCCACTGTGGATCAGTAAGAGCATCAGCAACTGTAGTTGGCTCACACTGACTTGGATAGGACTGCCTTTATGTCAGACCAGAGAATTTCTTTGGTTTATAAATCCCACTTTTTTGCCCTGGTCTGCATTTGGTGTACAGGACCCTGTCTTTGCACAATAGGTGAGGGAGGAGGTGTATTACTGCTAGAGGCAGAGTCAGAGCTGTGAGTGCCTTTAGGAGATGTTTCAGACCTGTTCCCAGGAGTTGGGACAGGTGTGTTGTGTGATGAATCAATGTTTTCTTGCTCATTAGGCACACTAGACTCTGCTGCTGGAGACACCAGTTCATCTGTATCAGGATCAAGAGATGCCAGGACATGGTATTTATTTAGAGAGAAACTAGAGCTAGGGATGTCTTTGGTTGTGGTCTGAGACTCAAGATCAACAGTGGCTTGATTGACATTCTTAGAGGGAAAAATGTTTTCATTGAAAGCAACATCTCTAAAAATATATATCCTGCCAGAAGGGTCCATACACAGGTGTCCTTTGTGGTGTGAACTGACTCCTAGGTAGGTACACTGTTGAGTGTGGTACTGGAACTTATGGGTGTGATAAGGCTTGAGAAGAGGATAACAGGCACATCCAAAGATTCTCCTCCCCAGTCAGATTGGAGCTGTTTGATCTTGAGATTAACTTGATTTTCAACAAGGTTTTTGAACTTAAGAAAGGCATCTAAGGCCTCAGACTTGAATTTGAGGGGATAGATCCAAGTGAACCTACTATACGTGTCAACAAAGGATATGTAATAAGAGTATCCATTTACAGATTTGACTGGAGATGGCCCCCACAAATCTGTATGGATAAGCTCTAATGGCATGGAAGAAACAGATGCAGAGGAAGCATAAGGTAAGGCATGAAGTTTGCCTAATTGACAAGCATGACAAAAAGGAAAATTTTCATTAATATCAAGAGAGTGATTACAACTTTTGAGAACAACTTTTAGGACTCTAACAGAGGGGTGTCCTAGTCTCCTATGCCAAAGTTCTAGAGACTTAGTACTACTAGTAACAAGAACAGACTTGGGTTGAGCTGAAGTTGGAGGTGAAGAGTTGGATTGAACAGGTAGACTCAGAACCTGATACAGACCATCATGAAGTTGTCCTTCCAGCAGGGTAGCCTTGGTGTCCTTGTCCTTAACACAACAGCCAGAGTTAGAAAACTCAACATAAACATTATTATCAGCTAATAACTGAGAAATACTCAATAAATTCTTAGCTATATCAGGTCCACACAAAACATTGCTTAAAAACAGGGTAGTGTTTGTGTGTGGCAGTAAGATATTAGCAAAGCCAGTGTGAGTGATATGAAGCTTTTCACCATTACCAACAACAAGGCCGTCTATACCTTCATAAGGAGTGCCGAGGCTTAGATTGTTCAGGTCAGATGTAACATGGTTGCTTGCACCACTGTCAAGGTACCAGGATAGGTCTGGTGCAGTTTCTGGAGCTGCAAGATATGCAGATACTTGCTTGGCTTGGGAAGGTGTTGGAGCAACAAAGTCAGTCTCAAATCTATGCCAACACTCAGCTGCAATGTGTCCAACCTTCAAACATATTTGGTAGGTTGGTTTAGGCCCCTGATTAGCACTTTGTGTGTTTCTACCACCGAACCTACCACGACCTCTTCCACCCCTAGTGGATCCTCTTCCTCTATTTCCATCATTTGGTGATCCCTGAGGTCTGGATTGGCCTCTACCATATGTGGGTTGAGTAAAAGCAGCATTAGCACTGGAATTCACCAAATTGACAGCTGGAGAGTTGTACCTGGAGACCAGACGTTCATGGGTAAGGAGTTGAGCCTGTACTTCTGGCCAGGACATGGAAATAACTCGAGAGGTGATGTTTACCACAACTGATTCATACTCACGGGGTAGCCCACCTAGAGTGGCAAGGACCAATTCTGAGTTTGGAATTGGAAGACCAGCTGCTCCTAGATTATCAGCATAACTTTTCATGAGGGCCAGATAATCGGCCATGCTCTTCGTTCCTTTCTCTGTTTTAGTTAGGGCATCTTTGTACTCAAGAATTCGAGCCTGAGCCTGGCTGTTGAACAGTGTTTCGAGGGTTCTCCAGACATCTGATGTAGATGCACATCCAACAACTTCCTGCAAAGCTTGTTCAGTCATCGAACCCAAAAGCCAACCAAGTAAGAGTTGATCGGTGGTGTTCCACTGCTCGAATGCCGGATAAATTCCAGACCGGCACCTCGTTGAATCAGCTGAGGTGGAGGTGGAGCTGTACCAAAGAGATGACCATCCAATTTGTAACCACGGACAACCGGGAGAATTGAGTATTTCCAGAGAAGATAGTTTCGGCGATCTAGCTTGACGGTGCAGACTTGATTTAGGGCTCCGCCAAAAGGAGGTGTTGCTGGCGTTGGTGATGGGATTACACCGACAGTGGAGGTTTGAGTCGGAATCGAAAGCTGAAATGGTAGAGAACCAAACAGAGGCACTGTGCTTGCATCAGTACGAACGAGTGAAGGAATGGCTCTACTGCCATCAATGGTTGATGGAATGGGAACAGAAAGAGGTATTCCGGTCGAGATTCCGGAGGAAGGAGGAGGTGGAGCATTTGAGCTAGCTGGTGGTGGTGCGGTTGAGCTAGCCGTAGGATCTGTATTCCCGGTCAGGGCCGGCCCAACCCTTAGGCAAGCCAGGCAGCTGCCTAGGCCCAATGCCACCGGGGGGCCCAGCACATATATGTCTTGCTTATACCAAAAAAAAAAAAAAAAAAAAAAAAACTATAAAAGGCCCAATGTTTCAGAAAAAAACCCAATAAAAAGGCCAAATTATTTTTAGTAATGAATTTGGGTATGAAAAATGATGAAATGAATTTGAATACTAGAAAAAAATCATTTTTCGGTCGAATTTTTTTTCGTGTTAATAGGCCCTATTTTTTTTCTTCGCCTAAGGCCTCTCAAAACGTAGGACCGGCCCTGTTCCCGGTGGACATTTTCCACCGTAAAAACGCTATGCTACCAACTTAGAATTTGGGAATAATTGTGTATTTCATTGAATAGCCAAATGGTTCATTGTTACAGCAATATATCACCATTAGACTAACTAACTTGATCTTATCTCATCTTTTATCTTATCTATCACAGTACACTTGGCATAATCATAAAGCACCACATAACATAATATCTAATATAATATCTAATCTCTAGCTAACACAACATTAAAAGTTATAACAACGATCCAACATTACAACCCTATGTTAGGAGATTTTCAAAGAGGATTTGCTGCATCAAATGGGGGACCTGCTTATGTGCATGCAAAACCCATGGCGGGGTATCCCAATGAATGCTTGTTATAAATACCGAAATTCGATCCAGATGGTTTTGATGGTTCGATGAGATATGGACAAAGTTTATTTTATATATTTGGCACATAGAAGGGGGCTGGGGTGGTGGGAGAGAGTGGTGAATTAAGGAATATGCAACATGATCGAAGTGGCCTGTCTATTGTTGTTTCTTCTTTCCATCAAGGAAAATGAAGATGCTTCCTCATTGTTGGAAGCTATATTGTAAAGCAGTGAAGGCAGGATTATGGTGGAGGAAGAAGAATAAATAATGGAGGCAATGATGAACGTAGAAAAACATGTGATATCTACAAATGAGGAATGGATATGTTGTCTGTGCTTGAATATGGATGAACAGCAAGATGGATTATATATTACATATATTTTACAATTCTTATGTAATATTCCTAGAAATTGTATATGTATAGTTGATGCAATGGTTAGCATATTTGAAGGTCTAACCGGCGAATGATCCAGATTGTGGATAATTCGTAATTAATACAGATTGCCTTAATTGGCATCCTCCAAAGCCTAATTTTAAATTGATGTTTACTTTAAATATTTTATTACACCTTAAGCACTAATATGGGGTAATGATCCTCGTACAACTCAGTTTGTAGATATTAAAGTGTAAACGCTTTTAAATTGAAATACATGATGCGTCATCGTGAGGGTGTTACTAAGTATTATTAATAAAATGTGGTATTTGTGATGTGATACCGTGAGGTCTTATTGTAAGAATAAAGTGTTACTTCACTGTGAGGATTGAGGCTGTTAGTGTGATGGGTGTTACTCTGAGAATAAAGTGTTAATACAAAGAGTCACCGAAATACATAATATGTCACTGTGATCGTTTTTTTCTGTATTATTAGTAAAATATGTTATTCTGAGGTGTTAGTGCAAAATTATAAGGTGCTAGTGCAAAGAGTCACTAATATACATAATGTTTGGCTTCTTTTTGAGTAAGTTTTCTTTTATATTAAAATTACTTTAAGTCTTGAACCATATCGAGTGCGGTGATGTATACAATTTTAAAGATTTATCGCCTCGACAACATTCAAATGCCCTTTTGAAACAGAATCATACATATTTTTATTTTCCCATATTGCAAAAACATGCGATGTTATAAATAAACATTAATTAGGATGCGACGTGACCAAACATTGGAGGATATTAGAGGTCGTAGTTATGCCATGGATAAATGGTAGAAATAGTGTTGTTTAACGAACAGAGCCGCTCGCGAATAAGCTCGTGTTCGAATGGTGAGGGAGTTTATTATGATGACTCAGCGGCCCCATAGGTGGGAGGACCAGGGAATCCGGTGCCCACAAGGAGTCACCCTTAATTCAGAGCTAACTTCTACACTGTGGTTGTCGGGATTCGCTCGATCATGCATTATTTTGTGCAATCAGCCACCCTGAAACCAACTGAGCTACCCATGCGGGTGCACCTTGCTAAATCTTAACAAATTTTTGTAGGGAATTAAGGACAAGGACAAGGAATAATTTTTTGCTAAATCTATACATGTATCATTCCTCCTTTAAAAACATATACATTTTTGTATTGGTGTATTAGCCGGAAGATATGTAACGAAGAGATCACAATAACAATAATTAATGTAAATAGACCGGAGGCAACTGTTACTGTCAAGTGCGACGATGAACGCAATTTTTCTTATATTTAGAAGCTTATATTAATTTTGCGAAATGGTCGACCAATTCTGATTCAGAGCGACTAAAACGACGCCGTCTTTGATCAAATAAGTAAATTCCTCCTTGAATCATTCCTGGGTTAGCGTTCTTTCCCCTCCTTCAGGTTAATGGATCGATACGGTTGCACTGCGTCGATTAAGTTCATGTTTTCCATTCAACTTCTCCATATCTGTCGCTCACCCTCTTCATCTGTCATATTGATTGGAGTTTAATACCTAATGACTTTTTTTTTATCTCCATTTCGTTTTGCAGAGATTAGAAAGATGAGAATATTAGGATCAAGCGCTTACCGTTGTACTAAAACCAATTGGTGTTAGTAAAGGCGCTACTATATTTCCTTATATCACTTTTAACACACCCTCGAGTGTGCGCCTATAATGCCCCCGGCCAACACGCGCACACAAAGCGCATATAAAAGGCACGCGCCCAACACTCGCACAATATAATTGGGGAAACAATGTTGGAAGCAAGGATTGATCCAATGACCTCCCGCTTACGATACCATATTAGGATCGTTCGCTTACCGTCGTACTTAAAACAATTGGTGTTAGTAAATGCGCTACTATATTTCCTTATATCACTTTTAACAGAGAAACAGTGTTGCGATATTTATGATGGATTTGATTTTATTTTATTGGAATTTCAGATGTAGGCGGTACAAATCAATATGGTTTCCTATTTCTGTGGTAATTGTTTCACTCCCCATTTCCGACTAATGTCCTATGGTTTTTTGTATGTGATCAGTTTCTTACTATTTCAGATTTTATTTTATTTCATTCTTGATTTATGTTTAATTGAGATATTTTTGCATTGAGATAGATTGCGGGAGAGCTTTATATTTTGTGTGGGATTTGAAGATGAATACTTATGAGAAGAGAATAATCCGGCCGTTTTTTTTTTTTTTTTTTTTTTTTTTTGACGAGTTTGCATGTGCTTTGATCTATTGTTTTTTCCGGTTTTTTTTTTGTTCTTTTTTGTTTTCAGATTTACAAGAATTTCAGTCTGTGTTTATGTCCAAATAAGCACTCTTTATAAACGACGTTGTGCTGGGTGTTCTCCATCATTGGTTTCAGGTATGTATCATATTCTGAGCTTTCTTTACCGTTATTCATTGTTCTTTTTTAATAAATTGTGCTTTCCTTTCCTTTATTGTTTCTTGATTCTGGTTGTGTTCTTTTGGGAGGTAGTTTCCTCATAATTTTCGCAAACTCTTGCATTTGCATTGGAGCCCATAGGTAATTTAATGTGTAGAGACTAAAAGGTAATTTCCTACATAATTTTCCCAAACCCTGTCATATTCCTGACTTCTTCATTTTTGTGTGTGATCGATATCGATTATTCTTTCTGGTGGATTGTTTCTGTTGGAGTTACTGGTAATTTTATTCTATGTTCGAGCTCTTGGAACTGCAGTAGTTGTTCTTCTGCCATGGATGCTTTTCTGGTTTTATCTATTTGTTATGGATGTGGTTTATATGACCATTATAATTTGCTATGAAAAAGATCGTTATTTTCCGTTTGATCATTGTTACCTAGGTTAAAACACTCAAATTTGGCCCATGGCATGTCAATGTAGCTTGTTTAAATGAAAGGAGAGGTTAAATAATTCTCCATCATTCTAGACTCTGAGTTTATATAAGAGAAATCTAAGTATAATTAAAATTGACTTCTTCATTGCATATGTTGGTTTATGGTTTATGTTTACTTGTAGATTCTGTTGTAGACTACTAATGTTATTCCTTTATAATAATCAAATGGCTTATGCCATCATCAAATGCTGGAAAAAGAATTTCGTCCTCATATCTGTGCATTGGATTTCATTTTTAGGATTATTATTTGGGTAGTATGCAAAGATTTCTATTTTTTGATTGCTGATCGGTTGTTCCGTTTGGCTGAGTTGAAGTTTACTACCGAATCAAGTATGTATGTTTTTGTTTACTTTATATATAACAATAATCAAAGTATAATCCTGAAGATGAGCTAAACGTTGCTATCAAATGTACTTGATTCAAACCTTTTATTCCGGTGCTGTGAGCTCTGCTTATGTTACTGAAAAAATGTTATTATATTTGTCAAGGAGATATTACATTGTGCATGTTAATGAGTGAACATGTTAAGCCTTATAGAGGTAATTATTGTTACTGCAAACAAAATCCCCCCTGTTATGAGCTTTGTTTCTGTAACAGTGTAACTGGAAAAAAAAAAGTATTCAGTTTACAAAGAAAAAGATTACATAATGTATGCTAATGAGTGAACATGTTAATCCATATATAAGGAATTACTGTTATTGTGTGTTTGGTTCGATTTTGCCTATCAGTAAAGTAGTCTAATGGCTTAGTATGTTTAGTTTCTTAAAATAAACTACTGTTTTTGTATCTGTGGTACCTCCTTGGCTATCACTAAGGGAATATCTTACAGAATGTAAGTAATTAATCATTTTCATTTCGCTTGTACATAGTTGCAGGAATAGCCCAGTTGAAGTGTGCGTACCAGGTTATCATTGCTTTCTGCGTGTCCATTATCCATAAATTTGGTTTTATTGCGTTTGCATTACACCAGTTGTGTGAAATACGGGGAAACTAAACAGCAACAGCAACAACAACAACAACTACGGATGTTGGAAGTGCTTAGTTTTAAGCATTTCAGTGTTTGCCACTGGTGACATCTGGAATGTGGTAGGTTGCTACAACAGATGTAACATGAACATTGAATCTTTGACAAAAGCCATGTCAAAGTCCTTTCCATGTATAAGAGGCTAGCACTCATATAACAAGTCCACCACATATATTGCATACAACCGTTGCAATTTTTACGTTGCCTTTCCACATATTTCCTACGTGAATCTTCAAACTTTCCATATTTCATACATGTAGTGAAGTGACAACTGACAAACTCACCAACGTCCACGCCGAAGGGAAGCTATGGCACATCCACGAGTGGAATGCATTCTCGCATTGTAAGTGAAAATGAGCTGGAAACTCAAGTTTCAAATTTAGATCCACGGTCTGCTGATGCTAATGTTGCATGTCCCCTCAAGAATTTGAATTTTTTTAAGCTTTTGAATTTTTTAGAATTTGATGAATGCTTCTCGCAGTTCCCATATGTTCTGATTCTTGAAACTCATGCAATAAGTTACTGTATTTCAAGGCAACATTGTAATAATGAATGAATAACATCATGTGCAAATTCGACATACTTTTGTATTGGGTGGAATGCATATGTTTGCATTAATGTTGACAACAACATATTTATGCAGAGTTATGCTTCTGACCCCTTGTACACTTAAAAATTATACAACATCTTACTATATTATATGCCTCGTTCTTTCTAATTTATTTTTGTTACAATCATTTGAATCCTAGAAACGTTATATTAGGGGATGGGCCATTACCGTGCAAAGCACGGTTTGCTACCCACTAGTCTAATATAAGATTTGTTGAACATCCAAATCCAAAATAAACTACTATAATTAATGCAGGGAAAAAAAAGATGGAATTGTGTTTACTTTTATTGTGTAAATAGTGATCAGACTGATCTCAAATTTGGTGATGAATTAATAGTAAAGTCCGATAACATTAATTGTCCGTTGTTTTGAGACTGAGTTGAAAACTCAATTAACCCAATCCAACCTAAAATCCGATCCGAACCAATCGAAAATCTAAACCAATGAAAGCCTAAATTTTTGGGGTTAGGTTTTGACCCGAACCAAAAACATTTTGGGTTGGGTTGGTTTTTTTTATTTTTTTTCGGGTTGACCCAACCCAACCCTATATATATATGTATATATGTGTATATATATATATATATATGTATATATGTGTATATATATGTATATATGTGTGTGTGCGCGCGCGCTTATATATTTGTATTCTGTCCAAAGTAAAATGATATTATAATTCATTTTTCAATTTTACTGACTACGATTCTTTGACATTTCTTCGAAAAAAAAAAGAATCCGTGTATGTTTTATTTTATGTACGACTATTGATTTTAATTATTATCTCTATATGTTGTTGGACTCTTAATTATCAAATTTTAACGTTTTCTTTCCTTAAAAATGTGTATTCTTTAACGATTATTGTTATGAATATATGGTATGGAACTCGAATTTTGATATATACATATGTGTGGATTTTATAGTATGAAAGTTCTGTTATAGATGCATATTTTGTGGATGAAACCAAAAACCCACCCGAAACCAACCTATTGAGTTTTATAGTCGATTGGTTTGGTTTGGTTTGGATTAGCTTTTTCTTGAATCAACCCGACTTATACTATGTAAAAACCCAACTCACGTCGGCCAATCCAACCAAGTTCAGCCCTAGATAGAGAACAAACGGGTAGACCTTGCTGAGGTCTGGGGTTTTTTGTTATTATTTATCAAAGTGTATAATTTAGTGATCGATGTGAATTAATATACATTTTCCTTTCCTTTCCTTTCCCTTCCCTTTCCCATGCATCATGGTTTTAAGTGTTCCCTTCCTCCATTTCACTTGTAAGAAAGTTGGTTTTCTCATGTATTTTGGTTTTTGCCTTTTCTGAATAAGGTCTGTGATAATTTTTAAAAACGAAAGTGCCTTTGTTGTTTACAATGGAATAATGAACTGATTTTTTTGAACATTTCAAAAGGTAATTGTCATTGTAATACATGATCATCATATATAATACAAGGTCTCGTGATTAGAGAATATTCAAATGATGCGTTTGAACTATGCGTTTTCGTGAAATTTTAGGGTAGTCTAGGTGCAAGTTTTGGACCACCAAATCAGCATTTTGAAAGGGATTCATTGGTGGAAAGTTTTTACAGGTAGGGGCATTTTAAAATGTTGGATTCCTATTGGTTTTGGTGCACCAACTAGGATTTGCACCAGAACCAACATAAAATTTGTGGCGTTTTTCATATGTTTTTTTTTTTCTTCTTTTATGTTATTGTTTGTTATTGGTACATCCAAATATAAATGAAAAACCATTAAAGTTTTTATTTGTTTTAACTTGAGGTCGTTTAATACCCTACTATCCTAAAATATAAGACATTTTGATGGTTCCATTCCAACAAGCTGGTGAGGTTTTCTCTTACGCTTCAATTGGGTATTCTGGAGCTAGCTAGAAATTAATGACGAAGGTTGGGTGAGTGCTTTAGAACTCTAGGATCGGCATGGTAAGAGTCAATTTCAAACGAAATTCGTGTGATTAGTAAGAGAGGAAGAGGATGATGTGGAAGAATATATTAAAAGAGAGAAATTTGGCGGCTTCATTCTAGCGTCAAATGATGATACATATTGTATCATCTTTGAGATATGGATTGTTTCTAAATCGTTTCATGATCTTTCAGCCTTTCATGGTGTCTATGAAACTTTATACCACCTGCATGCAAATAACCCTCGAGATAGGGAGAAATCTTATCACGAGGTCCCTTTCGTGCCTAAGTCGCTAAATAGCCAACGAGTGTAAGCACTTCAAACTATAAAAAGAGAACGTACATATATGGTCCACCGAGAAATGAAGGTTTACATCGTTAGGGAATTCGTGATCACCAAGCAGCAAGTAACGGATTGTTGCTGGAATGCATGTGGTAGAATTAATCAACATGAATGTAAGAGAGAGAATGTATGGCTAATGTGCAAATCCCGAAGCAGGGCTATGAGGATCGTTTGATAGATCAAGGACTTAACCTACCCCACCCTAATACATGTGGATACGGTCCTGGCCTCAGCCCTATGTAAAAGCTACATGCATGTTAAGTGCGAAAGGGGTTGAGCCCTGTCACTCAGTACTGGAAGTGCCTCTAGCCTCGAGGCCGAGCATACCTCGAACATAAGGCCGTTTTTTATCAAAAGCCTGATATAGATATTCAACTTGGTGGTATATATGTTAATATTATATTCCTTAGTATGTTATTTTTTCTTCTTACTTGAAAGATATTTGTGGATACACAATAGTCAAGGTACACATTGTTACTCATAATTAAGAAGAAGAAAAACGGTATACAGAATATTCCAAACTTCTCTTTGGCACAAAAGAAGTGGAAAAGGGGAAAGAGAAGAACTAAAAAAACAGAAAATAAAAAAGTAAGAAAATCCCATTAATATTCTACAGCTTCTGTTTAGTAAAGTTTACGAGCTAGCTTTTTTACAATTACTTCTTGAACATCAGTGTGTTGCTTCTTCAATTAAGTCATATAGCGCCCTGCATAAATTTCATGAATATAATTATTTTCAGTAAATAATATATATTGCCATTTTCCATATAATAACGTTTAAAAACCTTTTTTTTCCCTGCAAAAAAAAAAAAACTTTTTTTTCCAAAAAAGAACTTTTTTTTCACTAGTTTTAGAATGTTCAATATTATAATGATCAATAATGAAAAAATTGAACAAGTTACCTGAACTGGATACTTGGACTCTATATAAGAAGAAAGACTTGGCCTCAGTAATATAGAGATCCTGCAAAAATTAATGTAAAATCATCAATAACAATTTAACATCAACCCACTTTCTTAATTAGATTTTGTAAGGGACAATTAAATGTTTATTACACGTATTTAATAAAAAGAGGGAAAGTCACTTTGGTCCCTATTGTTTTAGAAACTTTGCATATCCATCCTCAATGTTTTATCTTTATAATTTGACCCCTTGTCTATACATTTGTTTTACATTTTCAATCTAAAATGTCACATGTCCATCGACGAGCATAGAAGACGCAATAATTACCACAATGAAATGACTAAAAAATCCTGAAATAAATTCAATACAGTTTCCTTTTTTCTTTCTTTTCTTAATTACACAACGATAAATCAGGTAAAAATTAATGTTGTTTTGAAAATGATACTAATTAATCAGATAAAAATGAATAATAAGAAATGGAGCATATTTTGAAACTTACCCTGCCACCAATTGCCTCTGGTTGCATTATTTGCATTAGAATCGTCATCTCCACTATCCTTCCTATGCTGATAATTGTTGTTTGGATTTTTAGCAGCAGAAGGAGAATAAACTTCTTGGCCACCATAGTAGATTGATGAGTTGAAATAACATGGTTCCTCTGACCCGTTTTGTGGATACGAATTCGGGTCTTTGCCCGTTGACCCGTTTTTCTCTCCCCTGCCATAAGTTTCTTGTTTTCCAGTGGAAGAATGACTGTTATGGTTTTGCATTGATCTTGTTATTCCATTATGTGTGGAGTCTTTCCCAAGCCCCTAAAAGGTGATTTTTCAAAGAATTATATTTTAGATCCTGAAATTGCATTATAAAAAGTAAATGTAATGAATTAATTATTGTATCTCCCAACAAAAAAAAATAAAATAAAATATTAAGTTGTTTGGGAGATGAGTAATTTTCATTTTCAAAGATGTGTTCTTCTTTATCCAATTTGGATCGGATGCAATAAAGTAGCTTTATTTATTATCCTGAATAGTATAATTTTTATTTTTTTTTAACTTTTCTACACGTAATAGCTAGATCACATCCAATTTCAACCATGTTTTATTTCTCTGTCCTAGATAAATCGAGAAAAAATATTTTGTGTCTAAATGACTCATGTGACATATCAAAGAGACCGTATCAACATAAAACACATAAAAACACGTATATCTAATATCAAAACAACAAATTTTTACACCGATGACTATGGTATATATACTCGTATCAATCAATATGTCTTACATTATATTTATTTATATTAAATAATTTGTATCAATTAATGTGATGGTAACGCTACCGTAAAATGATACAAAACTTGAAAAAAACAAATGAGGTTGATTTCAAGAAAGTATATTTGAAATGATTACGTTATATCCTGATATCATGATAAAATTAACATCTTTCTTAAAGTCTGATGTTGTTAGAGAGATAAATAATTCAGAACCACAACCATTATGCCACAGTGTACATTCGATCATGATGTATAACACGTTGTTTACGATATAATTTGATCATGAAAAAAGATACAATTATTGTGTCCGTATCAATATTCAGGGACGGATCCAAGTGAAGATAGGTGGAAGTCGGTGTTCACACCCAAAAAACGATATATTTTTGTTGATACAAAAAAAAAAAAAACAAAAAAAAACACTACTTTTGTCTCACTAGCTAGATCTTTGCTCACACTCAAAAAACGATGTAATTTTGTTGATACAAAAATATAAAAACACTACTTATGTCTGACTAGCTAGATCTTTAAATTTGTTTAAGTGCATCCGGTTAAAAAAAATAAAACAAAAAATTTGTATCTGCAAAACCCGAAACATGGGGGGAAAAAAAAAAAAAAAAAAAGAATACCGTGGAGGAGTGGCCAAAAAGAGCCCCAAAATGACCAGTTGAAGGAGAAGAAGATTTAGAGACATCTGTAGGACCAAACAACTCAGAAGTAAACGACGTCGTCTTATTAGCACCACTCACTTGCTTTCCCTTCTCCATTTCTTCCTCTCACTATATAATTAAGCTTTTCTTTTGACTTTTGCTGGTATAATATTGCAAGACACTTGAAGTTGCTTGTGTTTTGAGAACGATAGCTCGCATGGTATCTGCTATTTATAAGCGCTCCTAAAAATAAAATGCTGGCAATAAACCTCGTGAAGGAAGAAAAAAAAAATGAAAGAGTCATTTATGACATCATATTGCCCTGTCAATACACTTTTTGCATTATTGATTATAATATATGATGTCATAATTGATTTGAGGAAGAGTGGTTTAAAAAACAAAATGTAGGGGGAAAATATAAGTTAGGACAGTGGAAAGATAAATTGGGTGATAAAGACAAATCTACTATTCAAAACCCCAAATCCATTGTTGCTGCAGTAGAACTGATATCAAATCAAATGTTTCACTGTTCCACTGTTTATGTTTTACAAAAATAACCTCGAAAATAACATTGAAAAAATAGCAAGATGTCTAAATAAAGAGGAAAAATATGATGAAAAATTACTATCTTTCGACAATCAGATCAAAAGATATATTCGTTTTTGTAGTTGAATACGAAAGAATATAAATCACAGTGGAATAAATATGTCATTTTTACCCAGTAAAATATTCCACTGTGTTTTTGCATATTATTATGTTCAAATTGTCATTTTTAACAATAAACCATTGATTTTAATGTAAACTTATATTATAACATTGATTGTGTCACAAACGTCGTAACAATAACATTTCTGAAAAAGAATATGTTATGTGATAGAGAATCAAACTTTAAATATAAGCAAATCAGATGGGAATTTGCTAAAAGTCGGGGATTTAAAAAGTCAAAATGAGGCTCTCTTAGGTAAGTGGTGGTGGAGATTTTCGGTTAGAGAGATTTGTTTATGGAGAAAAGTCATTGGTTAGTTGTGTGAAAACGAGGATGGGGGGTTTGAGTCTAGTCATATTGGTGGAAAGAATGCGAAGAAAGGAAAAGTTTGGTAAGGGATCATCAATAATGCACGTCAACTTGAAGATAGCGGTGTTAATCTTTTGTCTTCTCTAAAATGGAGGATTGGTGATGGTAAGTTAGTGAGGTTTTGGAGTGATTTTCTGGTAGGTAATGACACATTGGCTAATTCTTTCCTTCGACTCTTTAGGCTTGCTGTTAGAAAAGAGGGTTCGATTAGTAGTAAAGGTGGTTTTAATGAGGGAGAATGGTCTTGGTGTTGGGAATGGAGAAGAGGTCTAAGAGGGAGGGAATATGGGGAATTTATTGATCTTTTAAGCTTGCTTTCCTCATGTTCTTTTTGCACGGATTCAGTCGATAATCCCATATGGACACTCAGCAAGAAAGGCAAATTCTCGGTTGCAGCTTTAAAAGAGGTCATTGTCACAGCTCGTGGATGCTCATCAACAACTCGCAAGACTTTTAGATGGAATAATTAGGTTCCTTCGAAAGTGAATATTCATTGTTGGAAAGTGTGCATTGATAGATTACCAACACGTCATAATCTAGCTAAAAGAAAAGTACCTATTTGTGATGAGAAATGCCCTATTTGTGGCTTAGAGATTGAAGACTCACCGCACAATTTTTTGCTATGTACTTTCGCGCAACAAATCTGGAACAAAGTAATGGGATGGTGCCTTCTCAGTTGTCCATGCCCAAGTAGCTGGAATACTTTCTGCTCTTTCCAACCCGATCAATCTTGCGGTAAAGACACGCTCAAACTTTGGGATGCAATAAGGAAAACTGTGTTGTGGACTCTATGGCTCCAAAGGAATAACGTGGTGTTTAATTCGGTCTTGCCGTCACTTGAGAACACCTATAACGATATCCAAAGATTTTCCTTTCAGTGGATCTCTAATAGAAGGATTGGGGGTGCTGTTAACTGGGAGGACTGGAGATCTAAGCCTCTTCTCAAGTCACGAGTTGTTAGTTGTTTTGTTTGGGTGGTGTCTTGCTTTAGTTTGGTGATGTTTTGATTAGTTTGGTTCACTTATGTACGCGGCATATGTGTTTGAATTGGTGTAACTTGGAATGGTTCATGCTAGCTTCTTGTTAGCTGTAATAAAACTTTAAGTTGCTGTTCAAAAAACAAAAAAAAAAAAATCATTTACCAAAGCATCTTAGACAAGAGAAATAATCTTGCTCAAGTTGTTAAAAAAATAAACCCAAATCCATATGAGAAGATGGAAATCAATTTCAAAACCTAGATTTTGAGGTAAGGAGAGTTAATCTCTTATGGTGGGTGAAACAATTACAAATGCGCAATGTATGACACTTTAACTCAAAGTGCAAGTTTTGGATTGAAAAGGGCTAATTGCTTTCCACCATATCACAATCAGTGGCGGATTCGGAAAATAGAGCCAATAACGGCAACGAATAGTATTAAAAAGGTCATCGAAAGCGTGAATGATATGTATATTTTGTAAACAATAAAACCAAATTGTTTAATTCAAAAGGATTCTGAATATTCAGTGAGGACACATGCGCCCATGTGCTCCATGTGGTTATGCCGCTACTCATTCTGTAATATCCCGACTTTTCGGAAAAGGGCAGACGTGTCTTTTTACGAAAAATGGAATAATATGGTTTTCGGATTCAAGTATTCTAAGTGTATTTATATATATATGGCTGATATATAAAAATAAATTTGGAGTTAAATCGGGTTTTAAGTAAAAAGGGTATTTAAGGAAAATAAGAGATTATGTTAACTATTGAGATTTTCCTATTTAAGAAAGATAAACCCCATTAGTTTCCCCAAACCTTTTAAATCAGAAATTTTCCTCCTTGTTCTTGAGAAAAACGCGGCTGAGATCGAAAGAAGAGCCAACGAGAGTTTCTGCGATATCTCACGGAGTTTTCAACCGTTTACGGATCCGCGAGAAGCGTTGGAATCGTCGTGAAAGGAGCGTCGTTCAACACTCAAAGATTAGAGTTTTGTTAAGGTTTGTAATTCGACCTATATTCTGTTCTTGGTTGAGTTTTGAAGATCAAAACTCGTATCTTTCGTGGTCTTGTGTTAATCGAAGCGTGTGATCGAATCTAACCCTTTTTGGAATTGATCACATAGGTTATGCAAGAAAAGATCGGGTTTTTTGGTTTTTCTGAGAGTTGAAGGTTGGAATAGCTTGCTAAAGGTAAGAAGGTCTTCCTACAAGTTAATTACCGTTTCGTAGGATCTATGTTAGTTTTGGAGGAGATTTATTGCTAGAATTGTTACCTTCATTTTGCCTAAGGATCTACAGATGTTATGATAGATAAAAGCTGTGTTTTTATGCCTTTTTCTAAGTATTTTGATGTTGAACATGTTTGGATTTGAGTAGAGATCGAAAAAGTGCATAAAAGCGTGTTTAGGGTGTTTGGTGTGCTCAATGTGCGCACATTGATTAGCAGTGTGCGCACATTGCTGAAGCAGAATGCTACTGTAGATGGACAGCCTCTGGAGTGTGTGCACATTCCCCTGGAATGTGCACACACTGGCAGGGCTGAATGTAATTTTCGCCCAATGTGCGCACATTTCCCCTGTTTTTGATAAATAAGCTATTTTAAGCTATGTTTTGAATTTTAAACCTTGATTCGTGATCAAATAACATTAATTAAATATGAACAAGCTTTGATTGAGTTTCCGATTCGTTCAATTAAAACACCGAATGTACTCTTAAAGGGAGTTGAAGTTCGGATCCGTCGGAAGGGCATGAAAGGGCTTGTGCTTTGGTGTACTAGAGTTCACCAATGTCTGTGTAATTGTTAGGCTTTGTCCGTGTCTAGAGGTCTAGGAAAGAGAGTTGAGTTTGTGAGGGAGCTTAGTTGAAAACACTTAGGTGGCTAGTTAACAACAGAATAATAAACATACTTGTATAGCTAAAAGACTAAACATCATGTCATTCTTGGTAAGGCACAAGTCTATATCGCAATGTGTAGGCTTTCGGATAAAATGAGTAAACTTGCTGGCCTTACTAGAGGCACCGGGAGTAGAGGGTACTCGTTGTGGATAACTTTGCTTTGGCCATTAGAGGGCACCGGGAGTATAGGGACTTCACCGAACGCGTATACTACCGGGACCGGCACGTGGCTATTGGTGAGACACACCAATAGGTTGCACCCGAGATGTCTCGTGGTGGGCGGCACCATGCGTAGTGTCCTTGAATGCGATGTAACGAGAGATAAGTTAAGCTAGAAACAGTTAGTCATGACATGTTGATGAACATGGAATGAACCTTAGATCGAGTCGGTCTCACAAAGATAATTAATATATAAAAACTGTTAAAGAGCCTAATTAAATTGTAGCTTCTACTTCTTACTTTATACAATGTACTTACCTCAAATGCATGTTTATTTATGTGTTTGGGGGAGAGAAGACGAACAGGTTAGTGAAGATTTCGAGGAAGACTTTGATGACGACGTTTGAGGACGCCGAAGTTGAAGAGTTTTTATTTATTTATTTATATTTACACTCACTAGACTTGTTGTCATTGGGAAGTTTCTTGTAATTTCCTTTAGTACTTGCTTTTATAGGATTTCATACGTTTTAGATTTCGGTTGGTTTTTCTCAATGTAATAAATGTTACATTTTTATCCTTAGTATGGTGTTATCTATTCTTAGTAGCATTTATGGTGTTTGCCGAGTCTTTTTAGCTTCCGTTTGCTTTTATTTGATACGACGACGTAGAGGCTTACGTGTAATATTAGATTTATTTAATATTATACGTGCCGAGCGTTTCGTTTCCGGGTAAGGACTCGGTATCCGGGAGCGGGGCGTTACACATTCTATTAGATATAGCTAGGAGTTCTTAAGCGTCTAAGCACATACGACGTAGCCAGTGATCGATGGGTTTATCAGAGTCACACAGTTTAATTACATCTAACATATAAATTGTGTGGCTCTGATCAATTCATCGGTCACTTCACTCCACGTAAAAACTTTCCAAAAACAAGGGCAAAAGCCTTTCCACTACAATTCCTAAAGGCATAATTTCATGATTTCTAAATAAAATTCAATTTACATACACATTATTGACTAGCGAAGTATCAACATTGCAATTAACAAAGTCAAAACGAGGGGAAGGGACCATAAGGTTCTATATATATATATATATGTCAATTAATGAAAATCATTTTTAATTTAGCTATCACGTTTGACTTTAAAAATGTTCGACAAGTTCACTGCATAGGATTGGAACCACTAAATCTTTTCTAGCATCTTTGAAACATGATCTTGTGTACTATGTTTAAAATTCTTTACATTCGATCTTTAGAGTAATTATAGAGTTAAATTAATAAGTTGGGAAAACTTAGCACTCACATAGATAGCTCAATTGGTTTTCGGATGACAAATTGCAGCAAGGAACGCAGAATCGAATCCCGACAATCGTAGTATGAGAGTTAGCTTTGAATTCATGGTGACTCCTTGTGGGAGTCATGATCCTCCCACCTGAGGGGTTGCTGAGCCACCATGATTAACTTACTCACCATTATTGTAACGCCCCGCTCCCGGATACCGAGCCTTTATCCGGAAGAGAAACGTTTGGCACGTATATCATTAAATAAATCTAATATTATACGCAAGTCTCTACGTCGTCGTATCAAATAAAAGCAAACGGAGTCTAAAAAGACTCGGGTAAAAACATAAATGCTACTAAGAATAGAAATTAACCATACTAAAGATGGATAGTTAAATTACAACGACGAAAAACCCAAAGACTTACACAATACGAGCTCTTAAAAGTACAAACATAACTTACAAAAGTCTAGAAGTAAAAGAACAACAAATCTAGTACAACCTTTACGAAAAAGAAAATAAACTAAAAGCATCTTCAAGGCAGAAACGTCATCAAGCCGTCAACTACTCTTGGTCAACCTGTTCGTCTTCTCACCCTGCAATGCATACAAAAGAAAATGTAAAGGAGGTAAGTACAGAGTACTTCGTAAAAGTGAGAAGCTAACGAATAACTAAGTTCTATAACAAAAGGTTCTTTTTATTATTATTATGTTATCTTTATGAGAGATCGACTCAATCTAGGGTTCACTCCATATCCATCAACATGTCATGATTATACGTTTCTAGCTTTACTTATCTTGGTTACGTCATCACTCAAGGGCACTATGCATGATGTGTATCCATCACGAGATATACTTGCCAACTACGGTGAATAGCACCGATAGTCCCGGGATCTCCCCGGTATGCATATACGTTCGATTAATTTCCTCCACTACCACTTCAGCCTTTTGAGCCATTAGCGTTGTTCACCTTTTACGAACGTATCACATCGTCGATATGACTTGGTGCCTAACCGAGAATAGGTGACGTTTTATCTTTTACTACCACGTATGTAACTTTATTGTGTATTAACTAGCCACCTAAGTGTTTTCAAGTAAGCTCCCTCACATACACTACTCTCTTTCCTAGACCACTAGACACGGACAAGGCCTAACAATTACACAGACATTGATAAACTCTAGTTCATCAAAGCACAAGCCCTTTCATGCTCTTCCAACGGATCCGAACTTCAACTCCCTTTAAGAGTACATTCGGTGCCGAAACTAAACGAATAGGAAAATCAATCGAAGCTTGTTAAGGTTTAATTAATGTTATATGACCAAAGGATAACAATTAGAACTTATTACAAAACCCTAAAACACGATTTTCTACACTTAATCGATTCCTAACCCAAACCAAACACGTTTATCAACAAATTACTCCAAAAAAACAGTAGTAGAACTCAACTCAAATATACCAAAAATATCACATCTCGTTAATTACAACTTAGTATGAATTCTATCACCAAACAACACCAAAACTCACTAGAACTCAACCTATCATTATAAAACTATAATTACTAATTAGGAAGAGGCTCTTACCTTAATTGCCAGCAAAATCGATCCAAAACCTTCAAGAAAAAGCTGAACTTCTAAGCCTTCAACTTGTAACATAATTAAACAACAAGTAAACCTAAAAATACTATCTTTCTTGACAATCCCAAATTGAAAATGTGTGTAAAACTGAATATTACCTGAATTAAATGCTGTGAACCTATTTTTAGAATGATCTACTCTCCAAGACGATCGTTTTGACTACATGGCTGAAAAACAGAGCTACGGATTAAAAAATACTAATTTTTGAAGAAACGAACTCGACGATTACGAAAAACTATGGTTAAACTGAAAACTTACGGAATAAGGATATTTTATTTTCCAAAGCTGCATCTCGTCGCGGTGATCATTTTTCTCTTATGCTGCATCTTGAACAAATGAACGGATTGGCCGCACGATTGAATATTACGTTCTCCCTTTTCCACCTGCGTTGTTTTTCATGGTGGCGCCGTTTCACCCTTTTTTTTTTCTAGAATATGCGTGCCAAATTATGAAGGAATTATTGTGACTATTTCCCTTAAATAGGCAATAATTAAATCCATTAATTAAATGACTAAATCCTTTTATTATTCCTCATAATTACTTTTCAAGACATTAATTAAATCATTTTTAATTAAATAAAAATATGTTAAATAATAATTAGATCATAGTAAAATTACCCAATTATAACTTTACTTTTTTCTAAAAGATCGGGATGTTACAATTATGTCGTGGGTCAGGGTGAAGAGCCCGGTGGATGAGGGATATCGCGGACCGAGGAAAACAAAATGTTAGCACGTTCACATTTTACAAGTGGAAAGAGGACGCAAATGAGAATCTGAGCATCATTTTTTTATGGTGTGTCTTAAAGTAGTACTAATAGTTGAAGTCTAAATCATCCAAAATTTCAAAAGAGAAGAAGAAAATAAATATAAATATAAATATATGGTTTTATGAGATGGATATAGGGGGGCTCTAGTCATGTAACGTAACCAACTGGATGGTAGATAATGTGATGCCATATCCATATCACGTGAAGAAGTTCTATTTTGTTATCTCTTTTTTGACGTAGACATATATATATATATATATATATATATATATATATATATATATATATATATATGCCATGGGAATATTATACATACATTCATTATTACCTTACCTCCACCATAAATATACAGATCTTTTTATTCTTTATTCTTGTTTTAATAATTTGTGTTTTTTTTAAAAGCAATGGGGGTAATAAGCCACTATCTCATATAATAATAGCAAACCACGTTGATTCAGTTTATAGGAAGACCTACCTGCAACCAAGGGACAACTACCTCTTGAGTCACACACACAAATAAAAAAAAAAAAAAAAAAAAATAAAAAAGAAAACCTAAAATATATACTATGTGTATTATTTTCCCTCTCTTTGATTTTTTTCGGGTAATGCTAGTAATGTCATATCATAATCAAAAGTGTATCATATGTTATTGTGATCATTTTGTTACGGAAATAGTATTTTCCAATTTTTCATTTGTCATGTTATTGACTCCTAATCCAAGATCCTTGTCGCTCGATTGCGCAATAAAATAATAATTTCCTCCCAAGAAAATAACTTATGTTTTTTCCTTACAAAAATAATTTATGTTTATTTGAATCTCTAAAAAGATTTTTATTAATATATTAATAATATCTACGATTTAGTATCCATTTATCATTTATTATTACTTTTCAACGTTACGTAATTAAATTATAATATGTCAAAACTCGAGTCTAGCAGTATTATTTGAAATAATTATAATGATCTAGCAACTACTTAATCTCAAAGTTTTCATTTGGTCTATAACAATTAATCAAATTATCGAGGATATTGTGTCCCAAATCTCAATCTTATCTTTATGATGTTTCACCCACTAATGTAACGTGGATATTACATTTTCCTCTCTTAATAGACTAATGTCCTCGTTAGGGTCATTTGCTGATGTTTTTCCAATTTTTTCAATTCGGAATATTATATTGTCTCCTCATCGGTACCTCACAAAAAGATTCTAAAGATGGTCTCACCACCTCGTATAGTGAGACAACTTAGTTCCAACCCTATTAAAAGATTCTAGATCAACGTCTCTCACGATATGCCACTTAATTCCATTTAATAGTTGACTGTGATATACCTAAAGCTCCAAATCTCAGTCCTTAATAGCATTATTTGTGTCATAATAGTTTCAATAACTATATAAGTTTATTATGTCTTAATATCATATCTTGATAGATTTTTATCGCACTTTTTCAATTTAGGATGTTGTATAAAATGTATTTCTTTTCTTTTTTTAGGGGTATAACTGTATTTCAAACAATTAAATTAAAGCTTATATATCTGTCAACATTAATAATAAAAACATTTAAACGAGGAACTAAAAGTAAACTATTTGTCTTATCATATCTTTGGTTGAAAAAACGATATCCCTCGTCTATAGGCCCCTCTATTCCGACCCGACAGAATGGTGAAGATGTTAATCACAGTGACTCAGTGGCCCTTTTGTTAAATTTATCCCACATTGGACACTTGTGATTGTTTCACCTACCATATTAAGTTCAATAATAAAATTTACTGCATTTCCTTTCATCTTCTTCATATTGCAGAACCATGTTCTTGTTGAGTTTTGTTTGTTGATTGCAACTCTTCTTAGTTCTGTTCATCACTTGTAAGATGAAATTTACATGGTATCAGAGCCACTATTTTATTGTATAAGTGTTGAGCCTCTTTGTTGGCCTAATAGTGCCATTTATACACTTTGTGTGCCATGTGGCTCAGGCTCTTTATAGGCTCACACTTGAAGGGGCATGTCAAAGTTATCCAACATTGGGCACTTGTGATTGTTTCACCCACCATATTAATTTCAATAATAAAATTTACTGCATTTCCTTTCATCTTCTTCATTTTGCAGAACCTATGTTCTTGCTGCGTTTTGTTTGTTGATTGCAACATAGCAATTCTCAGTTCTATTCTTCACTTGTATGATGAATTTTTTCACCTTTAGGTGGGAAAACCAGGACTCGGTGTCCACAAGGAGTCACCTTGAATTCAGAGCTAACTCGCACACTGCGGATGTCGAGATTCGATTATGCGTTCCTTGATGCAATCTGACACCCGAGAACCAATTGAAGATGACGAGGTTAATCAAAGTGACTCAGCGGCCCTTTAGGTAGGAAAACTATTGAAGTCATAGCAGCAAGCATAGCAAACTGAACATCACTGCAAGACATATTCCTCATTGAAGCAATATGTCGAACACTTGAATGTAAAACCAGTTAGAGTTTGTTATAGTCAGTTAACCAATCGTAACTGCTTCTAACTGATTCCTAGAGCACCTAGCTAGTATATAAGATGTTAGATTAACATTTGTAAACTCAATTCAATGATTAATCAATGCACATAGTTTCTCTTCATATTTCTGATTTCATGTCACTATTCTTGACATTGTTATTAGTTTTCCTACACTTTATTATCTTGATTCATCAAGATTTCATCAAAAACCATGACTCAATGCTCACAATGAGTCACTCTAAATTCAGAGCTAAGTCCCACATTGCGGATGCCGAGATTCGACTACGCGTTCTTTGATGCAATCTGGCACTCGAGATCAGTTTGAGTTTTAGTTCTAGATGAAGAACGCCATTAAAAAAGAAGATCTTTTCACAGAAAGATAATTTTTAGGAAAATAATGTTTCATTAGATTCTATCACAAACGTACAGAGCATATTTATGATATTGTCCACACAAATCTAAGCACAACAGAATTGCCACATCATCATCATCACACATTACACATCTTACCCATTATTATCACTAATACCCTTTATCTTTTCACCCCCTCTCAAACTAATATATGGTTCAACTACATTTAGTTTGTCTTTGAATACGAGAAGGCTGTAATGGGCTGAGACTTAGTGAATATATCAGCAACCTGTGCTGATGAAGGAATATAGCAGACTCTAAGTTTCTTCTCCAGAACCAAGTTTATGATGTAGTGGACATCCACCTCAATATGTTTAGTTCTTGAATGATACACAGGATTTTGAGCTACGGTAGTTGCACCTGTGTTATCACACCATAAGATTGGAACATCGGGAAGTCCAAATCTGATTTCTTTCAAGAACTGCATGATCCATTGAATTTCTGCACCAAGATTAGACAAAGCCCTATATTCTAATTCACAACTTGATCTAGCCACCACAGAATGTTTTTTGGAACTCCAAGTGATCAAAGACTTACCCATGTACACACAATAACCTCCAGTAGACTTCATGTCTGAGGGACTTGCTACCCAATTTGCATATGTTAAACTATGTAACTCCATCTTCTGACTGGGCACAAAGTGTAGACCATGTCTCAAGGTTCCTTGCACAAACCTGAGCAACCTCTTGTGGGCTTGCCAATATTCTATATAGGGCTTTTGCATAAACTGACTCAGTGTATTGACAGTATATGCAATGTCAGTTCTGGTCATAATGAGATATTGAAGGGCACCTATAGCACTTATGTAAACTCCAGGATTAGCAAGAGGTTTTCCTTGCTTGGGCACCAATTGCTTTCCAGCCACTATTGGTGTAGGACATGGCTTAAGATACTCCATATTAAGTCTTTTTAATAGTTGAGAGGCATTGTAGGACTGGTTTAAATACAAACCACTACTGTCTCTGGTTACTTTCATTCCCAAGAAATGTGAAACATGTCCCAAGTCCTTCAAGGAAAACTTGGAATCCAAAAGTTTGATAAATTTCGGTATTAGTGTGTGTGAGTTCCCTGTTAAAAGAATATCATCAATATACACCAAGGAAAACAAAAATTTATCTTTAACTTTAAACATAAACATGGATTTATCACACACAGATTACTGAATCCCCAGCTCAACATATGAGACCTAAGAGCATCAAACCAAGCTCTGGGGCCTGCTTTAACCCATACAGTGCCTTGTTCAGTTTACACACAAGGTGAGCCCTATAAGGATCTACAAATCATTCTGGTTGTTCTATATACACAACTTCCTATAGAGTGCCATTAAGAAAGGCATTTTTTATGTCTATTTGATGTATGGGCCAGTTCAAAGAGACAGCTAAAGACAACATTATTCTGATGGTGGCAGATTTTGCTACAGGACTGAAGGTCACATTAAAGTCTATCCCATAATGCTTTGTGTTTCAAAATAGTCCCATCTGGTCTGAGCTTGATCTTAAAAATCCATATGTTCCCAACAACACTTTTTCCGGAAGGCAAGTTCACAAGTTCCTAGGTCTTGTTGTGCATAAGTGCTCTATATTCTTCATTCATTGCCTTTTTCCATTATGAATTCTGAATGGCTTCTGACACACTTGTAGGTTCAGTTGGAAATGAGTGAACACTAGTTATAGCAGAAGAATAAACCTTGGTATGAAGATCCCACTCTTAGACCTAGTTTGCATAGGATGAGGTTGGTTTTGGACAACAAGCTATTGAATGTCTGGTGCACATGAAGGTGTAGGACTGTTTTGAGGGGTAGTTGAAAGTGCACCTTCAATAGTACTAGGTGAAGGTGTCTTTGAAGGTGAGGGTGAAGGTGTATGCAAAGGTGTATACATATTAAGACCTAGTGATGCAGAACATGAAGGTGCATAAGTACTACTACTACTTGAACTATCAATATTAAAAGCAGTTTGTACCTGAGTGGTGACAGGATCAGCAACAATGCTTCTTTCAGGTAGTCTGCTCAGGATGTCTGTGTTGTTGTTGTCTTCCTGAGTAGCAAAGGTAAAAGAAAAGGTGGTGATAGTAGGATCAACCAAAATCTGTGTAGAAGGTCCCTGAGTGAAACCTTGGGTGAAAGGTAAAAAGGTTTCATCAAAGACAACATTGGCAAAGATGTATATTCTGCTAGTGTCATCCAAGCATTTGTAGCCTTTGTGACAAGTACTAAGACTAAGATTGACACACCTTTTGGTGTGTAACTGAAACTTGTGGTTCTGGTAAGGCCTTAGGTTAGGATACAGAGCACATCCAAAAGTTTTAAATAGTTTGTAATTAGGTAGGGTGTGAAACAGACATTCAGCAGGAGATTTATGATGCAAGTGTTAGGAAATCACTAGTTTAACGCAGCGGAATTTAAAATTTGATTTCCTTTTTCTAGATCGTTCTTCGTTTAATGTAATAAACATGTTAAGTAGTTTGATGGTTATACCTTGATGATCTATAAGATCGTTTCTTTGACCATCAACGGAGAGTAGTTCAGTACACAAGCCGTCCACGCGTCCGGCCTCTATCGCTAATCCACACGAACCCCTTGCCGGAATCCTCCTTGGATTGCTATTAGAAAACTCCGGTTGCTAGACCGGCCATTTTTCCTCTCTCACAAACTCACTATAGGCTGCTCTCTATTTTACACAAAAACTATAAGCTCTTGCAATTGTGATGTACAAAAGAGCTTGACACCCACCTCTTATTTATAGTGAGAGAGGCGCCCCATATGGTGTGGAGAAGAAGAAAACCTTTTTCCCAATAAAATAAAGAAAATCAATTAGATTGATTTATCACTTTTATTATAATTAATTTTGCCAATATCTTATATTGATTATAATTATCTTATTACCATAAATCTATTTTTCCAAAATCAATTAATATCTTATATTAATATTATGGTAATCTTATTAATTAAAGTGCACAATCTAAGTGTATCTTATACACTTAAAAGTGGTGCCCCATTAGTCAATTAATTGACTTCCGGAATATTCTTTAATTAATATAATCTATATATAATTAATAACTTGTATTTTATTTATTCATAATAAATAAATACCACCATATTAATTTACCACTATAACCTTTATAGTCTAGAGACAAACTTTCCTTATTTGGTTATCAATTATAACCGCATTTTAATCCGACTCGATGTTATATGTGTGTGACCCGATAGGCTTCCGAATATGTTGGCCGTAGACATAAAGTGCAATTTACTAAAATGCTATTCACGCCTAACGATCACGGGATAGCGTCTAGCAACACACCGTGACCCCCAATAATCGGAAGAGTCAAAAGCAATGACTACTACCTTTCATGTGAAGCAGTTACCGTGTAACTTACAGTCCTATCGCTGAAATAATATCCATAAGATCGTATCTCGAGTGTCAATACATTATCGATCGTATCTTATAATCTGGATACATTTACTCTCACTTTGCAAAGATTCTCGAGAGCTAGACATTCCTTATAAGAAGACCATTTCGGATATTCGATCCCAATCATAGGATACGCGATTCCCGGACGACCAATCATGTATACTCCGCATGCTTCAATATCATATCCAATCACTACCGCATGATCGCCCCGTGGTTAGGAGAAATCTCAATGGTGTCAAAGCATGACAATCCACACCATGATGCCATGAAGACTCCGGTCAAAAGGATAATTACACAACCGCCACATAGTGTGACACATAATGTAAGTGGGGCAGTCTAATGTACGCATTCTCTAATACACGTCCACGTACAGTCCAAGTGTCCCTACACTTCGATAGACGAGATCTATCCCTATCTTCTAAAAGATAGAAGACATCAAATACGTGCTAGTCTGATTATACTATCAATGTCCCATTTGATAATATGTAAGACTAGAGACATTTAAGTATCAACCTTGTTATAGTGATTAGAGACCTCATCAACCATAATCACTATCATGGTTTCTCTATCATGATTGATACTAGGGACGTTACTATATATATACAACAAATAATATGAAGATAAACAATATATAATAACATAAGTGCTTTTATTAATCATAATAAAGTTATTACATGAACTAAATAGACTGTAAATGACCCGACCCGGTCGGATCCGGTCCAACCCGATTGGGTTTAGGACACTTTTTCAACAATCTCTCACTTGGCCTAAAGCCAATCACCCATATGCCT
This sequence comes from Gentiana straminea, assembly GCA_036785695.1. Taxonomy (NCBI): domain Eukaryota; kingdom Viridiplantae; phylum Streptophyta; class Magnoliopsida; order Gentianales; family Gentianaceae; genus Gentiana; species Gentiana straminea. Next base: position 1,302,588 of record JAVUPR010000342.1, read on the forward strand.
AAGCCCGTGCAAGTGAACATGTTTCTCATGCTTTGCTTGAGACAATGCCTTGGTTAACGGATCAGCTATGTTATCATCCGTGTGGACTTTCTCTATCTTTACATCTCATCTATCTACTATCTCTCTAATCAAGTGATAGCGCCATAGCACATGTTTGGACTTCGATGAGACCTTGGTTCCTTTGGCGAGATATCGCTCCATTATTATCACAAGTACGGTGGCACTTGGACCTTCAATGGAGGGAACCACACCAAGTTCGGTAATGAACTTCTTCATCCAAACTGCTTCCTTTGCCGCCTCCGAGGCTGCTATGTATTCGGCTTCCGTTGTAGAGTCTCTTGTAGTCTCCTGCTTGGAACTCTTCCAGCTCACTGCTCTGTTGTTAAGCGTGAAAACAAATCTATATTATGACTTAAAGTCATCCTTGTCAGTTTGGAAACTGGCATCTGTGTAACCTTGTAATACTAAATCATCATTCCCGAAAACCAGGAACATATCCGTAGTACGTCTCATGTACTTGAGGATATTCTTGACAGCAATCCAGTGACCATCACATGGATTGGATTGGTACCTACTAGTCATACTAAGAGGGTACGAGACATATGGTCTTGTGCATAACATGGCATACATGATAGACCCGATTGCCGAAGCATAAGGGATCTTACTCATTTGTGCCCTTCCCTCCTCTGTCTTAGGACTCATTCCCTTCGAAAGGTAGACCCCATGTGACATGGGCAACAATCCTCTCTTGGACTGCTCCATGTTGAATCTCTTCAGCATCTTGTCTATATAGGTGGATTGCGACATACCAAGCAACCTTTTAGATCTATCTCTATAGATCTTTATTCCTAGAATATAGGCTGCATCACCCAAGTCCTTCATTGAGAAGTTCTTGGATAACCAAGCTTTGACTGATTGTAACATAGGCACATCATTCCCTATGAGCAATATGTCATCTACATAAAGCACTAAGAACACAATGGCACTCCCACTAACCTTCTTGTAAACACAGGGCTCATCTTCGTTCTTGATGAAATCAAACTGTTTGATTATCTCATCAAAGTGAAGATTCCAACTTCGAGAAGCTTGCTTTAATCCATAAATGGATCTTTGCAGTTTTCACACCATCATAGCGTCATTGGTTGTGAAACCCTCATGTTGTGTCATATACACTTCCTCAGACAGGTTCCCTCTAAGGAAAGCTGTTTTCACATCCATCTGCCAGATTTCGTAATCATGGTATGCTGCAATAGCGAGAAAAATGCTAATGGATTTTAACATGGCAATACGCGAAAAGGTTTCGTCATAGTCAACTCCATGTCTTTTCTTATAACCTTTTGCCACTAACCTAGCCTTATGGGTAGTCACGTTACCGTCCATGTCGGTCTTTCTCTTAAAGGCCCATTTACACCATATAGGAACTATTCATTCGGGTGGATTAACCAAGTTCCAAACTTGGTTGTCTTTCATGAATTCCATTTCAGAATTCATGGCTTCCAACCATTTCTCTTTGTCGTGCCTTAATAGCACTTCCTCATAAGTTCTAGGGTCCTCATCTTCCATGAGATACACGCCGGTGTACCTTTCGGGTTCATGGCGTTCCCTGGTGGATCTACGAGGTGCTAGTGTGTCCACGGTAGAGGCTGGCATCACATCTGTGTGTGGCAAATCCTCTACTTCCATCAACTGACTGTTATCCGTAAGTGGTTCTCGAATTTCTTCAAGATCAATTTTACTCCCACTTACCCTATCCAGAATAAACTCTTTCTCCAGAAAGTGGCCAGTCCTGGCAACAAACAACTTTTGTTCCTCAGGATGGTAAAATTGGTACCCTTTGGTTTCCCTAGGATATCCCACAAATAGACATTTGTCGGACACGGGCTCTAATTTGTCAGGCATCATCCGCTTCACGTAAGTCGGACAACCCTAAGGTTTTAGATGACCTAGGCTCGATTTTCTCTTAGTCCATACCTCGTATGGCGTAGAGTCAACCGTCTTTGATGGAACTCGGTTCAGTGTATAGGATGCGGTCTCTAGAGCATACCCCTAAAATGATTTTGAGAGAACTGCGTAGCTCATCATGGATCGTACCATGTCTAACAAAGTACGGTTTCTCCTCTCAGATATGCCATTCATTTGAGGCTTCCCTAGAGGGGTTCATTCAGGTAGAATCCCATTCTCCTTTAAATAATCTTGAAACTCTCCATCTAGGTATTCTCCACCTCGATCAGATCGAAGTGTTTTGATTTCTTTACCTAGTTGTTTCTCCACTTCACTTCTGAATTCCTTGAACTTTTCAAAGGCTTCAGACTTATACTTCATTAAGTATATATAACCATATTGAGAATGGTCATCAGTGAAGGTGATAATACAAGTATCCCCCTTTGGCTTGAATTGACATTGGGCCACATACATCAGTATGTATGAGCTCAAGAAATTCATTGGATCTTATCCCTTTGCCACTAAAAGGTGAATTTGTCATCTTGCCAAGTAAACAAGTTTCGCATGTATCAAACGATTCGTAATCGAATTGATCCAACATTCCATCTTTATGGAGTTTGGAAATGCGATTCTTATTTATATGGCCAAGTCTACAATGCCATAAGTAGGATCCATTCAAGTCATTTGTCTTGGATTTCTTGTTATTTATATTAAGTACGTCAACATTCATATCTAATATGTAGAGACCATTGATAAGTATGTCAGTACCATAAAAGATTCCATCACGTGAAAAAGAACAACATTTATTCTCAAACGTAAAAGAAAATCCATCAACATCTAATGCATAAATAGAAATAATGCTCTTCGTAAGAGCGGGAAAAAAATAACAGTTATTAAGTTCTAGTACTAGCCCACTGGTCAATGAAAGAAAATAAATTCCTACGGCCAGCGCAGCAACACTTGCTCCATTTTCAACGCGTAGGTCCACCGCTCCTTTCTTCAGTTCTCTAGTTCTTCTTAGTGCCTGCATATTCGTACAAATATGAGAACCACAACCAATATCTAATACCCAGTGGTTAGACTTAGAAGAAGAAATATTGATCTCAATCATAAATATACCTGAAGTTGAAGCATCATAATGCTTATTCTTGGTACTCAAGAAGCCTTTGCAGTTTCTCCTCCAATGTCCGGTCTCACCCCAATGGAAGCAAGCATCCTTGGATTTGTCTTTCGCTATCTTAGGTGTTGGCTTAGGTGCAGCCTTCACCTTCTTGGACTTCTTCTGGGCTTTTTCTTTGCCCTTGCTTTAAGTGACCAGCAACACTTGCTTTCCCTTCCCCATAGTGCCCTCAGCAGTTTTCAACATGTTCAATAACTCCGCAAGGGAGCAATCTATCTTGTTCATGTGATAGTTCATCATGAACCGCGAGAATGAATCAGGTAGAGATTGCAGAATCAAGTCAATACTTAACTCTCGTTCCAACTTGTGGCTCAGCTTCCCAAGCCTCTCTGTGTACCCGATTATTTTAAGCACGTGTGACCCCACAGCAGTCCCGGATGCCATCTTACAACCAAACAGGGCCTTCGAGACCTCGTACCTCTCAGTGTGAGACTGAGAATCATAGAGTTCCTTCAGGTGGACCATGATTGAGTAGGCGTCCATAGACACATGTTGTTTCTGCAGTTCAGGTGTCATAGAAGCAAGCATGATACATGTAGCATCAGGACTGTCAGAACGTGCTTGTTATACTTCTCGACAGCGTCTGCAGCCGAACCCTCAACGGGCTTTTCCGGTAGGGCCTCGTCCAAGACATAGCCAATCTTCTAGTGCCTCAAAACGATTTTGAGGTTTCTTTCTCAATCGAGAAAATTAGTTTCGTTAAACTTGTTTTCGATGATAAAACGAAGGTTCAATTTGTTTGACATTTTCTACAACAATAAATAAATATAGAATAAGTAAAAACTCATGTATAAAAACCTTAAATTTGCACTTTAAAATTTTTATAAGGTCTTACTCCCACTAGCCAACTACTCCCAATTGGCTTTCAAGAAAATAATTTCTTTAGTGGGTAAGATCCCATCAAACTACCTCGACCCCCAGCTTTGGCTGATGGGCCGAAAATAATTAAACAGGGTGGACAATGATTTTTCGATTGTATCTTATACGACTCTTGTTGTTTGACCAGTCAACTCTTTGACAATATTTCATCTTATGAAAATAGTCAAACCCTTGCCTCTAAAATCCAAACGACCCTGCTTTGCCTGGTGGCCAAGAGAATTCTTAGTCGAGTCATAACCCCAATATTCGTGAGATCTCTTTCGATCATATCTCGATAACGACGATATACCCGAGGTAGGTCAACCCCCGTTTTGGCTGGTGAGTTGGGTCCGAACAAGGGCTCTTCACCGTCGTTATAATATGGGGAGGCAATTTCGACTTGATTTTTTGATGTGGGAATAATTTTAAATTAAGTCACTTAATTAATTTTGGTTTAATTATGGTCTCATCTACTATGATCATATAAAGTAAAACATACACAACATTCCGTGCACAAAATAACCGGCATGATCATGGAATTTTCGTAGGTGCGGTTTCGAATACAAACTGACGAAACCGTGGGTCACAAACTAAGGGTATCTGCAACCGCCAATAGGATCTTTATTGATGTACGCCAATGGGTTCTTTATCTCTCCTTGGTCTTCATCTTCTTGCTCCATTCTTGTTACATAAGAGTTTATCTAATAAATAATTACACCCGCCGCACATGGGGGGGGAGCTAACGGGAATGGGATAAATGCAAAAAGTAAACTAGGTCACGTTCTTCATAACGGCCTAGGACAATTTTTAAAAACCAACATAAAGAAAACATTCCCATCTATCCTATTCCTGTAGAGGGCCATTAAGAAAGGAATTGTTTATGTCTATTTGATGTATGGGTCAGCTCAAAGAGACAGCTAAAGACAACATTATTCTGATGATGGCAGATTTTGCTACAGGACTGAAGGTCTCATTAAAGTCTATCCCATAATTCTACTATATCCCTTTGCCACTAGTCTGGCTTTGTGTTTCAAAATAGTCCCATCTGGTCTGAGCTTGATCTTAAAGATCCATCTGTTCCCAACAACACTTTTTCCGGAAGGCAAGTTCACAAGTTCCCAGGTCTTGTTGTGCATAAATGCTCTATATTCTTCATTCATTGCCTTTTTCCATTCTGAATTTTGAATGGCTTCTGACACACTTGTAGGTTCAGTTGGAAATGAGTGAACACTAGTTATAGCAGCAGAATAAACCTTGGTTTGAAGATCCCACTCTTAGACCTAGTTTGCATAGGATGAGGTTGGTTTTGGACAACAGGCTATTGAATGTCTGGTGCAGATGAATGTGTAGGACTGTTTTGAGGGGTAGTTGAAAATTCACCTTCAATAGTACTAGGTGAAGGTGTCTTTGAAGGTGAGGGTGAAGGTGTATGCAAAGGTGTATACATATTAAGACCTTGTGATGCAGAACATGAAGGTGCATAAGTACTACTACTACTTGAACTATCAATACTAGAAGCAGTTTGTACCTGAGTGGTGACAGGATCAACAACAATGCTTCTTTCAGGTAGTCTGTGTTGTTGTTGTCTTCCTGAGTAGCAAAGGTAAAAGAAAATGTGGTGATAGTAGGATCAACCAAAATCTGTGTAGAAGGTCCTTGAGTGAAACCTTGGGTGAAAGGGAAAAAGGTTTCATCAAAGACAACATTGGAAGATATGTATATTCTGCCAATGTCATCCAAGAATTTGTAGCCTTTGTGACAAGTACTAAGACCAAGATTGACACACCTTTTGGTGTGTAACTGAAAATTGTGGTTCTGGTAAGGCCTTAGGTTAGGATACAGAGCACATCCAAAAGTTTTAAATAGTTTGTAATTAGGTAGGGTGTGAAACAGACATTCAGCACGAGATTTATGATGCAAGGAAAGGAGTAGGAAGGCAATTAATGAGGAGGACAGAGGCTTGAAAACTATGCCACCAGTATCTTAGTGGCATATGGGCTTGAGCAAGTAAGGTTAACCCTGCCTCAACTACATGCTTTTGCTTTCTTTCTGCTCTTCCATGTTGAGCATGATCATGAGGGCATGGATGTCTAAACTGAATGCCCTCGGTGTCTAGATACTGCTGAAAAGGTCTATACTCACCTCTCCAATCAGATTGAATACATTTAATCTTACTCGAAAATTGAGTTTCCACCAGGGCCTTAAATTTTTTGAAAACCTCAAAAGAGTCAGCTTTGGACTTAAGAGGATAAATCCATGTATATCTAGTACGATCATCAATAAAGTGCACATAGTAAGTGTATCCTTCTATAGACTTAACAAGGGAAGGACCCCACAAATCAGTGTGAATCAAATCAAACTTAGCAACAGCATGAGAATCAGACACAGGATGAAATAGATTGTGACTTTTACCAAATTGACAAGACTCACAAAAAGACAAATTACCAACAGTTTTAACATCACAAAGTTTCAAGATTGAGGTCATAGTCTGACTTGATGGATGACCAAGTCTTCTGTGTCATACATCAGGATTTTTGTCTGAATTATTACAATTCAAGTGACGTTTGGAAACATGAAAACAAGTAGACTGTTATTTGGAGTGAAGGGATGTCTGGCTGTTGGTTTCAAGAGGCAGAACTATCTTGTACAGACCATCCTGAAGTTGACCCTTGAGAAGCATTGTCCCTGTAATTTTGTCCTTGACAAAACAACACAAACCATCAAAATCAACAGTGATAGAATTATCAGTAATAAGTTTTGAAAGACTCAACAGATTTTTGGTGATCTGAGGCACATGTAAGACATTCTTTAGGTGCAGTGGCTTGTGTGCAGTGTGCAAAATGGTGTGACCAATGTGTTCTATGACCAATTTTTCACCATTTCCAACAACTAAGGTGTAATTACCATTTTAACTGTTGTTCAGAGACATGTTGCTCAAGTCTGAGGTGCATAATTTGTAGCTCCACTGTCCATATACCAGGAGTTATCTGAAACAGTATTTGGGGTAGCAACAAATGCTGAAATTTGTTTTGGACCACTTGTAGTTCCTCCTCCTGTAGTAGGCTGAAAGTCATGTTCAAACATGTGCCAAAAGTCTATGCCAGGTGTCCATTCTTGCCACAAAATTGGCATGTCATTCTGGGGCCATTTCCATTTCTTCCACTAGACCTGCCTCTATTATTTCTGCCACCTCTTGAGCCCCCTCTACCTCTATAGCTACCTTGAGCACTATTGCATGTAGTATAGGTCTAGACCTATTACCAGTGTTTGTGTATTGATTGTATGAGGCAATGTGAGCAGAGGCTTGAGTCATGTTGTTAGCCATAGAACCAGTAACACTTATGGTAGGATTAAATCTTGCCAGCAATCTTTCATGTGTAAGCAACTGAGATTGGACTTCTGGCCAAGTAAGTGAACCAATTCTTGAGGTAATATTAACTATCACTGCTTCATAGTCCCTGTCCAAACCTCCTAAAGCTGCTAGAATCAGTTTTAATTTGGTAATAGGTAACCAGCAGCAGCAAAACTGTCACTATATGACTTCATTTGTTCTAATTAATCACTCATAGTCTTGGAGCCCTTCTCAGTGCATTCTTGTATTCAAGCATTCTTGCTTCTGACTGATTATGGAACAAAGTTTCAAGTGTGGACCAGATTTTATGAGACGTATTACATCCTATCACTTCAACCAAAATTTGTACTGTCATAGAACTGAGAAGCCAACCCAAAAGCAATTGATCAGTGGTCTTCCATTCTTCTGCTGCTGGATTTGGTGTATTTCCAAACAGACCAGTATCTGGGGGTCGTGGTCTTGTTACCAGCAACATATCTTCCAACTTATGTCCTCTAACAATAGGCAACACAGTGTATTTCCAATGGAGATAATTATCTCTAGTCAGTTTTACAGTGCATGTTTGTGTGAGGTGACTATTAAAGGGAACATTCTGAGACAAGGGACTTGGTGAAAGAGATCATGGTGCAGACATAAAAGTGGGAAACGATGGAGGAACCATAGATCCAGTAATTTGAGACACAGATATTCCACCGGAGTATTCAGGTGGTGGATATAAAAAACCTGGATACAACATTGATCCAAAGAACGAGCTCATGGGAGCTTGAGATTTGATTTCCACTCTCGGGGTTCGGGCTTCCATTGTCGGAGTTGGTGAGGTCTCTGAGCTAACTCGCAGAACATCATTTGCAGCTCCTCCAGACGATGTTGCAACGGTTGTACTAATCACAGCTCTCCTGCTGTTGTTGTAGTAAGCGAGGGAAGAGAGGTCCCGGAACTCATGACGCCGGTCAGATCGCTCCGATACCAAGTTTGAGTTTTAGTTCTAGATGAAGATCGCCATTAAAGAAGAAAAGCTTTTCACAGAAAGATAAGTTTTAGGAAGATAATGTTTCATTAGATTCTATCACAAACGTATACATCATATTTATGATATTGTCCACACAAATCTAGGCACAACAAAATTATCACATCATCATCATCACACATTACATATCTTACCCATTATTACCTCTAATACATTTTGTCTTTTCAAGATCCAAGGGGGTTTATCATATCCTTAATCCTTATGAGTCACACATTACTTCCACCTTTCACCTGTATCTGCATGGCCATTTCTCTCATAGTTGCCGGATGCGCACGTGATGAAAATGAGAGGTGGGCCCTTTGGATTATACCCAAAGAACAAAGGATAACGATTATCACAAGTCAAAAGGATAAGTTATTTTTTATTATCTAAACTTACTTTTTATTCGCATATATTTATATATATAGCTAGCTTAGTTTCGGTTGTCTTTACTGTTTATGGTGTATACATGCTTTTGTTCGATTAGTTATGATATGGATTCGTATACAAATAGTATTCTTTAATAGTGGAATAATTTTTCAAAAAAATAAATAAATAGTGGAATAGGGGTAGTCACTTTATAAACACAATCTTAATTAGGGAGGAACGGTATCTAAAGATTAAACTAATGTAACTATGAACTAATTCAGACTCTGAAAATACAAATGACTCTGGGTTTATTGTTATTTTCGATGCCTTGTGAATCGTATTTAACTTCATATACTATATTTGAAATTATGAATTGTAAATAGATCAGAGTGCTACGATCTACACAATTAAAGTAATGTCTCACTGTGAAAAAAGTAGATGAAAAAATTTTAAAATATAAGATTAATACAAGTAACTTGATTAACCATTAAATCCAGGATATGTCTCAACTCTCAAGTAGCTATGCCAAACTAGAATTTTACATAAAATATAAGCTAAATCATATTAGCCACATATAGTAATAAATTAATAAAACTTGAAAAACCAAAACATTGTCCGGTAGATTCCACAAGAGGCACATAAAACCATATTAGTCATACATTTAAATAGGAAAAATAAAAAATAAATCCTTGAAAAACCAATGCATGCATGTCTCAAAGTATACATCTTAAATGAAAAGATATATAGGAGTGTTATTAAATTTTCAAGTCAATTTTAACAACTTGCTTAATGACGATCTGGATATCGTCGATTATATAATACAAACCTAAATTATTCCTAGAACGATTTTATTTAGACTGAGCCTGAGAGTTAGTTTCACTCAAGTTGTCTACGTATTCTAATGGTGTATATATAGTTGGAATTAAGTCTTTCGTAGTTCCTTATGGTTTTATAAATAGAGACGTCTCGCCCTCTTTTCTTGTTGGACAAGTATATGATTCTTAAAGCCCTAAGGATTATCGTGTGTCAATCCCTTTGATAAGGGATAATCAAGGCCGCATTTAGACTATAAGATCAATCTCCTATAATTACGGGATTCTTCCATCGTTATCCTATTGTATAGGCATGTGTTTGAATTAACAGTGTAAGGAAATGCCCAGACGTCCTGCGCTAGGCTCCTCAGGTCGTCTCGACCTGGGTTGCACGACATGTCCTCCGTCTTGACCAAGCCGCCCTGCGGTGGTCTAATCGGGAATGATCAGGTCAGACTTCTCACCTGGAGTTAGGCCTGATTAACATAGGGCCTCTGGCCTTAATTATTTATTACGATATCATTCTCTGAATGACACGTGTGCGATGTCTACTCTGGTCATTATCACTTAAATTACGTGAACAAAAAACATATGATTGCATGCTTACGGGGGAGGATAAGGATGTCCTTATCGATGTTGCTCTATATATATATATATTTATTTATGTATGGTTTGACTATTTGTTTTTTATTATAGGAATATTATTTTTATTTGGCTGACAATATACTACAAGCCATTTTCCATTCGAAAGATACGATATATATTTGCTCGAGTTTTAATTTGATCAATTGATCCTATTTATGTATCTGTTTTGACGAATCTATGGCCCACGTTCTGAGAAAATACGTTTTTGTAATCATCATATCCGAATAAATAACAATCGTGAGTCAAATGAAACAAGCAATTGCAGCCGGCCACAACCTTAATGTATCTACTAATTGTTTGATAATATTAAATTATTAATATTCCATTTGACTAATTGTTTTTATAGGAATATTTCTTTTATTTGGCTAACAATATATTATATATACACGCCATTTTCATGGGAAAGATACGATTTGCATAAAATTAAAGACAAAATTAGATATGATATTCCACAAATAAATATGCTTTGACGAATCTCTGGCCGACGTTCTGAAAAAATATAAACGTTCCGTAATCATCATGTGAAGGAAGATAACCAACTAGAAAAGTTTTGTTATATTAGGATAGATTCATTTCTTAGATTTTGTGCAGTATCAGAATATATATTTGTGGGATTTTGTTGATAAGAACCATGTATTAACTTAATAAGGCATTCAGGACACACTAATAACTTATTTGATAACAAGGACAAATTAGTTTTTATTGGACTAATTTACCCCTAATAAGTAGTCTTTTGTGTGTAACTACCATAATTTTTTTTGCGTGATTTCAAGCATTGTCTCCATCCTGATTCCCAGCAATATTGCACAAAACCACATTTGTTCTCATTCAAATTCTTATTAACCTGGACTCGTAAGTTTCTTGGCTTCTTTCTCTCTTTCTTTTTTTATTTTTTATTTTATTTAATACTACTGAACATTTTAGCTTTGTTTTTGTAGCCCAACATCATTAAAAAGGAATACTGTCATTTATCAAAGAAAAAATGAATGATAACTGTGTATTTAAAAAAGGTTAAAGGTTGTGAAGAACAATTTTAATCTAAAATGGTTGAGAAGGACGATTCTTACGTGTATTCTATTTTTTACGTGTATTCTTACATTTTCATATTATCAACCATTTTGTATCTTATATTGTCCTTATGTCCTTTGGCCACACATTCAGTGAATCAATTACATGATAAATCTGTGACTTCAACATATGCAACAACAAACGACTAAGCACACAGATTATGTGCACTCGCGCTAAAAAATCAAAGCACTTCGAATTTCGTAACCGTAAAACATTTTCATCCAAATGTCTATCGAGAATGAAGAGAGCATCACATAAAGGTTCATTGAATATAATTACGTCACTGCAGTTAAATTTAGTAACATCCGTTGATTGTTTTAAACTACCGCCACTACATAAACATTCACTATATTAACCATGTTTTCCGTTCATGTAAGCTAATCCATTTCAACGTATTCATTCAATGGCATCCCAAACAACGAAACACATGGATGGTAAATCGTCATTGACCGACAGATGCAGTGACAATTATTTAAGACCAAAGCATGTATCACTGACTCACTGCATCATTCATCACTTCATCTCTAGTATCACTGCTTGCACGTCAGTAGTTTTACCGATAGATGTGATTGTTCTTTTGTTAACCGAAAAAATATCACTGTTCTTTTGTTAACCCCAAAAATATCATTAAAAATGAATACTCCTATTTTCCAAAGCTAAGCCAAATCATACTACAACAACAATTCCAACCATCATGTTTCACATTACAAGTGGGTCGTAAAGCTAAAAAATTTGTCACTGCAGGTTCATTGAGTAACATTGTACACTATAAGGGGGAGATCGACCACTGTCATTACATCAGTCACCCATTCTGATTTCATGTCATTTTTTGTATGATAGTCATACAAAGTTCTCATGCCCCATCTACTATAAACCATAATTCGAATGTCACTGCGTATATTAAACAATCACAGCATTAATTTATCTCAAAAAAAAAAAAAAAAACTGACATACGACTACTGAAAACGAAAATCGAAAAATTACACATTCTCATTCGTCTCTTCATCCGTGTCTTGTGTGAATCAATGTCACTGCATCCATCTTGCTCTTCGGTCCTCTTCTTCGACAGAGTAGGGATTTCCAGTTGCTACTCCGAAATCGACGGATGAATTGCCTGTAATTTTTTCTAGTTCCGGTTCAGAAAAAACCTAGGCACTAATTATCACCTATTTCACTTTTTTAATTGAAGACGTAATCGGACACAAACAACCATTTTCACAAGAACGTTTAGGTTTTTTTTTTTTTTAAGATTTGCCGTCTGATTTTTTTTTAATGGATGATTTGATTGCCTTCAATTAGGTGGTTAAATTATCTGATTCCTTAAATGTTGTGAATAGATATTTGGAATCTGATTCCTTAAATTTTGTGAATAGATATTTGGAAGATAGAATTATAAGAGGGTAATTTGGTCAACCTAGTTTCATTTTGTCCTTCTACACAATTAAGAAAATAATTTGTCTTATTCTCTTATTATTTCACTGTTATTGTCCTTTAGGACCCTTCCCCCATATATCTAGGCCTGCCACCTCATACACATACAATTACACAAATACCCCAACACACATAAATATATTATTTTCTAACTCCCCCTCTCAAACTAGATGTCATACTGATAACATTTATTTTGGTTCTGAAGCTGCTGGATTGATTGATAGGTAGAGCTTTAGTTAGAACATCTGCAACTTGAGCTTCAGATAGTATGTAGCTCACAGATAACTCATTGTTTAGGATTATGTCTCTAACAAAGTGAATGTCTACTTAAATGTGCTTTGTTCTAGCATGGTAGACTGGATTTTGTGCAAGAGAAGCAGCCCCCAAACTGTCACACCAAGCAATAGGAGCCTTGGACATTTTGATCTTCATCTCTTTTAGTAACTGATTGATCCAGGCCAATTCTACGCATGCATTGGCTAAAGACCGTATTCGATTCGGTCTTTGGATCTGAGACACCACGCTGACTTGCTTCTTTGAGCACCAAGAGACTAAAGAGGGGCCAAGAAAAACACGGTAACCTGTTACAAATTTCCTGTCTGAAGGATAGCAAAACCAATCAGCATCCATGTAGCTGCACTGAACCACCAGCTGGAAAGAACATACTATAATGCAGGGTTCCCTTTACATACCGAAGTAATTTCTTCAGTGCACCCCAATGTTCCACAGTTGGAGCCTGCATAAAATGACTTAGATAGTTTACACGATAGGCCAAATCCGGTCTAGTAGATGTAAGAAACTGCAAACCTCCAATAGCACTTCTATACAGAAGAGGGTTTTTCATAAATTCTCCTTGACCTGGGCTTAGGTAACTTCCAAATGTCATGGGAATGTTGCAGGGTTTGATGTTCTCCATGTTCAGTCTTTTCAATAACTGACCAGCATAATGTTCTTGAGACAAGGTTAGACCTGTAAAGTCTGTAAAGGCCTGCATCCCTAGGAAGTGAGAAATAGGTCCAAATCTTTCAAGGAAAACTTATAGTTTAGCATTTGTATAAATTTTTGAACCAGAGAGTCTGAATTTCTAGTTACCAGAATATCATCTGCATAGATTAGATCATCAATCTCTGACTTTCTGTTAGTAACACAAACAATGAGTTGTCTGCCCTAGACTGAGTAAAGCCCCAACATACCATCTAAGATCTGAGAGCAGCAAACCAGGCCCTAGGGGCTTGTTTGAGACCATACAAAGCCTTTTTAAGCTTACACACAAACTGCAGTTTACCAGGTTCTTCAAAAACTTTAGGCTATGGCATATATATATCCTCATCAATTGGTCCATTCAGGAAGGCATTATTAACATCAACTTGTCTGGTGGACCATTTGAACATAACTACAATAGAAAGTACAATCCTTATGGTGGAGGCTTTTGCAACAAGACTAAAGGTCTCAGTAAAATCCACCCCATACTTCTGCAAGTACCCTTTAGCAACAAGTCTAGCTTTATGTTTTAGAATGGTGCCATCAGGTCTCAATTTCAGTTTAAAACCCCATATGTTCCCTACTAAATTATGACATGCTGGTGCTGGAACCAAATCCCAAGTGTGATTTTGCTTTAGTGCTTGGAATTCTTCAACCATGGCTTGTTTCCACTGTGGACTATTTAGGGCATCAGATACTCTAACAGGTTCAGAAAGATGAGCAAGGAGATTTGATTGAGTAATGGATGAATGATAGGCTTTAGGCTTAAAGATCCCACTCTTGGATCTTGTCTGCATAGGGTGCCCTGTAGGTTTAGGTAGTACTGGGTTTGGATCAGTACTTTCATGAGTGGAAGAGGAGGAACTACTCTCAGTTCCATGATCAGACACTTGTGGGGAATCATGATGAGGAGTAGGAGAGGACCTAGGGTCTTGACTGGATGACTGAATGACATTAGTATTACACTCCCGAAGATCACATGCCACAGGAGAGACACTAGGATGTTGTCCAGAGGGTGTAATAGGAGGTGTGGTAATGTTTTGGTCTTCTAAATGTTGAGAGACAACACTGCCAGGTTCACCATCACTAGGATTAGGAACAGAAACATTAAAGGGTAAGTGAAAGGTGTTAACCAGGTTAGGATCAACCAAAACAGCTCTATGATGGCCTGAGCAAAACCATTTTTGAAGGGGAATTCGACTCATTAAAAACTACATCCCTGCTGATGTAAACTCTTTCAGATTGGTCAAGACATTTGCATCCCTTATGTTTAGGACTTAACCCTAGATTGACACATTTGACAGAGTGATAACTAAACTTGTGATTGTCGTAGGGTCTAAGGTTGGGATAACAAGCACAACCAAACACTTTGTATTTGGTGTAGTCAGGTTTATCTTTAGAGATGATTTGAAAAGTTGACTGGTTATCTAGCACAGGAGTGGGAAGGTCATCAATGATCTGGACAGCCTATTCAAAGCTATTCCACCAGTATTTAAGGGGCATGGAAGACTGAGCAAGAAGATTTAATCCCATTTCAACAATATGCCTATGCTTTCTCTCAGCCCTACCATGTTGGCCATGGGCATGAGGACAAGGATGTCTAAAGGCAATGTCATTTTCTTTCAAATAGGGTTCAAACACTCTGTACTCCCCCTCCCAGTCTGACTAAATGCATTTGATAGTGGTCTGAAAGTGATTCTCAAAAAGTTTTTTAAAATCAATAAAAGCACACAAAGCATCAGACTTGTGCTTCAAAGGGTAAATCCATGTGTACCTAGAATTATCATCTACAAAGTGGATATAATACTGGTATCCTAGGGTGGCTGTAACAGGTGCAGGACCCCATAAATCAGTATAAATAACATCAAGAACAGACTTGGCATGAAAATTAGACTTAGTATAAGGCAGAGAATGCATCTTGCCAAACTGACAGGCTTCACAAAAGGATAAATCATCACTAAAAACAACATCACAGGAGTTCAAGACATTCTTCAACACAGATTTAGAGGGGTGACCAAGTCTTTTGTGCAAAACATCAAGGTTTTGGTGTAAAACAGAAGAACAAATAAAAGCATTACAAGGATAGTTATTTTGCTGAGACAACTGCTTGGAGTGAAGGGAGATCAGTGAGTTGGAATTACTGGAATTGGGCACAACTGGAATTTGATAGAGGCCATGTCTAAGAACTCATACTTGTAGCAGAGTCTTTGTTTCCTTGTCATTGACATAACAACATTAATTTTCAAATTCAATAATCACAGGATTCTCATTAGTTAACTGAGACACACTAATAAGATTTTTGGTCACGTTAGGAACATGTAAAAGTTTTTGAGTTGAAGTGGTGTGCTAGAATGTGTAGAGAGAGTGCAGGAACCTATGTGTTTTATAGGAAGTTGCTCACCATTCCCAAGAATGAGACTATCTGACCCTGTGTAGTCCCCAGTGAGATGCATATTGTTCATGTCAGTGGTAATATGGTTTGTTGCTCCACTGTCCATATACCAGGCTGAATCCATATAGTGCTTTGAGGTGTGGCCACAAAGGCTTGTTTTGAGCCATTGTTGGACTAGGGGACACAAAATCCTCTTCAAATCTGTGCTAGCAAGCAGTTACTATGTGTCCAGTCTTTCCACATAGTTGGCACACAGCCCTGTTGGAAGAATTGTTGTTGTTGTTGAAGTTTCTTCCACCCCCACCCCCTGTTCCTCTATTGTTCCTACCATCTCTCCCTCTGTTTGTGGTTTGAGAGGGGTTGAAAGGTCTGGAACCAGTATCAGGCCTAGGATTGGACCTATTTGCAAACTGAGCAGAGGGACTTCCATGAATATCACCAGGAATACCAACATTGAATCTAGCTAACAATCTTTCAAGAGTTAACAGTTGAGACTGAACCTCCTGCCAATTCATTGTACCAACTCTAGCAGTTAAGTTAACTATGACAGTCTCATACTCCTTGTCCAAACCAGATAAGGTAGCCAAGATTAACTCTGATTTAGACACTGGATAGCCTGCAGTAGCCAAGTTATCAGCATAGGACTTCATTTGTGACAAGTAATCGGCCATGGTTTTGTTTCCCTTAGTAGCTCTAGTCATAGCACTTTTATATTCCAACATCCTCGATTCTGCCTGACTATTAAACAAGGTCTCATGAGTCACCCAAATTTCCATTGCACTGGTACATCCATACACCTCTTGAAGTGTGTGCTCTGTCATAGAGCTCATCAACCAGCCAATCAAAAGTTGATCAGTGATGCTCCATTCTTCAGGGGTCTGTGGTCTCTGAAACGCGGATGGAGACAAAGACGCAGATCCTGATCTGAGCTGTGGATCATCGCCAAGAACATAACTCTCCAGTCTGTGTCCCCTGATAATAGGTAAAACCGTGGATCTCCAAAGAATGTAGTTGGATCTATCCAGCTTGAAATTACAAGTTTGATTTAAATTTCCAAGAAAAAGGCATATTGGACAAGGGATTCATACCTAGAGACCTAAGATTTGGAGCTGGTGGCAGAAAAGAGTATCCGGGTGTGAACATTCCGGCTGTGGAATTAGGCCGGCCAAAGTTCAGTCCTGAGTGGAGGTAAAGAAATAGGTGGTTGCATGTAGCTCAACGGGGGACAAGATGCACCTCTTAGCATTAACATGAAAGAAGCTTCGGTGGGTATAGCTCCGATGAAGCTTGTCGGAAAACTGCCAAACATCTCATGACCTATGGTTCCAGATTGCAAACCAACAGTGAGCTGTGTACTTGTTGGTGACGAAGAGACTTCTGGAGCTACGGAAGTGACGACAGTTGCTGATGCAGCAGATACGGCGGAAGACATACTCGAGGCGGCGGAGCTCATGGCGGAGCTGTCTACGCCGGCATAGCCTGGCTCCGATACCAAGAAAGATAACCAACTAGAAAAGTTTTGTTATATTAGGATAGATTCATTTCTTAGATTTTGTGCAGTACCATAATATATATCTAGGTCTGCCACCTCATACACATACAATTACACAAATACCCCTACACACATACATATATTATTTTCCAACTTGTGATATTAACAATCGTGAACCAATTGGAACAAGCAAGGAAAATGTTATTGTCACACCGCTTATAACACAACGATTAACAAAACTATATTTTATACTTTGGATTATGATTTAAAATTTATTGATCGATATGGATTATTGAGTATTTTATATTGTATAAATGTGTCGTGTCATTCAATGACAAATTATTGAGTGATCCCATTATGAATAAGCATGTGAATATAATATATACTTTAATGGTAGTTCTTGTTTAGTAACTTCATTTGAGAAGTGATGCCATGTGACCACAGATTGTAAACATATGGCATCATTCTGACCAGGATGATACCACATAGCATCACTCTTCAAATCGAGTTATCGTGTAAGAATTTTTGCTTCAGTGATATTGTTATAGATCACTATAATCGATGATGTATAAATATGTTGTATTATTCATAGTATCATAATTATTGTGGAGTACAGTAGCATCACCAATATGTTATTCTCTTTAATTTAAAGGTAATCCTCGTTCAAAAACAATGTTAATGTTACAACATCTATGTCACAAGCAATACCACAACTTGATAATGTGTTAGAGAGACCACTCATGACATGTGAGTACCCAGGAATTTGTTTTAGTGGTGTTCGGTGTTATCGGAGTCTAAAACAATACTTTTTAACTACAAAACAACAATTTTAACAATAAACTATATTTTTTACTATAAAATTATATCGATCTAATACTAAAAAATTCTCGAATTTCAGTGGGGTCACGTGACCCTACCCTGATATACACAGATCCGTCAGTGACTCATGATGTGTTACTTTGACCACTCTTGAAATGAATGTCAGGTCGTGAGAGCTCCCTCTATTGAGAGATTTTATCGTATAATTAACAATCGTAGCAATGAAACTTTTGTGAGGGATTGTTGGTTCATGAAAAGATGAATTGTTGCTTAGCTTAGTGAATCAAGTGGAGGATTAGATCTACTAATTCTATCAACTCCCACAAGTGGAGTCCATGAACATGAATGAATGAAGGAAGAACATATTTTCTTTAAGGGATTCCAAGGTGTTTTTTGAATAGGGAAAGAAGTGGTCCATCATTGAAATAACCATGACATAGTGTAGTGGTTCTAGTTAAATCTTTGAAGATTAAGGTGGTTTGTAGAGTTTGGGACAAATCTTGGAGAGAACAATTAACCTTGGTGCATCTTGCCATTTAAGTTATAAGGTTGCTAAAAGATCCCCTGGATATGGCCTAGTGGTGAAGGCATGTGTGCGTAGTGCAGCCTCTAACCTAAGCTGGAGGTCAGCGGTTCGATTCCCGTAATGGGGTTGATTTCCGATTGATATCACCCTTCGGTTCGAGAGGTTTGAGCAAAGCGCGCGTGTTGGAGCCTACTTAGGTTCGATTAACCTCTCCTCACTTTCCTGTGGGATCGGGGGCGGGGGACCCTTAATGGTAGGGTTTACCATTTTTTTTATAAGGTTGCTAAAAGTATGAATTAATTAATATCACTTTGGGTTATTTTAAAATAAAAGTTATGCTTTATAATTGCACGGTAAACAATCACTTAAATGGATTTTTATTTTTGCTTGGTAAAAAGCACAGTATGTTTTTGATAAATCACCTTTCGGAAGTATTATTTATCTTATGAATGTAAATTTTATTGATAAAGTGCCATTAAAGGTATTACAAGTATGTAGATAAAGTATGCATGTCGAAGCGTCTTTTTAAAAAGTTTAAAGTGTATCAATAACACAAGTCTTATGATAGTAGATCATGGTATATATAAAAAGAAACGTGATTTATCATCAGAGTTTTTGATTTGATGCTGGCTAGCTATTGGGGTCTTTGTTGGCAGGTGAGACATACCACTCATTGATACTCGGTCGGCTTATGTTTTCTTCGATATGTTACGTTCATTTATACTCGGTCGGCTTATGTTTTTCCATTATGTTACGTTCGTCTCTAATCAGTGAGACGTTATGATGTGTCATGTTTTCGAAAATGCGTCTTTATAGACATTTCATCTACAGACTAGGAAGTTAAGGCGTAATGTCCTTGATTTTCGATACGGATTATTATTAACCTTTTACGTTTGATTTTTATAACATGATATGATATGATCACTATTCTCATTTGTGATTTCACTATGATAAATGTTGAAACACAGATGAGAAATTTGCAGTTTAAGAAAGACTAAAACAGTAGCAATGCAAATATAAAGTATGGCGGAAATTGATAAAACACAAAAACAAAAAGAACACAGTGATTTAACGTGGTTTCCGGCGTTGTGCCGACTATTCTACGGACAGAAAAAGAGATATTTTATGCACAAAGTTACAAGGTATTTCGCACACTTGTGAAATTAACACTCTTGAAAGACACATTGCATTGATTACAACATTGATATTTATAGGCACAAATCTCAAACTCTAACCATCAAAGATCTTTGTCGGAAAAAGTCATAAATACCTCAGATGCGGACCCCATCTTCAGCTGTTATCCACCAGACGATACTGAGCTTCAAACTGACTTTCCAGACTTGTAATCAATCGCCGGATGTAAAACCCGGGTTATCTTTCAAAAAACTCAATGAGCCAAAATTGATCGTCGATTTCGGAAAAGCTCGACTTCATCAAACTGACTTTCACAAAACTGAATATACTTTACTAAAACTGACCATCATTCTCAGTGTCAGTTTCACATTAATTCCACCAGATTATTAATCAGTTAGATCAAGTCATCATAACTAAAAATAAATTGTGGTAAGATAGTGAACAATATTTTCATGTGCAATTATAGTTAAATTGATAATTCACTGTTTCACTTTTGCCAAGAAATCAAGTAATAGTATGAATTGATATTTTAACCTAAGGATCGAGTAACTCTTGTCGATTGAGTTTTAAACTCTCAGAAAAATAGATTAAAGATGTATATGACTGCCGCGGATTCAATTGTTTGATTTTGTGATTTCATAGCTATTTGAAATTGTGTATACGATAATATATGTTTTTCATAACCTTTTCGTTTTGATACATTACGATTAAAGACATGTTTTAAAGTTAAAGTTTCATATAAATTGTTCGATGAGATATGTTTCCCACACTCCCACACTCTTTTTTTGTTTTGACATGATAAGAGACATAATTTTAAGGTTATGACTTCATGTAAATGCTCGAAATTAATGATTCAACGGTTATTTACGCCGCTAATCAATTTAAAATCATAATGATAAAAAATATCATTATTTTTTTCAAAATCTAGCATTTATTCATGTTTTAAACATTGAAACATACACCATAGTCAACGATCAACGACTCACACACTCAACATTTCATACTAAACACAAGTCATACATGATGAAGCTTAAACTTATTCAACAACTATGGCGGATTGGCAGATATAAACGACACATATTAATGATCAACCAGAGATATCAATGGCTTTCAGAGCAGATTTCTTGTTCTTGATCTCTGCTTTCGGAACAGTAACAGTCAGCACACCATTCTCCATACTAGCCTTAATCCCATCCACCTTGGTGTTCTCCGGCAGCCTGAACCGCCTCAGAAACTTGCCGGAGCTTCTCTCAACACGATGCCACTTATCGTTCTTCTCTTCTTTCTCTTTGCTTCTCTCTCCACTGATTTGCAGGACTCTGTCTTCTTCCAGCTCGATTTTCACTTCCTCTTTCTTTAAGCCCGGAAGATCAGCTTTGAACACATGGGCTTCTGGCGTTTCCCTCCAATCGATCCTTGTGTTAGCGAATTGAGCAGTCTCGGAGGCGAGCTCGGATCGGGTAGTAGGAACCGAAAGTGCGGAGCTTGTGAATGGAAATCCTTGAAATGGATCCCAGATATCTGTTGAGAACGGGTCGAAAACGTTGCTCCGGTTGTTGCTGAAGAAGCTTGGAATCAGAGACATTGTTGAAATTAAAACAAGGAATTCGCAAGGAATTTTTTTTTATAGTGATTCTTGGTGTAAAACTTGAAAGATTTCAGCTTGCTTGTTGAAAGAGAAAAGGAATTGCAGGAATTTATAGGGGGCAGTAAGTGGATGATATGAAGTGTGTAGCGAAATCGCCATTGATGATGAAGAATCTCAGATGCTCTACAGAGTTCTTTTTTTTTTTTTTTTTTTTTTTTTTTTAACTCAGAAAGGAAATGCTCTAGAGAGTTCTTGATTGTTCAAAGAATCGGATTGTATAATTTTGATGGGCCAGAGATCTATTATAATTGGGCCAGATCAATGATGTCCAAATATTATCACTTATTGGTCCATGGCCCAATACTCTCTGATCTTGTCTCGTTTGGATCGATGGAATAGAATACATTTTTTTTTCATTTCATTATATCAATTTGACATGTTTGAAAACGTAATAATTAAATTTATATTGATTGCAATGAAATAAAAATGTGTTTTCATTTCATTAAAAAGGCTATTGAATGACTGGAATAGAATGATATCATTCAATTTAATCGTATTTCATTCCATCAGATTCCCTATCAATCCAAACAAGTTATTAGTGTTACAAAGATTTATCTTTGCAAACCCCACTATATATGCATAAGAAAATGGAATCTGTATTGCATAATATGCATCATTTTTTAATTTATTTTTTGACTTGAATAATATGCATCATTTTGATATAATCTTTATCGTAACAATAGTATAATAAAAACTCGTAAACACATGTTACACAATGGTGATTAGGGGTTCGATAGGGATGTGGAAGGGGGATTCAGGGCACAGTGTGTAACTAGGGATTGTAGTGGGTAGTGGTAGTGGCGGTTCAACCAGGTAAAAAAAAAAAATTAAAACCGCCACTACCGAGTATATCAGGGGGGATAAAAGATCCAAAAGGGAGTAAGAAATAAGAAGAGATCTAATTGGACATAATAATGTCTGGTTTTAATAAACTGGACTAGATACTACTACATCAAATACAGAATGAGCATAAAAGTAGGAGAGATCCTCCAACTTCAAATTTCTAAAGAAAGCAAAATAAGGGTGTGTTCTACTACATCACATGTTATTATACTAAAATCCGAATGGGCGGCGGCGTGCATGCTTGCAGAGCAACTTTAGCAAGGAAACATCAGAGGAGAAGGGTCTCTCTGTAATTTGCCATCTGATAAATCGATCTTCTTTATCTTCTCTTCGCACCAAACTAATTGCTCGGCGTTGATCCTTGCCATTTTTAAAGCTCTAGACAAAACCTTCACGTCGATGATGCTAAGAAACAGATCCACGTCGTCTTGTATTACTGGCCATGTGTTCTTTTTCCAACTTTTTCTCCTCTTCCGCATTTCTTTCAGTTTCACGGATTTCTGCAAGTTTACAGTTTATAAGATTGAGTAAAAAGGCTTCATATGTTAAACCACAGAAGGTAAAGGCTTTATATGCTAAACCACAAGGGGTAAGAGGGGGTAAAGTGTCATTCCTCATAAGAGAATAATCAATGTTCAGTTTCAGAACAAACATATAATCAAATGACTAAAAAAGGCAAAACATACCTTCTCAAGGGACATTTGAACTTGTTGGAATCTGGGGGACATGTGACCATCATGATTCCGAGTCATATTTTGCACCCCACCTGACCTTTTCTTCTCTGTCCTTATGAATTGATAAAAGGTGAGGATTGAGCTCTCCATTAAGCTTAAAACGTCTGTAGCAAGAACCTGAAAATCTGATGTTTCTCCTGCGATGACTTTCTGCTCACAGCCTATATATAGATGATTCAGTTTATTAAACTACTGAGATTAGATTTTTAAAAAAAAAAGTTAAAAACTTGGCACTGATTATTCAAAAACTTTAAGTTACCTTGGACTTTTGGAACCTGGAGAAGTTTTGGTAATGAATTTCTCATGCGGGCATATGTTTCAGCCCTTGAACCCTTCTCAAATGGTTCGTTTTCAATAAAACGTTGCAACAGCACCTCAAATTGTTGAAATTGCTGAGCACAGTGATTGTAAGATGATGCAGAATTCTGAAGTCCACAAGAGATTTTCTGGCTGAATTGAGTATATTGGCAGTGAAAAGCCTCCCATGTCAAGCATAGGTGAGATACGTATGTAGAATCGAGGTCGTGATATGGATGGTATTCAGGCTGCTGCAATTGCTGCTCCATTTCATCTTCAGTTTCTTTTTGTTTTTTCATGGATAAACACCGAAGAGAAGATGCGAGTTTTTTGGATGCAGGTTTTGGCGAAGGAGCTAAGGGAACATGAGAACCTGCATGCCAAACATGCCCCTCTATTTCAATGAAACTCGGACACAAGATATATCCCAAAAGCAAGCAGTTTCTGAAAGAAAAAATAAGTGAAACTGACTAATATACCCTCACATCACTGAAGACTTGAACACTAGTTTGGAAACCGGAGAAGATCACAGGGATGGATGGTTCTGAGCAAAATTGATAATTTGGCTGGAATACAAGATGCATTCATCACTCATCCTTAACCGTATTTTACTTTGTGTGTTAATCGACCCAGCTAGAGTAAGACGCAAGCCCATAAAAGAAAAAGAATGAGAACTATTTACGGAACTGGAAGAGAAACTGTTGCTAAGGAGACAATACCTTTATTATACTCATAAATACCACTCGAAATGCTAATCATGATTTACAATTTCTTTAGTGTGTATGAACATATAATTCAAAGAAGCAAAATTACTAGGATAAGAAATGATTCTTACCAATCTCATGAAGCTGCTGGACAATCAAAGCATCGAAAAATCGCATCTTGTCACAGTATCTACCATAAAAGGCATTCAACCCAGATAAAATCTGGTGTCTTTCAGCATATGCACCTCTCGACTCACTAGAGCTGGTCTCCCCTTGCTCTTCTTCATCTTCCTCGTCCTCTGGAGAAGACTGTTCTTCAGGAATCAACTCCATGAAACTGTTTCTTCTGAGTTCCTTCAACCTCCTCTTGACCTCTTCCATGATGAAATCATCATCGTCTTCATCCTCTGGTTCTGAATTGGTAGTATTTACTTCAGTAGATTTGACAAATTGATCGTCTGCTGGCAGAGGTAGAGATTTATCCTCGGTATCTCCTCCTTGATCAGGTTTTTTCACTCCAGAAAATCTCATCGCTTTCAAGAATTCCATAGCAAACTGTTGTAGAATGAAATTCAAAAACAGTATAATTTCTCCTACGTTACAATTTGTTCTTAGGAAGAGTGTTATAAGGAAAGAAATACTCCGCAAAAGGAATATCCAATCAGATTCATTCGACTTACTAAGTGTTGATAAATTGAACGCAAAGCAAAAATATACATATGAATTGATGATGGCAAAAATTTCAAGTATGAATGTGCATCATTCTTTATAGATGGTTCAGGAGAAACAGGTAAAACATACCTGCACAAAGCGTTGATAGCTACTCTTAGGTCTCAAGGTTTTATTGTGCTAGCAACAGAAACTTCAGGGGTTGTTGCTTCTATACTTCCTGGAGGTACAACAGCGCATTCACGTTTCAGGTTGCCTCTTACGAAAGAATCTGTAGATGTCACTAATGTAAGTAAACAATCTAACATAGCTAAACTAATTTGTGAAGCAATAGCAATTATTTGGGATGAAGCACCAAGGGTAAACAAGTATGTGATTGAAACATTTGAAGCAATGCTATAAGCTTGAGTAGAAAGTCATAAGAATCTTTTATATTAAGGAAAACTGTAGAGACAAAACATAAAATGCATGTGCAAAGATCAAACCTTGAAATCATACTCTGTAGACACATTACTTGTTTGCCCTCTACAACAATGGCTTTCATGATTGCATCAATGTTAGTGTCAAGTTGAATTCAACTTTCTACTTGAGAGAGGTCGCCATGGATCTATAAAACAATATATGAAGATCAGACACATGAAATATACGCATTGTGGTAGACTACTTGATGAGAAATCCAGGAAAGAAGAAACCAAGTATATGCAAACAAAATTTAAGTTACATGTCGTCTCTAACTTGTGTGCAAATCCAGGGTTGACAAAAGATCTAACAAAAACAATATTTTAAGCATGCCGAACAGCTCTTTTCGAACATCAATGGCTGCATAACCTCAAATAGTAAGTTTCCGAATTTCCGTACACAGATCAAATAACAGCTTGAAGCGACATAATTGATAAAACACGAATGTTGCCAGATAATTAACAATTATTGCCTAATAAACTAAGATAAAAAAAACAATTATGCAAAATTGACCGGATAAACCAAATTTTATTAACTTAACTCTTACGAACATGCCAATAGAACAAAAAATGATTTGGTCACACCATTGGACCACTCATTTTGCATATAAGTAAGAGGGTTGGCATGTCATAACAAGTTCACATCCATTTTCCAGGGTTTAATTCACATGAATTTCAAACAAGATTTTTAGCTTAGAAGTCATCATTTTTAATCATCATATCTGAACTAATGAGAAACAAACAGTATTCAAAACATAGTCTAATAAAACACATTCTTATAACAACGTTCATCATTTCATTTTCCAAAAACGGATAAATTAAGATGTAGGAAGCCTACTTAAGAAAGATAACAAGAGCTCAAGTGCCCTCAAATTACATTAATTGAAATGGATAAATATGCATATTCAGTCTACCAACTGATTGGTTTAAATACATACACCCCTCAAGATGACAACACAACTAAAGGATAAAGATGGAGAGTTCTATACAAGACACACTCTCTACTACTAGGCTGCCACATAAGCATTATATACATAAATTAACACAAGTAGACATTTAAATAAAGGGGCTGGGACCCCACGTTAGAGAGGAATGTCCTACATCAAATTAACCATGAGATTTCTAAAGAGCCCTTCCCACCAAAGCATCCAATTTCATGTCAAGGGATCCATTTTCTTGTTGTTATCATAAAGTTTTGTACAGGTCCCTAACACTCCAGTCAAAAAGAGTGCCCTCATGATACCACTGTCAATCACAATCTTGAACAACCCCATCATGTTTCTGTCACATAAAAAAATATAGAAAAAGAAAATGTAAAATGAAGACCATATTACCCCGTCATGTTTGACATTTCTTGTACATTAACGAGCGTCAAAGTTAGTGACGTTGGTAGAAACGCCACAGCAATGACGTTTCTACACGTGGTGCCCGGAGTAAGACAGGGGTGCCAATATAACTCCCTATACATAATAAGCACTTCTCTATCATAGCAGGATGAACTAAAAACTGAAGGTGAAGAAACCAAGCATTACCCTAGCTTTCAAACTGGGTAGACTACAAAATTTAGGTAGATAGAATTAAAAAAAAAAGAGAAAAGGGCCCGATATCTCATATATAGTTTTCCACTCTTATGACATTACATAAGAAATGATTTCTATTATGGACTATTTTCTGACAATAAAGTAAATTGTTTCAAAGAATATTTATTGAAGTTAAAGAAATGACTGTACTTGAATCCAAACACCTCACAATTCAAGCTAAACACCTCAAAATGAATCATTTAATATGTTTCCCTTTTCTTTCCTTCCTAATCTCCAATCCAAACAGGAGGAAAAAAGGCAGCAACAAGTGTGTGTACTAACCTTACAATAACACAAATATACAAGCTTAAACAAGGAAAAACAGATACACAATTCACACGCGTATGTATGCATCTATCCATCTGTGTACTATCGTTACAATAGCTCACAATTCACACATCTATCCACAGAGAGTGTACTATCTTTACAATAGCTCAAAATCCCAATATACAAGCTTAAACGGGGGCGGGGGAGAGAGAAATAGAGAATTTACACATGTATGTATGCATGTATCCATCTGTATACGAACCACAGACATCCACAGACAATGTACTAACCTTACAATAGCATAGATTCAACTTAATACCCCAAGAACACTACTCTTACTTTCTGACTTGGTTTAATCCTTTGTTTGTGACTTGGTTTACTCTATTATATGTAAAATGTAAAATCAGCTTGACTGTAAACTCAACTTTAGAAGAACAGAGGAGGATGATGGAGTACATTTCAACAAAGTTAATAAAGGTTTAACACTTACACTAGCAAACTTCGAGCAGGTTGATGGCCGGTTGGAGGAGTGGTGTGGCGGTGATATTGTGCACAAGAGCGGCGTCACGGGGCAGCGGCGTCACGGGGCAGCGTCGGCGGGCAGGTTTTTTTTTACTCAGAAGACTATTTAGGGTAAAAGGTCGGATGCGTTTAAAATATATATTTATTTGAATTTCTGAACTACGGCCAATTTTTACAGACTTATTGAAAGTCTATTTTGGAATTAAAAATGGATTTTTGAAGATGATTCGAAATTGATTCTTAACTCGAGAATCGATTTTTAAAATGTTGATTCTAATATAATGTAAAAGCATTTTGGAATTAAAAATGGATTTTTGAAGGATGATTCGAAATCGATTCTTAACTCGAGAATTGATTTTTAAAATGTTGATTCTAACGTGATGTAAAAGCAATGTGAATTAGATTCTTACCTCGAGAATCGATTTTTAAAATATTGACTATTGTGATGCATGGACAATGTGGTCTATGATAAATTTGATACAACGCAAATAAAGCATCTCATATATATCCCCGGAGCACAAATTTTAATGTACAAACTTATATCAAATGACATATATTATGACATTTTACTTTAACCTCTCAAACACGTTAAAAAATATTGTGTAAAAAATAAAATTGTTCAAATGTAAATCATTTGGTACAACTTTTGCTACAACCATTGCATCAATCTGTCTATTTCAGAGATTTTATGGTAATGCAATGATTGTAGAAAAGTTGTATCAAATGACATACATTAGAGCTTTTATTTTCATATAATACACTTTTATCTTGTGTGAGATATTAAAAATGAATTGGTCGTAATATATATCACTTCGTACGACCTTTATACAACGTTTGTATTATAAATTTTTCCCCTGATCTACGCATGTTTACTCTTTACAAAATTTTGAATCAAAAAAATTTCAACTAATCTCTTACCTTTAATGGGGACATTTAAAGGTATCCATCCCGAGTGGTGATAGATCCACTACACATAGTATGTAGTGGACATACACTACACACATCTTATCCACACATTTAAAGCATTACACTTTAATGTGTGGATAAAATGTGTGTAGTGTATATCCACTACACACTATATCATATAGTCTACATGTAGTGTATATCATTTTCCATCCCCTAAATCTATATGAGGTAACACAGGTAAAATTAAAAATAGGCATGCACTAAAACACCACGCTTTATTGGATAACTAAAACAGTCTAATAAAACACTTTCTTATGAAAACATTCATAATTTCAATTTCCAAAAAAAAAAGATAAAATTAAGATGTAAGAAGGGTACTTAAGAAAGATAACAAGAGCTCGAGAGCCCTCAAATTTACATTTGATTGAAACAGATAAAGATTGCATATTCAGTCAACCAAACCCATGGGTTCAAATACACAAACCCCTCTAAATGAATACAAGTTCAAAACAAAACACAACCTGCGCTTTTGCTTTTGTGTTAAAATGAGTGCCACGTCATTTTTAATTCCGAAAACTGATCTGGCATGCCAACCATTTCCAATAGGTCACACCATCTAATTCTAAGGTAACACCGATTGTACCAAATGGTGGATGAAAAACGATGTAGTTTTATTTCTTTACTCTCTTTCACATAATAGCATCAGTGCATGGAGGTGAGTTTCTTGGGTGATTCTGATGTAGGGACTCCTTATTAGCACGGACCGTCAGATGACTGACACGTATACAAACAAACAAAATAATTGTCTTTTCATACACGTGGCAATCATCCAACGGTGCGTTCTAATAGGGAGTCCCTGCATCAGAATTTTCCGAGTTTCTTACGTGTCTGGTCACCTCATGAAAGGCGTCAACTGCCTCATCTCTGAACCGTTACCATACGAAAGGTAAAATATCTTTTTCCAGTTTTCTTCTGAAAACGCTTCTTGTGGTACCAGCATTTGCCTGTGATATAATATATACCAATAATGAGCTTCTTGTCCTTTGAGAATTTTGACTTTCATTCAGCATCATTACAAATGTAAGAATGCAGAAATTTGTGCTTTACCTGACGTAATAATGGAAAACAGTTGCAGCTTCATCCACATTGTAGCGCGGGAAATTTACTCGACTATCCAGGGGTACATCCGGCAAATCCTTACGCAGTTTCCCAACAGCAGTTGAATGAGAGAAAGCACCCACCATCATCAGATCCTTGTGCATCATTGATCTGAATGCATTTACCTAAGTGATGCGCGTAAAAGTAGTCAAGAACATTCACAAAATCATCGGTGGTACAAATCATAATGACGAAATATCGAATACGCAATGGGAAAAAGCACATTCCACTAACAGGAGAAAGAATGGAGGCAAAGACAAAAAGGGATTATCTGTTTTTATTTATTTATTTATTTATCTTCTGCCTAAAAGAAACTTACCAACCCCGTATATATTATCATGGTAACCATATACAACAGTTGCAAAAACAGAATGATATAAAAAACTTACAGTTGTAAGTTCTCTTGCATGAATTGGCCTACAAGAACGAAGCGTAATCGGCTCCCCAAACTCGCTGAATGTGAACCAGCTATTATACTGCAAATAAATAGAATGACACAAAAGCATGAAAGTATTGAAGTCAAATAAATTATTGTGTCCAGGGCACCAAAACAAGAAGATACAAATTTGAAAGGAATCGAGTAGTTTCTCACTTGATCAACAGCAACAAGGACCGGATATTTTTCAACCAGTAATAACTCGTCCCTCAAACGAACTAACGATCCAACAGAAGCATGGGTGTTCTTGATTCCAGTCTGTACTAAATCATATAAGGTTGAACCTTCAGGCACTGGCATTGAATCAACACCCTTCATCCATCCTACGCCAACACCCTCCCCAAGAGAAATAGGCTCGGTTAATTTGCAAGGTAGTTCTTCCAGATACTTTTGGTTATATTTCAAGAAATCCTGAAAGAAAACCAACAAACGGGAAGAAATCAGAATATTAAAGTCGAGTAACATAAACCTCACATAGTTTAGCATCCTCACCTGCAGCACATTTGCAGCCTGCGCGGGTGTGTCCCATAACCCTGTATTAGGATTCTTATAGAAAAACCCTCCATGGGTCCAATCTCGTCCCTTAGGAACGTAAAGAACCAACCAACCTTCACTACGGGCCCAGTGAACAAGCATTGCAAGAGCTATACTCTTCCCGCTACTTCTAGGACCATCTAACACAATTTTCTTCTGAGGTTTTGGACCTGCAAGAAGACCTTCTAATCAATTACAAGCTACCTAGTGTACCCTTCCAACTTCCCAGAATATAAAACAAAATCATTTCCCAGTTTATTACATAAAAAAACTACAAATCTCTACAACACAAATTATTTCCCATTGGATTTATCACGTGCTTTATGCCAATGGAGTGGTCATTTCATAACAGTAACAACACAATTCAATACGATAGCAAACATAAATCTAGACAAATCAGATGCAGGCTAAATGAGTTAATGCAAGGCGCATTAAGATGGATAAAGGTTTAAAAACGTACTTTTACTATTAGGAAACGTGAGAGGATCAACAATTCGCCTGAAATTATCTCTAAGATCCAGAAAGCTCTGCCTAATCAGCAAAGCATGCCGCCATGACTCCTCAAATTCCTCCTCCATTCCTGATGGCAATCCCTCCGGAAGCATAGCTTGCAGATCCTCCTTCCTAAACACCAACATTAAAAACAACTAATAACAATTACAAAACTAAGTGAATTAACAATCTAAGGAAAAAGAAAAACTTGATGCGCACTTGAATTCCATGTAATGACACGTGTCACTACCAGTGAGTTGAGAGATCAAAGGACAAGTAGTGAAAAGCCGCCGGCCACTGGGGCCCACATCGAGAGATTTATTATCGGCATTTTCAGCAAGGTAGCGACGACGAAGCGATTCTACCTCAACAGCTGACTCTTCTGCTGCCTTAGCAATAGTCGGGGTTTCCACTCGTTTAACTTTTTCAATGACAACATTTTCCTTTTTGTAATTTTGATTTTTAAGTTTCCTCTTGGCCTCTGTTTTTGCCTTCTTTTTCTTCTTCGTGGCGAAGCCACGATAAGATATAAGCTGAGCTGCTGCAGAGGCAGGGAACAGGGTTTTTGACAGGTTGCATTGGGAGTGAGAATCACCAGCCGCTGCTCTGAGAAGTGACCGCAGCATTTCGACTAGGGTTTTGACAATAAAATCTGAGAAAGTTTACAAAGTTTTCGAACAGGGTTTTTGACAGGTTACAAAGTTTGTTTTTTTTTTCTCAGATAAATTGGAATCTGCAAAATCATGAGCAGGAAAAAAAACAAAGGCAAAAATCAGAAATACACAGCGCAAATTCACAAAAGCATAATATCTATACACAAAAAAACATACCGACCTTAAAATCAAATCCAGAAGCATAATATAGAAGGTAACTAATCTAACAGAATCATCCACAAAAACGTGGTGAGCAGCAAAAATATTCATCACAGTGAATGTAAAATCAAATGTTGGTTTTACTTTCATAGATTCAACTTAATATATCAAGAAGACTACTCTTAAATTGCGATTTGGTTTAATCTATTATATATAAAAGATAAATTCAGCTCAACTTTAGAATCAGAAAAGAGGAGTGATAATTGAGGTCATTTCAACACATTTCATAAATCAATTCTTCAGGAAGGTTTAATACTTACTTCAGTTACTTGCAGACGTAGAGCAGGTGAATGGCCGATTGGAGTGGTGGTGTGGCGATGAAAATGCTCAAAGAACACGGCGGTGACGGTGACGGGTAGGGTTGGGTTTTGTTTCCTTAACACTACGAGAAATGAAAAGGAAAAGGGACAATGAGGTGAAATTCTACCTGGGTATAAATTTATTTATTTTTTTGGGATTTTAACTCTTTTAATCATTTATGTTTTAGTTTTCTTTCAAAAATAATCGTTATATTTTTTAACGAAATTTGTTTCAATTTTAGGACAATTACTTAATTAGTTGTCTATGTTAATGTCGATTAAACGTTGAATCCGACATGAGAGTGTCGATTTTAGATGTGAAATGAAATCACGCGTAGCTGTCAGGTCGGATTCAACATTTAATCGACGTTAACTTAAACAGCTAATTGAGTAATTGTCCTAAAGTTGAAATAAAATACAAACTTCCGGGATCAAATATGTCATTCAAAATGATAAGGGTTATTTTTGAAACAAGGTTAAAAACTAAAAGTATCAAAATCCCATTTTTTATAGTTTTTGAGTGATGTATTTTTCGGAAGGAAAAAAAATAATTGGGATATATTTAGTGCTATTAAACAAACAGAGCCGCTCACGAACAAACTTGTGTTCGATTCGTTATTATCTGTGATCGTTTGTTTGTTCAGCTCAATGAACCAAGTTTAAACAAGATTTTAAGCTCGTTTTCTAAACAAACGAACATGAACTTACCCGTGAACGTTCGATTATGTTCGCGAACCTGCTTATATAGATAAATCAATGTACAACATAACTTTAACTCATAAGATGATAAGACACATATTAACCTAGATACTCTAGAGTAGTTTTATAGAATATTGATAGAGTTGTCATAGTGTTTTTATTACTATAATGTTTGAATATTATTTTGTATTTTGTTGTTTATTCATTTGGCCTTAATTTTTTATACATTAAAAAACCAAAGTCGAATTGAGAGCCAAAAATACATGTAGCATGCCAAATTCGAACAAAATTTCTTTATAAATGAGCTGAGTTTGAATATAATTTTATGTTCATTTATTAATCAAACGTACACGAACAAGCTCGTTACCTTAACAAACCAAGCTTGAACGTATTTTTCTGTTCGTTTATTAGACGAACGAACATGAACAAGCTCGTGACCTAAACAAACAAAGTTTGAACAACCGATACTCGGTTCGGCTCGGCACGGCTCGCTAACAGCACTGTATACATTAAAGCCCCAAATAAGAGTAATGATACGAGCACGGTTGTTGTGTTGCAATCAGTGACACAAAAATTGCTTGTACCGTTAAATATAATAAGTTTAAATTGATCATGATGTATCCTTATCATAATCAGCGGTGTGTGTCACTGGTTGTAACACAACGATAGCATCCGTATCATTGTTCCTCAAATATGTACAATCAAAACCTACTGAAAAAACAAAAAACAAAATATATTATTTCACAACAACGTTACATAAACATTTTTAAATGCTATGTTGTGTCCTAGATCAACTAAGTAGTTTTACACCATAATTAATGATGTAAAATGTATCATGAAACCAGTCTATGTGTTAAGCTACATGAATATTCGTAGCTCAATCTATCATATGAAGAAGAAAAAAAATTACGAGCGGCGTAGAAGTAGGAAATTTTATAATACAACAGTTGTAGTAAGGTTATACCAAGTGACATACATTACAATCATTCATTTCTAACCCCTCACACACGATAAAAGTGTATTATGTGAAAGATGATAAAAATGAGGAACTCTAGTGTCACTTTATATAACTTTCCTATAACTGTTACACCGTAAAATTTCTTGATGTACAAGGTCTCATGTTATTGTCAGAACTATTATGCTATTGTCAAACCGAGTTGCTATGGTAAGAGCGCAAAACCTCATTTAGTATATTGTCAGAACAATTATGCTAATGCAAGAACACATTTAAATTAGTATTAGCATAAATGTTCTGACAATAATGCTACACGATGGACTGTGCCTCTCCGTCATATAGCAAATTTTTGCACCAAGTCCACATATATCACCAGAGATTCTATAAACAACCCTTAAACTGACAAATACTTCCTTATTCAAAACAAAAACAATAAACTAACAAATACTTGAAGAAAAAACATTACACAATAAAACGTTACTTAGTTCTCAAAAAAAAATATTTACTTTCCTTCTTTTTTTACAGAAAAATTACTTTCCAAAGAATGAAAAATTCAATCCGGATCCTCTGCTTTTGGAAACCTCAGCTTTTCTCAGTTTTTGGCGACGTGAGGCAGCTGCGCTACACAAAAACTGAGTCTCAGCTCGCCTCTCAATTTTTGTGTGGCGCGCCTCTCCACGTCAAAAGGTTTGGGAAAGCCGGGGTTCTCAATAGTGATTTTGTGAAAAATTATAAGTAACACATAATTAAAGGCATTCACAATACCACAAATTTAGTTTCAAAAAAAAAAAGAACCACACATTTTTTTAGAAAGACAAAGCGGGGCACGGACAACACGACACGCCGCACGAGAGGATCGGATTGTGAAAAATTATAAGTTAATACATAATTAAAGGCATATATGTATATACACACATATATATATCTATATATACTATCACAAATTTAGTTTACAAATTAAGTGTAAAAACGATTGTCTATAACAAAAAAAATATAAAAAAGAAAATTGTACATTTTCGGGTTTCATCAAAAAATTTTTTTAGAAAGACAATACCACTGATTATTACCACACATATTTCAACACTCAAACATCAAGTAATCATTCATTAATTAATTAACTTAATTCCATTTTTCTTTATAAAAGCTAAAAACTAGTAAATAAAAATCAGCCCATATATGTTTTATGTACACCCAATGGTACTGGTTAGAGCCGTTAAACGAATAGAGTCACTCGCGTATAAACTCATGTTCGACTTGTCAATGTTTAAGTGTGATTGTTCGTTTGTATAGTTTACCAACTTTGAACAAGATTATAAACTTGTTTCCTAAAAGAACAAACACGATATTATTCATGAACGTTCGATTATGTTCGCAAATATGTCAAATAAATATATATATATATATATATATATATATATATATATATATATATATATATATATATATATATATATATATATATATATATGCAATGGCGAATCCAAGATAATAGTTCAGTGGGGTTACAAAATTATC
This sequence comes from Gentiana straminea, assembly GCA_036785695.1. NCBI lineage: Eukaryota > Viridiplantae > Streptophyta > Magnoliopsida > Gentianales > Gentianaceae > Gentiana > Gentiana straminea. The sequence continues at coordinate 1,338,182 of JAVUPR010000342.1, forward strand.
GTAACCCTGGAAAAAAAAATTATCGTGACCCTCAAAAATATAGTAACCCTAAAAAAACCGACAAATTGAAACTTTTTCCAGCAAAATCAACAATTTGTCAACTATGAGACCTAACCCCACTAGATGCACCCACCCCTGGATTCTCAAACTCAGTAACATTTTTCTCAAATTCACCAACCCGACTTCGTTTATTAACAAAACGGTCCATATGACCATATATCAACTAATCTGTTAAGAAAATGAAAATAAAAAATAAAATAAAAATAATCAATCAGGCAATCAGCTACTCACAAGCCATCTTTGAGCCTAGCTTGTTGTTTCAAATTATTCACACTTTCACAGGGTGCAAAAATTAGGGTAACAAGTACTAACAACACAAAGTATCAACACAACAAATAAACTCAATGCTTAAATCTAAATTCTAAACTAAATTTAGAACTAAATTTATGCACACAAAAAACTTGAATTGGAAATTTGGAATCAAAAAAGAATTTGGGATAAATAGAATTATTACCGTCTGTAAATGAGGAGTGAAATATGGATTAAGGAATAAATTGAGGTGGAGCCGCCGACGAGCATGGGCAGCCGCAACAGAGCAGGGCTTTTCAAAATTGATTCTTCAACAGATAATACTAATAGAGAATAGAGATGGTGGTGCCGTGGTGGAGTACTGGAGTGAAGCCTCAGCCTTTCGCCCTTTCAGTTCGCAACTTCGCTCGAGATTGCTGGAACTTGGAGTTGGAAGAAGGACTGCCGCTAACCCGTTCTTTTTTTAGGTTTGCAGAAGTGAGGGGGCGAATAATGGGAGGGAATGTTTTATTAAAATTAGGTTAAAATTGGACATTTCACAAAAACACAAAACGGCATCGTTTTGCAAAAAATAATAATAATAATAATAATAATAATAATAATAATAATAATAATAATAATAATAATAACAACAACAACAATTATCTAAAAAGACACATATTGGACTTAATTAGGTAAAAATGACACTCAAAACAAACACTTAGTTATAAGGACACAAATTAGATAAATAGACCAAAATACATTTAATGAATAAATAAAAAATAAAAAGAGGGGACGCGATTGTTGTTGTGTCAATTTTTTCTTTTTTGAAGTGTCAGTAGTTGTTGTGTTTTTTTTTTAAATTTATTTCCTGGACGTTAAAAGTGGTTTTTTTTCTTCGTGCACGGTGTAAGTTTTTTTTTTTTTTTTTTCTTTGACAACCGTGACGCATTGACCACCTGATTCATTGACCACCGCGATGCATTGATCACCCCGATGCATTGACCACCGCGATGCTGTGACCACCTCGATGCAGTGACCACCGCGATGCATTGACCACCCCGATGCAGTGACCACCGCAATGTAGTCACCACTCCGATGCACTGACTACCGCGATGCAATGACCACCCCCGATGCATTGACCTCCACGATGCAGTGACCACCGCGATGCATTCACCACCGCGAGGCATTCCCCACCCCGATGCATTAACCACCGGGATGTAGTGACCACCCCAATACATTGACCACCGCGATCTATTGACCACCCTGATGCATTGCCCAACCAGATGCACTGACCACCCTGATGCATTGCCCAACCCGATGCACTGACCACCCCCGATGCATTGACCACCGCGATGCAGTCACCACCCCGATCAATTAACCACTGCGATGAAGTCACCACATCGATGCACTGACCACCACGATGCAGTGACAAGAACATTTGCAATGATTTATGCAGTGACATTTGACATTTGCAACGATTTATGCAGTGACATTTGATGTTTGCTCATACAACATTATTTCTGAAGTGACAACGATTTATGCAGTGACAACGATTTTCGTCGACACGATGAAGAGACATTGTGATGCATTGACCAGTGCGGTGCGTTGATCGCAACGATGCAGTGACCACTGCGATACAAGGCCCATCCTGATGCAGTGACCACCGCGTTGCATTGACCACCGCGATGCAGTGACCACCACGATGCATTGACCACCGTGATGCAATGACCACCCCGATGCATTGACCACAGCCAATGAAGTGACCACCTCCGATGCATTGACCATTGTGATGCAGTGACCATCGCAACGATTAGTGATTTATGTAGTGATTTATGCAGCGACATCTTATGCAACGATTTACGCAGTTACTCTCACCTTATGTAGTGATTTATGCAGTGATACCTTATGCAACGATTTACGCAGTGACACCCACCTTATGTAGTGATTTATGTAGTGACATCTTATGCAGTGACATCTTATGCAACGATATATACATTGACACCCACCTTATGCAGCGTTTTTTTACAGCGACACCCACCTTATGCAGTGTTTTATGTAGTGACATCTTATGCAACGATTTATGCAGTGACAAGAACATTTGCACCGATGTATGCAGTGACATTTGAAATTATCCGTAACCGAATCGAAAACGAAATGAATAAAAAACCGAACCGTTAACCAAATTGAATATAAATCGTAACCGAAATGTCTATAATCAACTTGTATAGCTTGTTTTCATAACCAAATTATTATGACCGTTTATTAGACTTTGCATATAATTGAACCGTAATTCGAACAATTTATAACCGAGTTAGAAAAATCGAATAAAAACCAAACCGTTTATAACTTAATAAAATTATTAAATTTCATTTCAATTTTCGGTTAACTGAACCGAACGAAACCGTATATTTCAGTTTGGTTCAATTTGTTTACTTAAACCAAACTGTTCGGTTTCGGTTTTGAATTTCAATTAACCAAAATTTTTTGTTCGGTTTCGATAAGGTTATTAACCGTACCGAACGGAACCGAACCGTGTACACCTTTATCCAAATGTATATACAGTGACATCAATGTTACTTCATCAATTTTATTCCAAATCAATGTCTCTTTGGAACCAATAATATGCCAGATGCAGTGACATCACATCATAAACCACATCTAACTGCCAAATGCAGTAGATATACTTTGTCCAAGAATTTATCAAAAACACAAGCTCAGCCTTTGTCCAAGAATCTATCAAAAACACAAGCTCAACATGTATAATCCATAAGACAACAAGAAGCAATCTTTGAACATAAGGAAATAAAAACACGAAAAAATCTATCTAAGAACAACTGATATGCTGAACAAGGGAAAATACACAGACTTCACAGTTTCCACAAATGATTAGCAGGATATACTCGATGCTTCAATTATGCCGATGATCAAGATTCTCTAACAACACTCAAGAAAGCACAAGATCAACCAATTGATTCCACAGGTATAAACAACAATTTCAGACAAGGCATAGATACTATTAATATTCAAATATAATCAACTCAAAAATTTAGTGAAAGATAATAGGATTTAGAAAGATCAACCCAGAGACTCATAATCAACTCAGAAATTCAGTGAACTTGAATTCAACTAGAATGAATAACGAGGTTGTATTTCACAGAACAGGGAATGCAATGAACAAACTCAAACCCAATGAATCTGACAGCCCTGAGACGAAACCCGACCGAAACATCAAGCCTATTGCTTCCAAGCCCGTATAGACCCAGATCCAAGGCCAACAGCTCGTTACCGTCTTCGCCGACAAAGGCTATCTCTGCTGCCGGATCTAAAGCGCCGGTGAATTCGAAACTTGTGGGGATGGTGAAGGGAAGGAGACGAAGAGGGGCTGCAACCTGTGAATATGGGATTGACGGCGTATTTTGTTTTCTACGCAGCGCTGATTGTGTCCGACGGTGTAAAGGGGGTAGTTTAGGGAAGTTAAATAAAATGCGTCCTTATAAACAAGGATATTTTTTGGGTGTCCTAAGTGCCTAATTAAGTCCCAAAACACGTCCTTATAAACAAATAACACTTTTTTTTATAATTCCGGTGGGGCACGTGGGTCCACCGATATATATATATATATATATATATATATATATATATATATATATATATATATATATATATATATATATATATATATATATATATATATATATATATATACACGAACAAGTTAGTGCATTTAATAGTGTCGAATAGTAGTCTCACATAGTATCACAGTGTCGAATGGTAGTGTCAAAAAGTATCACAATGATAAATGATAGTGTCAAATAGTAGTGTTGCATAATATAACAATGTCAAATAGTGGTGTCTATCAACAAGTGTTGAACGTGGGCAACTTCGGTGGAGCAATTTTGTTTTGAAAAAAAAGGATTTGATTAGTGTCTTTGAGCATATTGTGTCCTTTTAATAATTTTGTAAATGTTTTTGTTATTTTCAATAAGTCTCCCATAGTTTTATAGAATATTTATATGGCCTTTTGTTTTGTTTTTTGGTACTACGATATTTGAATTTTACTTTGTGCTTTATTTTTTTATGCATTTGGGACTCGATTTTTATACCTTAACGGGCCAAACTCGAGCTGAGGTCGAGTCAGAAGACAAAAATATGTTTAGTGAGCTAAACGTGAACACGAGCTCGAACATTTTTTTCTTCATAATTAATTCAAAAGAATGAACATAATGTTTTGTTAGTTCATTAAATATACGATCGCGCAAACGCTCGTGACCTAAACGAAACAATGTTGAACATAATTCTTTACTCGTTTATTGAACAAATGACCGCGAACAAACTCGTGACATAAACGAAACAAGTTTGAACATTTTTTTGTTGTTGTTTATTAAACGAATGATCGTCCATTCAGGGACATCCGATAAAATTGAAACAATACAGAGAAGATTAAACGAACGATCATGAATAAACTCGTGGTCTAAACGACCACGAACTTAAACAACAGATACTCGACTCAGCTCGACTCGACTCATAGTATAAACCAATTAAACAAACGTAATAGGTGATATACACTATCATCCAATTGGAAAATACGAGGAAGATATAATCACAAAAAAGGACACGTACGGACCGAGTGTTTGAGGAAATTTGGCATTAAAGGCATATGGAGAACATTGGGAGAATCTACGTATGGCTTAATTGGATGCCGGTTTTGTCTTCATTTACGGACAAGACCGGCCAGTTGAATCATGACTCTATATTGGAGGCCGTTTGAAAACGTTCAAGTGATTCAAATTCCATAGAAATGAAAAGGACAGAACAATTGATTCTGTTTCATTCAATAGATTTTGTCTGTTATGAATACATTTATATGAGATGCCACATGGCACACAAAAAATTATATCATGTCAGCTCGGGTCAGACCTGACATCTTTTTAGGTCACCCATGCAATTGTCAGAAAGTGCCTGTGCAATTTTGCACTGGCCCGTTGCAATTTTCCCACGCCCTGGTGCAAATATCCCTCATTTATATTTTTTTAACTTTGCTCAACCCCCGTTGCATGTTCCCACGGGCCCGTGCAAATTTGCACGGGCTCCTTTTAACAATTGCACAGGTCACCTAAAAAAATGTCAGGTCAGACCCAACCCGATATGAAATAAGGGTGTTACAGTGACCTGAAAATACAGTTTCTCCATCACACATATATGGCATAAATAGACACTACCCGAAATACCCTCAGCATTAATACATAATATATTTATTTCTTAACTCCCCCGCTCAAACTAGATGCACCAGGAATAACATTTAGTTTGCTCCTAAAACATGTACCTGATTGACTAGTAGGGCTTTGGTGAGAGCATCTGCAACCTGCACTTCTGAGGGAATGTAACTGACCGGCAACTCATTGTTTAAGATTTTATCCCTGATAAAAGGAACATCCACTTTTATATGCTTGGTTCTAGCATGATAGACTGGATTTTGAGCAAGAGAAGCAACTCCTAAACTGTCACACCCGGCAATGAGAGTCTTGG